>CM030899.1:23177-2423177 GCA_018136845.1 Heterotis niloticus
ACAGGTGGCAAAGGCTAAAGAAAAGGCATATGGTGAATTGTATAAGAGATTGGACACTGAGGGAGAAAAAACCTGTACCGATTAGCTAGGCAGAGGGACTGAGCTGGGAAAGATGTGCAGCAGGTTAATGTAATAAAAGACAACGATGGAAATGTACTCACAAGTGAGGAGAGTGTGTTGAGCAGATGGAAAGAGTACTTTGAGTGGCTGATGAATGAAGAGAATGAGAGAGAGAGAGAGAAGGTTGGATGATGTAGGGATTATGAATAGGGGATTCTATGCTGAAGTTAGGACAGCTATGAAGAGGATGAAGAATGGAAAGGCTGTTGACCCAGATGACATACCTGTGGAAGCATGGAAGTGTTTAGGAGAGATGGCAATGGAGTTTAACCAGATTGTTTAATGGAATCTTGGAAAGTGAGACTATGCCTGGGGAGTGGAGAAGTGTACTGGTACTAATTTTTAAGAATAAGGATGATGTGCAGAGCTGTAGTAACTACAGAGGGATAAAATTGCCACAGCATGAAGTTATGGGAAAGAGTAGTGGAAGCCAGGTTAAGAAGGGAGGTGATTAGTGAGCAGCAGTATGGCTTCATGCCGAGAAGGAGCACTATAGATGCGATGTTTGCTCTGAGGGTGTTGGAGAAGTACTGAGAAGGTAAGAAGGAGTTGCATTGTGTCTTTGTGGACTTGGAAAAAGCATATGACAGGGTACCTAGAGTATTGTATGAGTAAGTCAGGTGTGCCAGAGAAGAGTGGTTTAGGATATGTACAAGGACAGTGTCACAGTGATGAGGTAGGATTACATGAAGGATCAGCTTTGAGCCCTTTCTTGTTTGCAATGGTAATGGACAAGTTGACACATGAGATCAGACAGGAGTCACCGTGGACTATGTTGTTTGCAGATGACATTGTGATCTGTAGTGAGAGTAGGGAGAAGGTTGAGACCCTGGAGAGGTGGTGATATGCTCTAGAGAGAAGAATGAAGGTCAGTAGGACAATGACAGAATACATGTTCATAAATGAGAGGACAGAAGAATGGTGAGGATGCAAGGAATAGAGTTGGCAAAGGTGGTGAATTTAAATACTTGGGATCAACAATCCAGAGTAACAGGGAGTGTGGAAGAGGCAAAGAAGAGAGTGCAGGCAGGGTGGAGAAGAGTATCAGGAGTGATTTGTGACCGAAGGGTACCAGCAAGAATGAAAGGGAAGGTCTACGAGAGGCGAGATTGCGTTAGTTTGGACATGTGCAGAGGAGAGATTCTGGATGTATTGGGAGAAAAATGCTAGGGATAGAGCTGCCAGGCAAGAGGAAGAGAGGAAGGCCTAAGAGGAGATTTATGGATGTGGTGAAGGAGGATATGCAAGTGGTGGGGGTGATGGAGAGAGATGGAGAACAGGAAGTGGAAGCATTTGATCTGCTGTGGTGACCCCTAATGGGAGTGGCCAAAAGACCACAGTCCAACTAAATGTATCAAAGGAATCATATTGTTGAACTTGTGTGCCTGTGCCCAGGTCAACACACATGCAGGGAAAACAAGATCATGTGCAATAGAATTAGTGCCTTCTGATGCTGGTTCTGAATGACAAGAGAAAGGGGACATGTTTTTGCCTCAGCCATATCATTACCCAAAGTGAACAAATCAGCAGGTAACTGGCACAAACAGCAACCTTAACACAACCAGATACAAACTCAGAATCTAAATATAAGAGGAACATGCACATCAAGCTCTAACCCCTACATAAGATCACCACTACTGGAATATGTCTCATTGGAAAAGGGTAACACTTTACAAAATTAACAACTAAGCAGAACCAGTATCATGTAATATGGTAACAGCAAGCAGGATTGATGTTTCAGAAAGAAACAACAAGAAAACAGGGCTGGAATGAGGGTTCCATAGCCTTAGGAACTAAGACATGGAGACCACTTTCCTAGCCTTCAACTGACTCCTTGCATTGCAAGGCTGGACAAAAATTAAGACTAGATCCATGACAATAAAAACAATTAAGGGTCCATAGAAAGAGCAGGTTGAGCAGAAGCTGGAGAAATAGGGCTACTCTTGGAACTAGTACCACAAATAGATGCATTGGACAAAAATGGTTTTATATGTTAATGCAAACTCCTCAGCAAGCATCACAGGGGATAGTGGCACAACCTTTTGGTCATTCACATACACAACCATATGGTCAGGCAAACCACTCTTGAACTCTTGCAACAAAATAAGCTCAGCCCCTCAAAAGCCAAAACGTTACTAGCCAAACACCACTTGATTGTGATTTGTCACATGCAAACTCAGATTGAGTGGCTGGGTGTTTTGACTTAATTTTTTGTCTAAGCTTCTGGGGGTCAACTCATAAGCATGGAAAACCACAGCCTTCACACAATTGTAGTCAATGCTCTGTTCCAGTGTAAGAGCTAAGCAAAACCTATTGAGCTCTCCCAACAAGTTTACACTGCAGCAGCAAAGACCTCACAAGTATTTAGGCCATTGCAATACACTTGAAAACAGGGAAATAAGCAATGTTCACCTATACAGGCACCAAAGCAATATGCATCAACTTCTGTAATGAAGTCAACTTCTAACCAGTCAGCTTCTAAGGTATGCAAATGCAAAAGCATGTTTTGATATTCCTACTATTGCCAAGTCAGAATCAGAGTTATCACCAAGAGTTTGAGGCTCAACAGGATGTATGTGTTTCTGAAGGTCAGGTGCACCAGAGGCCTCCTTCCCCACTGTCTCAGCCTGGCTGAAGTACAATGGCTAAGGAATTCACCCCAATAGGCAAGATTTGTCAGTGCATCACATTCCTGATTTCCTGTTTTTGTGTGCAGTGAGGAATAAAAACATTGTAAAAGTCTGTGGTAGACAGATCCTTCTTCCAATAACCATCCAAGACTTCAAAAGGAGCCAGAACACCAAATCAAACTTAGCTGTAGTACAAAAAAAAAAAAAGCCAACACAATGAGGAAACAGAAGTCCCCAAATTCTATTATGTGGTCTAGGGTCAGGATGCTAAATGTGGGGAAAGGAGGGGAATTGAGTGGAGGAATGGGATAGAAGATAGTAATAGGTTAAGTGAAAATTTGTTTTTCTAAAGTATATTTAGACTGGTGAAACCTCAGGAGTGGCCAAGTGGTCTTAAGTGAAAGCAAAAGCCAGACAATTTGTCTACAGAGGACAAAAAGCCCACATACAGCACCATCTCCCTAATAAAAACACAGCAACACAAAATACCAGCCACTCCCTACACTGTCAAAAGTACCCCACCACACACATTCAAGGGCTAGACAAATCACAAGGTCTATACACAGGCAAAGGGGTCAACAATCTGAGCAAAACCCCAAAACAATTAAGCAAGCAATGAGGCTTTGCGTCTGCTTCTAGCAGGGTCTTTTATAGAATGGCAGAACTCCAATTAGACTGGAATGGAGGCTCTTGGGAAGTGAAAACAAAGGGAAGTCAGGAGATAGTGAACCCAGACAAACCCACGGTCACACAAATTCACAAAAAGAAAATTACATCAGAATGTAAACCGATGGGATTTTTTTTTGTCAAGCAGTTTCTTAAACTAAGGGTTGCAACCCAGTTGTGTGTGCTAGGTAAATGCTGCCCAGTTTCTCCAAGTGCAAATTCAGGAGTGATTCAGCACCCTCTATTGGATGCTGTTCCAAGTAGCACAGCACTGTAGTGCCTTGCAGCAAAGCAGATAATGTGACTGCTGTATCAGAAGGTGTTTTGATTTTCTTGCAATACCAACCCCTTCAAAACCTGGGAAACAGTCAAGCTGAAAGTTTTGATTCTTGGACTTCCTGAGCAAGTTTCAAAGTCATTTTTACAAAACTCCTTTAGTAAATTTCCCTGAAGTGCAGTAAGTGAGAGATTTACAAGTCTTTTGGAATTTAATTCTGTTTTGTATTGGAACAGACATTACAGCAACCAACACTAAATGCTTAAAAGCAGCAGCTACTTAAATATGGCTCATTTTTGTAGTCTCCCTTCTATACTCAACCAATGTGATTGTACAAAATAACCAGACCTTCACAAAGTATTCTTGCACATGTAAATCATTTAGTGAAAACATCCATGCCTCACTAAATTAGTTTATACATCATTCACATTTTATAGCGTATTTACACTGGCCATGATGCTTAGGAATCTATTCCCTGCTTAAAATTATGTGACATGATACTTTTCATTTTTCTAACATTTTAGAACTATGTTTCAGTAAAACCATTTTAAATTTTGCAACTCAGCTGGTCACAAAGTGACCACAAGTCTTTGATTTCCTTTAGAATACTATGTAACATACTGGGATAATCTAGTGTCTTTCATATTAAAAGTTTCACATAGCACACAGATGCATAATTGTAATGTTTTACCCAAGTGCAGCAACTGCTCCATCACACTGATGTTGCAATGACTTGATTACCAGAACTACTGCAAGTGTGATGTAGCTGCATAGCTGACTGCCTCCACATGCTTGTTCAGCACAAATACAGAGACCCTCCCCACCTTAGCAAACACTTGCATGGTTGTTGTCTGCTCACAGGAGTGTCATCCACAACATCTAAACCTAAGGGCCAGTAATTTTGGGCAAAAAAAAAAAAAAAAAAAAAAAACCTAACATTTCTCTAAACATAACACTTCAGGATCAGGGAGCAAAACTCAGGTGGCCAGTATAATAAAATGGACCAGATTCAGATAGGGTGACAAACAGGGTGGGTGATGCTGGTTCCATCCCTAGGGTGCATTTGCAAGTATTGCTTTTGTTTACCACTATAGTCTGGAGCACCTTTGCATGCATGTTCAGCACAAGTGCTGCCCCCCAGTTTTATTATAGCAGGTGCGCCAATGGTCATGCTTTGTTCCCAGGATAGTTGTCCATGGTTTTAAAACATTAATTTGTGCTAGGAAAGCCTTCAAATGGGCATCCTGAGTATCCATGGGGATTTGTCTCAACTTCAGTGGTATGGTTAGGTTTCTGCCATAGCTATTAAATCATTTGTCAAAGCATTCCAGAGGTGGAGAAATTCAGAAAGATGTTTAGCAACTATAAAGCCTTACACAAACCCATAGCTAATAACTATGCATGCAACATGATCATAGTCTATATGGTTTAGATTTACTGTATAGAATAGCAAAGTTACCCCCATTCAAAAGCTTAACACATTCTGGACAAGCCCCCATTAAATGTTACAACCCTGGGGTGAGGGCCTACATTTAGACTGAGGTTGGGTCAGTACACAGAACCAAGCACAATTATGCCAGAGTAGTTTTATTTACATATGGGAAGCTCACCAAGCAATAGTAGTCTAGGAAAAGAAAAATATGCATGGAGGACAGGAGTTAAACCAGCATTGATGAAATCAAAGAATTAGTCCAAAAAAAAGTCTGCCTTGGTTGTTACATGTCAAGTAACCTGGCCCTAATAAGCAGAAGTCTAATGTAGTCAGGATTAGGTCAACAAAATATACATATAGCCACTAAGTGTAGTATGGCTATAACTATTTTAGCTTAATGGTGAAGGTTGATCACATATGTTGATTGTTCAGCTTACCCTTACATCTCTGGGCCCAGCAAAGTTCCAGCATTTCATACTCTTCAGACAAAGCACACCTCAGTCACTGTCTCCTCCCATAATATAGGAGGCAGGACACCAGAGTCAACATCTGAGGGGTGAAAGCTCTTCCTTTACAGATGGACTTGAATCCTCCAATCAGGGAATGACCTCAGTTCAAGTCCTCCAATGGCAGAGATGGCATCCATTGTGTTTTCCCTTAGATGCAAGTTTGTGCCCCAAAAGGGCAGCATATGTAACAGGAAAAAAATTACATGAACATAATGACCCTGTAACACCTCCTTTGCAAAAGAGGGAGCCTAGAAGGTTTATGAACATAAGTACAAACATACCTCTACACTAGGCATCCTCAACATTTTCACTACCTTGTGCCTAAAGATATTAATTTTGTACAATCAGGGACCACCTCATTAGTCAGAATTACATTTTGAACTAATGGGTTATGGTCAGGTAGTGTACTAGAGCTAAAATACCTGTACACTTAAGTACAAAGTAGCAAGGCTAGTGTCTCCTCAGTGGTGGAGTAATTGCTTGATTTCTCAGGAACATGAGAAGCAAACAGGTTGGTTGATACCATCCTCACCTTCTTGTAGCACAGCTCCAGCAGCACTAGTATCCATTTCTAGCTTGAAATCTTTTTAACAGGTGCAGAGGTTAGCAAAGCTCACACTTGAGCACATGTTCCATACAAATGGGACTCAACTTAGAGAATGTACAACAGTTGCAAAAATTGTACAGAAACTTTTCTAGCAACCAGCCATGCTCAGAAGCCTGCACAACTCACATTTGTAGGCAGGGGGAAATTCTACAGCAGCCACCTTGTCTACAAGGCATCACAAATCCCTACCTTACCATTTTACCCAAATAGGTAACCAAAGCCTTTCCAAAGTTACTTTCAGCCAAGTTTAGAGTAAGGTTAGCTAAGGCTAGGCAATTAGTTCTCAAAAGGCTAATGTGCTCTGACCAAGTGTCTACACAATCAAATCATTAACCCTAGAAAGCACATTCATAAGTCTTTGGAAGGAACATTTTTCATTCTAAAAGCCATAATGGAGTACTGTAGGAAGTGATCAGGGGTGACCAAGGCAGAAATTTCTGCTGCATGCTCTGTTAAAGGTACTTGCCAATAGCCCTTAAGATGTAATTTGGTAAGTTTTGTTGACCCTGTCTTACCCACACAAGGCAGAGGACAGGAGTCAAGAACGGCAATTTACCTTCCTGTAATTAGTATAGAATCTAAAGCTTCCATCCAGTTTGGGAACAAGTAAAGGGGAGTGCCATGGACTTGGTTTGGCCAACTTATGCCTCAAAAGATACATCTTTTTAAAGGCTAGACACAGTGATGCTTAATGGGTTTACCACCAATATGTTGAACCAGATGTGTCTGACCTGCTATGTCACCAAATAGAGGGAAAATGGTTCATAAGGTCAACCAAGTCTCCCTTCTATACTATCAAGAAATGTGATTGTCTTGTTCAACCCAAGTAACATTTCCAAGATAACTGATCTTGGAATATTATAAACTGGGGTTATCAGATGGGGTTTAAGAGTCAGCACAGGCAAAGTACAAGGGACAGAATCAAACACTCCACAACTCAAACTCAGCTGATGGCTGCAAGCCACAAAACTGATGCTAAAACAGTATGTTTTACACTTTGTCAGGGGTGCCTGCTACACAAGTCACTCAACTTTTCCTTTACATAAAGATAAAGGAATCTTTACAGACAATGTTGCCCAGGAACTGGCAACACCAAAACCGTGTCATCTAGTTTAAACATTTGAGCATTAAGATCAAAGTGCTTTCAGTAATTGTTGTCTTAATATCCCTTGTAAAAACACATACTGCATACAGGCAGTCCTTAAAGTTAGCAAATTAGTTTTAGCCAGTTGCTGTTCAAGCTATTCTCAAAAGCTTCAAGGGTTCCCAACGCTATGCCCAAAAAAGTTCTGTAGGATTAAAACCAAGTAACTCATTCAGTCTCATGTAGGGCAAAAAGCACTAAAGGAACACTGATATCCCACTCAAATCAATGCTGAGGGCTTATGGTTTCAATGTCTGAACATTCTGGCACCTTGTGACTTTGGATGGTAAGTACTGGATATTTGAGGAGTTTGTTAAACCTGCTTGAACAAAGCAGAAGTATTCAGGACCTTGGCCAGTTTAAACAATTTCTGGTAAGCCAAATGTGGTGAAAAACAAGCTTGAACTATTAACATTCCTCTTCAAAATAGATTCAGGATAGCAAGTAATTAAACTTGAACTGGCCCTACACAATCCACTATAACATGGGAAAACAATCAATTACTGGGAATGGATGTACGGGGGCTAGTGAAATTACTTGATTGGGTTTTCCTACTGCTTGACAAGTATGGTAATACAGCACAACAGAAGATGAAATACCAGATCAAAAGAAATGGAGAAAGATGCAATCTGGTCTGATACCCAAATGAGCAGACAAATCATGGGCTAAAGTCAGAATATGGGAGCAATAACTTTCAAGTAAACAGTTGAAAGTTTACCTTGCTGAGGATGAGTGCAACCAGTAGCTCATCAGCAAGCCATTTAAGAAAATGTGCAACTGGCTGACCTGCTAATTCACTTTTCTGAATTCATAAAAAACCTAAAGATCTGCTTTAAGTGCAGCATAAGGAACTGTCCCAACAGGCAAACCAGGTAACTCAATTACAACTCTCTTTAAAGACTAGTTTAGTACCTCAGAACACAAATATATCTTCCAAATTCATTCTCCAGTTCCTTGAGCTTCTAAGCCCATGTAACAGCACAGACAAAGCTTCATGATACTCAGGTAAGGGAATCATACATGTCCCCTTTGGGGCACTCCGTGACTTCTAAGACAGAAGAACATCCCCACCTACCAAATCATTTCCCAAAAATGCAGGCAAAGTTTCCATACAACCAGAAATCAATTTAGAATACACAGAGTGCAAAGGAACATGAACATAGTCTGAGTTATGCCCTGAATCACAACTTGCATCTCACATGATCAGATGAAAATGCAAGGATAAAACCAATGATTGAGCTACATCATGCAGTATTTTCACAGATACTGACTTGGACATGTCACTAAGGAGTGAATGATATTTCCAGACAGAATAAATGTTTACAACAGGCAATTATCTGAACATGACTTAGGCTACCTATACCAGTCTGCTTACAGGAGCACCATGCACAGCATTAAAACATCAAATACTCTAGAACTGTAAGGGCCAGCAATTTGGGGCAAAAATATTTCTCCAAGTGTGCCCATGTTTTAAAGTGTTTCAGGATCAAGGAGCAAAATGTTTCAGGAGGCAACCAATATAATCTTAACCTCCCATGCATTGATAGGGTTGCTTAATTTTGACTCCATCTACTTGCCAGTTGCATACTAAAATCAAAAATATTTCCAGAGGTCTGATGAGCAGTTACACTTCACTTTATACTAAACAATGTACAGCACTGACCAAAAGTTGTACAGTACACATCTGTAGCAATACCCATCTACTTTAAGTAGTAAGAAGCACTATACCTCTTAGCACTGGAAATCACCATTTTTCCTTTAAGTAGAAAAAATGGATTCCCAATATTTAAGTGGCAAAAATAGCACAGGAAACCAAAGCCTTCCAATGTACCCTATGTGGAACAAATGACATGTACCCTTACAAAATCATTACTGTGACAAGGTTCTGTATCTAAGAACTCCTTCCCATGCATTTACCATGGCCTCTAACAGCCACCACTGCACTTCAGGACAAAACAGTCTAACAAGTACAGAACATAATGAGAAACAGCAGGCCTGGTTCAGAATATGGTTAAGTTATAGGTAGCAATTCAGCATTTTGCTTTTGTCACAAACTATGACTTATCAATCCAAGTGCCCATTTGGTACTTGGAAAGCTAAACTGCAGGTCTCAACAGAACCCAACACCCAGTAACACCTTAATGAAAAAAAGCCCAGAGACTAATAGACACTTCAATTGTTATATGACTGCACACCAAAACAAGTGAAAGAACACTGTACTTAAAAGGCATGAATGACTTAAGTGAAGTTCAATGGTAAAGAAACAGCCAAATACAAAAACATAAATCACTTCTTTCGGCCGCTCCCGTTAGGGGTCGCCACAGCGGATCAAAAGCTTCCACTTCCTCCTGTCCTCTGCATCTCTCTCCGTCACCCCCACCACCTGCATGTCCTTCTTCACCACATCCATAAATCTCCTCTTAGGCCTTCCTCTCTTCCTCTTGCCTGGCAACTTCATCCCTAGCATCCTTCTCCCGATATATCCAGGATCTCTCCTCTGCACATGTCCAAACCAACGCAATCTCGCCTCTCTGACTTTGTCTCCAAACCGTTCAACCTGTGCTGATCCTCTAATATACTCATTTCTAATCCTGTCCATCCTCGTCACACCCAATGCAAACCTTAACATCTTTAACTCTGCCACCTCCAGCTCTGCCTCCTGTCTTTTGGTCAGTGCCACCGTCTCCAACCCATAAAGCATAGCTGGTCTCACTACCGTCTTGTAGACCTTCCCTTTCACTCTTGCTGGTACCCTTCTGTCGCAGATCACTCCTGACACTCTTCTCCATCCACTCCACCCTGCCTGCATTCTCTTCTTCACCTCTCTTCCACACTCCCCATTACTCTGGACTGTTGATCCTAAGTATTTAAATTCATTCACCTTCGCCAACTCTATTCCCTGCATCCTCACCATTCCTCTGTCCTCCCTCTCATTTATGCACATGTATTCTGTCTTAGTCCTACTGACCTTCATTCCTCTTCTCGCTAGAGCATATCGCCACCTCTCCAGGGTCTCTTCAACCTGCTCCCTACTCTCACTACAGATCACAATGTCATCTGCAAACATCATAGTCCACGGTGCCTCCTGTCTGATCTCACAAAAACATAAATCACTACAACTTAAAATGACCAAAATCAGATAGAAATAAAACAAAGCAAAGAATTTTAAACTTCTAAAACAACCCCCCCCAAAAATGCCAAACTCAGAGATTTTCCTTACCTGTGGAGAATTGAAACAAACCTGACTCTACAGTGCAAAACTCTTCAGAGAGCCTTTTTATAGGATTACAGGGGTAGGTGATTGAGATCAGGTATGCCTAGTCAGCAGGTGACTCTAATAAAGACCAGCTGCCATTTCCTGTCTTGCAGAAACCAATTAAAATACAAATTATTACACTTTTACATAATTTTCTTCCAGTTTTACTGAAATATAAAGCTGAATATGTCAGTGGTTCCATAATTTGATCTCTGACTTGGTACAGGGTTCCTTTCCAATAAACCCATTTGAAGTCGCAAATGCACTTAATTCACCCAACTGACTGTCACACCTGCTTCAGCAATAGAACTTAAGTGGTCTCTCTGCCACCACCCCAACCCCACCTTCATACTGATTGGATAACTGATTGGAATAGGAACCAATCATGGATGGGATTTAGTCCCTACCCAGATTTCTCGCCCCTTTCCTCTTCACCCTATACACCGCGGACTTCAGTTACAATACAGACACTTGCCACCTCCAGAAGTTCTCGGCTGATACTGCCATCGTTGGCCGGGTGTCTGAAGGGAACGAACTGGAATACAGGGGGTCATCAACGACTTTGTCAGCTGGTGCGAACAGAACCATCTTCGCATCAATGCCAGCAAGACGAAGAAGATGGTGATTGACTTCAGCAAGAAGTCACCCCCTATTGCGGCAGTGACCATCCAGGGCTTGTTCATTGAGACGGTGGAGGAGTACAAGTACCTGGGTGTTCACCTCAACAATAAACTGGACTGGTCCACAAACAAAGAGGCACTTTATAAAAAGGGCCTAGGTCGCCTTCATCTGCTAAGGCGACTGAGGTCCTTTGGGGTTAAAAGGACTCTCCTAAAGACATTCTATGACACTGTGGTAGCGTCTGCTATCCTCTATGCTGTGGTCTGCTGGTGTGGCGGAATTGCGGAGAGGGACAGGGGGAAACTCAACAGACTGGTCAAGAGAGCCAGCTCTGTCCTTGGCTGTTCTCTGAAGTCCATCAAGCAGGCTGGGGAGGAGAGAATGTTGTCCAAGTTGACATCAATCATGGACAACACCTCCTACCCCCTACATGAGTCTGTACGAGCACTGGGTAGCTCGTTCAGCAGCAGACTCTTACATCCACAGTGTAGGAAGGAGCGCTACCGCAGGTCATTTCTACCAGCAGCTGTCAGACTGCACAACGCAGTCTGAATTGGTTAAATTATTTATTTATAACTTATTAATGTATAGTCTATTTTATTTTATTGTACTTGTGTACAGATTTACTAATCTAATTGTTCATGTCCCTCTTTAATACTAACCTACTTGTTCTTCTCCTATATTCCCTTCCTGATAAGAGCCCTGTAACACCAAAATTTCCCATTTGTGGGATAATAAAGGTTTATTCTATTCTATTCTTCCTGTCAGTTCTGTTTCCACTTCCCCTAGTGAACTTTCTTGCAACCATTGTTTTGCTAAGACCTTGTATTTTGTTTATTCTGAATTCTGGCAATTGCTAATGTTTAGCTCTAACTCCCAGCAACACACTTTATCAAAAACAACACTCAGTAAAGAGTTTAACAAAACTTAAAAGTATTACTCTGTTGTTTTGTGACTCCTTCCACCAACCCATGTTATAACACCTATCCACCTTAGTCTACTTTGAAAGTCATTACAGGCTTGCTGCTGGGCAGTTATCTTGAGTTTCTCCTCAAAAGTAATTGCCTTCCTCTTCTCACCAGAAGATATGGGGGTTTTATCCAACAAAAACCTGGCAACACAGAACACTGTAGTGTATCGGTTGTATACACTAGCAGCTGCGTGACAGACTGAGATATGTGGATTGCTGCTGCTGTCCAGCATCACGGCAGTATCGCGCCACATACTGTTTGCGCAGGGAAAAAAAATTAAAATTCAAAGTATGCTTTCTACTGAATGCATATCGCTATTGCACCCTTCTGAAGTTGAAAAATCATAAGTCAGACCATCACACTTGAAGCAAAAATTCTTTGTTTTGTTTGACAGTGGGGAAGAAGACTCATTGTTATCCCTTTTATATGACACCATAGGTTTTAACAGTGAGACACTTGTCTTCAGCTTTTTGTAACAAAGAATTACAGTGCATGGGATTCCAAAACACTGGTACCATATCGCCCAGGTTCAATTAAATTTTATTTTTATATACCACTCTTCTCACTGAAGTGACACAGAGCACTGAAGACATGTCAAGGGTAGTATTCATGTACAGTTGGTATCTGGCCACACAGGAGAGGAAAACAAAAAATGCCATTCTACTAGAGAATAAGAGAAAAATAAACCTCTGGGGGTCCATGTGCCAGTGGAAGCCCACCCCTCCTGGGAATTCTATACAATGTTAATAGCCAGTTCATACCAATGTTAATAAGAGTAGTAGTTTTTTGTCATTGTAGCAAAAGAGGTATGCTATGGTTCCAGTTCACAGCGAGGCACGGCCACAAGCATCTGCAGCGTCTGATTCGATGAGATCGGGTTGTTCAGCTTTCTGCCTGTCTCCTGCATAGATTCCGTTCCTGTTTCCCATCCACCCTGGTATTTTCAGTCCTCTGGGGCAGCAGACACTGTGAGGCGACCTGCAGCACAAACGGCTCAGAAAACAGATCGGGCATTAGGCAAGGTACATACTCAGGGAGCTTGACAACAGGCATCGGTTATCATGCATGATATGCTACATCAAAAAAGTAAGTTTTTAACCTAGATGTAAAGTGAGGTAAAGAGGTGGGAGAATGTGATTCATCTGGGAGGCTATTCCAAAGTTTAGGAGCCATGTAGCCAAAGGCACATCTGCCTACTGTTATTTTGTTGATCCTTGGAATTGCACTTGTGAGAGAAATTCTTGAAGTTGGGCTTTTGGTGCATGTTTCCGTTATGTTGGGGGTGTTAATCGGTGGTGTAGTGAATGTTTTATGACCATGTTATTCAGTATATTGCGCTTACTGCTATAAACCATTGGGACTTCTGCCTTGCTGGAATGTTAGGTACTTAAGAAGGTTCCCTGGAAAAACAAAAGAGGGTACTTAAAGAAGGGAAACGTAAACTACAGACAAGGCAAAGATGAAAGGGTCAAGGAAATGGTCAATTTAGACCCAGGCCAGACCCTGGTGGGGTGTAAAGGAGTAATAAAACCAAAACTCCCTGAACTGAGGCACCTAAACCAGGAGTTACTCCACCACACTTAGGATGGGAAAATGATTCCTTATAACAACAATGTTTAAAGTCACACTAACAAAGAAGCAGATGTGGGAAACACCTGAAAGGGGTGTATACCTTGCGAGCTGCTGTATAAATGATCCCTGTATCCTTTGTTCGGGGAGACTCTCTTTCCGAAGAGGCTCTCCCGCACCGGTGTGTATTTCTATAGAAAATAAAGTGTAACTCTCTCTACACCCAAACTGCTACTTTATTTTTTCTTCCACACACTTCATGTTCCTTTCTGGTATGTTAGTGAGGCAACTATGCAAATAATGCACATGAAAGCTAAACTAGAGTAAGACTTTGGCAAGTATTTTTTTTTCCATTTGTTTATGCACATATTACCTGTGTAAATCACATTAGCCTAAGCCAGCTAATTAGGCCAAGTTTGCCCTGCTGGGAATTTTGCAGTGGAGCTCAAGTTGCATCTTTTTTTTTTTTTTTTTTTTTTTAACAAATGGAACCCAAATATTAATGTTCTTAAAACCAAGTTCTGCTGACTTTTGAAATTCTGAACTCACATTGCAGATGGAATACATTTGGTGATACTATACTTTGGGGAGACATTTAAGGAAAATTTTTTGTCTGTATAAAAGTGGCATAGTTATTCAGAATGTCCACCAGATGGAACACAGTGATTGTGGCCAAATTTCCAGCTTCTGCCAAACAGCAAGCTCCTTAACCACATTTGTACTAGGACAAGTAATGCGGTGAAGCAGCAGCATCTGTGCTGCCTTATAGCGCTGACTAAAACCACCTGTACTCCTGATAAGCTCTAGTGTGACACTGGCATCATCCACAGAAAGGTGCAGGGAATCGAGTCAGACCTGGTTGACCCAGCACACTGCTAACCTTCAGCAGGTCACAGTTGAAGCCATCAGGGCCCTGAAGGTCTCCTGCTCGTTTCCATCAGCATCCGTGCTCAGTCCTCTGTTACCAAAATGTTCTTTTGCAGTGAAAGAAAAACCTCCCTTACTTACTCTGTTTTTCTCCTCTTTATTTTACCATGATGTCAATGATTTGGAAGCTTTTATTATATTTATGACATGTAACATTTTTGCTACTAATGCCAGCAGCATTTAGTGTAGAACTTTCTCCTTTCAATGGGATTGTGAGTGAGGGACAAACAACACACTGTACCTGGAGACAAAAACATTGATGCTTCACAAATGATTTGTTGCACAGACTTCTTTAAATAACAGTTTACTCCCAGATGTGACCTTGTGGCACCTCCGGCCCAAAACTGACTTCGTTGTCAGACAATGCCCCGACTGAGAGTGTCCGTCAAAAGCATAGTACTCATTCCCACAGAAGCGGAGGCCGACAGAAGGATCCAGAAAAGCTAAAATCACAGCCATGCCTTGGCTTGCTCGTGTTGGTGAGAGATGACGAGGGAGTGATGCTTCAAAGTAAAATATATCTTGACTGAAGAAAATGTTGGTGATGCATGGAGACACAAAGAGCTCATCGCTAAACCTTCAGAGGAGGATGCAAGAAAGGGGACAACGTGTGGCAAAGTACCGATACACTGCTGCAGTCTTCGTATTCACAGGCTGCGTGTCACCTTCAAGGGATTTCATCCACCTTCTTCTCAACCTCCTCCTCCTCCTCCTCATCAAAGTAGCTCTCCACAGCGTCGCAGCTCATAATGCCCAGGTTATTGTAATTGGGGCTCTCATCAACCTCGCCAACATACACAGACCATGTCTAATAGCACCGTGTTGCTGGTTCACATCCTTCAAGCAGCTGGCTATAGCAGTGACACTCCAACAGCAAATACAAAGATAATCACAACAGATGATGTGTCTGTCAGGAGCTCAGCAAAGACATTGATTTGTAAGGGACTCAAGGAAGACAGGTAGAAGATGACAGCACCTAATGCTAGCATATCGTGCCTGATCGGAGCTCCTCCAGCTTATCTGTAGTTGAAGTCCCTGTCCTTTCCGTCCAGGAAGTGGTGGTACATCTGGCTCACAAACTCATTCCTCAGCAGGACCTTCTCTTCTGCGCTAGACTCCTGCTCAGGCTCCAGGGGGGCACAGACCCAGCATCACAGTGAGGTATGGGAGTGTTTGTGCTGCAGCCGCTCCGTGTGACTCACCATCATCATCCTCATCCTCCTCCGTCTCCTCCTGGGCAGCATCCTCTTTGTCCCGCTGCTCCTGCAGGCAGCTATGCAGCAGGCGCTCCTGGTATGTGTCGAGGAGGAGGTCAGTGAGCGCGACAGTGCCACCCTGCAAAAGGCCCTCGGAGAGCCTCAGCAGCTCCTCGTCACTCAGGTACTGGCCGATGTACTGCTCATACAGCAGGGGCTCCCGCAACCTCATCTGCTCCTCACTAAAGTAATGTCCCTCTGGAAGGCAAGGAGCAACAGCAGCAGGCAGTCAGGTTCCAGCCAAACATCTCACCTGGATGGCTTCCACAGTAATGCCACTCACCCTGCTGCAGGAACTGTTGTGCCGCATACTGCTGGTTCCTCAGCTGAGTCTTAGTGGCTGGACAGGATTCTCTACGCAGCACCTCATGGCTGTAGTGTTGGGCTCAGCAATCCCCAGGTGAAAGAAGGCACTCAGGTGCTCTGGCCGTAGGTGCACCTGGTAACGCTTGAGGAAAACGAAGGGTTTTGCCTTGTACAGCTCCCAGAGGAGCTGCCAGCCCTGCTCCATCATCAGGCCCAGCTCACCCAACTGCTGGCTGTTCACAGGACTCCCACTCAGTGCCACCACGTCGATCATGGCGCAGAGCTCGCTGGGGGGGCTATGCATCACCTGGAAGATGAAGGGCTCACTTGGCTCGCACTGAACCTGTGTGTTTTAACATTTCAGCAGTTATAAGGTAATAATACGGTAATAGGTAACAGTGTGACATCCTGCCATTTTCTGAGTCAAACACATTATGTTGCGTCCAAGAACCATCCATAATCTGTTGTTGTGGACTAGGACTCAGTGCTGAAAAGGACTCTGGAGCTGTGAACAGAACGCGTAATGAACAGACCTCTGCTCCTCGTTTTGTTTGTAACTTAAGCATAAAAACGAACACCAACCAAAAGGGAGCTGACATGCAGGCATGCGGTGTTGACTGCTGTTTTTACGCCATTTTCTTCTTCCATATCCGGTCTTTGTGCCACAGGTTCGATTACTCCCCACATCCCAGAAAGTATCTGCATAATGAACAGACCTCTGCTCCTCTCCAACACGTGGTCCGGTAACATAACCAGTCTTCCGGCAACAGCAGCTCACATCGCCATAGTTCCCAACAAATCTAATGGGGGACACTTTGTAACTCTAAATGAATCTTTTATATGCAGAATATTGATCCAATTAAATATAGAGGCATTGACGGTTTGGAGACAAAGTCAGAGAGGCGAGACTGCGTTGGTTTGGACATGTGCAGAGGAGAGATCCTGGATATATCGGGAGAAGGATGCTAGGGATGGAGCTGCCAGGCAAGAGGAAGAGAGGAAGGCCTAAGAGGAGATTTATGGATGTGGTGAAGGAGGACATGCAGGTGGTGGGGGTGACGGAGAGAGATGCAGAGGACAGGAGGAAGTGGAAGCTTTTGATCCGCTGTGGCGACCCCTAACGGGAGCGGCCGGAAGAAGAAGAAGAAATATAGAGGCATAGATAAAGAACATTGATGAACTTTTTATATATATCATTTGTAAAAGCCAAATGATACATATCCCAAATGGCCAATCAGTGGAGCTACAGGCACATTAAATTAAGTGCACTAAACACATGACCGGTTTTAGTTTCAGTGCATTTGAAAAGCAATGAAAATGAAAAATCTGCTTCACTGATTCTTGACAAAATCAGCTGGGTTTATCTTGTGTAAACTGAAATGATAAACTGCTGTGATGAAATCGGTATGCATTCATTAAAGGATCTAGGCAGATGAATCTTTGCAAACTCAAATAGTTTCTTTAAAAAAAAAAAAAACAACAACAATCTGGAGAGGTACAACATATCAAATTAAATCTTAGGAACCAAAGTGGAAAAAAGTAATTGTTACATGTGTGGACTGTTTTTATTCCAAGAACAGTCCACACACACGTAACACCCTCCCCCACAAGTGTAAACCCCATAGGGTTTCACAAAGACCACCAAAGACCTCCCTAACTCCTAGATAAGGCATCTGCCACAACATCCTCAGATTCCTTCTAATGTTGTAACCTCAAACAATTAACGACCAGCATATTAAACGCTGGTTGGAATTACACATGTGGTGCAGGAAAACTAATGGGTTATGATCAGTATATACAGTAACAGGTGAGCTGGAACACAGATAAACCTCAAAATGCTGTAGGGCTAGGAGGAGGGCAAGGGCCTCTTTTTCAATTGTGCTGTAAGACAGCTGCTGTTTAACAAACTTTTTAGAATAAAAACACACTAGGTGATCAAGCCCTTAGTCATCCTCTTGGATGAGGACAGCCCCAGCACCTATACAACCGGCATCAATTTCTAGTTTAAAAGGTTTACTGAAGTCGGGAGCAGCAAGAACAGGGGAACTACTGAAGAGCAGTTTCAAGGAGTCAAAGGCTACTTGGCACTCAGCAGACCAAACAAAAGGTGTACTCTGGCAGAACAAATTTGTAAGGGGTAACACAACATCAGAAAAATTCTTACAAAAACACCTGTAAAACCCTGCCATGCCCAGGAACTGTCTAAGCTCCCATTTCGTAGTCAGAAAAGTGATTATTTCCTGGACTACACGTTTACAATTCCACGTCTTACAGTCCTCCCAAGGTAAGTAATTGAACCCATACCAAACTCACTTTTATCCGGATCTAAAATTAACGAAGCATTATACAATCTGCTGAACAGAGTCTCCAAAACCTGTAAATGGTGTTTCCATGTCTTTGTAAATAGGAAGACATCATCAAGGTTTGTTTCACAGTTACATCGCCAAGGACGTGGTTCATCAAAGGCTGGAGGGTAGCAGGCACATTTTGCAATCCAAAGGCCATAACAGTATACTGGAGGAATTTGTCTGGGGTAGCAAATGCTGAGATTTCAGATGCACGTGGAGTAAATGGAACCTGCCAGTAACCTTTTAATAAATCCTGTTTACTGACATATTTTGCAGCCCCAATGCAGTCTATACGATCTTTATTGTGAGGGAGCGGAAACGAGTCGGGTTTTGTTACAGAATTAATTTTACGGTAATCCGTACAAAAACAAAATGCACCCTCGGGTTTAGGAACTAAGAGACGTGGAGAAGACCATGGGCTATGGCTTGGAACAGCAAGGCCATTCTCTTCCAAATATTTTGTCTCTTCCATTAACACAATACATTTGTGTGGGCTGGCACAGTAAGGATGCTGTTTAATGGGAGGATGGTCACCTACATTAATGTCATGCTGGAGTATAGGGGTACAAGACAGAGTGTCGGAAAAGAGCATAGGAAATTTGCCAATCAAAGCTTTAACATCAGAACAAGTGGACAAGGACAAACGGACAAGTCTGGAAGGCGAATTTTCTAGTGCCTTTAAATTTGGTAATCGAGCACATGGAAAACAGTTTTGGTCAATGTGTAAACCATCCATTTCAGGTGAGTCATTGAAGGGCTTAATGTTTACAGTAGTAGCAGGCACAGGCGGAGGAACAGGAGAGGCAGAATCACATTCAGAGGAATGATACGCCAACACATTCTTCTGAGGGGGTAATGAGGGAGACAACCACTGTTCCTGGAGCACTTTCAGTGGACCACGGACAGAGCAACCAAACGATAATTCTGAAGGATTAAAACCAATAGATTCTTGCATGGAATCACGTGCAGCAAATAGTAGCAAGGGCACTTCCTCATCCCAATCTTTTCCAAAAGAAAAACAGAAAGATTGTAGCATGTTCTTAAGAGTTTGGTGGAATTGTTCTAGGGCACCTTGACTTTTGGGATGGTAAGGACTAGATACCACCTGGTGTGAAATGTATAGTTTCCGAACAAACTGAGAAAACAGTTTGGAGGTGAAATTTGCTCCCTGATCAGACTGAATATGTTTTGGCAGACCAAAAGTAGTACAGAAATTAATAAGTGCCCTAATAACAGTGCTAGGTTTCAGGGTACACAAAGGAGCAGCCTCAGGAAACCTAGTAGCAGCACACATTATAGTGAGGAGAATTTCCAGATTTAGTTTTTGGTATTGGGCCCCACACAGTTAATTAATATGTGTTCAAATGGCTCCCCCACAGCAGGTATGGGTTAGAGAGGAGTCAGAGGAATCGTCTAGCTTGGTTTACCCACAACCTAACACATGTGACAAGTGCGGGAATGCCGAGTAACACCTGGCCAAAAGAAATAATGTAATATATGCTGATATGTTTTCCTTATCCCCAAGGGACTGGAAAATGGATGATCATACGCAAGAGTCAATATGTGCTGCCTAAGAGATTTAGGAACAACAACCTGGTAGACCCCATTCCACTCCTCCTGGGTAGGGGAAAGAGACCACTTCCTCATTAAAACCCCATCATCAACATAATATAACACAGAGTGCTTAGAAAAGCCAGAACTAGGGGTCACTGCAGCAAAGCAACCGGAAAGGATTAGCTCAGACTCTTGTGCAGCAATCAACTGCTCATGACACACAGGCACAGGGGCATCAGAATAATTTGTCTCGCTGATGGGATTCTCTGAATTAGGTGCATTATCACAATCAGACTGGTCAGAAGAATCTGAGTGACCTAAAATGTATCAGACAAAGGAATCATATCATTGAGCTTGCGTGCCTGTGCCCGGGTCAAAACACATGCAGGGAAAACAGAGGGAAAAATCACATGCAACAGAATCAGCACCTTCTGACACTGGTTCTGGAATGACAACAGGAAGGGGACATGTTTTTGCCCCATCCAAATCATTACCCAAAATGAACAAATTACCATCAACAGGTAACTGGGCACAAACAGCAAACTTAACACACCCAAATACAAGCTCAGAATCTAAATACATTGTACAAAGAGGAACATGCACAGTACCAAGCTCTATCCCCTCTACAAGAACATCACTACCAGAGTATGTCTCATTGGAAAAGGGTAACACGCTTTCCAGAATGAATGACTGAGCAGAACCAGTATCACTTAATATGGTAAGAGCAAGCAGGATTGATGTTTCAGAAAGAGATACAGAACCAGAAAACACAAAGGGCTGGAAAGAGTTCCACAGCATGCAGAACATCTGATGAGCTATTGCTAGAGACAACAACAGACAGAGCTTTCCTAGCCTTCAAATGTGACCCCTTGCACTGCAAGGCTGGACAAGCAGAAATGAAATGGCAAGACTCATGACAATAAAAACAACCCCGAGGGTTAGTAGAAGGAGCAGGTCGAGCAGAAGCCGGAGAAACAGGGATACTCTTGGAACTAGTGTCACAAATAGGCGCATCGGGCGTAAAAACGGTTTTATGTGTTAATGCAAACTCATCAGCAAACATCCCAGCAGAGGACAGTGATGCAACCTTTTGCTCATTCAAATACACAACCATACGGTCAAGCAAACAGCTCTTGAACTCTTCCATAAAAATAAGCTCTTTTAGCCCCTCAAAAGTTTAAACATTACTAGCCAAACACCACTTATCAAACAATCATGATTTGTCACACGCAAACTCAACAACACGCTGGGTGTTTTAACTAACTTCTTTAATTTTTGTCTGTAAGCCTCTGGGATCAACTCGTAAGTACAAAGAACTGCAGCCAGACTCAGCCTCCAAGGTACGCAAATGCAAAAGCATGTTTTGATATTCCTACCACATAATGTCCAAGTCAATTTCCTTCAGTCTGATGGCCAACACAGGGATATCACCAGGAGTTTGAGACCTAACAGGATCCATACATCGCCAAAGGTCAGGTGCACCTGAGGCCCTCAGGTATTGCATTTCAGCCAGGCCAAGTTTCAGTGGGGGTGGAGGCCTCTGGAGGAAAGAATTCCAATTGGACAGGATGAATGAAGACATGGCACCGGATTTCTAACTGGACTAGAATAGAAGATCTTGGGAGGTGGAAGCACGCAGGAAGAACAGGGATGGAAGTCAGGAATAGAGTAGTGAACCTAAAAGCAAAGCAGACAAACAAACCCACAGTCCACAGTGTGTTTTTATTCTAAAAACAGTCCACATACACGTAACAGCCTGGAGGGGTGTTATTGACACTCCAATGGCCTTTTATTATTTGTCCTCCACACACTGTACTCACTTTCCTCACACACATATAAACATGATGCTGTAACACTTTTTTACAATCTATCAGACACAGACTGAGCAAAAACACAGCCATGAGGTAAACGGCAAGAGCAGTCATGTGTCCCAAAATTACTCTCTACATTAGAAAATACAATGTTTTATTGGCTAATAACACCAAAGTTAACAGGTGCTATTTTTCCTGCTTGCTGACAAATACAATGCAGATTTAAAAAAAACTGACAAAACAGAACAGCACACCCACACCTTCTGCACGGCAGCCCCCAACACGTCCACATACATCCTGTACTGGTACTGAGGACCTTTGCACTACAAATTGGTGGCCTCTGCCAGGTGTTCCATTCAACAAGAAGGTGGCTCACCTTGCTCTGGGGTGAAGCTGTAACTGCAGTTTTTTTTTACTTTTTAGGGTGCTCCTCCTCTTCCTTGCCATCCAGCAACAGGTGTGTGACAGTTTCCTGGTGCAGTGAAATCCAACGGGCTTTCTAACATTACGTATCCATTCATGGAAGAAGATCCTCCTGAGAAGCAGCCAGTTGCTTTCTCCACTGCAGAGGACGTGTGTCTTTGAGGTATGTCTGCCCCTGTGTACCTGATGCACTGCTGGCTGGAGACATACCTCCCACATGACAAATCACCAACATGAACTGGAAATCACAGAAACACCTTTGTGTTTTGCTGGGCTCCAGGAGAGGGTGAACAGCAGCAACCGTGTCATATGAAGCGAGATGCTGGTTATTTACATCCTGGTTAAAAGGGGATACAAGTTGCCTTTAAAGGCACCGTTTCAAAATGGACATCAAATCAGGATTTGAAAATGTACGTTTACTTTTTTAATGTTGAACCCAGCTCTCCCATCTGGGTGAAAGAAGACCAACAAAGATGTACATTTGTCTGAGGTTAATACAACAAATAATACAATTGTTTGTTTTGCTGACACAAGGCCATTTATTTGAGCCATAATCATAAGTTATTTCTTTTCCTTCCACAATATATCTAAATGCAAACAGACACAAATGTGATTTTCCATTCAGTATAATCTTCTTTGTTCGGCAGTTGGGGTTCTGATCATCTGGCTGCCCCAATGATCCATCTTCTATAACAGATCAATTATGTAATAGAAATTGAGATGCATTATACTAATGGAAATTAGATGGTGAATCATACAATGCATTTAAATTAATTTGATCAAGTACTATGTATGGAGTTGTTACAAGACCCCACTCACCACATTAAGATTCAATTCTGATCATAATTCTTACACAGAAAGTTAACTATTGTAGCTTTAAGGGGGTAATTTTATAGGACACCAAAATTGGGAGGTGGCGATCCCAAACGCATTTTTAAATAATATTTCAGTAATTGTTAATCATAGAAACACAGCATTCAACTATATATTTGAAGCTTTATAATAAATTCCATCTCAATTCTCTATGTATGACAATCTGTCATGCCCGTGGGTGCTGCGAGACCGCCATGTGCACGGTTTCACTGCCCCGCCTCCTGGACTGAGCACCTGCAGGTGGCGCACTTAATTGTGGACACTCCCGGGCCTTTTCCGGCAGCTCAGTCTTCTGTTCTCTGTTACTTATATTGTTAACGCTTCTGGTCTGTCTATTACGTTGCGTTGCAGTAACTGTTTGTTTTTTTGCTACAGCTTTTATAGTTCTCGGTGCTCTTCTGCCGTGACGCTGATTCTGGTTGTCAAGCAACCCTTGTTTTGCCAGTGTTTGAGTTTTGCCATTAAAGCACTCCCGGTTTATCCGTTCAGCTGCCTGTGTTCTGCGATTGCTTCCTCCACAACACCCGGGGCCATGAGCCCCCGTGACAGAAGACTGAGCCCAGCCATGGAAGCAGCAGATGCAACGCAACTGTGTGCAATATTGGCCCAGCACCGGCGGCTGCTAGTGCAACACCAGGCCCAACTCGTGCACCTTGTGGACAGACTTGAACAGCTTAGTGCTTTGTGCGCCCAGCTCACCTTGTCCCTGGACCGGTGGCTCCATGTGCACGCACAGCAAGATGCCCGATCAGCCCTCTCTCGACTGGCTCCTGCTTCTGCCCCCTCCACCATGATCCCGGACACACCTGACCCTCAACTCTGTGGCCTGTTCCCCCTCAGAGTGGTTTACTTGGGTAACAAGGGTCAAGGACCACTCTTTTGTGGTCTGCCCCCCTTGTTCTCTCACTCTTGCTTCTTTCGTATGTCCCTGTGCGTTCGCCCCTCTCGGCGATTCTGCTCCCCAGCGCCTTTTGGGGGGGATTTCCTGGAGTACCTCAACAGCCAGTCTTGCGCTCACATCTCTATGCGCCGCTCTCTCCGCGTGTACCCCCGCGGTTGACTCGGTTTTTGCGCTCGTGTTTTTTTGTGCTTCGCTCTCTCCGCGTGTTACCCCACAGTTGATTTGGGTTTTTGCGCTCGCATCTCTATGCGCCGCTCTCCCCGCGTGTTGCCCCGCGGTTGACTTGTGTTGGCGCAGGCAACCTCCGCCCTGTATTTTGCTTGGCCTTCATCCGCCTGTGTTTTGTAGATGGCCCTTTTCAACCTGGGACCCCTCTCAAGGCACTCTCCTAGAGTTACACAGGTCCTCCTTTTTCCTATGTGACAGACCTACTCCACCCCTCGGCTAAAGCGCGTCATCACCCCTTGGTTTCCTGCCTCCTCGATGGCCATGATCGGGCAGGGCCTGCAGCTTCCGGTGGAGTGAACGTGCTACAGCCTCATTGGATGTTCCTGGATCCCTACATCCGTCTTGGACACGCCTCATCTGGGACACCCATGAACAGCACCTGGGCCCATTGGACCGTCCAGAGCTGGTCCCTCTGGGGGGGTACTGTGATGCCCGTGGGTGCTGCGAGACCGCCAGGTGCATGGTCTCGCCACCCGGCCTCCTGGACTGAGCACCTGCAGGTGGCACACTTAATTGCGGACACTTTAAAAGGGCCCTCCCGGGCCTTTACTGGCAGCTCAGTCTTCTGTTCTCTGTTGTTCTGTTACTCATATTGTTATTGTTAACGCTTCTAGTCTGTCTCTTACTTTGCGTTGCAGTAACTATTTGTTCTTTTGCTAAAGCCGTTATATTTCTCGGTGCTCTTCAGCCTCGCCTGCCGCGATGCTGATTCTGGTTGTCAAGCACCCCTTGTTTTGCCAGTGTTTGAGTCTTGCCATTAAAGCACTCCCGGTTTGTCTGTTCAGCTGCCTGTGTCCCACGATTGCTTCCACCACAACACCCAGGGCCATGAGCCCCCGTGACACAATCACAGCCCACTCTACAGTGGTTAGAAAAATGCATAATGTTTACAATCATTTACAGAAAGTTATCCTCTTATTTTGTATTAATAACTTTGCAACAATTAGCTCTAAAAGACAGCATTCAAAAATATGTTTGTCTTTACAATCATGTCTTTGTCATGTGTATATGCTAATCAGAGCTGGAATAAAAGTGTAACTTATAAAAGTTACAAACTTTTAAAAGACCAAACAACAAGGCATGTAACATTGCTTATGTCCATTAAAAGTAGCAAAATCTTCCAAGAGTAAAACTGTCTCTTCTTCTTTCGGCCGCTCCTGTTAGGAGTCGCCACAGCGGATCAAAAGCTTCCACTTCTTCCTGTCCTCTGCATCTCTCTCCGTCACTCCCACCACTTGCATGTCCTCCTTCACCACATCCATAAATCTCCTCTTGGGCCTTCCTCTCTTCCTCTTGCCTGGCAACTCCATCCCTAGCATCCTTCTCCCGATATATCCAGAAACTCTCCTCTGCACATGTCTAAACCAATGCAATCTCTCCTCTCTGACTTTGTCTCCAAACCGTCTAACCTGTGCTGCCACTCTAATATACTCATTTCTAATCCTGTCCATCCTCGTCACACCCAGTGCAAACCTTAACATCTTTACCTCTGCCACCTCCAACTCTGCCTCCTGTCTTTTGGTCAGTGCCACCGTCTCCAACCCATAAAGCATAGCTGGTCTCACTACCATCTTATAGACCTTCCCTTTCACTCTTGCTGGTACTATTCTGTCACAAATCACTCCTGACACTCTTCTCCACCCACTCCACCCTGCCTGCACCCTCTTCTTCACCTCTCTTCCACACTCCCAATTACTCTGGACTGTTGATCCTAAGTATTTAAATTCACCCACCTTCACCAACTCTATTCCCTGCATCCTCACCATTCCTCTGTCCTCCCTCTCATTTATGCACATGTAAAGAGTAAAACTGTCACTAAGACTTAGTTAATTCAAATAAACATAGCTCAGTAGAACAATAAACTTACCGAATGTCAAACCATTTCTGGTAGCTCAGTATGATGGGAGTTGTAGTCCTTAACAATACTTTGGGTTCATTGAAATATGCTTCGCTGATTCCACAGAAGACTTCTGGGACTGTTTTTTGCATATCCAAATACACACAAACACACACACACACTTTGTATCAGCATAATAAAATCACTAAACAAGAATAAAACTAAGGCAACACAATACAACAGAGCCAAGATGCTGTAGGAATTTAAAATGTACACAGATAAACAGGTAATAGAAGACCAACAATGATTCCAAGCGACAGAACCATCAGTAAGATTGAATATGAGAAACTGGAGAAATAATAATAATAGTAATAATCATAACTGAACATTGCCACAAATGAACATGACCACAAATGAGCATGACCGCAACTGAACATGGCCGTGATTTGTAGTTGACAGCGAAAGGTGGTCTGGGGCCCTGACCTCCCATCAGCTGCTGTCTGATGTCAGAGCTTTGCCATTAGTCATTACCTAGCACCTTTCAGCTCACTAGACAAGTTGCAGGGTTGCTAAAACAGCAGTGGGAGTCAAACTAACAACCTTCAGATGACCAGGAAAGAGCTTCAAATGCACTGGGGCAGTGCTTACTGGTTCCTACTCACAGACCAGTGCATACAGTTAGTCTTTTCTTAAACAGCTGAGTTTCTTTTCAAGCAATTAAATTGGTTGGTTACCAATTACATCATTCATACAAGTTTCTCCTGCCTTTTTTGTCACAAACATTTTAATGACAAACAACAGGGTTACTGTTAAAATGTTTAATTTGTGGAATGAATGCTTTGTTCCAGCTGACATGAAGGTGCTACAACAAGGTACAGCCGACTCAGTGCAAACCACCAAGATGTTGGGGAGACATTAAGGAGAATGGCATACAACATAGGGTGGAAGAACATGCCGCAGGTAATAAAACACCTTTCAAACACTCAAATGGAAAAAATCAAGATGGCGCCGGAAAAAATCAAGATGGCGCCGACAAGGATGGCTGCCGTCTTCCAGGCTCCTCTTACATTTTACCTCTTTGTTATCTTACTGGCACTAACTCTACACAATAACGCTATATTTATAAATGCTATCATCACCTTTGACTGACAGACTCTGATCGATATCGGGAACACAACGAGGTTACTTTTCACAGGCGAGCAAAGTTCAGCAGACATGGCGACCTCGCTGGACTGTTCTTTGTTCAGCCTACCTGGCGTACCTGGCAAACAGTGCTGGAGGAGGAAGCGAGGGAAAAGAGCTGGCGTTCTGGTCAAGCTGAGACGACGTGTAAACTGCCCACCTCTTCCCAGTATTCTTCTAGCGAATGTTCAGTCACTGGACAACAAGCTAGATGAACTGAGAAGCAGGCTGGCCTTCCACCTGGACATCAAGGATTGCAATGTGCTGGTTTTCACGGAGACTTGGCTGGACCCCTCAATTCTGGACTTCGCCATTACACCCCAGGGTCTCACAATATACTGGCGGGACAAGACAACGGAGTCGGGGAAGGTGAGAGGGGGAGGTGTCTGCTTCATGGTGAACAACTTGTGGTGTTCGGATGTGGAGAATATCTCCTCTGGATGTTCCCCTAATCTCGAGCACCTCACGATCAGATACCGACCCTACTACCTGCCCCAGGAATTTACATCGGTCATTTTAACAGCCGTGTATATTCCACCACAAGCCGACACCGCAGGGGCGATCAACGAACTGTACAGTGTTGTTGAGCGGTCAGAGGCTTTACACCTGGAGGCTGCTGTAATTGTGGCTGGTGATTTCAACAGTGCTAATCTGAGGAAAGCCATGTCGAGATTTCACCAGCACATCAGTTTCCCGACACGTGGTGGAAACACACTGGATCATGTTTACACTCCGTTCTGGGGTAGATATAAGGCCCTCCCCCATCCTGCCTTCGGCAAGTCAGACCATGCCTCCATCCTGCTACTGCCCGCCTATAGGCAGAGGCTTAAGCAGGAGAAACCGGTGACAAGGACCATCCAGCACTGGACGGACGAATCTGACGAGGCTCTACGTCATTGCTTCAGCGAGACGGACTGGCTGATGTTCTGGGAGGTGGCAGAAAACCGGGTGGAGGAACTCGCCGAAACAGTTACGGGTTTCATCGCGAAATGTATCGACGATGTCATTCCGAGAGTCACTGTATGGACTTTCCCCAACCAAAAACCATGGGTGAATGGCAAAATCCGGGCTTTACTCAAAGCACGGATGTCAGCCTTTAACTCCGGTGATTTGGAGGGCTACAGGCGCTCTCGTTACGACCTCAGAAGAGCAATAAAATCCGCTAAGAAGCAGTACAGGGACAAAGTGGAGTCTCTCTACCGGGACTCCAACATCAGAAACATGTGGAGAGGGCTTAGAACAATCACGAACTATAAAGGGAAAGGCAGCGGTGTTGTAGAAGCATCTGCTCCCCTCGCTGAGGAGCTGAACACCTTCTACGCACGGTGTGAGAAGAACCACCCACGCCTGGCTGTGGACCTGGACCAGGATGCTTGCATACTGCAGGTGTCTAGGGCAGACGTATGTAAATCCTTTAAAAGGATAAACATACACAAAGCTCCTGGACCTGATAACATCCCTGGTAGTGTTCTTAAGGCTTGTGCGGACCAGCTGGCGGGTGTGTTCACCGACATCTTCAACCTTTCCCTGCTCCAGTCCATTGTCCCCACATGTTTCAAGTCAACCATCATTGCTCCTGTACCCAAGAAACCCAGAGTCCTCTGCCTAAATGACTACCGCCCTGTCGCACTTACGTCCATCATCATGAAGTGCTTTGAGTGGTTAGTCAGGTCACACATCGCTGCCTCTCTGCCGAACACACTGGACCCACTTCAGCTTGCCTACAGACCAAACAGGTGTATCGACAACGCAATCGCCTTCACTCTCCACAAGGCTCTCTCCCACCTGGAACAGAGGAACACGTATGTGCGAATGCTCTTTATCGATTACAGCTCAGCATTCAACACCATCATGCCCTTTAAGCTCGTTGCCAAGCTCAGGAACCTGGGACTCAACCCGACCCTGTGCGGTTGGGTCATGGACTTCTTGATGGGTAGGCCCCAGGTGGTGAGATTGGGGAATATCATCTCCTCAGCACTGACTCTCAGCATGGGGGACCCCCAGGGCTGCATGCTTAGCCCCCTCCTGTACTCCATGTACACGCATGACTGCATTGACTTGCTCAGTTCCAATATCATTGTCAAGTTTGCTGACAACACCATTGTCATCAGCCTGATCACCAACAATGATGAGGGAGCCTATAGAGAAGAGGTGAGAAGCCTGACCTCATGGTGTCAGGACAATGACCTCCATCTCAACGTCAGCAAAACAAAGGAGCTGATCTTGGACTTCAGGAGACAGCAGGGTAATGGCCATGCACCCATCTCTATAGCCAGCATCCCAGTGGAGAGAGTGAACAGCTTCAGGTTCTTCGGAGTTAACGTCACTGTAGACCTGTCCTGGTCCCGGCACACCAGCGTCGTCATCAAGGCGGCGACACAACACCTCTTCTTCCTCCGTCGGCTGAGGAGGTTCGGCATGGACAACAGGATACTTGTCAACTTCTACAGATCTACCATGGAAAGTATCCTGACTGGCTGTTTTACGGCCTGGTATGGCAGCTGCAGTGCGTCAGACCGTAAAGCTCTGCAAAGAGTGGTCAAGACAGCACAGACCATTACCAGGACTGATCTGCCAGCCCTGCAGGACCTCCACACCCAGCGCTGCAAGAAGAAGGCACATAACATCCAGAGGGACAGCAGTCACCCCAACCACAAACTATTCTCCTTGGTCCCATCCGGAAGACGCTTTAGAAGTGTTCGGACAAGGATGAAAAGGTTCCGGGACAGTTTTTTCCCCCACACCGTAAGACTGCTAAACCACTGACCCCTCCCTAGGCAGTGGGAACAGTCGATCGGGGTCTGTCTGTCTGTATGCCTGCCCCCCCCCATTGTGTAAGATAACTGGTGGTGTGTTGTTGGTGTTGTTGTAGGTTCGGTTGCTGTGTGCTGTTGGTTTAGCTGCTGTGTCTTCTCTCCCCCCCCCCCATGTATATCCTCATACCTATTCTTATTTATTTACTCTCTTTATTTATTATTATTTAATTGTTTCCCTTTTCCTGATTGTAGTATTTATTTAACTATCTTGTACCTTATTTATACTTTTACATATTTATGTACATATTTATATTACTGAGGATGCCCAGAAACAAAACTTTTCATGGTGACAACATTGCTATGTAGTGTTGTTCACCCATGACAAATAAACCTTGACTTGACTTTACTAAAAATAACAAATTTCTATAGCTTCATAAACGTAATAACACACACACAGTGAAAAAGAGAACTGCAAGACATGCAAACTAATAAAGTTTCAGGCTTTTAATTCCTTATCTCTTACAGATGGTCCTGCTGATTTGCACTGAAATTAACAAAAATATATACAGAACAACTTGGAACTTTTTCCTGCGAGTACTTTTGCTATGCATCGTAGTAATGAGGCAGAAGCAGCTGACGAGAACCTGGTGCTGGATGACTGTTCTCCTGCCATGATGAACTGGCAGGTTGGCAGAGCTGCACGAGCTTCATTTGGCCTTTTGAGCTTTCTACACCGACTTGGTCACCTTTCCAGTGTTGGGAGTTTTCTTCTCCGCTCCCTTGAACACGCTGACTGCCACCGTCTGCCGTATGTGGCGCACTGCAAAATGCCCTGAGACACAAAGGCAAATATCAAAATGATGTGACAACTACCCCTGCTCCCTACCCTGCCTGCCTGGCACTCCAACACTCTTGTGCCACTGAGGAGTAAACACCTCCCTTTTTGATGATCAGCAGCTTGACAAATTCTGTAGTATCAATATGACTGCTTGATTTTATCTAGTTCACAACTAGTAAAACTCTTGATTGTAGGTCTGATGGCAAATGAAATGTTTTTATTCTTCAAAAACAGCAAATACAAATGACAGATTAATGCCTACTGCATCACATGACAATACAAATTAACGACAAGCAGCCATTTTCTGCACTGTGGCCTGCTGCAGCTCCCACTATAGCACAGGGTTTTCTAACTTCTGGCCTTTGGAGAAAACAACCTGTGTTCATCTGTCATCTCTGTAAGTTAACAGGGCCAAATACAAATGACATTAAACCTTTAGAAAGTGCTTATCCCTAAAAATAATGGTCAAGTACTGAAGGTTTCACTGGACACTGGACCGGTACGATCCTGCAGTGTCAGTAAAAACCATTACTCATCAGGCGAGAAGAGCACTTACCAAGCAGTGGGTACTCTAAGAAGCTCTCCACACACGGACTTGCCAAGGATCATCTTCACAATGGTGGCATCCCCTAACTTTAAGGACTTGGGGTTGTCCTCCAGCTTTTTCCCAGAGCAACAGTCAATCTCCTCCTTCAGCTCACCAAACTTGCAGGCAATGTGGGCTGTGTGGCAGTCCAGCACCAGGGCATAGCCTGCACTGATCTGACCAGGGTGGTCCAGGATGATCACCTTGAGAAAGAACAGCACTGGTCCAGCTAACATTTAGTTTTACCGTCAACGGCAATATACCCATCAGTGTCTCTGTGACTCTTACTGTCCACAGTGATGCAGTCACAGCTGTTGTCACACACTTTTCTTACCATCACCCTGAATTAACTTACCTGTGCCGTGAAGTTTGCTGCCTCTTGTGGAGGGTCATTCTTGCTGTCCCCAGCAGATGTCTTTAACAGAGACATTTTTCACATTGAATCCGACATTGTCTCCAGGTAGCGCCTCACTCTGGGCCTTGTGGTGCATCTCCACAGACTTCACCTCGGTGGTCAAGTTCACAGGGGCAAAGGTCACCATCACATTAGGCTTCAGGATACTTGTCTCAACCTGGCCCACAGGCATGGTCCCAATCCATAGAGCACAGTTTATCAAGTATCTGCATCAGAGTACAGCTGTGCTCAGAATGAACGTTTTTGTGTCAACCCAGTGGTATGTTTTTAAAAACCACTAAGATTTTAAGGTTACTTAGATTCACGTTTTGTATTGGCTTGCTTTACCTTAGGCTTTCAAAAGCTACTTTGGTTTCTTGAAGGCCCCATCTGCAAGCTAAATACCAGGAAAAACTGCAACTACGTTGACCAATGAGAAAGAGGTGAAAGAGAGACATCATTACAGTAAATATAAGACCACTGGACAGGTGGCCGTTGCAAAGCTGCACCAAAAGAGTGAGATGTATCAGATTTAATATGATCGACTGTTAATATGTACATGACCAGTACAACAAAGAAAGCTGTTTTTTTATTACCTTGCACAACCTGTAGTCAACATTAACTTCACACAATAAGTACTCCTTTCATATCTCAGGTAGCTTGCAATTTGCTAGCAACAGCGGAAAAGTGCTGCCCTCTACCGGGTATTTTTGGGGAAAAGATTAATTATGTTAAATCATTATTGGATTAGACTCTGCATAATTCCCCTTGGAGTTGAATACATTAACTTATTACTTATTATTACAACAGCTATATAATAGCAGTACAGTCTTTAAGTACTTGTTTGTTTCACTGCATCCAGGCCAAACCAGAAAAATACAATTCTTTGGGACAGAACGACTATGTTCTTGCTCCTCACCTGCAATCTTGTAGACATCCTGTAGGGGGAAGTGCAGAGGTATCTCTGTGGCACGGGAGAGGAGCTGGATGGCATCCAGTGCCTCCAGGAGTGTGGTACCAGATGCATTCCCTTCCTTCCTTGTGATCTTCCAGCCTTTAAACCATGTCATCCAAAGGAAAACCACAAGAATGCTAACAAGACAAAGTGCACCCTTAAATATAGCATCTCCCAACATAGCAAAAGTGTTCCTGAAACACATCGTGCACACATCATGCAGTTACATCATGATTTTTCTGTATTATGGGCATTGACTACATCATCATATCTCAGTCCATGAAAGCGAAATGAGCTTGATGAGTAACTTAAAGAGGCACTTAATGCTTGTAAATAAGTATAAATGACATTAAAAGATTCATTCCCTTTGATGCTACATTGCACATTCACTTAAGTTGCCGCAAAGGTCATTACATTATTTACAGTTTTAACAGCCACCATTTCGATGACATTTTCTAACCGGCAATTAAACCATTTACACATATATGGTTTTATTAAATATACCAAGGTGATGTGTACGGACACAGCAGTGCAGCAATTTACCCAATGTATTTAGTACTCAGAGCAGATCTTCTTCTTCAAACTGCTGGTGCTGGCAGGGCTCTCTCTCTCTCTCTCTCTCTAACACATTATGAAACAATGTGGTCAACAATCCTGCTATAAGACCCCACAACAGTTAAACACAACTATTGACAGATCCACAGGAGCAATGCCTCATGGCTCCCACACTGTACTGCTATGTTAATGAAAACGGCTTTTGTTTTCATATTCCAGCTTCTCAAATGAATGGCTGGTTATTAAAATAAGAAAGAATGAATAAATGGCTTCCAGTCAAACACATTTATTATATAGGGAAGCAATACATAGGCAGCAAATGAGCTTGATGAGTAACTTCTGCCCAAAATTCCACTTCTTTTTTTTATTAGCCCTGGCATCCCTTTCTGCCTGACACCCAGGGCAGACCTTTCAGTATGTCACCACATCCAAGAACTACAACGCAGAACAAAAGTACAGATCAGAGTGAAAAACATCACAGATGCTGCAAGTTTCTAAAAACCAGATGAACTGGGTACAAGAAGCCCAACCCAGTTGCATGGTCAGCTGTTGTCTTGCGTTTCTGGTCAACACTCCATCAGTTACGCGAGTTATTCATAAACATATTTCATTCCACCTAAGTACACCTCATTATCTTATTTTTTCAGAAAACATATATTTTCGCTACATATCTAAATACTCCATTTATTCTAAACCAATCTGTAAAGTAACTCTCGATTTCTTCGTCTTACCAAAGGTCAGTACACTCCATGTTCAAATTGAACGTAGTTGCTAAGCCATAAATTTATGAAGGTGTTCCATTTTTTCAGTCACCCTTTAGTTTATTGTTCTTTTTTTTTAACAATACCTTTGGGACCTACAAATAAATGTCATCACAGACCCCTCACACCCGGGCCACACCTTTCCTGAACTTCTACGATCTGACAGGGGTTACAGATCACCGTGCACCAAAACAAGCAGACAGAGGGGCAGTTTCTTTCCCCCCACCGTTATGCTCATGAACAGGTGACTTGTTTCCTCCGTGTCTGTGCATTGTTTCCTTTATAACATTTATTCTCCCCTTATAATATTTCTTCTCATTCTCCTGCACTGTCATGCATCGTTTGCACATGTGCGCGTGTTTGTATGCTTTATCATACACAGTCATTGGATACCAAAGCCAAATTCCCTGAATGCATGTGCATCTTTGGTGAATAAATCTGATTCTGACAAAACACGCAAGTCTGCTCTCCGCTCTCCGCTCAGCCCAGGATGGACTGAGGAAATGTGCCAAGCATCTGTAAGACCCCAAAAGCCACACGTTTCAATATTGATTGCACAACTGGAATTTTAATAAATGATGTCCAAATACTCTGTTTTTACACTGCAGAACAATGCAAAAAAAATTTTTAAACTTCACAGTTTTATTCTGTCCAGGCCATCTTTTGTGAAAGCCAGCCAGCAGGAATTGACTTCGAGGGTGGAAGCCACATCTGGTGTGATCTGCAGGTCTTCCTTCTTCACCAGGGGGGTCACAGTTGAACAGCCCTTCTTGTTGTGCTCCATTTGCACATCTTGAGGAGAAATCAAACAAGACAGTTGGTTCTGCTCAGGTTCTCTCTGTAACAGCAGTTTTGTTTGACCCAGTTCATAGAGTTGGCGTTGATGCATTTCATTAATTTGTAAAGGAAAAACATACCAGATGGGGAAAGAGCAAGACCACACCAACTGAATCGCAACACTTCACATCTTTTTTCCTCTCTAACCAGAATAAAGGGGAGCAATAAATAGCTGAATTGGTTTGTTGTGATTCAACTGAACAAAACATTCAAGTACATAAATATCCTTAAGAATAAAGAGCTGAAAAACTGACAAAATTTCACCATTAAATGAGAAAATAGGTGCAGTACAAGTAAACCTGGGTATGCTGTTTTACATTATTGTAAACGGGACAACAATCATGTGTTCCAAGCCCATCCAAAAGCCTCAAACCAACTTTTCTGAAATTATTAAAATGCTGTAAAACACCTTGCAGCATCCCCCCCTCCACACACACACACACACACACACACACACACACACACACACACACACACACACACACACACACACACACACACACCATCTTTTCTAGGCTTATTACCTTGTTTGAATTTCTTCACAAACTTCTCTATACTTTTTTTTTAACCCTAACCCTAAGTCTCAACTGCTGAGATTTCACAGAATTTGTATTCAACCCGAGGAATTCTGGCGAGTGATGAGAATCCTTTTCCAGGCTTTAAGGAAACAGAGATACTCAAGGTCCTTCTTCAGGGGTTGCCTGAAAAGGTTCCTCACTGAACGAGAGACTGTGGTGGACAACAGGAAAATCATTCCTTTAGTCACAACATTTTCAAAAGGCAGCGTCACATTAAGCAGGGGGATTAAGGATAATTTTAATAAGTTTATGGTGGACGCCCAGTTGCTGGAAAATCACAGGGTTAATTCAGCATACTCGAAACAAAAAAAATTAAAAAGACTTATTGGTTTCCAGTGGACTTCCCCCATTGCACACCAACAAAGGGAGAACCACCCCTATAAGGGAGTTTAGGCCTAAACACTGGATCACAAATCCTCAAACAAAGAGCATTTTTAGTATTTGGTCAGCCCGTAGGCACAACATCTTCAATTGCGTTTATTCAATCTATTGTACGAAATACAATTTACAGTATGTGGGGGAGACCAGAAATAATTTAGCAACCAGAATGACACGACACCAGTACAATACCAAAAAACAAAAAAAGACGCAGACATTGCTGATCCGGCACTTCATCAACCATGGGCTGGATTCCCTGAAGGTCATGGGGATACAACACAACAGATGGTGGTCCCACACTGAAAGGAGGAAGACAGAAAGGGATTGGATCAGCAGGTTGAGTTCTATGCACCCGTGGGTCCTTCATGAACAGATGAAGAGTCTATAATTGATGGACACGTTTCATCAGAGGGTTGCGGCTGGGAACCCAGGTAGGCCAGTGCATAACGCAGGCTCTGGGCCTGTCAGGGGTTGGGGGCATCTCTCCTAAACTTAACCCTAACTTTAAGCTTAACCTGATCTTAAACCCTAGCCCTAACCTTAACCTTAAATTGACCCTAGACCTCACCTTAACACTTAACACATCCTTAAACCCAAACTCTGACCTTATTTCCAACTTAATCCCTAGCCCTAATTTAACCCTACCTATAATCCCTAATCCTAATCCTTTCCCGACCCGACCCTGACCCTGACTTGCTTGGGGCTGCAGTCATTTCCCCTAACTTAACCCTCACGTAACCCTAACTCTTAACCCTAACCCTAATTTCACTACTATATTTAACCCATAACCTTAACCCTAACCCTAATTTCACTACTATATTTAACCCATAACGTTAACCCTAATTTTAATCCCATTTTGTACCCTTAATTCTAAACTTAACCCCGAAAAAAGCATGATTCATAAAGTCTAACATGTAAACCCCATGTTTCTCATCTTTATTTCACCCTCAACACAAACCATTAAATCGCTCCATTAAATCACACTCAATGGCAGGAAATTGAAAGCCAACTGCAGTGGCACACCAGAACCACAAGGTGGAGACATGCTACTAGATTTAATATTTTCTGATCTTGGAAAAAGACAATAAATCTCCATTAAACTAAACAGGAGTCTTTGTCCGTCTGCACCTCCATTGCACACCTGGACACAACACTTCCACATGCTGATCATATGAGGATATACCTGACACAAAAGGAATATGTTAAAACCTGGAGGTGAACCCAGTGTTGCCAGTGCAACCAAACACAAATTTATGATAATCAAGCCCATAATGCTTTCCCTAACCTAACCCTATCCCCTAACACTTACCCCTGCTGAATGAAGTCCTAGCCACAAATACTACACGGTTAAGATGACGTTAAAGAATAACAAGGTGAACGTACAACATACAATTAGAGCAGACTTAAGTGAAACCACTTCTAATTGTGTGTATGTCATACAATGCCATAAATGTCAAATGGTATATGTGGAGGAAACATGAAATCTCCTCAGAACCAGACTGGCGCAACACACATATAATATAAGGGACCATATAAATACTAACATCCATATAATGTCACACTTTCTCAGGCATAGCTTAGAAGCCCTTGAGATCACAACAATACATTCTAGTCAAAACAGGACGTAAGAAGAAAAGAGGAGGAAAGAAAAACAGTGGATGATCTTGACTGATACTGGGTAGTGGATGAAAAGAAACTGGTGGACACTGAGGACATGCCAGTGCCACTGTTCCTTCCCATATACGGAAGGAAAGCTTTTTTTCCCCCTAACCTAACCTAATCCTAACTCCTAACCCTGAATAAAGACATTTATACAAAAGCAAAAGATTTCTAGTTGCAAAAAGACAAGATTCCGGTAATTAATGGTGTTTTTACTTACTGCCAAATTTCTCATGAAAGTCAAAATGCTTTAAAGATTCAACTCCTTACAGAAGCTATGCTTATTTCAAAATGTCAACCTAAGGATTTAAACCTGCTAGTTATGTGGAGCTCTTAGAAAAGTGAACTCGCAATGACAAAAATACAGAAAATACTTGTTGGTGCACAAAACATTGCTTTTGGTGGTGGTCATTGGAGGATCCCACAATCTTTATTTCAGAACTATTTACAGCATCTCTTCCACACCTTTGGGGGTTGCTGTGCATGGTGTTCTTACTTTACAGTACAACGGAGGTGCCATGAATACACTTTATAACAGCAGTTAACTGGCTGCATAAGTCATCTGGCACCCCAGGCCAGACTTTGGGTGGCTCTATTATCTCGATCCTTCCCACTGAACAGTCCAGCAACCTTGGCAGAAACTCACACAGCTTCTCCTGTAAGAAACCTGTGGGCACAGGGAGTGTCATGATAAAGGCATGAATGAACGTAGAGACATAGTGAATGCTCAGCATGCTTTATCTCACAATGCCAGAATCTCCTTCATACAACACAGAAAGATACAAAATACTGCAATCTTCTTATGTTCTTTCATAGAGCCAGTAGACAAAAAAACACCTAATGGACTATTGCTGGCTTTGAGAAAACAGGAATCACTGTTACAAGCTCTTCTATTACCACATTCCTAAATCAGGTGTTATTCAGTACTCTTAATGCAGAATAAATAAACAAATATCCTTACAGAAGAAAGTAATGTATGAGCTGGAGACCCACACATGAACTTTAACTGTCTTCACAAGGTCGAAGTGCAGCAATGAACTGTTATGAAATTGCATAATACTGCATTAACCAAGTAGTAGAGTGGCTTAAGTTTCCACCTTACACTAAAAGATATTAAGTTTTAAACCAACTAAATGTTGGTGCAGAAAAAGGACATTAAGTTTTAAAAAGTATTTTGCCTTAAAATCCTGTCTGTGTTTTACTGGCTACAAGGATGGGATGATTTTTTTATGCGTTTGTCAGAATCTGGTCACTTAACTCTAGCCCTCAAAACAAAATAATAATGTACACATACTGTACTTCTGTTTACTTCTTGGGTATTTTTTGTGAAATTCTACAATTTAGATGTATCTATAAGCACAACTTAAAAACTTATTGAAATCCATTAACAAAACTTGTGCAAAAGCTATCCATCCTCTCTCTCACATTTAACTTCCTTCTACCGTTCCCATTTCTCCCAATACCCTCTGAGACCGTTTTGGTGCCCCTAATGGCCGAAAGCAGAAATGCAGAAATGCAACATAAATTTCAAAGATTCAAGGTTTGTCATGAGTGCACCAACAACAGCATAGCAGTGTTGTGACCATAAAATGTGTTGCTTATAGACATTCTCAGTAAATAAAAATAAAAAAGATATAAGAAAAATAAAAAAAAATGAAATAAAGAAAATAAATAAGGGATAAGAAGTAATAAACATACATAAAAGTTAAAAGTTAGATAAACAAACAAACAACAAACAAAGAAACAAACAACCAAACAAAGAAACAACCAAACCGATAAGGGCATACAGGGCATACGGACAGACTCAGATTGATAAAGTGCCTCACTGTCCCAGGGAGGGGTCAGTGGTTCATCAGTCTTATTGTGTGGGGGAAAAAACTGTCCCAGAACCTATTTGTTCTCGTCTGAATGCTTCTCAAGCATTTTCCGGACGGGAGTAAGGAAAATACAGTAGTTTGTGGCTGGGGTAACTGTGGTCCTTTAAAATCTTATGGGCTTTTTTCTTACACTACTGGGTATAGAGGTCTTGCAGGGTTCGCAGATCAGACCTGGTAATGTGCTGTGCTGTCTTGACCACTCTTTGCAGAGCTTTACGGTCTGACACACTGCAGCTGCCATACCAGGCTGTGAAACAGCCAGTCAGGATACTTTCAATGGTACATCTGTAGAAGTTGACAAGTATCCTGTTGTCCATGCCAAACCTCCTCAGCCAACAGAGAAAGAAGAGGCATTGTGTTGCCGTCCTGATGATGATGCTGGTGTGCCATGTTCAGGTCAGTGATGCTTACGCTGAGGAACCTGAAGCTGTTCATTCTCTCCACTGGGGTGCTGGCTATAGAGATGGGCATGTGGCCACTCCCCTGCTGTCTCCTGAGGTCCACGACCAGCTCCTTTGTTTTGCTGACGTTGAGCTGGAAGTCAATGTCCTGACACCATGAGGTCAGAGCTCTCACCTCTTCTCTATAGGCTCCCTCATCGTTGTTGGTGATCAGGCTGATGACAATGGTGTTGTCAGCAAACTTGATGATGATATTGGAACTGAGCAAGTCAATGCAGTCATGCGTGTACAGGAGGGGGCTAAGCATGCAGCCCTGGGGGTCCCCCATGCTGAGAGTCAGTGCTGAGGAGATGATATTCCCCAATCTCATGACCTGGGGCCTACCCATCAAGAAGTCCATTATCTAACTGCACAGGGTGAGGTTGAGTCCCAGGTTCATGAGCTTGGCAACAAGCTTAGAGGGCATGATGGTGTTGAATACTGAGCTGTAAAACTTTGCAGTTTGCACGTCGTCTGAGCCTGACCAGAATACCAGCTCTTTTCCCCTGCTTCCTTCTCCACCGATGTTTACCAGGTACGCCAGGTAGATTAAACAAGTAGTAGTCCAACGTGGTCACTGTGTCCGCTGAACTTTGCTTGGCTGTGAAATGTACGCTCATTGTGGTTCCAATATTAATCAAAGTCTGTCTGTCATAGGTGATGGTAGCATTCAAAAAAATAACATTATTGTTTAGAGTAAGAGCCAATAAAATTACAAAAAAATAAAGTTGAAGAGGAGCCTAGAAGACGGCAGCCATCTACGTTGGCACCATCTGGAGACCACCACACAAAATTTTAGAAACAGAACAGTAAAGAAAAATGTAATAAATGTTTGTATCTTTTGAAATTTCTAACTCAGATATTTTTGTATTTCATTATTGTTATTCAAACATAATGTAATAGATAATACTCATTTAATACTCATTCCTGGCTGATGTTGTCACAGACCATTAGGTGCATGCAGGGAATGACAGTGCTGTTCATGATGCTCAAGCCCTCATCCACGTTGCTCTCATCACCACTCAAGAACAGCTTTGCAGTATTCTCATTAAGCTACTGAGAATGTAGAGAAAGACCTATCAGTGTATGCAGAGGCTCAGTAGCACAGCCATGGGTCAAGATTCTGCTCATTAATGCTAACATTCAGCCAAAAAATATGATATCCAACTAGACTATTTACTATTTTAGCTGCACTTGATTAATTAACAGTTCTGGAGAAAGGAAATGAAGATTATGTATATTTATTAGCAGATAGCAAAGCAATGTAGGAAATCTACTACTACTAACTCAAAGGCTAGTAGGACCCATGATTAAGCTACTTAAGCCTCCTCCACACAAATGCGTAAATTTTTGAAAACGCAGCCTTTCCTCTACGTTTTGACCTCTTTTCCATACAAAACGGCATTTTAGGGTGCTGAAAATAAAGCTTTTGGAAAACATCTTCCAAGGTGGAGATTTTTCAAAACTCCTATTAGGGTGCAATTGTGTGGACAGGTAAAACAGAGATTTTGGGCAACTGTGATGTCATTGATTCACCTCTTCCGAGGTGTTGCTGTTTTTTTGTGTACACTGCACATGCACCAGACGCTGTAATCAAAGTAATGGGGGACTACATGTTTTATCATGTGTGATCAGTAATATTGGTAAAATTTACTTTCAGGTTTACATGCAAACCTTATACTGTTATAATGCTGCTGTGCAGAGGCATATGAATATAATTTTTTTTGGCAGGACTCTTAGTCTATACATTCTCCTGACTCTTGCTAAGTTTATACTGAAGGGTAACATTTAGCAGCAGCTCCACCTCATCATTAATCCAGATAAATGAGTCTGTCTTTGCTTACTTTTTTGCTATGTTTGTGTGTATGGTTTGTTTCCCCTGCTCTATTTACATTCAAGTCAGCTTCATTGCATATGCTTGTAATGTTCTTCTTTGGTGTTTTGACATAAATTTTCAGCAACACCTACTGGAACGGCATGATTATATGAACGTTTTACATAAATTTTTAGTTCTCATGTGGCCAGGGAAGTTTTGTAAAACACAGAGTGTGTGAACGGGATTTTTTTTTTTTACATGGACATGAAAAAACTGTTTTCAAGAATATCTGTATCAGTGTGAACGAGGCCTTACTCTGAACTGCTCTAGTAAAATACCCATCTCTGCAAAAGTCAAATACTCTTGTTATTTTTAAAAATCATCTGCAAAACAAGTGATTTAGCTGATGCCTTTAACCAAAGCAATTTTGTATGGCACTAAATAACCCCTGTCACTATGAATAAGAATATGTAGTGTCCTGCAAAAGTATTCAAACTCATTAAACTTTATATTAAAAGTTATACTATATATAAGTAAATATTTTCCAATCAGTATTTTTATTGTAAATTCATATGCTCTAACACTAAATTGTCACAGCCAAAATAAGATATTCAAGTGAATATTGTCAAGAATCTCCAGGGACCAAGGGAGGGGACCCTAATGCAGAGACAATGTGAGGGATTAAGGGAAGGTAAACAAGGTTTATTAAGAAATATACAGGATCACACCACAATTGCAAATCGTGGTGCTTCTCTGTCAAGATCCCATGCTAGTGCCGTCCAACCCTGTGTCTTTTATCTCCATGTTAATGAGATGATCCGGTGCACCTGTGATGGGCAGGCAGATTCTGCCTGGCTGGTTCCTGACAAAAATGTTTTAAAGAAAATGAGAAACTGATATATTCTGCTTCCATAAGTATTAAAATCTCTGAATTCTGGAAATTTTACTTCTCCGCAGTAAGGACACAATTGTCTCTTAATTGTAAACCTAAAAGAACAACCAAATTATCTAAATTAAAAAAAAAACACTTTTTTAAGGACCATTTGTGGGGCCGAAAATAAGGAGTGAGAATGAAGATTAAAGAACTTACTGCATAAGTTAGACACAAAATTGTAGAAATGTACAAATGAGGAAAAGTGTAAAAAATAAACTCCAAGTGTTTGGATCCCTCAGTCAATTCTGCTGGATCAGTAATGAGGAAGTGGAAGTTGCATCACACCACCTAGATAAACAGCTGAACAAAGACACAACTGTTTCTTAATTGGAGAGAGAAGTTATCACTGCCCAGGTCTCAAGAAAGACTATCCCTACAGTGAAGTGCAGTGGTGGCAGCAGAATCACACTGTGGGGATGATTTTCACCAGCAGGGATGAAGCATCTTGTCAGAATTGAAGAATGAATAGATGGAGCAAAATAAAGGGAAATACTGTCAGAGGACCTGCTTCAGTCTGCTGAGAAACTGAAGTTTGGGAGAAAATCCACCTTTCAGCAGAATGATGATGCCAAACAGAAGGCCGAAGCAGCAAGAGGCTCAGAAACAAAGATATGAATATCCTACAACAGCCCAGTCAAAGTCCTGTCATCAGCCCCACTGAGAATTTGTGGCTCTATTTGAAACTTGTGGCCGACAAGCATCATTCAAACAATCTGAACAACCTTTTGTAGATTTGTCAAGATGATGGGGGAAAATACCCCCCATACAGTGTGCAAAGCTTGTACAGACTTACCCCAGAAAGACTCAAACCTGTTGTTTGATGGCTCTATCAAATATTAATGCCTGGGAATGAATACTTGCACAAGGAGCACATTTCAGCTTTCTGTTTTCTGTAGAAATATCTGCTGTCAAATGATTTATTATAAGCTTTTGAAATTCAGTGAGTTCACAGCAAAAATACTGTTAGGAGGAATATATGTAGGAAGTTACAATCCAGGCAATGTTGATTATTTTCCAGAGACTAGAGTACTTTTGAAAGGTACTGTATTGATACTGTGTACATAAACAATTCAGATTAAGTACTGAATTTAAAGACACAGAAGCTGTAACTTCTGTGGGTCCTGGAAGTTGGTTCTGGTTCTGACAACAAGCCAGTGAAAGTAGCTCTCATGGTCAGGCAGTTCCTTCTGTAGCAGGTGATGAGCTGCTGATCCATAACCTTCCTCTTCCCCTGTGCTAGCAGCTTTACATTGATCTGGTAAACATAGATCAGGTAGTTAAGGTCTTCCTGGACTCTATGACAAGAGGTGAACATGTGAACCAGAGGTAAGGATGGAGGAACTACTTAGCTGACAGACATATCCACATACTTCCCATTATGGTACTGCTCCAAACTGGTCGGAAAGTATACAGATACCTTCCAGAAAAGGTTGTAGTCCTCGTGCCATTTCTGCAAAACACATCCAGGCAGTTATCTGAATCTAAATATGGATTATGAAAGCAGATAACCAAGCTTTTAAATGCAAATTGTCACCCTAAAAGTTGCAAATTCAAGGAGAGGAATTAACCTGGCAAGGAAAATGCAAATGGAATCTTTAAACAAGCAGGGAAATTGGCACCATTTTCTGTTTAAATTTTTTTTTGCAAGTGACTCTTATTCAATGCCATAAAATTTTTATATAATAATAATAACATTAAATGAATACATACTGATATTTTCATTAATAACAAAGATAAAGCTTCCAATGTGAGATGTTGAGGGATTACACAACACTGGATGGCAAATGTTAATCTTTTTAAGTTCTTGTCAGGGTTCCGGAGACGGGGGGTGGATCCAAGAATGCAGAAGTATCACAAGACAAAGGACATTTAATAAGCACAAATAATACGGTCACTAAAGTGAATACAGGTTCTTAGAGTTCATAGAGTACAACTGAACAGCAGTAAGTCTTAGACAAGATTCCACGCTGTCGTTGTCAGACACCACATCTTTTATCACCACATTGGCTGATGCAGTGAGGCTGTGTTGGGTAGGTGGGGCTGTCCTGATCAGCTCCTGACAGTTCTGGGTTTCATTTTTTTTTCAAACAGCCATAAGTGCTTCAGCTACATCAGGTGTAATATCAGGTGTTTGATGGTACATATATGAGCCAATAAAAGCACAGCCCTCACCAGATACTCCTCCATATCCATATCTTCTGGTCCGATAAGACGCAACTTGGCTCATGCTTCTTTTGTGATTTCAAAGGACCTGGAAAACAACACAACTGAACCACACATTTCTTCTGTATGGAACACTTTATGGCCATAATTTACAGTCTAGGTTTAAGACTCCAATTTGCACATCTGCATCTAACTCGACTTGTATACCCACATTCATACAACTGTAAAAAACAACATATCTGTACAGCTGTACCCAAACCTTTGACTTTCTACATTTCACAAGGAAATTTCTGATATTTAGCTTGTGAAAAGTTTCACAGTAAAATCATAATGTAATAAATATTTATTAACAAAAAGCTGCTGTACATTACACCGAACAGTGTGTAGTCTTTCCATGTGTCCATCACCACACTCATGAATTGGCCATGGGGCCTTCTTAACAGATCAAGTTACAAATGGTAATGGTGCCAGGTTCCAGTAAAGGTAATACAGCCTCTGACAGCACCCTGTAGGGCAACACTTTGAAAATGTGGGTGCTGTCATTGTGACCTGTTGATTATCAGTCATACAGTCAGAAATGCTTGATAACCCTGAGCGAGAAAGGACTGCTCTGAACTTGAGGTGTGCTGAGAGTGATGAACATCAGCTCTATAGAGGGCAGTGGTGAGAGGCAAGGGCGCCACACAATGACACCTTTCATCATAGCTGAGGTTGGGGTCCGCAAACTGCTCCAGGAGCATGCATTCTATGGTGCAGTTTGGGCCTCAGTTCTGGAACAAGTAGACCAGGACGTGCTGCAGCCTGGGATCTCTCTGTGGGGTTGTCACCTTCTGGGACAGCTGGTAGAGCCGAGAGTACTCTTCCTGGAAAGCCTTGTGGAGGAGATAACATGTAACCAGAGCAATGAGGAGGAAGTCCAGTGCTTTTTCAGTCTCTCAACCGATTAACATCACTGCACATTTATACTGAATTACCACTAACAGCATTACGGAATCATGAATTCTTTTTGCCTTGATGAGATAAAATCCATAGTGGTCAGTTAGAGCTGTCTAGATGGCCTAAATTCATTAAGCCCACAAAATGTAAAAGGTTCCCGATACCCCAGTAGAGGAGACACTGCTAGGAGAATAGAGAAGGCTGCCTAGCTCCCAGTATGCACTGGGGTACCTTGATGAGACAGGCTTCCTTGTCATAGCCATGCCTGGCCTTGGCAATAGCCAAGCTGATCCTCTGCATGGCTCGAGTGAGCATCACCTGGCCCACGGGGTGCTGGAGAGAGAGAGATACAGAGGAAAACAAGGTTGTTCATGACTTCAATGCCAATAGTGTCATTAGAAGTAAATAATAATGAAAAACATCTGTTGCTGTTTATATTTGTACTTGTTTTAAGACATCAGTATTCATCTGGACATTTCAGCTCAGCTGTGTCTGAATAAATCTTTTTTTGTTATTTTTTGTTGGCAGCAAGGCTAACATTTGTTTTCAGAGATAGTGTATCTTTTTGCTCCTTAAGCAGCGGGTGATGTTTTGGTGCGATACCTCTTCATTATAACCATCTACATCAGAGCAAACCAGGATCTTTCCCACATTCAGAATGTCCTCTTTAGAAACCTGGTTCTCAGTTGGGTTGCAGCTTGTCTCTGCAGATGGGTTCCTCCTGGGGTGAGACCTGAGGCTGTGGCTCAGGCTGAGCTTCTGCTTCATTTCCATCACCTTGGGCATTTCCCTGCCCTGCTTCCTTTCCATTTCCCCCTCCTACTGCCTCTGCCTCTGGCTCTGGTTCTGCTTCTACTTCAGATGCTCCCTGTTCTTTATTTTCAGGCTCAGGGCTCTGATAAAGGAAAGCCAGCAGGAGTTATACAAAAATGTATAAAATATCTGAATCTCACTTGTTAACATGGGAAAAGTGATAATTTATCTGCACTGTATCCATTAAATAAATTCACATTGTGCACATGATGTTTTAATGAAGGGGTGTCCAGTTTTTTTTGGCCAAAGTCAAAGATGTTTTAATGAAGGGGTGTCCCGTCTTTTTTGGCCAAGGTCACAAGCGCTATTATAAACCGGTCCAAGTGCTGCAAATGTATATATCACAGTAGGTGGAAAACTGTATTGTACGTTTAATATGAAAAAAAAAAATTCTGCACCTTTAGGTCCACTGTGTTCAGAATTGTGTGTCTAATTATAATTGTAATATCATATCATTGAATAGAATTTATGGTTGATATAATAGAAATTAATAATTTTATAAATGTTCTTGGGGGGCTACAAGCAGTCTTCAGGCCACAGGTTGCACCCAGCTGCTTTACAGCAATACACTAACTGACCGCTAGAGGCCACTATATCATTGTTTAATCACATCACAGTATGGCAGAGATGTTGCACATTCTTGAGCTAGAAAATATTTAAGGCTGAATAATTTTCATTCCATTTTCCATGCAATTCTTTTTGCAACAGATGATTTCAAATGTAAAGAATTATTAATGATAGTCCTAAAATTATACTGTAAAACTGCAATATAGCTTTAGCCAGAGCCAGGATTTTTCTGTGACCTTAGGATAGCATCAATCCCACATCAGTTTCCCACATTCCACATACATATGTATATATATGTTACTAAAAATGGATGGATGAAGGTATGGATGGACAAACAGATGGCTGAAGATACATAACTATCATGAAAAATGGGAAACAATTGAACTTAAGACTAAATTAAATTATTTATGATAGCATGTACAGCAAGCACCCCATGATGATAGTGGGAAAACATTTTTAGAAATTTTGTCACAATAATTAAAAGAAAATAAAAAAGAATCCATTTAGAAATAAGCTTACATCACCAAAATGTAGAAGAAACTGCAGGTCCCTGAATACTTCGTGAAGACAAACGTGCAAAGAACACAAATTTATAAAATAGCGACTGAGAATGGACTAAAAACTAAATGTATTGTCCAGACTAAAATTCACTAAGGGGAAAAATATACACATACAATTTACTGTGTAGACCAACAGCTTGTTTTGTAGAAAAGACATGAAGTAGCAATGCAACATACATTGTTTACATGATACACAAGGCAGAAGTTTTTTTTTTCTTTCAATTAAACTTTGCTCCCGAGCAATGCTTATTTATTTATTTTTCTCCCAAGATTACAACTTAATTGACCTGAGTACTGAGTGCTTACAAGTATGTAACTCTGGGTCAGGAATGAACTGCTGTGGTCTTGTGCACTGTCTTCACTTGGGCCAAGAATAAAATGGCTCCTCGTGCTTTATTTAAAGACTGACAGCTTGCCAAGTCCAACGCTTGACAGACTGTCACCAACACCAAGCAGCAGCCATATCACCAGGACACAGCTGGTATGCAGATGACACTACAGGTGTCACATGTCCAAAGCAGCTCTAGTGCAGCTACTACACAGCTGATATATTTAGCTTGCATGTTTCTATGGTTATCGGAACAGTACAAAAGAATGTACAGTAAATGTTTCTAGTAAACTGCTACCCTATACATAGGCCCATTAGCTTTTATAGTGCTATTTTATGGCTAGATACACATCAGTCAGTGTCAATAGTTGACAGACATTGTTCATATAAATAGGTGTGAGTGAAACCTGGAATGAACAGGTTGGCAGACATGACAAAAATGTGCTGTGTGTCCACAATATGAATATTAACTCAACTAAGTCACTGTACCTGAGGCTGCATACTCTCCTATGTTACTTTCACCGCTGTCTGTTGTGTCGCCACTCTCCGGATCCCCTTCTTTCCCGCTGTCTCACTCCAGTATGGGAGGGGTCAAAAGGCTGTGAGAGGGTTCTGAGAAGAAACCTCAAATCAGTTATGTCATATTAAACCATTAAAATATTAAAATGAGCCTTATTACCTTCAACATAGAGGGATGAACCGTAAAATGAAGTTAAGCAATGGGTGCATGTTTTTGGTTTAATATATTCAGATCCTTGGCCAATAGCAAAACAGTGACTTTTAATTATTTAAAAGTGAAATTTTTCCAAAGCAGAAAAAATGGATTTGACATACAGTTGTATGCAAAAGTTTGGCCAGTTGAAGGCTATGATTTCTACCAAGAGGGTGACTCAGTACTGACTGGTGCTCAAACTATTGAAACATGCTGCATTTTGCATTTTCTTTTTTGTCAACCTATTAAATTCAGCAAATTAATAGTGATTGTGCATAAACTTAGCAGATGTGTCTTGTAGAGGTTGTTTACTCTGTGTAAAATTATTTTTTTCTTGATCTGGTAGACTGTAAGCCCAGAGAAGATGGCATGACACTGCATTCTTTAGCTGCTAAGCAGAACATAACCTAAAGAGACCTCAGTATTCTACACATTTGCTTATTTAAGCAGCTGGACATTTCAAAGGTTTGTCAAGGAACTTGTTCAACACTCTGAACAACATTAGCTTAACCTGGGACCTTAACCTCCAATCTTGATTACAAAGAAGCTTTTTGTTCAATGTCTAAACCAGCTGCTGTCACAGTGCTGTGTGACAACGGAGAACAATTCATTTGACTACACTGTAAAGTGAAGGAAAACAAAGTTTAAGAACCTTCGACACCAAGTGAACATCTAATCTTCTGAATTTTTTTGTGAGGCAAGTTGTTACACTAGAAATGATGAACTGGGAGCCCCTGCTTGAAAAACAGAAGGCTGATTTGATATTTCTTATATGTCATCAAATGCTCTGTGGTCCATGACACACTTGCCTGGATTTGTCAGGCATGGGGTCTGTGTGTGAAGAGGGATCAATAGTGTATGTCTGCCATTCCATAGGGGTCATGTCGGTCAGTGTAGTGGGGGAAAACTTCAGAACGTACTGCAGCATATCTGCCAGGGTGTACCTTGTTGGCCATGAGCTGTATTTTTTATAGCTGGAAATCAAAAATATGTGGATATGTTTCAACCAATACATGATTGTAACAATCAGGACTCTTCTTCTCTGTGATGTATCCCATGAAACTCATTTCTCTATTTTCTGCTGCAGGGTTGTCAGCTGGTCCTTCAGCTTCTTCCCCTGCTCTCTCCTCCCCTGCATCTGTGCAATGTTCTTGTGGAGGTACCTACTCAAATGATTGTCCTTCTCAGCTAATAAACACTGGACTTACATGCCACTTATATGATTAACCAATTTCAGTAACCATTATATCATTCATTATTGCTTTAGAAAAAAACATTTTTAAAATTAGCAACATGCTACCTCTGACAGCATTTTTTCAGTGCTCACTGAAAACATACAGTTGTAATTTACATGCAGTTTTTTGTGTATCTTCTCTGGGCGCCCCTAAACAATGGTTGAATTCAAATCTGGATAGTTCAAATGTCAACACTGGTGGTAACTTGGAGAGCCATTGCTGTGGACAGAAAGAAATCATATAGGATAAGTACAGAATTCACAAAAACATTCAATGACTATTCATCAGCCTGCTAAGATATGGTAGGAGTCACTTGATTCACCTCCTGAGCAGAGGAAATGGTTTAATCTAAGTGCAGAGATTCAGTCTCTCCCTCCATCATGGCTCCTTCTAGACACTTGTCCAGGTTGTTGAATCCATTCACTTACAAAGGGTACTGTCCAAACTGCTTAATGTTTGATATTGTTCTGCCTAAATAAAGACATATCTTGGTTGTACTCTATCAAGAAAAACTTTGCAACTTCTCAGCTTAGACAAAGGTTGTAAGTTCCTCCCTTGTGGAAAACATATACAGCGCAGAAGATCTGAAACGTATTTCCTAGAAGCCACCAGCTGAAACGTATCATCAAGCCAGTCCCAAAGTTTGTGGGTGAACTCACTGACATGCTAACATCAAGACAAAGTGAAGACTTAGGTCAGCACTCTCTGAAAGTAGTGATTTTTATCATGGGTTATAAACCTAATGTGATTGTATGGATAAAGCTTTCTATAGAGTGGCCCATGGTACTTACTGGGCTTCACTGGTATGGAATGCATCTTTAAGAACCTCTACGGCCACTGAGAGGTCCACAAACCGGCACTTGGAGCCTACCATGAGAGCAAAAAGACACCACAGTTCCTGCACACACACACACACACACACACACACACACGCACACACACACACACACACACACACGCACACACACACACACACAATTATCCATCGCTAGATCTGCCTGGTTTCTTCAAAGGGACAAAGGCTGAAATTGCAGTGTCACCATACTGGAAATGATACTTCACTTAATTTTGCCTTACTTTAAAAATTAGCTATATGAAACTAGTTTGACTGACTGACTGACTGACTGACTGGTTGGTTGGTTGGTTGATTTGTTGATTGACATACAGAACAGCTTTCACACTTTTCCAGCACTTGCTCAGGCAAGCAGTAGTTCAGCACTAGCCTACGGAACTCTGGAAGGTGGAACAAGGACTGCAACAGAGGAAAAACAGTGTCTTCAATTTATACTCCAGCACATAAAAAGCATATTGGCTTTCATCGTTTACAGGAACAATTACAAACAAAGAAGCAGCCTGTTTCTTCAACCTGCAATATTACTGTATATGTCGCACAAGCAATACTGCATGACTTTTGAGATTTCAGTCAGAATGACAGAAGCATGGATGCAAAGTCAATTTTATGTACACTTACTTATTTTGGTCATTTTGAGAAACAAAAACACATTTTAGTGTGTACTGCTCAGTCTATTTCTCAATTCAATTATCTTTAACATACAAAAAAACAGTGCAGTTTAATCACAAAAGCAAACAGAACTTTTGCTGGAACAACAGCCTTGCAACAAATTCAATTACAGCTTATCAGAATCTTACAATTGCACAACCAGCTGATAAACACAGGCAGCTTGTTTCCCTACTATTGACCAACCGGCTTGTCTGGCTGGGGAGAAAATAAAACAAACAACTGATTTTCATAACAATGAGAAATGCTGTATATCTCTGTTGACTGTATACAGCTAGAAGAACCAGCAGGACTTGGAGAATTCACAATATTCATGTTCTGCAGCCTGCTCTGTCACTAATGAAATCATAGCCAGGTGCTCGTGTTCAACTAAAACAATGCAAATATGGATGCGGTGATGACAAATGGCCCCTCTTTTGGCTCAACTAATCTCCCAATGGAAACCGATTTCAGAAGTGCCTTAAAAGTTCCTCCTTTACTACATCATCACAACATTGCACTATTTAATTACCACTGCAGTCTATCAATATCAATGAAGGATTAGATTTCGGGGGAGTTATCTGACATTGCACACTAAGTCGTGCCTGGGCTGACTCTAATACAATTAACATGCTGAAAGCACATCTGGAGAAAAGCTCCATCTCACCTCTTGTCACCCTGCTGTCATTTCTAATAACTAATATTACAGTAAACAGCTTGATTATATTGCAGGAAGTTAAGAGGAAAAGGTGAGTGCAGCATGAGTCTGTCCACAGAGAAACGAGAGGCACTACAGTAATACAGTAACAGCACAATATGCATGTAGTCCTTTATTGCTGTTGTGCGATAACATTCTTCTATTTTAGACTTTTATATATGTATCCATCAGGTCATCCTTTATTGCTAACTGATTTCTCCTGATCATGATCACGGTGGTCCAGAGCCTATCGCAGCATCACTGAACAAACTACACCCTGGATAGGATGCTAGTTTATTGTAGCATGACCACAAGCACACACCATGGGCAATTTAGAGTAACCAAATAATCTGCAACACATCTTTGGACAGTGGGAAGAAACAAGAGGTGTAGGTGGAAGCCCACACAGACATGGGGAGAACATGCAAACTTCACACAGACCAAGCTGGATTCATATCCACACCTGGATGGTGCAAGTGCTATGAGGCAGCAGCACTACAAATACATGATAATTATTTAATGTAAGCCATAAAACAGACAGTTTTCTGTGCTTATTCTCTATTATTATAGGTATAGGTAAGTCTTTTCTATTATTTTCTGCACATGCAGTTTTCAGGTTCCATTTAAGCATCGCATTGTATTAATGACCTTCCATTGAGCTGTTTCTTTAAGTGCTCCAGTTCCTAAAACATTAATTGAATTATTACTGTTCCATTCTTTAACAGCAGTGCAAAGTATCAGTGGAAGACATTTTAAATAAGACTACAAAACTGAGATTCTCCAGCATTTGTGACCCCTCATCATTCAGCCAAGCAAGCATGTATTCCACAGCAACCATGAGAGAATAAAGCACGGGAGCAGAAGCCAGGCACTGTAATGCACTGTGACAGCACAGTGGCAGAGAGCTGGAATTGTACAGCTGCTGTTCAATGTGGAACACAGCACAACAGGAGCTACCACTGCTTTCAGAGTAGACACCAGCAGTGGACCAGAGATGCATCTGTATGACAGTGCTGAACCAGAAGATGTTACCCATGTTACACACGCCCATGGGCCAGTGATCCTGTTGGATCCAGTCAGCTGGGTTGGCACTCTCTCCTGGTGTTTTGCAGCACTTTCTTTTACCATGTACACTGTTCTCCTCCACACTGGCAACTAGGGCTCTGCATGGCAGCACAGGCGCACAACAGTCAGCCTTAAAAGCACCAAGGAAAGCTCACTGAAGCCTCTGTCAGTCATGGTTAAGAGGTGAGATAAATAAAATGAACACTGCTAACTCTAGAACAGTAACATGTAAACACTGGCACATTTATAGGAGTCAATTTATTGAAATTTATTGAGGTTACAACCTGTTAAGTTCTCGCTCCTCTTCTTGGGCATTCTGGGATTCTTGCAAGCTGAGCTCTATGGCTGTTTGAAGGTCATATTTAGGCCCTTCTGTCATTATCTTAACAACTCCTGGGGAAAAAAGGAGGAGAATAAATCCAGAACCCACACATATTCACATTGAGAAACCAGCAAATATGTTCCAACAACAGCATTAGATGTTAAATGGCCCTTAATGCTTCAGAATACAGATGAATCAAAAAGTACACAAAACAGTCATGCAGAAAGGAATAAAGCTGTTAAATCCATCTGAATTTGGAACCAGCTGTTAAATGAGTTCATGAGTTTTCTTAATGTTACCCACTTTCACTACAATGTGCTCCCCTAGGCTGTGAGTGGCCTCTTATTTCTACCAATCCACCTATTTTTCTGGGAGTTCCATGATTATCCATTGGCTACACCTCTTCTTCAGGTACCTGGGTGGTCAGCAGTGCTATGGCATCACTTATGTCTCCCTGGCTGGCCTAGTGCCATAGAGGGGACACAGAACACAGGGTCTGGACCTTATAAGTATATGGCACAGATGGCAATTTTAATAAAAAAAGAGAGTCCTATCACAATAAAATAAAATTGAATAAAAACAATGTAAATAACCCATGAGAAACTTGGAGTCACTAAATTTGAAAATCTAAATTTAAGTTATTCTGAACCTCTGAGCAAGTGAGAATTACCTGGTAACAGCATTATGTAGTTGTTTAGCAGCTGCTGAATATTCTAGTACAAGCAAGACCGTGAATTTACTTACTGAGCTAATGGCTTTGAGTATTTAAGTCCAGTGTTTTCAGCTGTTCTGTTAGATCATGACTGTTCCTTCCTGTGCCATGACAATATTTTGTTTGTTTCACTGGTTTTTGACCCTGTTTCTCTTGACCCATTTTGGATTGTTTGCCATCTGTTTCTCTGGTTTTTGGATCCTGTTTCTCTAGACCTGTTTTTGCCTCCACAAATCCTGTTCTCCCTTGAATCTGTGATTGGGTCCTGATCTGAAAGCCTAACAGGCAGGTTCTGGATGTCTGTGATCTCTCTCAGTTGCTTCTCCAGGATGCAGGTCTGTAGCAAAGCAGAGCCATATGAAAACTGTGAAGCTACAGCTGTGGCATCGAAGCAATGCAAGTGGTTTGCGATCACCTTCCCCATTAGTCACACTTGGCCAATTTTCTATTGGACTTCATACATTAAGTGAAAATAAAACTTTAACAAGTTTAAGCCTTTGGGCTAGGTGACATCTATTTTGAACAATGGGCTCAGTATACATTTCTTCCTCACCCATGATGTCCATTTGCTCCATACATTTTCTCTACACAACCTGCTTAAAAACAACATTTTATTTAAGTTCTATATGTAGTTACTGGTGTAATGTATGCTGGTGAAAAGGCGGTACTGGACTGATTGGCTTTTGACCGAACTGTGAACTTGTTTGTACATATCCCTGTCTGTTGGTCAAATGCACTTCTGTTCACACTGAGTTCTGAGAAAAGTGTCTACCCCATTCATAGATGAAAACAGGGGCATTTTGTTTTTATTCATCTGCAGTTGAACATTTATTGAATATAAGAATTCCTGTTGACAGATCTGGCAAAATAATTCTGTTCCTTCTTTTCCCTTGGAATCAAGCAAGTGGTCGGTATTAGCTGGACTTGGTGGCACATCCTTCAGTGTTACTAGTACTGTCTTGTTTTTTTTTTTCCTTTACATTTAGACGTGTGAACATTTTCCACTATTGTGTTGGTACTGCTGCTGAACCAGCTGAGGAACAGACCACATCTGTTCAATATAGATGGTAAATGGACTTCTTGCCGGAACACCTAACAAAGTATCATACGTACAAAATTCAGGTTGGTCCTGTGTTTATTTTTCATGTTGAGAAACTTTAAACAAAACCGATTTAAACTATATCTGCACATCCTGGGTCCTCTAACTAAGCCTGTGTGTGTGACCTGCGTGTCATCTGAGTTCCATAGCTAGGCCAGGCTATCTTATCCAGCAGATACATGAGCATATAAGTTGGCTAGGCACTTTTCCTTTCTGGTTATCTACATTGTTTGTCCAATCATCACTGGATCTTCTGTGGCTCAGAAGGGTGCTACTGCAGATAGATGGATCCAATACAAAATATCACCATACAACTGGGACTCAAACTTTTAACCATAAACCTCACTCTGGAATAAAAAGGGGGGCCAGGATTGACCCCCGGCATGGATTAGGTGAAACTGGCATGCATAAAATCAGTGCTGAGAGGAAAACAGCAACACTGAATAAACTGCATAAAATGTTCAGTAACACAAGTCAGCTTTGCTAATTAAAACAGAGTGTTTCCTGTTTTAATAAGACAGTGTTTACACGGTCTGCCGTGGCGGGAAACCTGGTGGTCTCCATAACAAGATCACACACCCCACAGCTCAATAATATATGAGAAATTGATATAGACAATCTGTAACTGGATTAGATACAGAGTTAATTTTGTCCTGGAGTACATGCACATGTGTTACCAAAAGAAAAGTTTCAAAAATTTGACTGTGAAGATCAGCTATACAAAAAAAAAAATAATGAGAGCTTTAATGGAGCCTAGAATTGCCCCTCAGGCCCAGTACCTGTGCTGTTGGGGAGATGGTGTCATCTTAGCTGCCACTCAGCCCACACATGGCAGTGAATAAATAATAAACTGCTGTGATAATATTAGGCTAAATATGACAAGCACCTTCAAACAGATCAGGTGAGTCAGTGTTTAAACATATGTTGATCAGGACACTGTGAGTTTGGGACGATGGGGCACTTCTTGTCGCCTGTTGGCATATATTTGTGTGTGACAGCACGTTCTCACCGGACTGTCGCTCTCCCCACCCACATACAACTGATCGGCCCTCATTGCAACCGGAGTCTCTTATTTTTTCTGCCCAAAAGCTGCCTGAACCCTCCAGGGCGCAGCTCCCTGCAACTCCATCCGACTCCCAAAGGCGGACCGCCACGCCAAGCGCGTAACACATGCAACATGCGCACACGCACCACGGCTAACGTGACACTGGGACAGAGGGACAGTGTAATAAATATTCATAATGTTCACCACAGGGAAGACCATTAGTCTGGTGTTAGCCCTGCTTCTTAATCCAGCGTGATAATTGTGCTGTTATTTTTTTCTTTGCAATGCATCACAAAACATGCTGGTGTCACTGCATGTCTTGCTCTCTTGAAGATCTGTCCACAGAAATTGAAAAATTAAGGTAGGAATGCAAAAGAAAAATATATAATTTCATTAAATAGATTCACAATTATTGATAATTATTGTTGTTGTTTTTGTTAAAATAAGTTAATTCCTAGTTAATTAAAATAAGTTTCACTGAGCCTTTGCCCAAAGTGACTTACAGATGCCATGGTATTCTTACTCCATTAATTCAAGCTAAGTAGTAACTTCACCACAGATACTACAGTAGGAGTGGGATCTGTCCCAACAACCATCTATACAGGGATGCAATTTCTGTTAAATCATTGGGACCCCTGTTTTACTGCATTAGTGCAGTGATAAATCAGTACATTCCCAGGAGACGTCCCATCTCCTGCTGTTTGTCTCATCTTACAGATCTAATGGAAATTCTACACCCAACGACAACAAAGTTGGACGCTGCTGTCCATTTGTTGCATCTACAAGGAGAAACAAAGAGTATCTCAGTGAAAAAGCAGCAGTGAGGCCACAGGATACCATCACAGCAGCTTGATCAGAAGGAACTGTTTTTCAACGGGAGAATAAAAAACAAACGAAAGCTACAGAGAGGTGACCTGATCTTTGGTGGAGGAGGCTCAGAGTGGAGGAGCAGCATGTTCTCTGTCTTCTCTTCCATTCTCCTGCTGCTCTCAGGTAGGATGCTTTCCTCAGCACCTTCTTATGCAGCTGTCTCATCACCTCTCACCTGCAGACACCACAGAGTAAATTCTGCCACTTGTGTTGGAGAAACAGGTACTGAAATGTAGGTACTAGGTGGATACTTGTGAAACAATCCTGCTTTCAGAGCCTTTATTGGGAATTATTACTGCTACTTGACATTTTATTATTATTGATCTTTTACTTATGTGAAACCTTTGTTCAGGCTGAATTATAGTATTAGATTAAGCATTTCACTTATTTACTCATTTGAATGCAAGGGTAGTCTTACCGTATCAATTCAGGGTAAGTGCCTTGACCAGCAGGAGCAGGGATGTGAACCAACAACCTTCAGAATGTAAGAGGACACAGTGTGAACAGGTCCAGTATCTACTGCTATCATTCTGGTCTATGAAGCATAAGGATGTCAGTCTCGTCTGCCTGATACAATGACAATTTTGCTCATCAGAAACCTATAATTGGACTGAATGTTCAAACAGATAAAACAGCTCATTACTACCTTTATGAAGGAGATTAGCCTATGAAATAGTAGCTTAGAGATCTTTCTTCCACTTTGAATATGTATAACAGGAGTAAAACTGTAATATCGGTTTCTTACAGTATAAATTTCAGGCATGAACCTTATTAGTGTGATTTGTCAATAACAATTATGTCAACTATACAATACATGAAGCAGATACTGTAGTGGTTACAACTACTGCTTTATATTCAGGGGCACAGGTTTGAATTCCATATCCCTGCTTTCCAATCTTTGAACAAAGTACTTACCATAAATACTGTAGGTCCATCAAAAGTTACACAGCTAAATAAATTGGCAAATTGTTGTAATTAACATTGTAAATTCAGTTTGAAGAAAACTGTCAGTTAAATATTTAAATTATGAAATACACTGGTTCGGGCAGGTATTTTTCAGCTGTTGGTGGATGCATATAACATATTACAATTTGTTATAAATCACTTGAAGTGATTCTGTATTTTGATGCTCTCACAATGAGTACAAACACACATCTAGCTGTCAAGTACGAGTCTAGCAAAAATCACTTTAAAAAATTATAAAATATGACAGGATAGGACCTGCAGGGAAGTTCACTGATCAGCAGCTGGGCACAGAGGACTCATAATGAGCCACTGAAAACACACACAATAAATAAATAACAAAAGCAAAAAATGACCAATAAATAACTGACCGCAGCCTAGTAGTTGATAGGCTTTGTGTAGCATCATGAAGACAGATGGCTGTTGGTACAAAAGATTCCCTAGAAACACGTCTTTGTGCAACTAAGTTCAGCAACCCTGCGGCTAAAAGAGCTCGAAGTAATCACTTCATTTAGGGGTTGTGAGTCATTGTTTTTTTCACATTAAAAAACACAGCAATGAGATAAATCAGGAATTTTTAGCAAACTGTCATATATGTTATGTTCTCTTTTAGATCAGTCTGACTTCATATATAATGCAAAGCTGTCTTATGATGCGTTTTGTGCGTCTTTACTGCATGAAAGATTCTGCACAAAAAAGGAGGTGAAAGACAAAGTGTACATACAGGAGAAGGTACGCCTTGCAATATAAATTACTTGAAGACGGACTTATCTAACTCAGGTTATAAACATCTCTGCACTGCCACCTGTAATGTCGTGCTGACTGGGTTTTAACGTGGAGAGAAATGTGTAGAATTCATCACTGAAGAATACCAGTAAAGAATCTGCACACAGAAAAAATAGAATAAAAAGATCCTGCAGAGGCTTTTAGTTCCTTATTGGTTTCTTTGTATCCTCTTTCTTTCAGCATGCAGATTCTTTATGGGTACCTTTTGGCTCTTTTTGTTCTTTTGCACCTGAAGTTATACGTAGGAGATACTGTAGATCAAGGCACTTACTGCTTTAAATATTCTTAGAATTTATAGCTGAAAATGTTCTGTGTTTCTGCAGTTCCTGTTGCTGAATTTTTTCCAGAAAAACCCAAGCGATCAACATTGAATCAGCTTACCAGAACACTCCTGCGCAAGTACAATCGTGGGGTTCGGCCTGTGCTGAACTGGACAGACCCAACAATTGTCTACATCGACTTCATTGTTCAGTCTGTGCTGGATGTGGTAAAAAGCACCTTACGGCCAGTAAAACCAATGCTGCATGCATGTTGGGCAGGCAATGTGCTTAAAATATGGAGAAAATGTATGTGAATTCTGAGTATTTCATGAATATGAAAGGAAAAAAAGACTTTTCTTTTCCCCCTTCTTTAAGGATGGACAAACACAGAAAGTTACTACAAATATTTGGTATCGGCAGGTTAGTGAACAAGAACGTGTTTAACAGCACATTTAATTCTTTTTGTGGGGTTTATAAATTTAATATGCTGCATGAAAATCTTGCTGCCACCACCCACAAATGCACAAATACATACATACATAATTTTATAAGCTAAATCTTTCATATTAGAATACTGTAGCACATGCATGTATCCCATTTTAAGTCTGGAACAGCTTTAGTGGAGAATCTATCATAATAAAAACATATTGCAGAATTTCATTAATGTTCATTTTTGTAATGAGATGGTGGATATTTCTTCTCATGCTTTCTCCTCTGCTCTGATAATTTGATTATTTGAGCGATGAATCTTGCCATGAAGTCAAAACTTTTTGTATGTCCTACACTTAGAGCCAACAATAAATGTTAGGTTGAAGCTACAGCCTTCAACAATTAGGTCTGCACCAATGCACAAAACCACAATTTCCAGACTACTATGTATGTCAAGCCTGGTTCAAATGTTTCAGATATGGAAGGATGAGTTTCTGGTATGGGACCCCCTGGAATTTGATGGGATCAGTACAATCTCCCTGTCCCTGGATGCCATCTGGGTGCCTGACATCATAATCAGTGAATTGTGAGTCTCAGATTCCTGTCTTTTCTCCATCTTTTAGGTGCCTCTAAATCACCTTAAAGAGTTGTGAAATTTGGGATGAGAGAAGAAGAGATTCTCCTTAGCTCTAATCATAGCAATCAATGATAAACACATGGGAAAACAGTATTCATTAACAAACTACTAGAATGTTCTGTTTGCCATCAGTGCAGGGCGCAGTCTTGGTCTGTAGTTCTAGTATCAATAGTGAGCCTGGAAGTGTAAATAACTTCTGTTTCACACTGAGGGGGATATATTGCCCTCCACCATCCCCCAAACCAAGCTCCCCTGCAGATGGCCTAGGTGATGTGTAATGTGACCTTGGATGCCCTTCACAGTGTGGATGTAGGTCGCTCACCATCTCTACCCTACGTTTACGTCAACTCCTCTGGGACAGTGAAGAACTACAAGCCCATCCAGGTGGTGTCTGCCTGTGACTTGGAGATCTACGCCTTTCCGTTTGACCGGCAGAACTGCTCGCTGACATTCCGCAGCTGGCTCCATACAGGTAACGGCGAGATGCAGGTGACATGTGCAAACAGGCAGGTGCAGATCTCTGGCTGGCTGCAGGCCAGCAGATAGCAGAGTTTCAGTGTGTGGAATCACTCTAAATCTATCTTGTAAGCAATGAACATGAAGTAAAATCACAGAATGCATGCAAACAAGGGAATAATGAAGGTCACAGGACAGTACAGTAGATGCTGTACAGTAAGTATAGCAGGTGTATAAACTTGTCATCCCGACTCTCTCACCCTGACCCAGTGGGCGAAGTGGACCTGGCCCTCTGGAGGAGCCCTGAGGAGATCACCAATGACACGCGGGAGTTCATGAATGATGGCGAGTGGGAGCTGCTCTCTGTTCCATCGCGGTACTGCCAGCTCCACATGGAGGACCGGGACTACGCCCAGATCCAGTTCAATGTAGGTACTACTGCATGTGTGGGGGACCTCTGGGCATGACCACCCAACATAAACGTTAGTGTCACACATATACTCACATACAAATAGAAGCCTAGTCGCAGGGTATATTGCATGTTGTATACTGAAGATCTGTATATAAAGACTTGTTTTGATCTGATCTGGGAAATTACAGCACCTTGTAAAAGTATTCAAACTCCTTGAAAGTTATCAAAATAGACTGGGTTACAAATTTACTTACACGTATTTTTCCAATCAGTATTTGTATCGTGAAGTCATCTGCTCCAACACTAAATTATCAGAGACAGAAAAAGTTATTCTATTTGAAAGAAAATGGAAACAAGTTTGATGCTTATATAAATATTTTAACTCCTCACATTAATATTTAGTAGAGCCACCTTTTGCTGTAGTAATGTAATTTGATGTAAATCTTTACCAGCTTTGTAGACTGTTTGGGAGGTAATTTCTCCCATTCATATTGGTAAATCTGCAGCAGATTGGTTGGATGGTGTTTGCAGACCATAGTTTTCAAATAGTGTCACAGATACTCGATGGGACCGAGGAGTCCATGACTTCAATCCCACTGAAAATTAGTACCACTATTTGGAAACTGTGGTCTACAGACATTATCCAGCCAATCTGAAGAACCTGCTGCAGTTTGGCTATGACAATTTAATGAATTTAGTAATTAATTTTAAATGAATTAATCTAATTAATCAGTCAATTCATTCATCGGCAAAATCTTCTTCAATGCAGTCACATATATACATGTAATCACACACTATGGTCACCAATCCACTTGGAACCACAGTCTATGGACTCTGGGAGGCAACCAGAACACCTGGAGTAGACCCACACAGAGATGAAACATGTAAACCCCACACAGATTTGATTCAAAGTTATGTGCAAAACTCACGGTCAAGAAAGTTGTAAGGTATCAGTGAAACTCACAGCATCCCACACCACCCATACTATGTGCAATAAACACTGAGGAACATTCCTTCAGAGATGTGACCCACTGTGACAGGTCACACTACTGGTATATTTGCACAAGCAAGGCAGAACACCATTTCTTTGGGATGTACACATTTTAGCACTGGTTTTGCATGAAATGATACTCAGACTATGTTCATTCTCCATTTAAGTTTGCACTGCCTTAGAATAAGTTCCACAAGCCAAAAGAAGACCAAGCTATACTTAGATTGGTTGCATAGCTTACAGTTTTTAAAATAAAGACTGGAAGGTGCTGAAACACGAATTTGACTATGACTGGATCTGAGGAGGAATTGACAGATTTTTTTAAAATGTCAATTATGCGGTCCACAGAGTGCAATAAGGGTGTTAAGCAGATTGCTGGGAGTCACGGATCGGGTTAAGCGCTAATGCTAATAGATGGGGCCGTATTGCTGACAGCATACCGAGAGAGGGATGCTAATGAGGCAGCCTGTCTGGCACTTGATCGATGAGTATCTTGTTCTGCCAGAGGAGCAGGCTGGCCGCCTGCCTGCCGGTGGGCAACCCTTTGTGCATGGAGAGGTCCTTCACTGAAGAGAACAATGGAGCCCTTGATTACTATTGCACTGTGTCTAATTGCAAAACCTTTGAGGGAATCCATATTTGTGTTTCGTTCTCCCGCAGAATTAATGAGGTTTTTTTTTTTTTTTGAGCCACGTGCTGTGAAATTGTTCTCTGCTTGCTCTGGCAGTTCAAGCTGCCTAGAAGGAAGACTGATGGCAAAGAATAGAGAGAAGCCTTGGTAGATATTTTTCAAAGGCAGGAGTCCATGAACATTACAGTTAGCCTTGCCTTCTGTCAATGGTTCGAAATAAGAGTTCAAACATTTATTTATATTTGGCCATCCATTGATCTCTGTGTCAAATCAGGATCTTCTACTGCGATGAACCGATTAGAGAAAAACTGCATAAGAACTCCATAATAGTCTGCATCACTATAAAATTTTATAGCAGCCTGTATGTGCGTGGCTTATTGGGCTGAGTCCAGTAATTGAACTGGTTCAGTAGTTGTAAAATGCTTGGCCATGACCACAGATGTGGTGCAGAATGAAACTTATTTGTGTTTTCCAATTTTGCTCATATGGGTTTGCCTATACACGGTCAGGTTCCAAAAAATGCATCCTTGTTACCTCCCCTGCAGGTGGTCATCCGCAGACGGCCCTTGCTGTATGTGGTCAGCCTGCTGATACCAAGCATATTCCTCATGGTGGTGGACGTGATCAGCTTCTACCTACCCCCCAACAGTGGCACCCGCATTACCTTCAAAACCAGCATCCTACTGGGCTACACAGTGTTTCGTGTCAACATGATGGACGAGCTTCCTGCTACAGCTATCAAAACCCCACTTATAGGTACGTATACTTCACTATTACTTTATTTCTTAGCAGGAAAAAGAAATGATTTTCCCAATTTGAATTAGCTATTAGTTACAGAAAAGTTCGGGTTAAGTATCTTTCTCAAAGGTACAATGATATAGGGAATCCACTCTGACATACACTGACATGAAACAATAACCTTAACCACCATGCTTCTTTTATACTTTATATATCTCTGACTAAACTAAGAACCCTTTGTCCCCACATAGTGTGGATCATAGACTTCACAACACTTTCCCATCCCTTACATTGCCTAACCCAGAAGGGAACTCCTTGACAGCATTTCAATAAAAAGTCTAGTTCCTTAACCTCTACCCTATGTGCTGACTGTACAGGTGAGATATGCTGTTTCTTTGACACTCCAGGCGTGTTCTTTGCTGTCTGCATGGCACTCCTGGTCCTCAGCTTGGCAAAATCCATCCTAGTTGTGAAGCTCCTGCACCACAATGAGAAAGAGATGAAGGAAATGTCAGTATCTGCCTGCTTGCTGGACAAGTACGGGTCATCCAGTCAGAGCTTTAATGAAAGTTCTTTCACCTCCGTGAAAACCCTGGACGACGCAAATCAATGTGGGGGTGAGGACTTGTCTTTAGGGAGCCAGAAGAGCAAGTTAATCTGTTGATGTAAGGCCTTCTTACACAGAAAAGGGCAGAAGGACCCAAGGTAACATTAACTTGCACAGCAAAAGAAAATAAAGATTTGATTTAACTGCAGCATGGAGGACTACACTCATTCCTAATAGATCCTTCTCGGTGATCAGTACACAAAGCCTTAACACAAACTATTTTCCTGCACTTTCATCTACAGTTCTGTCTGTCCTATATTTTCAGGCTTTGACTTTGACTTCCATGCTGAGGAGGACCTTGTTTCACTCTGCGAGCCCCCAGATATTGTCCTGCAGCTAGAGAGGGTCCTACAGGAAGTGGTCTCCCTCAGGTACTACCTACACCAGGTGGAGAGCGATGGCACTACTCAAACAGACTGGTTGGCACTCTGTTACAAAGTGGACCTTTTTCTGTTCCGTCTCTACCTCATTATCCTGGTGGTCTACTCCAGCACCCTCTTCTTCCTGTGGATCTCCTGGAGCTCAGCCTAAAGTAACCAAAGATATCTGTTCCTCACATGAATCAGAGTGAGCAAACAGGTGCTTTTTGTCATCGGTTACAGCTTTGGTGACCCTTCCAAAAATTTTGTTTTACTCCTCTGATTGAAGAAGCTGATGATTTTATAAATTTAAAATGTTATTTTGAACATAAAAGAAATCTCTAGAATACAGAGTTGTATGGAAGAAGTTATGAAAATCCACTAAAACATTTCACATATGTACCGTACCTGCACGATAAGCATGTGTGATATCATAGTGTAACAACTACATGAGATTTACATCATGCAGGACTGTGTGCTATGCACAGCCAGCAACCATCTTCTTATGCCTGCTCCACCACAGCCTCTCCCCTCTCCTTTCTCCCTCCCTTCTGTGACTAAAAAAATTGAACAACAGTGTTGGTCATTCTCAGTCTATCACACAAAGACACAGATGTGACAGGTTAATTCAGCACATCTTCATTTTATTGTGCATCTCACCAAACTGAATTCACACCAAAGCCCCCCAACGAGCAGTAAATATCTTCTCCCGACCATTGCCGTGTTCCTCATAGGCTCCGCTCCACCTGTTACCAATGGAAGTCACATGAGATCACGTTGCTTGCATTTACTCCCTCCCTGTCATACAATACAGAATACTTAAGTATCCAGCAACTGTTATAAATATACTGTACTTTTTAAAAAGATTCAAAGAACACAGTACTGAATTATTTAATAATAGCATGGATAATATACTACACTGTGGGTGGAAATAAAACATCATAAATCAAAAACATCAACAAAGATTTGGAAAAATGTTGTCGAATTATGGACTATACAATAATCTCTGTTATGAGTACGATCAATCTTACCTAGTTGTTGGTTCCTAACCTGATTGTAAATTGAAGACAATCAGTAATTTATTGCCCATTTAGGCATCACTGCATAAATTTTGGTGTCTATTGGTCGCTATAAGGTAATCACACCTACAATAATTTAGTCCCCCACTGAAAATTTTTAAGATCTGTGCTGATTGATTTTGGTTATAATTGTGCATGTAATCATGTTGCTAGCTTTTCTACACTTATCCGTCAGTTATGGGTCCAAGAGCTATAACAGCATAACTGTATATACATAGCCTATGTAGTGTACTGTAAATGTGTCTCGTTTTGCATAATGCACATGCACACTGGCAAAGGCAACTTGTTGAAATGCATCCATTCCTTATACAAATTAAAATGTTAAGACTGTGTGGATCCATATCCTTTTATGCATTAACATAGCCAATGGAACTATAGCACCTAAGCCTGTTTTTTAATCTGAACATCTTGTCCAATTTTCTTTTTGATATTTCTTACGACAAATGTTGACAGACAAACTTGACTTTTACAAAAATCAAAATAAACCTCTCAAGACCACTATTGTTTCCCTGCAGCAAGGCAGTGATCCTCATGTGAAATTTTGTCTTAATTCTGCTGTAGAACCCAGTAAATGATACATCTCACATAATGTGACAGAGGTGACTTCTCAGTATCGTGTTTCCATAATTAATCTCACACCCATGCAGCACTGCCATCACAAATGGGGCCTGTCATTGAATTTCGCAGTTACTCCTTTATTGCATCTCTATAATACGATAAGATCATGTCTCTGGCATCCAACCTGATAAACACGTCCAGAAGACATAAGTAATTCTTTGTGACTGTGAAAAAGATAATGACCGAGCAGGTAGGGTTGATGCTGCATTGGCAACAATCTCTATAAACAAGGGACTGCATGTGGATTACAACTGGTCATAAGGTTCCGAGGTTTTAGGCTTCCACAAGCACAAGTCAACTGTTGCACTCTGAATGCAAAAAAAAAAGTATAACTACTCAGTTTGCTTGCAAGAGTCATTTTTCAGCCTAATTCCCACCCCTTTTAGGTCCCTATTATTCCAGCAATTGTACATCCATGTGCCCCCAAGGTTGAAACAAGGCAAAGCAAAGCATTAGAATCTTATCTCCCTCTAATGGAATTAAAAGTTCAAGGATTATACGGTTTAGTCCAAGACTTATCTTTTAAACAAACTAATTAAAAGTTTTGTGTCACAGATTAACAAAGCTTAATTCTCATGGAAAGTTTGCTTTTCGGCATAACAAATCTTGTTGCTTGTGTACCTAGAAATACCTGATAACACTGTACAAGTGATGTTTGCTAGTAACACGGAAGCAGACTCGGGGAATCTCGGCAAAAAAGGCTGTATTTCATTACCATTTTTTAAGCACCAGATTATAAAAAGTTAATGTTGGTGCCATGGATCAGCAAAATTGAGAGAAATAGTTTGAAGGAACATTTTCACTGCCCAAAACCCAGAATCTAGCAGTTTCACATGAGCATCTATGAGCAACCTGAAGCACAGAAGACTGAAGGGCTCCCTCTGCTGGTGGTAACAGATGGCCTCAAGCATTGGGCAGAGCTTCAACCACAGCGTCAAAAGTCAGAAACAGGTGTAGCTCAAACAGGTCACCTGTGCAGCTATGCCAACTCTCTCTACAAAGGGTATATGCATACATTATACGTTTTACATTAAAAAAATTCTTCCTCACCCAGTTTCCCCTGGTGGATGGTAACTTTCCTCAGACTCGGGTCTCTTGTCCAACCAAAGGACTCAGGGTTTCAGCTCACAGTGCAGCATTTCTTCTGTTCCTAGGACTGTACTCTTCTGGATAAAGACTAATGCTCTCCTTCACAAGATCTGACAGAGATGCTCTACAAGCTTGGGGGTCACGGCCCCTAAGTGTTCCTGTCACCAGTGGGACTACCTTGGTTTCCACCTTCCACATTCTCTCCAGTTCCTCTCTCCATCCCTGATATTTGTTCAGCTGTGTGGGTTTTATTATCATTTAAAAACTATTGGTTCTAATGATTCTAAAAGATGAGGAGAACACTTTTTTTTAAACCAGCAACATCTTAGGTACTGGATAATAAAAAGAGTCAAAAAGAGGGTACATTAGGGCTGCTTGAATATTGGATTAAAAGATCCCCCCAGCCTACCCCCATCTCTTTTAAAGTACAGTAAGCGTGTCCAGTGGATATGAAAAGTGTACAGACGATGCAGGTTTTTTGCAAAAGTAAGCGATCAGTTGGAGTAACCAGATGTTTAATTGTGTGTTGTGCCCCTCAGCAGGACTATCAGCACACATTTATACACCGGTCTGTCACATGGGTTGTAAAAACAGCAACCTGTCGGAGTGTTATGTGTTACCAAGACACAGACTTCAATGGAAAATGAGTTTGTCCTTTTAGAAGGGTCCAGTCATGTGCTGTGGGCTGAGTGCAGTGGGATAGAGCAGGAGTCCCAGGCAAACACTGCAGTCAAATCACACCTGTAGTTGTGTGGACTGCTCTGCCAGTGGAACAAGCTGGGTGAGGCCAGGGCACACACACGAATCCTTTCTGCTCCGCTCAGTTACCAGCTAACATGAGGGAATATCATTTTACCACATTCATCACATCCGGCCCCACACGGACCTTCCAGTAAAATAGAGATCGGGGTGTTGCGCAGTTTCCGTGCGGTCAAACACTCCGTTTTCACGCTGCTTTTCTGCTCCTCCACCACAGGCATCGGTTGACTCGGTTGGAGGCCGAGGAGACTCCCGCCGGGGCTGAACTGTATTATATGTCCGTTTAATCGCGTTAGTGATGATGGCGACGAGCTGGGCTCCAATATTGACTCCTCAAATCACTGTCTACATTTCTCTGACTCTGAACCTATCTTCGCTGCATATGAGAATAAAAACACGACCGATGGAAGGTGTGCGTTACAGGTGCATTGTTTTAACTCGATTATGTGCTTTCACGTGAGGGAAAGTATCGATTTAATTCTCAACACAATGAAAGTCCATACTCATTTTTCAGGCCGATTAATGACACTTCAGATGCTTGACGTCAGGGACGCTGGCCGATTAAAATGAAACTGCAGCAGCACAGATGCGCGCTTTGCCGTCGGGAGAGGCGGTGACGTCGGTCTCGCTACGGAGATTCGCACCTTCACACCTTCGGCCTGTAACCTCCGCTGCCGAAGGAACATAAATACAAACATGTCAATCGGTGGAACTGCGTGTGAGCACAGCCGACTGCTGAAGCCCAGCGCGCACGCACGCATAGACACACAAGCGCACAGTGGGGCTTCAAATGCTTAATCCTTAATGTTAAAGCAGCAGCAGTAGTAGTAGTAGTAGTAGTAGTAATAATAATAATAATAATAATAATAATAATAATAATAATAATGTTTTCGTAATTGCTCGTTTTGCAAAATTTATTACAGCTCACTATTATCATTATTAGTCACTGGAGATCAGCCATAAACATCACGCCACCTGCTGCACGGAAGGTGCTGTTCTCGCCGCCCTCCGCCTTCCTGCCCTACACTTACTGTGCAGTAAATGACCGTGGCTCCGGGTTCGGTCGTCCCGTGAGGACCGAGTGTGAGTGTGCGTGCGCGCGTGTGTGTGTCGCTCGGCGCTCTACGTGACGATGGGACACACCCTCCGACAGTGGGTGCGGACAGCGCGTCCTCTGCGTGAGGTCTGCGCGCCGAATCGCTGCCCCAGAGAGCGCGCACGATGAAGGCTCCGTGGTCGCGCGTGGCGCGCGGCGCCCTCCTGCTCGTGCCGCTGCTCGTGCTGCTGCTCCCCGCGCCGCCCGCGCGCGCAGGTAACCTCCTCCGCCTCTATCAGCTCGAAGAAACACGCATTCATCAGCGCTTCCTACCTGTGTTTTTGGAAACTTTTTTCATTGCAAGAGCGAGTCATTTCTTTTTAGCTTTTAATTATGCTAGTAATACATTTCGAATATGTTTTACTGTCCTTCAAAATGAAGGAATTAACCACGGTGTAAGTTATTAGAGTTTCGACGTGGACTGCCCAGCCTTTCTGTGTGACAGTGCAAAGCAGCGGGGATGGTGACCGTGTGTGTGCCTGTGCCATTGTTGTCAGCGAGGAGGAGCGAACACATCCCGGGCCGCTTCTCCAACGCCACCCTCGTGCGTCTCTCCGAGTACCTGAGCGCCGGCTACAAGAAGGGGGTGCGACCCGTGCGCGACTGGCGCCGGACGACCATGGTGGCCATCGACCTCATGGTGTACGCCATCCTCAATGTGGTAAAGTACCCTGGGCTCTGCTTTCCTCCTGCTTGCTGGCTCACTGCTCACACGGCGCCTGTAATGCCTGGATCACCGCTGTACACACATATGTTGTCCGTTACACAGGACGAGAAGAACCAGGTCCTGACCACATACGTCTGGTACAGACAGGTAAGGCACGGAAACTGCACACTGGCGGAATCTTCTGCCTTACACCAGTTTCAGCACACCTATACCGCGGCATCTGAGTGTAATTCGTTCCGAAAATTGCTGGAATCGCCAACTCGGATATCAGAAAATACTTCTTTTATTTCTTTTGAGAACAATTATGATTCGTCGTTTAAAAAAACCCCAATTAATTTCCCAAAAAATGATCCCTAACGCTGTTCCGTATCTATTGCAACGCGAGGAAGAACATTTTGAACTTGTTGCCCAAACAGTTAAGGTTTTCAATATGCATTTGTGTGTTTATACGGAGATACTTTTGATTTTGCATTATTATGTTTTGCTCCTTACAAGTAGTAATAGAAGCGATCATTTTATAGTTAAATTTATTAAAAAACACAAAAACAATATAAAATAGAAAAACATTTTCCTACTCTAAGGGGCTGTTACAGTACTGAACTGTAACTGGGGGACTTCACCCCAGACACAAAAGTGGCCAAAATGATGAAGCGCAACTGAGTTTGAACCCGCGCCACATGAGGTAAAGCCTGAGAATACAAATGTTGAGCACAGTGTTGCCAGGAAGCTTCACACTTGCATTTATGTGAATTTAGAATATTTCTGTCAGGGGCTTTACCTGCACTCTAATGACTCATTGTACTGGAACTTCTTGACTCAAATATTGAAACGGGTATTAATATATTCTACTCATTATATCAGGAGTTTGTAGTGAATTATTATGATGACTGAGTTTTTTTTTTTACTCAACACTGTGTCCTAGGTGAATCCAGCCACAAGGGAATGCACAAACTAGTGTATTTCTTCATGCCGGTCCCAAGCCCGGATAAATGAGAGGGTTGCGTCAGGAAGGGCATCCGGCGTAAAAATTTGCCAAACCAAATATGCGGACAAAAATACAAATCCAAAAGACAGGAGACAGAGTTGGAGGTGGCAGACCAAAAGACAGGAGGCAGAGTTGGAGGTGGCAGAGTTAAAGATTTGCATTGGGTGTGACGAGGATGGACAGGATTAGGAATGAGTATATTAGAGGGTCAACACAGGTTAGACGGTTTGGAGACAAAGTCAGAGAGGCGAGATTGCGTTGGTTTAGACATGTGCAGAGGAGAGATTCTGGATATATCGGGAGAAGGATGCTAGGGATGGAGCTGCCAGGCAAGAGGAAGAGAGGAAGGCCCAAAAGGAGATTTATGGATGTGGTGAAGGAGGACATGCAGGTGGTGGGTGTGACGGAGAAAGATGCAGGGGACAGGTAGAAGTGGAAACAATTGATCCGCTGTAGCGACCCCTAACGGGAGCAGCCAAAAGAAGAAGACTGTGTCCTAGGTGAATTTACAGTTTACTTTCTGCCTATTTGTCAGTGTACTGTATTTAAAGAAAAAATATTAACTATACAACTATATACCATATCTGCAATAAATTATAGGTAGCATAGAGTTTACAGCTGTTACCTTCTGTCAGAAGATTTTTGGATCAAATCCCCCTCCTGTCGTAGTAGGCCTGACACAAGGCACTTAGCACAATATGACACAGTAAGAATACCCCGCTGTACAAATTAGTAAATCAGTATAAAACCGGTTCTTCAACTGTTTTAAACAACACGGGCTGATGCAGCGTTGGACTTGAACTCAGATAGACATGCTTTCTTGCTAAGACAGAGTCAGTGAACACTAGAAGGTTGTCGGTAGATTTTGTAGCAGAGAGTTGGACTTTAGTATCTTTTGCAGTGAGCTGGATGCCAAACCATTGTGCATGAGTTGATCTTCTGCCAGCAGCGGCTGTGAAACATCAGGGGTGGGTCCCACTGTTTGACAATGACAAGAAGGGGTATGCCCACTGGGCAGGCCTGTCCAGGTGATCCCTGTGAAAGTCAGAGATGAGTGAGGCAATTTAAATGTCCTTTCCTGGTACCCAGGAACATTCTTCTGGTCCATGACCCTCCCAGTTAACCAGGAAATACAGCCGTCCCTTATAGGTTTTGGAGTCCAGAAGCACCAGGAATGCATTACGTGGAGACCCCTTCGTGTTGACTGTGGGAGGAAGTCCAGGTATTGTGGGCTACAGGGCAGAGATACAACAGCACTTCATTAAAAAGACATGAAAGGTGGGGCATACGGGGTCCTGGGGTGGTAACTGTAGGCAGTAGGTAATTGGATTGATTTTCTGAAAATTTTGAAGGTTTCAGTGTACTACTCAATTTACAAGAAGGAAGTCTCCGTTTAATGATTCGTGTGGACAGCCATACCCTTTGTCTGAGTTAATACAACACGGCCTTCTGTTTTCGGCCAGCGTACCTCCTTTGCTGTTGTGTGACCCACTGGAGGTGAATGTGTGCCAGTTTCCATACCTCAGAACTCCGTCTGTACGATTTGCCTAGTGCCTGGATCTCACTGGGGGTTTGGATTCCATATAGGACCAGAGGTGGCTGAGAGCATAGGATGCACTGAAATAGAGACAGGTTAGTAGAAGAATGGAGGAGTGAATTCTGAGCATATTCAGAATAGGTCAGTTACTGGCTGCAGTTTGTCTGGTTATGACTGTAATAACTGGAAGTATTTCCTCAAATCTTGATTTAGCAATCTGGGTCCTTTAGGCATTTCTCCCCTTTAATAAACAACTGGTTCTCATTCAGCCTTTTCAGCACTCGCCTGATGTGTGGGAGATGTTCTTTGTAGGAAAGAGAAAAAAATCAGCATGCTGTCTAGATACACCAGGACAAATTGGTTTATTGTGTCTCACAGAAACCGTGTTCCCCAGCTGATATGGCCTGACCTGATATTCATAATTCTCTAGGGTGGTGCTAAAGGGTCTCTTCAACTCATCCCCCTCACATATCCTGATGAAACTGTACGTGCTTCTCAAGTCAAGTTAAATGGTAGCCCCCTGCACCTGTTCTACAGTAGCACAGCAGTTGAGTGGAAAAAAGCTGAAGAAATTTCATCCTTATGGCATTCAATCTTTGGGAATCTACGTATATAAGGGTGGAGATCTCTATGTTTCTTTTCCAAAAGAATCCCTGCTGATGCAGCTAAAGTGGATGAGAAAATAATGCCCTACTTTAAGACGCATCTGATAATACTCCATTTTCAGCCACAAGAGCATCAGTGAGGTTGGGCACCAAAGTCAGACGAGAAGGCCTGGCTTGCAGTCAGCGTTCCAGTTCATCTCAAAGGTGTTCAGTGGGGTTGAGGTCAGGGCTCTGTGCAGCCACTCAAGTTCTTTCACACCAACCTGGGCAAACTGTGCGTTCGTGGAGCTCACTTTTGTGCACTGGGGGGAGGCACAGTCATGCTGGAGCAGGAAAGGAGCTTCTTCCCCAAATTGTGGCCACAAAGCTGGAAGCACACAGTTGCCTAAAATGTGTTTGTGTGCTGTGTGGGTGTGGCAGAAACAGCTCAGCTCAGTCATTAGGTATATAGTGTAACTCAGGAAAACCGATTAACACCTACTCCAGTGCTGATAGGTTGACCATCTAGACTACTGATTCGTCATGACTGTCCGCACCTTTTTGTGAAAATACCCCAGTCCTCGGCTACAAAAATATCACAAAATTTCCCACAGCCCAAGAATCAACAGAACACTGTGTAGCAATGTAACCCCCACCTTCTACACATACAAAAAAATAATAACCTGTAGGAACAACTGAAAATTTAATTTAAGCTAACCACTCACCACATTAGCTGGTATGAAGGTTCTTTGGGACACCTGTGAAGGACAGGAGAGTCAGCAGTGATTTGCTCCAGCCCAGTACATGCAAAGGCTTTCGTGGATGTAATAGTGTCTCTTTTCCACTCTCAGGTGACCTTGTCCAATCTGCATGACTTCCTGAGTGTTCATAACTGGACTGGACAGACAGTGGTGATAAGGGTCTGGATCTGCAGTAGTGGGCTGTCCAAGAAGATTGTCCAAAGCAATTGAGCAGAACTTCCTTCATGGACTCCTTGAGATGTTGGAGGGTCTGTTTGTGTGAAGGCAGGAGAATACCTGTGCAGAAATTGTGTTTTTCACACAGTAGAGGTATAATCTTCTGTTGTAAACAACACAGGAAAATATGTAGTTATGAACCAAGATACACAGTTTATCTCAACAAAAGTGAACAGGGCTGAGCTGAAGCCAAGGTTCCCAAGCAGGTGACAAGGGGCAACACGAAGGGCCTCTGACAATGATGGACACTGAGAGGTGGAGTTGGATTCGCACGTAGGTAGACAAGGTTCTTGTTAACAGAACACTTGGTAGATTCCATAAGGATGGGCTGTGGTTGTACTACTTTAGAACTTTATGTGTGTGGGATGATCTGTCTGTGTGAGACGTTTACCAGTCGTGGGTGTGACACTAACACTTTTAAGTTGCCTTGGATTAAAGGCTCAGCTAAATAAAGTAACTTAATAATAATAATAATAATAATAATAATAATAATAATAATAATAATATGCAGACCTCACTTCTAAAACTAACAAAGATCTCTTTCTTCCCATGTGGCTCTATTGTTCCTGTGTAGCAATGGGTAGATGAATTCCTGGTATGGAACCCAGAAGACTTTGACGATGTGAAACAGGTGTCCATCCCTACCACCAATGTGTGGGTTCCAGACATACTCATCAATGAGTTGTAAGCAAATGATCTTTTGACTGTATATGAGTCTTTGATTGACCTGCTCCTCCACAACTGGGCTGCAAACGTGTCCCAGTAACCATAGCTGAGAAAATAATTATGTTCCTTTATTTGGGTCCTCCAATCATATCCTCTGCAGCGTGGACGTCGGAAAGTCTCCAGATATCCCCTATGTGTATGTGGGCCACAATGGCCTGGTGCGAAACTATAAGCCCATCCAGGTGGTGACCGCCTGCAGTCTCAACATCTACAATTTCCCCTTTGACGTCCAGAACTGCAGCCTCACGTTTCAGAGTTGGCTGCACATAAGTAAGTCTAAAAAAATTTAATCAGGTAAAAATCTGGCAAAGCCAGCAAACGCCTTTATTTTACTCCCACTTGAAACACTGGGGGTTAAACGCTGTTTAAAATTACCATCTGAGCTCGTTGCTGACCAGCAGTTTCCCTTGCAGTAAACGACATTAACATCTCGCTAATAAGGACCCCAGAGGAGGTCAAAGTGGACAAGAATGTCTTCATGAACCAGGGCGAGTGGGAACTTCTGCACATCCTGTCCAAATACAAGTCCTTCAGCATTGATGAAAATGACCACTACGCTGAAATGAAATTCCACGTGAGATGTTTTGCATTTTTTCAAAGAGCTGCAAAGAACAGGCACCATTAATCAGAGTAACACCTGTGTTCCTTTCACTTTGCCTTAAGGTTGTGATTCGGCGAAGGCCTTTGTTCTACACTGTGAACCTCCTGCTGCCCAGCATATTCCTCATGCTGATGGACATTGTTGGCTTTTACCTGCCCCCGGACAGCGGAGAACGAGTGTCCTTCAAGATCACCCTGCTGCTTGGCTACTCCGTGTTCCTCATCATTGTCTCTGACACACTTCCCGCCACAGCCATTGGGACGCCGCTCATAGGTGGGGGTGGAGGAAGGAACTGTGGGATCTGAGTAAGAAACGAGCCTTTAGGTGTGATCTTGTTCAGTCTGGAAGAGCCAAAGTGTTTTATAAGTTTAAACTATAACAGGTGCTTTGAGTCAAATGTGAGCATTATATTTACATATGCAAAGGTCACCTTTTGTTTACACCTTTCCCTCCCATCTTCCTGGGTCATAGGTGTGTACTTTGTGGTCTGCATGGCTTTGCTGGTGATCAGCCTCACAGAGACTGTCCTCATTGTGCGCCTGGTGCACAAGCAGGATCTGCAGCCTCGTGTTCCCGACTGGCTGAAGCGGCTGGTGCTGGAGAAGGCGCCGCTGCTGCTCTGCATCCGTGACAAACACAAGTTCTGCCCCGTGCTGTCCAGGGGGTCCGACCTGTCCCATTACACAGAGCATAACATGAACACAGGTAGGAGATGGGTGCCAGGGACACTGGGGAAGGCGGCGGCGGGGGTGGGGGGGTTACGTGTGGGGACCACAGATACAGCGGGTTCACTAATTGATGAGCCAAAAACTTGAACAATCAACGCTATACTACCCTCCCTCCAGCAGCCAGGTGCAGCCATCGCAGCTGCGACAGCACCAAAGATTCAGACCGCGGACTTGGGCTGATCCCACCATCGAGGGATAGCGCTCCAATCCTGGATAGCATCTTGCTGGAGATCTGCTCCATCCGCCAGTTCCTGGACAAGCGAGACGAGTGCCGGGACATCGCCAAGGAGTGGCTGCAGGTGGGCTACGTGCTGGATGTGCTGCTCTTCAGGGTCTACCTTGTGGCCGTGCTGGCCTACAGCATCACTCTAGGGACCCTCTGGTCAGTGTGGCAGTACGCGTGAGAGCAACAGCGAGGCAGCGCCTGCAAAGGTGGGGTGTAGGGGTGGGATTGCAGCCAAAATCCTCAAGTATCGTGTGACAGGGCAACTGTCAGTTTCACGGGGAGCAGAGGCTGCCGATGAATGGAAATAGGATTAGGAGCCAAACTTCAGCATAGACCACATATACATATGCATACAGTGGATTAACACAACTGTAATAGCATTAGAGTGGATTAACACAACAGTTCTTGTGTTATGACTATACCTGGTGTTGTGGGGACTTCTCACCACGCTTTGATGCAGGAGACTAAAAGCTCAGCTCACTCTATTTCACTCTTCTACAAGCCTTCCAGTATTTGTGCAGAAGCCCTTACAACTGAAAGCAGATTTTTAAGAAAACCGGTTGAAGATGAACATCCGGACAAGGACAACATGTAGACATACAATATAGTTAGCAAGTTTTATCAGAAATAAGGACAGAAAGCCTGACATTTCTTGCATCCTTCATGCAGTTTATACCTTGGTGTCAAGTACATGAAAAGCAAAATAATTGTTCAATTGAAATCCTTTAAGGTGTACTTAATATAAGAACTCTCATTTTAACTTGCAGTATCCAGCTATGTATAATCCTGTAATAGATGTTGTTCTGTTTGTTCTGTCACACAGGGTGAAAGTGTAATAAATATCTCTTATTATATTGTTGACAGTGTGAGACAAAGTAGGCTGTACTCTTAATTTTATGTCACCATGTTAATGGGCCTTTAGATCAATGTCTTGTATACTGAACATCACACTGTCTGTCTGTGTGCTGATGTCCTTGATTCTCCAGAAAGTCAGTTAACTTTTTCCCAAGATTATGGTCATAGCTGTGTTTTTTTTTTGGTCCCACTTTCTATCCCTAAAGTTGTGAATCTGTAAAGTTTTGCAACTATATTTTATTTTGAAGAAACAGAATGACTTTAATTACAGCTTGTTTAGCCTTTCTGTGTCAAACGGGAAGCACTAAAGAGGATGGAAATGGACACTACTGTAATTCTCAGGGAGGAGTGTGGCTGTGTTTGTCATTGCTGTGACCGCCCACATCTCACTGACTGACACTAATGTACTAAGCGGAGTGAGTGTTACCTTGCTGAAAATGCACTCAGTGGGTGTGCAGTGATTGAATAAATGCCATCGACACCGTCCATAATTAAAGCACAAATCAGTTAAACAGTAAATGGGACCATTGATCCTGGTACAATCGATGGGACCTTCACACACGCGTCCACAGACTGCAGACCATCAGACTGAATGAACCCAAGATCTACTCCCATCATTTTGTCTGTCTGTCCATCACTCTTACCATCAGTGCTATTGTCCATCAATTAGTTTGTCTGTCCATCACTCTGTCCATGTGAACTTTTGGACACAAATTTGGATTATTCTCGTTATAAAAAAGGGTGTATTTTTCCTTTTCATATGTTGTTATGTTTTCTTGCTATGTATCCTGTCTCTCTATAATGTGCCTGACAACAGTAGATAAGAACTTTACAAAGAATGACCCATTTGCACAGCAGCATATTCTTACTGCACACATTCGGGATAAGAACCTAAATCACGAGTGAGACTGGAACACAGGACCTTCTCACTGCAGAAAATGAGCTCTAAACTCCACACTGCCATCTTCTACCCCTTTAACTCGTTGACTGCAGTGGGAGCTGATTGTGTTCATGACTTTAACCACCTCAACAAAGTTAATAAAACAGCCGCAAGCACACCTGATGCGCAGCTGTCCCCCATTTTTATTTTAGACCCAACTGGGAACTTTCATGTGGACCTGGGCTGCTGCTGGTGGCCTGAATGATGGCGATGATTCTTGGGGCCAAAAGCACACTGTCCAAAAAATCCAAAATTATTTTATGTTATTAAGGGGCACACAGCACAATTCTTTTAGATGACCTAGAATCCCTGATGTTGAAATTGACTGAATAAATTCAAACATGTATTTATAAAACGAACATATTTAAATTGAGTGCATGAATGAACACTGTGTACAAGTACCTAAGTGCACAGGGCCGCGATGCATTTTTTAACTGTGAAAAATTGTAGCTCCCATTTAACGCGATTTGAGGACACATTCGGACCGGGGCCCCGTGTCATTTAAGGTCACATGGATTAGAGGCCCAAGCCTCGCGCTCATTCCACTTGCATTAAATCACAAAGCACCATATAACACGATCCAATTAGCGGCGTCCTCGTTTCGCACACACATATTTATATGTGCAGATATAAGAGGCGAAATGGCGCTAATCTGTGCCAACAGCATCTTCCCAGATAAGAAGGCCGATGCGTTTCAGCGCCGCGCGCCCGGATTGCGTCAGTTTGGTGGCGCGCGGCTCCAGTTGCGTCATTCCGCCGTCAACACCTGCCTGTCTCCGCCGCCATATGAACCAGACACTCCAGCTTCAGTTTACCAAAATTATAAATAAACGGTATAATAAACAGAGAGATGAAAAGCGAATATGTAAATATAGTTTATTAAAAATAAATTGTTTTGTAAAAGTTATTAATATTTAATACGGGATCTAATATTCACTAAGTTTTTTTAGCCCTCTGTAGCGTATAAAGGCCATTTTCGAAGTTAATTTTCGATTACAGAAAATGTCTCCTGGGTGAAAATGGAATTTATTAACTGAAATCGTTCTGCATGGAGAAACTCAGCTGCTTTGCTCCGCTTTGACCCCACAAGGGGGCGCTAGGCCTGCCGTGACCCTGGAGTTTCAGTGAGCAGCAGCAGGACTGCAAAATCAATTGCTGTTACTGATAGGCAGATAAAAAAAGAGGCAGCGTAAAATTTTATCAGTATTACTAAGTGCAATTGTACACAGATATTGGGGGATATTAGCAGTGCAAGAACTGTAATAAAATATAACTGACAAATCAGTGCTGCTTCCGCACTGGAGGAACACGTCTCCACTTCACCCTGGTTCTCATTTTGGTTTTGTGTGTGTGTGTGCTTAAAAGGCAGTCTTTTCACATTGACTTGTCACTGAGCACACTACAACCTGGATCAATTTAGGTATTAATTATGGAAGCTATGTTCATATAAACAGTAATCCTACCAGATTATTATTTTTCATGCAGAGACAGAAGGGAAACAGCAGCAAAACTGAGTGAGATGAATAAACAACATGCAAGTAAACAAAAATACACACATTCTCAAGGTTTTAGCCTGCGATTATGAGCAATATGGCAGTCCGTTCACACAGCAACAAGTAGCATCTAAATTGTGTCTATCCTCAGCCATGTAGGTCCTGCAGGTGAAATACCTCTCAGTGGAGAAGAAGGTCCAAATCTGTCTGCCTGGGAGGAACCAAAGCGCTTTCCAGTGATGCTTTGTGTTGTGTGAATCTCAGGAGGGGGTGGTGGTGCATCAGGACCCTTCTGCTGGGGACAGCTTGCTGGCAAAGTCAGGCGGGGAGCACAATTGTGGGGACCAAGAGGGTGGCTGAAGCCCCATTCACTGCGCCACGGCCTGGACCCCTTCTCCAGCCATTAGATCATATCTGGGTCAAAGAGCACATAGGGACGGGACCCCCAGCTGTCACACTAAGCCTATTCAGGGTCGAAAACCATTCAGGGAACTGTTCTCGTCATCAGGCGCCAGCTCACACGGCCTTGGTGAGACCCCGGTGACCAGGCGGCCACCTGAGGCTCGGTGTAGTGAAAGGACTATCTTTGGGGTGTGGATTTTTATACACCCCCCCCAAACTACTACTCTCTCCCACAAAATGCCCGCTCGTACCGACAAGCCAAATATCCTGGCCAGTCACATCTCAGCAGCTGGGGGTTTTTGAAAGCAGGGGTCTAAGGGTTCATCCCTCAAAGCTTTATGGGAAGCAGCAGGTAATGTGGTGTCCACAACAAACCCCAGGCAGATGAATAGCACCACTCACACACACACACACACACACACACACACACACACACACACACACACACAAAGTAAACAAAGATGAGTTTTAGGGGTTAAAGAATTTTAATGGTTCCATCTTTATATTTTATGTCCCAGCTTCTCCAAATAGACAACTGTGTTATTATATTATTTTGGAAGCAAAGTGGTTTGTCTTGAGATATTTGTGTCAACTGCGATAGCGATTAGGGGAGATTATCTATAAACCGTCTCAACATTTGTCTGAATCAGGACATGAGTTTGACCCCCCCAGCATTTATTTGTTCACATATTACTTTTTTGTTCAGACATTACTTTATCATTATGTGACTGTTTATTAATTTTGACTGATGGAAAGTAAATGAGAAACATTAGTACTGAGAAACAGCAGTAAAATTGGTATTTCAGATCTAAAGATGAATATAAGGCCAAAATACCAAATGTCAGCTTGTTTTTCAAACAGGTTAAATTATGTGGCAGCACTCATCATTTTTGTTTTACCCCAGTTTGTTCAGCATAAATCGTGGAAAAAAAAATTTAAAGCAAACTTTTGTTTAAAGTCAGTATTTAGTTTCATACCTGTTTACATTGAATAACTGCATTAGGGCTGCAGCACATGGACATCAGATTCCTCCTTCGTGAAACCCCAGACAGCAGCCTCTGTCGGTCCTCCCTTCAGCAATCTTCTGACGTCAGTTTCCTCTTCAGGTGAAATTCATCGGCTAGCATTTACCCCCTTGGCCAGTTTGAAACGCTCCACTTTTTCCGTGTGATGAGCTCCTTGCTATGTTTGCAGGGAGTTTTGACCAGTGGGCTCGGAGGTGTTTTTTGCACCTGGGGAGAGAGAAGATGTTTCTGTAAAATTCTGAATTCCTTCTGCTGCTGCAATCATCGCTTCCGTGATCAAGAGGCCAGCCGGCCATCCTGACCGCTCCCTCCGTGTTCCGCAGATGAGGTGGTGGCCTTAGGATCTTCTGCAGTCCCTCTTTTTTCCACATTCTTCCCTTTCCATCACCTCCATAAAACTGCAGACTCCACAGTCTGCCTGTTTGCGTTCATGGTCCTGAAGAAGTTTACATCTTGTAGTTTGGCTTTTGTATTCTGTGAACCATGGTGCTTTCACCTCTGCCCTCTGTAGGCCATCTATCATTTTTTTTGCTCAGTATTTTGAGGTTTTGAGTCACAGCTCTATTGCTTTTCCTTTTGTCTTAACTGCAGTCTAACCTGATCCCCTCAAATTGCTGACATCCCAGAACTTGTTTTGTTATAAAGATATTCCCTGCTGTTGGTTTTGTGATGCCAAGTTGCTGTAACTGCATTAATTTCTTCTTCAGAATTATTTGCTATTCCATCATAGTTTGTTTCTTTTTGTCTTGCTTTTTACCACAAAAGTGGATCCAGAAGGGAATGTAACACTCAGCTGTTTAGAAACGCTCAGCAGAAACTGGGAATTAAGCATCAAAAGTCATCATTACAACATGGTTTAAGCCGTAAGGAAAAAAGTCAGAAATAAAAGCCGACATTCTGTATTACAGCATCATATTCATCTTTTGCTGTGGAATACACATTTCTTGAAATGCAGTAAAAATAACCAATTTCACTTGAGTCCCAGTGTTGATGCTACTCACGGTCCAAAAAACTGTCAGAAAATTCTATAGCACATAAAAACATATGCTGATTCTGGAAGGGGTGATGCTGTCCCTCCAAAGAGAGACCCATCTCATGTCACAGTCATTTGGTCCTTTTCTGAGGGAATCGTTTCCTTCATCCAGGTGAAGTGGGTGTGGCTGAACCCATAAACCAACACAAGGTGGGAAGAGCTCACCTTGTCTATCGCAGAGCCTTGCTGCTCCGCTGTGGTCTTGTTGCTGGTCCACTTGACACCCCATAATGCTTTATTACTGCACTGGGTTGATGGGGCAAAAACAAAAATGCCAGCTGGCAGAAAGCACCAGGGCAGCCTGAGTTGAAGGATGTCGACGTGAACTTTTCACCTCTCTGAGGCAGATTGGCCTGCCTGGTGGACAGTACCTTCTCCCCCATGGCACCAGGTGGTGCTAAGTGACTGTACACCACACACAATTAAAAAATCCTTTCAAAAAGAGTCGTTTCACCTCATTCTGGTCACAGAACTAAGGCAGTGAACAGCTCAGCCTTGAACAAAATTCAAGAAAAACACCTTCAGCCCATCAGCACCGCAATGAGTTTCAAATTCAAAACATTCTCAACTGTGACCTCAACAAGAATAACAGGGAACTGCTCCCACCAACAGCTGAACAGGTAAACAGTGTAGCATTACAGACCGCTGTGCCACAGCAACACATGGTCCTGGGGAGGTTATGGCCTTGAACCCAGGTTTGCTGGACAGTGGGGGGTAACAAAGGAACCCATGTGCCGCTGGAGGTGAAAACTGAAAGCACCCAAACTTGCTACTGTGAGCCAAACTGTAACTTGGAGCAGATCTTTCAGAACAAACTCTCCAGGTTCCTCTTGGGTGTAAAACATGGACACAGAAGGCACTCAGGAACCTGCTGGTGTTCTGGAACAAATAGGAGCTCGTGGACCCTGCTGAGATGATACTGAGGATTGGCAGTAAGAAGACAGGAGCCATACAAAAGTCCCACAAATGCGTAGATCATCTGAAAGCAGGTTGTGCTGAACCAGATCATACAGATACATGGTGCGTGTGTGTGTGTGTGTATACTATAAAGAGAGGGAGCAAGCACAAGCAAAAGTGAGAGTGAGAAAACACATTAGAAAACAATCAGACAAACTTCAAGTCTATTTTTTATTTTTTTCTAACTGCAGATTTAAGATATACAACCGAACATTGTTATTTTCTTATGATACTTATAAATAAAAATACAAAAAAATGTCCACTACAAAACAATCTACTGTTAGTAGGATGTAAAAAATATTTCCTTTTGCTATTGAAGGCACAAACTTCACTTAGTGACAACATGGAGAAGGAAGCCTGCAGCATTAAATCTCTTTTTATTTCTTTTATTTTTTCACACTCCATCAGAGAACACTGAAATGTTACAAAGAGATGTGTCTGATCCTACACTGAAAGAAAAATAAAAATAATCATCATCATCATCATCATCATCATCACTGTCGTCATCATAATCAAAAATCCAAGAAACGCGACGCTGGAATTAGCAGCGCTGACGTTGGCCAAGCAGCTCCCCAAAAACAGCGGGTTTCTGTGCTGGAAAAGACAGAGGGACCTTGCAAAGCTGTAATGCAAATTAAGTTTATACAAATGACAAAAAGAAGAACAAAAATAATAATTGGGCACCTTCTAAGATTAAGCTAAGAGTAGGTGCTGAGGTAGACGTAACTCTAGCAATTCAAATAATGATAAAAACACTATTTTCTCAAAATAACAAGCAAATTGACTGGCACTTGTGCTGTCACAATGGGGGGAGGGGTCACAAATGAGGCAAAAAGAAAAGAAAAGAGGAAACAGCTTAGTTACATACAAAGCTCTGTTATACTTGGTCCGACAGGGCAATTGGTCCTCAGTGCTCATAGAAAAAAGGAGACCGAATGTCTTGGTGCTTCGTGACTCAGACAAGATTTGTGTAGACCTCAATGGCACATGCATGTAACACTGCATGAAATGGCTACTCGCTCTAGAACACCACACTGGAACACAGTGAGTCAGAGACAGGGATGCCATGATGCTGCACAAGCACTCACACAAGCGCGCGCCACTTCTGCCCACAGACAGTTAAGGTGCTGTGAGCAACTCCAGCAGCCAAGTGCCACGTCCACAGAGACCCTCGCGCAGGGGTTCACGCTGGCCAGCTGCTAGGATGCAAACTCTTCCAGGTCAGGAATGTTGCCAAGTCGTTCTGGGATTCTAACAGCACAATAATGAGATATCACAGTAAATCTTCACCCACATTTTTGCCATACTGATTTTCTGCAGCTTCACCCTCACAACTACGCTTTGTGCAACTCGGGTAACAATTGAGTAGTGAAGTGGAAAGGATTATTAATGGTCTTCCTGTTATGCCTTTTTTTTTTCTTCCCACAAGACTTTAAGTTTAACAAATCTTCCCGTTGGGGGGGGGGGGGGCTGTTTAAACAAGATGGATGATAAGGAAAAAAAATACATAAAAAGTGTTGTGCTTTGCTATCATGGCATCCCTTCTCAGACTGGTGACACCATTAAATTTCTTCTGAAAATACAGGAACTAAGCAGATATAAATGGACATTTTGTTGAACAGTTTCAGTTTAGGCACAAAGATATTACAGAAACATCAGAGAAACATTGTGGGAAGAACTAGATCAACGCCAATGAAATTTTCCATAATGCATTTTGAGAGAAGTGGCTTAGAACGCCATTCAATTTTGTATCCAATTAGTGCATTTGTCACTGACACACACACACACACACACACACACACACAATTAAAGATACAAAATGTTTAGCAACTGATGAGAGAGGCTTCCAAATGATCACCCATTAATAAAATAAAACCAACGATAATGATAATATTTGTCCTGCCGTCTGCATGTGTCAAGATTCTACTTTATCCTCTGACTTTGTAACTGGCTGGAAAAAAATAACTTCTGTCTTCCACAGTTATTTGCATGTGATTTACATCTTTACGAGGGAACCCCTCATTTCACAGTGTTTAAGAATACAATGGTAAGAGATAAGACAAAAGCTTTTCCCAAGCTGCATCTTACCATCCCTTCTTTTAATAATTTCAAGTAAAAAAAAAAACAAAAAAAAAAAAAAAAAAAACTTTTACTGCAATATATCTGAAGGTGTTGTTTAGAGCAATCGATGGCTGGCAGCACCTCACTCCAATTCGGTACACAGAAATTTGTAACAGACAGATTAGTGGCTGATAGATTTAGTCCTTCACCTACAATGCGTTGACACCCAGAAAACAACCTTAGTACTACATCATTTTTCACACACATTTATGTCAACATTACAAAAGGGCAGAACATTAAGTCAAACCAGAAATAACAATGTGTTAAAAAAAAAAAAAAATGTGTGTATATATATATATATATATATATATATATATATATATATATATATATATATATATATATATATATATATATAAAATGTTTGCCCCGCTGAAAACTTGACAAATGGAGAGGGACTGACACTTAATACAAAAATATCACAACTTTATATATCAAACAGCCTCTATTGGCTCTTGTTCCGAAACACTCGGATCGAGAAACTGTCACCCGACATCTTTCTTTCCTTCCTTCTTTTCTCCATCTTTCCTCTTTCTCTTTGATTACCACTTGCAGTCCAAATTGTCCAACGCACCCTGCATTGCTGCATATATGACCCCTTAGCAGTTCACGGTTAATGAACCTTCTTCTTCTTCACATTACAAAACTACAATTCTATTCACATATTTTTCAAGTTTCACTTTTTTGTTTAAACTCTTGAAAGTACTAAATTTCACTAATGCCTCCCAAGTCAACTGACACCCCATTCTTAAGGCTTCACAATCTCTTTTCCACCCTTAAGTTAAAGGTTAGGAAGGGACAACGAAGGAAAACACTTTTTTTGTTTAGATATCCTTCTTTTTTCCTTTTGACCACCAGTTTTTCTTACTCTATGTAAATGAAGCTCGCACTCAAAAAAAAAAAAAAAAAAAACACTTGAAGGTTAAGCATGAGATGAAGGTGCAACAACACCACAATGCAAAACACAAATACAACCAAATGTGCTTTTGCAAATGAAAACAACAACTTAGAGGTAGCTTTCATAACGATGACAAAACCCCCAAAAGCAGGGCTCATTAAAAAAAAAAAAATACCAATTTTGGTAACAATAATGCACAAAATACATGACAAAAATGCACATTTTCACTACGGCACTTAACTCCTTAATTCCCCAGTAGGCGTCATCCTTTCAAGCACAGCTTTCAGACACGCACGCACGCACGCACGCACAAAAAACTCAATTGAGGGGAAAAAAAAAATACAAGCAGATGAGGTCACAAAAACGAGGTAATTCAAGTACAATGTGCTGAAACACACACCATGTTAAAATCGAAACACAGACAAAGCAAAGGAACAAAATATATAAAGTATTTTTTTCCTTTCCGCATAGCAACACTGGGGCTGGGCACGCGACTGCTTTGCGTTGTTGAAGAAGTGCGTCGGCCTCAATGCCGATCGTTTCGATATGTGGCGGCGACGAGCACTGCAAGGCACAGCTCCACGTGGCCGTACGGCAGCCTCGTTCTTTTGGTCTCCGTCGTATTGGCGTAAAGGGAGAAGTGCTAGTGTGTGAAAACCTGTGCGGTGTGACGGACACCACATCCCCCTTCCCATTCTAGGTCTGCTTTGGACAACCCACACTTACAAATGACATTGCTGAAGTACATGGATACATGAAACGCAGAAATAAATGTGAAATGAAGGTTTACGCTGCATGCAAACAGATTAAAGAGACTGGCAAGAGGAGTACAGCCCTGCTTTCTGCTACCCTACAGCTGTAGAAAAGTCAAACTCAATGTTTTTTGTCATTAATACATTGATGCTGTGCAATTAAGCAATGATCAATGATAAACTATGATACACAATCCAAAAAAAAAAAAAAAAAAAACCATAGCAACCTACCTACCCACTGCAGGTGAAACGATTTCCCAGATGGGCTTTTATAAAGCATAAAAGGAAACTAACTGTTATGGTTTGTAAAGAGCTGAAATTATGGCATGGACTTCCTGTTCAGCTAGTGGCCTCTCCAGCTGTCCACAACCCAGAAAGTGTAAGAACCTTGAAGCTCATCTATACTTGGTGTCTTATTTTAAACCCATCCCAAGCCCTGGTGTCAAAGTTGACCATCACTACATGTCCACGAGTACTGGAGGACAAAGCAGGGCTGAAGGCCTAAGTGCTGCGTGTCGTCATCAGGTGGAGCAGCGGGGCACACGTACGCCTCCGCATCACAGGGGGCATCACGAGGACCGCACACAATGGAAGCGAAGTGGGGTGTGAGATCAGGTTTGGCAGAGCGAGGAGGGGTGCAGTGTAGCTGGATGGAGTGTGCGGCAGGGGAGAGGGTTGCGCCGTGCGATGTTTAAGGACCTCTGGCAGAATGGCCAGCATCCCCCCCCCCAAAGCAGTCCACCCCCTGTGCACTCCTAGCATCAGCAGTCGCACGGTCACGGTTTAGGGGCGCCTCCCTGTAAGGCCAATGGGGCCACAGTTGCCAGAGGTACCACCTGCGCACTCTGCAGACCCCTGACAGACTAGCGCCCCCTACCTCAGCATTTTGTGTACAGCAACAGTAACAACAACAACAACAACAACAACAAAGAACATTTATCCGGTTCAGACATAAATATACACACAGTTACATATATGTGAGATTACGGGATAGGTCAGCTATCTTGTTCTCTGCCCATTCTCTGTGTGCTCAGTCCCGCTCAGCTCGCTCTCAAACATGTGCATCTCTCTCCTCCCCTTCCACTGAAATTGCGTTTCTGTAGCTGTCTTGCGGATTCATCGCCTCTTTTCCTTGTGTTTCTCGTTCCCGTTCGCACCTCTCCACCCATGCCTCTCCACCAACATCCCCCACTACCGTAGCGCCATCCCATCCCGTTGCCCCCCGCCCAGCGACTCCCTGCTCAGACATAGCAGAGGTACAGGTAGGTCTTCTCTATCCTCCAGTCCGGAGGGATGTCCTCGGGCTTGTGGCCCTTCATGTGCTTCTGCATGGCGGACAGACTGGGGCAGTATTCCAGGCAGATGGTGCACTGGTAGGGCGAGGCACCATTGTGTGTGCGCAGGTGCTTGATCATGGCAGAGTAGTCCCGTGACCGCTGGTGGCACAGCTTGCACTCAAAGGGCTTCTCACCTGCGAGTGACAGCAGCAGAGGTGGGGTTACACAGGCAAGGTGGCCCTGGTAGGCCTGAAGTCCTGGGTCAATTAGGCTTTTTTTTTTTTTTTTTTTAAAAACCTTTCAGCAATTAACTGCACTTCATACACTCCTCTGTATGTTGCCTGAAATTGACAGATTGTGATAAATTGTTTAAAATGTATACATGGATCCTAGTTTGCATACTATCACATATTTTGGGACATCATAACCACGTGCCTGCTTATGGGAAATGCAAATAACTGTCACTGATACGGTCAAAAAACCAAGGTATCCAGCAAAAGCACTTGAATGTGACTTTCAGAACAACGCGGTTTATTAAAAAGTACCTAGTTTGTTACTGAATGGACCGACAGGTAGCCTTTCAGTGTAGAAAGAGGACGGACAGGAAGGCTCGGCAAATCAATGTGTCCGAAGCGCACTGGCAGCTGTTCCTGCAGGTCACGGCTTTATGCTTCCATCGACTGGGCCATTCCTGTGTCGCTAGGCCCAGCGCAGCGGGAACGTCATATTTACCTTCTGTGGTGGTGGTGCACTGCACCCTGCGCTGGGAGCTGACACGCACCGCCAACGTGCGGTAAACAGGCCGGCCCGCGAACGGCCGGGGAGCCCCCATAATGAATTGCAAATGCAACCCAAATATTGATCCAGCATTGACAGCAGGCTGCCGATGTCGATGATTCATCAGCCAGCTCCCTTTTGTACGCGGTGGCCTTTGACTGTGGGCTTGTCGCCGCTCTTGTTATCTGGATGCGTGCAGCTCACCACGGAGGGCCCGGCCCCCACATAGAGGGAGCCAATTATTTGACAGGCCTCCTTGATAGCGCGGCTTAACAGCTGCTTTATTGAATGGCGGCGGGGAGGCGGCGATCCACCCCTACTCCACTTCTCCCTGGGAGGTGCGACGAGCTGCTCCTGCCTAGCTAATCCCCTTGTCTGCAGGAGCAAAGCACCCGAAAAACAAAGCGACAGCACCAACAAATCACCAGCCCCCTGCTGGCAGATACGTGCAGCTGCAGAGGACTGGAATCAATCAAACAGCTCCGGCTGGAGGAGCTGAGAACCCCGTCAGTCCCATCTTACAGGTGTTCGGTTCGAGCCATTTCAGTAAACGTGGCAGTAAAATCTGGCCAACTCAAAGCAAGCTTCAGCTGTGACTTTCACATAATTTTCTACTCTAGTTAGCACAATGCTGTAATGATGGAGTCTGACCAGCGTAGCCACAGTAACTCTGTGCGCAGTGTAAGCTCAGCTTCCCACTGTAGTTTGCTCCATTTGTCCTGGTGAAATCGGAATGTGTCCCTACATCCTCTCCTGCGTACCCCAAGTGTACCCTGTGCGTAGCCTGGCACTCTGACCTGTGTGAACGCGGTAATGGGTCTCCAGCTGGTGCTTGAGGCTGAACTTCTTCCCGCAGCCGTTGCACTCGTAGGGTTTCTCGCCGGTGTGGATGCGCTTGTGCCCCTTCAGGGTGCTCTCATCCCGGAAGCAACTCCCACAGAACTCGCACTCAAACGGGTGGTCACCTGCCACACAGGGACAAACAGTGTTAAGGGGGTCACATCCCACGTGTGAAGCTGGATAGTGACACAAAGCACTCACTCGTCACGCCAGAGCAAGGACACGCCAAATAGAAAAAGTCGTCATTCGAATAACACGGTAATGAAGCTCATGCAAAGTCACCCTGTCAATAAGCGCCCTTAATGACTTGTGTTGAACTGGCCAATGACAAAGGGACTGTGGGTCACTGTAAAGCAGCACAGAGCTGCCATCCAATTAACAGCCTTTCCTTTTGGTCAACAGTCGCATGTTATAAACAGCTTGACAGTCACGGTTGTCGAACAGAAGACAGAATGCGCTGCTGTGACCGTCCATAAAACAAGAGGGCCGGGAGACGGCAAAACAAACAAGCAAACATAAAAATGTCAGCCGGCTTCCCCACTTTGCAGGCAGGTGACAGAAGGAAGGATTTACTCGTATTTTACCATAATGGACACCGATAGCGGGTACTTCTTACATTACAGTATTACTGCCCGGGTAGCTACTGTGGCTGCTCTCCACCTGCTACCACAGGCAATTTTTTAAAATGCAACAGATTCCTTTGTTGCATTTGTGCATGTGCTCTTTTTCTGCCCGCTACCAAGCAGAACTGTCAAGTTAGCGCATGGGGGATATTTGGAGGTCAATAATCGGCAATATTATGATACGTCGATCTTCTGCCCGACAGCTGCTACTAATTGTGCTCTTGCCTGACGAGTGGCCGCCCGTACATCATTTGCCCGCGGTACAGATGTGGAACGCCGCCGGGCGTGTAATGCTCTCGATATTTAATGCATTTCGCTCCTCCGCCGACGGCTTTAGTCATCGCCAATGACCTACGCGTTTCATTATCTGGTTGTCCAAACGGCACCCGTGCCCGGGAATAAATTGCATTTCTCGTTATGTACTGTCATGCTCAGACTCCCTCTTCTCCCGTAAAAGAGACAGTGTCAATTTCCGTGGGCCTGTTTAAGGATGTGCCTGAACGTTGCTTGCATTCAAATTCGCAGCACCAGACTCCAGTGTGTCCCTAACAGCAGATGCAGATGGAAAGGGTAGAGGGATAAGAGAAAATGAAAGAAGCGAGAAAAAAAAGGAGTAAGGCAAAGGGGGGAGGAAAGAAAAAGAAATCAATAAATGTGGCAGTCATTATTTGTCTGCATGAACTTATCAACATTCTCTGCTTTAAGCGGCAGCTTCTAGCATTCAAGCCACCGCAGGGCTGGTGATCCATCACAGGAGGGACCCAAACCTGCTACGCTCACCTTAGTCGTGATTTAAAACAAGCAGCCCGAACACCAGCAGCATGTTTGCACACAGCCCCAAATGACAATATCCGTGGTCATTTACATGGGACACCCACACCAAATTCATTTACACCATTTCTGCAATTCACCTCGGCTTTGACACGTATGCGATCAAACTCCTGCAGTTTTCATACTTTTTTTTTTTTTAACATTCAATTCAGCTGAGAACCAAGCTCTGCTTTTTTATTCAAACGCAAAGTCTGACTGTTACAAATGTACGAGTATCCTATAATTAAATTTTGTGCTGCGATCCAAAAGGAGCAGCGCCCTAATCTTGTTGGGAATACATTATGCGCTAACGCAATAAAGATACAGTATCGTAAATCAGGGCTGCACCAACACCCCTTCAAACAGGACATGTCTCTCTTGCCTGGATAGATAAACAGCTCCTGCTGGGGGCGTTAATGGCGGCCGAGCGCTGGCGAGTGCCAAGGAAACAGACGCAGAGGGGGCGCGCATGGGGGGGATGTTGAGGTGTGTGTGTTGGAGGAAGGAGGGGGTGTAGGAACACGAGTGACACCCACCTGCCTCCGTCAGCCCTCTTATTCCTGGGGCTGGCACTGAGTACCTGCTGTTCGACCCCTCCCTGGCTGTCCCCCTCCCACACCCCACGCCACAAGGCAGCCCTGGGCGCAGAGGCAAGGGTTCATTATGCGATAAGCAGCGTAAATCAGGGATCCATCACTGCCAGTGGCCGCGGCTGGCCTGCGCTATCAAACACAGCTGCGAACACAGAACAGCCGCCGCAGACGGCAAATGGGCCCCGAATAAAACACAGGCAGGAACAACAGCGGAATATTAACAAGGCAGCGCCGCGCCTGCAGAGTCGGGAGAGGGGAGCGGAGAGAGGCAGGCGGGCTGCGCCCATTATTAGCCCCTAATGTATTCTGCTGTTTGCTCCGATCCTTTAACCGTGCGTGCGCGCGCGCGTGCGTGCGTGTTGGGGGAGGGTTCATGAAGAGCATGGGCTTCCCTACAAACAGCAGAATTAGGCTTGGCAAGTACACCGTAATTTTTCTTGTTTTTCCCTCTTTTCAAAGCAGAGAGATGTTCACTATTCATACGCACTCGTGAAATAATATTAAGTGTGTAAAGTGATAGATCTGGACTGTGCGCTACAATGTGATGTGGTGTGTGTACAATAAAACCCATGCCGCCCAAGATGAGTCATGTTTCTCAGAGGGAAGGGCATTTGCCATGCTATTGTGGTTCACAGCTGTGACAAACACGTGAGGGAGGGAGAGACACAGAGAGAGACAGAGACAGAGAGAGAGAGAGAGAGAGAAGATGATGGTCTGTAATGTTAACTAGTGGTCCGGTTCAGTGATGCTGCTCTGCGTGGGAAGAGGGGAGTGTCAATTTGCTGTTTGCCAGATACAAATACAGCAAGCCTTCGTCTCGAAACGCGAGACCATTTCGGGGGTCTGATCTCCCGTGGGGCTTACGGGGAAACGGGAGGGTCAGCGGCATCCACGAGATCACACGAGAGCATCATGTAGTTGTGCTGGAAACAAACAGAACCGAAACACCACAGGCTATGTCAAGTGGATAAATATTATCCACAGTCATAACACTGTGATGACTGGGCCTTTGTCGTCCGCAACACGTCTTGCAGTTTAAGCTTTGACTGTGAGCATTGCGGACTTAATCCCCCAACAAAGCCTTGCATCGCACCAACTGGCCTCCAGCCGCTCATTGTAATTTTACACATGGCCACAGGAGAAATCAGGTTCAGAGAGGCGTCTGCGTGTGCGTGTGTGTGTGTGCGTGACATTTACGCAGGGCAGCCAGGGGCGCTGGACGCTCCTTCTCAGACGTCTGGCCAGGAGCAGGGGGAGGGGAAACAGCAGGGCCACCGCCGCCCGCCGCCGTTTGCCTGGCCGTACGCAGACAGCTGCTCCCAGCTTGCAGATCCCTCCTCCAGTCGGAACCATAATCGAGTCCGACAATGTGACGGCTGTTTGAGGTGGCGGACAAAAATAAATGGCACTGCAGCCCCCACATCACTTTCCCATGAGCGAATGGGATTTGTTTTCATTTATTCTCCCAGGACACTGGTGGGCTCAGAGAGAAAACGCAAAGACAGTCAGTTTGATGGCTATTGCTTCGGGTGCTTTGCAGGCGTCACAGCAGCCGGATAACATTAAAGCTCTCGCAGAACTTCTCGCGTGAAAAGTGCCCATCAATGCAGCATCTATCATATAAACATGTTTGAAAAAAATCAATGCCCAACTTCAACTGCTGGTTATTCATCTTTGTTGATACCATCAAATATGGGTAAACTTGTTCTCCTTTTGTTGGTTGTGTGTTGTAGCCGTATGGGCACTTCTACACCTCTTCACCCTCAGTGGATCTTGCTCCTTAGGATTTGACCTCATAGAGCAGGACAGGGCAGATGAACTTCAGGGTGGACCTGAGGGCCACTGCACGGGTGGGGGGGGGGGGGGGGTAGGAGTTTGCACAGGTGGACTTGCTGAGTTAACCTTGAACCCCCTTCATGTCACGTTTGCCCTGAACTTTGGCAAAAAATGAGAGGCCCTCATTTGGGCCTCATTCTCCCGGATATAGCTGAGTACCAAAAGGGAGGCTAAAAGTGTTTAACTGTAGGCCTAAAGACCTTAAAATGCTCCAGTGCACGCGCGTGTGTGCGTGCGTGTGTGCGCGTGTGTGTGTGTCATGCATGTCTGCACCATATTAGTTCATTCACAAAATGAATGTAAAACCTGTAAATATTCATTAAGGCTGATGAATTGCCCATTTACAGAGGCCACCACTGCAGGGTGAACTTTGGGATAGGATGCCTCACCAGTGTGTGAGCGGAGGTGGCGCTTGAGTGCGGTGTGGCTGGGGAAGGTGCGGTTGCACTCGCTGCAGATGTAGCTCCGCACACCGGCGTGAACCTCCATGTGCTGCTGCAGGGCCGATTGTGTTTGGAAGCGCTTACCACACAGGAGGCAGAAGATGGCCATGTCCGAGCCTGTGGACACAGAAATAGGAGAGACAAGACGTTAGGGTCACAAAAATAAGGGGTGAAAGGGCACAGCGGTACATGCTGCAATGTATTCGCAATGCAGGGGCTTGGGGGAAAACAAGAAACCTTTCAACCTCATGCCTGTTGTAGAGGGACTCCAAAGTACTACAGGGCTTTTGCACCACATTAGCAGCTGTATGAACTTCACAGCCAAATTCCACAAGGTATCAAAGCAAGCCAAAAACCTTTAAAGAGATCTGAAAATATAGTTTTCTATAAAATTTTTATCATCGCTCTTTCCTTCCTCCACCCTGCCTAGAAGCATCTAAATGCCTGTTTTCCCAGACGCCAAAGGTACATGCGCTTCCAGACACGCGAGTATAAATTCACGCATTTTCAATTAGCGAGCTCAAGGGAGACGGAGCATTTAGAGCCAAGCTTCTGTTTCAGCAGTCAATAACGTATCTTTCTGGCAAGGTGCCGCTAATTTAAAAATCCATCACAATCCATCGGCTGTACGTTCATAAGCACGCAAAGCTAAGGAGACGGCCCTCCCTCCGAATCAATCCGTCCTAACCGCAGAACCACAGATTTCCAGCCGTCCACGCGTCATCCGCGGCAGCCCGCAGCTTGTGTGGATGCGTGGTGACAGATGTCCGGTTCTGTGGCCCATGTTTTTTAGACTCTTCCTACGTTTCGCTTTCTTTATCAGTGAAAAGGGGTCATTGATTGGGGCTAAGAGAACTGGTAGTTCCTGGAGGAACAGAGGTGTTTAGAGCAGCTGACTGACAGTGTGGTGGGGTGTCTAATGTCGTGTCGGACAGGAGCGGAGACAGCAAAAGAGAGGACAGAGGACACTAGGCCATGTGAAGAATTAACATGTCTTTGGCAGAGAGAGAGAGTTCACACTGAAGAGAAACAAAGAGGAGCGAGCGAGTGTGAGCTCCAAAGAGAGAGAGAAGCCAGAAGAGAGAAATGAACATGGGCACAGTCGGACAGCGGAAAGTGCACTTAAGGACACAGACAGGTTCAGCATTCAGCTCCGAGGATACAACAACAGTCAAAAGTTGAGCTACATTCCAAAACCATCTATCAGTCTTATTCAAGTGTGCTTTGTACAGATCTTAATCCTGCTTTTTTAAGAAAAGTCCCCAACTTGTACATGAAAAAGTCGTTGAAGTAAGTGCATATGAAAGAAAATAAATTCTGCTTCCTTTAAAAACACTCTGAAGCAGGACTTAATTTGCTGGAAAAACATACCAGTGGCACTGCCTCCTTGCAGCCAGTTGGAAATTCGAATCTCGCATCCAAAGCATGTGTGGTTGGTTCTACCCATCCAAATGGTCCCCATGCAGACCCTCTGCCCTTCAACCTTCAGGGCTTTCACACATCCTGTAACTCTACTGTCATGCAATAACCCGCATTAATGCCATCCATAGAGGAGGATGGATCGCTACCATGTGGGTTCATGAGAAGCTTATGTACAGCGACACAACAGGAACGATCTGCAGGCTGGCACAGCATGCAGGGAAATTCCACGCCGTCAGGCTACATGAACGAAAATGGGAGACAGCTCAGTGGATCATCATCCCAGCAAACAACAGCAGCCAGACATGGAGCCAGCGTCCAGCAACAGACACGTGTCGGTGAAGCAGCACCACAGACCTACAGAGAGTCTACAGAGTGAAGGAGTGTTGTGGTGAGAAGAGTAAAGGCCATCAGGAGCAAACTGTCGCACTCCAGGCCCGACTGTGATTAGACTTGTGGGGTGAAAGAAAGAGAAAGCAGCAGAGTAAAGCAGCCTACCTGTGAGGCTATTAGAGCGCGATATTGAACAGGACAAAGTGACACCTAGAGGAAGGACTGCTGCCCTGATGCTCGCTCTGCGGCTCCGCCATAATTTACCTCTTCCCCTCCGTCTATTTATAACGCCCTTGTCTCCCACCAAGGGGCCCTCTCTAGTCCCAACATTAACTTAATGGGCTTGAAGTGGCCAACAGAGTTATTTAAACATGCTGAATAAGGTTTTTAATGGAGAGGGACACTTCCAGAGAGAAGGTGCTGTGGCTGCACAGACTCTCCCACACCTCCGCCTTCAAAACCGCACGAACAGGTGAACAAAATGTCAGGGGCAAGAAGCAAGTGTGAGGTTCTGGAATGCTTTATGGCCCCTAGCCAGCAATTGCATTTGGAAAAAGCTGTCCAAATAACAGGCGGAGACCCACTGTGTCGACCTTTATGGTCTTCTGACACCTGTCCAAAGATTGTAAAATGTAGATATCATCAGTGTAGAGGGAGCTCCATGTAAGCGAAATGGGTCAGTGGACCAGAACAGCTGTGCCTCCCTCTGTTTATCTGTAAAGGTCACTGACTCTGTGGTCAGTGTTACAGCTACTGGGAATACGGGTGACTTTCAGATGGCATCCAAAAACAACAAGCGAGTGCTGAGCTGTAAGGACAGGACGGGACATTTGGTGTCGAGCTGTTCGGATCGGACCCCGGCGTCCTGCTGACTGGTGACAAACCCGCCCTCTGCCTCGTTCGCCACTCCGGCTACTGAACGTGTCCCTCGTGCTTTGCGTCCTGCCGAGTGGCTAAACTGTTAGCACACATTTGACTCAGCACACAGCTCATTACCGCTTCGCCATTTGTTTGGCCTGCCAGATGGGCTCTCGGTGAACCGCGGCTGAGAACTTTGCACTTTGCACGCATCTGTGTTTGTACGTAGGTGTGCAGATCACTGTGGTTGTGTCTAAGCGTGTAGATGTGCTCTTTGCCTGTCTGACAGAAGGCTGCCTTTACGCCGACATCTCGGCGCGTTCGAATGCACACAAACACATGGACACGGGCCTAATTGCAAGCAGGGCTTTAGTCGCCGTGGCCAAGCACTCGCCGGCTCCTGCTGCTTTAAAAGAAACAGAACGGCGCGCTCTAATCAATACATAAGAGCCATCGCCAGGCCAGCTAAATGTATCGCTAAATCACAGCCTTAATAAGCTTTCCTTTCATTATGTGCACCCCTTCAATGCGTTCAGATGTTTGTGCAAGTGTTTCAAGTGCAGCCAGCAGTGTGTATAACAGCATGTAAATGTTTTAAGAGTCTCTTTCATAAGTTGATTATTTCTTTACTGACAGCAGACAGACAAAATGAGGAATGAGCTTTCAGGACATGAGGCCAGTGCAGCAAATACTCATAAAAAGAAAAGATATTTTCCTGCACTGGAAAGATGCTCCCAAACATGTACTTGGTGCTGTCTGCTGAAGCCATTACGCTTATTTATTCTTGCCTTCACTTTTCTGTTATCATCAACGGCAGCAGGTACTATAGATATTAGAGTACCCTAATCATTTAACCTTAATGTTGTCCATTCCCAGTCCTAGAATGAACTCTACAAGAAATCAATTTGGAAAAAATGCACTAGAAGCCACAGTAGACAAATAAACAAATAAGAACTGCTGTTCTTATTACTTAAACACACTGTAAATTTATATGGATGACAGGCGTGCCAGCTTCCCTCACAGAACGTCCAGATCAATCCCATGCCATTCCCCCTGATCATTAGAAAAGCCATCCTCCCCTGCCACCGGCATTCTATCGACAGCAAGGCCAGGGCTTTGCGGCAGCAAGGTGAGCAGGCTGGTGTCTAATGAAGCAGGAGACACCTTGAAATCAGTGACCAGGAGGCCAATTCAGGATCCACAGCATTAAATTGGTCACCAAGACTTATGAAGCACCCATGTTCAAGCATCTACATGTGGGTTTATAGGACAGGTGAGGCCAAAAGTAACAGGCAACCAAGTAGCAATCAAGAATGGTAGAAGCCCACCCCATTTCCCCTCCATGGTTATAACCTGTACCTTTATACAGCATGGGGTGTAAATGTGTGTATACACTGCACAGGAATGTAAGACCAGTAAGCCAGAGACATGGTACCAAAGGAGTGTTGCCAAAGATACCGCAGTTTACAGCATTGTAGCCTGCTACTACCGCTCTGTTGGATTAGCCTGGTGGTTTAAAATGACACAAGTGTTGCTTCCCCAAGAGACAGCTCACCATTCCTGACTGTGTAGCTGCTTTGGTTTTTAATTTGGCTAGACAAGCTCTGACTGTTCAGACGACATCACATTTTTCTTCTGCTATAGGAAGTCAGATTACTAACTGCAGATAGGCAAAGCCAATGGACTGTAGCTAATGGTGATAACCTGTGTGTAAAATTTTTATCTTGCACCGGTTAATGTTAGCACCTCTGGAGAATCAATTTGAGCGCTGACAAAATAGGACTATCCTTTTCCGTGTATTTAAAGACTTGAACATTTCATTACAAAATGAAAACATCTGTACTACGCGAATCTTGTGGAAATCCACATACAGGCACAATTATTATAATAAAGGAAAAAACTAAAGTAGCGGTAACTGGGCAACCACAATACTTTGAGAGAAAAAAAAAAAGTCAACTACCTATACTGAGACAAAAAAAAAAAAAAAAAAAAAAATTACCACCGAAAAGTTCAGTAAAATGAGGTTCCTGGCTGTAATTTAGCGTTGTACAATAAATATGAAAATCCTGGTAAGAGTTGTAAAATAAAGAAACCACAATCTCCCTGTCCTGTATGTATATTCTCAAAATATATGTGTATTTTTGAATTTAAAACCTTGTGGTCTTATTCTTTACCTTGGTAACCAAACACCACACAGTGTTCAGTACATCACATGAAGGGCACCTCTCACACTCTTACTCCGCAGTACAATAGCTGGTAAATTACTGAACTAGTGGCTTCATAACAAACTGACCACATTAAGAAAAAAACCCGGAGAGAAATCCACAGTACAGTCATGCAACAGAAAGCTGGTTTGAAAGTCAACCCACGGTGAGGTGATAGAGATGGGGAGAGTGGTGTTCCCTGCTGTCCTCGCTGGCTTGCTTTTGGTAACTGTGGGAGGAGACAAGGACCTGTGTGCACAGCTAAGTTTGCTGACGATCACCGAGTCTGTATGACGGATGAACCCTAAATCGCTTTCTTTCTCTCTCTCACACACACACACAGACACACACGCGCACGCACACACCATCTGATAGCCAAATGACGAGGAGCCCCTGCTAATCCGAGCTTTAGCGCGTCCCTTCTCCTTCTTAGTCTACACACTGCGGCTGTGTACTCGCTCGCAGCCGTACTGCAGCTCTGACAGGAGCGGAGAAAAAGAAGAGGCGAGATGAATTGTTTATTGATCTAACGGAGAGCCAGAGATTCTCATTAACTAAAGGCTGAAAATGAGAGCAGGCTACACGCCTTTCACGTCAAGCTCAGAAGAAAAGCCAGCCCCAATGGCGTGTTGAACATTTTAATTATTTAGAAATCGCTTAATATTCTATACTTTTCGCAATGTAACATTAATATTCTTTAACTATATGCTAAATAATGAAACAGAAAGAATTACAGTTAAGACATTAGGTCATTTGCTCATTTTTAAAGCTTTAACACTAACCAACAGATCGTTTTGTACTTGCTGTTCTTGTCTGGCAGTTAACCAAAGCTGGTAAACACTTCTGAATGTAAAAGTGTAGGAGCAGAATATTCTCGAGTGATGGAGAGGCCTACACCGCAAGTCATTTATCAGATTTTGGACACACAAACATCACAAGAAGGAAACAAGCAATTTAGTGTTTGGTTTGCGTTCCATTGTGTCAGGCCCTGTCCCAATAATAGGAACAGATTACCCTGAAAGATAAAGCAGCCCTGCTCATTGAGTCTCACACCCGTGTGCCACAGCCTGACAATGGCTAGATCTGCAGCCCGATACACCTGCTGCCAGGCAAGCTTTCTTCTGGGCCATAACCGGTGTAAACGGGTGTTCTGTTCTACACCTTAAATGTTCTCCTACTTTCTTTCAAATTGACCTCCACAAAGCTCTACAGGTAAAAGTGACTTAATACCAATTAACAAAGTCTGTTCAGTTATTAGGCTTTGTATCTGTACACACAAAGCTGCCACAAAGTGATGCAAAGAAAGATACGGCAAAGAAAATGTGATGGACAAAAAACCCATTTCATTTGTGTGTGTGTGTGTGTGTGTGTGGGGGGGGGGGGGCAATTCCCCGACCCATCATAAGGACTATAGTTGTATGAAAAACCTACTAGTGTGATAGCAGCAGCAACAAAAATAAGTAACTTTTTAGCAAAATACTACTATCCTATCAACAATCATTTTAAAATTCGTTGATCATACCTGGCTCCTTAAAAATAGAGGAGGCTGCCTGAAATGGAGGCTTTCCTAATGCCCCAAAACCTAAAGATGGATTACGGGAGCAAAAACAATAATGGAGGTGAAAGGCACCGGCGTCCCCGCCGCAGCGACGCACGCTGGCACCACAAAGCATGCCGTGTCCCTTAAAGGGAATGTAATTTACAGTGCGCAGCCGGCCCACACTTTGGCGGAGGATCGCTTACAAAGGAGGGAGGCCTGCTGCCCCCCCGCCCCCACCCCCCGTCCCACAAATCCGATTTAATCAGACAACTCGAGCAGTGTGGCTTGAAGTAAGAAAAAGGATAATTAGTAAACAGAGAGCTCCTCCACAGCTTCATTGGCATTCGAGCGGGGTTAGTGTGTCGCATTTAAAATGCAGTCTGATGAAGTCTACAAAATCAAACCATTTGTTACTCCTATTGAAGAGGCTCGGGGCCACTGGCAATTAAATTGGAATTAGTGCGGGGAATGAGATACGGCAGATTCATACCAAGGAGGGAAACTGTCTGGAAGATGTCTGGAATTCAGTCAAGTTTACAGTTTCGAATACTTAAATGGTAAATAATTCGCCCCTTCTTCTCTCCATCTCTGTCCTCATCCCCCACCATGCCAGCACCCTGTACCTTCCTGCCTCAGTGAAAAGGCCCCCCGAAACCCTGCCTGCCACGTTTCCGCCATTGTCGTTTAAGCCATTTGTTCGTCATTACGACAGCATTTCTCCAGCTCTCTTGTGTCCTCAGCGTCGCCTGAACAACACATCCTATAGGGTCCTGCGGTAAACTGGTCAAATCCTATAGTTAATTGGCCAGTCACGTTAGAGACTTTTGCAATGGTCTCCAACCAACCTGACCCACCTTCCCCAGCAGCAGCTCCCCCTTGCCCACCATTCTCTAGGCATCCTAACATGGCTACACTCACGCATGCAACTGTGTTTGTACGCACACACCTTTATGCACACAACATATTAAAACGTGTGTGTGTGTGGGGGGGGGGGGGGGGGCAGAAAAATCAATGCTGCGCTCGTTCGTTCTGCTTTGATCTTACGGGAGTCATGTGAGCAGGGCCAACGCAATCCTGGGGAAGTTTCAGTGCTGTGTTGCATCAATGCCGAGCCAACGCTGTCAACAACAAAGAAGAAAAACACGCTGGCGGCTGCCATTTGCCTTCCTGCATGCTCTCGCCTTCTCGCTCCACCGCACAACCTTGCTCATCGCCATCAAATGGTGTAACAGTGCAGAACAGAAAGCGAGGAATTGTGTGTGTGGTACACAGATGTGCATTACACATTTTTGTGTTATTTTTTTAATGGGTGGGGCAGGTGCCCCCCACACTGAACAGGGAACAATGGAACGGGTGCTTGCAGAGAAAGGAGATGAGATAAATGAAGCGCAGAAGAGAGGGAGCAAATCGAGCCGTACAGCTGGTTGGCGAGTGGCTCACTTGGCCGTGACAACCTGACGAGCCGTTGCCAAGGGTGTCAAAATTGCGGGTCCTCATTGGCCACCACTGCGACTGTTATGTGCTGCACCCCAGGCCTCCTGTCCAGTTGCTCTGACCAATTGATCGCTTCAAAGTTCTTTTTCAAATTTCAAATTCAATGCAACCTTAAAAGCAAGCATTAGTGTTTTCTGAACCCCTGCAAATGACATTTATACCACACACGTCAATAAACTGCAAAAAGCATGAATAAGGGTCTGGATTGCAAGCCAAAAAAAAAAAAAATATATATATATATATATATATATATATATATATATACACACACACACACACACACACACACACACACACACACACACACACACCCCATTGGCATGTTTTTGTGATCTTTTCAGAAAACTAATAGTGAAATAATACATCTACAGACACATGCATTGTTATAAACTATTTCATAATTATTATTGAAATAGGTGCCGTATTTTAAAACGCAAAACTGTATAGATTGTGTTACATACAAGTGTGTACACAATTTCATCATCTGTTTATATTAGCCAGGATTTCTGTGTGTAAGAGTACTTTACCCTTTTCACAAGGATAAGGCAAAAATATCTTTGCTTAAAAACCATTTTTAAAAAGTCATTCTTCTATAAAACCCACTGTTACTTGTTACATCCAATTGAAATCCGTACCTGTACATATGCAAGTCCTTTCCTCTTTTTTCCAGACTTTTTTTAATATATAAAAAATAAAAAAAATAAAAAAGTTTCATTTATATCAGGAAATTCAGCAGATTTACACAAAATTCTTCCATGGAACTATTATCTCACAGAAGAACCACCAGTCTGTGTTACATATTGCAAAGTTCCACAGTCCCTGTTACATTGTTATCTGCACCTTTTCCTCCTGGGCTGAGGGGCATTGTGAAGATGCAGAGAGGAACCTCATCAGCACAACAGAAAGAGAAGGCACAGGGTCACCAAGCAGGGGGTGCCACTTCCCCGAGCCCCTCCCAATAAAAGGCAGCAGATTTATCACTTCTATTCAGTGAGTGCGGTTCGCAGGTCCGGTCACACTTTGCAGGGAGCAGCGTGCACCCCCCCACCCCTCTTTTGGCCCCATCCCTCATACCACTGAGCACCTGCGCCTCGGGGCTCCACCTGTGTGCAAAGCCTGGGGGGTGGGGGAAGAACCCTCCCCATTGGTACCACACCATTCTATTCTATTCCACAATGCAGTATTTCCTGCTGTCCCATGCAGCAGAGGTGAACTGGGGAGATGCTGTGTATCTGGGCTACAGGAGAACTTCAGAAGCTTGGCTGCTGGTTTCATGCTGGACAGAAATCCAGCTGCTGGCACTTGTGTGCCACCTGCTTTTTACCCTGCACCTAAACAGTGCCTTCATTTTGATACTAAAGAAAGCACAATTATAAATATGTGAGCAAACATACACCTGTACACACAGTGCACGTGTACAGTAAAGCCAATCCTACAATTGCAGGCTACTTTAACAAGGTGACAACAAGACATACACGTTAGACCTCCTGTTTGCATGCGTTATGAAAAAGGGGCCAAAAAAAAATTCAACACTGTAAGCAGAGGCCTGCTGATGGAATCCAAACCCGACAGCAGGAGTGGTTCGCAGTTTTACTCATTAACAGATTTAAGGGGAGGGGGAATAGAGAGGGGAAAACCCTTCATGCACCGCATGATTATCTGGCTACAGCCCCTGCGCTGGAATCCATTGTGCGCCTTCCCGTGATTTATTCGAGTGGCCATCTGGACAGTGGGCAGACAATGCGGCCGCGTCTCTGAATGACCGGCCGCATTAGTCATAGGCTCTTAGCTCGACCCCTTACCTCCCTAATCTTTACACTTTTGGTCTTTCACTGCGGCCAAATGGCCGGAGACCCTTTCTCACTTGGTGCTGACACGGTCCCCCCCCATGGACAAAAGGCTTTCACTGCCTCTGTGCAACCCCCCCCCTCACACTCCACTCTCAAGTCCTATCTGACAGGATGGGAGTTTGTTTTGTTTTCTGAGACGGGAGGAATGAGGAGAAATTCTAAAGCTGACTTGGGCTACAAAAACAGGGGGCTTGATCCAGGGCCACAGCAAAAGTAAAGCTGATCATATCAGAATGCATTAAAAAAAGCATAACCAAATTACTCACAAATAAAGGTATTAGGCAGAAAGAGAGCGGCATGCCTCTTCCCAGCTTAATGTAGGCTTTTGTGGCGCTATTAGAGGAGATGGGGGACAAGAACAAGGCTGCGGCTAACAGCATTACTTTTCCCAAGCACTGTTACAAGTTTGCTTTGTTGCGTTCATTTGGGCAAACTGCATATTTTAAATTCTGGACTTGAGGAACGACATTCCCGTGACGAACGAAAGGCACCCCGCAGCTGCCCCTCCACCCCACTCTGCCACAACAGGAAGTTATTTAAATGGAGTATTTAATGACAATCAATGTACTACACAAAGACGGGAGCAGTAAACATAACAGTTGGATGGCATGTTCTTTGCAACGTGCTTTTCTGGGTAAGAGATGCCAAAAATAATGGGCCATAATTTTGTACTTGAGAGTCTTAGGAATTTAGTACCGAATTGCAAATGAGGTTTTTTGTTTGTGGCACAGTCATATGGTGGCCTGTGTCCCAGTGTAATACCTCAGTAAATAAGTACAACTCATTGTATTATGGGTCCTCTTCTCCAGTTTCCACATATACTGTACACGTGTAACCATGCAGACCCATGTAAACAAACAGAAAACCATAAAATAAATTAAATTGCCAATTTCCACATTGCGAAGCCTGGGGGGTGATAGGTGAATGCGGCTGCATGATCATTCCTTCATTTAAACCAATCAACAGTGACGTTTTTTACAGGCTCAGAGAACCAGCAGATGTTACTAGCCTTAGGCCAAAATAGTCCAGTCCAATGTGATTATAACTTATCCAAAAACAGAAAAAGGGGACAAAATGGGGGGGGAGAGAGAGAGAGAGAGAGAACGAACATCAGAGTCAAAGCCGGGGGGGGGGGGGGGGTGTGACACACTATCCGTTTCCATCCAGCTGCTGACAGAAAGTGACCGTCTCAATTTAAGAGTGTCATTCTACTAATGATCTTTAATACACGTTTATTGGGAAAGGTGCGTGTGTGACCTTGAAGGCAAACAGGACTCTATGGGGGGAAGAAAGGACTTTATTTATAGATCAGCTCCATGTCAATCACAGCGGCGACAGGAGAAAGGGCTCTTGGGGGGGCTCGCACAACCCGCCCGGCTCTTTCATCACTGTGGCTCATTCTAATTGTACCAGAAAGGTAATTCATTTAACGCTTACGATAGCACCATCAACACAGCGTTGCATATGTGCAGGTACGGATTTCAATTGGATGTACATAATCGAGTTGGGGGGGGGGTGTGCAAGTTCTATTTATGAGAGAAAAAGGCATTTAGCCTTCAGTGATTGCGCTGAAAAACTTGGAGTGGAAACGTCAAGTGCCTTCAAGCTTGAAAAGCCAGCACACAAAAGGATAAATTCAAACCCTGCAAATATTCCAGCCACTTGCAAAACGACACAGCTAATAAAGTAATTGTTGTTTTAACTTTGTAGAAATTTAATTACTTCTGATAGATTGCAGGGATGTTTCCACTGGTAAACCTGTGCACTGGAACGAGCCTTTTGTGTGCCTCCAGTAAGTGGACCGAGAAAGGCATACAGTACTGTAGAGCTGGAGTAGCATGTCGATAAGCAGTGGACTCTAAAGAGAAAGAAAGGGCTTTGGTTCCATAAACCAAGACAAAATTAGCTTCATTCAAAAAAAAAAAAAAAAAAAAAAAAGCCTTGCACGGCAGGTAAAGCGCAGTAGCACGCAAAGCCATCGTCCCTCAGCGACTGAACACTCACCTTGTACGTTTACTCTTTAAAACATTAACTACAGACAAAGCTTTTATTTTATTCCCGTGCAAGAAACACGAATAAACCAAACTGTACAAAGGACCAAAAGTGCCATTTCCAAATTAAGTGCTAGAATGACACTCCCACTGGCTTTACTTTGGATGAGAAGTGGGAGGCCAAGCAACAGATAAGTGCACGATTACAGCGCAACTTACCAGCGTCTCCTTCCGAGCCTCAAAACGTCTTCACTTTCCCCTCTCCACAAAGGTTTGCTGCATGTTTTTGTCATTTTGCTTATTTGTTTATTTCTAATGTTTTGCTTCAGGCGTGGATCTAAAAATACTGCATCAAAGGAAGAATCGCAATGTTTGCTACGAGCTATGATTTATTATTCATACAAAGGGGCGACTCAACATGGAACAACATGTTGAGGCTCTCAAGGCAAGGTGAGACACGGGAGGTGGGGGCTCAAACTGTCGTAACCGCCGAGCAGCTGGCAGTTCATAGCTGCTTAGCCAGATATCCTCCTGCCATTAAGCTGCTCAAATTGTGCTGTGAAACTCGGTGGCGAGGCCTCATTTTCACTTTCGGCAGTGGACCCGAGGACGGCGGCTCCGACTCCTTCCGAACAACGGCGGGCCGTGGTCGATGCAAGAACATTAGATGTTTTCCCTGCTTATGCGAGTGCCGGCTTTCCAGGTGACGTGTAAGCCCCACTCGGGCCCGGAGCCACTCCTCGAGCAGGAATTAGTTTTCACGTGCGGACACACATCTATTAGAAGTGCTGGAGACTCCTCTGCAGGAAAAAGTAATCAAAGGAAAGCTCATTCGCTTTAATCGGGGGCACAGAAGACACGCGGCGATATCGCAATTCACCGACAATTCGAAAACAAAATTTGAAACTAAACGGAGATAAACAACACAAGCGTTGATTACAATCTGGCGGTGGGAATTGCATCAGATGCACATCATTTCTTCAAAGGTTGTCTGAAGGAAGGGCCGAGCTGTCCGTCACAAAGCATTTGTACCCTTCCGTGCATTACGGATGTAAACACATCACCTTGGCTTCATCATCGAATTACGTTTACTTTCTGCACACGGCTACAGCTGGCTTGCTAAGGTAGCGCCACAGGTTTCTCACATACGGTTTCATTAGTAATGCTCAGTTATGGTAAAAGCAACTGGCAGGAGAAAAGGTGAAGAGGTGCCATGGGAAAAGGAAAAAAACAGAACCTCTGAAGAGTAACCATGAACACATCATTAACTTTGCGTGAAAATACACATTTCTGAGGGACTCGAGTTACATCATTACCTGAAGACTGACCAGAGCAAAGAGATGACAAATGTAGAGAAGCTGCCCCGAGGTGCTACTGGTGCCCCTGAGGGGTGCTGTCAGTGTGTATGAATGGCAAAGCACGCGCATGTGCAGGGTGAATATTTATGAAACGTCTGAGAAGAAACACAGCAAAACACTGCTCTTCATTAGCTTGACAGGGTGAGGAACAAGGGTAGAGAGGAGGGAAAAAACAAAAAACGGAAAAGCAAAACAAATTTTTCCCTCTAATATAAATTACTTATGTGGGTCTTTACTTCTGACAATGCATCACAAGAAATCCACTTTTCACACTCAAAATGTTATTGGTAGCATTAATTTGACCAAACGGTCCACATGGGCCTGCAGTCTGCATTTCTCAGCAGTGCATTTGAATATATAAATAAAACAACAAGGAGCTCAATAGATATTGTAATTAGGATGGCTTTTCTTGCACAGACCGCCCCCGTTTTTGTGCTTTCATGTATTATCATGGGAGCCAAGGGTTCGTGCAGCAATGCAGGGCTGTTCTCAGCCAGCAGGGGGAGCTCTCCTGGCTTCCGCAACTTGTCCCACGCAGAACCGGGCAGACCTGGACCCGAGCACAGACCTCGTCTGATCCCCCAGCGCTCCAGGTCCCCAGTTCCTCACAATAAGAAGCGTTAAGCATGCTTTTGCTTTCATTGTGGCAGCAAAAGTAACAACATATTCATATCTGACAACGGAGCAAAACAGCAAATAACCTATGACCGGCAGTCGCGTGCCTTACTGTCAGGCCCTGTTAACAGCTTTATTTAGAGCAGGCCGTGCACTCCAGGAAGAGACTCCTACGTCTGAGCCCCCCCCGGTATGTGTGCGTGTGAGAGAGAGAGAGAGAGAGAGAGAGAGAGAGAGAGACATTTGGCCTTTACACAAACTATTAAGGAATGGGGGGTTAATTTAAAGCTGTAAAGGGGGCTTACTGTAAAGAACAGATCTTACCCTTAACTCAATATTCAAAAGGTACCTCATCCAGTATAAATTTAGTATGGCCATGAAAATCAAGCTTAATTTGTCCATTTTATTATGCTTCAGTTCAGCAAAGTTTATTCCACACAGTAGATGTGAAACAGGACTCCATACAAATACAAAATTTCAGCCTTTTGTAGCACTTGCTCTGCTCCAGCTGCTGGTCCCCATGTCTGTGCTCCTGCTCCCATGTGACACACATCAGCCCTGACACAGCAATGGAAATGACCATGCAGACACCATGGAGGCTCCTATCACCAGGCAGCACACAACTGTTACACCTCCTGGAGTTACACCTGCTTGTCCCTTCTTCTATTCTTATTGCTCTCGCTCTCTCTCTCTCTCTCACACACACACACACACACACACACACACAATTAGCATTGCAATTAATCACAGAAGCTGCTGGAAGAAAAGCACAAGTCATGTACAATAGAGGCTGGATAAGGTCACAGAGCCAGCAGTGTGGCATGAAAGAGAGAGGAGGGTTTAAATAAAATAAAATAAATAAAAAAAACCCCCCAAAGTAAGACAAATGCCCTTTGACCCCTCCGTAGGGGCTCCTCTGGAGTTAAAGTCTAATCCTGGTCCTGTGACTGCAAACATGGTGCCCTTAAGGCCAAGGACCAGCACATTTTCCAAATAGCACTGTCATCTAGATCCTCAGACAGCCGGTCATCAAAGGGTTACACACTTCAAATTGCCATTTGAATGCACTTGTGAGAAAAGGTCAGTTTTGCCACTGTAAACATATTCTGTATACACATTTAAATAGACTTGCATACATATTTAATATGCACACACACTCAAAAACAAACACACTAAAACAAAAACAAAAAAAAATGTATATTTTAAAGATGCAGCAGTACTGATGGTCAAGAAAATGCAAGACACTGACTGTCATTCACCAGAATTCAACTTATAGAGTACACAACAGAATACATGTTTACAGCCAAACAGTTGAGAATACACAGAGAATTATCAGTTGGTTTTCAAATAAATATGATGTAATTTGCAGAGTCCAAGTGCAATACTCTGGGTCACACGAAACCTCTTGAAATGTATAGCTTTCCCATTTTTTATTCTTTTGGATCCATCGTTTTTCATGGGGGAGGGGAGAGAAAAAAAAAAAAAAAAAAAAACTTTTCTGCTTATCCTCCTGTTTCGATAAATTCTGTTTTTTTTTTTTTTTAAACTCTTGCTACCCCCTTCCCAAAAATAGGACAGATAACATCCATTTCCTGTTAACTCTGCTCCCCATGTTGTGCTTCCTTCTACTTTTTGCCTCCATTTTGATTTTTAATTAAAACCCCCAAAGCAAAGAGCACCATATTCTTTGAAGAGCACAAGGCAAGGGGGGAATTGTATTAATTGATGTGTGGCCCCCTCCCCCGTTTTTCCCATGCTGAGGAGAAAAAGGCGTTTTTGTGCGCCCCCTCTGCAGACCTTCACTGTACAAAAGGAAGCGGATTTGCAGCTAAAATGACCCACTGACCCCCAAGGCTGCTGAAAGGTCCTCAATGGCATAAACACCACATAATCAATCACATTGCGGGAGGGCTGGACAGGAGCCGGCATGGTCACAGCTCTGACTGCCACTGTAAGTGGACACCAGGCCTCTCAAAGAGCACCCCTTCACCCTTCAGCGCATTCCAACAGATTCCTTCCTTTATGTTTTATTACTGATTTTTTAATTGTCACCACCACAGGGCACACTGGACGTCCACAGCCGCTGCTACCATGACAGTGACTCACTACGATGTTTAGAAACTGTCATAGGGCTAATCGGAGTAGCCAGTTTATAGGGGATATGGGTAGTCCTACCAGATCTTAATGGTAAACGAGAATAAAATATTAAAAATGTTTATTTTGAAGGCTACATTTACAAAATGCATTTTAAGTCATACAAATACAACCCTTTGTGCAGGAGCCATTGGTGCAGGGACACAATTGTAAGATGCAGTTTAAAAAAAAAAAACAAACAAATAGAAAGCACCAAAGTTACATGAAAGTCACTTGCAAATGTTCAGAGTGTTCAACTGCAAAGAATCTTGTTGTATTCTTAGCTAAAAATTAAAGGCAGGGTTAAAAAAATTAAAAAAAAAAAAAAAAAGTCCAAGTGCTTCTAGTTTCAAATGACAGACAAATCAGTTTCTGCCAAACAAGCTTTGCACCACCACCTTATACACACGATCCCTGACAACCCGCACCGCTGTTTACAAGACGGTGTGCTAATATCGTAACCCGTTTCACCTGAGGGTGTCAACACAAACTGGAGTTACACACACCTCCATGGTGAGAAGAGATGACTCAGAGAAAAATCTACTTTTTGCACCCACCCAATACTAATCATGTATACGCGATCTATAGATGTATATATATACACAACAGCTTCTCTTCTCTTTTACTGGCATCCCATCTCCGTTTCTTCTATGACCTGTGAGTGACCAAGTGCCATCTGAGAAAACAATCGAGGGTCCTTGGAAACCCGCCATTAACTGATAAGAGTGGCAGTCCTTGCTGTAATGGGTCCCACCTGAGTTCACAGCACCTCTGGTCATTATCTAGCGCTGAGAGAACCTGGACCTTTTCTCAGAGGGACACAGCCCTCTCTTTTCCTGGAACGGGCTGAGGTGAGCCATATGGGTTCAACCAGGACAATGCGGGAGAGATCACAATGATAAATTGGATGGGTGAACCAACCCAGTGTCAACTGATGGGACAGAGGGGTGGGGGTGGGGTGTAAGTGGGGAAAGTTGTCGTGATCCAATTTCAGTGCACACCGACAGTCCCGCTCATGCCTGGCAGCCTGAGTGATACGTAGGTCCCGATACCATCTTCTGGTCCCGGCATATAGGACCGGGCGCTGAGCGCATGGGAAAACACGCATATGCTGAGCTTCCTTTCCCCATCCACACTAAATCCGACAGCCATGCAGCCGTGCGCTCCTAGCGAGCAGGTTCTGTGCATGTGTGGACACAATACAAACACCCTGAGCAAACACAATATTGGCTTCTTTCAGCTGTCAGCCCCCAGACACATACAATAAAATTACAGGAGTCCTGCAATTGCAGAGATAATGTGAAGGATTGCGGCAAGAGCACTGTGGCTTTTAGGATACAAACGGAGCCTTAAGATCATTCTGGTTTAGTTAGAAGGTTCATTTTTCAGTTCATTGTACATTCTACATATCAATAACACTTAATAAATTAGGCATCCAAAATTTTATCAGTACCACTGTATCAGAACATGTAGGGCTGGATTTCATTTGTTAATGAATTAATGTCTGAGTCATGAGGTCCGTAGCAACATTTTGGTGTTGACACTGCAACAGAGCTCTGGCAATGTGGAAGTGTGGCAACTGCTCTTCCTCACCTCGTCCTCATCCTCACTGAGCTTTATTTTGCTTTGTTTTCACTGTAAATCAGACAGGCTCGACAGCTCCATCAGTCTCACTGCCGGTTGCCCTGGAGACGGGGGTTTGAGGAGTTTGAGTGCAAAACTATCACTTTTAAGTTACAGGAAGTTATCTGTCACCAACATGGCATGTGGATCATTTCCATTTTCAGACTGTTGGAACAGAACCACACTGTAATGCAGACCTTTTTAAATTCCTACATAAGCAACTAGTGGGTTGGCTGCAACTCTTTCATTGTGAAAACAATTGAAATTTTAACACTGCACTGCTCTTCAATTTTGCCAGAAAGCAATGGGGTTGACTAGGTGGGAGTCACAGGGACATTATTCGGGAAAAAGTTCTTGAAATATACACTCTGTAAAACTCTAAAATGTTAACTGAAGAAGATATCTGGTAATTTTGCTTTTCTTTTAGTTTATTGCTGGTGACATTGTCCATCATGTCCACTGAAAGGCAACACTAAGACGGAGCTGCCTGGCGGTTCCATTAAATGAGCCTGGGTGAAAATCATGTCACTAGGCAACCACATCTGATCATGCCTTTGTTCGAGGTGAAAGGTTATAAGTGTTCACACTAATCCCCGAGTTCACAATTAAGTAACAGGAGAGGGCTCCCCCTTTCCTTTCCAGAAACAAACAAAGATTCCCTTGCTGTTATGGTGACGAGGGTTTGCACTGTAAAGGCTTTTAAGGATCCTTTTTAAAAAGATGTAGACAAACAAGTCAAATCTAATTACAGCGGACGCTTCTCCTCCAGGCCTGTTTTTTGGACAAAGGAGGCTCATCTATTGTAAGAGCCCCTTTTCCCACCTCATGCCAAGTCCACCCCCAGCAACATTCTGAGAACATTTTTAGGTGGCAAATTAAAAGAGTGAAGGATTTTGCTGGTGTGGGAGATGGACATGTACAAATGCGTCCAATGTTCCTTCTCCAGAACCACAGCCCTCTTCCCCTATGGTGTGTCACCAGCCTTAACTGCTCGTTCCCTACCAGATGGGCCCCGGCAAGCCGCATTGGCAGGGATGCGTTTACACATTTGAGGGGGGAACCTTCCATGGCCCAACTAAGACCTCTCTGAATCACAGGGACCCCACAGGGGTCTATCATTCCCCCTCATAGAAACTGGGAACCGTGCTTCATCAGGAAGCGCGTTACCGTCATCTGCACAATGGGCTCCTGGAACGCAGTCAGCTAGGAAGCTACATGGGGATCCAACATCTCATGGCTGGGTGCTGAATTTTGCTCCGCTGCCCGACTGTCCTCTGGCAGGACCAACGGCTGCGTGGCACCCGGGTGCCCGCACACCTCGGCTGTAATCACGAAGCACACAAGTGGCTGAACACCTAATTAGTCACCGTATTGACCAGGCCCACCCTGACCGGCACACACACACCAGGGGAAAATCAAAGGCAACTCTCAGTCTCCGCGCAAATAAATGCACTGAGAAGTCAATAAAGGAGACCTCTTTCGTGAGAATTTACGCCAGCGGACGGCTGGAACATTCTGCCAGGTGGATTAATTCTGGGTGTTGGCTGCATTTCTGTGCATGGTGTTTATCAGACAGCTGAACATCTCTGTGTCTGGGGACTCATTTAGGCTGTACATGGAAAAATTAGTGTGAGGAAAAAAATAAATAAAAAGTAGAATGTAGTCTGGGCTACCCCTGATTTAATTTAGCCACTGATATGGGCTTGAACCACTTGAGTGTGTCTGGGTTTTTTGTTCAGGAACAAGAAAGGTTGTTATGTGCGTCATATTAAGGTGGAAGGAAGATGGGAGCGAGCAACATACCAGCCACAGCGCAGCTGTTGAAGGTTCCCCTTCAGTTTCAGAAAGGCCACGGATGCCGTACACCTGAGAGGGGTTTGCTGAACCTGAGGTGTTTGTATTACAAATTAAACTAAAAAGAGCTCTCTCTCTCTCTCTGTGTGTGTGTGTGTGTGTGTGTGTGTGTGTGTGTGTGTGTGTGTGAGAGAGAGAGAGAGAGTGTTGTGCACGCATGTTGGGGAGGGAGCACAGCATCAGCTGGAATGCACAGTACCTGAGCTGAGAAAAAATAGGGTATTAATGTACCTGAATGAAATTGTGAGAAATTGTGCAGTTTACAATACTTAAAACACTGTCACAATTGCAGAGTTCATTAACATTTAATTCTTATTTAATCCTTAGATTACAATAACTATGTTGTTGCTAAGTAGCCAGATTTGCTGTGTTTAATGCCATGTCAAAACATTTCGAAACTTTAAGCACATTTTAAAGATGCTGCCACTTCCAACAGTTTCTGCTCAAAATCCTACATTGAGAAACATTTCCCCTGCACACAGAATAAAAATTTAAAAAAAGCTGAATGTTTATTGACATCTTATGAATATATTAGTTGGTATTAAGACCTACCACCATACATATGTATTAGGCCATCCAGTAAAAACTTTCATCTTCCAGATACTTCTGAAACTGTGAAAGTGGTTGGGCCACACTTTTAAAAACTAAAATGAGGAACTGTTTAAAGCCTTCATTAAGAAATGCATTGCACCACCGTATGCCTACTTGTAAAACCGGTGTACCACTGTAAGTTGACCAAACTCACATATAGGCAGCATGTGGTGTATTTCTACTCAGTACGGCTGCACAAACTGCACATTTTCCATATAAACTTTCCCATTTCCATGATACCTGTGTAGTGGGGGAGGGGCACAGCCTGCCGGTGCCTCAGGTGACCCTGGCCAGCGAACAGGAGGCAGACAGGCTCTCTGCAGGCATGAAGTCCATCTTCCTCCATAATTCATGCGATAGGAGACAATGAGTGAATTTAGCCTCATCACGCGCCTAATCGTCCCTGAAACACTTGACATGCACGGCCCCTGCATTCCCATGGACAAATGTACACAGACCCTCCAATCGTCTGCTGTTACACTAGAAGTACTGAGACAGATACATTTTTGAATGAGGGTATTTTGGATACACCGTTTTCCACAGAGGAGGTCAAAGGCAATGTGCTTCATTCCTGATCTCCATACATTATTTACACCATGAATAAGGATTGCATTACCCTCGCCGTAGAATAACACTACCTGTTTATTAGTATCTGCTGATGCCAAAGCATTTATCACAGAATATTATTAAGGTCTTAAGATGAGTGGGAGAAGGGTGTTGCACAGGAAAATATGATTCCTTTTTTGTGGCCATTAAGAAGAAATGATCTTGCAGGCTTTTAACTGTCAGTGGCACAACAGCGGTGAAGCTCACTGACAGCAGTGATATGATTATCTGCTGTAAGCATAGAACAGATGCCCTCATTTTCAGCACGAGCAAGATGGAGATAATCAACACTTGTGACCTGACCTTTGTTTACTGGGTGGTACCATCCAAGAAGGTGGGAGAGCATTAGGGCTGAGATATTTTCAAATGAGGGAGAAAAGCCCCCGGGCTGCTGTTTGCTATACAGCACTGCGGTGTTCTCCCATCTTCTCCGGCTCTGTCAAAACTATTTGTGGTTTAAGAAAGAAAGTGTTTACTCTGTGGCCCAGTTGGCTGGAGTCATGCCGCGTTCCCACCAAGCACAGCCACTGCTCCATCTCTGATATTTTGCATTTTCCTCCTCCTCCCTCTGCCTCATCCCCTCTTGTCCACCCCAACCTAAAAAAGGACTTACAAAAAAGGAGACGAGTTAGAGCAAAATGGGGACCCCATGACCATTATTTGGGGATTTGCTGTGGGCTCCTTCTCTATAGGATGAAAGGGTCCGTCCACAAACAGGGAAGATCACTTGCACAATCCAGCAGCCTCACCTCGGATGCCTCACCACAAAGCAGTGCTGATTTCATACTGTTCCTACCATGCTCCCCCACATCATCCATCTGCCCGCTGGACCCTGTAAATGGACGATCTGCGGCCTGGTATCTGTGATAGAGCCTAAACCTGTTCTGTTGGAAAGGCCAGTGGGCTCTCCTGTGCTGTGACTGAGGGATTTTCCTGCAGGCAAAAAGGGGTTTGGCGGGCAGCATCCAGTCCTCGGTGCAAATACAGCAGTCAACGACCATGTCACTCGCTCGCTCGCTCTGCTGGTCTGACAAGAAGGCCATATTCCAAAACGGAGCTGGAACACACAGCAGTTGTCCAACTCCCTTCTGACCCATCTTTGAAGTAGTACACCAGCTGCCGTTCATGCTTTCAACCAGAGCTTGCGGACAGTACAGTATGTGAATACCATGCAGTCATGATCCGAGGAGTGATTCTTTGGGGAATACAGGTATGCTGGCTATACCTTTACAACAAGTACTGCCCCTGTGTGTGCGGGTGTCAGCGAGACCGTGTTCCAGTGTTTACAATATATCATTTCTAAGAGGAGCACATACCACAGTGGCATAAACATGGTTATAGGTTCAAAACTAACCAGCAGGGGCTAGCGAACCAAAATGAAGGAGCTGAGGACAGTTATATCCCTTCCATTTCAGTTGCCCTTAGAAAGTAGGTCAGTGTGGACCGCATGGCAGCTCCACAGTGGTGTGTAAACAGCAGCGCATGATGTTTTTCTCAGAGTGCTGGCACCAGAGGAAACCAAGCACATAAACTCCTGCCAGCCACCCTTGCCTAACCACCCACACCCCCCCAGCCTAGCAAGTTCTCTCCTCAAGCCTTAAAGGCCTTGACATCCTGAATGTATATCGCGCAGCTCGCCATCAGCGCCACACCAGGCTGGAACATGAAAGCGGACAATGCGTAGGGCGAGCTGCCTCCTGTCAGGGCGCACAAGACCCCTGCGGCCATTCCTCTGTTTCCTCTCTTTCACACTGGCCATCACAGCTTAATCTGCATTAATGTCTGTTTGGGTTTGGCTACGCACCAACGGAGCAAATAGAGCGATACGATAGCTAAAATGTTACAGACACACCTGTGCACTGTCAGTGAGAGACGGCAAGGGAGGTGCAGAGATAAATAGGAGGCTAACTGCTAATTCACCATCCTTCCTATTCCAGAGGCACAAATGCAGTAGCCAAAACAGCAGCTGATTTCTCTGACGCCATGAGATCAAAAGAAAACAACACCCAGAAGAAGATGCCACAATAGCCTTTTTTCAAACAGTTCTTTCAGTTGATAAATTCAACAAGGGATCTGGCTAAGAAATACCTTGGGAAGAGAAAGAGCTGTGCTGTCACCCCCTGTGTGAAAGCACAGAAATTTACTAATTTCAAACTGTGCTCTGACAGCTTAGCCCTGTCTGTCCAGTCGGTTCAGGGCTCCCCGCAAACCCTGTCACACTCACTCGCTACCCCATGTCATCGTGGAGAATTTCAAGGAGACTTGGGACAGTAAAATATTTATGCACCACAAAGTAGGATTTGATAGCCACAAGAGCACAGGAAACATTCAGCACTTTCTGCCCTTGTGCACCCTCTTTTTCTGGACACACAGCCAAATAGAAACTGAGAACTGGAAGTTTACAATTTCAAAAGCCAGGGCTGAAGATTCTGTTCACTGTAAATATCTTGATGTCAATGGACATTAACTACCCACACTGTGCGTCACACACAAAGTGAATGTTTCACTGGGCTACTGTGTCTGGGGTGGCAAACATAATCGTTGGAACTAAGAGCTACCGTCATCCTCTGTCACAAATAAGTTTAACAACTGCATTTTTTGGGTAGCTTTAAAGCAAATGGACAGGCAAGGCTGCTGAAGGTCAGTTACAAACTGCACGTATTTTTCCCTCCACAGAGAGGGCTCACACGCAGCACGGTGGCAGAAACACAAGGGCCTGCGGGGGTCCCTCCTTCCACCTGGCACACCCATGGGTGGCACATGTCAAGGATGCGAACCTCTGCGGCTGGAGAAGTCAGAGTTTTCCGCTTCCCATTGCCGCAACCTAAAACTGCTGTGTTAATCGGTGCAATTTATGACCCCCCCGAGCGAAACGCTGCATTCCTGAACGCAAACATAAGATCTTCTGATATTGCATTTTCATGATCAAAATCATAATGAAGTGGCTAATTAGGAGAAGACACTGGAGTAAACAGGCTGAAACATCTCCCCCCCAGGAATGGAGGCTGACAAATCTGGAATAAACAGGCACTGCAAGATGCAAGCTGCAACATACTGTGTACATAGCACAGTTCTTTATGGAGTCTAAAACTATTTTTGGGTTCGCAGTCTCCTTACAGCAAAGTGCTTAAGCGCTTGCAGCCCCAACAACTGACCACCAGACCATAGCCACTCCAGGCTACCAAGTACATTTTAAAACACAAGCTGAAAAAAATAGCAGAAATCTCAAGCGCAACGTATTGGGGTCATGTGAGTTAGCGCATTTCCACATACAGAGCCACTTTATGCTTTTATTGTGTCCTGACTTTCTGCAGAGCTTAGCTGCTTAAAAGAAGATGTCGACAGCGAGGGAGCGTCCTCTTACTGTGGCATTATGGGAAATTGACATGTCTGCAGAAGGTACTGTATCACCACAGACTCACTAAAATATTTGTGCTCAGGCTTATCAAAGGCTCCCAAAAAGCGTACAAAACGCCCGGCACTGTTGCAAAGAGCGAAGGTAGACAGGCAATTCCCACACAGCTATGCTAAGATTTAGGGAATAATCCACTGCAATGAAAAAAAGTTAAGCATATGGGTGAGCATATTGGGGTGCGTGTCTGTGGTGGGGTGGGAGCATATCGGACTAGCCATGCGTTACAGTACATTTTAAAATGTGAGTCGGATAGCCACAGGGGAGGCTGGCCCTGCTGCCGTTTAAATCCCTGGCAGCAAGACAAATCTCGCTGCCCGCTTTTACTCTGGACTCTCCTGCTATATTTAGCTGCCTTTTCCGTCGGTCCTATGCTGGAACCATTAGCCCCATTTAACCCCTCACAGCAGCGGGACCCCCCCACTGGTCAGGACCCTCTGGAAGTGTTTGAGATGAAGATACATGTGAAAGATATTCTGCATGGTTCTGAGAAGAAAAATGAGCCATTCAAACCACTGCAAATATGTCAGTTTAAGAAAAAAGAAAAAAAAAAAATTCTATAAAAGGCCAACCACCAAATGAACACATTCACCCAGACAGAGGGTGTTTTGGCCCAGTTTGCTGTAGCACAGTGGGGGTGGGGGGCTGTTACTGCGATGCCTTTGAATAGTTTCTCCACTTTGGGTTGCAGGCATTTCGGACCACGTGAGGAACTTTCCTTCCTATGGTCCGGTCTGGCTATTTGGCTCCCAGCACTGCAGAGGCCATCTGAACAAGAAGCAGCAGATCAGGTAAGAGCCATAATTTCAGGTTTGCACAAAAGCAGAATGGAGGCCACAACTGGCTGTTAACACTGGCAACTGAGTAGGGAAAACCAAGCCAGGTTTTTGTTGGTGCTGGAATGCTGGCTATGACAGCCGTGCTGGGGTGTGCTCACTATCAAGAATAACTTTCCCACAACCATCTATAGAGACAAACTACAAAAATTAGAAAAAATTGAACCTCGGAGAAAGCAGGGAGTGCAGTTTTTTTAGCCAGTCCTGTTCTCTGAAACCTACATCAAAGACTAAGCACAAAAAAACACACATGAATTGGCTTGAGTTATGAAATTGTTTCTTGCTGGGGGGGCCTTAATTGTTTAGTAATACAAAGTCCATGTCACGACTTGCGGAAAAAAGTTGTGTCTGTTAGAACGGAGTTTTGGACTGTTGTGGACGTCAGCGGATGGGCACTAACAGACTGACAGTGTTATGACAGCAGCCCTCTGCTGGCATTCACCCAGTTATAAGTGCAAGTAGCCTTTGTAACCGAGAGGTCACAGCAACACGGGTCAATACAGGCATCCTCCCACCTGCTGCTTGATGTATAGCGGTAATATGCATCATGCCAGTGCTCCCACCTCTTGGGGACAAGCACTGCTGCAAATCAACAAGGGCTGTGAGAGGTAACCTGAGAGGGCCTCCGCTGTCTTGTTTCTAAAATAAGGAGCAGATGCCTCATGCGCGCACCGCTATCATCATGGATACGTTGATAAACAAGCAACCAGGGCCAAGAACACCCCCCCAGCACTCCAGTTTCTGTAAGCCGGGATTGCGAGGTGCTGGATACCACTGGCACATTCCTGTCACTTGGTCAGTGGCTTGTTATGTGTGCCATGACGTGCAACTCCACACACGGTGTCACCTGCCTTTGATGGAAGCTTCCAGAGCAGAACCCCATTTGTCCACAGTTAGCTTCCTGAACTACATGAGGGCTACATTTTGCTGCCAGCGGACCAAATGGAAAATGAAAAATGTTAAGATACTGTTCCTAAAATAAACAGTACACTATTTTTCCAGTAGTCTTTTTCATACATTCAATACCACTACATTATGCATTCTGCATCTGAGGGCAAACAGCAACGGCACATTGTAGAAAAGAAATTGTTTGCAGAAATACTTGTGTTTTGCTGAAGGATGTGAAGTCGGAACAGCTTAGAGCAATTTCCATCAGTTCTGCAGCCCTGGATATTTTCGTGCGTTGAATGGACAAAGGAGTCTCCATACCTGTGTGTATCTGCCGGTGTGCCTCGAGATCATCTTCCTTCGGAAACTGGGCACCACACTGGTCACAAACAATAGCTTTCGCTCCAGCTGAAACACAACACATAACAACGCAGCTCAGAATATGCTGTCAGGGAAAGGAATTATGGGAAGCAAGGAGGGTGGACAACAGACACTAAGACTAAAGGGTCTGCACTTTGCAAGAATGGCAATAAAGTATTTTCCCCTTCAAAACTAACTTTTACAGCACATGGAAGGGACATGAAGACTTTTTGGGGATTTTGTCTTTTCACTTCTTTTATTAAAAAAAAAAAAAAAAAAAAACCTTTTTCACAGAAAAAATGACAAAACATAGAATGTAGTTGTAAATCTTGGAACTTATGAGTCTGTACAAAACAGACATTAAAACAGACATACAATTAAATGTAAATGACTTTCAAAAAAGTCCTGAAATCATCTCCAGTGGAACAATCTGATAATGTAAAAGCATCAAAGCACAGCTCAAGATTTCATCTGTGCACTAGTCCAACAGCACAAAAGGTTTATAAGAACGAATCTCCAAATCACCTCCTCAGCGCAGGCAAGACAATGGTTCAGCAGCTAAAGTACATGCACTCCTCCGCAATTTCAAACAAGTGTGGAGACTATAATCTGAAATTCTTTGAAAACCAGGCCCATCGTATTCTTGGTAGTGTTGCCAAAGGTTACAGCACCTTCTGCAAGCAAAAACAGGAAACCCTTCTCCAGATTAAAAAAAAAAAAAAAAAAAATAACTTAATTCAACAGATTGTGAGAATCTTTTGCACATTACTTTCAGTTTCAAAACATTTTTGAGCTGAATGGGATTATATAAAAAAAGAGCATTAATTCAATGAAATGAATGTTTTTTGTATTTCATATTTATTTGTTTATTTTACAACTGGACCTTCAAAATAAAATACATAGATGGAATGATGTTGCGGTTAATAACAGCATTCAATTTATGCAAATGACACAAAACTGCAAGTACAGACTAATAAATTACATCAGACTTAATATTTTATAAAATATAGAATAACCGTCCAACTCCAAAGCTAGATGCTAAAAGCAGCGCTGCCTCATTAATCTGGAGAGATTCCATTTGATCATCACTAGCACGGTCAGTTAGGTTTAATTCACCGTGGTATAAATGAAACGTACTCCAAACACTCGCCTTTGATCTGGGCCCTGCCTTCTATTACCCGTAAAGGACAGCGGCAAATACTTCAAGGTTCTAATCAAAGCCACATAAAAGTCAACAAAACATCAGTCGAGAGACTAAACTGTAATGGAATAATTAAAATTATCCCTTTTTTTGCTCCTATAATATTTACCTGTCTAAATAAAGACATTTGAATGGGACCAGGGGGGTGTGGATAGCAGCACTGCCATGCAGACCCACCATGCAGCAGCATGAAGCCCAGGGTGCAGAAAACATGGCAATAAATTAGCAGATTAAGTGGCAGCAAGATGGTGGCTTTTTAACCATGCGAAACATAAACAGTGTCTTGTGCTTGGTTCATTATCCTGCACCGGTGACAATATCCAGCCGCCTAGCAGGGACATGTTTTAGGCCGCAAAAAAGTAATGAAATTAAAGTGATAAATTTTACCCCTTTGCTTTGATCAATAGCTGCTGTCTTGTTAGTCGGAGCAAAAGGGAAGGAACAAACACCTCCGTAAGATTTGGCACCCCCACCACCGCATCGGCACAGAAGCACACACTAAAGCTTTGCCCAGAAGGAAAGTGCATGGTAGAAGTAACTGCCTCCTCTGGACCAAAAGAAGTTCAGACACAAAAAAAAAAAAAAAAAAAAAACTATTCCGCAACAAGTCCAACTTCCTGCAGCGCAGCCTTGCAAAGCGGCCAGAGCCGCACATCGGACTTGTGTTACCCCCCCAGCTGTCCACATGCAGAAGAGATGTGCCACGTGCTATTGAGAAAGACTCTTCTTCCTTCCTGAAAAATTGCACAACCCTGTGGCACAGATTTGGTTTTTAAAAAGAACACTTTGTTTACTAGCACGTGGGTACAGGTGGGGGCGGCGGGAGTGTTGCACACCCTTACACCGGAAAATGATCGCAGCAGGAAACTTGAGCCTCTGTAAGCTGCTAAGGTGGGACAAGGGGAGAAATGGCAGGGGTTTCATTGGGGTGTGTACGTGCAGGTGGTTTAGTGCTTTTCACCTGCCGACACACCAAGCTCCCGAGAAACCAGGTGGACGCTTAGACCATGGCTTCGTGAAGCTGTACCGGCGAGTACCACGACAGGCACCGATCTATGTTTAAGAAAACTCCTTCAGGAAAGTAGTGCGGCGAAAACGGAAACATAGCCTTTGTGTGCGGTGAGCCTACACAAATGTGTTATGTAAGAAAGTACATGCTGTACCAAAAAAAGCAAAAATCCATAAAAAAAAAAAAGCCTGCGTGCTGTCAGAACAATGAGTACAGACACTACACTTTCCTCTTTAGCAGAAACGAGCTGTGCTGTACAGTTTTATTTACAGTAGCCTCCTATCAGTCAGAACGGCACTCTCACTGCCAAAGTGACAGGACAGGACAGAGCACTGGGCTCCTGCTTGCTCGCGTACGTTTGCTCTGCGGCCGGGCAAACGTCCCGGCAGCTAAACAGGATGCCTGAGAAACATCGAGCCAACAGCGCCGAGTCGTCTCTGAGCCACCTCAGTTTGCAAATGGGCTTCGACAAAACCGTCAAAACACTGCTTTCATGAGGTGAAAAGAGGGAACCTATGGCAGGGCCACGCGAGGACACTCTCGCTTTCTATGGCGTACCTCTGGCAGACCTGACACAAACAGGAAAACAGGACTGCGGGTCCAGCTTCCAAAAAACCCTGACTCAGCATTGCATGGGATCACATCGCTGCTTTAAAGGCAGTCAAAAATAACTAACATGAAAGAGGAGGTGGGGGGGGGGGTGGCAAAAATCAAATATAACCACCCTTGACCGCAGAGGTCGGCGGTTGAGCGTGCTGTGGGTCCACCATACCGTCTATTCTCTCTGCTTTGGGCTTCTGGGCTGTGAGGTGCAGTGTTTCTGCTGCTGTTCACAATGCTCAGCCAGCACAAAACAGGCTGAAGCGAGGAACACGGCCGGGTGCATAGTGCAAAGCAGAAGGAAGTGCAGACCCAGCCCCCCCCCCCGTGGGCTCCCAACCCCACAGACACCCCGTACTAACAGAAGCACAAGCTTCAAGACCCAGTGTTCTGCCAACACAAACCATTCGCTAGTGTCCAACAAAAGCGCTCAGACCTTTTTAGCCTCTCAGAAAAGGATCTGCTCTGAAGCAAAGAGCATTCTTGGAGCAAATTCATTACAAACAGGAGAAAAGATGACTGCACAGCGCACCTCTGGAAGTCATATGATGGCACAGTAATTCTTCTGAGTCAACTGGAGTAATGCTACTACAGTATGTTCAAACTAAATGAAACTGCTACTCTTGATGTGTAGAAAGGATCCAAGAGGGCGAAGGGAGGGTGAGAGATTACAAATGGTCATCTCACGGGGGGCTATAGTGTGCTCCTCACTCAAGTTTGGACACTGCAGCACTAAAAAGCCCTTTCCTGATGGGACATCAGTCTATAAAACATTTGCAGAAGGAGCAGTGCTGCTTACATAAGCGCAGAGGGAGCCGAGAGGGCAGAGAACGTCCTTGAACATAAACGCCTCTATTGCCTTTCGACATAGATCAATAGCCGCACGGCGACCAAAATGGCCGCTACTGCTTGGCCATCGTCTCTGAGGAGATAGAGAACCTGGCCAATAAGTGACCCAAGCACCTCTGCAGACAGCCCCACCCCCACACCATTCCTGCTCTACAGCAAACCATTAGACACCGCAATTGACATGTCTTTACTGTGCTATAAACGGCTTTACTGCTAATGAGACAGAGTGAAGGGGGGTTGCCTTCTTTTTATTTTAGAGTAAGTAGAGCGCCATGGAGGAAGTGGGGAGAGGAAAAAGTGGCTTTGTTAATTCACATTCCCAACCTCTCTGACCTTTGGCCAGCATCTGGAGCTAAGCCGTGCCGGGACTCGAGGGGAAGCGGACTGCAAGGTTGCTGTGAACTGCCCGCTAGGCTGCAGTTTTGCCACACACACCTGGTGGCACAAGTGTGCTGGTAGGAGACGTACAAATCACAGTGTAACGGGCATGTGCCTCTCCTCTTCTCTGCTCTTGGAGGAGGTAAATAAAATAGACCAGCGACAGAACCACACACACTGTAACTAGCCAATAACTTGTGAACATTTAGCATACAGGACCCATTATTTCCTACTTCCAAGTCACACTTTGTCAAAGGACCTCTTTGCTTCCTAGAGGCCCCTCTGGCTGAGAATGGGGGGAGGGGGTTTTGGGGCAGAATGGCCTAAAGCACAGCAAATGTGAACATGAAGGGGCCCAATCTCAAGCCCACCTCCATAAAAAAGGCTGCTTGGGTGAGAAACTGCAATCTGAGCAGAAGTGCTCAAATGCATAATTTGGGCTACACCAGTGACTTCTCCTTCATATGATATTCTTTTCAAATACCATTTAATTCAAGAAGTTCTCACCAAAAAAGAACTTAATTGGGATTAGCTGAGGGATCACTGTTACATCATTCTCACACTCTGGACTCATCTTCGAGGAGATCAAAGGGCCAAGCCAACAAAGGAAAAGGAATGAAGATATGGCAAGACAGGCAATAATGGCACATCCAAAAGATGAGAACAACAGGAAATGCTGAAAACACGCAACATTTAACTGCACACAGGTGCACTGCTTTTATGCCTTTGTTTTTGTCCAACAAATACCCAGCATGCCCTTTCCTCCAACATGCACAATAAAAGTTACCATCTAAAACTTCAAAAAGTGAAACAAATTATACCATTTAAATATTAAAGTCTTAAAACCTGGATATCCTGTAGAGTCAGAATGTGAACTGCCAGAGTTATCTGCCAAATGACACAAACTGAGTTTACACGCTATTTCCATTGAGTCATGTGTTGTTCAGAAGATGGTGAGTTAGGGCTTATTTAAAGAGAGAGAGAGACAGAGAAAGAAAGGGAAAAAACAGAAAGCTGCTTCCATGAACTTCTCTCCTTTATAAAAGTGGACAGTGTGACAGGTCATTAACTTCCACACACACACAGGGAAGGGGGGACAAAAAGAAAAAAGAAAAAAAAAAAAAAAAAACAATGTCCTGACACACATTCCAGTGTTGCCCCTCTTACTGATGTTCTTCCTGCAGGTTTCCCCAAGATCCCACGGCCACGATAAGGCTTTGCTCCAACTGGTCTGGCCAGAGAAGGAAGGCCTTTCTGACAATGTTTACACTTCCCTTCAAACTCTTTCCACTGCCCTTCGAACTCTGCTGCTCCAGACAAACCTCCAAAATGAACTTTTACTTTAAACAAACCAACAAACAAAGTAGAGAGGGGAGGTTTTCGTTGTTTCTTGGACTGTGAAGATTAGTATTCCAAGTCATTAGCTCGTCTGCAACAGTAATAACACAATATCCACACTTGCCTTTGTGATGCTCCTCCCAGTGGGGTTGGTAGCATAAAAACAGCCCTTGTGTGTCTTGGCTACTTCCAGATGGCTTTGGGATTGCTTTTATCTCCTCTCCCCCTCCCCCCCTTCTACATGAAAGCGCCATCGGCAGATCTTTGCGTAGCACTTTATTCTCCCCCTCATCTCAAATATGAAAGTTTCAAAGAGCATTTCACAAGGGACTGCTTTCATAAATGGGACTCATAGCTTTTTAATCTGCGCTAAGAAATTGATCTAAAAGTTTCCCAAAGCTATCGTTCAACTTACATAATGCAATAAAAGGGCCTGTGCCTTTAGAGGATATTTGCTTTCATTGCCACTACATGAGAGAGACATGGTGCTCCTGCTGGTTCGTGTTGTGATACTTTAACTGATTTCGTTATCGGTGAGAAATGACCTGCGGAACCAAAATGTCTGAGGTCTTTAAATCTGCGCTTTCCACTGGATTGCAGGACATCACCACATCAAGCCAGGGTCTTGCTGCATGACAACTTCAGGGGAAACGTTTGCCCAAGAGAGCTTTAAGAGATTCTCTGCACTTCTGGGTAACCTCCCTGACTGATAGATTCCCAGAATACTGGCAGATATGTGGTTTGGGTGGAACTCAGTAGTGTAACACACAGCAATAAGTTCCAGAAGTTGCCTAATTAAGTCATCAACAGCGGCTCTGTCATGGGTCAGAGCCGATTCTGTGGAGGCCGTGGCAGATGCCAGGATGAGGACGAAGCCACAGTTCATCATGGACATTGGGTCAGCTCCCTTAAATAGAGTTCCATGAGCTCTTTTAACCACCGGGTTACTCAACTCACGTGCACTAAGAAGGACCCCAGAAGCACTTCTTACCAACAACTAGCCACCTACATAATGCCATGCAAGAATTCATGAATGATTAAATTGTATTTGCTACAGTTATTTATTGGTTACTTTTTATAGGTTATCATTACGTAAATAATGAGTGTCTTGTGCGCTCAGCTGCTGTACCAGTTTCAATAAAGTCCTATCCTGTCTAGTTATGACAAACCCAACACTACATCTACAGACTGATGTGGATAAGGATTCATGTCTCTAAGGTTTTATGCCACAGTCTGGCTGCTCAAAGCTAATGGCTCCAGTCCACCTCAGCTGCTGTTTTGTGACTCAGTGTGAGCAGCATCAACACACCAGTCATGCTGTTGCTTCCACTGCCATTCGGCCAGTCTGTAGTGGGACTTCAATGGGCAGCGGCTTGGCTGTTCTCAGAGAGGTAGCGGATGAATAAATTTACCATCTGTCCATTTGGTGGACTCCAGCAGAAGTGTCCATTCCTTGTGGAGCTCAGGAGGGCAAACCCCTTTCTGGCTGAGAGATGGCATGGTGGCCTCTTAGCATTACCCACATGCCAACATCAGCAGTGCTGCCATTCGGTCACCCGTATTTGCGAAACACAAATAAAGCCTCAGAAAAGCAAAAAAGAGTTAGAAAACATCTGCTAATAACTTTACACCAAAGGACATGAATCGCAGGGTAGGCGGGTCTCATTCAGACACAGTTTTTGATTTCTAAACAAAAGCCACTTGACGGGATGTGGAAAGCAGCAAATAGAGAGAAGGACTGACAGCCTAGACACCTAGAAGCCTCCAGCATGGATGTGGACTCCAGCAGCTGGGCACCACTGGCCACCATTCAAAAGCAGTAACACCCACACAGACCATGACAGGAGACCATAGCATCCCAATGTACTAAAAACATACCTGGCAGAGCCAAACTTCACATGTCTGGCTTGTAAAATCTGTATGCTGTTTTGTGAGAAATCCCTATGTGCAACACAGGATTATACGGGTGTGATGCCCTTGATATTTCATCTGTTACACAATAATCTATTTTGAACGGCAACTATCTACTAAGAGGATGGACACAGACAAACAAGTAAACACACGCAGACGACGGATGGAGGGAGAGCCCGGTGCATAATCCCTATTCAGCGGCCCACCAAACCAGACAAAGTGGCACATCCATGTGGATGTGGCCCCCCAGCCGATGAAAAGGAGTGGGACTGACAAAAAAACAAATCCATACTGGCCACAGGCTCCTCTCCAATCTATTTTCTGCTCAGCTGGTTTTAAATGAAGTTATTATGACTCATTAAAACGCCTGCAAGCTTGTGGAAGTCGGCCAATTACAATTTAAATTTAGCCTCTCTCGCGCCACTCCCCCCCCCCCAAACCCACCCTACTCCTCTCACTCCATTATGGCCCCCCTTAGCCCGCACTGCAACCACACCACAGTCGTTTAATGACAGACTTACAGCTGCTATCAATTCTTGCATCCACAAAAACAAACCGGCATGCCAGACAAATACAAACAAAATCATATTTAGAAGAAGGAGAGGAGAAAAAAAAAAAAAAAAAACCCTCTAATAATAGATTTTTCACATAAGCCCAAACCATTTCTTAGGAACTCTTACAGTTTGACTTAAACCTTACAGTTAAAGACATTTGGACCACAGCTGCGTATACAGCCATAAACATATAACAAGTTTATTGAAAATAAATTTGAAGGTCATCACTTTCAAAAAACCCTATTTATTTCCCCAGACAGCTCTATCTTTGAAGGATTGACCATGTAGTCACCAACACCACAGGCTAAATAAATCAGTGCATTTTGCACTTTAACTATGAGCCATACATGTCAATAATAAATGTGTCAATTCAAATCAATTTATACACACCATTGTGGGGGTTCATGGTACCAACTTGCGAATGACACATTAGCACATTGCTAATACACATCGGTTATAACAGTGCACAGGGATTTCCCTCCACAACACTATTAAATTTCCTACATGAATCTGAGATAATCTGACAAACGCGCTGCCGACAGACTCCCAGACAGCGCACGTCGCCTTGGTGGAACGCGACGGCCTCGATGAATGAAGTTGAGGCGCTGGGCTGAATGACGACGTGCTAGTGTACCCCCCTGCTGGGTGTCGCTTTTATAGTTAGCTACACATGCGTGCGAGAGCCATCCGCAGACACAATGAGGAACAACTGATCGTAAAGCAGAAAATTTTTTTTTTTTTTTTGGGGGGGGGGGGGTGGTATATCGTTGTCAATATAGTGACAAGAAAGAATCATCTTGGTAAATTTTAATCAAAAATTAGACGATGCAAAAGACCCCTGGATAATTTACAACCATCAGCTGCACTGCATGCAGGAGGTCTCTAGTACAGTGCGACGTCCATGGCTTTCGGAATAGCACATGGAGAAAGGAAAGGCCCCCCTCAGTCATTCCTCTTAATGAAGCACATGCCACAGGTGGCCCTGACCACTCTGACAACAGAACATTTGCTGGGGTTTAGGAGGGTGGGGAATAAATAGTAAAAACATGCCCTCGCAGAACAGCAACCGTACAATTGTGTTATAGGGACAAGTATTACATCATTTCACCAACGGCAGGGCGCGGCAGCTTCCCTTTCCAGCTGTAGGTACACGTCAAGGCCCTGCCACTAAACGGTGCCTGACAAAATGCCTTGTGACTGCACAATGCATCTCACCTGATCCTTATATAACCCCTTCACTGTTTACAAGAGCACAGGAGCAGCATTTTAATTGCCCAGTCCCCGGACAAAAGCGACCTGGTCTCTCTTCTTTAGATGAGCTTGTGCTATTTGTCTGTTTTGCATGGAAGTTGTGTTTTGGTGCACCGCTTTTCATTTCCAACAGAGCAAGTCAATCTGCATCCTTCCAGCAACACTCCATTTTTGACAGATGCAGCTAGGAGGAGGAGGAGGGAGGGAAAGGGAAAAAAAAAAGAAAAAAAAAAGTAAATCCAAAATTCAATCGCCTGTGTTCTGTTTTAGAAAGCACACAGTGTACTGTACAGCCCATAAAACTCCAAAACAGCCTGCAGACGCTGCCGCAATCACCCTCCATCAAAACACTTTGTCTCGCATACGAAAATAAGACCCAGCATTGAGCTGAATACCAAATCAGCCCATTAGAGCACAGGGCACTTGCTACTTAGCAACCAAAGGGATTTAAAGCTGCAATACCCGACGACAAAGGAATAAGATCAAGATCTTTTACAGGGGTTTTATGTGGCTCGTTTTAGCTTTTGGTTTTAAACTGTAAACATTAACAAGATGACGGTTTATTTATTTATTTATTTTTTTTAAAAAAAGGGCTAGAGGAAAAAAATATATATATACTGTGTGTGTCTACACACACACACACACACACATACAAAACTGAAACAATTAGAATCCATGTCCCAAAATAACCCGTCTTCCAGACATGGCTCTAAGTGTTATTTCTGAAGGGGGGAAGCAGCCATCATAAATCATTGAAAATCAATGGCCTGACTTTAGTTAAGTGGTCTCAGTTTGAACATCTGAGGCTAGAACATACAGTCATGCAATCTCAAAAGGGTTATACTACTTTATAATATCTATCTGAATTAACTACTCTCTCAAACATCAAGGTAAGAAAAATGCTCAACATACATAGGCCTTGAGGAAAAAACCCACAATATCTTAAACACATTAAAAGCAGATACAAAATAAATGGTTTTATGAGATGTGTTACATCAATGTTGTTCGAAGAAGGCAGACAATACAAATTCGCCGGCTTGGAAAAAGCACCTAAAAGCTATTTACAAGGTGAATTTGAGGACTGTTGCTGAAGAACAACATAACCTGCAGAGGCAGATTTTGAGCTGATTAATCCTGCTGGGTGTGAACACACTTCCATCTTGATTGTCATTTGTGCTGCAATCTCAACACTGGCACCATTGTGTAGAAGGGCCACAGCCCACCAAGTTCACATTACAGTTTACATTCTGACCTCCAAACCTGCAAAACAAAAGGGCTCATCACTTAAAAAAAAAAAAAAAATCAATGCTACGTGTGTGTGTGTGTGTGTGTGTGTGTGTGTGTGTATATATATATATAGAGAGAGTTTTCTGAGGAGTTCAGCTTCGTAAATGCTAGCATATTAATGTTATGGAGAATTCCATACAGGTGGCCACTGTGCTCTCATCATATCCCGCGACTGAATCTTTTATTACATCACATATATGTTTAACAGTTCTCAGGAGAACTAGAATGCTTTTCCGAACACAAACAGGCCTGTTCATTCATTTGCCTTCTTTTATTTAAAAGGTGTCATCTACTGGTTAAGCCTGAGGCCCTGTAAGGGCACATCCCTTTCATCTTGGGGAGGGTGAGACACCGGCCACATTCAGCAGCGGAGCAACACTTATGATTTTGGGCACCGATTTAGCAGCCACCAGGGACCGTGCATCTTTTCATGTCACGACTAGTTCTGTAAATTTCTAAATGTCATCATCAAGGGCAGAGAAACCAAAAAGATGCCGTATTAGCCTATGCTGGGCTCTTACTAGCCTCAAACTGCTTCCAGGACCTAGTCACAGGGGTACATACACTGCTGAACTCTTGAAGGAGAGGTTGGTCATACTGGGTGACACAGCAGAATGTGAAAATTAGCTTCTTGAGTCCCTGGAGGCAAAACGGATGGTGGCTAAGATTCAAAGAAGGATGAAAGAAATGCCAGAGGAGCAAATGTTGGGCTCACCTCAACCATATATTTACATCTACAAAGTATTGCACTAAAATATTCCCAAGATGACACTACGCAATGTTAAAACCTCCAAATCTGCAATTAGCTTTCGATTAAAATGACTACATCCGTTGTGCGACGAACACAGAAGGGAGGGAGGGGCGCTGACGGAGGAGGAGAAAACGTGCAGAACAATTACAGGGCCATTACCACCGGCCTAATCATCTCTCCTGAACCTTACAGAGAAAGAGATTTATGTCCAACATAATTCAGAGCCTGCTTTAAATAGGAGTTTAATGTACATCAACAGGTCAGAGAAAGTATTATGGGTTTAAACCCCAGGAGAGAAGATGAGGCACGCAGCCAAACAGGAGCTCAGACGATTTATACACACTGTCCGTCATCCCGAGCTAATGCTCTTAAGGGAGGGAAGGCGGGGGCTGGGGGTTTTCATCAGCTGGTGTAAAATTCATAAATGAGATTTCAGGGTGTTTGCATTTTGTGTTTTATTTTAGAGCTCACCCCCACCACCGCACGCACGCATGCACACCCTCCTTTCCTCACGCGCCCTCTTGGCTCTCAGTCTCCGTCTCTCCCTCCCTCGATTGAGGGTATGAGGCTTGGAAAGCGGTCAAGTTTCATTAATTTCTGCTTTGGGTACAGTATGTTCCTGGACACACATCTGCGAGTGATCATAAACGCTCCGGAATGCTGGCAGAACACCCAGACCTGCCGGCAGCCGATGATGTCATCACTCCGAGGGAAGGGCTGGACAGCAGCCAAGCTCTGCGAGCAAAGCGCTCCGCTGGGGAGACGGACAACGGGGAGCATTTTGCTCTGGTTTTCTCGCTGTCCGGCACACCCCACTATGCTTACAGCCATCTACCCCCCACAATCTCCCACCAACACCTCTCCTTTTCCATTTCCATTACACATGCCTTGAATTCTTTTGGTCCCCAAATACGTTTTTCACTTATGCAGGCCATGAGAGCAGGTCCCGGGCAGAGAAGGGCAGGGCATCAGCTGCGTGAGGACCGTGTCACGTCACAGTTGTATGGAGCAAGTCCTACTGTGGCTCAGAAAGCTTGTTCTGCCGCACCTGAACGGCACTTTGGATCTAGAAGGCCACAGGATGACGGACTGCGTACAGAAAGTAGTCGCTGTGACATCTGCCTTTTCCTCTGTACTTTGACCGTGGGCCTCTGGCTGGAGAGAAGGGCTCACTGACCACCGCACCCCCACGAGAACAAACACTGCTCCACATGGACAAAAACCTTTTGAAGCACACTGTCAGAACAGGAAAGTGTGACCCAGAGATGCACCATTTCATGGGGCTATGCGCAATTTTCCAGGACAGCCAGGTTTTTCAGGTCAGCCTTTGTCATGGGGAACTAAAAAGAGGAGTAAAATCCCCAAATGCCCCATTTAATATGAGCGGCTGGGGTTACTGTAATGAAGAGTGGGTGATGGCTGGGATCTACTGCCATTTCTCTGTGCGGAAACACAAAACAAGAGTTTCTATTACTTGAACTGAGGCTTAACCTTGACTCGGACCACAAAGTCAGATAGGCGAATGGCCCAGTGTACCTACAAACTGACCGACCCGTCACCCCTCTTATGAAAAAGTCCCAATGTAACAAAAGTCCTAATGCAAAGTGGGATCTACGTAACTCTTAAAAACTTTCTTCATCGTGTCTTGAGACTTATTTACAGTAACACAGAGGTGATGAAGACTCACTCTGACTTTCCTTCTCAATCATCTTCTCCTTGTGACCCAGATACCATGGATGTTTTCTATACCTGTGGGTGAGTTCTGTACCCCCATTCATAGGACCCCCGCTGACCCAGGTGCATACTGCAGCCAGCGCATGTTTGGGGTGCAGAGCCACCCCTCAAAAAAAATGGGAGAGGAGAAGTCTTCCAGGACACTGACGATGTGCAAATGGCTGAGTCACATTTTCTAAGAAAAGACCCGCAGGCAGCGTGTTCCAGACCGCTGCTGACCTCGACTGGGGTGAAAATCAGGAACGCAACCGAACACTGTGGCGACGTTGCCGGCCTCGGACCGCTGTGCTCTCCTTCCCATGCCTTTGTTTACAGCAACGGAGCCGGGCCAGGCTCCACCTCCCAGAGATTCCACAGGCCCAAACCCACCACTGAGATCACTACTGTCAGACAATGGGGAACAAAACAAAACAACCAAAAAAGAAGAAAGAAAAACTGGCACAGGAGTCACTGTACATACTGTACCCATAGCGATGGCAGGCAGCCCAGGCTGGATTTCTGCCAAATCCACAATAAAATAAACATAGCGACTGCCTGCTCTAGCTTCACTAGCGCAGGGGATGTGTGTGTCTGCACGCGCTTGTGTGTGTCAGTGTCAGTGGGGAGCTGAAACACTACACCACAATAAATGCTGGCTTCCTTTTCACCCGCTTGTTTCTTTCCTTTCTCCCACTCGCACTTAACCATACGCGCAGCTGACTCAGCGACTTGTATACGATACCTTGCGCAGAAAAGAGGGATGACAAGTCACAGATAAGGTCACAACAAGGGGGGTGGGGGGGGGTGTAATGTATGTGTCTGAAGACAGAGTGCTTACATCCCCGTTATTCCTTCCTGGCCTGTTTAGCTACAAAAGTGGTAGCCCCCCTGGGCTGACGTTTAACTCGAGGCGCACAGATTGTTTGTCCAAAAAGCCCGCAAATCAGGTCAGGTTTGTGCACTAATCTGCCAACAACAAACAGACAGAGGAAAGAGGAGAGGAAAAAAAAAAAAAAACCCCTCTTCCCAGGCACACATGGCCCAGCAGCTGTGCTTGTCCCCATGGCTAGGGTACCAGGACTGCCGCCCCATAGCTATTTCGCAGGGCTACACCAACACTTTACTCAATTTTCTTTACTGCTACACAAGTACCTCTGGGCCAGAGCTCTTGACCACAAGAGTGGTGTGTCCATGTCCGTATGTGTATCGTGGGGAATGCTGTCAAAGGCCAAAAGTGTGATATTTAATCACATCCCACCAACTCATTTTTCAAAACCTCTTCATGGCAACAGACTGGCAGCTACCTGGTTGTGGGAAACCACCCCTCAGATTGCCACAGCTCTACTTCAACTCGGTATTTTTACCTTGCCAGATCACTGCTTAACACAGGGAAGGGGAGCATAGAGCCTGAAGGAGCCATTCCCAGCTTGGAAGAAAAGTTCAGTTTACAACCTTCTGTTTTTAAAACAAGTTTTTCCTCACAGCACACAAAATATTCATTTTCGCAAGTGTTTCGGTGCACACACTGTGTCTTGCATGAGGCCTTCCTATCAGCACAAATTAGGTGATAACACAAGGTCAGTGACCTTAACAGATCATGGTTAAATGACCAAGACCCAATCTCTCAGTTTGCTCCGTCTACAGCAGCTCAACGTGCAAGTATGCATGTGCCTGCGTGTGAGGATGGGCGCTACACAGTATATCCAAGTGGGATATCTACTAGTCAAACAGATTCTCGCTTACGGCACACTGCTTTACCTGTACGCACCAACTGAATGGTTCTAAACTTCCACTCCTAATGGGCTCCACAATTCCACTCTGTCCAGCTCAGTTTTATATACGGCAGTAAACTTTTCTCCTGAGTGGGTCATAAAAAACCTGTTTCAGAATACCAGCTCTACAGAAAACAAACATGAACAAGATCACTGAGTGTAAATGTTTGCGTGAAATGTTTGAGGATTACTTAGAGGAAGTATGAGGAAGGCGAAGTAGGCGTTGCCCAATCAGGAATTGCCCAGCTGCATTCTCGTTTCGACACACTGTACATTTACCACCGTAGCACATCTTACATTTCAGCCCTGAGGTTCCACATACCCAGAGGGTACATACTGTGACTTCACATTTACTCATGAATGCAATGACAGATTCGTGAACCAATCCCAAAAAAATAATGTTAATCAAATGTATAACTTGGTGTTCTTTGTTTTGAAACTGGCCCAAGCTCATTTTAACTCTTTATGGACAGAAATTGGGAAAATTAGGATGTTTTTCGTGGTTCGCTAACTTTTGTGGGAACATTTTCCTCAAAAACACCCTCACAGACTTGAGAAAACCCAGACAAAACCAGAGACATGCAAAAATCACAGTCAAAAATATATCCCAAGTAACAAACTGATAAGGTCCTGCAGTATCGCATCTATAATCTGCTGCAAGTCATCTGGGACATATTCATTTGTTTGATCTTTCAGTTAACAAAAAAGAACTTCAACTGAAAAAATACTGCCCAGTAAAGCTGCACATTATTTTAATGGGGGGGGGGGGGGGGGACTTCACACTCAGTACTGTGGTCAGATCTCAGACTGGGTGTGGGGGAGTTTTTTTTATAAATAAAAAAAAAAAAAAAAAAAACACCATAAGGGTTTTTAGGAATCTGAGATTAGAGGATGTGCACAGGGATTGGGGAACAGATCTCCTCAATGTCAGAGTGTGCCTGCAGGGACTGGAGTCTCTGCTTTTACTGGGCCCCTATAAACCATGTGCACTTAGAGGCCCTAGAGAGAAAGACAGAGCCTCTAGTAAAAGAACTCCTGTAAAAATCCAACTGTGTAAACAGGCACTGGAGTCAGCAAGATGTGCGTGATGGAGGCGTCAGACCTGCCGGCTAAAGTGCCCCCGTGCACCAAGCTGCTGGGGTGCGAGCCGGTGTGCTTTCCATAATGTACGCTTGCATGTGCTTCTAATTGATAGGCTGTATTTGGTCACGTAAGGAGCGGCATGTGGACACAGCGCACACCAATCTCTGATCGCGAGCAGAATTCTGCGCTTACCCGAGTGAGATAGCAAGTGCATTCGTAGACGAAGGCTGTCCAGGAAGCGCTTTCCGCACAACTCGCATCCGTAGGTTTTCATTCCACTGTGCAGCTTCCTGGGGAGAAGGGGGCAGGAGGGGAGAGGGTGGGAGAGACAAAAAGGCCAAACGTCTTTATCAACGGGAATTTATCATTACGTACATTTATGCTTCTGTGGCCCATCACCAGGCTGTTACTGGGGCACCTTCATGCTCCTACCTGTTCTTTCATAACGTTGTACAACAAATCTAAAACTGCTTCTAGAACACCTTTAAACATATTCTTCATTTCTCCTGTTTACTTTACTAATCTTCAGGCAAAACGCTTGGCAGCACTGATGTGCTGGAGAAGCCATCGGAAGCATGGCCTGCTCCGAGTGAATGTCTGCACAGTATAATAGTCACTGCCACCAGAAAGCAGCATTAACGTTATTGTGCCAACCAATAACAGCGCAGTAAAATGCTTCACAAGTGAATGTGACGGTAATGTCCTGAATCCAAACTCTGCTGTAACTCGCTCCACCATACAGGTATCATACTTGGTTCATATATCGACGCCACCCGCCTACACAAAACCCACTGTTGTGTAAGCACTGCCTTGGAAAACAGTGGGTCATCCCATTCCTCAGGTTTCCCTCTTCACCAGCTGACCTTCTGCACCTCATATGCCTGGTCCAGAGGAACATTTCCAAAAAGAGGACTGACCATTAATTACATGGAAAGTGAAACATTTGGTCAGTTAACAATATGACCTTGGCAGCTCCAGAGGACACTTGTGCGGGACAGCTTTCAGCTGCAGGGTGGCGACCCCTTTTCACACTTAAGTCGGCTCATCCGGTGCCCTATCAGGTTTCAGGCCTAATGAGGAAATTACAGAGCCCATTGAAACGCCCCAGACTGGAGCTGTTGGGCTGAAGAGCCTCCACAATTAGCACAGCCTGTGTGCTCCAAAGTGAGTTTTTTTTTTTTTTTTTTTTAAAGAAAGTGTCGTAAGGGAATGGCTCCAACGTGAAAATAAACAAAAACAACAGGCGGGTTCAATTTGGACATTGCTGAGCAGTGCACGTTCCCAGAAACAGCACACACTCGCTCGCCTGTCCTTGGGCGCATCAGCCGTTCTGCGAGCTCAGTACGGTACCCTTAAAGATAGAGATGGGAAGATGAGGAATGGTTAACACTGCAGGAACCAACAAAGCCCAGATTAAGGGAAAGGGGGCTTCACTTATCTTCTGGTCACTGGCCGCCATAACAGACTTCCACAGCTCAGTGCATCCAGGAAAAACTCCTCACGGCTTTACTGACATCCTGGGCTGAAAGTTGGCCTTAGTGTGGCGAAGGGCCACCAAGGCCAGAGCACCAGCGGTTTTTAAACTGAAAGCAGTAAACTATATTCTGCCCCTATTAGAATGCTTACAGCACTCAGTAATTGTTCCCAGAAAAGTAATTAGCTCATTGTTTGCACCTCGATGCCAAATGCATAAATGTCTCAGAGGAGACGACATAGGCATATGTGCTGGTTCTCAAGTGCAGCTATTTATGTACCAGAATCAATGTGGAACAAACAAAATATACAAGACACATTGTGCGGGTGAGAAAGGCACCAGAAAAATACAGATGGCATATAAATAATATAATGAAACACCAGCAGTGGAGTGGCTGTGAACAGTGCAACCTCTGGGTTCAGTGTGCAGTACCGTGTGCATTATAGTGAGGTATAGTAATTCTATAGCATCTTGCATACTGTACAGCATAGTGAGGTGCATTAGTCTACTGTACAGTGCTGTACTGAACTTGTGTACATTGCAGATTAAAGTGTGTGGTATAGTGTTATGCAGTATATACAGTGAGGTGTATGTGCAAGTTGTGCATTACATTGTGCGGTACACAGTTTTGCAGTATCTGCATGCTGTGTATTAGTGTGATGTACAGTAGGTGTACATTGTGTATTACAGCCCTGTACACTTTTATACATTGAGTGTACGTTGTGTGAATCAGTGATTTGCACTGCATGAGCATACTGCATTTGAAATTTTAAGACATCGTGTGTACACTGTGTGGTACAGTACTCTATATGTGTACTGTGCATAACCAGGTGGAGGTTGGGTGCAGGTGATCCCTGCAGGATGAGGCTGCTCCTTTACTGCTCCACTCAGTACCCATGTACACTAGGAGGCCATGTGCAACAGTTGGTTCCTTTTTAATCTGTGTAGTACCATTTGAGTATAGCACCCTTGTCAACAGGCTGCTTCGTGACAATAATGTGAGATACTATATAGACCAACATCTTAAAATACATTTAACAACAGAGAAAACAATAGTACACACTTAGGAACCTACGGGATGTTGGGAAAAGCCAGAGAGCAACGAAAACTGATTTGTGTTAATTTCAGCTATGTTTCAGTACTTGAGCTTTGTGGTTTCGGGTTAGGCTTTGTGGTTCACATAACAGAGTGCGATCGAACAAGGTAAGACATTGAGGTTAATTTGCAAGCCTGGATGTCTGAGCTTTCTTTGCTGGACCCAAACTGACATTCTGCCTGGGTAAATGAGGATGAAATAAGTAGTGAAAGAGGGAAAAATTGAGAACCTTTCAAAAGGAATCAGAGAAAGGTGGAAGCTGGTAGACAAGGGAGGACAGGGGAGCAAAACCCACTGGCAAACTAAGTCATATTAAAGGCCTGTAAACACCTGGTGACATAAAAGACACCACCAGCAGAGATGGTGCACTGAATGGGCTACAAATGCAACTAGGTTGGACCTCAGTTCTCATTCATGCCCTGTACCACAACGTGCTGGAGAAAGACAGGAAAATGGTCGACAGGTGCTGAGCCATGCCGGCAGACGTCCTCACCAGTCGACCCCTTAACACAACTTAAACTGCACATTTATTCAGGCAGTCTTTCAGTTAGCTTAAAAAAAAAAAAAATCAATCTGTGAACATTTAGAGAACAGAGACCCTCCCCCCACCCTCCATTCATAATTTAAAGCATTCAGTCTATGAAACTGAAACAATATATAAAATTTTAAAAAATCTGCACTAAAGTGATGTTTTAAGCTTTCTGGAATATTGCTCTCCACAAAGAGGAAATCCAAAGGCACTAAGGATCCCACACCTCAACATTTAGGTAAATGTAGGGAAACATGGCACTGTTGGTCAAGCCATTAAGAATAATTCACATCTCAGTGATGTAAGTGTAACACACACACACACACACCCCTATAAAAAGGGCTTCCCTACAGTGCAAGACAATTTCAGAACAGGCAGTGCACTGCACAGGGTTCACCTTATTCTGACATCAATACAAAAACTTCTCCTAAAGAAATAACCTATACTTGTGAAACACTTGTTTACCCTCCAGTCCCTGGTGTGGGCCCAGGCTGCCAGGCTTCACCAGAGACCTTACTCATAGACTGACAGATAAATAGCAGATGATACTGCAAGGAAACCAATACGACCAAGCAATTATTTCTGGTTCTACCTTCTGACCAAGTAGCTATGACCTTTCCCAGATGCAGCTGCATACAAGCCACTTATTTGTGAGAGCTGTGAGGGCTCACAACCCCCCCCCCCCCCACACACACACACACCATCCCCACCTCTGTGCTCTTCAACTACCCCTGCCCCAGTTGCCTGCACACTTTGCTCTTCATAGGGGGGCTTACTTTAACCACACTGACTGTAGTCATTAAGGAAGAGGACATAAAACCCTGTTGAGCCATTCACTCGGTTAATAAGCGACTTCGTCCAACAGTCCGTTTTGACAACAGCAATAAATTTCAAATTTATGTCAACAAAGCATATGTTGAACACCTCATTTCGGAGCTGGAGTGGTGCGGCAGCTCGTAAATCAGGACTCTGTTTGAAATGGGAGTAGATTACAGACCTGTGTTATTGAGCTGTTACAGCTCAGCCCATATAAATCTGAACTTTTTCACTCACGACCGGACCCTTGGCTATAGATCACGCCAGAGAAGTCCCCCGCCACGGCGGTTTGCGTGCGGTGCTCCGGCAGGATGTGAACATTAAAATCTAAAGCTGCAGTTCCTCCAACCGCATTAAACGTGAAATACGTACTGCTAACCTTTCAGCTTTTCCTTTCGGGGGGAGGAAATTTAATTTTAGCTAGATGTTAAAATTACAAAAAAGGAAAAAAAAGCTCATGACAGCTTGTCAACTTTTGAATTGCAGTTTTAGACAGAAAACCTAATAAATACAGTCATTCCTCTGATAATAACCACTTTGTAGTTGCTTTAAAGTCACCACAGGTACTATTCTACTGTACACAAAACAGTACATAGTGTTTCCTTGGGCAGTATCAGTACAAACTTTAGTAACTGCTATTAACATTGATGGTGTGAGTGGGACTGAAGATTGAGGGATCTATTTGTGCTCAAGAGTGTGTTTTTTTTTTTTGTCAGGGTTTTTGCACTTCATTTTCCTGACTGCTAAAAAGTTGAATGGAACTGGACAAAAACAGGCACTGAGCGAGACAGGTGACTATGACAGCAATACAAACGGCCCGCAGGCATTAGGGCGCATATATCCGTAAAAGGAATGATAATGAACGCAAAAAAGATGGTGAGCGCCAGGGAAATGGCGGTAGCTCGTAGTGCATGGCCCACCAGATCCACCTGAGAAGGTGCGCCACCCTGTGCACAGGTGTCACAGTTGGGTATTTGTCTGTGGAATGCCAGCCAGAGCAGCAGAAGGCTTGTAAATACTGCCAGCCTTCTACAAGTTGCTGCAATAGGTGTGAACTCAGTGAATAGAAGCATCTGATGCTGGCACCATATGGCCAAGACACCTTACTAGAAAGACTATCATTTCAGAAGAGTTCTTGACTACCTTAATACAAAGACACTCAGTAAAGTTACATTTAAAATAGTTATGCAATGTTTTGCATGAGAAACATGTAACAGTTTTGAAAGAAAAGCAATACTGAACCATACCGAGCACAATGTTCAATCCAACAGACTCAGGAGCCCCAAAACACTTCACGACAAGAACTAGGATCCGAAAATGCAAGAGACAACAAAAGAAACACCCAGAGACAAGTAGGGTGCACTGCAAATTTCATGTTTGCCTTTCCTGTTTTCATTTGCACAGGAAACTATTCGACAGCACGTTCCTCAAAGGACAAGAAAAAAAGCTTTTAGCTTCTGCCATAGCTTTATTTGTCCGTTGGTTACCGGCGAGGAGGCACAGCAGTCTTTTTACTGAAGCGTCCCAGACCATCAACAACTTGCGGGACCCCCAATGACAATGGTAACAAAATAAAAGAAATAAACAAGGGAAAAAAGCAATACAAGTATTTCAGTCTTCGCAGAGCTCCATAAATCAGGATTCACGAAAACCCATTTATACGAGGGGTTCTCTTCATACCCGGAACCATTCTGTTTGAGAGCAACGGAACAGGGGATTCAGAATATGGAAGCATAATCGACTGTACCTTTATTTTATTTTTATTTTAAACACACAGACGCAGAGGTGTGCCGTTTCCCTCTGCAGCGAAAGCCAGCTCTAAGGCTCCCTCATCCCATCAACCCCCTCGTTGCCCGCTCTTTCCCTTTGTTTCCACCAATGCCTTCAGCCCACCAAAATGTATTAAATGCTCCTGTAATTCCTGGCAGCACAGGCTGTTTATCAGGGAGTCATCCGGCACATATCAATTACCTTCTCTCCCCCCACCCCCCACGGTACGAGAGTCATAAGAATTCCAGCCACACGCACGCATGCTGCAGGCGCGTGCTACGCATATATGAGTGGCGCACCAAGAACAGACCTAACCTTTATCCTGCGACGGAGGCCATTATTCATTATATTGAAAGATTACTGCCTCAATTTGCCTGCAGAAATCAGGGATATGGCAAGACGCAATGTATCGGAGGTTTCTATAAAAAATAAATAAAAGTAAAAAACACAATAATATCAAATCAAAGGATCCTACGAATCTACACTGTATTAAATTGGACCCTTCATTGAGATGTCCCTGAAGCTCAGACAGCTGTGTGCCTCCTAGCCTGCCTTCTACTGTAATAATACTGTTAATAAAATTATTCACAGATAATGACTTAGCTGTAGTAACAATTTTAAGAATAATACATAACAGAGCAACTACTTTTAGCAGCAGCAATACCACCAGTAAGCAGCAATAAATTACAGGCAGCATCACTCTCATTGTGTGCGACACAGGAACACTGTCATTACGCCCTCCAGTAAAGCAGCATCTCTGACGCCAGACAGTGAAGGTATATAGAGAGACGGCAATGTGAAACAAAGCTCAATTATGCCAGGGCTGTCAATGACACAGTGCTGTTTTTATGTTTTGGAACCCTCTTCTTCAGGGCAGAGGTGGTGCCCGCTAGCCGCCATACAAGGGCCACATCTAAACTGGGGCATGAGCTGGCACTCCGGAATACAGACGCTGGGTATAAGGGAACCCAGAGTGTATTTGTACTTCTACAACTTAAGGGACAGCCCTCTCAGACATAATCCTTTACTACTGCCCCCTGCACTGGATAACCTCCAAAGCCATATTTGGCTTTTCACCACAATATCAGTAGGGCTACAAAGAACTTTGACCCTAGTGTAAAGCACACAATACTGGGTCACAAGTTACCCAACAAATGAAGTGCACTCGTGAAGCTGAAATCCTTATGGTTTGATTGGTGATTTGATAACTGGTGATTTGACATTTACTGGAGCACACAGCAACAGCAGTGCGGCCTAAATTGAGGGTTTTGACACTTTACAATAAATGGCACGGAGGGAGATAAATAAGCACAAAACATTACAGGGAGGTAAACTGACACCCACAAGACCATCAGAATGCAAGGTTAAAAATATTGCACTGCCAGCTGCCATACTTTCTTCCTTCCAGCTTAATTCTTCATACCACATACAAGGATTTTCCTACTTCCAAAAGTAGTCATTTTTTACCATTTCTGTCATTTTTTGTTTTTGTTTTGTTTGGTTCTCTGTCTTTCCATTTGCTGGTGCCGTTTGTTGATCCTGGCCTTGGCGAGGTGACTGCGTGCACAAGCGGGCCGCTCTATAAAAAGAACCAGACAAGAGCTCCCAACACCGATCCATTATTCATGGGCATCACCTTCCGTCAGGTCGCAGAAACCTCCAGGATGTCGAACTTTAGGCCTGTTTCTTAAAAGAAGACAGGAGCACGGATGAAACCTCCCCTCCTGAGCCTTGTCTAATTTATTCCCCACTCCGAGATGACATCAAATATTTGTTCCCTCCGTGTGTGGCGGTTTTAAACCCGAACATGAAATGAGGAGGTGCGCTCTTCTCCACGCTAACAAGGCGGCACCTGTTACTGAATAAAACATGCAGTTTAATGACAGCCTACATTTTAGAATGATTAAAAGAGGAAAGGGAAAAAGGAAGCGACAACTTACGATGGAATGCTCTCCATCGGCAGCAACACGTGAGGACGTGCCACAGGAGATGGCCCCATGAAGCTTTCTAAGATGCAAGCCATTCAATGCTACCAGTTAACATTTTAATCAAAATCCCTCTATGACACAGGAGCTAAACTCAGTGCTTAGCCCTGTGCTGTCCAAAAGAGCACTTAAAGATGACCCAGGAGGGGTCTTCCCTAACAAAGAAACCAGAGGGAGCAGGAACTCGTACGGTAGTAGATAATGGTTCCTATGCCATTACCAACTGTATCTTATGAATTCCAGTGGAATGGCCAAAACTACAGATACAGACTTATGATGATTGTGATAAACTCAACATAGTTCAAATGACATCATAGTGCTTATGTTGGAACTTGAGATAAGGTCACTGCAGGAGTGGCTGTAAGTGCGAGGTATGGGACTGACCCAGCTACTATGACTATGATGCATGGTGCAAGGAGGAACAAAGGTGTGCTGCTGAGGATTTTGAACAAGTGATTGTACCACAGAAATGGTTCTTCAAGGGTAAACTAGATCTCGCAGGCATGCAGGAACAGACCAGCATCACCATCTCCATAGCAGGATCACAAACACTGCTGCTATCTGCTCCAAAGTATGGCAGTAAGCAAAATTGGTGGGAAATAAGTAGCCAATGCGACATACACAAAATGCCACAAATATTGCATTTGCACCGTGGGATACCTGCTGCACAAGGCCCTCATCTGAGGACAGCAATGAAATACGATTACTTCGTGTCTGGAAATTTGCAAGCAGATTCTTTAAGCCACAAGCGAAGCCTTTAACAAGCCTGATCCAAACAATAGTGGGAGTTGTGTTCTCAAACTACATTAATAAACTGCATACCAAATTGTGGCAATTTGGGCCTGTAAGCCAAGGCCTTTAACAGTGCTGGTGTCCTGACTAGGCCTGGACAATGACCTACATGCAGCATCATCCTCACTGCACCACTGTACTGCAACAGAGGGCGAGGGCACACTGACACTTCACTTTATTTTTAGCTTTTCAGTACAGACAAACAATCATCACCTAAGCTTGTGCATACAACGACCACGTGGCATTCCACATCACCCTATCCTGCTCACCCCATAAGCTGTAAGGACACTTAATGTAATGGCAGTATGTATGGACCACAGTCCAAGAGACTGGAGTGCGCCTCCTACTTGAGCCTCATAATGAGCTGGCTACTGTGTGAGCAGAACAGGAGGGAGACACACACCCCCCGAACGAGAACATGGGTGGAATCAATACCACTTCTGCCAGTTGTACACATTCCACCTCTCTGTGCGAGGGGAAATCAGAGCTGACGTGGCTACAGAACTAATAACTATCAACATAACCACACTGCAGACCTGAGCAACTTGGCCAAGACATGGAACTCTTACTTCTGTGGGTCACGTGTGGGAATAATAATGTTTAAAAGGGCTATTTAGCAAATTCAGATCAGGGGAAAGGGAAAATGGGTTTCAGAGACTTGATCTGGTGTTACAACTCCCCAAGTGGGAAAACCATGTACTGAAGTATCTGCACATGAAAGTGAGAGATTCACTTATTCAGTATGTCTCCAGCCAATTTAAATAGCTTTTTTAGGCATTAAAAGCTACAGGCGGGAGGAAATGAAAGAATAAATATCAGCTGCAAAATATAAACTCAAAAAAAAAAAAAATGTTGATAAAGGCCCCCAATGAGTTAACACACACCCCTGTCTTCTGTTTGATTTACATGGCAAATATCCTTTCGTTGTCTTTTTGCTAAAACAAAGCATTCTGTTTCATCCCAATTTCTGCAGCTGCCAGAAACATGCTTCATACACTACAAATAAGCAATAAAAAAAAAGACACTTAAAAAGATCTGCCAACTGGAAGATTTAGTTTACACATTCCCATTGTACAGATCTGCCTGATACTTGAATCAATCATATGTACAATGAATCCAATAAGGGAGCACCCAAGGTGCACCTGGGGTCTGAGGGGCTCACTGCCAGAGCCATATCCAGACCGCATCTCGCTCCCCTCATAAGTGTCATGTCCCACAGCAGATGCCACACCACAAAAGATTAATTAAGAGCAGCTCCGCTTGGTGAAGGCTTGCATACTGCACCACGTCCACTTTAGCCACAGAATGGAACACACGTCTGCAGTCAAGCGACATGCAAATAAACAGCACGTCTAGATGACGGAAAGCCTCGTGCAGTAACTGTGGAGATGTGGGATGGCAGGCTGGGTGTTACACTGATCCCCATTTACAAAGCTTATATCATTCTCTGCCCTGCCTCCCTACAGGACAGATGAGAACGCTGTTGGGAGATGCCGCCATTCACCACTTGGAGTCCAAGTTTATGATAGTCAGGAAGCCACGCAAATTTATGGCCAAATTACACTGTCAGCATTCAGCGAGCTATTTTCCTCAGTGTGGTGTCTGCTTAACCATTTTTACATGCAATTACTCTGCCACAAGCAAAACCGTTTTGCAAAACCATTTATCACCCAGCATGGCAGCAGCATCACAGCCATCGCTTTGACCAATAGGTCATGCACAGCCCTTATAACACACACGCACATACACGCGCGCGCGCAAGGCAGCAAGAAGTACAAAAAACATTTTTTCTTGGGGGTATAAGCAATCAACAATATTTCAACATACATCACTATAGTTTTGTTTTTCCTCTTGTGGAGAACAGGCAGACAGTTACAGATGTGCTCATATTGTGTGCTCATAAATATAGTTGGCTTACCAGTTATCATTCAGGTAAAACCCTAAACACAATTAGTTTTGTATTATTGGAAACTAATATTGCATGGAGCATCAAGGGATTTTTGGACTGCACCTGGAATGCCATGGTGTTTGCTGCAATCCTTATCTTCCTCACATTCATGTACAGTTCCCTTTAAACAAATAGATGAGGCAACAACGGCGCATTCTTTCTGCACAAGTTCTTATGGTCCATATTCAAATCAGTCACGATAAAACAGCACGATTACCCTGCAGCTGTAGCTTTGTGTCAGACTGATTCAGTAAATCTATTTTAAAAGCAACACCTATCTGGGAATCCCTCCAAAGGTACCACTGCCTTCTTTGAAGGCCGCTTGCATCATTGCCAAATTTAAAAAGCAAAAATAAAAGGTTATTTTAATGTGTCTTTTTTGTCCCACCTGAATATAAACGGGGTGAGGCAAAACGGAAGTGTTTTTTGACACGTATGAAACGATGAACATTGCTAATTGCCGACCCCTGGTTCAAGCTTTCCATAAGACTCTCAAAGCTGCTGTTAGGACACACCTTTTCAGCAGCAGGTCCACCTGCTCCTCAAGTCTCATGATGTGGATTCTTACCTCCAACCCATGGAGGAAAACTGGTGAAGCGACAGCCGTTAGAAAGCGAGCCGTTCAAAGCAAGTCAAGACGGCGACAGAAGCGTTTATTGTGCTGTCGAGGTGAGGGTGAACCTCTAGGTCTGCCGATGGTTTAAGGGTGAGAAGAGCGAGCACTTCAGCGGTCACACGACTCGGAATTCAAATCACCAATTTAACAGAGGCATCCCCCCGTGTTATTCCCCTGTGAAATCCTCCGTGTTCCTTCAGACAAGCAATTTACCTTTTTCTTTGTATTGTTTGCTTGACCTAGAGAAAACCATTTTAAAGGGTCCCCCCCTGTGGTCTTAAAGAGGGCCATCACGCAGGTGGGCACCCCAGAACACCATTTCCCCCTCCTACCCATGGAAGATGAATTGGTAAGCTGTCTGCCAGAGACAGGGCGACTGGTTGTGTTTCTGTAATGGGACACTCGAAGTGTCTTTGATTAATGAAAGAGCGATACGGAGCTGTTAGGGAACCTTCCTACTGAAAGACCGATTGAGGTGAGGATAGGTGCAGACAGACAAGGAAGCGGAGCCCAATTCGGGAGACTGGTGGCCTGGGGGAGGGGGTCGTGGATGAAGCGCCGGACGCTTCCCTGTTCCTCTGCAGAAATAAGCATATTATCAATGTTTGAAGGATGTGCAGAACACACAGTTCTCAATCAAGGCATTCCTTGCACTGACAAGAGTGATAAAACCACATGCAGAAGGGCAAGGGTTTACAAAATGCCATAATTAAAATGTACAACAAACAATTATGTACTGCATTACACTCACAAAACTATTCCAAGCTTTAGCTGAACCCGAAGTCAAACGACAGAATTTAGTGATTGCTTCTACAAGAATGAAACTGCTCAGTTTTTGTTACATACTGAACCATCTACAACTGCATTTCCTGCTTCTGACTTAACCAATAAAACATCCTTCTTTACTGACCTTTTGTGGTCAGCATGTACTTCATATTACATTTATAAATTTAGTAGACACTTTGCTTCAAAATGTACAATGATTACCAAGTAGTACAGCATTTACCCAATGCATTCATCCAATATGACGTTCAGTTCTAGACATATGGCCCAAAACTCAGTACTGTCATTCTTCCATTTATACAGCAAGACAGTTTCTAGCCCTCTCACACACACACAGCAATTCAAAGTCACCAATTCGTTTATATGTTTGTATATTGTAAACGTACACAAATGTGGGGAGAATGCACAAACTCCATACAGACCGATGTGGGGTCCAACCCAACGCAAATGCATCAGCAGCACCCACTGGACAAACATACTGCCCCAAATAAACATTTGTCTGCCTCTTCTCCAAAAGTTACACACCCTTAAACAAAAGTGGTGTATCTTCTAAGGTGAAAGAGCCACTGTGATTGCCTATGAAAAGTTTTGTGGACTTACACACCCAGTGATGCTAAGATGCGGCCACAAGAGCATTTTGGTATGTTGTTACACTGCTGAAAACTGTGTGCTCTGTAACCACTTTCAGCAACGTTCTTCAGAATCCTGACAATCCTACCCCTGCTCATCATCAAAAAAAGTGTAGGCAAAGTTTTTCCTGTGAATTAAAAGAAAATGAAGTACAAATATAGAAAAGCTCATTTGCTCCTTCTCTGATTAAAAAGAAAACAGCAGAATTAGATCATTGACCCAAACCGCAGTTTACAACACAGCTGTAAAATATGCAAAGAGTACACATGGCGTGGCCATTGTTTTGTAGTTTTGCTTACACAGATTTACTGGGCAATCTTGTTATGTTTTAAGGAGGAAAACATTTTAATGGGATGATTACTGGTTAGTTATAGCATATTCTTTTGGACCGATTTTTTTTACTGCCGCATTATCATAATTATTGGTTTTCCTGCAAGTGGTTACTTTATGACAACTTCAAACGCGATGTAACAAAATGTTTTAAGATGGATCATGAAAGTCAAACTCAGGATAGGTTTAAAAAAAAAAAAATATGCATGCAAAATTCCTTCAGTTGTTAATTTTCCAAAGTTTTGCTCTTTTTTTGTGATTCATCCTTCTGGTCTAGGGGCAATGATTGGATTATTTTGGGGAGAAGCAAGGATGAAAGAATGTTTATGTTCGCCTTGTTTCCAGGCTGTAGGCTCCCCCCTCCCAAACCCTGGGGGAATACATTCCTCACCCAATGTATAGATGGAGGTATGTGAACCATCTGGACAAAGCCACCGGCCACAATGGACCTACACATGAAGCCCATGGCCAGTACAACCCCTAACCCCTTGGCCCATTCCCAGCCCCCATCTGAATGCTTTCATTCAGTGCCCTCTGACCTTGATAGCCATCTTCCCAAAGGGGTCAGAGAGAATTTCTGATGTCACTGAGCAGGTCCATCCGCTTCTTCTCCATTTGAATGAGTATATAATTTATAAAAAAAAAAAAAAAAAAAAAAACACCACAGCTTTTAAATTAATGTGTACATAGAAGATAACATCTCATCATTATGGACTGTCTGCTGCAGAAGGGTCTTTAATAATGAGGGCACTGACTGACTAACGAATTAAAATGCAGGCAGAGTCCATGAAATATTAATACAGAGATGTGTAGAACCCAAGGTCAGCTGAGGTGTCAGAGTGTTCTTGGAATTGCCCCATAGTACATGTGGAGCCACTGCAGAGAGCATCCGATAAAACAGATCCAGAAGACACCTGGTATTCCAGTTATCACCAAAATGTCTGTGTATTAATGAACACCACAAAAAGAGTGTAATTCTTGCAACTGGTATGAACTGGGGAAAGGGGGGGGGGGGTGCGTGAAGATATTAAAAGTCAACCTGAGGAGACAGAGGAGAAGATGCTGATCGGGGACAGACTGTAGGCAACGCTGCCAACAACTCCAGCCTTGCTGAGAGTGAAATACCAGGGCCTAGCATTGGGTTTGTACATTCAATTACACTTCCATTTCAACTAGTGACCCAACAGTTCCCCCAGCCCATAGTTCTACATCCACAAGGGTTCACACAAGAACCCTGCTGAAGACAAAATGAGAGCGTGTGTGAGGCCAAGAGTGGGAGAGAAAGACTGGCAGCCCAGAACCCTTTTCTCTCAGCATTTAGAAATGCTCAGGTCAGCTTTCAGGTCAGTGCTCGATGAACACTTTGTAGACACAGAAACAGTCCGGAATGGCCATAGTTCCATGACGATTCCATTAAGGTGAGTTGCCCAAAGGGGGTGAGGGCTGGCTTGGATTCATTTTATTTTTTTTCTGCCTATCTAAAAACAGCCTATAAAACTCACAATGAGACCTTTTACACAGCTATATTTAAAAAAAAAAGAAAAGCCAACACCAGTTTGGAATAAGTACCTGGCTCAAACGTGCACGTACAAGGTTACACATCCGTCGCCTCGGTGCACACTGTAAACGTGTCTATGTGCCATGCCTGAATCCGAGCTTGGAAAACGGGCCCGATGCTAATAAAGCAGCGGCATTTGATAATCGGCACTGACACTCGATTTGCTCATTAAGGAATTGCAATTAGTTAATCAATGCCGAGTGCATTTCCTTCTCCTGCACTTTTCGCCCTCTTGTTCTTCCCCTCCTCTCACAGAGAGAGATTTTACACCAATGCTCTTTAATGAATGAATACAGCATAAACCATGTTGCTAAGTAGTTTTACCTTGCTGGTGTTAAAAAAAAAAAAAGAAAATATTAAAAAAGTTTTACCTTTTTTGCTAGACTTGTACCAATTATGATTTTCCAGGGCCTGAAATGTCAGAGCACTCTGACCAATATCAATATTTTCCATCTTTTCTCCATTTTAGTTGTTTTGAGATTTCTTTAAACTCCACTGATGTGTTTTTTTTTTTTTTTTTTTTAATAAAAATCAGCCCAGATTTCTGTATTTTTACAGTGCATAAGATGTAAACACGCACATGTATGAAAACAAACAGCTAACACTAAGGAATGCCTTTCAACAAACACAGAAGGGACTTGAACAAAATGAAACTGGACTTCTAAAAATTTATATGGCAACTGTTATAGTGTTGAAGAGGACATCACTGAACACATCTCCCTGTTGGACAGTACAATAGACAGTTTGGCATCTTAGACTATTCTTAAGGCTTTAACACATTAAATAATGAAAGCAAACTATGTAGAGCATCATTAAAATTCAACCCACAGTGGATAGAAAGCATTGCAGCAGTGAAAGTGCTCCATAGCACATGTGTGACCAGGAGTAGTCACCATCATGTTTGTTTGGTAATGGAGTAGGGGAGGAAAACTGTGACATGAACAGACCACGTTGGGAGCCATCTTTTTGCTTTCCCACACTCCCCCGTTTTCAGCAGCTTAAAGGCTCTCAGCTTTCAGCAGGCAGCCAGGGACAGAAGGCTGGTCAGGCAGAGCTCGCTGCAGTCACAGCCTTCCCTGGTGGTCGGTGCGAATGAGCCGCTAACCGACCCGGCCGGCTGCCGCTTCCACTGCTAATTGAGACGTCGCTAATTTGAAACGTTAACCGTAAGGGCCGGTTCAGCAACTGCATGGTTCTGCAATCTTTGTGCATGACATTTTCGCCATCTCTGACTTCAAGCTGGTTCATATACAGCATCCACCAGTTATTACACCCCGCTGCCCACATACAGACTCACACAAACAAACGCTCCTCTTTTTTATGCAAAATAATTAAACATTCAGTGACCGCTAGTCCTACACAGAGATGAGTTGCTGCAGCGCTTTGTGCAGTGAGGGAATGCTAGAAACTCTTTCAACAGCTCAGCGCCATTCTCTTAACATGCAATTAACACTCTAAATGTGACCGTGTTTTTGTTTTCGAACTTAAAACGAAACAATGAGACCCAGTCTAAGCCGAGCTTGTGTAGGCGACAGACGTGCACCGCATCCTTTCGCTACAGCCCTCAAACTACTTCTGAACACAACAAACAATGCGCCATGTGCAGCAGGGGGCGCAGCGTTTGTGGAGCAGCACTTGCTGGCAAAACATTTCAGGATCAAGTACCCTCTTCTGCCCCACAGGTTTCTTCACCTGAGCTGCTTCAAGAGAAAAATTGTGCTGTCTAAATGGGTAAAATCTAAAACTACAAGCTAGACGATGTGTTAGGCAATAATACAGGTCGGGCAGCCCCAGGGACCAGTGGTTCTGGTTGGTCGTGCAGGAGTTCTGAAAAGCCTCACTGTATGGAAAGTGGCAGGGCCCTCCAGGCCAAAACCCCACCTCCCCTTCCCATAGGGACTGACTGGGTTAAAACACTTGGGGAGCGGGAGTTTGGTCACTAAGGATGAAGACTCAGTCAGAGCTGTGAAACAGCCATCGGCGACCGCTCAGAATAGACCCGCTTTGCCCCATTGCTCCAGAGAAAGGAGGGGGGAAGAAGGAAAAAAAAAAAAAAAAAAAAAAAAGAAAAAACACACACACACACACACACACACACACAGCCTTTTCAGCAAAAAGGCACAGCCAGACCTCACAAACTAGTCCTAAACATGGTAGTTCTTGACATTTTAATGGGAGGAATGAATTAGAACCAATAATAACGGTAGATGATATTGATCAGGACTGATGTTCCATGTCCCAGTGTATACATTAACACAATGTGATCTCTCAGCAGAAAATAAAAAAAGGATTAATGTCCAAAGTCCACTTTTTTTTTTTTAAACCAGATACCACTATTCAAGGCGACTCACAAGTGCTTAATTTTTTAACGCACACAAACAGAAATTGAAATAAATGCTAAAGGTTAATCATTTAAAAGTAAACAAACTGAAACCCCAAGATAAAGTCTGTGGCCCCTGACTCCTCACAAAGTTCAAATGATGTGTAAATAAACAAACCACAAAAATGTATTGATATAGAAAGACTTAAATAGGTTGTGTGTTGCCAAAAAGTTTGAAAACAAAGGAGGTTTCATTCCAGGAGTGGACAAGAAAGAATCCGTGTGGAACACAAAGGGTGGGGATAGGGGAGGCCCAGGTCAAAGGTGAGGCCTTCCACTCAACGTTGGGCCTAAAAGCAATGATAAGGGCTGAAAGCATCCTGTGTGCTTGCTTGAGACAAGCCCTTGAGCAAACATATACTGTAAAGAGCTGGACCAACTGGAATCCCGAAGCCTGACGAGAGAGCAGTGACAGGTGGAGGCAGGGCTTAAACATCTCCCTCTGGACAAGGGCTCCAGGGGTCATTGCCTGGGTGCGAGGTCTGCCTGCTCATCATTGTTAGAAGTCTGCCTTCAGCCTTCTCACGGCAAAAAAAACGACCTTCGCTGCAAAACAATACCTTAATGCTGTGGCATTCCCACCCCCGCACCACCCCAGCCTCCTTCAGCACTCATCTATCCCAGAAATGTCAATCACGCTTCAATACAAGGTTAAAGGGTCAGCATGCCACTCGGCGCGCAGGGTTCGAAGCACACCATTTGCGCATTGACTCGGTCTTCGCTGAACTTCAGCTCATAAGACAAGAGTGTTGCTGCCATGGACGCCTACTTCTTGTACACCACGACAGTCCGGCTTTATCTCTGCTCGAGGGCAATGGACCTGTGGTCGCAAAAACAAGGTAGATACGAGCCTGAGGGGGATTTCAGCACAACATACTGTACTCTTCAGTGCTGTCTGTAGATGATATCACTTCCCTATACCCTGCCCTCCATGTGCACATGGAAAAAATACAAGTTTCCAAAACATTTGTCTGCAGTGAGCAATTGTAACAGGACTGAGCCAAAGAGCAACACAAAGGCAATTCTTTTCCATGAGTGCAGATTAAAAGTTTAAGCCAAGAGGCACGAAGAATGCACTGTCTGTAACAGCGTGACAGTTGGTGTTCCAAACACTCATCCGTATACTCTTCCCCATTTTTTAAAACTTGACATATGGGTGTCAGTAGTCACTCAGGAAGTGGTCAGTCACACAAAATGTCTCTCTCTCTCACACACACACACACACACACACACACACACACGTGCATAAGGCACAGAACCAGTTCCCTAATTACTTAACCAATGAAAACAAATGATTTAAAAATGTCTCACTCGGCAAACACGGGTAGGAGACGTTTCCGTCACGGCGACTCCATCCGGAAAGCCAAACAAGTACGCAGATGCTTGCCGTGTCCACAGGAGCCTCAGAGAGCACAACATGACCCAATGCAGTAATTTACTTTGATTCGTATTTGCTGCATAAATCATCTGAGATGATGCATGCATCAGAAGTCATGTCAGAACAGGAGTTGCCAAACTCGGTTGCATCGTGAAAAGTTGTCTTAAGTTCCTCACTGAACAACAAAGTATGGTGGTAACTGGGCTGCATTTTCTGTTCCACAAAAATTGGACAGTTCAGAGACCTCTGGCATGTGTTCACATCACATTGCCCTGAGGGAGGCCTGGAACAAAAACACCTGAAGGCATAATTGTTGTAGGTACTTTGACATTACAACAAAAACTGATTCAGCAAGCGTGGTTTTAAAATGGAAGCCATTGTTGTGTGAAAGGTGAAGGTTTAATGGCCCATAATAGGGAACCATCAAACCATTCCAAAGGCAGTTTAGTGGCCCTGCTTTAAAGTTTCCATAAAACTGAATCAACAAACACCCTTCCACAACTGGAGCACACGGTTGTACAGTGGAGTCAGGACCACCTTCCTCCTTCCATTCAACTTTAAATCACAGGCACTGAAGTTATTATCTTGCCAGGGCAGCAGTTTCATCCCACTGATCCTAATGATTTTACCCAAGTGTCAGGAAACAGTGGCGTGACCCACTATAAGATGACTCTCCTGAAGTCAGAGAGAATGAGCCAAATTTTAATCCTTAACAGGGCAAAGCTGCTTACAGGCTAAAGGGGCATTGGCTACCAGTCTCACTCGGACCCAAGGAATGACCCTCGCCATGTTTAATCTCAGCGTGACAAAAGCAAAAAAATAAATAAATAAAAACTATGCATATGCACGATCATGAAGTGTTGGGGCATTTTCCAAGATGTCCAAGATGAAGCATCCTGCCGTAGGGTTAAAGCAGACTCCTGTTTTAGCGCCGTAGCCAAAGGCAAAGCAGGCAGACGAAGCAGGGCCCAGAGACAACAGCAAGCTGGGACAAAAAGACCCAAAAGACAGTCTGAGTAACAGGGACTGAATGTGGATGCCCTAGTACAAGCACAGCCAGTGGGCGTCTAAGCTTGTTTTCCAAAACACCCCCCCATACACCTGGACCAGAGACAGTTTGGGTTTCTGTTTCCAGGAGGGATTTACACAGTCCATTTTTGATAAGATCCTAAACACAATGAAAAGAAATACTGTGTCTGAAGGCAAGAGTGGTGAATGCATTGGTTTAAGGCACAAATCTACTGCTGTTATGCAGGAACAAACTGGCCAAAGTGTCACTGAGTGTTAACATGATTAGCACCAAATAATGGAGAATACTTTGGATCTCACTGTCCTTTACTTGCACATGGCAAATGTTTTCAGGGTTTTTGCAAGGAGATTATAATCAACAACTCAAAATAAACACACAAATAGTCACATAAATGTACAGCAGGTTCAAAAATAAATCTTCTGTAAAACCTTCCACAGACAGCCTGTCAGAAAGAACTGCATGCAAGGATGCCAAAGGGGAAAAAATAAAATTTAAATCTATGCATGCAACAACTTCAGTCTGGGTTTCAGTGTAAGTTCTGGGTCATTAACATTCTTGGTGGGAGTGGGGGACAAATGTGCAGCCAAGTGCAATCTCAACACTTTTCCATCACGACCTGTTGAAAAACCTCACCTCGGTTCCAGTCAATGGAAGTGCCAAGAGCAACATATTCAGATGGTTCTCAGGTCTGAAACACCTGCCCTGTGCCATTGCTGAGCGCTTTTTTCCCCCTCACTAAAAAAAGGAGAGCCAAGGAGAACACAGGAGGAGTCTGGGCTGTGGCTCCCTGTGTGGTGTCACCTCAGGCGTGACAAAAAGGTCCAAAGGTAGTCAATTAAACTAATAAAAAAATAAATTAAAAAAACCCACACAACTGAACCATAATGCCCTTTTATTGGAAATAAAAGCTATAGTGTGAAGTACAATCAGCCTGTACAACTCAGGATTTAATTACATAATATGGATACAACACAAAGAACAGAGCAACAAAGTTATGCAACTAGAAATTTTGCAATGCAATTTTGGAATAACATGATTCCATGCAGTCAATGCTAAAAATTCTAACTGGTGGTCAAACAATTGATAATGCTACAACATACATATGACCTTATAAAGGGCTTTGAGAGAAAAGAACATAGTACCACAAATGCATATTCTTTTGTAATGTTCATGTGCTTTATAATTTATTTCCTTATAGAATGGTTTTGGCTGTAGGCTTTGCTTTATAGTCATATTTACGAGTGTACCAAGAGTTTGTGCAGGTGATGATTACTGTATTAGGTGCTTTGCCCCAAATTATATTTTCCTCACTGAAATGATCAATTTTATTACATGAATTACCATAACACAATGTTTTGCTGGAACACAAGTATCACATTATAGCAGAACTCTTATTGCACTACGTAGCTGTACTTTTATGCAATGAGCCATTGTTTCAGCTAATAATTGAATGTGAAACACAAGCTTTAAAAAAAAAAAATAATAAAAATAAAAAAAAAGTACTGCAGTGGGTTCTGAACCAGGACCCAAGTCCACAGTCATCATATCACAAGTGCATCACCCTAACGATATTGTACACGCAGCACACAATCGGACCTGGTCTGCTGCACGAGTGTGGCAGAGAAAACATGGGAAGTGGTGGATAAGGAAGGAAGTCATCAGTTATATCAAAATACTCATTTGGCTAGCAAAACTGGCTGTGGATTATAGGAGCTTTGGCCCAGCTGAATGAGACGTGGCACCCACTGCTGTGCAGGTGCTGTTCATTAGGTTGTACATGCATCAGCTTGGCGTACGCTGTAATGCTGCGCCATGCCAAGCTCAAACCAACATGAGAAAGTTAAACTGTTTGTAACAGTTTCCACATTTTGGTCACAAGTGAGGGGAGAGGCTGATCTGAACACCAAGAAAACCTATAAATATTCTATTTTTGTTTATTTCAGCAAGTAAATAACTTTAAAATTAAAAAAAAGGCTATTTCTATTTAGGTAATTAACTAAAGCCATGACTGAACACCCTCCAATGTTTTGCAGCCTGAAGGGTACAAAGAATAGAGATATACAGTTATATTAAAAGTACATTTAAGTTTACCATTAATTACAATGTACATTTTATATTCTTAAACTAGAGACAGCACTGCTCTTTTCTTTCCACAGTATCTACAATATTAAGTTGTCTTCATTGAAATAATCTCCAAGTTAGGGTATATAAATAAAATGTTTTTAAAAACAATAGCCATGGTAGTTCTCACCACTGCCATCATTTGAGCTCATTCAGGATGCATTTTGAATGAGAAAGCCAAGTTTTGCGCAGTGCAGGGGTTACACACACACACACACACACACACACACACACACACACAGCAAGTTTGTCTAACGGTTTTTAACCTTTATATTATACTGTATAACCACCTAGAGAAGAAAGGCTATGTTTTCATCTGGTTACCAGAGTGAATGTTGAGGGGGAAGAGAAGAAAGTTGAAAGCATACCATCATGCGCAGAACTGGAAGCTCTACAAAGACCATCCTGGAGTCTGGCTGTAGAACATCAGTATAGCCAAATCACAGAGAAGCAAAGCAGTGCTCTTTAAAACTTTGTGGTTGAAGAGAATTCCTGTAGACACCTCCGCACCTGCTGCATCCTTCAGGTGATCCGGAACACATCAAGTCTATACATGAGTGGCACAGCGGAGGCTGGAGCGCATTGTGTGATTACGTATGGAAGCCATATGACACAGACCAAACAACATACTGCTATTGCAGAGCATCAGTACTGCCAAAGGGGAAGCATCGCGCAGCCATATGGGAGGTGAGGGGAGGGGGGTATGAGTGGGTGGGACGGCACAGCTTCAATATTTTATCAATGAAAAGAAATCATCTTGAACTTCAGCCTATAGGAACCCTTCTGCACTCATTTATCACATGTGGGGTTTTGAGGAAATTCACAAAAAAAAAAAAAAAAAAACTGTACTCCGATAGAAAGAGGGCTGAGAACTCGGTATGTGGTTTCAGACGGTACAGAAGAGGGCCCAAAGGCAAGGCAGAAAGGGGTGTGCTGACACACAACCTATGCCCACCTCAACAACAGAACAAAGTGAAGTCAGAGCACCGCCACAGTTAAATAAAAAAATAAAAAAAAAAGCAAACGTTAAGTTTTAAGTTATGAATCTAATAAATGTGAACATGAGTTAACAAGCACAACTTCATCGTAATCCGTGACATGAAAACAAGTGACAAAAAATGTTTGTCAATGAACTGTTACCGCAGTGGAACAGAAACTGTGGGCGTAAAATATGCCTTCATTCAGAAGAATGCACAGTACACTTACTGTACTTTTATCCTTTAGCTCTGGTTCAAGGCAGCTGTATCTTTGCACACAGACACATTTAAAATACAATGCAACTTCTAGAAGTGGGATCTTGCTGTTTCTTGCCATGTATAACCTTTTAATGCACACGGCGCGAGAAATCCAATTACCCTGCAGTAATATTTATGCATACGCTGCCCTGCCACTATAGCACAGCACAAAATAATGATGCCTCGCTTGATCCTTGACACTGAAGAACTACAGGATTTCAGACCCTCGGTGATGTCGTCTGCTTTCCATCTTTCTTTGCTTCTCTTTGTGTAATTCACACAAGGGCCAAGCTGCGTGTGGCGTTTATTTTTAGTTCCTCTCAACAGCAGCAAGCCCTCCGGTTAGATTCACCAAATGTTTCGAGAAGTGATAAATCTAATATTGACCTCCCCTCATGTCCCATTTTGTCTGCCGACAGTGAATCTCTAATTTGCCCCTGTGGGCGACTGTTTGGGGGAGAAAGAGATGTGCTCCCTTGACAACATGCTGTCTTTTCACTGCACCCCTGCCAGCTATAACGGTGTTGTCTTTGGGGGGGGGGGGGGGGTGTTGATTTTTCATTGAAATTGGGGGGGGGCAACGTGGATTTCTCACAGCGACCAGCTGGATGCTCAGTGTATAATTGGCCACACACACACAGAGAGAGAGAGAGAGAGGAGAGAGAGAGAGAGAGAGAGAGAGAGAGAGAGAGAGAGAGAGAGAGAGAGAGACTACATTGGATCGACTCGTCATTAGAGCCACACATTTCAGTCACTCTCGGCACGGCAACGGTATGCTGTGAGGGACTGTGGTAGTGGGAGGCAGAGGGGTCACAGGCACGTTTACGGCTCCCTGTCCTCTGACACAACATCACGCTGGCCACTGTGATTCCAGCCAGGTGGGCACGCCCAGTTTGAGGTGTGGAAGTACAAGGACCCAGGCTTTGTGAAGCAGACATCATTGCTCCAATAAAATCATAAAGGCCGTGCCCCCTCCTGTAGACAGAGTAATAACCCACTGACTCTCACCCACCCACGAGACTCCACTTTGCACCAAGATGTTTAGAAGTACCAAGAAAGAATCAAAGGGATGGGAAGCTCAGGGTGAGGAGCAGTTGCCTGGGGCTAACCTTTCCACAACTTACGCTCCCTCTCTCTCAATCACTACTATCCCAGAGCTTCTGTCTACTGTCTCCATTGAGCAGAGAGACACACAAAACCCACATCACACACAAGCAGTGAGCGGCATGCTGGAAAAGTTACTTTAGTGGCAGCATTTCAAATGTCAAAATAATCTATATCACCAATAAAAGACTCAAAACACCACAAGAACCATGCATGTAGTAGTCTATTGCTTTGGTTGCTGTGTCTTCTCCTCCCAGCCAATCCCTGATGTATATCCGTTTCCCCACATACCTATCCCTATTTACTAACCGTTTGTTCTGCTCTTTATTTATTAATAATCTATTTATTATTATTTATTGTTCTCCTGCCCCAACTATACATTTTTATGTACATATTTGCACTGAGGATGCCTGGAAACGAAACTTTTCATGGGGACAACACTGCTATGCTGTGTTGTTCACCCATGACAAATAAACCTTTGAATCTTGAATCTAGTAAATACACCATTTGGTCATAAGAAAGTGGACAGGCATCCCCCCCCCCCCCATTTTCATATCAAAAAGCTAGATTCTTGTTTTAAAGAATAGGAAATGCATTGGTTAACCTCCTAGAGCCAACCAAAAACCTATATTAAAAACTGCTGGTTAGCTTCTAAGAATGTTCATTAAAAAGAATTCTACTTACATGTGTTTGCTTTTAACTACAATAGAAGCAGCTCAAAAATATGAATGAATTCTTGCAAAACCATGAATTCCACAGTTCCAAATTCATTTGAGTTTGGAGCTGGATGTGTGTGTGTGTGTGTGTGTGGGGGGGGGGGGGGGGGGGGGGCAAATGTGGATCTCAAAACATCTAAGGTTTGCAATTAGTTCCAGTGCCACCATTAAGGTCTTGAAGGAAAAGGCACAGAGGGGGGTCGAGGATGCCTAAAGGACCCTCTTCTCAATAAGGAAGAGTGAACATGCTGGACAAAGGCAGTCGGGACCTCTGGGCCATGAGAAAGCCTCAATATCTCCCTGGTCTGAATAGTTTGCAGATCACACCGGCACAGATCTTTGGAGGTACTAAATACTTCTGTCCAAATTTATTAGGCTGTGCCGGTAGGAAAAACCTTAAAAATCAGTAAGGAGGATGGCACCGAGGCTCTAAAAGTGGCCACAATCATCTGGCAACCTTCCAAATTCCTTTTCCCGCCATTTCTTGGCTGTAACTGGTGACATGTCAACAACGCTCTGGAGGCAGAGGTAAGAATTAGGGTGTGGAAGTTTTCAAACCTCTGTAAAAACTTACATTACATGCCAGCAGCATTTCTAATGCAGACGGGGGGGAGAGACCCTGCTGAAACCTAACGTACAAAAGAAAGTGATTTTAATGCATACGTGATTTACGATTATTCTGTGCTGAACTGACACACTTTGCAATAAGATCGTTGAAAGGTGGAACATAAATTTCTCCTATCGATTACAATGTCAGCATCGATTCAGGAAGCTGTCTAATACAATTGATTTGGGTTAACTCAAGTTGTAATCTTATAAGCATTTTGTGCCTATCCAGTTTTCATTTAACATAGCTTGTAAATATGACAGGGAGTCATAAAATAAAATGTGCATTGTTAATGTCAAAATAATGTAATAGAACTCCAATAATGTGTAACCTCTACTCCTTTAAGTAATGAATTTACCAGTGTAATTTTAGTGCTTTTACAGCTCCAAAAATTTGAAGTACATTTCCTCACCTACGCATGTGCAAAAATTTTCCCGCAATGTCCAGAGATCCTGTTTCTTAAAACTCATCTTGTAAAGAACTTTTTATATAGCTTTACTTTTCTCACAACCACATAGCTCCAGCACATCGAAACTACAGCTTGACACAGCAGATTTTTCAAATACAGTTTATCCCCAACAGGTATGGTTACAAGATGTGAGGTATGTAAAGTAGTAAACCTCAGTTTTAACACATGCACGCAAACACTCGCTCTTACTTGGGCAGCAGATGTGAACTCTGGCTTTCCAGAGAAAGGCAGAGTGCAGTGAGGCAACATTACAAATCAACTCCCCCGGTTGATGGGGCCCTAGCTTTTTGTCCCAGCTGTGTACAGAGGGGTTTATCTTTAACCATTTTACACATTAGGGTGCAGAGCAGACGCGACAGCTCCAGAATGGAGGCCCCATTACTTGATAGCGTCGCTCAGAGGCGGAAACATGCAGAGGCTGGCTCAGATGATCTGGGAGCGACACTCTCCCGTTCTTGGCTGGAGTAGAAAACCAAGATCACAAAATCAGGACACAAGTAATGACCACTCCCAGTGCCTCCACCCTTCTATTTCACACCACGGGGACTGAACCATTCAATCCCACACAGCTGAAAGTGAAGAAACGGCACACTGGTTGGAAGCAATGTTAGCAGTGTTACTTGTAAACCACAACTCTTTGCAATATCAAATAATTGATAAAACCATTATAATGGGGGTGACACATACCTTGGCTGTTTGGACACAGGTTTGTATCCAGCCTGTAAGGAGTTTGTATATTCAAGTGGGTTTTCTGCCACAGTCCAATGACATGTGTTTCAGTGGAATTAGTGACTCTAAAATTGCCCAAATTAATTGACTGTATGGGAATGTGTGAAGCTACGCAGCAATCCAGACTAAAGTATACAGCTTCTAGACATGCACCCAGTGATTATGGAATAAGCTGTGGACCTAAGAAGTAACAATTATGAGTGAGGAATATTGAGCAAGGTTTTATCTGAAAGGATGAATATCTCGGGGGGGGGGGGGGGGGGGGAATGGCCATCAAGAACATGTAAAGCCAATACTGATGTCTTAAAGACTGAGGAAAAAGGCCTCCACCACACAAAAATCCAAGAGTGACATGGAATACAAGACATGTACAGCAGTGTGAGGATGCTGTTTTGACAGTTATGATGTGAATCATTCCTGCTGTTGTAGCAAACTGTTGTGCCACCCCCTATGCTCACTGTTCTCCACCAAATGAAAGGCCTTTGCCAAGTAAGGCTTATGGCGGGCCAAGCCCAGTAGAAAGAGGTCTTCATGTACAATGGTCTGAAAGGTGAGGTCACATTAGACCCAAGGACCTTAGGATCACCCCCATCTCAGAGCTTACCCTTACCATTAGGTGAACTTTAACCCCACTGTCCCTTCCCCCAAATATGACTAAACCTGTTCAAGTAGCTACTGGGTTGTATGTAGGGCTTCATTTTTCATAGTATACATTTTAATCAAGATTACGGTGATAGTTGCAGAGGTACCAACAAATTGAGATTTTTCCCAGAATGCTTGGTGAGCTGGGTGTGGCTGTCTTGTTTTCCACCAGATGCTAAAGAAAAACACCCTCCATTTTAAAAAGACTTCAGTAGCTGAAGCACAGACTGGCATGCAAAAGAGCTGCCTGGAAATCACATTTTAAACAAACTGAATGTTTTTTTTAAATTACAAAAAAGCTTGTAAACACAAATTACAGGGAAGGTTAAAAAAAAGTTTAACAATTTAACATATGTTTCTCAAACATTTGTAAATGGGGAGTATAATTGCTCTTTAAAAAAAAAAACAAATTTGAAGTCATTATTAAACCACATTGGGTCATCCCATCTTATAAATGTTGATGCTGGAAGTACAGCAAAAGAACAGAATGATTAACGGTTTTGCTTTTTTTCATTTCATCGAAAGGGGAAAAAAAAAGTGATTCTGCTCTTGTGCAAAGAATGCAGTGTGATAAAGGCTGGAGTGAAGTGCAAAACAAGAGCTCAGCGGGTCAAATAGGTCCGCTGTAATAGACAATGATGCTTAAATCCCAGTGGTCATAAGTAGCCTTAAAGATCTCCCATTTGTCAAGCTCATGGTGATCGTGCTATGGTTTAAAAAAAAAAAAAAAAAAAAACTTTGTACAACCAAATTCTTTACTGATCAATAAGAGTCCTTCTATGCAGCCTTTGAAAAGTCAGCTGCCCCCCACCCACCATGCCCTTTGACCTCACAAAAGGCCTGACTGAGCAAAAACAGTGCCCTTCCCACGGGGGCCCTGGAGGCTCCTGTTTCACTCGGGCAATGAAAGGGACTACTGTAAATAATGGGGGCCTGTTTGACCCCGCCTTTGTCCACAGCAAGACCTCTGCATCCACTCTACTGTAACAGAGCCGACCTTCCACAATGGGGGCTCTCTTGGCTCCCAGACCCCAAGCCTTGCAGCGCTACGCCCACATAGGCAGGATTAGGGGGGGGAGGGAAAAAAAAAAAAAAAAAAAAAAAAAATTCTCAACCCCAACTCCAAGGGGGGGTCTCCCCTCTTTAAGAAACCCTCTCCCCTTTGTCCTACACCCTCCACTGTTGTCTTTTCTCAAGTTTGTGGGGGTACAAGCAGAGGGGATCACAACAGACTGTAGTTCTATTTTGATCACACAAAAAAGAAAAAAAAAAAAAAAAAAACACACACACCATAAATCTTATTAAAACAGAACAGCAACCAGACAAAGTTGCAGCTAATCCATTTTTTTTCCTATCCCCGAGGTTGACACAAATGGCAAACAAACGTTTTGCCAGGGGCCATACGGGTAGCAGAAACAACCGAGCACGACAGAGAGCTGCAAATGTGGCAAAACGGCCACTCCTCCGGACTGGACATGACTGTTGGGGTCAGAGGCTAAGTGAAATATTTCCCCACTTTCAAGCATGTGCGTGGAGACAGGAAGCTGAAACTCTGAGATAAGCCGTGACGCGGCGATAAGAGCACAAACACCTGTTGGGGGGGGGGGGGGTGGACTGGAGGCCGCAAACTGCTTGTGGCTGAAAGAGGAGGCCAGTTGAAATAAACCCCAAACTCCAAGATGGGAACAGGCCCTGACACCAAGTGCCAATGTGTTCTTGTTACTCTGGAAGGTCACGCTAAGAGCAATGGGTGTAAAATTGACTGTTGGAAGAGGTTTGAGAGAGTTTCAAAAGGAAGGGGAGGGAGGGGACATGCAATCCCATTTCATACTTGACGGTCCATGCTCAATCGTGACAGCGTCATCTGTATCTTCCTGCCACGGAACCAAACAGGAATGATGCTATTTAAATCATTGAGAGCAAAGCCAGCACTTCTGGTGAGGAAATTCTCTCTTGTACTAAACCACTTTTGCAGTTGACAGACCGGGAGAGAAAAACAGGGGCCACCACCAGCTTATTTTAGAGTAGCTAATTTCGCACAAAAATTTTCCATATCTTAACAGCTATATTTACACTAACAAATACACTGACTTCAGGGAAACAGCTTTTATTTGCCTAAACTGCAAACAAATTAAAAACACAACTTTGAAAGAAAATCCTACTATATTTAATGAACCATAAATTAGGAATAATTTATTTTGCATGGCATCTAACATAAGGTCTGTCATAAAAATGAAACAGTCACAAAGGGTCAAAACAGCTTCTTTTGGATGTACTGAACTGCTACCGCAACAGAAGCATTTCCTAATTCCTTCATCTGAGCACCCTGAATATTCCCAGTGAAACAGGAATTCTGTTGAAACTGGAATTACATCCCCAATAAATTTTGTAACCCAAGTACAGAGTGTCCCCTGGTAAACCATATATCATTCATCCTTGGTTGACTGCTAATCCCTTCAGGGCTCCCCCTCAAGTTTTTTCTGGTCAACAAATACATAAATCAATTACAGTTTTAAGCTTTATTCCTGAGGTTTACCCAACTGATCCTCAGTGGATTACAATGTAGCTTAGACAGTGCAGGTCCAGCACAACTGTCCACCAGCGATGCCCACCTTCCCATGTTTTGCTGATACCAGTCTCACCACTGGAAGACCAGCTTTAATCTCTCTCAGGGATTTCATGACAGTGCTGAGGCTGGGTGGAAGGCGGGATTCAGACTTTGCGTCTGCCAACACAGATAGACTCCAATCTCCACATGCCTTCCTGCTGAGAGGAAGGCCACGACGGCGCAGGAAAGCCCAGCTGGCTACAGTGCAAGACAGTGGCTGTTTCTGGGATGTGGTCAGTATGTGAGGGGGGAGAAAGAAAGAAAGAAGAAAAAAAAAAAAAAAACAAAAAAAAAAAAAACCAGCTTCACAAAGCCTTGTTAGCCAAACCTCCACAGGATTAACTTCTTATGGGTGATCCATTACATCAATTGTTACAGCAAGGAAACCTGTATTATTAGTAAAATCATTAATAAACAAAATCGTATTTCAAATCAAGAGTGTATAAAGTGAACAAGTATGACAGAACAGGAAGTACAAAGAAGGAAGGGCAAACAAATTGCTATATATAATGGATTTAGACTTGGTTACACAAGAGATTCTGCAAAATAGAACACCACAGGCCAGGAGGTAGAAGGCAGATGGAAAAGCTGCTTCGTGACAGCCCCCCTCAGCTCCTGAAGCTGGTGGTCCTAGGGGCGAGAGGTAGAGTTACCTGAAGACAAGCATTGAAAGTCAGAAAGATGGGTCTCTTATGACCACCCCATCATTGTGCCCCATGCGCTGGTCTGTATCAGGCATCACACCCAGCAGTAGTACCAACTCACCCCGCCCCCCCAACTCTCTCACACCCTATTCACCCATCCAACAAAAGAGCTAATTAGAGGCCCTCTTGGCGGAAGCCTGGGGAGCGTTCTGATTGGCCACCGTCAGGGATTCCGGAGGCGTGGCACAGCCATTCACGCAGCCTCATGCACGCTTGGGTTGGCCCTTTGCTCTGGGTCCGACATTGTGAACGGCCGCTGGCAGGGCACCGCAAGGACCCACAGGGGAGCGTCACACTGTCTTTCATCTCCTGAGGCCAGAAATGAGATGCTAATGGCACAGCCACAGGATTAATGCATGGCAATGGCCGAAACACATACACACACACGCACAACCTGTAAAAGAGACAAGTGCCTCAAAAAAAGTTTTGAAAATAGAAATATAGCAGCAAAATTCGGAAAATATAAAAAATTTCCAGGAATTGGCTGACAGAGTTACTATTTTAAAGTCTCCCACGCCATGCACCATATGTGCACCATGGGTCACCATATGTAAGGAACACAGGGAAACTGAGAACAGGAGCTACAGGTTAGGCATATTTATAATCTATCTGTAAAGTGCCAAGAATCTGCTCAAAACATCCTGCCAATGATACATTTAAAAAGCTCCTCTGATAGCAACAAACTGTTTCCATTACTATGCTTTTTATTAACATACAGCTTAGTCCAAAGCGTAACAGCTGCATATTGTAGCAGTTAATTTGGGTTAGCATAACTAGCTTGAGGGTACAACACAAGACCCTTGCAAACTCACAACATTAAAGTCTGGTCTTCAAACTACTGCGCTACCTACTTCTGCATTTATAATTTCACAATATCCATTTTGCAATTGATAACATCAGACCGTTTATTTGTCATTAACAAAAAAAAAAAAAAAAAAAAAACACAAGGGAACACAAAGTTTACACCCCATCGCAACTGTCTCATAAAACATTACAAGATACAAGTCAGTAAGATAACCAGAGTTTCAATGTGCAAGCAGCCCAACTACTGGAACAGAGTAAATGAGCGACCATCAAGTTTGGGGTACTTAAATGGCCTTCGGCCTTTATCCTTCCTGACCACAGTTGAACCACGATGGTAGGGGCATGACGCATAGACTGCAAGTTTCATAACAGCTTGCATGATACCGAGAGGCCAGACTATGGTTTGAGGTTTAGCAGCTGCCATAAAACACAGAAAGCAGCAGCTGGGAAACACATGGGGTAACCTGGGGGGGCGCAAAACCTCCTTCCTAACAGCGCTCAGTAGTCTTATCTACCCACCCTTTGTGGATTCAGTTGAAGAGCCACCAAATTTTGGCTGCGCACCCGTTCCTCTGAGTGGCGCCGTTTCAGACATGTGGCAGGTTAGTGGGGCCCAGCCACCTGGCACCACATGGGCCTCACAGGGACCTGAGGGGTGCAGGGAGGCAGGTGAAACCCAGCGCACAGAAAGACTCATGCAACAGAGACCTTGCTTCACTCGAAAAGACCGATCCTTATCTGTCCAATAAGCTGCAGCCGAGCTCACGGCGGTTCTGTGCGATTCAGTCTGTCATCTAAAGTGTGTGCCTAATAATGGAACAGGCCTTCTGCATGTGTGGGCGTAACAGTGCCTGCACATAACATGCCTTCAAAATCCTCCTCAACAATTTGTAGTGCATAAATAGCATGTTTAAATATTTGATCAGCAAGACATTTCAATGCTGAGGGAGGCAAAGGGCTACAAGCATTGCAGCGAAGGTCCTGGTCAAAGTCAAAAGAGTTTGTCATTTACATGGTTACTCAGTATACCGTGTAGTGAAATTGCTTTGAGTCGACAGGAGACTGTGCGTGGTTACATTTAAAAAAAAAAAAAGACGAGTAAGACAAACAGCAAGTCACCTGTCAGTTCTTCTACTCCTAAAAACCCATCTACAATCTTGGGCCAAAGAGCAGCAGGAACACCTAGAGGTAGGAGGCTTGGCGTACTGACGAGAAGTTGGGGAAAATGGTTGAGAGCAGTACGAACAAATGTTGAGTCGTTTTTTTCCCCCCGACAGAAGAATCATCTGTCTCTCCCTGTATTGCTAGCTTCATTGTTTTACAGTAGTAACCGAATGAATAAGAAAAAATAAAATAAAAAAGCAGAACATTCCAGGAACAACATTACCCACCATTTGTCTTCAGCACAAGCATGCTACAGTGAGACACCCAACCTCATCGTCCCGTCAAACTCAGAGCAGATACAATAAAAACAAATGCCATTTTCCAAGGTATTTGTAGTACAGCACTGCCAGAGACCTCAACAAGGTACATTTTAATTACAGCACAACATCAGTTCCAAGGAGCTGGATCACACAAAACTTCAGAGTAGAAGGTGATGTTCAAAAACAGTCCCTGTAGAAAACTTCTCACTGAATGGGGCATGTCCCTGAAAGGTGTCATCAGTGCCACTTTAACACCCTTTAAGACTTTTCAAATGTGATGTTTAACATTTTGAAAGCCATGGCACAACCACTGTAGCGGTTGCAGGAATCAGCATAACCTGTACAATACGAGTTAAACTGTGGAATAAAAAGCTGGGAGGTGCAATTTCAAAAAACTCCACTAGATCGAAGCACAACAGCCCCTCCTCCAAGACATTTTGCTGTTTGTACAGTTTGAGTATCCATCATTTCCAAGGCACTCATTAGATAGCAATTGCGCAGCTTGTTAATTTTCATGAAATGGCCAAGAAGTAGCAATATTTAATGGAAAAAGTCAATTATCACACAAACACTCATGCATCAACCCCAGCTGCAAAACTTATTTACAGTGCATTTGGAATATGTTCTTTTGTTAGAGATATTTACACAAGCAGATAAACTGACACAAAAAGGCAACCCAGAGAGAAAAGAGGTGAAGTACTAATGGTCAATATGGACATTAAGCACAAACAGTTATTAGAATGTACTTTGGGAGTGTTGGCTAAACAAGAGTAGATAAACACAAACTACCAAGGAAACACAGCTTTTCAAGACAAAGCAAACAGCATCCCAAGACCAACAGAGAGGCATGGTCCTTTATTACTATAATTCATATTTATTCATTTCCTTGCTTGGAAGAAACTTCTGGTCCAACTAATTTACAGTTTTAGTAATCTGTACACATTCATATTCTAGTGTTGAATTTCAGTGAAGGTACCCCGCTCACTGCGGCAAGACATCTCCTATCACCTTCAGGTTATATGTCCAGCTTTTTAACCACTATTGTATCAGCCAAGAGTGGCATGGGTTGAGGCACATCTGTGAAGCAGGATGCATCATCTAGCGACCACAGCCGTTGGAGGCAAAGTTTGTACTTGGGAGTGCATCAGGTGTGTCCCATCCCCTCAAACCTCAGGCAAGAGGGTGCTTGCATCACGCTGCCTCAGGGTGTTATCTCACCCAGAGCACAGCGTACCTGCTATCATCCCCATCTGTTCTCCATACACTAAAGGGAAGACCACAGGGTTATCAGCCCCCCACCCCCACACACACCTAGTTACCCCCCTCCCGTGTTGATTTTCTGAGATACGGTTCCACCTCTGCTTCACTGGGGCAGCCCTTTGTTACTGCAACCAGGACTTTGTGCCAATGCCACTCAGGCCCAGGGACCAAGCCAGCAGAAAGGGGACAGAACTGCTACTGATCACATGGAACTGAGAATGAGGACAGGTGTTAATACCATTTTCCCTTAAAGTGCCTGAGAGCCTTGTGTGTGTGTGTGGGGGGGGGGTTCAGCAAATGTCTAATGTTTACTGTTGCATGAGTAGACCCCCCCCCCCCATTAAAACTATCCATAGTAAGTTCCTGCTATATCTTGCCCATGGGGTGTACATTAGGAATAAGTTATCTGCATAACAACAGCATGTAACAGCATTACAGATCAACCCGAGGCTAGTCCTTTGACTTGGCGGCACTGTCTAGAATATTAACCGAAGGCCCTCACTGGAACACCATGCATTTATTTATTAGTAATTACCGTGCTTTGCAAACTGATTATTTTCCTATCAAGGGGGTTACGCAAATGTTGCAGTAATCCTAGTTCCCTGAAGTCATAGGCACAAACTTTGGAAAAGAAATAAATCCAATCCTGTCAGCCACGTCTCCAGTTAAAGAGTCGCTGTTCTAGCAAGATAGAATTTTGATTTAGACCCTGCAGGAAACCTCAGGCAATTGAAAAACAAACAGACCCCCTTCGTTTTTAAATCTCTCAATCGTAAATCTCATAATGTGTCAATATATTACTCTTAAAGGCTACTTCAAGAGAAACACCCACTCTCCTCTACTCTGATACCTTTCCTCGGAGTCACACCATCCATACTCCACCCTTGTCCTGGGGCCAATCAACATTTCATTTAGCTTTATGACATAACCCAGGGCACAACAGAATGAACTGAACTGGCTACGTTTACACAGGAAGCAGGAACTTACTGGATGCATTCAATGTCCGTCCATCCATCCATCCCCCTCTCTCTCACACACACACACACACACACACACACACACACACACACACACACACACAGAGAGAGAGAGAGAGAGAGCGAGCACTATGCCTGGAAACAATTACTGCCAGTTAACCTGACCTGTTTGCACCCCAAAACGAACCCTGGAACAGAAATATTTTTCACGTTTGTAACAAGAGACACCCAAGCCCCCACTGGGCTAGTGGTAAATTTGTGTTAATTAGCCACAAGAAGCGACTCCTTGTGTGCCGAGAGCCGTCAGGACCCGGGTGCTTAAAAGGTCATCGGAAAACAACACAAAATGGGAGACGGGCATCATGATTCACATTGCATTAAACACGCGTGCAAACGCCTGCCTGTTGGCTTTCGCTGCCACAAGTTAGGAGCAACAGCAAGCTTGATCTCCTGCACTCACATTAATAATTACTCAGTTTTGACTGCTAAGCCTCAGCAAGCAGGTTTTAGATCTTTGAAAAATTGATTCTGCGATATCCCCTGCCTAGACTAATTTAATTGCAGTTTAAGCTAATCATCTTCAGTAAACCATACGGTAATCTTTGAGCGTGTTAAAAGGTTTGTGCAATAATGGGAAACTTTCTGTAGAGGGGGTTTTATTTCAACCTTCAAACATCTTTTAAAGTATCCACATAACTAGACGTTCAATTGGCATTGTAATTAGTGTAAATTTTAACCTTAACCCATTTTTCCTGGCACTAAAAAAAAAAAAAAAACAAACAACCCTTATTTCTCAGCACATGGGTAACCTGGATATCATAAACGAAAGCCACATTTCCACTATCACAACTACCCCCACTTGAAGCCTGAACTTCCTCTTAAGAAAAAAGAAAAGAAAAAAAATTCCTATAGAACATGGCACCAGTGAATTCATCAGCAGTGTAAGATGCATCTTTAATAGAAATTACTCTGAACTTCAGCATCAGTACTGCACACATGCTCACATTGCGCTTCATTAAAAACATTGACACTTTGTAAAAATGAACACATACATATCTGTACATATCTGCTAAATCTAATCAAATCTTCAAAAAAAGTTAAGGAAAAAATATTAGCTTAAAATACACCGGTCACTCTCTTCGTATAAACAGCATATTTTGTAAACAGCTCTGTTCCTAAAGGCCAAAAAGTGATTCTGGGGGGTTGGGGAAACAGAATCCTCACCTGCACTTTAACCGTTGTGCATTCCTTCAGATTAGAATAAATGGATCACCAAGTGTCAAAACACCAAAGGCCCTGAACCCTTGGTCAATACAGGATATCTACAAACTCCAGCAGCCCACTACTGAGGAGGATGATTTTCAGTGCCCAAGCACATGGTGAGTGCAAAGCGTAGGCCTACAGTTCAGAAGCCATCACAGTGCAACATGCACAAGCATAGCATCTTCTACTATTCTTTTTGCTGCAAGCTTGCTCCAGAATTGAGTGGGGGGGGGGGGGGGGATCTAACTGTCTTCTTTCTGTCAGCAGCACTGGGAACTGAATCCTTCTCTCTAGCCATATGTCAGGAGCACCAGGTAAACACTGGAGGGATGGAGTGGCAGGCCAGATCGACACCCACTTACCATGGTAAGAGAAAGCGATCCAGTCTTTCACCCCTCTTTAATCATCTTAAATGTCACCATTCACCCTTCCTCAACAGCACCGAAGCTATGGGACACTGAAAGTTTAACGCTTCCATGTTTGCAAATTCCTGCTTCACTTCACACTGACACTCACCTGTCATTTTTGTTTGTTACCTTTTTAACAAATATAATAAAGCCGTCAATCAGTGTGACTGGCAGCTTTTGCCCAAGAGTGCCGCGAGATGCATCTCCGGTCAGTAAACCAGTTAGCAGTTTTAGGTTAAAGCTCAACTCACTGGAAAAGCACAATCCAAATGCACAAACTTTGTACCATTTTGTTAAGAAGAAGGGGAGAAAAAAAAAGGGGGGGCCTTATTTCTCACAAAGCTTTTCAAACAAACAAACAGGCAGACAGACCACCGTTTGTGGGCCATGCTCTCCTTAGCAGGGTGAACAGAGGCCTTTAAAGGGCAAGCAGCCCCAGGGCACATTTCGCCAGCCAGTCCCACTGACAAGAACCAGAGGACAGCTTGCCAGCTCAAAGGTTACATGGTGGAGGTCGAGGCTGAGGGTCTCAGGCAGCAGCGCCTCATTTCCTGGGGATGACATCCCCCCACACCACACACACCCTATCCTCATAAAGCTAATAAGGGCTTCCTTGTCCTGGGTAACCAGGGGCCCTGGGCTGGCCTGCCCATCAATGACCATTCCCCAACTGAGGGGTGTGGGATGTGGGAGGTGGCAAGCTGCTTCCCATTAGCCTCTCCCCCCCGCCAGGTGCCGCTAATGGGCTTGACCAGAGCTGGGCTGGCCGCAAATCACTAGGCTAGGTCTGGAAGCGATCAGCTTGCCTCAGCGTTGCTGAGGATCGAGGACCACTGGTCCTTGAAAACTGGTTAGTAAGCAGCTGGGAGAAGAGAGGAAAAAAAGGCCAAAATCTGCAATTTATGTGGCAATTGCATTGCTATTACAAATTTAACAATTATTTCCCTGCCAATTAAAAAAAAAAGACTGGATGATTTGTATTTCCTGTCATGTCCATCAGTCCTAAGAGTTACTCTGCTGATACTCTCAAACAAACAAAAGTTAGCAACCATGTTCCACGACAAACAAGCAGTGAACATTTTTGGCAGAGTTGCATCACAGCATTGCATAAGTGCACAACCAATGTGTTTCTGGCCACTCTTTGCTTCAGAGTGTACCGTGGTCCGTAATGAAGCCGAACTACTCGGTACACATTTGGAGAAAATGTTTGTGGTGACAGGGCAACATGACAAACAACTTGCAATACTAAAACACTGAAATGATTAATACACTTAAGTTATTTGTAGAGCATTCTCTCAAGCACAACCTTCCTCAAACTCACCCTGCACAGAACTTACAGTGCCTTGTATTCAAAGAGATTTATTTGTCACATACATGGTAACCAGGTATGCACACATACGCTTCAGAGGCATGATTTATAAGCATCACATGAAGTTGATTTGCTTTCCCATTGCAATGCTTCTGAACTCAGCATTTAGAATTGAGCTTTCTCCCTGAAGAAACAGCTGCATCTCTCAGCGCAGGTCCACAACAAAGTGCAATTCAAAAGACACTTATTCCAGCCTTCACCTAAAAAGCATTTGCTTAAGAAAACGTTTCTGGTATGACACTTAGACACAGACTAGTGTCTAATTCACACCCTGCTGTTACATGCTTGTTCATCCTTGCTTTTCAGAATTTAATTTTTCTAAACAACATTTGAAAGTGATGCGATCAAATAATCAATACAACTAACCAGCCCTATACTATAGCTCAATAAAAATACTTATTAGCAAGCACCACAAGTGCTGTAAATGCAACATCAGTATTTCTCAAATAAAACCCTAACGGACACAACCTTGTGCACTGCAGTGTCAGAAAACTATTTCAACAGCAAAATCTTGTAATAAAAGCCAAGGTAACCATCCAGTTGGCTAGTGGCTTTAGTTAACATACACTGCACATTTTATTCTGTTATTTTTGTTAAAATTGGTAGGTTGCTAGATGTCATGGTACTGCATAGTACTGAAGTTGGAGCAACAGCCTGAAGAGAATGACCCACAGCCAAATCAGCCACATAATTACAGCTAGTCAAATAAAGTGAGTTTGGTAGGAAGAGCAACACCACAAACAATCCATAAGGTGGTCTTGTTACAGGAAGTTTTTCCTTCAAGATCTCCTCCGTGTGGAAAGTACATATTACTGCAAGCAAAACCAAACACTGGATATGGACTATACCCCATCTAAGCCAAAAGAACACCCTGTTCACGTAATCATGGCAAATTATTACCTGTATACTGGGGGGGGGGGGGGGTTATTCAGGTCATGAGCACTGATAGATGGTCAAACAGTGCAAGTTCTTTTACATTGTGATTGTGGATACAGAAAATATTAAAGCGGAATGGTATTATATTAAATCCAAGACTTAAAGTGCCTCTATGCGTCAAACCAAGGAGAGCGATAAGTGCCCGTTTATTGCAGAAATGCCAATGATGGAGCGACTGATTTACCTGTGTTGCTCCACTGCATCGTTGTCTGGAAGCTCAGCCCCGCACACGTTACACCGTTCACCCTGGGCCCGGCTCTCAGGCTTGATGCCGGCAGAGAGCTCTCCAAGTTTGCTGAAGAACTCTCTCTGGATGAAACTCTGTGGCAGCAGCCCCCCATAGGCACTGAAGTCCACAGACATGGCCAGGGCAGGGGGCATGTGGATGGAAGATTGCACTGAGGCAGGCATGGACAGCATTGTTTCACTCTTGTGGTTAGGTGGCACAGAGTACAGGGAGCTCAGGTGCTTCTCTGTCAACCCAGCCATGCCCTCAAGGGTCATCTGGTTGACGTCTCCTGACTGGTCACCAGCTCCCTCTTCCCGGACATAGTGAAGTTCACGCGCACTGGTGATCACGCTGCTGCGGGTTGGAGTGCCCGGTCCCTCCCGATTCCGATCCGACTCCCCACTCTTCTCACCATTGCTGGAGGAGCTTGACTCCATTGTCTGAGGGCTCTCTTGACCCTCATCTACCTGCATCATCTCTGTCTTTATCTCAGTAATTAGAGGATTGAAATTGCCCTTGGACAACGGATCCCCACCCACAGTGGACTGCATATTGCCCTGCAGTAGGGACTGGCCGATGCTCATCAAACTGTCCACAGCAGCTTTGGTGGGACTCATCGTGGAGAGGCCAAAGGAGGTTGAAACTGATGGACTTTGATCTACCATGTTAGACAAGACCAAGCCATGCTGGGCAGATGTGACATAACTGCCCTCTTCCATGGAATGTTTTTTTGACATCAATATGCTCTTCCCGTGCCTTGATTTGCGGTCCTCTTCCTCCTCACCACCTCCATCATTAGCATTGATCTCTGTGTCATTTTCATCTGAAGACTGGATGGTCTCCAGGATCTTCAGGCATTGTTCCTCCAGGTATTCGATCTCTAGAATTTCAGCTGCGTACAACAGGTCATCCAGATCTTCAACCTTTGCCTGGAGCGTGGCAGTATAGGCATATTCCAGGATCTGCTGGAAGGTCTTTGGCGAGAGAAAGTCCAAGGTGTAATGCTGGCTGTTGCGGTGGAACAAAATCTCAAACATCTTGCTAGTACAGGCCAGCACAGCCCGATGAGCATGAAACTCCTGGCTGTCCACCATGATGACCACATCACACAGTGTCCCTGCAAGGCGCATCTGGTTGGCCTTCTGCAGGAGAGCAGTGGGGTGGGAGGGGTTCTGCAGTTGGATGGTACCCATTTTAGTCAAATCCATAATGTCTCCGAAATCCACTGATCAGACTCATGAGGCTGTATTTCCCCCCAGTATTTGTTCAGTTATCTTTGTAAACAAGATAAGGATAATCTGGAAAGGGAAAGAGAAAGCAAAAAACAGTTAAACAGGACTGTAACACACGCACACTCACAAAGAATTCATTTTCGTTAAGACCTGGTCCAGATTACACGCAAGAAAAATGCAAGACAGCTTTCAGCACTCTTGTTTTCCCATTCATTCCACCTTTGTGATGACAGAAGGACAGCCATCTGCAAAAGGGCCTGGGCTTTCGGTCTTAATATGGTCAGAGACGTGCAGCATACTCTGTTCTGTGCATTAACTCTCCAACAAGCCAGAGCATGTGCAACAACCCTAAAACTAAAAGAAAACTTTAATTACATTATATATGAAGGCCTGTTGGCTCTGTGGTGTTTAAAAATGGAAGAAATAAACACCAACTGAATACAAGTACATTTTCTAACAGCTGTCTCTGAGGTCATTCTATAATTTAACAAAAAAGCAAATAAAAAAAAAAAGCTGAGATTCATTCTGTAATAGGGATTACTATTACATGTAAATAGTGGAATAGTAAAATAGACTAAAAGGCATAAACTAATCTACAAAGAATGCTTACATTTAGTTATGAATAACATATGCTTATATAAAAAATAAAAAAACATTTAAAAAAAAGATTTGACTAACATTGCCACATTCAGAACATATTAGCAGAAGGCCCCTAAATAAACAACCAAGAAGCGCTCTGGTTGTTCTGTGGTAAAGGGAATGAAAGTAAAGATCATTAAACGGAATCCCAGCTCGACATGATGCCATCGCCTGAAATTCTCGGACAGGAACGTATTCCACACACGTTTCCCGCGCGCTCAACGTGGCGGCGGCGGCGGCGCACGCGGCCATCCGGCGCTCTTCCCGCCCTCCAGCATCTCCACCGTCTATTTTTCGTGTTTCCCTCATTTAATAGCGCGTTCCAGCGTCCGAGGCGTGAAAACGACCTCGACTGTGCGGCGAGAAACACCTCCCGTGTCATTTTTTTGCACGATTTAGCTGTCGGAGTCACAAGAAACACCGGAGTTGGGAAAAAAAAAAAAGGCTTTTTTTGAGTCTTAGTTGTATTTTATGCAGGCTATTTTGCACAGATAGCGTTGCCCTCAGAAAGAAGGGCGCAGAGCGAACAGCGCAGATACCGGTGGGAACGCGTACACAGTGGGGAGGCGCTATCGCACTGAACCCCCCTAAACACCGGCAGCGATCCCTGCCGTCCATTACATCGTACCGTGGTTGAAGAAGATAGAGAAAGAAAAAAAAATCTCACACACACACACACACAGCCAAAGAAACCTGTTTGCCGGTGAAGACGACTGGCGATCTCGTTCATGTACCCCGGACTCGACCGTGTCACCGCCGGGCTCTCAGCACCGTTTCAATAATAATTATCCATCATTCAAGGAAGATATTAAATAAAATGTTCACCCAGCACGAGTCGTGGCTCCTAAATCGGAGACTTTGGACTGAAACAAACACACGCAGAGATAGTGTGTGTGTAACCATTTACCCACTGGGTACCACAGTAACGAACGAGTAAAACACAGAGAATCATCCTTAGTGGAGTAACGCAGAGCTTCAGAAACACTAACCTCCTTCGGACAGACAAACAGAGGGGAATAAAAACACTAAAAGCAAATCAACCTGCACGTACTGAGGAAAGTACTGGCCATTATTTAGCGGACATCTTCGTCTGAAGCGACCTGAAACGTCAGATAATCAACTTTACCTTGATTTACCGCTTTGTACGACAGCGTTGATAGTGGAGCAACAGCTTACAAAGACACTTTCACTCACATTACACTCAACCGGTAAAGTGGCAGCCCGCGTTAGACGCAAAAAGGAGGTTGTCACACGGATCCGGGTCTGAAACACGACGGAGAAGATGCAGGAGAGTACACGAAGAGGACCCCCCACCCCCTTACGCACGCGCGGACACGGTGACTTGTTGATGGAGAAGCGAGCGGAATGCCAATGGAGGAGCTCTTATTCACCGCTTCGCACCACCAATACATAAACAGTAGTCATAACGAAGATGGATGCCCACCGTAAAGCCCAATTCTCTCAGGAGGAAGAAAAAAAAAAGTTGAACAAAAACACTTGACGCAAAGAAAGAGTAATAAAGGCGGACGCGAAGCGCTGCAGTTGTCACAAATCGTCGTAAACATCTAAGACCAATCGATTTGTGTGTATGCATCTGTACCTGCAGATGTGGGGACACACAGTCGTGCCGAGGTGTTGTCAACACGATGAGAAGTCGGTGTACCTGCTGTCGAGACGCGTTGGCCGACAACAGACCATCATATTAACCGGTGTGCTATGTTACACCACTTGCTCCTTCAGTGTCAGCTGAACACTAATACAATTTAGAAAAATTAGTGAAACTCAAAGCATTCATTTCATACCGGCGTACGTCAAAACAGTAAGGGGAAAAGTAAATGTGGAGGGATACTGCTCCGGCTCCAGCTGACTCGAGAGCCATTTCCATCAGTCACTTTTACACAAGATGCCAATTAACCCACGTGAACTGCGTATTAATCGCTCTGGACGCACGCACGCACGCACGCACGCGGTACACGTAAACATTTGTATTCTTCGTTTTAATGGGAGGAAGAAAAACACACACACACACACACACACACACACACACACACACACACACAAAGATGTGCGTCCAAAGGGGTGCCCACATCGTGAAATCGAAAGGCAGTAACCACAATAACAATAATGCAAAATCCCACCCTTGCTCTACACATGTATCGGGTCTCTCAGATGGATAAGCCGTCACCTCACGGACCCTCCACTCGTGACCGTGTGACAAAAAGGCTCCCGAGACGCAGCAAGTGCGCGGAGCCTCAACAAAATGACACCAGCGCGCCTGACAAACTTACTGAAAACGCGAATTCCACGGACTGTCAACAATGTAAACATTAAAAATGAAAATTTAAAAAAAAAATAAAAAAATAACACAGAGTTCGCCGGCGTGTCGGTACCTCGCAGACGGGTGCGCGAGCAGCGCGTCACCGTGTCTGGCGCGCGCGCTGAACTGTAGGAACCGAGCGCACGTTCCCGCTGCGCTCGTCCACGGAATACTAACACGCGCGGCTGACGTCAACAGCGCCGCTCGGAAAGCGACACGAAAGCGACAAATCTGTCAACTTCCACGCGTAGCTGCAGCACCCGGCACTTGAACGCCGTGCTGCTGCGAGGAAACTACGGCAGAAAAGGATGCTGCACTTCTTTAGCTCCGCGGCAACATTAGTGCTCTCGCCCTGAACTCAGCTCGCGTCATGGAACTTGTGGCTGCTCGAAGAAACAGTTCGGCGTCAGCGGCCACTCGACACGGCGCGCACCGAGCCCGAGTTTGTTCGAGTGCTGCTAGCGGGCCACCAGCAGGCGCGCACTCACCTCGGCTGCACGCTTGCTTCTCCCGGCGAGCGGCTATCAGGGCAGCGGCATCGCAGCAGCTCACTTCGCGGGAGCCGCTCTCACGCGCACTGAGCCCGCCGTCCGCGTCCGAGCGAGCGAATCAACGCGCCGGTGACGTCAGTGCACTGACTCACTCCCCTGCGCTCGTGTCGTGTCGTGTCGTGTCGGGGCGTCGGAGCCGCGCTCGAGCTGCGCGCCGGCCGAACCGTGCGAGAGTGAGACACCTAGGGGGCTGCTGTCTTTCACGTCCGCCAGTCAATTGGGGGACACATTTTTACTGTCATCTTGACGAACGACAGGAACCCTATCGGACGGAGATAAAACTTTAAGCGCACAGTTAAAGTCAGACCAAAAACGATTTATTTCAAAGTCTGCAGCCAATAAAACGTACAAATAATTACCAAATGAGTATAATCTGGATAAACCCTTCAAGCGCCAGTATAAAATGTCAAGTTTAAACAAGTCAAACTGTGGCACAGCTGCACTAACTTGGAGCATCACGGATTCTGCGAAACTGAGCATTCGCTTTATTTTCACGCGGTCATTTTAAAAGTGGAGTGCGCGACGCAAAATCTCTCACTCGGAGAAACAGCAGCCGACTTAGACAAGCAAGCCGCTGCGGCTCCTCCGAGGACTCTTGCCAGCGCGTTTGGTCCCAAAATATCTGTCGAGCCGTTACACCTTTGCCCTAAATATGGGGATGCAGGGGCGCTGAAGGCAGCTAGCTGCATGCCGATGTTTATTTGTAGTCATTCGAGCACCGCGCATCAAAGCGAACCTCTTCGCAGGTTGGCTGGCTGGGTGGCGCCCGCTTCAGCGCCCTGCCGAGACGCACCTCCCTGCTCCTGGACCCCCCGTGAAACGTCTGCGTGCCCAGCGCTTTCTTGCCGCGCTCTCCCGCCAAATCGCGTCTAGTTAGGCTCTCATTAGCCAGGTGTGGCGCAACCGTTGGCGCGGAATCCATGATGGAGGCGGAGGCGACGGCGGCTTTGGGGACGGCCTCAAGAAAGCCACCTGTAATTGTCATCCAGTAAAGACTGCACTCTTCCGTTCATTACCTCAAGCGCTCTGCCTCTGCTCCGATCACACCAGGATATGTGTTTATAAGTTTCCTAATATACTTGTCGTAGAGATGACTTTATTTCATTTTTCATGAATGGAGAAGGCAGGGCTGATGTTACTCGTGTGTCAAAGCCTCCTCCTGCAGCATTTTGGGGCCTGGCAGGTGAATGAAGAGATTTTGAACGATGCAATCCCATTATTCAGCAGTCACATCTTTGTACTTAATATTCTGTTTGAAAACTAATATCATATTCTGAAGCTATGAGGTGCCATTTATTATTGCCTTTCAGTACATTAGCCTGTCATTTCCTGCTGTAAAAAAAGCAAATTTTAGGCATATTAACACCTTAAACAAAATGCCACACTACTTGAACAGAGAAATAATGGTGCACAGCAGAGAATAATTATATGGAATGCAACTAATCAAAATATCAATGAGAAATGTGCTATTTTTATTTAAAGAGCAGCCGAAGCTTCTTAAAACTCCCATGAAGAGGTTAGATCACAGCAGTAGTCTTGATTCTGAGAACTCAAAATAAACTGAGAAACACTGAAAGTACCTGATGCACACATTTTCAGGTATCACATATTTTGAATGCAATGCAGGCTGGCGTGAGGAAAAAAACATTAAAAATGAAACAGACAAGAGAGAACTTTTTTCTGCAGCCATGTACATACCCTCGCAATTTAAATGTTAAGAGCATAATACAAACTTGCTCAATTGTTGTCAACAATTTAAGACAAAAACAAGCTAAAACCTCTGTCCGGTTTGCAGAGCTCCTGGAATGCTGATCACCTTTGGGCCATGTGGTAATGCAGATTTAACAGAGGGATGCAGAAGAAAGGCAGCGGCCTAATCTCCATTTAATCCCTGTTTTACTTGGTGAGAGGGAGATAAGTGCTCTCCTGTAAGGCCGTAGTATTTCCAGTTCTTATTCATTTCACATGTGACAGCATTTTGAGGATCCTTGGAATCTATACTGCGAACTAGCAGGTATCCAGCCATTCTAACTGGCTGCTGACCCTGTGCTGTATAGCTGTACCTGTGAGCCACAGCACACGGCTTATCACCTGTTTTAAAATAAACTTGTAAAGATCAGATGGATGGAGCTTCGTTCACATTAGTCTGAGATGTTCATGCAGGCTGTGAAACACAGTCAGCAGCTCTGTTTGCTGTATATTTAGGAACCATCCATCCATTCCAATGAGCATGTCACTGTGAGGCTGACGTTGAGGACTTACCCGTCCACCATTTTGAAAGTGTCCCAGGTGAAGGGCCACATGACAAGAATTACCAGCGCTGCCTCACTTCCCATGGAGACGTGCGTGCCTGGGCCTGAATGGGCCTTTTTATTCGTATGATCCTTGGGGCATCCCATGTGCTGGGGCCTACACACCTGACCTCTGACCCCAACTCTGACCTTGCTTGGATTCAGTCCTATGCACAAGGCCCTCCCCTATGCGCCAAGCAAAAGACCTTTCTTGAGCTTTTTTGTGTTTAAGGTGAATATCCATTCTGTAATCCAGGCACACTAAACAAAGATATTATGCTGACCTTAGTGATTGCAGGTTGAGCAATTTTCTTGAAATTAAACTAAATCCACAGGATTGTTGTTTTAAAAGTAGGCAGTGTGGTTTGGGTATCATCTGTCCACTGGCTGGTTTTGTTATATGGCTTAGTCTGTCAGATCATTGAAAATAGCTGGATATTTGGAATAAATGCAGGCATGTACTGTTATAACGCTATACATTTTGATGAAAATAATGCAGGGTTTGACTCAGAATTTGGATGAAATTAAAAGCATATATGATGATTACACTAATAGAATTTTTTTGGAACAGAAACAAATACAAATCAGTCATTGGTGTTATAGGCAATATTACTGATGTAACATTGCATTTGAAAATAGCTTGAAAAACAGAATGTATCCTTAACCTAACTTATTTTTTAAGTGGATTTCTTGATGATAACCAGGAGAGTTCTGGTGGGTTTAAATTATTAATTGGGGATGTCTGGTGAATTCTTGGTATGTAAAAGATTTAAATCTCAATTCCGAGGGAAACGCGATGCCACGTTTCTAACACTGCATGATAAGATGTGAATAGATCCCCAAAATGAATTAGTTTGGGCATTTTCAGTGTTCCAGGAGCGCCATAATGTATCCCCTCCCAGTTTAACTGTCATTTCTAATTAATGGGTCTTTTTCCTCGAGGTTAATGGGTGAGCTGGTCATGTTGACTGACTTGTTTTATTTACTAAAGGCATATTTACCCCTCAGAGTCTGGGGCCTACACCTATTTAGTCAGGTGACAAGATGATCCCTTCAAGAAGGCTTTTAATCAATACTAGTCTCCCCTGACCGAGGGACGGGAACAGTGCCAGCGACCGCCTTGGTTTCAGGTGACAAGTATCATGAAGAACTGGAGTGTCACAGTACAGTGGACCCAGCCACTCAGCGAGGGAAGAGGGAAATGCATCTCACAAAGGTGAAGGAAGGGGAAAAGTCTATTAAGCTGACATTTTGGAACAAGAAGAGGCTTTTTTCCCCCCACTGAGATTGATTCGGTGCAGTCTTGCCCTCAGCGCAACATCCTCTGAGCTCTCCGCGTTTCAAGGTCAGAATTTTCCCAACCCTTTTTTGCGGTCAGGCACCAGTGAGGAGTTGCCTTCACAGTGCTTGGCCTTCTTGCCATCTTGCAGGTGTCTGTGTGTTCTGGGAAGCGCGTCTATATTAGCAGCTGCCAGTTCCACACCTAAGATCCGAATGGTGTTTTCACTTGAATGCTTTCAGCAAAAGCACCGTCCAGCAATATTTTCCTTCACTTTGAGACTGTCACCAGATCTCACTGGTCCAGATCATGGTGCTGGAGGTTCCTCATTTGCAGCGCTGCACTTCCCTCATCATGACTGCGCTGCACAGCTAAAGGACATCAACTGACTTCTCTTTTCCATTGTGCAGTTAAGTTTAAAAAGGAGTATTAGGGAGTATTATATTTTTTCAAGATTAGTAACTTGCAAGGGAATCAGAACTCAAGAGCAGTGTTATAACTTGAGCTAATTGCCTCATTAATGATTGATGTATTAAAACCCTAGGAGTGCTTCACTGTGGAAAAACAAAGCCCTCTGACTAACTATGGTTTGATATAAATAAGTCGGGTTCTCCTTGGTTTGAATAAATTAATTATTAATGAAGGGTTTTATTCAAGGAGGTGTGATTTAAGGCTAGGTTTATTGCTGGTTCACCAGAATTGTTTTTTTTTCGGCGCACTTGGATTCCACCGTCAGGTTTTTTTGGATTGTTGCCTTACTGAGCTGTGGTCAACAATTACATTTTTGGGACTGTGTTATTCTGACAGTTTATCACTCACCATATCTGCAGATCATTGCGAAGTGTTCCTACCATGTAAATAATTTAAGTAAATCATTGCAAAATGTTCTAGCGTAACCGAGTAAATAACAAAACTGCAGGAACGTCACTAAAGAAAGTTTGCTAGCTTTACATCATTTGTACAAAGAGGCAATGAAAAGCAAATGTATTTTACACCCCAATATGTTCAAACCAACTCATCGTGATGTATTTAGTCTGTTTGAATTTGGTGGTTTTATTATTTTGAGCATTACTTACACTTTCTTTGCCCTTTTATACGCGTTTTCTGCTCATCTCCCTGTACCTTCCTGCACCATGTTTGTGTATATTTGTATATAAACAAGATCTGACAGTATAGACATAACGGAATCCTAATACGACAGAAAGACCAAAATACTGTATTAGGGCCCTGGCACTGGGTGGTGTCACTGGGCAGGGGCACGTTGTACACTTACCGTTTTCTGCTGCATTTTGTGGCGAAGTCCTGTTTTGCTAAAGGTTCAGTCTTTCTCCTTGGGGTGCAATCCATGACAATTATGTAACGGCACCTATAATTCCTCTTTCATTAATGTCCAATACTGACTTGGGGGAGGGGGCCAATCGATGTGGTTACTGGAGCTCACGGGGCAAGAAAATCTTTCCAGCAGCGCTCATAAGGAGCAAAAGAGAGCATGAACGGTGGGATGGACCGAGGGCTTCGGAGGACGACACGGCCGAGGCATCCCCGTGCACAGGTGCGTCCCTCGGCATTCGTGCCAAGTGAGCGGCGAGAGGATTCCCGTTGGATTCCCGGGTTTTCAACAGGTCGCCCATGAAAGGGATGCATCGGGCCCTCAGCGCACAAAACCCGAGATAAAAGGGCTCTCCAGTAGCAGCGTACACCAAGTTTAAATGACATAAAATGTTCATATCATCCGAGTTCAGTGTGAAACACAAAGAAAGATCATTCACGTATCAAAACGTTTAGGGATAATGAGTAGTTTCGCGTTCCCATAATGGCGTGCATTTTTGTTTTTAGTGTATCAGCTGTATTGTCTTGTAATACGTCTGAAAACACTGCTCTATTTATTAACTGATTACTAGTTTTACTAGTAACTCGGATTATACAAAGAGTAGTAATGATGAGAAAAAACTCAATTTGTCTGCCGTCCTCATGGGCTCTCAGTGTCACTGTCATCCGGACACATCTGGACGTCCATCGACAGCACTGTCGGATGTTCTTCTCTGATGACCCAGCTGAGGCCTCGGTCCCAAGCGTGTCCTCTTGTGCTAAAGCTACCTTACCTTAACGTGCCCAATCTAACAGAGAGCAGGGTGGAGCACATCCCTTTCTCTAAACCGCTTTGCTGCCGCTTACATTTGCTTTGTTTTTTCCAGCTGGACATACGGCTTGTGTCACTGGCAGTGAATAACAACTGGCTGGTCAGCAGCACTTTGGTCAACGGCAACTCTTGACTGTTATTGATCGAAGTGGCAGTGAAATGCGTGTGAACTGTACAGTCAGCCTGGTTGAACTGAACCTAATACCAGATGGAATTTCACACAAGTGCACCGCAGTCCTGGCTTAAATGAAATTAAAGTGAACCCATGCAGCTGTTCTGCCAGTGACTTCCACTTGGTCCCTGTAATGAAGTGCCTTGGATGCCGCAGGTAGTGTTCTGGCTGAAGACAGCGACCTTCTCCGCTGAAGATCGGCAACGAGCCCAGCTACTGCAGCTTTGTGGAAAGTATTAGCCACACCAGAATGGGTCTGATAAAATGTCCAGCTGTATAAATGGGTGAAAGCGTGATAAAAATCAGCAGTAACAATGAAGGAACCGCAAAAATTGAGATGTATTCTTAATCAAGGGAATAAAACTTTCACAACCTTGTATCACAGTCAAAAAGTCAAAAAAAGTCAAAAGAAAAAAGTCAAGTCAAAAGAGTTTATTTGTCAAGCACATGGTTGTGTACCATGTGTTGAAATGTGCACCGATCTGAACCAGGATGACTGTGCGAACAATCTATAATGGAAAATGAAGCAAACACATATCCAAACACTAAGAAGAATAGAAACAGAAACAAGCAGTAAATAGATAAATAAGTAAGTAAATAAGTAAATAAATAAATAAATAAATAGGCAAAATGGTACGGAACAGTTAAGGTGCCCTGGAAGGGCAGTGACAGTGGGGGGGGTTGGAGCGGAGTGGTCAGAGATTACGTGAGGGTAGTCATGTCATGTCGGGTTCAGAAGTCTTATGGCCTGTGGTAGAAGCTCCTCCTTAGCCTCTCGTTCTGGCCATAATGCTTCTGTAGCGTTGCCTGGTTCATCAAGATGAATAGATGGTTGCTGGGATGGACTTGGAGTCACCGGCGATCCTACTCGCTCTGGTCCTGCATCTCCTGGTATAGATGTCATGTAGGGGCCAGTAGATCCAAGATCTGGTACAGCGTTTGGCTATAGGATCACTCTCTGCAGTGCCTTGGTGTCGCAAGCACAGCTATTCCCAAACCAGGAGATGATGTTCTGAGTCAGACACTTTGTACCCAACACCGGTAAAGGTCTTAGAGATAGCTGGAGAGACCTGTAGCTTCCTCAGCTACGGAGGTGGTAGAGCCGCTGCTTTGCTCTACTGGCAGGCTCGGATGTGTACAGTCCATGTCAAGTCCTCAGTGACATAGGCAGCCCAGGTATTTGTAACTGCTCACCCTCTCCACCACAGTCCGTTGATTTTTAAGGGGGGTGTGGGACCCGCTGCTGGCGCCTACCAAAGTCCACCACCATCTCTTCGTTTTGCCGACATTCAGTGCAGGCAGTTCTCCTGGCACCATGATGCCAGTTTTCCACCTCCTCTAAGTATACTGCTGTCTCATCGTTGATGGAGATGAGGCCCAGCACTACCGTATCATCAGCAAATTTGACAATGGAGTCGGATGCGTGTGTGGCCACACAGTCTCGTGAGTGTAGGGCATAGAGCAGAGGGCTAGAAACCTGGCCTTGGAGCTCCTGTGGTGAGTGTGATGATGCCTGAGTGCAATACCCCACTCACCACCTGTGGTCTGCCTGTGAGGAAACTGAGAACCCAGGCACACAGGTGGCGGTTCAATCCCAAGTCATTCAGTTTAGTGAACAGTCTACGGGGGACAATGGGTGGTGAAAGCTGAACTGTGTCGATGAACAGCGATGCAGCACATAGTTCCCTGTTTCCTGTCCATGACTGGTGGTGTGCAGGACGTGGGATATGGCATCGTCCATTATGGATCTGTTAAGTGAGCAAACTGAAGTGGGTCTACAAAGTTGGAGATGGATGCTGTGATGATGGCTTTGATGAGTCTCTCGAAGACCTTCATGACTACCGAGGTCAGTGCTGCTTGGGCGATAGTCATTTGGGCATGAGGGCTTATTGTTCTTTGGTACGGGACAATGGTGGATGTTTTAAGACACTGAGGACTGTGGACTGAGCCAGGGCTTCGTTGAAGATGGCTGTGAGAACTCCGGTCAGCTGGTCGGTACTTAGCCTTGGCACAGCAAGCGCCCGGAGAGATGCCGTCCGGCGGCGCTTTCCTGATGTTGGCGCTTCAGCTCCCTCCGCACATCGGACTGTGGCCGGTGATGAAGTCAACACATTCGCCGCCAGGCTGCGGCTGCGGGTCTCGCTGCGGTCGTGGGTGACTTTAGCGCAATCGGACTCGAAGCGGGCATAGAATCACATGAAGAAATGGGAAAGCATCTCACTTATCATCATCATCTGCATTTCAAAATGTTTTTTTTTTTTTTTTGACAACCATTTGTTGCGTAAAGTTTTACCCATTTTGTCAGCCTGCTTGGTTGCCATAGACCAGCACTTTCCCTGAAGATGCTCAACACAAGTGATGCTTTGGGGACATGACTGCTGAATTATCGCTGATAACAAGGACGGCTTCCTACATGAATTCTCCTTCATCTGCCATGACTACCACTCTTTTTCTCCCTCACACACACACACACACACACACACACACACACACACACACACACCTGCAGGTGAAGGCAAGACATTCCTTTAATTTCAGTATCGGTGGTAGGAGACTTGCAACTGATACTGCCAGTTCTTGTGGCCCCAAAGATGCTGGTGTCCTGCTTCCTGAAGTTCAGCTGGGACTCTTGTCTTGGGCTGATAGAGAGAGAGAGAGAGAGAATTGTTTCAGTGTGGCCCTGCATCCTCACTGCAGCCAGGCGTCTGGTCATTGCTTACATGATGGCTCAAAGAACGCTTCATATTGCACTATTGACGAGAACTGGACTTTAGAATCCCAGCATCACCAAGCCCGGTGACAGTGACTTCCTGATACTCCTGCTGCGCCTCCGGCAAAACCAAGGAAAGATTCTACTGTTCTATTATCGGTATAATTATTAATTATGTAACTATTAATTATTTCTGCAGTGAATGAATAATGTACAGTTCAGACTGCATGGCAGCAAAAGCTATTCTTTTAGCTCCAATTTTTATGAATTAGAATCTATCTATCTATCTAGACAAAAGTATTGGGACGCACCTCTTAATTATTGAATTCAGGTACTTCAGTCAGACCCATGGCCACAAGTGTATAAGATCAAGCACCTAGCCATGCAGTCTCCATTTACAAACATTTGTGAAACAAAATGGGTTGTTCTGAAGAGCTCGGTGACTTCAAGCGTGGTACTGTAATAGGATGCCACCTTCGCAATAAGATGGTTCGTGAAATTTCATTCCTGCTGGATATTCCACGGGCAACTGTAAGTGGTATTACTGGAAAGTGGAAGCATTCAGGAACAACAGCAACTCAGCCACAAAGCGGAAGACCACGTAAAGTCACAGAGCGGAGTCAGCGACTGCCAAGGTGCGTGGCGTGTAAAAGTCGCCAACGCTCTGCTGATTCCATAGCTGAATAGTTCGAAACTTCCACTGGTATTAATGTAAGCATAAAAACTGTGCGGTGGGAGCTTCATGGAATGGGTTTCCATGGCCAAGCAGCTGCATGCAAGCCTCACATCGCCAAGTCCAATGCCAAGCGTCGGATGGAGTGGCGTAAAGCACACTGCCACTGGACTGTGGAGCAGTGGAAACGTGCTCTATGGAGTGACAAATCACACTTCTCTGTTTGGCAGTCAGATGGGCAAGTCTGGGTTTGGCGGATGTCAGGAGAACGTTACCTGTCTGACTGCATTGTGCCAACTGTGAAGTTTGGTGAAGGAGGGATAATGGTGTGGGGCTGTTTTTCAGGGTTTGGGCTAGGCCCCTTACTTCCAGCAAAGGGCAGTCTTAATGCTTCAGTATACCAAGACATTTTGGACAACGCTATGCTTCCAACTTTGTGGAAACAGTTTCTATTCCAGCCTGACTGTGCCCGAGTGCACAAAGCAAGGTCCATAAAGACATGGTTGGATGAGTTTGGTGTGGAAGAACTTGACTGGCCTGCATAGAGCCCTGACAAACACCTTTGGGATGGGAGATTGCGAGCCAAGCCTTCTCGTCCAACATCAGTGCCTGACCTCATAAATGCTCTACAGAATGAATGTGCACAAATTCCCACAGAAACACTTAAAAATCTTGTGGAAAACCTTCCAAGAAGAGTGGAAGCTGTTATAGCCGCAAAGGGTGGACCAACTCCATATTAAAGTCTATGTATTTGAATGCAGTGTCATTAAAGTCATTAAAAGTGTTGGTGTAATGGTCGGGCATCCCAGTACTTTTGTCCATATAGTGTATCTATCTATGTGTTTTCATCAGGTAATATTTAAACCAGTCAAGGGAAAGTTTGAAAACCATTCTGAATAGTACAAATAAAATAAATATAACTTCAGGTTAGGGAAACAGCTAGCTTAATAATATAAGTTAATTGAAACAATATTGCTGTACTTTATGAATAAAAGGGAGAATTAAAATGAAAGAGAATTAAAAACAGAACAAGACAACACAACCAAACATTTCACGAAGAAAACTGTTTCTTCTAAATACGACACATCTTAGAACACATCCACTAAAATGCTTGAACAATATGGAAGACCAGAAGGTGCCCAGCTCTGAACAGACCTGTATGCATAATAATATTATAATTAATATTAATAACGCTGCATGTAGCTTTGCTTCATAACTGGAAAATATGAGAAGTAGAAGAAAATGATGACTCTTGTACACTGTCAGGTTTTGCAGGCAATCCTGGCCCCCCACGCCCCATGGATGCTCCAAAATCAACCCCCCCCCCCACGGTCCTGATCACACTTCTGACCCTCTGCCACCCACTGACGTTCTACCAGGAGGTTTTCGGCAGCCACCCTCTTTCTGCTCCGTCCTAGGTAGGACATCACCTCACTGTCAGTGGACATTAAGTTTCCCTGGCACTGCTGCCGCTGGCTCGGCTGTTGCCACAAAGACCCCAAATCCATCTTGGACTTTGTCTTTCGGTCCTAACGAGGTTTCGGTCTCCGCGATTTGGGAAGGTTGGCTGCCTTTGAAAGGGCCCGGCAGGTCCGTGGACGGGAGAGGGCCAGGTTGAATGCTAAAGCCCTTTAAAGCCAGCTCCCCGCCGCTCCCATTCAGGGCAAATTTTACAAACTTTCTTTCATGTGCTGCCTGGGCCTGAAGTGTCCATTGTTTCCTGGTGGAGCAGTGGCCGGATTATTCAGCAGCGCTAAAAAACAATGGCAATAATGATAATCGATGAGGCAATTAAACTCCATCACTGAGCAGAGCCCTTCAGAAATGACAAGCAGCAACGGAGTTGAGCTCAGAGTCATAATTCAAAAGCAAATCAGGTCCTCCTGCATAAGTAAACCTTCAAACAAAGCCCTGGCAAAACTCTTTAAAGATTAAATCAGATCACACAAATTTGATCTAATACGTTTCTCCTGGGAAAATCCATTCACAATGTGTGATTCAGTATGATTTTTCTTTTAAACGTTAAATCTGATTAGGTTTTTGTGATCGGGGAGGTCTTTATTAAATCTTTTTGTTGGGAATTCTGCAATGATAATTTGAAGCTCTCCTTCAGGAATGGCCTGAGGACTGCAGTCACTCTGCAGGCTCCAGGTTCTGGAGGTTACAGATGCTCTCCAGAGTGTGTTGAGAACACCATGCAAATGGAAAAGCAAAACCAGGTGATGCCAGGTGAGGTGGCCATGAAATGTGAGTCCTTTGTAGAAGGTGGTGAATCACACAACCCTCCCTTCTCCAATAGGACCCCGTTCACTCGGACTCCTGTGTGACTCTTCACAGCTGCTTCCCATTGATGCTCAGAAAAGAAAAGGGATTTCTTCCCCCTAGAACCCGTCCATCTGAGTGTAAAAACCCAGTTGTCCCCAGTGGAGCAAAATTCCAAACTTCCCTCTGAGCTTCTCTCTGCCCATTGTCCACCTTGGAGGTCGCCGGTCTGCACCTCCTTAGTGCTTAACCACTGGACCGATGGCCAACAACAGAGTAATCATATTACAGTGGCCCTGGGAAAAGGAGACCTCTATCTGCAGGGAGTGTGGAATCCTGGCCAACTAATCCACGCCCCCTCCCCGCACCCCCTGCAAAGGCTGCCGCTCATTTTCTTTTCATCTCAACACACCTTGCGAGGAAGCTCAGCTGGTGGGATGGGCTTGGGGAGGCCTCTTGAACTGTCCAAGGATGTCGAACCAGCACATCCCCACTACGCTTCGGACTGCAAACCTTTGGTTCGTTTCCGTGGATCCAAGATCACGTACATCAGCACTGCTGCAAACTCAGACCCAGAGGAGATGACACGAGTTCAGCAGAAATTCATTTCAGTTCATTTCAAGCTAATTCATCCACGTGCTGCATATTTTAGTCATGTTGATGCTGCTCAAGATCCCACCTTCAGCACTACTGTAGCAAATAGTTTGTGTTTAGTTTTTCTTTTATTTATAATTAATGCACACTGAGAAATGATCTCTAATTCCTAATTAAACCGTCAGGCAGGAACATACATTCACCTGTCATAACCCTGAAACTGTGCATTTACACAATACTAATACTACTACTACTACTACTACTAATAATAATAATAATAACAATAATAACAATAATATCATAGGCAGATGGTGGAAATGAATAGCATGAACTTTAGAGCATCTACTGTATGACCAGATCTTCATGAGGCCCCTCCTCAGAAATTAACAGAAACTAAAGTGATGTGTGTGTGTGTGTGTGTGTGTGTGTGTTGTGAGAGGCATGGTACTAAAAGGGGGTCCTGTATTGAGACATGCGCTTTCATCAGCGACGTCAAGGCTGTGGCAACAGCTGTCTTACCGACTTTCTGATTTGCGCCATTGTCACCGTCGCCATTGTTCTTCTGATGCCGTTGTTGCCTTTTTCCTTCCATCTAGAGATTTTCTCAAGACTGCGCAACCTTGGGGGACATTTTCAAAGCAAAACTCACCATCCTCTCTTTCTTTATTTTCTTGGTGGATTTCTAACTCAAGTGACAAGGTTGAGCTTTCACCAAGCTGCCTCAAATCTTGCTTGCTGCCAACGGAATGAAAATGTCTTTCCAAAGCGTACAGTTTTAATGAAAAAATAGATTTTTCCTCCCTGAATGAAATCCTTGAATGTCATGACTATAAGGAGGGAAAAATGACAGTTCTCAGTCAACCTGTCATTTTGCATTTACACAGTTTGCTCTTCAGCATCTTTGCATAGTTGATGGAATTTCCAAAGTTGCTATTCAATTTTAACAATTACATCTTAAATTACAAAAAAGTTAGTACAGCCCCTTTCCCATATCACTTATAGACTAAGACAGTTTCCGGTAAACCAGAACCTTCCTGTAATGGGACAGCCCTTTAGGATCACGGTGCACACAGGCCTTGATATCCGATTCTAACGTGTTCACAAAACATCTCTGGTAGTGAATTTTTTGACCGTATAAGCTGATATTCAATTATTTACACTGGGAAAAATAACACGGTGTTTCCATCGCATCCTAAATCACCCAGCGTCTCCTAAATGCTCAAACGCCTACGTACATAACAGTCCTGGGAGGAATTACAGGCGTACTGCAGATACAGCTGTCCGCTCACGGCCGCCACAGTATTTGTGCAAAAGTGCACAACAGCAAGATGGCTGAGGGGGTAACCAAAGGATCATCATTTGTGCACCTTTTTTTACTTTGCTCCAATTGCCAAAATGGACCAAACACCTTCATTGAGGAGACTGGAGCAGATCTGTGCAGGGACCCTCCTTGTTCCCTTCATATTATTAATTTTACACAAAGTTTTTACACTATATTTCATACCAGTTATAGTCCAGCCAGAATACAGCACTTACGTACTCTTTCAATATTTCCATTAAACACATTTCAATGTACTTTCAATGACCTGTTTTTAGCAACGAGACTGAACTTCTCCATGAAGCTCTTATCTTCACAGGAGGACTGGTGCGAGTGTGCTGTAGAGTGGACTTTGGCAGAAATATACCACCACACGGGTCGCTTCGTCTACCTAAAATTGCAAAAATGTTTGGAAAGGGTGCACGTGTCCCAGCGATCACACGTAGTCCAAGTGATATTGCAGCACACAAGTAAGTTGCGTAGCTGTTTTTGGCAAAGGCAGTGGCACAGTAGAGACCAAACACAGGGATGCAGGGAAAGGCGAGAGGACGGAGTTTTGGCACAAGATCGTGGCTCTTGGTTGTTTGCTGGAACAACAAACAAACCAGAGCAGGTAAACCAGCTTAAAACTGCAGGTGCCAAGTCCGCATCAGTGTGGAATCTGCGTGGCACCGAATGCTAAAAACAAAGTTATCAGGAGGACAAAGTTCCCAAGAGCCCTATAGCTCACCAGTTCCTTCATAGCCTGCATGAACCTACTGTATGTGGCTCTGAACCTGTGTGGCCTGGTGTTTCTCTTGGTCTTTCCATGTTTGGTTGAGGTAGCTGGCACATGTGGTTATAACGTATGTGTACTGTATGTCACAAGGAATCTTTTTCAACGTCGGTGCCACTTCATGTCCCTTAAGCTTCGCTCCGGTGGCAGGAATCTGTGTTATTTTTTACCAGCAACACAGGGGACGTTGTGCTCAGGATGAAGTTCTCTCAGCTTCAGCAAGAGCTGCATCCTGGGCTGAAGCCAGTGCCTCTGATCTCAGTACTTGCATCTGTTCTTCTCCACTTTCCGAGTAGCATCTGAGTGGCATCACTGCGTTCATCGGGGCCACGTGAGTAGAGACTGAAAAAATGTTTTATTTCAAATGAACAAAACTATAACAAATTCTAAAACCAACACAGATTAGGAAGGTAAGGGACCTCCCACTGTCAGGCAGGCCGAGGCCCGAAGCCAAAGATCGTCTGCTTCGCAACCCACACGCGCTGCTCAATGTGAGACACTCGTCCAGCCCTCGTCCCTCAGGGGATCGCCTTCCGGGACCCCCGCATGGTTTGGACATGCGGACCTGTCTGACACCGAGAGGACAATTCAGTCTGTGTTAAGGACACTGAGAAAACTCACAGTGTCCCCATGTGGGGACAGAAACGTGTCCACCCATTCACCGGTTTCCTGCAAGCGAGGGGCCAGTGGTGTTTTTGAGATGGAAAATGTTGAACCTTCACAATTTGTTCCTGGCAAAGCTTGTGGGACAGTTTTGTTTCCCGCTTTGCCAAAGTGTTTCTCAGCCAGGCAAGTGGCCAGAAATCTCGCTGAATCTCCCTCATTTATGCACCCCCTGAGTAAGCAGTCAGTGACAGAGAAAGTAAACATGTTTTCACCACATTCCCCACAATAGTCATCTTACTCTGCATGAAATGAAGTATAAAGAAAATGACTGCAGTGTCTCACTACCGTGCAGGAACACTACTGGGACTGGCAGTCTGATTGTAACTCGGTTTGTTAGAAAATCCAAAGTGTACCAATACAGACGTCTGTGGTTATTTCCCCAGTTTGGTTCTGGAAGAAGCTCAGATAAAACCACTGTCTGTAACGCTGCAGTTTATGAACAAGGCTTTTCCTCAGTTACGGTGTCCAGTGCAGTCCAGCCGCTGCGCTCAGGCCTGTCGGCCCGCGTTGGGCTGCCCTTGGTGCCACACTGCAGTAAAAGCAAAAATGACCCAAAATAATAGCGGCCTGTCCATCCGCACCGAACTCCCCCACAGTGCGGTGTTTGTTTCCTCATTCACCTGAGACGGGAACACCAAACACCGCGGACGCAGCGAACTGAAGGAGAACTGAAGACTCTCCTCTTCCCTTTGAGCAATTGGGCATAAATGCAGGTCATTTGCATGCACAACTTTAGAAAATAGGCAGGCAAACAAAATACAATCATAAACACACTTAAAATGTTTGAATCTTCACAGAGGACCTGTAGTATATATTTAAAACATATTTATGGCATAAATGCAATTCTGTTCACAGACCAAGCAGTGAGTGAAAATGGATGGAGAAATGGACGCATTTAAGCTTTTATTAGGAAAGCACTAGAAGCTACATTCCTTGGGCGAGGATGAGGATGAGGATGGTGTTGTATTTTGCAGCGGAATCTCCGAGTCCTTTGCGAGTTACACGGCTACAGGCCGCCACCTGGTGGAGCTCTGAAGAACTGCACCGCGTCGGCACTGGCAGGAGAAACGAATAAAAATTTGTATTGGAAATAATCACATAAGCAGCAGCAACACTGCTACAGTAATTTTTACAAGGTATGAAAAAGTCTATTACACCTGTTCCTTACACAACGCTGCCAATTCGTCCTGTAAATCGCGTCTCTTGCGAATGATACTCGTTGGGCGGTGCGCCTGAGCGTATTTAGGGTCCCGTAAGCAGGGGAACTTTTACGCGTCTACATTGCTTTTGTGGGGCCAAATGGCTGCTGTTTGCTTACAGGGGGATAGAGGAGGTGCACAGGGGAATCACACGAGAGGGGTTCACTCCACAGGTAAATGACAAGGAACAGGTTGGAGAACAGCTCTGTCATGCAAAATGGGCATCGACCCACAGCAGTTAAACAAAGGTGCGAAAACAGTAAACAATTTTCCTTTCTCGAAACAATGAGCCGGAGCTGCGTGTGAAGTCACACGCCGGGTCCCCACTAAACACGGACCAAAACGGCTCGTCCTACCTGGGAACACCTTGGTGGCCTCGTCTTCGCCCAACGCCACAAAAGTTACGAAGCGCTCCTTCGGCCTCTAGTTTTACTTTTCAGTCGGCTTTACTTGCCGGACGATGAAAAGTGCCACCGAGCATTTACTTGGGCGGAGAAGTAGGGACTGAGATTAAAAGTGGCCGTGGTCAGTTTTAATGTCGCCCGCCCCACGCCAGCTAAAACCCTGGGTTCCTCTTCACTCTCCCCAGGTACAGAGGGAGCCTCAGCCACGCTGTAGTTGACACTTTGGGACGTTTTGGAGTCAATAAGGCTCAACGGCATGAATATTCAGGGCCGCTTTGCGCTGCGTGCTGTGGCTCAAAACTGTGCTGAAACCTGACTTTACTGTATGACACAGCTTTATGCACTCATTAGCATATTTTTAACTGGAAAAGTTATGTCGCTGAAGTGACTGCTTGTTTGCTGTCCATTTTGCACGACCCAAACGTTTGCAGCAAGCAGCCGTGTGAACAAAAGTCCGTGCTTTACGTACATTGGACGAGTCCACGGAGGCCCCATTTATCTGCAGGTGAATATCGGTGCTCATTTCGAGCAGCGACTTTAGATGGAATAAAGGGCAAAACCAGCACCTGCTGCGCGTGTTTGCGGGTTGATCATGCGGGACAACAGGCTTCAGCAGCCAGGACCCAGGGTCACAGGAGATTTACACGTTTGATGCTTCAGTGAAAAGGAACTACAGCAGCAGTGCTTTTGGCTCTACTCACGGAGCCCTTGGTGCCAGTCTGTCGTTAAAGCAGGTACTGTATACATCCATCCTTTGTCCATCCGTCCATTCCGTCGTGATCGTGGTCAGAGTGGCCTGGAGCCTGGGCTACAACCCAACTCCAGTTGGGATGCCAGTCACCCGCATATGCAGTTTAGAGTGACCAAATCACACGAAACACATCTTTGAACTGTGGGAGGAAACCCACGCAGACAGAACGTGTAAACTGCACACAGGCTGAGCTGGATTCAAACTCGTATTCGACCAGCCAGGCGGTGAGGCGGCAGCACTACGCACAGAGTCACCGTGCCTCCTCACATGTGCAAATACGAACAGCATTCGCTGTTCACAAAGCGCTTCATCAGAAACAGATATTAAAATCTAATAAATCTTAAGCCTCCATCTCCAGCTGCACAGGGTCTGAGAAGCAACAAAGGTAAACAGTGTAAACATTAAATACAGCATTTTTGACCGATCACACTCTCTGTGCTCTCTCCAAAGTGTGGGGTTGATGTTTAGAATAAGAATGCATGCAGATTTGTGTGAAACAGCAGGACAAGTGCGACCTTTTCTGAACTTTTATTGAACACAGGTATTTCTGACAGAATGCAAAGTCAAAATGTTTCGGTTAGTACTCAGTATTTACACCAGTGACAGTGGAAAGAGGCGGTACCAATGCTTCACTTTTAGTAAAAATCTGTATACAAGAAAGAAGGCCCCAAAGCAGGGAATGCTGGATAGGAATGACAATGGAGGTTTCCGGTACAGAGATACAGCCTGCGTAGAGGGACGAGCCCTGTTTCACGTGCGAACCCACACACCAGAGAGACTCTTTTGCGGACGGGAATCTTTTGGCTTCTCATCAGACGAGGTTTGACGTTCTGCAAAAGTGTTCACGCCCACGGGCTTCCTTTTTTGGAACAGTGTGCTTCATGGCACAATAAACGCTTCACAAGTTTCCCGAAAACTCACAAGTAAGTCGGTCCCACATTTACGGCAGTAGAGTAAAAGCCCGAGAGCCAGAGGGATCTGCAGGTTTCACCAGCCGCAGAGCTGCTCTTCCGCACCCCTAGGAGAAGCCTCGTGAAGTGAAAGTGTTAGACCGAGTCCCTTCCTGTCTTTCCATCCACAACACAACCAGCAGAGTTAAACCACTTGATGGCCATTATGTGGGGATGTTCTGACCAGACAACAGTAAACAGGAACACTTAAACAGACCAGCGCACTACAAATAAAGCCTTCAGGACTCAAGTTTCCCTTCATTGTAAGGCAGTCTCAGCCTCAACCCTAATGACACAGAGCAGATCAAGACCCAACACTCAGCCAGAGCGCTTTTACGTGCTCATTCCAACGTTTAGTTTCCTTCTTGTCCGCCCTTTGCACGGTGGCCTCCCGCACAGCTAGAAGAGCCTCGAAGCTGCAGCTCCTCGCCAGGCCCATGTGCAACCTTGCAGGCTGTTTGTTTAAGTTTGGGATGAGCGCTCGCCTACATTTCACGGGAGTTTACCGTGCTCTCCGGCATGTATTTTATTTTTGCATAAAGTTTAGGCATATTGTATGTAGTGCCCCCCCCCCAACCTGCTTGCTATGTAAACGAACACAGTATTATTTACCTCCATTCTCATCCCCTGAGGCTGTAATATGCAAAACACACTGAGCAACATGACAAGTATTTATCTATTTATTAACTTTTTTCTTTCAAACTTTGAAATTGCAGACCAGCGAGTGAGCTGTGAGCGCCCCCTGGAGGGTGTGGCCCATCCTTCCCCTCTCCGTGTGACACAGAACAATATGGAACGCATGCCGCAAGAAGAACAATATATACGCATTTTTTGAAGGCACCGTTTCCCCTAGATTAACGTTTTTTTTGTCTGTTCATCGTCGATTTTTCATGGAACGTTTTGAACTATTCGCTATACCTTTCACAACCAAACTATGCAGATTTTTTTTTTATTATTCTATGACAAAGAACACATTTTTATTCACACTAGGATATTCACGCATTCACAGTGCACAAGCTTGCAGTCTAAAAGAATGAGAAACGTACTGTACAAAAAGGGTCTGGCTGAGTTGTTTGTGTTTCCAAATTCACACCTTAGCGCTATGGCTTCAACAACAGAATCATTCAGGCATTAGTTTGCTCCATGTGCATAAAGAGGTCAACAAGCTAATACGTACCTTAGCTTGCACGCGTTTTCTTTTTGAACCCCACTCCTTATGTGGGATGAGCCTGCTTGGTAAAAACGGGCCACTGCGGTTCCCGTCAGCCACTATGGGAGCTCCTCGCGCTTCGCAACCCCCTCAGATCGGTGCTGGACCACTGGCTTCCCCCCCCTGCACCCCACCCCGATAATCCCAGCATGTCTGCGACGAACAGATCGACTAGGAGGGGACAAAACAAAACCCAAGAGGAAATGGGGACACCGTGCTCTTACTTCTGCCCACATTAAATAAAAGTGATGTCTAAAGTAGTCTGACACTGTCTAACCCTAACTGACAAGTGTGATAATATTCAATTTGTGGGACGCAGTTTTTTCACTTTTTGTACAAAAATCAATCTGTGTTCAAAAAAGGGAAATACGAAAGCAGTGTAAACATCTGGAAGAAAAAGAAATATGGAAAACTTCTGCTGCCAAGTAAGCATGCTAACGCTCTACCCTAACTACAACCCTCAAAATAATAATTGTTAAAAAAAGATCAAATAAAAGGCAGTAACTTTTGCACATATTGCTTTAACACAACAGAATATTAAACAACCCATTAGTGGTGGAAATAAACATGGCAATAGAGAATACAATAAATCCGACATCATTTGAAACACCATAGTGAAGAGTTGTGGAATGTATGTGCACGACGTAAAGGCATTGTTTTGGATAAAGCTAAATTTACCGTGGTAATCTACTCCAACTGACTGAGATGTTCCACTTCTGAGATGCTAGCAAATCCCCAGGAGACGGCTCTTGGAATTCAATTTTGGTTCCCTCCAATAACTTGAGATGCAGCTTAAATACAAGATCTTGCTTATTCTTTGAATGTTAAAAATACACAGAAAAAAACAAAACCAAGAAAACATACATGGAAATAAAGGCATGTGCACAAGATCTCATTCCATTCTACAAATCTACAAACTCATCGCTTGTTCTGAAAACTCATAAGAGACACTGAAGAAAGAAACCGCTTGTAATCTCGTTTTGATGCTATGTGTGTGACGTCCAGCAGGGCGGCGCCAGCGGGCGCGTCACGCTTTGCTCTCGTTGCCGTTCGCCTGAGCAGCCTCGTTGGGGACCATCTTCACCTCCGAAGGGGTTTTCTTCACCTCCGTCTCTTCAGGTTTGCTGCCGTCTTCTGCTACAACGATTTTCCTGATGGGGGAGGGCAGCACAAAACAGTCAGAAGCACAAAATGACAACCAGTGCCAACACTCTCCATCTCTCGAGTCTCTCCTTCCTGGCGCTGCGTCCGAGTCTGCGTGGCAGCAGCCAACTGCACATCAAACAGCTGATGTGACTCCCACTTCTGTCCCCTTAGGGTGGGATGGGCAAAGCAGAGAGGGTGGTGAGCGGTTAGGGGATGGAGCACAGATGGAGGAGTGGCACATTACTGAGCAGCATGCAGGCCGGACAAACCCCCAGCGAAGCCACGCGGCGGCAGGGTGGCATGGGCCGCGGTGCGGCGCAGGGCAGAGAAGAGCAGAAGGAAAGCATAAAGATGGTACCTGAAATCACTCCCCAGTCCCCTGTCTCTGCCTGCTGTCCGGGAAGCCTTGGGACAGACCGGCGAAGATGCCAAAGCCACCGACAGCCTAATTTATGCAGTGCCTATAGCAGGATCGGATTTAATTCCTCATTCTCCACTACTGTAACAGCATTAGTGACAACAAAGAACCGTTTGTGTGACTGTTTGTACTTTTCTGGCCTGCGGAGACGCATGAGGAGAAACTGAGTGCAAGTGAAGTGCTGCAGAGCAACAGCAAGGCCTCCAGCTGCACAGCTCTCCCTCACAGCAAGCCAGAAGCGGCACCGCCGATAGCAAGCGGGCAGCAGGGAACCTGGCAGTTGCAGGTGTGCGTGATGCTTCATCTTCGGCGGAGCTCCGGCCTGACACTAGAGGACATACCATTCTCGAAAGCAGGGATTAGCTGGGGTGAAATGCGCATCAAGCATCTGGGCTTTTCTCTGCCTGTGCTGCTCTCACTGGAGCCGGCAGTCAAACCCTGCGGGCAGGACCCCTGCAGCGTTAGGCAATATTCGTAATAATTATGAATAATGTGGTAGCGGTACTGCGTTTTAAAAATTGGGGCTTTTTCTCAAAAATGATGTTACTTCTCTCCACATGAAGGCAAGAAGCAGAGCAACAAGGGCCCGGTGACTGACGACTGTCCGTCTGTTCAGAGGAAATTATCGGCCTTGTGGTGGAGCACCGATCTGGCAGCTGAAGGGTTCTTCGCCGAGATCCTCTACAAGCGAGCTCCATAAAGCCTAGGGTGAGCCGGCGAAGCCTTTGGGAATCGACTCGGATGTGGGGAGCACCTGAGCTCTCACTGGTTTATAGATAACGCGGCAAATGGGAAAGCTGCAGGGGGGCACCGTAAGCCTCCAATCACCTGGCAACAGTACTGTCATTCGTGAAGGTTATCAGAAACAAGAAGTGTCCCTCACACCTCCACTGAGAGGTCTCCAGAGATGAGCCACAAAGCAGACGCTGTGCCTTTGGCACTGTCTGCTCTTTGTCAGCTTTTACCGTGTCAGCGGTGCTCCCGAAGAACAATGACAAGTCACTGTAGGCCCTTCAGCTCCAAAACAGCACAACTTCTGACCTGCACCAAAGATTCGCTGCAATATTTCACGCTTCGGTGCACCAATTATGACTGAAAATCCACAGATGCAGCCCCTGCCTTTGGAGCGGATGCTGCCAGTGAGCCCCCTGCAGCCACACGCACAAATCGCAACCTGTCCACTAGGTGGGAGTCACAAGCCGTTACAGGAGCACAGAGGAGCGGCAAGAGTCGCTTTCGTCAGCCCGGCCTCCCCCGTCTGCAGCCGGAAAAGAACACAGCGGACGCCAATCCGCACTGAAAATGCCTCAGTAACAGGTGCAGGCCGGATCAATAACAGCTTTCCCTTTAATCATTAAATGCATGTACGTAACAACAGTGTCTGTCCACCGAAGAATAAGAGCACAACGGCAGTAATGCTGCCGTGTGTAAACTATTATTATTTTTCTTATTATTACTATTAACTATACGGGCTATTTAAAAAAAAAAAAAAAAGCGCTGTGCTGCAGGGAAAGGAATGGTTGTCAATTGAGAGGAAACTTTCCGTCCTGTCCGTCAGAAATGAAGATCCTGCAGCGTCGTGGTTTACGCAGAGCACATCCACGATAAGACGGGTTCTTGACATGATCGCTCAAAGAGAGGTGAAAGGAAAAACCAATAAGGAGAAGGCTTGAGCTTCAGACTTACAAGATTATCAACTGCTGCTCTTGTGCACTAGAGCTCGGATGTCTGGACGCAGCCACATCTGACAGTTTAATAAACAACATAAATCATTTCGGAAAAGCTGTTAAGCATGTGACGCACCGTGAGACTGGCGTGCCATCTTGCAAGGAGAAGTTGAATAAAAGCACACGACGGTGGGGGGCCGGGGGTGTTGGAGCAGGAGGGAAAGCGCAAAGGACCTTCCTGTAGCCCTGGGTCTTTTACTTAAGACAAACGCGTCTGTACACAGAGAGCCCACAGATGACAGAGGACTGGAGTGGAGGCGAGGCCCGTGGCCCCTCCCGCCGCGCAAATGCTTATATGCTTATACAAATCTTAATAAGCTACCGCCGGCCGTTTCGCCCGAGCCAGACGGAATTTAAAGACTTGAAAACCTTCTGCTGCATTCTCAAAGGCTTTTGCGAGAGGTCACTAATGAATTTCCTGTTTAAGGGACTGACTTTCTTCTAACCTCTCCAATCGGTCCTCATGGGACAATCAGCCCCACCTTGCGCTCTCGATGCGAGCATCGCTGTCTCACCTGTGCCGACGCTACTAGCAGCAACAGTGTTTGCGGGCGTCCCCTCCTCATCGTTACGCCTGAGAGGGGACTCGGCAGGCTGCGCTGGTTACAGCGACGTGAGGTGATCCAAAATCGTAGGTACAGACCGGAGAGAACGCTCTCAGCACTGCACGGCGCCCGCATCCTCTCGTGCTGTTATCTGCCATCCCACAAATCCACCAGCTTGCGCCGGTATTTAGTACAACCGCTTCAAATAATGTAATAGTTAGGCAGCTCAATCCTATTAATTCAATATCTTGTGCACAGCAACAAAAAGGATGAGAGGGAGGAGGCCATCCAATTAACCCAAGCGCAGCCGCACCTGCAGATGCCCTCCATCGCGGGAGCCATCAGTCCCGGAGCTGCGACTGAGATGCAGGAGGGAGGGATTCGCATGTCCTCAGCGTGCTGCTCGGTTCAGGGTGAACTCGCTCGCAGGCCGCCTGCTGCCACCGCCGCTCTCGGGGAGCGAGAACGCTGCATAACAGCACATGCAAACAACGCGCATCTAGGCAGACTGGAGGAGCCCAGCGGACTCTGGGGACATAGATCAGAGCCACGGGGTGATGTCCAAACATCCTGAAAGCGGGACTTCCTTACGACCCCGGCAAAGCTGGAGCAAACCACACTCAAGTCTGCAGCAGTTTTAGTTCCTTTATCCTTTCTCAGTAACCAGCCTGAGGAGATTTTTAAAAACGGTCTCTGTGCTTCTTGGTTCAATTTACCAAGTGAAACCGAAGATACTTGGCAAAGACCAGCTGGGGCAGTTCTGGAACCAGAATTCATTTAGCCATATTAATTTATCATTTCAATTAGCACTGTGACCTCTGGTTAATCTCTGGCCAATTAGGGTTCAGGGTAGAGTTTCAAAAAAGGCCATAAATCTTGACGTCTGGCTACGTTCCCGAACACAAGTCCTTTCCAACAACCGCTGCCTTTGTTCACGTTTACAGGGCCTGTTCTGATGGATGGACACAAAGGGAGCGTCTCCCTCACAGAGTGTGGAAAGTGAGGTGTGCCGTCGCTACGGTGACAGCGTACATATGCAGGAAAGTGTCTCAAAATGAAACGGCTCCGTGGCCTAATGTGGCTTATTACCAAGGTGACGGTGACATAAGGCAACAGCGACGCGGGGACCGCCCTGCCCTTTAGCACAGAGAGATGGAGCCTGGGTCCAGTTTTTGCTGTGTCTCTGTAGCCTGCCAGACACGTTGTTCAGTTGGGGAGACAATGAGGAAGGGAGCATCGACCGCGGACGTGCAGGAGCGGAGATCCCTGCTGGCTCATAGTCCTGCCAGGATCCTTCCGCCCCACCCTAGCCCACGCCACATGATTAACATGCGCTCACTTGTGCGTGAGCCTAGGAAGTGATGGGTGACTGCAGCTTACATGCTGGTGGTGGCAGTAATGAGAAGGACCATGCATGAAACCAAAATGCAAATGCACTCAGTACACACTAGAAAGACAAAACAAGGATGGTGGCAGGAAAGCGGTGACACACAGATAAGACATCTAGAAGAAGCCATACTCGTCCTGGGCTGGTGTGGGTACAGCAGTGGAGTCTGCGGGGGGACCGGTGGGCTTGCCGAGGGCATCAAAGACATCCTTGGCAAGGTCAGAATCTGAGGGCTGGTAGGGTCCTCCATCTATCTGAAAGTCTTGGTTCTGGGAGGGCTGGGCTGCACTGTCGGGGGCAATGGGGTTCTGGGACAGCTCAGGGGGGCTTTTTGCACTGGCCTGTGGTGCCTCATTCCCAACGGGCTTTGAGGCATCTGCTTTGGTGGGCTGAGGAGCAGGGGAGGGGCTGGTTTCGGAGGCGGGTGCAGGATTGCCCGTAGCTTTGTCGGCCTCTGGGCCATTGGTGGCCGGGGCCCCTTCAGCTGTGGGTGCCGACCCGTCACTTAGGTCGACCAAGGGAGCCACCTTGGCGGTGGCATCGGAGGGGGCAGGCGGAGGGGAGGTAGCAGAGGTTACGCTAGATTTTGGGGTGCTGGACTGCGGGACTGGGGGCGCGGCTTTGGTGTCGGCAGCCGGCGCCACGGCCGTGCTGGACGTCAAGGTAGTGGACTCACTAGCGGGGCTGTTCTCAGTGACAGTGTCAGAGTTAGTGGCGACAGAGGGGAGCAGGTCCACCACTGCGGCAGTGGTGTCGGCGGCAGGCCTGTGAGACAGACGGGGGCGAGAAGAGAGAGAACACAATATAGTGCCAGTGACAGAGAAAGAGCAAAGTGTGGAGGCAGGGGGTGCCACTGACTAGTGAGTGCGTGCAACATGCTGTTACCCAGCAGAGGGCTACGGACGACTCCCAGGCGGAACGCCGCCATCACACCAAGACAGGCAGGCGAGGAGAAACTTGTTTAGAGCAAGTGAGCGGAAGTGGATTTCTTTTACATTTACATTCAGCTGACATAAGCTCCAACTGGGAAATTTCATCATGTCTACTGCTTGGTCTGAATAGATAAATACAGAAAAACAACTGAAAAGAAAACACAAAAATGTCTTTCAGTCATCCGGATCATTCCAAAATAAACCCGTTCCTTCTGAGAAAATATTACACTCTACTCTCAGATGGGACAGGCAAGTCATTTATATTCCCAGCCCCACGAATGCCAAGCTATCAGTAAAATACTGACACAGGAGAGAGGGGTATTTGCATAGACCTAGACACCTTCTTATGTTACCATAGACCATATCAACCACCCGAGGCTCAAGTTTTCCATACATAATTCAGCAACATTCATTTTGTAGCGGCTCATCAAATGCAGTCAACACGTGACTCGTTTACTGGATTTAGTCATAAAAAAGTAGTATCCACTTAAATGTATTGGTTCTGAGTTAATCTTCAAAACCATATACGCACTTAAAATTTCATACTGAAGGAAACTATCATTTAGGCCGAGTCAATCAGAGCCAAGTAAACAGTCCTCCTGGCAGATCTATGATGGAGTAAGAGCAACATCCATACCCAGCAGGCTTTGCTGCCATAGCACTGCTAAACTTGACAGGATGAGACGTAGGCAGAGGGGTGTCTTACTCAGGCTCTGTCAGTGGGGTAGTCTCATTGGGCTCAGTCTGTCCCCCTCCTTCGTGGTTAGGGGTGCGCTCCTCCTCTGTCCTAACTTCCACAATGGGCTCCTTGGACTCATCTTTCCTGTAGTAGGGTGGGGGTGGTGGTGGTGGTGGGGGGGGGGGTAGAAATAGTCGTGAAAAACCGCATGAGCTGGGATGTCTGGGACCGCACCAGCTTTGTAGACCTAGTCCCCATGGCAACAGCACGGTTGTAAATATGTTGTCTACAATGGCCTGGCACAAATGGATCGGATTCATAGTGTATGGCTTTGATAGTCATCGCATTACAGGTTTATGACATAAGTCAAAAAATGCGTGCTTCTGGGAACTTGTGATATTGTACCAATCTTCCCCTAATGCATCTTGATGAGTATCATTTTGCCCCTAATTCTGGAGCAGTGTGCAGTCGCTCCAGCAGCGAGCACAGCAGCTGGTGACAAGAACAAGTTGGGCTGTTAGTACAGTCTGACTTATTTCTGCCAGGGTCCTTAGAAATAATACGCATTTTCCATTTCCATCTTTCGTAAAGGCAGAAAACAGGACATGTGAACAAGGAGCTTCTGTTGTACCCTTGGCAAAAAGTACTTAATCCGAAAGGCCTCTGTGAATACAGCCAAGCGCAGAAATGTACAAGGAATACAGCACGAAGCTCTGTAAGCAACAGCCACGATAATCATAATGTGAGCGTAGCCTTGAGGACGGTAACTGGCCTAGGAGGACTTGGAGAGGCCACTCACGTGAAGGCAGCCTTGCCCTCCTCAATGTCCTTGCTCTTGGCTCCAGGCCCTGCCTTCCCACAGAAGTTGACAGCGATGCACATGAGGAGGCCGCACTTGTTGAGGAAGTAGCAGGTGATGTCCACACCCACCAGCAGCAGCACAAAGACGACGATGAGGATGCCAACAATAGCCCCCGTTCCCAGGCCAGAGCCGTCGGCGACGGGGTCTTCGGGTGCGGAGGTGGCGGCGGGGGACAAACAAGACAGCGGCGGTCACCAGGAAGCCAGAGACAGGCAGACGCCCACCGCATAGACAGCACACTGGTGTCACATTGGGACACGACACATGGAGTGCAAGATAACTCAAAATACATCATTTATGCAAACTAAAGAAACTTAAAACTGTTTACTTCATCAGAGTGCTGTAAATCTTCAGTGCCAATTTTAGAACAGATTTTAAATGACTCAGTAGGGTAATTTCACAAGATGAAATGCTGAAAAACAGCTCCTTGTGCTGCTGTGTTGTGGTTTGCCCACAAACAAGATTTTTTTTGTAATCTACTATATTCTTTTTATATCAAGCTTATAATTACTGAAAAATATGTATGCATTTTCTCCCTGATATTTCTTTGCCATTTGATATTTGTCCTTGGCAACAGCAAGTCACACATTACAGTAAATACAAATGACAGCTAAACATGCTAATCCCTGAGTCGTGATGTAAAGCCATAAGGAAAATGTCAAAATCAATAAAAACAAAAGCTTTGTTAACACAGCACAAACTACTTACCAGGAAAAAAACAGGAAAATATTTTAGTAAAGGAATCTATTTATTTGTAACACAGTTTTATTTGCATGCATCCGGTGCTTTAGTTCTTCCTTTGACACCACCTTACATGCAACAATGAAAATGAAAAAGAACTCCTGAAATAAAATTACTTTGCGTAAAAATAAAAGATTAACTTGAGGCCACACCAATCATTTGACAACATACTTTCCTGTTAAATCAACCTGAACTTTCAAAGTTGCGGGGCGCATTTTGAACCCTTAAAAACGTTGTCTTGGAATGCTAAAAAAACGATTCGCTGAGAATTTCGTGTTCAGGTGGATCTGACAGGGTGGCTACTGACACAGAACACGCACGCGCTACAAAACGCCGCTTTCAGTGGTTACATGGTGTCACTTTGTTATGACGCTCAGTCCTCCATGTTTCACTTTCAGCTCTTCAGACCATTGAAACACAAATAAAAATGTGACAACTTTCTCTCCAAGCTTGCATGCATTGTAAATTAATTTGGAATTTCATCTTTGTGGGAATTCTGGTGCTTCTTAGCAACATATCAAATGGGTCAGGAAAAAAAGAGAGTAAATTTAAATCTGTTAAACTGCAAATATCAGAAATTATCTGCACACACAATTTATCATGCAATTAAAACAATAAAAAGATCGTTCATAATTCTTAATTTCAATTTAACAAAAAGTAGCCCATTCAGCTGAGTATTGACGGCCATTTGCTGCGCTTCCAACTGTGGGATCGGAACCCGCAAGCAGCCCCAGGCCACATACTAAGTCACACGCGTTTGACGGCCTCGCCATTCAGCCACTCTTACAGGTTGCCCTTGCAGGTTGAGGCCACACATCAAGAGTGAAAAAATGTAGGGGTTGCATGGGACTTGGCAGAAGACAGAGTTCATGAACCCCAGTGCAAAGTAGCTTTTGGTAAAATGTGTGGAGAAAAGATAAAATGATGATAAGCAGGCGGGCAGCCCTGACAGGCGAGCGGCAGCGTGTTGCCAGTTTACATCCTCGTTCTTTTCTCACCAAAACGGTAGTGGCCGAAATAAAGCCGCTCATGTATGAGGTGGCCCAGCACGGAGAAACTGGCCGCTGTAGGCCAACTGAGATGGAGGCTCTTAACCGTTATCGCCCTACATCAAATATGGAGCTTTCGAGCTGGCCAGGCATGGAGCGATCTGCACACAGAGGTGGAAGAAGCCACCCAGCCAGCGCGGGAGCTGGGGAGCGAAGTGACCGGCTGGCCAACGCCGCGCTGTGAGCCAAGGCGGACAGCTGTGACGAGAGCCACTGGCTGGGTGGGCACGAGATAAGACGACACCGCTGTGCTCCTGCAGCATCCGCCGGACTGGGTGCAGCTGAATAAATGTTTCATATTACAAAGAAATATTTGCTGTGCATCCGTTGTACACATTTCCACCTCCTCGAGTTACAACTGCACCTCCTGCTTGAGAGAACTTGACAAATCAATACTGTGCACCAGGAAGCTGATGGGAAATTGCAATGCAAAACACCGTCCGTGCTTCGGCATATTTTATCAAACGCGGGTCTAGTTGCATCTAAACAGAACGGAACGCCTTCATCGTGCAGGACGCCTCTTTCTGCAGCTGCATCCTCCACACAGGAGGATGCAAAAACTCCGCCTGTGCTGTCTCTTCCAAGTCAGTCTGAGAACGAATAAAGTAATGCTGAGAAGAATGCAACTCTTCATAAATTCGTCTCCGCTGCGATGATGCACCATTACTGATGTTAATGGTGTACTGGTGGCAAAATTTTAAAACCCATTTGTGAAGTCTGCGCAGCGTGCGGTGAGGAACACGCCGGAAGGTTAACTGCACCACTGCGTCCATTTCAGGGTGCTGACAGTTTGGCTCTTGTGTTGGTGAGCCTTGCGGTTCGCTCTTCAAAAAAAGGAGGTTGCAGGGGCCACTGTAAGCCATGACAGCAGAGACCATGAACCGCACTGCAAGTACACGACTGTTGTTGCAAAAAGGTTTTATATGCCTTGCATTGTTCTTTCACGTAACTAAAGCGGGCTCTAGCAGCGTGACCTGTGCTTGAACAAAGTCCGGCAGCATTTTGGAGTGGCGCGGCCAACACACATATTGACAAAGCATGGATCTGAACTTTTTTGAACAAAAACTATGGTTTCCCAGCTCTGAAAATACTCGTGGGAAAAGCGACACCGGCACTGTGGCAAAGTTCCATGGAAATAATACCTGTGCTGAGGGTGTTTATTTTACACTGTGCTGCCCTTGCTTCGTTCTCTTCCCCAAGAGGATCCTTTGCATTCAACAGTTTCGGCACACACTTAAAATTTCCCCCCTTTCTGATTCTGATTTGGGTCTCACAGAACCGGAACGATACATGAAATGCCGCTGTGGAGAAAAAGGTGCAAAACACACATCTGTCTCCTGGAACGCCATCATCTCCTTTGGCGGCGAAACCCAAGGCGACAGCGTCTCCGGGAACAAACTATGCACAAAAGTAAGAAATATAAACGTGAAAGAATCCAAACGTGGCTGGCACATGTGAGACTTGGAGTGTAACTCTTAGACATCCCTTTATTACCATCAGAATGATTTTCAAAAATAGGGGAGGGAGGCAGGCATTTTGTATGTGGGGGTCCCTTTACAAAAACTACTCAGTATTTGGTGTGTGGGCTGTTGTGCCCCCCCCCCCAACTCTGACACTTGATCTCAGTGTAAAATAATGAAAAACCTGCCTTAAACTTCTTTTTACAGAATTCCCAAAAAACATACCGTTTCACCAACATCTACAGAAAAGCAAAATGGACTGAAAACAAATGCAATTTTTCTGTTTACATTTTGCAGGGTGAATAACAAAGGGAAACTTACAGGAATTTTGCACACGCCTGCATTTTAAACTCCAAAAGGCAAACAATTACAGCTGCTATTTAGTCCAAAATCACATCGCTATATTATTATATTTTCTTAAAACCCAAAATTTTTACTTCATGGGATCACAACAATTTACAAAAATCATGTTATAGAGTCTCATCAAATCGCAATACTGTACTCGACCATTTCAACATTTATCCTTCTTGTTAAACAGCACTAGCATTTACATTAGAATACCTCATTTTAGGCAAAAAGCAAGAAAGCATGTTAAACTCTGAAAAACAAATCATTCAAAATAGTTATATACAATTGTCACGGCATGATTTGGACCAGAATCCTCTTTAGAGCTGCTGAACAGCAATGCTGCTTGGCCTCCGCACCTCTAACCCGGGCACCGGGACTGGCGGAAGGGTGGACTTGAATAAGCCTGAACCTCTCACGTTAGCTACTGGTACTAAACTCCTGTGGGCACACACATCTCTTACACGCTGTTCTTTGCCTTGGCCTTTAAAAGACTGCATGTACAGACAGAGCGGTATCTTATCAAGGGGCTGTAGCTCCTTCTGCAACTGTCCGGTGGTGCCCGAGTCCATTGGTTCATAACAGATGACAGAACAGCAAACAGGTATCGAGAGTATTTCTTTCTTGCTGGGGAGGAAAAAGTTGTTTACTCAAAATGGATTTATAAATGCAAAATAAAAAACCTAAAAACAGTCATAATGGTGTAAGTACCAAGCACACCGCCCCATCTCCTTTTATATGAATTAATATTGCTTCTTCTTTTGTTTTGCACTGGGATCAAAAGGCATTAAAAAACAAATGGCCAGCCAGGGTACAAAAGCAGTGGGATGCCCCAACCCTGGATCTGGACCCGGGTTTACGAAAGAAAAAACACAGTCAGCATTGAGAGGATGAGCGAGTACAGGGTGTATGAAACAAAGGAGCAGCCCAGAGTTGCTGGAGCCCAACACACACACATGCACACACGCACACACACACACACACCACATAGAAACACAGGCCACAGGACGTGAAGTGTATGTGAGTGGCAATGTTTTTAAATAATTGTACACGTGTGTGTATGGCAATGGGATGGTCCAGTGGTTTTTCCACAATTGTACATGACAACAAGGAGAAGAGGAGGGGGGAAGAGGTAGAGAAACAGGGGATGAGGGAGAGAGAAAAAAAGAGAAAGATAGAAAAATAGGTCATAAACACAGAAACGTAATCTTGGAAAAGAAAATAAACCAAAACCAAAGGGAAAAGGAAAAAGGAATTCAAGCAAGTTAGAGAAACTTAAGCTCTATTTCAATGAAAAGGTAAGGAAACCAAAGCAAAGTAACCAGAGCAGGTTAGAAGCACGGCAGATGACAATGGGCGACAGAGCAGGCCAAGGGTGGCAAGTGATAAAAAGGTGAAAGATGCTCAGTTATCATGGGTACGATGATGCTATGACTCTAAACTGCAAAAAAGTTTGAAAAACCCAAACACTGGACAACTTCCCTGGTAGATCGGTCGATATTTTGGGCCACATTTACTAAAACAATGTGCCAGCGTAAACTCGGCACTTGAATGACAAATACGTAAAGTAGCCGTGCTGGTCACAATTTGAAGCATAGATTTAAGGGCAAGCAAGGACTTTCTCTGAAACGATGCTAAGTTCACCCTGATGCAAATGCTGAAATAAATATAAATATGAAGTAAATCTGTGTCTTAGGGTAACTCATGCCACTCCTGTCAGCAGTACTCTGCACAGCTTCATTCGGACTCCAAAGTAACAACAAGCCGGCTACCACTTGGACACAGGAATGAGAAATACATTGTGGAATACAAGACCAATTAAAAGTATAAAAGTTAAGTCTGCTTTAAAATCTTACAGCTGCTGACATATCAATAGCCCAAGGTACCCACGGCAGGGAAACTGCCCAAGCAAAATATATCAAAACGAAAGTCACTATGAAATAAAACGTAATAATGAGCTGATTAATGAGTGAATGCATGAACGAATGAACTTATGCAGCTATCAAGTCCAGTTAATGGCATTGGTTAAAAGCCTTTTCTTTGTGTCAGTCTTAGCTGGGGAGATTTGGATTTTTCCTCTCTGTAGGGCCATCTAAGAGGCTACCTGGGCTGTGTCCCTGATACAGTACTGAGCAGGCACTATGTCAAACTGTGCGGGTCAGTATGTTGACTGAGTCCCATGTCCTCCTTGTACCGAAGCACTTTTCTTTGCAACTTGGCCAAATAATAGACTTCATGCAGTAACTGACTGGCTAGAAAGAAACTATAGCAGTATCAAAGGAAAATAATAATAGCGCCAGTTTGTGTGGGTTCTCTGCCTCACATGATGTCGCAGGGCTGCAATTCAATAAAAAAAGGACTTTCTTTATGAAAGAACAGCTGTTATTTTAGCTGTCTTTACAGATAGCAGCTGTTGCCAGCGAGCTCTGCAGATGTTTCAGCGAGAGCTAGCATATCCTCTTTATATTTCAGGACACCCACGGCCATGGCCACAACGCCAGCAGAGCCACGAAGTATAAGTGCTCTTTGGCAGCTTGTGGCATACAGCTGAATTGTAGACGAAAAAAAAAAGAACTAAGAAGAGTCGGGGTGGAAAGGACTTACACTGCTCTCTAGCCAACCCCGCTATGCCAGGATGGTCAGTGATCCAAACCTCCCACTGCTACTCGCACCCCACGCCCCCATCTCCCTCCTACCCCCCACCCTGAAGCGAATGAGAAAGCGCTATCTCTGTGCCATGCGCTGGCAGGTGCTTGTTAGATTTCGGTAAAGCATCGACGCATTAATCCCCGTCCAAGCGACACCATGCAAAACCAAGCGGCTGCATCCCCACCGGGGGCAATCTTAGGTCACCGGCTGCAGCACTGCACCAGAAAACCTTTACCCTGACATTACAAGGGGTGTAGAGACAGTGCACAAGATAGGGGTGCAGGAAGGGGGAGAGAGAGAGAGAGAGAGAGAGAGAGAGAGAGAGAGGAACAGCTTGTGCCCCTTGTTTTGTCAGTGGGGAGGCAGCTCAAAATGCAAATGCAAACTTTTCAGAGCACAGCACTGCCAACGGGTCATGGGGGCACTACAGCATGCCAGGCTGAGAGTAAGGGGCTGACAGGAAGTGTGACCACCCTGCGATGCACTACGCAACCCTCTAAAAGGGTGAATAGCTCTGTACTCTGCAGTTACAGTCTGCCATCATCCGAGCAGGAGCAACGGAGCTGTTGTTTGGTGTCAGGTTCAGGAGGAGCTCTGAGCTGCAGCGCACAGCTCTGCTACTTGAGTCTTTAAGCTTCGCATTTGTTTTGCCATCAACTAAGCATCAGTACAAAGTTTGGGTATTAGATTTCTGCTTGTGCAATATTTGTAGCTCTTCCTGTCCAGGCTGTATTTCGTCTGCTATGTTTACACTAATTGACGATATCAGGTTAGGAGAAAAATACATATTTTCAGCACAGCATGATGGCAAATTAATTTGTATGTGCTGCTTGGATGGCGCTGCAGGTCATATCCAAGTACTGACCCAATTTGTCTGCAGGGGTGGGGCTGTGAGAGGCCACATGGTGACCGTGCCTGTTGGCAGTGCCAGGAGAGGAGGAGGGAGGATGTGTCAGTACCTGGGACGGCTGTGGGCTCAGCTGAGGTCTGGAACCTCAAGATGCCGGGCTGCGACTTGCCCTGCTGGTTCTCTGCCACCACGTAGACCTCATACTCTGTGTTCCAGTCCAGGCCGCTCAGCACTACGTACTCGCTGCCGCTGGGCAGCCGTATCTCCGGTTTCCAGTCTGATACGTGCTTCTGTGGACAGATTGGGGGAAACCTATTATTTACTCACATTATCATTAGAGGAAATCTACAAGCATAGGAACTGGAGCAGCACAAACTTTCGCGTTTAAAACCTTGGTCCAATCGATTTAACTATTGCATGAGTATTTAAAGTCCCCGCTCTCAACAAAAAGGACAACGGTGAACTGCAACCCGCGCCTGTGAATCTGCATACTCACGGCCTTGTATCTGACCAGGTAATGCTTGATGGGAGAGCCCCCATCGTCCTGCTTGATCCAGTTAACCTTGAGAGTGTTGCCTGTGGACTGCAGCTGCCCCTCCAGTTTGGGGGCGTTGGGTTCCCCTGAGAAGGAGAGAATGTGACCGCGTGGTCAGCCACCATGACCAGAGTACCACATGGTTTCTGAGCAATGCGCTTCTCCCCCCACCGACTCAAAGCTATAGCAACTGTTCTTGAGTTGTGAAACCAAATCCAGCATCTTGAAAAGTAAACTTTACCTGACTGTCTCACTTTAAAGCTGAACAAGGGGTCCCGTTCATTTAGGCTAAACATGAAAGGAACAAAGCTGTTGCTCTCATGGAATTAATATTTTAATATTTCAAAATTAGCCTGAAACAGCTGAGCACCTTTGAAAAAAGATTTTGCTTTACCTAAAGTTTTGTTCAACTATAGAATACGTCCTGTTTAACTTGTCAATGTTTACCTCAAGTAGATTCTTGTGTACAAATATGTCATGCAGGTATGAGAAAACGGCATCGGTGGACGAGCAAAGCTGTACGAACACAGTGCTTTTTATAATGAAAGTCTCATTATCGAGTGCAAGAGCCCAAATGGCAGGACGCATTACCTCCAGCTTTGCTGCTTGGACGCAATACAGCATCACACTTTAATGAAGCTATCAAGGCCAAGCGGAGGAGGTGGACACAGGGGCGTATGTGTGTGTACGTGTGTATGGCGAGGCATTCACAGCTACACAGAATTAACATAGCAGTTAGACGTACAGAAGGGCGTCCTCCACACCACATCCCCCAGGTGCAAAGGGGAATTTAGGAGGATGCCCCTCTGCTGACAGTTTAAGCGGTGCAGCCCGCTCTCCTCACGCTGTGACCAAACTAACAAAAACGCCCCTGGTAAACTTACTGTGTGTGGCTCAGAACCCCCCTCCCTGACACCTTAGCATCACGATGCTACTGTTTACACACTGCACTTTAACTACATTTTTTTAATATTAGATAATGCTATTTGATAAAATAAAATCGTAACAAATACAGCATGTGAGAGAATGCTCCATCTGACTTTGATCACAGCATGTAAAAGACTCCAGAATGTTTGCCCCGTAATCAGTCTTGTGTTGAGTAAAATATGCTGAAATTCAAACAAAAGGTTAGTGGAAAAACCCAGTGAAGTCAGTCAGTGCACAAAGAAAACCATCCTTGAATGAACCATTTTACTACAGTACAGACATGACATTCTCTGTTACATGAAGGATACCTGGATGCTAACAATAAAAAGCTATGAAGGTTATTTGATTATGAGCAACTAACAAGAAAACATGCCATAACATGCAAAAATTTACCGACCAATGCAGCCTGTAATGATTTGGCTCACGCAGCATCACATCAGTTTCAAATTCCATCGGCTTCAATGCTGATAAAGAGTCCCATTTAATCCTGATTTTTTTCCTCCATCTTTTCCAGAACTGTGCCCAATGACAAAAAGACCTCCATCTCAAAGAAGTGACCAAAATTCCGATCCAGCGTATAACCGTACGATCGTCACTGTTTCAGTACAAATTTAGCAGTATGGTGGTTCTGAGGTCTTCTTTATTTGGCAAGTAGTAAGTAAATAGGCTGGGGTAAATGGGACTCCTTTTCAAGCCACAATGCCAAACTAAGGGCATCTATGTAAATTTTATTACACATGCACAACAGAGAATGAGGGTGATGAGGAAGAGCGCTGTCAAGACGAGACACAAGTTGAACTAACATGCAAAGGACATCTTCCGATCTGGATGTAGCCAGAGGAGTGCTAGCAGAACATGAGAGAACATCAGGACAGACCAACTTGCATGCATGCAACAATGTTTGTTAGTCCAGTTCAGACTGCAAGCTGAAGCTCTACAGTGGTTTTGCTTGAATGACTGACATAAATAAATCAGCAAAGAATATACTGATCATTTTATCCGGGTGTTGTTCTATTTTAATGTTAGGCAACCACAAAAAATAAGTTTATTTTGTAAATAACATTTGAATTTATTCATTTGTTGGCTTTTTGCGTTTACGATTTTTGGATCAATGAGATACTGACTGTGTCAGCTAATATTTTTTACGTAACAAAATGAATGAAAGAAAAAACGAGTTACTTAGTTGAGCTCAACCATTTGCTTTGTAAATGAAAGCTAATTCAAACTTTTTAAAAGCACGCATTTTTAGTTTGATCTTTCAAAAAAGCCAAACGGAAAATTTGGGATATTTGAAAGGACTGAAAGATGCAATCCCAAATGATCTCGCAAGAGCATGCAATAACAATTTACGTTCACACAATCTTTTAAGCAATTCAGGGTGATTTTTAAGAAAATAGCTAAATGCAAGTCTTTAATGGAGAAAATACTTACATTATAACATTATGAATATGAATTAATTTATGAAGAAGGATAAGGAAGAATATGAACAAGACTTGTTCAGTGCAAAAGGAAACCGAGATAAAAGCTTCCTGGTTAGCTGGAATTTCAAATAAATAAATAAATAAATAAATAAATAAATAAAATATTTTTATTTTCCCCTCATTTTTCCATATGGACCAATCAGAACAAAGTGTTTACCTTCTGCTCATCAGCGTGGACGACATCATCAGCACCATGCAAGAGTCACATGACAAAGTCACATGATACGCACGCACATGATTGGTTGAAAGGAAAGTGGAGGAGGGCACATGGAAAACACAAACAAAAAAAAACTGATGTAAACATGAGCAAGGAACAAAACAAGACAGCTGAACAAATCATACAAAACTCACAAAAAGAAAAACACAAATCCACAACATAAATATTGTCAACATATTAAATACATACAATAAATATGGACAGCAGGGTAGATTCATAAAGCAATATCAGGTTCAGATGGCCAACTAATTTAACCAACTCACAAAACCTCTGAAAGCTTCTGTGGGTAAACTGCATCATTAGATGGCAAGGTTAACAAGTTAAAAAAGTAGTGATAGATGATATGTATCCATTCCAAAGCTTACATAAGCTTTGTGAACTGTTTAAAAGACTTTAAAAATATTATCCGTAACAATAGTTACTGTCCATATCATTTTATGAATCTACAACATTCATACAGCATTTCCTCTTGCTGGACCCCGATGTGAATATCAAAAATTTTATGATCACACTTCTGATACACAGTGAGCACAAAACACAAAAAGTTGTTTGCCTTGTTGGCATTACATTGTCACCAGTGGCTGCCACAAAGGAAAGGGCTCCAAACTGTATGTGTATGTGACACTGAAACAGGGAAGTGTGCAGTACTGACAACAAAGCGTGGCCAATAATGGCAGCTGCTGTGGACTCGAGCATGGTGTGTGAACCAGGCAATACAAAATGCCCAAGGTGGACAGGTCAGCTGGGCTTGTAACCAATGTTCTCAACAGTGTGAGCAGTCTGCTGCCTGTAACACTGAAGAGTGCAGCTGAAACTTTTGCTGCACGTTTGACTCCAGCGGCAGCGCTTCCAGTACATGCATCTGGACGTTTCACAGGAGCACTTTAGGTGAACGTGGCTTCTCCTGAGGGTACGGTGGCAAGGACCCACCTGACTCAGCAGCCCTTTCAGGTTACAAGTCTGTGCCCTTAACCAATAGCAGACGCCTGGAGGCAGATGCCGTCCCTGACCACGGAACGGCATTCTGTGCCGTGCTCAGCCCCCGTAACGCATCCCACGGGTTGCCTTCAGCCCCAGACACCTCCGTCTGACGGGCAGGCAGAATTTCCTATTGTGACACAGTGAGAGCACACTGCCAACAGTAGTCGCTGGCAATCGCGATGGCAAATGTGTCAGAGATAAAGTGATTATGGGCTTCTACAAAATGGGATTCGCTTGGGTGACGCACACTGCAAAATGGCACAGTATACTTACTCCTGCTCCTTTCTCCTGTAAGGGAAAAACATTATGCGCCGTCTTTGTTTTTCGCATTGCAAGCGCACATTTCGCAGCCACAATTACGCGATTCATATTCAGATTATGCCCGTGTGTAATTTCCTATGTGAAAATAAATTGCAAGCTACAAAGCTACTCTACATTAGCAGGGTACAATATGCTTCATTATACACACAAACTGTGTAGTACTTTGCTCATGGCTTCTTTTATTTTCACACCGTACTTTCAATTTAACAAGAGTATGGAGGCGAACCTCACCTATCTAGACATCATCAATACATTGGACAATGGCGCACAGTTTCATATTTACATACGTACACACACATACTGTACATACATACACATAAAGAAAAGCGAACTTGGTCAGCTACCTTTAATGACCACATAGCTTTACTTGCTAGAACTGTTATAAATGATAAATGACAAGATTTTAAAAAAATGCCTATTTAGATGGCAGTACACAAACATCATTTAAAATGACCGTTGGAAAAGCACTATAAGCGTCGGTACCGACTGGCAACATAATCTTCCAATTTCACCTTCCTCAGCAGGAGTCTGAGGGCATTTTTCTTTTAGATGGTAAACACGATTTTGCAGGCCTCCGCTTCAAACTCCGGGAACCCCTGTAGTTAGGCAGGAGCACATTAGCGTGCCACTGATAACACTTTAATATGACAAATAGTTGAGGTGTTGGCAGAGTGCAGAATGTGAGCAAGAAATTCGGGTGCCTGTGCCAAAAAGAACTTCGGTCGGACAACGTACGTACGCATGCAGAACTGCTGCAGGAAACAACAAAGTCGAGCCAGGCTGGATCACCTCGACAAGACGGACAAAAAGTGAGCTCTGACATGTACCTGTCATGAAATGAGGAAAACACTTCAGTACTTTGAACCCCAAGGCCGCACGAAGAGCTTTCAGGGACATCATTTTCAGACAATGGCAAGCCTGACCACTTCAGGCATTGGAGGGAAATTATCCCCACTGGCAGCAAGGAGAACGGATGCCCATCTCAATCCGGCCTCACAGTGGGCTCTGTCCTTACATCAGTCAATTCTCCCTTCGCTCTCATATCCATGTTTTCATCTACTAATGTCCTAGTGGGCTGAGGAGTAGTTTCCCATGACAGTTAACTGCCAGAGCAAGATTACTGTGTGCAATGAAAGCTCCCAGCGGTCACGTTACGCTCCAGTGCCGACAACAGGTCAGCTGAGGGTGAAACAGCTTGACCCTCAAACACCATTTACTCTAAAAATTGAGACCTGCTACCAACAAATCGCACTCACCATTTACGCTGCAGACGACCAAAACTGCAAGGCGCAAAACATGTTGTGCAGCCGTGAATTGAAAATGAAAATAAGTGAAAAGTTTAGCCTCCGGCGTTGTGTTCGGTCGCTGTTTTTGTGGCCTGCAAAGTTATAGCGCCTCCTGGTTGCTACGCAACACAATTTCAAGCAGCAAACAGGTGGGCACGCTGCTCCTCGTCCTCCCCAAATCCTGACTCTCTGGATGGTGTGGACCCACCTCTTGAGAAAAGTTTCACCCTTCCTCAGCCCAACGCCACCACCCACACTTACAGGAGGCAAGCGCACAGTTAGTGCTGTGAACTCCAGAAAGAACCACTTGAACGGTCGCTTCAGTCAGCGAAGTGACTGGGCACAAGGAAGGTGAACAGCGACACCTAAGTGTGGGACCCCCCCGACATAAAGACGGGGGTCTTCACGAGTGACAGATGCAGCACATGGGAATGCACTATACTACGCCGTTCTTGTTTAATATGTAACACAGAGCGGAAGCAAACAGGTGGAGTAAAAGAGGAGAACATGCAGTAAGATGATTTATTGCTGAGGGATACCAGGCAGAAACTGAAAGGATCAAACAGCAAATGTGAGTTAATACCAGGGTGCCTCCCTGCCTCTGACTATTTAAACTGCATGCAATTTGGTAAACTCAATGACCAATTCGGCTACCCTCGACAACGACAAGCAGGTACTGGGCCAAAAAGATGTATGCTGATTGACTATGAGAAATTTACCCGTGGAACTCAAGTCATTTGCCCCATTTAAATAAATGTCAACAAGTTCACAGGCAAAGTGTTTTCCCTTGAAGTCAATTCCTGCTGAAAGGATGCCGTACCATTCCCCATTGTTTAATTTTGATTGATTTCTCAGACGCTCTTTGTCGAGACTGACTCCTGTGGACAGGGCTGCTTGAAAAAGTGCAGACAACCAAGTAGGGGCTGCTAGGAGGATGAGAGGGAAGACCCGCTGTGCAAGGTGGTTAGTTGGGTGGTACGCTACGCCGGCTTGGGGCAACGAGAGCCAAACTCCGCTCTCAGTCCCCAGTCCTTCAGCTGTCAGATCAGTTTGTAGTCACTACTGGAGAGTAGTTCTAGATTCCACCAGTTCTGCGGCGTTATGGGGATCAGCTTGGTGGGACAAAGCAGGCAGTGTGAGAGAAAGACTGCGATGCGAGGTAGTAAGAGGGCAACACACTGGTAGGCGGTCACACCCACGCCGACGGCATACTCACTAAGCGCTGAAGTGCTTGGAGATATGGGGGCTGGAGTCACTGATGGAACTGAAAGATGGTGAGAACAAGATGAGACGCAACGTCCTGAGGTACACACAGCCATCTGTCACGAGCAAGCGCTCGTGGGAAAAGGCCCCCTGGGCCCTCCGGTGGACAGGTTGACGGTGGCAGTACAGCCACCGATTTGGCAAGCAGTACAAGAAACAGGCCACTGAAAGGCTTTCCAGAGACCTTGAGGGGAGCATAAGGAGACACTTACCGCATATCAAATGGTGTCGCACGCAAGAAATTTACCAGTGGAAATTATTTTTCTTATATGCACAGATATATGCATGTTGTTCATTTTGTATTTTGAAACAGATGCGTGTCTCAAATACATTCATACAAATGCATATATCAAGGACACTTTGATATGAGCAACTGAAAGATTTCCCTTATCTCTGATTTCGAATTTTGGCCTCTATTATCACCTCTTGGGTCCAAGGAACCAGTACTGGGCTTCTTCAGCAGACAGGTGTTCCACAGAAGTGGTATCAATGCACTGATCACTTCTGTTTATTAAACAGCCAATTAGCTAAGGAGAGTTTGGATTAAACAGGTTAATCCTAAGGATAAGAAGTTCCCTAGATTACATCTTCTCCTGGCAGAGGGAAGGAATAAAAGGAAATGCTGCGTGCGGCCTGCTGCTTGCTTGATAACAGCTGCTGAAGTGCTCAACACCAACAAGACCACCCAGCACGTTTCATCAACCAAAGTAAACCAGAGCCATTTTAATCTGGAACGGAAAGCTTTCAAAAATTCACAAAGAAATAATTCGAGGGAAGGGAAGCTGAAAGTGCACCCGATTTAATCAGGCTACAATGCAGCTTATTGATTTGACTGCATAAAGAACAGATTAAAACAAAACTCCCAAACATCATACGGATATTACCCCTCTCAAAATGATCCATTTCGTCATCAGATTTCACCTCGTTCCAGCAAAAGCAGCGACACAGAAATACGACTGTGATGTTGTGCCACGCAGAATTTATCGGCATCCATCGCCAGTTTCCTCCCCAAAAAACCAAGCGAAACCGTTCTCTTTTTCTCCGCGATGCAGGCAGTGATTGAGTGGAGCCACCATGACATTTGTCCACTGGTGAATTAGGGTTCGTGCGGAGTTCACTGTGGAAATGGCCAGCGCTGCCGGAGCGGCTTCATTTACGACGACAGAAAAGAAAAGAAACTCCAAATTATCATTCAGCTCATTTCTGGGAATGTTTATGAAAAATTCTCATCCATCTCCCATGAAAGCACTGCAGCTTGTCAAACTTTTATTTATTCCTGGTACTTGTACAAGGGGTCTTACGTGCTTTCGGTGCAAAAAGTTAAGCATTTTTTTGCTGGACAAGCACCAAAACAAAGAGCGCAATACTAAGATATGAAATCTCGAGGCAAACAATTCACGTGCAGTTCATATGCACCATTCGGGAAAATTCTAACACGTTAACCTGAGAGAAAAAGCTGTAACGTGTGTCTAACTTATCGGCTATCTTTCGCCGCTCAGCGGGTGCCAGGCTAAGGCCAGGAGACGTTTCTAAGGGCACCTCTAACCCTGCGTCAGCCGGAGCTGCTGAGAAGTGCAGTGTGTTGGCAGAACATAATTTGTAAAATGAGTTTTAGAGAATTTTGTGTGAAAAAAGCCAACATTATTCGTTCCACACACAAGGGACGCCCGCTATAGAGCCAGACCGAGAGCAGCTGCGCAAATTAAAAAGTACCAGCTTTTTAATTTGAACGTCAAATACTCCATCAAAAGTTGGCCAGTGCCGCTAATAGCAGACTTTCATTGTTTGAAAAATCTCATCAGGCATAAACAGACGAGAAAAGCCATCTATTCCAAGAAGACTTCACACACCGCCTACCAACACGTTAACTCTTGCACACACTGTAAGCCTCACCAAAGGCATGCATTACTTAAAATAGCTGCATTTCATCCTGCACGCCTAAGCCAGGAAGTGTGCTCAGCAGCCTGCAGAAGTATTGAGGAACACACATTCCAGATGTAAATGGATCAACCTAAACAAAAACTACACAAACAGCCACATGGCCCACATGACGCATCTCCTAAGCCTCTCGCATGGCTTTGCAAAGCTCAGAGTATCAGCAGGTTTAATCCTGTAGCTAAGACATGGAGAATCTTGGGGAAAAGCACGCATTCAGAGCCACACCCTCAAAACTGCAATGAAAACAATGAGCAATGCGATCAAGCGCTGGCGTTTCTGCAAAAGCCCACTCACTGTCCACCTCACACCGACGTCTTGATATGGCCTGCTGCGCAGTCGTCTCCACTCGTCTGTTCTCGCGTGCTGCTGTGCTTGTGGCCTCCTTGCCTGTTACTGCTTCTGACGAAGCTGTCAGGTTCACTGCTCTTGCTGCCGTACCTCCATCCATAGTCGGGGCTGCGTCTTCACGTCTATCTGTAGCTGTGTCTGGAAGTCTGTCTGTAATTTCAGTTGCGGTCACGGGCACGTCTTTACTTTCAGTTGTGCCTACAGGTCTCTCTGTAGTTTGGTTCATGGCAACAGGCCCTGCCGTACCTTTCGCTTTCAGTATAGGCCAGTGTGGTGCCCGAGATGGGACTGCAGCGCTGTCAGCAATTTTTGCTGCGGTTGCAGGTCTGTCTGCGCTTTCAGCTCAGGCCGAATCGTCGGCTGCATCAGTTTTTTCACGCGCATCGCCTGGATCTATGGACCGCAGGGGATCAGAGGTCACCGTCACCACGGACTCAACCAGTCCCACTGCTTCCGCTGCCTCTGAAACTGCGCTATCCACCTGTATCCCCACAGAGGGTGTCATAGTGACCCGCTCCGCCACAGGGCACCGCATCCACAACCAATTCAGAGAAGTCCCCAGCGTGGGGTTCTGTTACAGCCTCGCTTGCTGCCGTACCCTTGAATGGTGCTGCAGTGTGTGCCACCACTGAAACGTGCAGGGGCACCAGAAGTGGAGCACCACGTGACTTGGGTTCGAACAAATCATCCTCCACAAAGGTCACTCCTCCTGAGGTGACAATGCTGTCCTGCTGGGACTCTGAGGTTCTACCCAGACTGGGCACTGAAGCAGCTGTTTAAGTCCTGGTCTCCCACACAGGGACAGCTGTATCTGTAGGTACGAGCCATACCCCAGTTCCAGTTGGGGAAGCAGCCGCTAGGGCCACAGCGGTTCCCTCAGCTGAGGTCTGGCTGACCGCCGCATTGGAGAAAATCTCTGTGGCAGCTGACTCAGCAAACTGGGGTAACCCTTCAGCGCCCTCCTGATGAGTCAGCAGCAGTTTGGCCAAAGAAGTCTGTCTGGATTTGGAGTTGGACGGGCATGTGCTCCATCACAATAACATCGTCTTCATCCTCTCCCTCGGTTTCACCCGTAGAGCTTGTCATGCAGCCCTGGAGCTCATCCTCTCTGACTGCAACCAATCTGGACTTCCTGGCCACATACCTAAAGCGAATATCCGTAATTTTCTGTCTAAAGTTCTTAACATTGGGGTCACTGTGGCTCAAAATAAAGTCATGTCTTCCCTCCTCAGTCAGTGGGGATTTGGTGGTCACTGTACAGAGCGACGGCATTACATTAGGAACACGGCCTCTCCAAATGAAGGAGCTGCTGTATGGCTGCCTCCCCTGCCCACACTTCAGCCTTCAAAGGAAGTTCTCTTACTTCACAAAAAGGAAGAATTCAAAGCAAAACAAAACTGCCCCATCTGGCAATGATCAACCTTTCGTGTCTCTTCTCATTTCATGTATCAGATTAGGTAACTTTCCTTATGTGCCGAAACATTCACAGAAGTGATCCGATTAAATAATAGCGTTAAAAAAGAGTGAATATCCAGCATAAAAGATTCAGGTTTTTCTTTTTTTTATAGGGTGCATTATTAATGCCACGCCTACATCAAAATATTGCAGATTTGTATGTAGTGCATGGCTCTCCTGAGCGCTTGATCACTTCTGCAAAGGCAGAAATAGCCTCCACATGTAGCAGCACACGGATGAAAAAGTGCCGAAAAGCACCAAACAACCAATGTTGGCGTAATAACAGCAAAATAAGGCTCATCTCGATAGCAGGGTTTTGCCTAATATTCAGAATGGAAAACAAAACTTTGTTTAGCTATAGCTCCGTGCAGCCCACCTATGTGGGAAATGGGAAATGACAACTTATATGACTATAACCTTATAATGGACGGTGCCATCTCAACAGGCCAAGAGTACTGACAAACCCACAGCTGTTTCTGTTGTATGCGCTTACTAATATGAAAGAATTCAATAGTTAAACAACGCTGACTACAAGTTAACATGTCACATATTTGCACAATGTGGTTACATGAATGCACGGCAGCACTGTAGAAATGTTTCCCTCAACAAACTAGGGTTTACCAGTGAACCACAATGGAAAGCAAGTATTGTACATAAAGTGAGACCTAAGGAGAGGGAAATGGCTACCACTGCTAGGGGTGTAACTAGTATTTAGAGGTCTATTCTGAGGTAGGGCTATGGCCTACTAGTGTTTGCAATAGGTCAGGGTTTAATGGACAAGCGTCAAGTGAACATTTTCGAGCTCAAAGGAACAGGCTAGGAGAATAGAAGGAGGGAGGAGGGATCCATTCACATTGCAAGCATGAAACAGAAAATATACACTGGCCTGAAAATAAGGGGTGTCAGTATCTACACCACAGCTCACAATTCACAGGTCACCCTATCCTCTAAACATCATTTAACCAACCTGCATCCACAGTGAAGTAATAAAACGGTATGCCATCTAGAAGATGCATGAAACAGAGGACATGGATTAAGCCGCTGAACAGTGAACATGCTAAATGAGATGGGCAAAATTAGAAGGAGAAGGGAAAAAACCCTGCGCGGCTGAGCGAAGCAGGCCAGTAATGTTCATCATAATACAGTTCCATAGTGGGAGCTCCACATCTCTACTGAACTGGAAGAGCAAGACGAATGTCGATCATGTGTGCTACAGACTTGGCCTTGAGCAAATGGACAAATGTTTCTACATATATATGTGTAAATATATAAATTAAAGAAGGAGTGGGCAGGTGTGGAACTTACTTGTGATAGAAAAGCCTGCGTCGTCCAATGGAATAAAACAGAAGGAAACGAAGAAAAAAACAAGAACAAAGAACAACAAAAAAGTGAGAACAGAAACACTTGAGTGTTAGATTAAAATAATGAAACGGACAAGGGTGGGGGGGTTGGGGTCTCTATAAAAGCACACATAGCAGCGCACAGGAAAACTTGAAGTTGCAGGCAGAACTGCAACCTGAATCAGCAAGGCACTGATTTGCAGTATAAAAGCGTCATGACTGACAAGGCACACACACAGCAACAACAACACTAAAAAGAAAATAAAACACACTGTGAAATGGAAGATGAAGGAAAGGGGAGAATTAAATAGACGTACCAATCTTCCACCGGCAATACCTCTCTTATCTCTGTTTCCTACCTCCGGTCATTTTGGTTCAAATGGAAAATATTTGAAAGCCTAGAATACAAAATTCTTCCAGTATAACAAATATCATAGCGCTTGTAATCTAACTACAGTGGCGCCCTGACAACTGGCTGCCCAAGAATAACACAGGAATATCGTACGAGTTTCAAAACTGAAGAGAAATAATTACTTGCTTTATCAAGGCGGCACAGAATCTCACCAGGAACTCAGGGAAGGCAAAATTATGCATAAAACAGAATCTGCCTAAAGACACAATATTTTCAGACTTGCGGTAGCTGGCCTGTCAGAGGCATGAAGTCCATTGAACAGTAAGACCACACCAATTACCCAGAAGGTCTGCAAACACTGCATAGCGCAAAATCGGTAAATGCTCAGCTCATTTGGAAAACTGTGCATTTTTAACACACAAACATTACGCAAAGAAAACATTAAAGAAGGAAACAAGCTATTAATGCAGCACCAAAAACCCTGTCGCTTTAATATTCCAGTTAGAATCCTATGTATGCATCTAATTATTACGTGTATGTGCAAACGGTGTTATCCAAATTATTTATGTATAGCAGATCTCCTGCAACCGCGTGAACATGGTAAAAATGTGGCACGCTCAAAGTGATTTGACTTTGATCGCGAATGCTGATGGACAAAGATGTTGCTGTCCCCTGCAGGCATTCGAAAACCAATCTTGGAAGGCATGGCGGCAAGGCTCCGGCTTTGGGTTCCTTCTGGCTAGAAGTACGCTATAAGCATTGACATGTGACAGGAGACAAACACAGCACACAAACTATGCAGCAGGAACATCGGTACTGCAAAGGGAAGACACAAAGTGTTTGTTGAGGGAAGGGGCTAAGGTCCAACCCAACTGTTTGCTGCAAGGGGTCACTGTCAGCTAAAGGGGTGCCAAGGCTCCCCTTTTCAGATGCAGAAGTGTCACAAGCAAAGGTGGACTTCCAATGCATCTGTCGAGTGGGCAATCCTTCTTGGCTGAGTCCGGTGAGGGAGGACACGGGATGCAGACAGCTCACTACAGGGATAGGGGTCAGTGGACACCGGTCAGCACGTGGAGAGGGGGCAGGCGCTGTACTTACGGACGGGTTCGGTCTTAAAGGTCTCGACCGAGCTGCTCTCTCCTTCACCCTTGCCGTTGATGGCTGACATCTTCACCTCATAACTGGCCTCGGGTTTCAAACCTACGATGGTGATTGTGTTCATCCCTGGAGATCAACCAAAAATTAATACATCACCTCTAAACAATACACCTATTCAGCTCCTAAATCTTTCGTTTTCAGATACCACGAAATGTGCAGTTCTCGACCTAACAATAAAGTATATTAACAAATAAGTTGCCCTTTCTGAAAGAAGGACTGAAGCAAGCGTGAACATAAATGCTACAACATCTTTGTACAGTCTGCCCAAATACTTAGGTGTGTCATATTCTTAATACATATGGCTCATTGTCGGATGGGCGCAGACCCTACGTGGTGTTCACTTCAAGGCAGAAAACAGACAGTGGGCCACCAAAAGGAACATCTACATGTTGAACTGAATATACTGTATATATTTTGCTTAGTAGAAAAGTAGATTCCCATTCTGCTTCCTGGAGGTTCGATAACGATCCGAGTGGCCAAATTACCTAAAACGTTGTCCTGGATTGAGCTTAAATTTTGAGCATTTTGAAGTAATCAAAGTGAGGTCGTGCTCAAGAACTCTGCTGAAATGTGTGCATGTGTATTGAGTATGCATAATAAAATAGCTTTTATCTGAGCGTGCATAAAAAATCCTTTGGAAAAATGAAACACTAAGTATAACAATATAAGCGCTATGCTTTCAACTTCAAAATGTAATTTCAGAATGATGCACCAAGAATGAAAAATGAGGATGGTGCCTGTGCGTGTGTTTGTATGTGTGACTTGCTGAAACGTCAGGATCTGTGATTTGAGAGACAGGCTTTGTTCCGGGAAAATAAAGAAAAGCAGTGCGAAAAAATGCAATCCCGAGGTCTGCTAGCTGTTTTGAGCATTGTTATTTAGCAGAAGAATACGTGCATTCTCCCTTTTTCACTGCAGCAGGAATGACTTACGACTACTGATGCGGGGAGCAACAGAAAGTTATTGTCTCTATGAGATCATAATCTTAAGTCATCAACGGGTCCTTCCTGCATTATGTGGATGCTTCCGGAACATTCATTTCACCCCATTCAAAGTCACCCAGCAGCAAGTCCTACAAAAGCTGTCTGCGGCCGCACGTCACACTAGCCCTTTTCCAGGCTTGACTTGGCACCGAAGCCGAATGTAGCGCCGCACCTCGGAACTTGACTCCTCCGAGCGATGCCGCATGGGATGGAGCCAACGTCTGAGAAACTGACAACGCAATTTTCCGGGCTGTCGTATCCCCCCCCCGTCTCTCCTTCTCCTCAGCATATGTGGTGGGCGTTCTCACCATCATCAATCTTGTACTCCTTGCTGATCCAGTCCACCTGACCCACTGCGCGCCACTCCACCTTGTACTTGAGGACCAAGACGCCGCCACTGGCGTCGGGCTCGTCAAACCTCAGCAGCGCAGTGCTGGAATACGGCTCCACCTGGTCAATGGAGGGGGCTGATGGGACGTCTGCGGGTGACAGAGAAACCACTATTTCCGTGGGGAACAGGGCTGAGGGACAGCCAACTTGTGTTATGAAACCTGCAGATCCGTGGCTCACAGACTCTCTGACACCTTTTGTTATGAAACACGAAGATGCACCACACGCACAGCGCCTGAACCGAGAACACACTTTGCAATGACAATACAGCCACATGGTGACAGGGAGTGAGTCGTTGGATTGTCATTTCAGTTGTGGAACTGAAATGCGTTGCCTGCGAGTCCAGCTCCATTGTCGTCATGTTAAATAACAGGTCGGTTTTTAATGGATTTATTGTGAATTAAGTCACAAGACATTCCTTCATTAGAACTGGACTTGAACACAGTCTTAATGAAAAAGTTTTATACAACCCCAAATAAGAAAAAGTTGGGACAGTATAAAAAATGCAAATCAAAAAAAAATATGCAGCGATTCTTATATTTACTTTGACTTTTTGACTATAAAGGAAGTATCCACGAAAGGCGCAAAGATGGGCAGAGGATCTCTAGTTTGTCAACAAATGTGTGCGAAAATTGTTGAAATGTTTAAAAACAATGTTCCTCAAAGAAAGATTGGAAGGGATCTGCATATTTATCCTGCTACGATGCATGATATCATTAAAACGGTGCAAGGAATCTGGAGGAATTTCAGCACGTAAAGAGCAAAGGCGCAAGCCTAAGCTGAACACCCATGATCTCCGATCCCTGAGACGGCACTGCATCAAGAACCGTCATTTATCAGTAGCTGATATAACCACATGGGCAAGGGATTACTTTGGAAAACCTTTGTCAAGTACTACAATACGGAGTCACTTTAACAAATGCCACTTAAAACTTTACTGTGCAAAAAAGAAGCCTTATGTTAACCATGTGCAGAAGCGGCGTCGGCTTCTCTGGGCTCGGAGGCATCTGGGATAGACCATCACACAGTGGAAACGTGTATTGTGGTCAGACAAATCAGTATTCCAGATCTTTTTTGGAAGAAATGGACGCCATGTGCTCCGGACCAAAGACGAAAAGGACCATCCAGACGTTTATGAGCAACAAGTCCAAAAGCCAGGGTCTGTCATGGTATGCAGGAAAGTACACAGAGATTTTAGAGCAAAATATGCTGCCTTCAAGATGACATCTTTTCCAGGGATGTCCATGCATTTTTTGACAAGACAATGCAAAACCTCATTCTGCACGCATTACAAAGGCATGGCTGCGGAAGAAGAGGGTACGGGTACTGGACTGGCCAGCCTGCAGTCCTGACCTGTCCCCAGTAGAGAATGTGTGGAGAATTTTGAAATGAAAAATGTGACAACGATGACCCCAGACTGTCACACACCTCAAGACGTGTTTGCAGGAAGAATGGGACAAAATAACACCCGAAATGCTTCATCGCTTGGTATCATCGGTGCCAAAATGTCTTTTAAGTGTTGTGAGAAGGAACGGCGACATTACAAAGCGGTAAATGCTTTACCGTCCCAACTTTTTTTAAAATGTGTTGCAGGCCTGAAATGCAGGAATGGATGTATATTAAGAAATGAAATGTTAGTTTACCAGACAAAACATGAAACATCTCGGGTTTATACTGCCTGCAATTAAATAAAAGTCAAAGTAAATGTAAGAATCTCTGCATTTTTTTTTTTGGATTTTATTTGTCCCAACTTTTTCTGATTTGAGGTTGTATATACAGTAAATGAGCAGAAATGATAAAACAGAAAGATACTAAAATCTTAAGCACTTACAATCAGCTGTAGGCCCTGAATGACCAGCCTGCGCTAAAGAGGTAAGTGACTTTCTCTCAGCAGCTGTTACTCACCTGCCAGGATGAGGATGTACTCCTTAGACTCCGAGCCCATGACGTTAGTGGCCGTGCAGTTGTAACTGCCGAAGTCTGTCTGTGAGTCTGGGGTGACCTGGGCAAGAGCGAAAGCAGAACAGCCATATTCCCTGGCCTCATTTCCTCAGTTGCTTTGGGGTGTTCTATTTTTACCCCACGACACCCGTCCCTTTCAATAAATTATGACTGACACGGGCGCTGGGCCCATGGTACGGTGCTGGGAAAGTCTGCCACCGAGCCTTTGTGAACAGGGGTATAGGGCTGGGGATGAAGATGACCACGACTGACCCAGCTGTGGTGTAAGGCCAGGCCCGGTCACAAGCACAGACTACCCTTCATGGAATAACACGAGTCTGTGCACCTGTTGTGTTGTGAGAAGTCATTTTGTGGTAATTTTGCATTTTCTTCCTGAATTGACATTTTTATCTAAAGTAACACCTGCACCCACAGACTTATGCATTTTATGTGAGCAGTTATGACTGAAGACCTTTTGCCATGGTACTATATCAGGAAATAATCTAGCATTTGAACTAGCAACCTTCTGGTTCGAAAGGTTTGGTAGCCCCTAAGGTACAAAGCCCCTAAGCCCCTTTATAGTCCGTGATTGTTCTAAATAAACCTTGACTTGACTTGACTACAAGCACTGGACCACAGCGCAATTTTGCTCGGATGCGCTGGAAAAAGAGATGTACCTCAAGGTAGCTCCCAGCCGGGGTGTTGTAGATCTTGATGTTGGTGGTGTTGGCACTGGGCAGTTGCTGGCCATCACGGAACCACATGATGGAGGCACTTGGGTGGGCTTGCACCTCACAGCTCAAATTGGCTGCGTTTCCCTCCCAGGTGTACACTGCCACGTTGCCCTGGATCTTGGGTGTATCTGCAAGAGCAGCAGAGCTGTGAGCGCAAAGCCGATTCGAAGCCCCGCCGGTGAATTTTCAAACAAACATCTGATTTGTTTCTAGTAACAGCCTGAGATGCAAAAGAAAAAGATCCCTAAGTATGCTGTGCGTGATGCTGAGAAATTATTAAATGCTGATGTGCATTTCTGCATAGCAAAAAAGTCGCAGTCGTGAGCTCCAAACCGCATTTCCATTCTGAATACTTTGTGTCAGCTGGACTTTGATGGGCTCCACCTAAAGTTGAAAACTGAAACGAAAGAGAATTAGCAGCGTGCAGAGTCGCTGACAGCAGTGTGCCGGCCATCCGCAGACGGCTGAAGAATCGCTGGGATCTGGAGCGGTCACCTGGAGCGCACAAAGCTCATAGGTGGAGATGTGGCTCCACCTATTGAGCGCAGACACGCAGCCCGCTGTGATCCCATTTTCGCTGCTGCTGCCGCCCACAGAAATGACTCAGAAAACACCGATTTACTGTTTGCTGCCTGCACCTTCAGGCAGCCGGTCCCACTTCTCCACCGAATCACTGGGAAAAGAGGAGTGTCAGGTTTGGGCCTCCAGATCCAGTCCCATGCGGGTTGCCTCTGAAACCCCAGCACGGGTCGGATGCCACAGCCTGCGCGACCGGCAGTTTCCTTATTAAAATCCCGCAAGAAACGCGACCCCTTTGATCCCTTTCCCAGTCGGGCGCAAAATGGCCAATCATTCGGGAATTCGTTCGCATCACCGTGCTTTGGATAAAATAAAGTCTGCATTAATGCGGTGCTTTCCAAGAGGGACGGGGCCATCTTATTCCACTTGCATTGCACTCCCCATTCCATCGAAAGCAGCGTCCGGCACTGCATCTCATGTGCGATCGGTGTAACGGGAACGATGTCATTTTGGCTTCGCCTGCGGTGGACCTGCAGCTCTGGTCCAAACAAAGCACTGTTTTTTTTAAAAATTATTATTATTATTATTATTATTATTATCTCTAATTATAAAATTTCTCCATGCACTGAACCAAAAAAACCGATTACAAACAACTCGGGCCGTCTAATTGCAATTCCAAATAATTTTATCAATTGTGTATTGTGATGCTATCTCGAGTAGCAGCCCAAGCAGCTTGTTGCTGGGGCAAAGGAAATTAATCCAATTAGTCTTTCATTATCTAGCATTTTTCCTGCTCATTTTGAAATACTGTTTTCTGAAGAGTGAGGCAACATAAAAATTCATTTCCTATTTCGCCACATTGCTCTTGGATGGCAGTGTTGCTTCGGCTAAACAGTAGGCGATACAATGGCGCAGCAGAAATGCTTTTGCGTCTTAAAATTAAATCTCACTGGGTGCTGTTCTGTTTGTCAGGCAGAAAATTCAATTGTAAACCAACAAAGTTCTGGAACTGAGGATTAAAAGGCACAAAAAAAAACTACGATGAAAATAACATCAAGGAATTTTTAAAGTCCAAGCTCATTAAGCTCAAAGCAGGCAGCCTGCAACGCCCGCCTTATCTTAGATACGGAGGTTTTCGCTTCCCTTTCATGGCAATTCTCTTATTGCATTTGCAAGTGTGAAAAACAACAAGTAGGATTATTACTGTTTTGCTGCTTAGCAGGCACTTTTGTCCAAAGTGACTTATGGAGGACACAGCTGTAATTTCACACTTTGTTGACTTCCGTGGCTGGGTGTTTTACACAGAAATGAAGCCCCTTGCTGAAGGATGCAGGGCCGCCTCTTATGATGTGAGTGGCAGCCAAACAATCGGCTTCATTTGCTTTTCATTTTTATATGATTTTGTTGCTGACCGCCGTGTGAACAGGAGCATCGCCTACAACCCAGAGTGGACAAAGGGTAAGTGTGAAATGTGCACTAAACCCACTTCAAGTACAACGGTTTAGCTTGAGAGCAGAGCGCCAACAGGGGCCTGGCAGTCCTTACAGAGCACTTCCAGGTACATGGTCTGGGCATCCTGGCCGATGGAGTTGCGGGCAGTGCAGAGGTACTGCCCGGCGTTGGTGAACTGGATGTGCTTCAGGGTGAGAGAGGACACGCGGGCATGGCTGCGCACCACCACGTTGTTGTCCAGGCTCTAGAGCAGGGAGAAAAGAGGCAGGTGAGCCAGCTTACAGGGATCTTGGCCTCATTCAGCTGCATGTGCAAAACATGAATCTTTTACACTTCTTCATGGATAAATAAGACAAAGGACATGAGTTAACGCTGATGCGCCTTCACAAAGAGGCACTCTGTGCCATCACAGCCGTTTACAGTCTAGGCAGCACAGTGTGACATGTGTCTGCTCAAAAGCTCAAAGTTCTCAAGCGCTCCATCTTTGTACACATCATTACATTTGCTCCTTTAGCCAACATGTCGTCCAGATGTGGAGTGGGATGACACTGGACAGAGGACTGACATAAATATTGTCTTCTTCCCCCCTTTCCGGCACCAACAGCCCGCAGCCGGCATTGCATTGCGGGTTGGCAGAGTGAATGAAGCAATATCAGTCTTGTGGGATGCATAGTACAAGCATTAGATGCTGTTTTCAGGGCCTTCGTGCTCCGCACTGTTAGGACAATCCATTACGCACTCCTCCCCATGATCTCCGCTGTTACTTGGTGCCCTACCTTCTCTAAGTACTGCACTCCATACCTGCGTTCTGCTTTATACCAGAGCGTTCGCGTCAGCCTCCGCAGAGCAGCCATCATGGCACAACGTCCCGCGCCCAGATCGCTTCTCATACGTCTGCGATGCATATGCATAAGCAGGCTCTCGGCGGATGATGGAACTGTCTGTTCTATACAGAGCGCCGCTTGTGTGTGTGCTGCTTAGCGCACTGGATTTTGAAAAGCAGACATTAGAGGCAGCCCCGACGAAGCACAGCTCTTTGGCGGAAAGAGCTCAGCCCTTCATGAGAGCTTCCCTCACCCCTTCTGAAAGGGGAGCCCTGCAGCTTTAATCTTCGCTCAGATTCGCAGCCTACTGAACAGCAAGAAGAAAACAGGGAGAAGGGGGGGAAATGCCACCGCCCTTGTGCAAAAGTATATTTTCGCTGCTGTACTAACACCGATTACAAGTGCACAGTAAATGAAAAAATAAACAGATCCCTGGTGACAACTTGCATTCAGCCTCATGGGCTGCCTCTGTCACGGGGGCATTGTGTGCTATTTTAAAATAATTGAGCGTAATTATGTGTATTTAAATGGGGTGCCTAAAAACACCGATGGCATAAATGCATGCTTCTTTAAATAAACCGGCTCATACAGCGAGGTATTAACATTCTTATTACAAGCCTCTCGTGCCTCCTTTGACTCCTAGCAACCGCTACATACATGGGCGACGCTGCATTAAATGCATTCAAACGCACGCACGCACGTACGTGGCTTTGTTTCCAAACGAAAAATCACTTCCGTGGAAATGAAAAAATAATAGTTGCAAAACAAATTAATGAAAATATGCTCAATATGATCAAATTATATATGCACTGAGCAAAGTGTAAGCAAAATGTTATTTTCCTTTTTGGATGTATGGGACATTTTGCATGTTTTATATTCCCCTCCCCCAGGTTAAGATCAAGCACGCACAAAAACAGCAGGGACAAAAGGCTGCAAGTCAACACGGCGCAGTATTCTGCTTAATAATAATCGACAGTCAATAATCGTTCGCCAAATACCTGCAGCGCGAGAGCGCGGCAAAACGCAGGCCCGAGTCTTTTCCCGACATCTCCATTTAACACGGCAATAATCACCGAAATGAATTAAATGTGTGCGATTCGCTGGACCACAGCGACCCGAACTAATCGCAACACGCGACCCCTAGCCTGACAAATTCAACCGATTTATTAGTCGCGTTTTATTCTGCACAGTTGTGCGACAGATGTGTTTCCACATAAATCCTGGAGCGGCTTCATGCTCCCGTTGTCCCGTTTTCTGGAAGCCACTGTACGGCAAAGGTTAGCTGCTTAGCACCGGCACAACACGCTGCTCCGTCCGTGCCTCGAGCGGGCAGCAGATGGCAGAGTAGTTAAAGGAAAAACCCGTGGCAGGCCGGAATGTATGCATCTGACAAAAAGTCCGTGTCGGACAAAATCAAAAGTGTGTGCCAAGCAAAATACGCCACGCGCAGCTATAGGGCACCGTTCCTAATGTAAAGCTCTGCAGAATTTATCCGCAAACGTCTGTTATTTGTTAAAACACTTCAGTTTAGCTTTAAGTTAACGGTCACAATTTCAAAAATAATGGGACTGTACATTTAACCGGTTTTCAAAATAAGCGACGGAGCAATGTACAGCCAAAGTACATTAACCCGGCTTTGTCAAGCTACAAGGACAACTCACAGCAAAAAGAAGGTAAAGCACAAAGGAATTCCATACCTGTCAGACCCACTCAAACCAAAAGTGCACCTACAGCTACAGCAACGTCCCCGTCCACATCCTGCAGGCCCCTGCCCTTGTGAAGGGCTCGCCACGACGACAGAAACACTTTTGCCGTCTCTCTCTCTCTCTGCCGGTTGCCGGTGAGTACCATATCTCTTGTCACACTGATAAATCACAGCATGTGAATACATTTTATTCAAATGTAAGGTAAACATTTATTTTGCTAACTGAGATTTAATTTTTACTTGGCTTGTAATTTTGACATTAAGTAAGACTTTTCCAACTTTTCTGATAAGTGTACCCGTAACACTCTGTCATACCTCAGTGGGCTCTGTACCCATTTCCCTTGTACATGTGAATATCATACAGCCCACAGCCCATCTCGGAGTGCATTTCTATTCATTTTTAATATTTTGTCAGTCAGTTCTAGTTAGTTATTCAGTACTTACATAAAAAACTTTTAAAATTTAAAGATGCCTGTGTCCCACAGTGTAATGTTTCCACACACACACAAACACACACACACACACAATAAAAAATCTGAATAATCTACCGTACTGTGCAATGTGAAGCCCATGCCAGTAGTTTTGTTAGCCGATTACAAAGGAGTCGCTGTAAGCCTAACTGCCGCCAACAAAAAGCCGAAGCAGCTACACTGCTCAGTTTAAGATGAAACGTCTGAGAAAGGCAGGGAGGGTGATGCTGATGAGTGAGAGGCACCGGCTCACCTCCTGCCAGAAACACTAAACTGTTTATTTGTTTGTTGAGATACAAAGATTTTAGCAGTTCTCAGCAATGCTGGCGAGGAAGGGGCCCACGTGTGCTTGACGGCGCGTACTGTACACTGACATCGAAACGTTTACCTTTGTGCTGCTCTTGATCTTTGTCTTTATCTACTAGCAATGCCAATGCCAATAGCTGTATGTGACGGCTACTTCAAACACCGATTTGCCGGTTTTATTTTAATAAAAACATTTGTAATAAATGTACAATAAACTACCACTGAATGCAGTTAAGTATCCATCGGAGTTTTTGCACCAAGATCCGTTTTTATCCGTTCTGCAGGAAATGCTCATGGATACGAATGCATGCGTGGCCTGGGGATCCCATTTAGCGCATCATAAAATATCTGCTACATGCAACTATTTCTCTGTTGCTTTTTTCGTCAGGTACGTGCATTTTTAGGGTGTGCGCCTTATACTCCAGAGACACTTATAGTCAGCGGTACACTGAGTTACCGGTTTGCACCCCCCACCTTCACACAAACTATACATTCCAACAAGTGATGCGCTCTGTGGTTGCATGTTAGTACTCAACTGAGTGCTGGAATGGGCAAAATGAGCGACCTCGGTGACTGTCAACCTGGCATGCTGAGTCAGCAAAGAACAACAACGTGCAGCACAAGAGCATCAGAGACCGACCGTTGAGGCGTGGAAAAAAGTTTCCTGGACAGACAAATCCAGGTTCCTTTCGTATTTCGTATTCATTCTCACGTTTCTTGCACTGTCATGTATTTTTTGCATGTTTGTGTGTATGAGTGTATTTTGTGTTGTCTTCAAGTACAGCATGAGCCATTGAAAATCAAAGTCGAATCCCCTGTATCTGCGAGGATGCTTGGCCAACAAATCTGATTCTATCGATGGGAGGATCACAATTTGGCACCGAGCAACGAGTCCAGCAGTCATCTTGTTTAGTGTCAGCAGTACAGACTGGTGGTGGCAGTGTGATGGTGGGGGGTGTTTTCCTCACGCATACTCATGCCCCTGAAGTACATCCAAATGGCACAGCATATCTGAACATCGCTGCCGACCAAGTTCATCCCTTCCCACTCAGACGAACGCATCCGGCAGGGTGAAGCACTGTGTCACACAGCGCGTATTGTCACCCAACGGCTCCAGGAACGTGACGGCGAGTTTTCGCTGCTAGGTCCTCGGGCCTGAATCCTATCCAGCATCAAAGATCAGAACAATTTATTTGTCACATACATGGTTACCAAGTATACCATGTAGTGAAATGCGCCCTGATTCAGCAGACTGTGCGCGGTTCCATTCTCTGGGGTGAGGTGGAAGGGGCTGCTCGCAGCCAGACTGTACAGCTGTCCAATGTGCAGCAACTACACCTGAAAAAAATTGTGCCCGGTACGACATTCCTGTACATCCAACATCTTGTGGAATCCCTGTTCTGATGCCACCCACTAAAACATTGGCTAACTTAATCAACGGGCAACTCGCAGCACAGTTTCACGAAAGCCCTCTTTCTCAAGAACGCGTTTGGAGTGCAAATATATTACAGTGTATATTAAATCGAGGAAAGGAAGCTTCCAATTTATTTGCATTAAATGTATTCGCCTGCGCCGAAGACTGCCTAAAAGCTGGAAAGGCTTAAATCCAGGGTAATGCCCAGAAATGGCTTTAAAAACATCGCTGCACACACAGCAGAGCCGGGATGCTTCTCTGTGACCGCATCTGCAGTGCGCATGAGAAGCAAACGACTCCTCAACAGCCAAGCGCCCAGGTTTCTTGGAAGCAGTAGAGCAGCGCACATGGGCCATGCGATCTGCATTTGTCTGCTTGCTGGCTGTTGCACGCATCTCTCCTTTGCCTCTCCCTGTTTACATGCACTTAGCAAATTGCATTGTTTTGAAATGTGGCTTTGAACAAGGGGTTCACCAGATAAATGTGCAATAGTAATACAATTAGGATGATCCTTTAAACCTTACAAATCTCCGAGCGTTACGTTAGCTTTGTTTCATGGTGCTCATTTTTTATCTGAAAAGTGGCAGATGAGACCCAGACGTTATTTGGAGAGTTGGGCTAATGAATCCAGACAGTCCAGGTCCTCCACTTACATCGTCACACCTCTCAGACACCCTGAGGATCGGGAGCAGTTGCGCCTGACCCTGGCCGGTCACGGTGTGAACGAAGTCAACCGTTGGTCTGATTCTGGGCAGCGGAACTGTAGTATATGGCACCCTTTTTCGGCGGCTCAAAACAATCTCCCCACAGCTATTTCACAACTCGGCTTTGCAACCTTTGCAAGTCTTGGCCTGCCCCTACTAGACTGAGGTTACGTGCAAATACCGGGTTTCCTGCCTCCAGCTGGCATAAGTAACTTCAGAGGAGAATCCAAATGCTGGAATGCATCTGACAGGACGAGGTACAAGGTTAAGCCACGCTAGCCCACTTTCTCAGGTTGAGGAAACATGGCTGCAATCAGGTTCTGCTCATTACAACTGGTGGAACCGGTACCAACTCGTGTGCGTCATCGTGCCCCCTTCTTGCTCCGAATCTGTCCTTGTCCTCTGCTCTCAGGAGCCAGGCTCCACATTCTGAGACACAATTTGTGAATCGGCTTAGCGAAACCCACGGATCAGCCCTCTCTCTGCCGCAAACTCCTCTCCGCTCCTCACACGCAGAGCCTCCTACTTCCGTCTCAGCCTCATCAGGGTTTTAATGAAAAGCTCCGCTCACGCAGCTCCTAGCTAATGACATTGGTTCCTGAGATCAATGCACGCACGCACACACACACACACAAATACATATTAGTTGGGCACTCTGGGTGTTAAGAGCGTGTTAATGATGTGAAAAAGTTTAATGTACTCAAGGAGGCATCAGTCTGTATTTGTGCATAAAACTTCAGGGCCTGTACTTGTCTGTTGAAACTTTGGACTTCAGCATCTCTATGTCTATTCGGTTGGCCAGTGTCATCCCATCCCACCGGGGGGAGGGAGGGGTATCGGCGGCTTTGTGAGAAGATGCTTTGCGGTGCGGCGTGTCGTTGCAGTCGGGCGTTCACACGTCTTATCGCTCTAATGAAAGGAGCAGAAGGGCCCTGTTTTCCACGCGGCTTTTTAAGAGGACGGAGCGACTTGATGAGCCGGGGAGTGAAAAACAGGGCTGCGTTTGAGCGCCTCGGGAAAACCTCCATTAGCCCTCCGGCAGGCACACTGATTTGGTGCTCCTCCCTGGGCACCAAGGCTGTCAAATTAGCTCAAGCCCCATATGTCCTTTTTCGGGCTAAAGATGTCTTCCCAAACCTTGGGGTTGAAAGCTCAGGTATGTTAGAAGCCCACGATGCTGACTGGAAAGCTAGCACCACGATGCACATCATTTGCACGTGAGCCACAATCGTCGCTCCGTCATGACCGATAGCTGTAACGTTTGCCTATAAAACGCACATATGGGCTGCGTCGAAGCCAATGAGCTTCACTGACAGGAGAACAAAGTGCACAGTGTGATGCTGCCAAAACAGAAAACCTGTTAATAAAAAACAAAATGAAGGAATGATCTAAGAGCACTATCTACATACGCTAGCTAGTAGTCACTCCGTAAGGATTTGAAGTGTGAGTACCTGGCTTCGGTGGACTTCTCTGTCAGAGGACTTCCAAAGTCACGGTGTAAAAATGGAAAAAGAGAAGTCACACTTGTGTCTCTGAAAGAGTCATGGTCAAGCCTTTCTCCTCGGATTAAAGCAAATGCCCAAAACGTATCACTATTTGCACTACACACAAAATAATTTTTCTTATGAAGTCAGCAACTGTCGGCAGTGCCCCTCTTGGTTACGCGACAAACCTGGCATCTTTAAACAGGGAGAGAGCTTGAATGTGTACAGTATTTACACTGCTGGAGACACCTAAAGCTATGCAGGAGGAACGGGTCACCTTCGCCCCTGCCTAAATGTGTATTTCAAAGATGAAAGAAGATCAAAAGAATTTATTTGTCACATACATGGTTACCGAGTATACCATGTGGTGAAATGTGCGTTGGTTGTACACATAAGAAATATCTGCAGCCACTGATGTTAACTTACAGGATGGAGTGGAAAACATCTCCCACGATCTACTGCACTCCAACTACAGAGCAAAATCTAACAAAACACAAATCACAACACCCGGTCTCTAGCTGGGTATTAGTTTGGTTATGCAAGTGCATCAATGACAGTTGTTACTAAAATGATCGCAAAATTAAAAATGAACCAAAATCATAATTATTAATGACTATCTTTCTGAGAAAGGCTGCATACGTTTAGCTTTCAAGGCCCTGGAGATCGGAGGAGTGATGGGACAGCTTTGAGGGTTACAACAGTTAGTTTATGGCTAGGAGGGCTAGCACCACCCTGGAGCAGAAGAGGGCAGGAAGAGGAAAAGAGTGTTGACTTGCCCCTGTTCCACAAGATTGGGGTGGGGTGGGGTGTGGCGTGGCTGTAGAGACGACTGTTTGAATAGCATCCAACGCCAGAAGGGAGAGCAACCCCGGTCTCTCTAGGCCCAGCGGGCAGACCCAAAAACTGGTAGCAGCGACCAGCGGTATTGCGGGAGTCAACGGTCCAGCGCTAGGAGGAAAGGAGCTGGGCGCTAACGTGCTATCCAGTTGCCGGCTCTTAGGAGTGGTGTTTCTGGGTAAGCCAGGCCCAGGGGGAAAACCAACACTCCCCTCGGCCATTTGCAGGGCTCAGCTAACATTAGTTCCTACAATCTGGCTACGTATTTAGTAGCCATACCTTGTGCGTCTCAGGTCGAGTCCAGGAAGCCTGGAGAAAAAAAAATAAAACAGAACACAGGGGAAAAAAAAGGCAAAAAAAAAAAAAAAAAGAAAAGAAAAAATCCTTAACAATGTTGAGTCACAGTTGAGTCATGCGTTGCATTGAAATGCACATGCACAGTCATCGGTTGCGAATGCAGCCTGAATTTTACCTGTGGCAGGCCAGTAAATTATGTTCATGTTAAACATTGCCCAGGTTCATAAAAAAACACAACCCCCCATATTGACTTATTTTATAGTTTCATTAATTTTACCGGTGAATGAGTCTTTAGCATTTGTAAACACTCGATGGACGCTGTATTGTCACACAAAGCTTTACATTTCATTTGCAGCATGCATACTGGTGGCTGTTATTTAATTCTGACAACTAATTGTTTGCATAGGCTAATATTACCAAATGTTTATTTGAGGAATTTAATATTTATAATACATTTAAATATGCTCTGATATCTTAATACTCTTCTAAAGACCCTCTCCAAAGAGGGGCATTAATGCCAAACAAATTCTTAACCTAATTAAAAAAATTGCGCTGCTCAAACCAGGCCCCAAGGATGCTTGTTACTCTTTGGAGATTAAATAAATAAATATTTTTTTTAGAAAATCTTAAGTTTTACGCCTTCCCTGTAATTTGTGGCTCAAAAGCTACCATTATGAAAAAAGTTAAAGCACAAAATATATTTGATGTTTACACAGGATACTTGTTTAAGAACTCATTTCTTGGTTTTACCTGTTTAATACAGTGTATATTTTAGACTTTTAACTGGTCTCCAAATCTGCTATAGCAGAATAACCTGCAGCGCCAGTCAAAAGTTTGAGTACACCCGGGCTTCATCACTTGCTTGTGCCGAACTGCACACTGCTGGAGAAGGGCTGACAAGAGGTGGCAGCGCATTTCATGAGGAAACTTATTAGTGCAATGCCTCATGGAAGAAATGTAACTTCCAGCAAATGTGCTCACACTTTTCACTCATACTGCAGTTCTGAAAAGGGCCCCTCAAGGCAGAAATTCGGCTGGGACAGAGGGAGTGTTTTTTTCCCCACAGCCAAGCTACAAACCCCACAGCTAGGGCATCTATGAGTATTGCTGTTTGTCTAGCATTTTAAATTAAAACAAAGGGCCAGTTTACGGTGACGAAAGCATTATGAAAGCATTTAAGTTCATCCTTTACTTTTTTCTTCACATGTCAGCAGTTGCTGTAAATTGGGTACTGTACACTGACACCAAGTAATGAGGATTTCTGATTTAACGGAACTCTTAAATGTTTAAAATGAATGAATCCGGACAAAAGGATTTCTTGAAAGAAAGGTACAATATTACGGGCACACATTACAGTTTAACTCAGGCAAGGAAGAAACCAGTGGGCAGAGTTGGATCCCAAAGGACACAAGAGGCCGTTGTTGAAACACCGCAGCGCAGATGAAGTCCTCCATGGATCAGTTCACAGGTTTTTTTCAGGCAGTCCACGTTTTTAGCAACGCTGCGCTGCTCCTCAGCATAGCATATTTTGTTTGAAAGCTTTGCCACAGGATTTGGCTGGGTATCTAGAAACTCAAGCGTTGCTTGATGTGGACAAGTCACTTTCCAATGCATAATGGGGGCCATTTTATCCTTAAGTATTAAAAGGCCGCCAATATATTCATATATATATATATAAAACCACATATTGAGCTTGTTGTTCATTAAAAGAGGAAGAAATGACCTTAGGCTACTTATAAGCAAGCCAATGTCTGAACTGAAATGGACTGAGCACCTCTGAAACCCCTGAGCAGTACGACGCATGCCTCCATTACCAAATTACGTCTGAATTTAAAGTCAGACACAACTATCTTCCCCTTTGCTAAATTCCCCTCCCTGAAGGGATACCTAAGCACATACTTGTGAAACCTAAATGATTTTCTTTAAACTGATGGTTTTGTTGCTGCCCTGGAAACTGGCTGCAAAACATTAAATAACTGAAACGATAGTTTCTTAAAGGACTTTTCAAATAATTGTGTTTGTCTTTTAAAATAACATTGTTGTTTGCTTATTTTCTGCTTTGTTTGTTTGTTCATGGTGCTATGAATATGCATGCTGATTTTCACAAACACACAAACTTGGTCCATGACACAGACAGACTAAAGAAACAGCGATGGAAGATGCCGCTCGGGGGCTTCCGGCAAATGACACGGGATGGGGTGACACCGGGCCACAGAAATTCGTGACAGCTTTTACCTTGACGGCCCGAGAGCCGACGGCGTGCTGGAGAATCGGGCGGCTGCGATAAGGGCAAGCGAGGCTTTGGCAGCTACCTGCAGCGAGTGTTTGCGGCTCGTCCGTCTGAGTCGCCGCCATCTGATTTAAATGTCACCCAAGTCTAATTTTCCACTTTTCCCAATTCAGGGTTACACTCCAATTTAGAGCACTCCACATTCCCATCCTGGTGGCATTTTGTAATTGCGTGTCATGGATAAACACAGTATCGCAGTCATTAGGTTTCCATTCCCAAAAATTGAATAATAACCAGCGTAATTGCTGCAAATTGGGATGACAAATCATTACACGTCCACTTATTGGAGCGCGTTTGTGTCACATCGCGGTGGCTATTACACTGCGAATGGGTAACACGAGCGCAAGAAAAGGGCACAACAGCAGTCGCAGCTCGTACGCATGCGACCGCTCACAGACCCCAAACAAGGCAGCGACAGAAAGCAGGAAAGCAGTTAATAACGATAAAAGCTCAATTGCATATGTTTTTGCCCCATTTATTTCCAATTTTGGAAAGGATACAAGTACTCGCGTGTCTGGGAAACACTGCACTTTAAGACAACCTGGCATTTTTTAAATCAACTTTGCTTCAAACATGAGCAGCACAACATTCCTAAATGAGCCACAAAATCCAGAATAAAACACCACGGAGACTGCAAGCTACTAAGAAACGAGGCCTTCCAAAAGCAGACAAAGCACAACAGGCGCATGTATGCAAGGATGCCGTATATAAAGCATGGCAATTTTCAAAATGGCATGTAGGGCTTCTAGTTTAATAAATACTGAGCTCAAGAAGAGCCCCGGTCTGGTGTTTCCAGCAGTTTCCGCAGGATGATCTCTTTTGTAAACACGGAGGCCAGCCTGCACTCCCCGTTTGCCACTGCTGAAGGTCACGACTCCTTTAATGGTTTAAAAATGACCTTTCACAGAGACACGCAAAAATCCTCCATACCTCCGAGCGCAAGTGATGGAGACAAGAGACCAAGAAAGGGGCAGGTTGCATGGGTAACGTCTTGAAGACACGACGGCTCTGCAGCGTAAGCGAGGCCGGATCCTACAGCTGGTCGAGTCGCGATTCTCCTACGCTCGCCGCGTTCGGTAAAAGCATTGCGGCTCGGCCTGAGTGTTCAACGGATGCCGAGGGATCCTCATGGGCAAGCGGCTGTCTGAATTTCGAGCCCCTCTAGAACCGTCGCACAAAACGTGACGTGAGACACATGGACAACACAGAGACCTCTTGGATGTACACCACTGCCACAAACAAAAAAATAAAATAAAGCAAATAAATTAATTTAATAATTAAAAAAATAAGCAAATATAAATTCTAAACAAAATCTTTTGATGCGGTCAGCTTGATGACGCCACAAAGCTGTATCATGGAGCCTTTGCAAGCGGTGAGGGTACAAGAGTGGAGGTGTCTTTCATTAGGAAAAAGCACCCAAAAAAAGCATACATACAAGCGAACGGGTTTCTGTGTGCAGTCGGCCCACCCCCAGCTAGTGGGCACGTCAAAATGAGCAGACTTGTTCTGCTGTCACCGGCTGTGTGTGCAGGGGAATAGGGGGGCCACCAAAACCAGAGAAGAGCAAAAACAGAGACGGCGACATCATCCCGAAAGCGCCGAGGTGAGCCGAGCCTTCTTCTCCCCCCACTCACAATCCCAGGTTCGCATGCGCTTATCTTCCCGTTTCCTAGCGAACTGCAGCGCTTGCTTAAGAATGCTCTTTCGGCTCGTCCCCGACTGCTGCCGGGTCGCCCACGTTAATGGCAGCCTGACCCGAATTTGGCACGTTTCGCTAGGTCTGCCCCAACACACGCAGATAAAGCCCGAGGCAATGGTGCGGCGCAAGGTATAGTCGGTGATGTTGAATACTAACAAGAGCAGAGGACAGAATACCTGTATATACGCCATGCGAGCCAACGGTGAACGTTCCAGACGACATTACAGATGGAAATTCGCATTCTTCCGGTGTGTCCTTGAAGCCAGTGCTCTGGTATATGACTACGCTAGTTAAATGCTAAAGACTGGGCGCCCATGCGCACTAACAGCCTGACATGGAGATGATGCTCGATGCCTCATGTCTTCTAACACAGCGAGCTTGAGCGCTCTAGTTAATAACAGCTGACTACTCTGACTTTTTTGCAGGCAGGTCTCACACAGACAAAGTCTGACAGGAAGTCACAGTCCAGTGGAGAGAGCAGAGGCAACAGAATGTTAAACCGCTGTAGGAGTTATGAGGAAACCTTAATAGTGTTCTGAACAATACTGCTTGCATTCTTCCTTCGCTACAAATCAGCAGTAGGTACTCCTGTCTGAATGAGCGCTAACCCACGTTGCTAGCGCCTCGGTTCCACGATGGGCTGGTGGTGGTTGTGGGGTCAACTGGAACGGACACGAGAGAGAGAGAGAGAGCAGGCCTTCGGGGGCAAACCCCGTTTACCTCCATTTGCGTTCGTGCTCTGGTGCCAGAACTGATCGATGCGCTCATTAAATAAAGCCCTGCCAATTCTGATGCGATGCGAATCCTACAGGTTTCAAACTGGGGGCAGGTGTCATACAGTGCCTTGAAAAAGTATTCAAACCCCTTGAAAGTTATCAACATTGCCTGGGTTACAAAATACCTGCACATTCTTTCCCAGTGTTTTTATTGTGAACGTATATGCTCTTTATGCTATATAAACTGTCAGAGCCAAAATACATTATTTGTCTGCAGACACTTTAAAGAGAATGAGAACTGAAATGTGTTGCTTGCATTCTGTAGATACTGAGACAAGGACACAACTGTCTCTTAATTGGATGCAATTCATTTCTACCTGTTTGGATCCGTCAGTCAGTTCTGCTGGATCAGTAATAAGGAAGAGGAAGCTGCACATCGCCTAGGCAAACACCTAAACAAAGGCACAACCTGCCTCTTAACTGGACACAACTGGTTCCTTAAAACTAAGCTCAGACTAAGACCTGCGATGGAAGCGATCCTGTTGTCCTGTGATGGATAGGATAACAATCGCTTTGAAGGAGCTACAGAGGTCAGTGGCTGACAGTGGGGGAAAGGGGCATGAGCCCACGGTATGAAGAGCAGTGCATACAACTGGCCTGTAGGAGAGATTGGCAAGACAGAAGCCATGACTCAAAAAGAATCACATCAGAAAATGTGAAGGTTCCAGCTAAGATGTGGGAAAAGATTTTGTGCTCAGATGAGACCAAGATGGAGCTTACTAGACAAAATTTAGGGTGTGTGTCACGCAACCATAACACTTCCCAGGTCTCAAGGAAGACCATCTCTAGGGTGAAGTGCAGCAATGGCAGCAGGATCACACTTTGGGGATGATTTTCACCAGCAGGGATGAGGCATCTTGTCAGAATTGACGAATGAACGGATGGAGCAAAATAAAGGGAAATACTGTCAGAGAACCTGCTTCAGTCTGCTGAGAAACTGAAGTTTGGGAGAAAATCCAACTTTCAGCAGGATGATGATCCCAAACAGAAGTCTGAAGCAGCAAGAGGCTCAGAAACATATGAATGTCCTACAGCATCCCAGTCAAAGTCCTGTCATCAATCCCACTGAGAATCTGTGACTCTATTTGAAACTTGTGGGCGACAAGCATCATTCAAACAATCTGAACGACCTGTTGCAGATTTGCCAAGATGATGGAGGAAAATACCCCGCAAACAGTGTGCAAAGCTTGTACAGACTTACCCCAAAAAAGACTCAAAGCTGTCGTTTGGTGACTCTATCAAAAATTAATGCCTGGGGATGAATGCTTGCGCAAGGAGCATAGTTCAGCTTTTCATTTGCTTTAAAATATTTGCAGACAACTTATTGTGGCTCTGACAATTTGGCGTTGGAGCAAATGAATTCAGCATTAAAATGCTTTTTGGAAAAATATGTGTAAGCAAGTTTGCAATACTGGCAATGCTGATAACTTTCCCAGGGTCTGAATACTTTTGTGCGGCGGTTTAAACGTATGTGGGAAAGCTTTATAGTACCAGAAACAGCAAAGGGATGTGACAAAAGCAGGGTTTGCTGAAAAAACCGAATGCCATATAGACATTCTCCTTACGTTTGTAAGGAAAAAAGCATATTCATAATTATTAATAAACACATTAAAAAAACATTATCGATACTTAAACTGCAATTGATTTAAGCCTGTGATTTGAAGCAGATGTAGAACAAAAACCTATATATAATTCATATTAATTACAATAACAACTTGAGAGCAAGAGGAATAACTGGGAAGCATCTTAGCAGAGCTCAGAGACTCAGAGAGAACCGAAGCAAAAAAAAGACACAGAAGGAGGTGTTTCGAGCTGGTCTGCTCTCCTCCTCCCTCCCTCCACAAGCTGTTCCACCCGAAGCAGTGAGGATAAGTAAAGGTGCTGCTGGCAAAACAGACAGACCAGAGAAGAGTGACAAGATTCAAAAATAATTAACAGGGGATTATGGTCCTTCTTTGTCCTTGGCACTGCAAAGCTTTGAAAGGAATTTTCCTTCCAGAGCTGAGCTCGCTCGCTCACTCACTCACTCACTCCCTATTTTCTGCCCCTGCCACAGCCTCTCTCTCCCTCCCTCTCTTCCTTAGAGGAAGAAAGGGACCTTTTCAAAATGGCTGAATATTGCTCATGAGCGCTCGATGCTTTGCCCGACTGCACAGTGATGGAGATGCGATGACTGGCCAATGACATTGCAGCTGCTAATTTTTTTTGTCGGAGTGACGGGTGCAAGGTGAGCTGCACACACGTGGCTTCGCGGAAGACGTGTATGGGTCAACGCTCCCGTGCCTGCTGTCGCTCCTGGGCAAAAACGCAGCAGCAGCACGATGGCTGGAGGATGGGGGAAGTGTGAAGTGGGACGCTCTGTTGGTGGAGGTCTGGTAAAAGGGCTGCCCCTGGGCCCTGAGTCATGCAGTAGATGGACACACGGTGACGATGGTGGCGCAGTGACACTGAAACACGACACATCTAGTGAAGGCAATGGCAGTGTTTGCATGTTTTTGTCCTCAGCATTTTCTTTTCTCCTAATTAAAAAGGAGCCAAAGAAAACCAAAAGTCTTGTCTCATTATATATGCGATCTGCAGATAATCTTGAAAGGATTTCTGGCCATCATTCTTGGTGCTCATGACACATCTTTGTTATTTTAAACTCAGGAGCCTTGATAAGATCATAACTTTAGGGTCCTCGCGGGGCTTGTTTGTTTCATACTGCACCGAATCACTTTTCTCAGTCCCTCTTGGAAAAGCTACTGAAAGCAGAAATGTGGGAAGCAATCTTTACTGATTCCTTTCTGATTCTGAAATTTGAAAGTCTAGCATCATACACATTTGTTAGCTTTCTTTTCCAGTGACTTCCTAACTGATAAATCCTTTTAAAAGGATCCTGCAAGGGAGAAACAATTTTATAAAATGGCAAGGGGCGACTTTGATTTAAATCTGAAGGCCTGTTCGTGGCTCTGACTTATGGGACTTTTGGGAGCAACTTAATGGTCACAATAATGGGTGGGATGCTGTTGCACTACCTTTGGAGGTCAGCTCAATATTCAGCAGAGAAAAAGCCGTGCCATGTTAACTCCAGGGCCTGTTGCTGGTCCACCGCTAACTCCGAGCATGGTCCTCCCTCTTCCTGGTCTGTGCTATGAGCCCTCCCACCGTGGTCCCAGCCCCCCCATTCGAACCTGCTCGCCTTCAGTGAAGACCCTGCGACCGAAGCTCCAGACAATGCTGGGGGTGGGATCCCCTGTAGCTTCGCATGTCAGCGTGACCTGCTCCTCCAGCTCGGACGCTGTCTGGTTCTTCAGGTAGGTGATTTTAGGTTGCACTGCAAAGGAGTCCGACACAACATAAATGCATGCTGTACAACACAGAGACAGCAAAATGTCCACCAGCTTGTACATGAGGCAGGTACGTTTAAAGAGACATTCTGAGTACCCATGATTCACGACCTGTACAGAAATGGGTAAGAAAAGGTCCGAAAGGAATCAAACACAGAACTGTTCCCTCGCCTGCTTACCAAACACATTCAAGCTGACTTCTGCCTCCTGCTCCCCAGCCTTGTTCTTGGCGATGCACGTGTATTCTCCTTCATCCACTTTTTTCACGTTCTTTATTATTATCTCAGAGCCGTCCTCGTTGATGCTGTATTTGTCATTTGCTTCAAGGACGATGTTATTGCTGGTGGAGGAGAAAAGGAAAGCAAGAGTGATTGAGATGAAGCAATTGCGTCTTTATCTTACACAAAACATGGGATATGTTGTGCCTGCCTCCCCCCATCCACTTTGATGAAAACAGAAACTGCCACACCGTAAAAAAAGCCGTGCATCGGTCTTCTCCTCTTTCTGCTGCCACAGCCCCCAATTGAGAAGATCAGCAGGAGATTTTACATATCCGGAGATATGAATGACTTTAAACTAAATTATTATAAAGAGATTTGCCACAAGTATATGCAGAGAATCTGGGCAAAAACATAGATCAGCAGTGATAACGGTGACAATAATGATGAATTTAACGGTCTGAACGAGAGGTAAAACATGGGTAGCTCAGGGAATTTGGCTGGGATGTTAATAAACTTTTCTTCTTTGGATGATGGCCTCATCTTCCACGGCAGCAGCCGCAGAAATCCCACAGCTGCCTACCCCCTGAGAGGATCTAAATGAACTGCTCGCTGTCTGTGCTGCTCAAAAACAAATGGCAAATTGTCGAGCCGCTTTGCTTTCTGCTCCCACTTTCCATGGGCCGACAAATCCTGCGATCTGCATTTTTGTCTTTGGGTACCAACCCCGTGCTGCCCTCCCTTCCTGTCTCCCCCCACCCCTTTCCTCACTGTGAGTCAGAATCCGAAAGCTCTCTCCAGGCAACAGTGACAAGATGGCTGAGGGCTGAGGCGCTGCATTCGCAGGATTAGCGGTTTCAATTAGCGGCTGAGGCATTCAGTAACCCAGACCCGGCTTCTTCGGCCACTGCTTCACAACACTGGTAAACTCATGTCTGCTGAGACCAGGAGAGTGTTTTTGGGCCAAAGTTCTTGGCGCTTCCTCGTGAACAACTGTGCAGGAGGACACTTGGCCTTACCGTGCCCAGGTCACTGTGGGCTCGGGGTACCCGTCCGCATCGCAGGCCAACATCACAGACTGCCCAACGTCAGCCGTGGCATTCAGCTCCACTTGCCGCGTCCTGATGGTTGGCAGGACTAAAGAGATTGAGAACATTAGTTCAGCCGGAACAGCAGAATACAAACAGAAATAATGCAAACAACAGTTTGGACACAGACAAAGCAAACCGCATATAGGGGTAACAAATGATGTACTGGGGAAAAAATGAGATGGATTGAATCTCTGGAGGTTAGTCACAACAGGAACTGCTTTGGCAAATATTTAGCCGCATAAATGTGTAAAATGGAAACTCCTCTTCGGTTGCATGCTTAAAAAAGTCATTATGTCAGAACACTTCCAACCGATGCCTTTAAATGGCAGATCATTTATACATCAAAGACCGGAGCTGTGAGCGTACAATGATGGATGCAGATAGAGGCCTTTGGCTGTCTGCAGTCTCGCACAAACACAGGGACGGGAGAAAGCGGATGAGGACTCACCATTGACGATGACCTTGATGATTTTGAAGTCGATCTCGCCCCTGGCCATGATGCGGCCCTCACAGGTGTATGCCCCCTCATCGGACTTCTTGATGCCTCTGATCTGCAGGTGGTTGTTGGCCAAGATCTTAAAGCGCACTGCGTAATGAGGGCACATTAGTAGCGCAGAGGGAAAACAAAGGGAAAATATTAGCGCTTCGCTTTGGAATGTCTCATAGAGCTCTTCTGCAAGCATGGGATTCTTCTCCCATCGTGACTACTGCTGTTCTGTGGGGTTAGACTGTGTGAATGCACAACCACGGTGCAAACTTTGTTTCTGAGACTCAGAACCAAAGGATTATTTGACTTTTTGATCTGCACTCTACTGAAATACTGCAACAAGTAGCATACTGTAACTGTACTGTAAAAAACTGTTTACTGTAGCAATGTACCGCTGGAAGGCAAACTCTAAATGAACCTGTGGAGTCTAACTGTACTGGAGCTCATTCACGCAGGGATATTTTATGGCCGCATTGCTGCGTCGCTGTGTATTTCGCTGAACTCAACTTGATTTCACGAACAAACTTAAGAGATAAATTCCAATCAACAGCCAACACAAAGCTGCCATGAACTCGTACCTTCTGCTACAGCTAACAAAGAAATCACTGTTGCAGAGGAACAATTTTTCTTGGCCACAGAACAATGGAAGCCACGAAAGGCGAGGGCATAACGCACGAAAAGCATCGCACTTGACAGGATGACTTTGGCTTTGGAAACATGAGACCGTTCGCTGGTCGATCGTTCATAATGACCATGACCACGGCGAGGGTGGAGAAGAGGTTAACTGAAGAAAAGCCGAAAATGTTATTTACATGCAAGCGACTTTCAAACGCTTCTACAATTAGTGGTTTTACAACGAAAAACACACGCACAAAGCAAATGCTTGAAATGCCACACGCCAGAAAGCTGCGGTCAGCTTGTGTATTCCAGTGGTTTCTGAGCGAGAGGGAGGACCACTTTAAGGTTAAAATAGTCTGCTCCAAATAAAATTGAAGGAGGAAAGAAAACAAACTGTGCTGCACTTTTAACTCGGGGTAAAAATGCAGTTTCTGCCTGCGGATGAAACACTCATGCTCTGTGAATTATCACTGAGCAGAAACGGTCTACTTCTCTTCATCAATACCTCAGACGGAAACGTGGTAGCAAAGGAACAACCTCATTTCAGCATCCCATTCACGCGCAATCCGTTCTGTTGCAATACGTAAATGATCAAAATGCATGGCTGTCCTTGCAGGCTCAACGGGGACGCGTTGGAAACGAATGGCTGAGGAAAAGCATAAAGCTGACAGGGAAAAAAACCAGACGACAAAAAGCTGAACGAAAAAATGTCGACTTTGACTCCCGGCTCACCGTCTTTCTCTACTTGGATCTTGGCGTTTCCTCGCCTCCAGATGACGGCCGGCGGAGGGGAGCTGACCACGTCACAGACTATGTCGGCACTGTCGCCTTCATTGAACTCCTGCGGCGAGGGGGCGCTTCTGAATGTGAGCTTCTCTGAGGAATGAAAAAAAAAAACACAGGCGGGATTTGCTGGTTATTGAGACCATTTTTTTGAGGCAAAACAAGACTCTGTTTTCCACAAACACGCTTTCTGCTATTTACTCTCACCAGTATTTGCTCCTTATCTTTTCTGCTGCTGTTGGCAATAGCAGAAAGAAAGCTCTGTACTATTTAGAAAGCATAATGGTTCATGATGGAAAAACCAATTAGCTAAATAATATACAAGGTCACTGAACACTGTCATGCTTGTTATGAGCAAAAATGTGTAAAAATTCAGCATGACGGCTGCTAAAGAAAATCTATGGCAGAAAATGCACCGAATCTGGCTTTATCCACTGCATCAGCTGCAATTTATGTCAACGTTAAGATCCGCTGAGATGTCTTTAAGCGCTCCGTGTTTGTGAATACACATCACTTGTGTTTTTGAATCGCAATGACACATATTTCAGCCTGACATGGGAATATGACGCTAGTACTTACGATAGATCTTCACGTTGACTGTGGCCTGAGATTCCGTGTCGCCGCTCCTCGCCACGCATTTGTATACCCCAGCGTTGTCAGTGGTGGCTTTGTAGATCGTAAGGGTGGAGGATTCCTCGTCATTGCGGGTAACAATGATGTCTTGCCTGTTTGGCGCAATCTTCTCACCGCTCGGGGAGTACCAGTCGATCTCTTCCGCATTTCCGACAACTTAAGCCACAAAGAAACACTGATTCAGGCAACTTCAGAGATTAGATTGTGGCACAACAACTGCTATTACTTCACCAAATAACTGGAAACCTTGTTAAAACCAATTAAAAACAGACAAACTCTATGGCAGACATGAGTGGTCAGTATTCTGGCTTTTAAAAACGGTATGGGCAACATATAGTGATTTTCTTCCACTTTTTTAAAGAAAATGTACAGCTTATTTCTGCCTGCAGATATCAAAGTCTTCAACTTGTCGCCTGAATTTTCCCATTTTATTTGAAGAAGGAGCTAAAAATCGACTGTGGAAGCTATAGCCTGCGCGTCTGATTCCTAGAGACTTTCTCGGCAGCAGATGCCCAAAGTTAGCGCCGATTCCTGATTCCTGTCACCAGGACGTTATGCGGCTCTGCAGGAGAGGATGCCAACCTTCACAGAGGAAGAACTTGGAGTCTCCCACACTGATCTCGCCTTGGGCAGGTGTGATGTCCACTTGAAGGGAGGCTGCAATGTAGAACAAACAACATCACATGGTAATTTCAAACTGGACAAATGAGGAAAACAAAACAGACCAAAAACAGTTGAACAAGCACCCATTCAGTGTGGTGCCTTTTGATTTTACTTTACTGTAGTAAATGACATATATACAGTGCTGCACGCTGGCTCCCCTCCTGGAAACGGCGTCCTCCTGCATTAATACTTGAACATGCGAAACACTTGTCGGTAATGTTCCTTTTGATCATTTCACTCCCATTTATGTTGATTTCTGTTTGTAATGAAAGACACTGGAAGAGGTTGTGGGAATTCAAGGGTGCATCCATGGACAAGTATGCACATTGCTATTCATCTATCATTTTCATGGTCCATAGCCACACTTTTCACCTTGTGTCCAACATATGGTGCAACAAGACAGTGTATGTAATATCCAGTCACAAAGCCCCAAAGCCAACAGAACCCCCTACTGAGTCATTTTAGTCTTTATTATGTCACACTGTAGCACGAAAGGCATCAAAGTCATCCACCGAGCTTTTTATTGCGTAAATCACCAGCACTTATGTGATGTGGAGCCAGTGAGGAAGCGCATTATGAAGATGCGCTATTTAATTGGCCTTATGTTCCCTGGGCCTACATTTTCCCCGATCCGTCCTCGGGTGCTGCCAGAGGTCGGTTTAGGGGGATGTTCACGCACCCAGACAGGAGAAAGCTGCCCCACCCATCTCTGGGATTCTCCCAACATTTTTTCCGGTAGAAAAACGAAAGGTCTGGTATTAAGCAGAGGACTGGGCACACGGGAAGGTTTCAACCCCAGGAGCTTCTACCAGCAGACGTACAGGCAATAGTTATTAGCAACCGTTATACATTAACTGCACCTGGCTATTACTGTACAGCCTTTGAGCTTCTTCCTACAGATTTTTAATCATACATTTTGAGTCGTTTACAGCATGTAGAAAAGCGGAGCGACCAGCCTTATGGGAGGTGATGGATGATGCTACGATGGTGAAATGACATGAAGATAAAAAAAAGATCAATTACGTAGCACTGTCTATGAATGAATGCTGAAAAATTCCATTCATAGGTTAGACTCATGATGCTTTTAAAAAATCCAGTGTGCCGGACATTTCTAACCTAGGAGAAAGCGTGTAGGTTAAACACCACATTTTGTTCAGCGGTTACATTAACATTCAAAACTATTAGGGAAGAAATGAACACACAGCAATTCAACGTAACATCGAACGGATGAAGAATAAGAGGAACTTTTTTTTTTTTTTTGCCTGAATAACACTAATAAGCGCAATGCACATAATATAACATTTTCACGGAGCAATTTGGAAAACAAACCGATCTGACGGCATCTGAAATTGTCGAAGGGCCGGGGTCCCTCACCATCAAAGGTAAATTGTACCTATAGGTGCGCCGATTGTCGAAATTAGCCATTGTGTTAGTGAAACGGCTCCAGCTGAGCGATAAAGGCAGGTTGAGCGCAGACGCGGTACCGCCTGCAGGTGGGTGGGCGGCAGCCTGCTGCGCGATTAACAAGAGCGCCTAGAACCCAGGAGAACCTGTAGTACCGTCGCAACCACTCATCGGAAGCACTCCGTTCGGCTCCTATGACTAAATGTAGCAATTAGAGCTCTACACCAGCTGAAAGATCAGAAATTATAAGCCTCTTGTAAACTTAATTTCCACTCGCATTTACCCCTAGGTCTTGCGTTGGGATGATATTCAGTAACAGCACTTTATATTGCAATTTTCAGCACAGTTCAGTGAAAGCACCTTAAGCAGGTACGCCAATGGACTTTTTACTTACAGTCACTCAAGAAGCATAAGGCCATTATTCCAGCTATGGAATGTTCTTCAAGCGAGGTATTTAATTTTTCTGGATCAGCTAAACATCGGGAGACACAAAGTCGATGCTAGTGAAACAGATGCTACCTTTTCTCTGCAGGAAAACAACAGAAACAGTGAAACTGCCACAAAAGTGCAGAAGAGAAACAGCTCGTACATGCATATTGACTGCATTTCAGTAGAAAAGCAAAGTCATGTGTGGTTTTGAACTCTGCAATGAATTAAAATTGCTCTACTAAGATACCGAAGGCAAGCGTGCAGAATGAATGGTTCAGTTACACACGTGCACGCAGGACTTTCTCGCTTCTGCTGCTATCATACCGGGCCTGGTTGCGAGAGGCAGCACGGTGCACGTGACCAAAGGTTTGGACAGATGTGGCACAAGAGACCTTCCTGTGAAGCGCAGGGCTCAGCAACGTTCCCTGGACTCCTCTCCTTTGAGGGATGTGAAGGACTGCCGTAGATTGAGTGGAAAGCGAGCAGTGAGAACCCTTTAAAATCTTCATGCCCCAGAAATGACTAATGGCAGGGTACGCAGCTGCAGATGGAATGGCTCACGTACACCTCCCTCTAAGCTCGGTCATAACGCGAACGCGCACTGAACTGGCCGACGGGCCGCGGAGACGCTTGAAGGCTCAAGGTGAGAGCACTCGTGGCCTTCGTGACGGAAGTCCTTGCAGGGTTGATCTGTCATGGAACTGGAACTGAAGATGTTACGCTGATTTTGATGTTTGGGCTGACTGTGCACTGAGCTATGAGTAAAAGCTGCAGCTGCTTTAGCTAAATAGTTGTTTAAGTGTGCAGCACGGACCAAAATGTACAAGGAGCATAACTGGCGCTGCGGTTTCCATCACAAAATAACCACAAAGACAGACTTATCAAACTCCGAAGAATTCTGACTGGTATCCATTAAAAGGTACTGGGACAAAAACAGCTCCACTTCAGAGGATTTACACTAATTCAGTTCACTGCAGGATGGCCCATGCTTTCATTGAGATCCTCATGCAAAACATACAAGAGAAACTTTTGAGAAAATGACAAGAATCGCTTATTTTGCATTTGTTTTCACACTCATTTCAGGTGCAAGGAGTGCCGTGTGTCCTCGTGCCACCGTGCTGGGTACCGCATTACAGCTGCAAGACCGACCGAGTTCCAGGGAATTCCTCGCCGCCTGTTAGCGTGGACAATATGACACAGCGCATGAAACAAGAGCGGCTCGAGCAGGATTTGTCGGCTCATTTTCAAGGTGACCGAAACATAACAGACTCGAGGCTCAGTGCGAACGCGCCGCAAACTCTTAATCTCCTAAGTCTTTGACTGTCAAAGTCAGACGTGCAACTCTGCCTTCCTACTGAGGTGAGCTAGACTAGAGCGAAGCAAGTCAACGTGTTCATTTAAAAACAAATTCAAAAGCAGCAGTTCGTTTCCTTCAGACGTGTTAAGCCGCAAAGGAGACACGCGGAATCCCAGCGTGCAAAGCGTCGCAGATTTTAATTTTCCGTTGTAAAGAAAGATAACGGCAGCGTTTATCTCGAATCTGCTTTTCTGACCGGCGAAAAATGAGTCACAGAGGAGCGCGCATGACTGATGTGCACTCACAGGGCCTTTTCAAAGTTTCCCCGACAAGTTGCACTGGTGCTGGAAGACGCACACAGACACACAATGAAAGCACAGTCACTGGCACGGTTTTGTTCTCCTTGACTGTTTTCTATAACGGCTGCTGTAAGGCTGTTAGACAACTGTCATTGTTCCTCATTTGGTTTCTAAACTGCAGATGAACCGCCAATAAACAGGAGTTTCTGAGATCGGCGCAATTGGAAACGTGTCGAATAACTGTCAGAAAAGCTTCCCAAAAAGGACGCTAAACAAACCGCTCCCCACAGCGATACTCCTCATGTTGACTTAACGCCAAGCCGCAATTTCGGATTCGGGGAAAGGACTCGAGCTCCGCAGCTATTGTATCCACAACATGAGATATAACCTTCATTGTACTAAACGCCTAACAATTAAAACCATCTGTCAGCAGCCCTCAGCCCACACTGGCAGACACTACCTCTAATTGTCATAAAAATACGGTAAAAGTAATTGTCTGCGCCATATGTAACGCTTTCCCACAAATCCGTCTGACAGATGTGTCCTCCTCGTGGTTCTCTATGAATCCGATGACATGGTGATATGGAGCAGCAGCGTGAAATCCATACAGAGGCCTTCTCTAAACTGCACGTCTCCGCTGTGCCGCCCTGCTGCTCCGGGTGTCAAATGGACCCATCTGAACGAGAACATAAATCTTTAGGAGCAAACGGGAGGAGGCTGCTGCAAAGTTGCAAACTCACTGAAACCAGCAACCCTCCACACCCATACATCATTGCTCGGGCCTATTGTAGCCCAGCGACAGCAGCTAAGCAGTTGAAATAGCCACTTTTCTCTCTTTAGATGAGTGTGTAAGACGGCAACGCTCAGCTGTCCTAATAAATCCCTCCTGTGTACCTTCCCCAGCTTAACAGCAATTTCAGCCTTTACGCATAAATAGCAATTGGGCTAAACTGCTCTGCAATACAGAGCAACGGCGGGCAATCCACCGGCCAGCGGGCACAAGCGGCCGTGGCAGCTCAACTGAGGCCGTCAGAATTGTGTTAGAAATACTTCCAAGAAATCTTTATTGCTATATCAATGTGCATCATTGTGCACCGGACAATTTGTGCACAGCATTCAAAAAAGCTTATTTTTCATAACGCAAAGTCTACGTTCGACAGCGCTGCAACACGAAGGCTCGCTTTGAAGCTCAACGCGAACGCTGCAGACGGGAGCTGCGATTTCTTGCACATTTAATTCTTTATGAAATCATCACCGATTTAAAAAAAAAAGAAAAAAAAAAGCGTTGCCTGCTGCTTTCTGTCTGTCTATGGTGCCACCATACTCCTCGGCGCTATCAACTCTGTTGTACCATGTTGCCTCTGGGCTCGCCCTTCCATAAACCCTGTTGTTGAACCTGCCCTCCGGTGAACCCTGTTGACCTGTCCTTTTGCATACTGTCGGACTAGGTTGCTTCAGTTTGTTACAGCGCTCCTGCCCGGACCCGACTGGACCTGACCGGACCTGCTTTTCTGTTTATTTCAGAGTGCTGTCGCCGCCTGTTTGTAAAGTGTTCCTGCAGCAACCCCACTGATCTGTGCTGTGGTAGCCCGGCTGACCGATCGGGCCATACCTTCTTTCTGTTTCCCGGGGCTGCTTCTGTTCTGTTTGAGTGCCCCTTGGGTATTTAAGCCCTGTGTGTTGTGCCTGTGTTTTGCCAGGTCGTCGTCTTGTCTTTTCGTCGCTTTGCCGCCTTGTTGTTCCTGGTCACCTGGTCACCTTGCCTTCCTGCTGTCCCATGTCTGCTTTGTAAGTCCTGTCTTCTGGTTTGTGCCTTGTCAGATTTGCAAACACATCTTTGAGCCCATTTTCGAGATTAGTTCCGTGAGCCGCTGTTTATTACGGAACCTGTCTCCCGACCCGAGTTCCCGATCCAGTTCTGTTAAGTCTGTTTTCTGGATTGGTTCTGTAACCCTGTTGTCCTTGACCTGTTTTGCTTCATGACTTGCACTTCCCTCTAATAAATTCCCCTGACTTGCCTGGGTCTGCAAATGGGCCCTGACTTAAAACCTTAACACCACAATCGGACCCTGAGACCGTGACGCTGTCTCTTATTGTTTGGTCTCAGAAATGAGCATAAAAACATATTGTGACCCACGTCAGCCTTAACCTATGGTAACCAAGTAAAGCCAGTTTTCTTGAAGAAACAGGTCGGTCATGTTCCGACACGTTAAATATAAATGGGCTTTTTTAAAAAGAGGCGGAAATGGGGAGGGAGAGGGGGAGTCAAACTAGTGTGTGTGCACCAGAATTTCAGGAGACATCTTTAACAGCCCAATTCTCAGGGGGAGAGAACCAGCACCACCGGCACTCTGATCCCTAAAGCTATGAGCTGCTCTCGCTTAAGACGCATGTTTGATGCCGAGACTTCAGCTCCTTGCAATGAGCTTAAACCACCGCGAGTCAGATTAAAAACATGTCCCTCTGCACCAAACTTTCTTCGGGTGGTTTATTTTTACCATTATGCGGACCAGCAGCGAGCTTCACAATGTCGGAGCAGGTGAGCCGCGATGTGCTTCTGATCAAAGAGCGGGAGACAAGTCAGGCGTGGAGCTTTCTGCAAAGCTGTGGTGAAACACACCTGGGACACAAGTGGGAGAAGTCCTTCCGGACGTCTGCCAGGCAGCCTGCGAAAATTCCAGGCCGTGAGAGCAAAATTGTTTCTAACGTGCCAAGAACCAGAAGCTGTTTGGATCGTACGTTTCGACGTGTCCTCAGGGCACTCGGCGCTAAATGGGATTTCAGCGCACGTATCTCAATCGGTAATCTTCATTACTTCTGGGTAAACACTGCTTGCTGCCCTCATTAGTCATTGGTCGTGGAGAATACCTTCCCGCTGCCAAGTGTGAATCCGGCAGCGGAACACCTGCACGAGTCTCGCCGAAGCGACAAAGCGTTAGTCCTGGCACTCACCAAGGTGCCTTATCGGACCTCCAGAAGCCGCAACAAGTCGGTTGGCTGCTGGGTAGGGCTGATGTTAAGCAGCTCGTCCTGTGATACAAACGCTGCTCACCTGCGCGGGTCGCACAGATCAGCCCAAGGTTAAAGACACGGCCTTGCGATCGCAAGGCTGCCGGTTCACATCTGTCAAAGGGCCGTGGGCTGCGAACCAAAATCAGCCGTTGAAATACGCTACCCTGTGTGACAAATGAGCGTAAACACGTTTCGCTTAAAAAAGCAGCGATCTAAGCAAGACAAAAATCCATCCGTCCATTATCAGCGACTGCTTGACCAATTGCAGCATCGTGCTGGTCCTGAGCCTTTCAACTGAATGTGGAGGAGGGTACCCCTTGGATCGGATGGCAGTCCATCCATCACGCACGCATGCAAAGGGCTGTTTAGGGTCCACCTGAAACATGTCTTTGGTCTGTGGTTTGAACCTACGGCACCCAAAAGAACCCTACAAGGACAACAGGATGTGCTGCTGCTGCAGCTTACCATAAAAATCTTACATTAAAATATAAAAAACAATGGCACTGTGAGAGCGCACCTACGGTGCTCTCACCTTTAATGTCAGTACAAGTACCTTTTTCATTTTAACAACGAGACATTAAACATCAAACACTTAATATTAATGCGTCTCTTGAAATGAGCCCTTCTCATACTTTAAAATATGATCTTTTTATGAAAAGGAACATGCATACCTACGTTTGGACAACCGACTAACTTTTTTGTTCTGCCAGAGACTGAGGCTGCAATGGGCATGTTAAAAAGAACAAAAGCCTAAGGTGGTGTTACACACGGACAGGAAGGGCCAGTGCCACGGGTGCCAGGGGAAGGTCACGGCACACCTGGCCAACGCACGGATTTCAGCTCCATTCTTCCGTGTTCTCTGGAATAAACCGCACTGAACTAATGACTGTTTTTACTTTCCATTCTTACGAAATTATACACATTTAATTGCACTCTGGCAGCAAGCGTAACAGCCAGGCTATAAATAAGTAAAATAATGAAATAAAGATAACAAAACAACACATGGTAGCAGTTATAAAGCAGTGTGCTGGCTCTGCTTTGCTGTTGGCCTCGGCAGCTGCACCGAGTGTCACCGGGCTGACTGCGTCACGCTGGGCTCTGATGTCACCTTCTACCACTGGGCGGGGCACAGCCATGTCTGCATCTGTAACCCGATTTTCATCTCCTCGCAGAAGTCTAGGACGACACAGTACAACCGGGACAAAAAACAGCAAATCGCCAACACCTTCTATGTTTCATGTCAAGGCCTGAACCCAATGCTTTAACTGTTCGTCCTAGCCAGCAGCGACTATGAAGCAGTCACATTATCACATCTATTCCTCAGGCACTGCTATTGGTTCTCTCGTCACAACCTCTAACTCTACAGATGTTTGAAAACCTTATGAAAATGAACCCTTACATCCTTGTATTTCTTCCTCTGCCAAAAAAGCCCCGAAGGCATCGGATGCTGCCTGAAGGTTATGGGACGTCAACTAAACAGTGCAAACTGACTTGGAGAGTAAGTGACGCGCAGGGTGAAGTGTGCTGGCTCTGCTTTGCTCTTGGCCTTGGCAGCTGCACCGAGTGTCACTGGGCTGACTGCGTCACGCTGGGCTCCGATGTCGGGTGAGGCGCCCCCCTCGGTGGAGCCCCAGTGCCACTAAAGCACACGGGCTACCTGCCTCCACCAGCACTGTTTCTGACAAGCGGGGCGTGAGAGAAGCCAGAAGCATGGAGGAAAAACTCCGCTCTAATGGGCTCCGCACCGGGTCTCCCCAATTTGTGCAAAGTAACCAAAAGCAATGCCCATACGCACATACCAAAGAATAACGGTACAGTGCATGAATAAGCCTGCTTGGCAAAGTTTTCCACAATGGCTTGGAAGCTTAGACTTCACTCACTTCTGCAACACATGGATTTTTATGGAGCAACTAAAATGCTAAGCACACTGAATAACTGTAGAGCAGGAGCATTGTTCAGCGACTTGTTAAACTTGCGCTTCTTTGGTCCAAAGGCCAGTCATATGGCCACACGCTGCCCTTAATCCCACACGAGCGTGCAGACGTCCAGAACGAAAGCAATGCAATAAACACCAGGAGCGAAGTCCCATCGCTTTCCCCCGCTGCTCCGCTACGAGCGCCGTTCTCAATAATACGCAATTACCAAAGCCATTCGATTACAACTGGTGGCAGAGGCAGAGGGAGCGACCGTCACGTCCCGAGCAAAATTTTTCCCACCTTCGGAACCCTCTCGATTGTAACTGTATTTTCAGGACGCATTGCACATTAATGAACCTCCGGAGAGAACTGTCCCAAGTCTTGTTTTGTGTGCGCTGCTCCCATCAGAATCAGAGGAAGGGCTTCACAATGGGCTGCCACAACACTGCGAGGGCCACAATAATATTCAGGCCCACACCATCCCTGCCTCATCCAGGCAACTTTCACATCCTTTCATCCCTGACTAATTGCATCAAAGGGGGAGAAGCGGCGGAGATAAAGTGAACACACGGCGGTGGCTCTCCTCTACCAAAACGCAGGCTCTGCGATTATAGCGTGAGAAAAAGAGACGGATTCGATGCACGGAGCGGAAAGATGGCGGCTGACCATTGTTGCAGCTCAAAGGAAAATGCCAATAAATGGAAGAAAAGATAACACCTCCAAATTAGCTTACTGCATCAGATGATGTGTGTTTCTTTTACAGTCCACTTTGTCTTCTATTAGGAAACGTTCAGACTCGATGGTGGTCTTCGGTGTGCAGTTCGAGGGGCTTCCAAGGGCTTACCGTAGTATGATTATTCTACAGCTACAAAAGACAGCGCAGGCACGCGGCAAAATACATCCTGGGTACGACCGCAAATCGAGAGCAAAAAGAAGCGATTCGGCGCAAGTCGTGGCCCAAGCAACAGAGGCGAAACGCAAGCTCTGTAAGTTGTTTACGCAGATAAAGCATCTGTTAAGCGCATCGACCCCAATAACGGCTAATCACCTTGGGACATCTGTATTTCCTTTTGCCTGCCAAGCTCAACTGGTAATGTACCATGTGCTGGCCAGAGGCGAAACTCATTTGAGCACAATCTGGAAACAGAAGAAATTCTCGGTCTCATCCTCCGCCATTAAGCAGTAATCTAAGGCACCGCCTCGCCCAGCGACCACGGGGTGACAGAGCACGATGCAGGACGCAGATCTCAGGGGGATGGGAGCTTGCGTGGAGAGGGGGATGCGGAGGCAGACTTGAGATAAAACGCCTGCGCGCAGCCCCAAAGCTTGCTCGCCTGATGGAGATACCGGCACTCTGCCACACTCGCATTTCACAGAGATAAAGGAGCCGCAGGCGCAGTCTTCAGATCTCTGCCGCCAAATGGAGTTGCGTGCCGCGACGCGTGGGGGGGCTCTGGGCTGAGGGGTGGGCGCGACGGGGGCCGAAGTACGAATGTATCCTGACGCAACACGAAACGTGGGTCTGTCCGAGGGCACGCCGGTCTTTTAGCGCGGTCCCCGACGGAGCAGGCTAACGGCCAAAGGGAAAAAACGAAAGAACGTTCCCGAGGTCATCCGGTCAGTTATTTCATCGATCTGAGGACAAAACTGCGCAGCGTTTTCGGTCGCCTGCCACAGAATCTAAACCTGCAAGCGCGCATCCTTTCCAAATGCAACACAGCCGGTCCAGGCCTCGTCAACAATTAGCCTAATGGATGAGAACGAATACCGAAAAAGCGCTCGCGAACTGCCCCCCCCCCCAAATCCTCCAGCTCTTCTCCTTCAGGGTCAACAGCCTGTCTCATTACCATAGCTAATAGTCAGCGCTACATTTTGAAAACAGCAATTACCAACGCCAATTGTTTTTTCCCCACCCCCCGCCACCAATGCACCGCAGTCATTGAATACGATTACCACATCTCAGATGGGAAAACTGTGATTTGTGGGAAGACCAACCAAGTTGTCCTCTCCAAATCAGAGCACGCACTCCTCACACGCTTTATGCCTTTCTCTTCATTTACGTGTTTATTTTTCAACCGTCACAATTTCAGCAAGCGCAACGGGCATCGTTGCCATTATGACTGTCAATAATACAAAGCCGCTGCTGTTTAGAGCGATACGGAGTTTTCTCGGTCAAGGCAGCTGGAGCGTAAGACAGGTAATGCGGTTGGTCCCCGCTTCCAAACTCGTGAAATCTCTTGAGGTCCGAGAGGCTTGAGGGGGAAATTTCAGCGAGAGATATGCTGAGCAAACTGTAGCTGCAGATGTTTATGCTGGACAGACGATGAGGGGGAAAGACGTACATTAACTCGGGGGCAGGGCGGCTCGGCACGCTTCCGCTTGGAGATTCCCACAGCGGCCCTGAAGCTGAACGCTTATTTGGGTTAACTGACTTGCCAATGGAAGTCATCGAAGCGGCCAAGTCCATTGCATAGTCAGCGAAACACAAGAAAGGTTAAACCAACTTTGTAAAAACACCCCCGAACCAGCCGAGCCCATCAGCTGCCACCCAGCTACTGGGAAACCTGCACTGCTTGGCGTTTCGCGTTGGAACTGCTTTGGCGTCTTACCTGAAATTGAAATTTGAACGGCTCTGATGCACAGATGAGGGATGAAAACATCCCCAGAGGAGACGACACTTTTGATCTCTGCGCGAGGCCACCGGGCTTTGTCGCCTTCGCTGGAAATGAGTTTATCGCACCGGCTGCATGCAGACGCCGCTGCATGCCTCTCCCTGGCCGGGCGCAACACGCTCACCCTTTGCAGCTCTAATCCTCGACGGCTGGTAGGCCAAATGGCATCGCTCCACAACGGGAGTGGCGTTCTGTCCATCAAGCCTAAACACTGACTCACAGAGCGAAAAGCTGCAGTTCACGCTGATAAGTAAGACAAAGTACATGTCACTGATAAATTCTCCCTGTTAATAAAAGTCATTTTAAAGGTTCTCCAAGCCAAAGACAAGTTTTGGGGGAGACAGCGGGCCCGTTTGAAAACTGCCATCCACGAGCGTGACCCATCCAACCTGAACAACCTGCTGCAGAAATTATTTCAGCAGAAGATAACCTTTCTGTTTCTCCTTTTTTTACAAATACCTCCAAACAAATAACATATACTGGCTCTGACAATTTAGTGTTACAGCAGAAGAGCTCAAAATAAAAATTCCAAATGTAAAAATATGTGTCGGTATAATTTATAATCCGGGCAAAGTTGAAAACTTTCGAGGGGTTTGAATACTTTCACGAGGGACTTTACGTGTACAGACCTGCAGCCCAGTATCCGAGAGTAATTGGTTCCTAGAAACGACTCGAATGTCGCAGACTTGAATATCGAGAAGCTATTTTCATTATTTCTTATGAGGAGAACTGTGATTTATTCCAGGTTCACCTGAGAAACCCCAATTAATTTCCACAAAATATCCCTAACACTCCAACATACCCATTTCAGCCCAAGATACACTTTAAACCCCAATAAATTTGGTAAATAATGTGTGTGTGATTTGTGTGTTACGTGCAGCTACCTTTTTTTTTTAATTTAGTATCAGACATTACATTTCTTTCCTAAATATAAGTAGTAATGGCAGCAAACATGCAAAAAATATGAAATGAAAGCAACATGATACAGAAAAACAATAAAAAGTACCTGCTGTGATGGGCTGGTACTGTAAAGAACTCTTATTGGGGGACTTAACGAAAATCGTGAAAAACAAAATCAATAACTGCAAACTGCATTTGAACGCAGGCCGCACGAGAACGCAAACGCCAGGGGCAGTGCTCCCACCTCGTGTCACCCTCGCATTCACTCAAATCTCTAATATTCCTCTCGTGTGCTTCAACTGCGCACTAACTCTCATTGTTCTGGGGCTTCTTGACTAGGATACAGATGGGTATTAATATATACTGCTCATTATATAAGGAATTCAGAGACTGGGAGCCTAAATACCAGGGTATAGACGTAGGAATACTGCAGAATCACAGTATGATTAAGGTAAAGGTAAGCTGCACACGTGCCATTAAAGCTTGCCTATGGTGGGCTGTAACCCCAGGCCGAATCTTGCAAGAAAAACTGGCAAAACACTTTTTAATTTTTTTATTAAGTGTGCCTTTCACAACACGTTCACGGTAGGTGAAAAATGCAGGACATCTAACTATCGATCTGCTTGATCAATTTCTATTACTGGCCTCCAGCCAGGCCTCCCCCACAGAAACCTCAGAAGTCATTGTCTGCACTGGCAGTTTCCATCAGGACCTTTTTTCTCAGCGAAAAAGAGAGCCACACTTCAGTAAACAAACCAGTCTGGAAAGCGTCTCTGTGACAGCCCAAGAGTGAGGTGTTTAGAGGTGGTGATGGAGAGGTCAGCATCCATGAACTTTACATAACTTTACATGGAACAGACAAACAGACAGGGAAAGCTCTGGCTAAGACTTCCTCATGCCATGTGTCTAACTGTATGCCCAGGGAGTCTTTGAGGGGCTTATGTGTGCCAGACCTTGCGTGGAGCCTTTCAGTTCATCCTCACAACCATACCACGGTCTAACAGACGAGGCCAAAAAATAACTTGATGCCCACTGTCAATGGCTTTCCAGTGTGGGGTCAGAGTCTGTCCCAGAAACACAGCGCATGGTGGAGGTCACACCCTGGCCAGGACACCAGCGTATGACAGGGCAATCAGAGTTCCCAGTAACACTGAAACGCATGTCTTTGGGCTGAGTGAGGAAACCAGGACGCAAGAAAATTCCCAGCAGCCCGAGCTGGAGCCGAACCAGGGTTTGACCCCACGGGCCAGGAGCTGTAAGGGACCAGCATTGCCGCTGCATGTGGATCAACTGAGAAGAAACCCAAGTGGAAGTCAATTGAAAACCCGACCGAATTATAACAATAGCACCAATGCCAGTAAAAGGCTGCTAATCCCCAGAGATGGTTGAACAGACCGAAATCAGCTTAACTCCTCCAGTTAGTCTTGATGCACGTACAATCCTACTGTAACTGTCAAACAGAGGTGTTTCAAGAAAGTAAATAAATAAACAATCAAAAATAAACTCTCAATGGCAGCGCTGAGGCAGGGATTAATGAAACAGACTTTGAAGAAAAACACTTTTGCAGCAAAGCCACCGAGGGGATGAGTGGGAACGAAAGGGGTCAGGCTTTCGCACTGTAATTCAAACAAACGGGCAGCTAAGTGGAGACAGGTGGCACCCAGCCCTGACTGAGGGTATTTGTATCTCAGAAAAATCCCACAGATCCTCAAGACTCCCACGCACGCACGCACGCACGCACGCAAAAATGCTCACTCGGTACAGCAACTTGTTTGTTCAGCAGGAGCTTCTGTTCATTGCCTCCTTTACTGAGCGCTGTCAGACCGAATGGCTTTTGTTCCTCCGAAGCCTCACCATCCTCCAGTCAAGCATCCGGGCTCCTTCCAACTGCTCCACATTATTTAAAAACACGCACTGTTATAACCTCGCCTGTGTCAGTCCGCACTGCTTGTAAAGGTTACTTGAAGATACCGCAGTAAACTGGGACCAAAGCAGTATTAAGAGGACGGACTCTGGGACTCGCGTAGCAAAGCCGTGACGTTCAGCCTTGTTCATTCTCCCTGGTGCCCTCAGAAATGTTTTGAGCCTAAATTAGACAGAGACTCATGAGCTGTACAGCCCCTAATGCTCTGATTCCACATCACTACAACTGATACAAATCACTTAAACCGCTTGCTAATATTTTTTAACTGCTACTTTATTAAATTGTGTTTGAGACTATTCAGTTGGGCACACAAAGCTCATAAATTGAGAGCAGGGGCACTTTGCACTTGACTACCCCTACAAGTCTCGAGCCCAGTAGCAGCCATCTCGCTGCAGACTATTTGAAGGATTATTGACGCCCGGATAAACAAGCCGCTCTGTGCATGCGCTTTGCTTGATGCAGCTCATCGAAAAACCAATGCGCTTCTCCCTCTGGCTCCCACCGGCCAACAAAAAGTCCCCCACGAGACCAAGTCCTTCATTATTTCCCGCTTAGGTTTTTGGGTGTGCCAGTCTCATTATTTTCTGTGAAATTTAACGGGAAGCCATTCGGTTTCCTCTGTGCTACCGGCAGGCCCGGATTCACACCAGCACTCCCGGGTCTGTCCTGGGGCACGTGGTGCTGGGCGACTCACCCGAAGGCACAGGTACGGGTGTGCATGGGCCGTGAAACACTGTAGGCTGCACACGGCTGGATGCCCACCTAAGATGGATGCTTTTACTCTACTAAATGTACCCAACAGAACAAGAGGAGCAAAGTAGGGATTACAAAGGAATTATAACAGCAACTGGGAGGAACAGGGTCTCACTCTGGGCTGTTGCCTTGCTTGTAACATGCATGTAGGTTAGCACACTGATTCCTCAACATACAAATGAAAACGGGTCCAGATACATGTGCAAAACTTAATTTTTTGCTCATAAATCTAAAGTGGCCTTTACCGTTAACTCACAAGTCAGCAAAAGAAACATTTCTGCTGGCTCGGTTCCGCGAAAACCACAGTTAAAGCTACAATTTAAAAAACTGAATACTTACTTCACTGTTTTTGCAACCTTCGATTCCACAACATCGGTTGCTGGATTCACTCTTTAAGCAAACGCAATATTGTTCGGCTCCTGGTTGTGCAAGACTTTTGCGATTGTCTGCAAAATCAAAAGGCGAACAATACAGACGGCTCGATTTATTTACTAAGCTATGAAGTCTCAACTGTAAAGCTGCAGTACAGAAGCATACTTTGACCTGTTCTAATATCTTTGTTGCTAGTAAACTCTTATTTAATGTCACTTGTTTATCAGTTGAGAACATGAACATGCAGTGTTTGTCACTTTGGCTAGCCGGACAAACAGCAGACGCAACAACTGTAAACACTGTGGACACTGTTTGAATTCAGGCATGAAAACACACCTGGAACTACGCTGTTTTGTTGACTTTTACTAACCAACTAACTAATGGCACGGAAGGCATGGAAGCACAGCTCTCTTTTGCAATCCACGAGACAGAAGTTTTAGAAAACAGTTTTGTGCAGCAAATGAAATCAGAAATGAATAATCGGGAAAACATTGCATCTCTGAAAATCCATAACATGAGCGCAACATGACGGTTTAATGCATGCCTCTGAGATGCTGCCCATATTCAACAAGGGCTTGGATTTAGTCATTTCTCATTTTAATACTTTAATAACAGGTTTTCTTTAATAAATAAAAAAAAAAAAAAAAAAAAAAAAAACTCATCGTGTTTTTAAAGCAGTATTTTAATTTTCACTAACATTCAGTTATTTTGACAAGCACTGGAAAACACGGCTGCAAAAACACCTTAAACAGAACCATTGGGAACCAAAGCCAAATTCTTTTTGTGTGTGTGCATACTTGGCCAAATGAATTGGATTTTGAGGAAATGCAAAGGGAACTTTTGTATTCAAATTAAAAGCACAGCATCCTGTCCATGGCTGTTCAGACAACTGCTAATAAAACTAAAAGCTCAGACAATAACCTCTTCTGTTGAATACAGCTGTCGGCTGCTTATCGTCACCCTTGAAGCTCCTTGACGGACCAAAAATCAAAGATCTGCGGGGTTAACAGGTCAGTGGGCATGGGTATCTTTGCCTGTAAGAAGTGCCCCTTTACCCATCTGGTCTGACACTGAGGGTCCAGTGCAAGGAGTCCCCAGACCACCACTCCTTGTTCACCACAAAATGCATCCACCTGACCTCAGCCCCAGCCATGAGAGAGAGAAAAAGGGAAAAATGAACACAACAAAAACAGACAGGACAAGCGTTTGATAACTGCAGTTCCTCTGCGGTTTCATGTGGCTGGCTTTGATCAGACCGAGACGGACCTGTTCTTTCTGGGTCATGTACTTGTCAAAGTCAAGGAGGATTTTGCCTTCACTAAATCTTGCAAGTGTTTAATGCTGCAACCAGACCCCCCCCCCCCCACAGACCACAATCTAAAATGAAACCCATGTTTGTGTATAGCAACTTGGAGGAGCCAACATGCTCATAACGTCCACCGCTTAAAAACAGTTGCAAGGTACTGAAAGGTACCAGGGGGGTTTGCAGGTCAAAGGCAGGGCCATTCATCGTACCCTAAGACAACCGTAGGCAGCTAACATGAGCCACCCTGCTCTGTTCCTCTACAACAGTGATGTCTCTAAAAACTGTTAGTCCCTCTGCCGGAACGCTGCTTCTCATCCCCAGGCTGAATCACACAAAAACAGAGCGCTGTGCTTGTGCGGCTGGCAAACAGATCTGGCTAGCGATTTTACCAATTTGTTTTACAAAACCTGTTTAAAAAAAACAAAATGCAGGAATGTCAATGAAGGGCTGGTGTGTACTGGCCCAGGTTTAGTCAGTCTGTTTTCGGGTGCTGCTATCCTACAAGGACATCCTCCAGCATTACTAGATCCTGCTCCCATGCACCCGTATGTAGCCACCCCTTTCCGGGCCATGGAAACATAGTGTTACAGCCTCGGTCAAAAGGGCCTTTAGCCTTCGTGTGTCTGGGTTCTGTCTCCCCAGTTAGCCAATGGGAAGACGCAGTCGATTGAGAAGAAGGCAGCTGAGGAATGGAGATCCCCGGAGAAGAAGAGGGGAGAGAGGAGCGTGGCGGTCGTTGGTTTGTTATTCAGCGATGGTTGGTGAGCTGTCTGTTTTTGCTGCTGAACCTGTGTGAGGACACTTTCTTTGATCAGTTTTTGTCTGGTTTTACCAGGGTAAAGGAGCCAGGGCAAAACGGTGTACTTTTGTTTGCTTTTCTTTGTTAGTTAAATCAAAAGGAAAGGGACTTTTTTTGGCTTTGGTAGCTTTGGTCACCCTGGAAAAAAGGGCTTGGCAATAACAATAATAATAACTAATAATAATAATAAGAAGAAGCAGAAGAAGAAGAGGCTTCTCACAGAGTACTTTGGGTTCCTTTTTGGTTGTGTAAATTTTTTCCTCAATCTCTGTTTTACATCCCAACCCTAGACTTGGCAGTCACACATAGTGAAAAATATATATGATATATTAAATCACTCAGAAAGTGGCCGTGTGAATGTTGGTCCAATGAGCACAAAAGAAGGAGCATCAGATTGTTCAAGCCTTCTTTAGACACACATTTTTTATCCTGCAGTTCTTGCCTTTTGTTGCCTTTCTTCACAAACTGTTTTGATTTTCTCGCTGACAGTACAAAATAAATAAATGCCATGAAGCCCACTGTGTGCTGCTTTTCTCCCCCATCTAAGATCAGAGCAATGTGGCCGCCTGGGCCACTGGCACCACTCGTTCTGGTTAATGAAAGCGAGGGTAGGGACGGGCCACATTTCACATGGCTTCACTGAGCTGTTGGCTGCAGGAACGGCACCGTGCGAAAAATAAAAATGACTTCCTTAGCACGAATTTCATTTAACGCAATGGACGGCTTCTCTACGCTCAGTCCAAGTCTAACATACGTTAAGTCTGGCCAGTTAACAGCTCGGTTACAACCGCTTAATGAACAGCATAGCTGAGAACCTTTCACGGTGCTGCCTTGCTAATGGTGCACACGACTGTACCACAGTTACACGGAATTACTAAAACGTTACTCCGACCCTTGCTCTGGGCATGACATCCCCATGGCAAGCGGACACCGTCAGGCGTATCACTGTGCAGCACCAATTCAAAGCACCGCTTTAGCAAAGGAGGAGTCTTGGCGACAGCCACAGACGTACGTTCCTGCTTGCTTCTCCCTGACAAAAATCTGTCCCAAAAGAGGGCTCCAGACAAACATCATGTGCTGCTCTCCTGACTCTGCAGGAATGGGCATAATGGCACTTCCACAGTCTAGGGCAGCTGCCATTTAAATGCCACAGCCATCTAAGTTCTAAATAAGCAACTATTCTTTGCGTGCACCTCGAGTAAACCCCACGGACTGTCACGTCTGCCTCCTGATTTTGGAGTTTGCTTTTCGTGAGCGATATCTGCGTGAACTTTCTCAAAGTAACAGAAGAAGTTTTATGGAAAGGACTTCCTCTATTCTTCACTCTACAGACAGCTGCTTCACCTTCTTCTTAGGGAGAATTATTTTTTTTCCCCATTAGCAACCTGGTAAAATTTCCAATTTTCCATTTGTGGATCCCTTAAAAGCAGGGTTTCCAGCTCCAAACATGTCTGCTCCTCCTACATGAGGCAGCAACATTTAACTGAGAGCAGCAATGTCTGTTTTATACTGAGCTGGCAAGAGGATCCCAATCCAGATGCCGACTTCCATTTCCATCTCCTGTCAAGAACAGGAGCATAAGGTCTTCCATGGTGTGCGCTGCATCTTTGGGAGAAGACATGGAACAAACTGCCACAACATCACTGCTCTGCTCTCTCTGACAAATATGTCTCCTGCAACGTAACCTCGAGTGACACGGCGACAGACGCACTCCACAAACCTGTATCCGGCAAATAACACAAAAACTTGGTTCCACGTGATTCACGGTCCATCTGTAAAAGTTTTCGAGGGACAGTGGACACTGCCATGGGATGGAGCGCAAGAACAGGTCCCCGCGAAATCGCAAATGGCAAATTGCTGCATCCTCGCCAAACGAAGTGGACACTGAGAGCTCAAGGAAGGACTGACCACGAATGGCTTACATTTAGGCTGTGAGCCGGGGACAACATGGCTGCAAAGCCACACAGGAAAATGGAGACAATGAAGAAAAAGGAAGGGAGAACGGCAGCTGTCAAAGGGCACTGTGTTTGCATGCTACAGTACCCAAATCCCAGGAGCCAGATGTGCAAGCTGAATTTCTGTCACTGGCCAACGCATAAGAAAAACTACCAATCCCCCACCTAGGGCCCGTGCAGTGGTGTCAGGCTTCGGCGACTAAGCCCATCCATGGCCACAAAGTCCCTGTGTGGGCAATAAATGATGAGTTAACACATTTTATTCAAGCCTTACTGTTTCCATTTAGGACGGAATGGCTCAGAAAAATATTATTTTTAAAAAAGACTTAATTACTTGGACACTGCCATGGTGGAAATATTTACAGGCGTGAGACACTCGGTGTCAACACGTCTTCTGAGTGAGAGACACCATGGATATCAGAAGCTTGCAGCTTCATGCTGAATATCCCTTCGCTGTCCAACACGCGCTTAATCCTGGTCCCTAAACCGAAATCACGTCAGTGGCTCTGTCATTTCTAGGTGATACACATGGAGGAATAGAAAGCCGCTGAATGCCCCCTCACCCACCCCTGAAAGCAGCAAGGAAGAGAAAAGGCAGTTCTGTGCGACATGCCTCCGGCCTTTGAGAATCCCTAATTCAGCAATGAGCTGAAAATTTATCTGCCAATACTGTAATTCTGCTATAATTAGACACGGAGACCCTTTCACTCTCATATATACAGTAAATGTATTGCAGTAAACAATTGGTGATCGGTGAGCTCCTGCAAAACATGTTTCCAAGTGAACTGTGCAGCACTGTTCGACAAGGCACGCAAAGTTAATGCAAAAAACAGGGCGCGGAAGCCGCAGGGAAGTCTGCCTGGTTGTTATCCTGTCGAGCGGGACTAGGGTCACGGGCGCAGCGCCCCCCCAGCGGCTGGCCGGCTGGGGGGGGTGAGGGTGTGTGTCGGGGCGAGAGCCCAGTCCGCAGCGCTGGGAACCGGCACGTCAGCCCCGCTGAGGGTTCAGCGCAGAAGCTGGATCGAGACCGACACAGATAAATGGATTTTGCAACTACTGTAATACTCCTGAGCAATAGCCCCTTGGCTTACCGAGCCCCATACATGAATCAAAACAATAGGCCCTCGCCACGTGCGCCTTGTCGCGAGGCAGAGGTTGACGTGAAAGTGTGCGAGATGATCGAGCTGGCTGCTGCACCGCGCTATGACTCACCCGCCCATCACCGTGATCCAGGAGCAACATTTATAATCCTAATGAACATGCAGTAAATCCGCGAGGCTTCTCACAGCTTCTCCTCCAGAGAACGGCGCTCGCTTTTATTCTTTAGATAAATTAAGAGAGCACAGATATGCCAACAAGTTAATATCGGAATACTTTTTTCCACCAGGCGGGAGATTTGTAGCCGGTTTCTGCTACGGCAGCTTCTCCACGCAGGTTGTTCCTCCTCTGTGGTGTTTTCCACTCTTGATTTCTTGGACTGCTCTTCAAAATGATTGCTTCCGCCATTCCTGGCACACATGCCATCCATCAGTGGCGGCGGAGTTGAGGGAAGCGAGCTCCTGGCAGGCGTCCACATTGGCAGAGGCTCTGAGCGGCCCGCCCTCCCTCACGCAGGTTTTGAGGAGGAAGGCCGGGCGTTGCCGATGATTTCTCGAAGCTTTGCGGACAACCCTTTGCCGCCCCCCCTGCTCTTCACTGGGTTGGACTCCCTTTGCTGGGACCTTTCCAGAAAATCACCAAAATCGCAAGGTGAAGCTGCAGCCTGTCCGGTCCGATGTTCAGATCACCCCCCCGAGGTTAACCGTAGAGCCATTCTTCTCCAAGAGTGGCAAGAGAAGCAAAAAGCGGCGCTTTGAAACGGGAGCCGGCGATGAACCCCGCAGCTTCTTCTCTTTGCTTTTCATTAAGTGAGACTTCTGCTGCATAATTTTAAAGACATTCATAGAAAACTAATTTAATCAGATAAACACATCACTCTAGGCAATGAATCCATCACACAAACAAACAATGGTATAATCGGAGATAATTATGGAATACGTATGCAATACAAAAACACGCTGCTGAGCATTTCATCGCACGTCAACATGCGGAGGGCCCAGAATGTTCCGCTTCGCAACTTGGCAAGGCCCTCTTTGGAGAACATTAAGATAATTCACCAGAATTACCCATCATGTACTTGAGCCCAGGGGTAATCGTGCCACTTGCTTTCACCGGCGCGCGCGGCCGCCTCGTGTTCTGCCGCGAGAGGTTCTTGCTGCCAGCCAGCCATTTTGCCGCACTCTGGGTAATTGACCACATCCTGGAGCCGCGCGAGGAATGGGAACGGCGCGGCGGCCCGGTGGGTTGCCTCATTCCCGCTGCACCCAGGAGGGTCTGTCGCCTCCCCACAAACACACCAGCGGGGCCAGTTGCCGTCTGCCTGAATAGGATGGTATCACCCTGACAGGAGGGAAGGGCCACTGCGACCTGACAAGTGGCTGAAATTGCAAAGTGCCTCAACCGCTGCGCTGGTCCGTGCAGCCCTGTTATCGCGGCATTTTTCCTGCGTGTCTGCAAATGCTATTTCGTAAGACCTCCGGGCTTTCCGGACCTCCCGAAGTCCGATTCCACCATACGGCGATACCGGTGGGGGAGTTACGGACACGGCGTTCGTACAGGATGCGCACATATGCGAGTATGGGCATTTTTTTAAAAATGAAACGGTGTTAACGTAGAATCCTGGAACCTTCTTTACAGATAGCATATATTATTTAAAAAAAAAAAGTCTGAATTCACAAGAACTTGTTTATTTAATGCTCAAAGTTTTGAAAGAGCCTTTTCATTTGCATCAAATGGGCCTGAAAGGCTGGAAAGCTTCATGGCTGAGCTGTATATATTGGGCATATTTAAGGAATGAAAAGAGGCCCTGCTGACTTCAGACGTGATCAAAGAACGAATATTAGAATCTGGGCATTGCTTCAAAATACATTTGGACCACCGCAAGTATTCTGTGTACTGCTGTTTGCAAAGGCAGCTGAGTTGTTCTTTTAGGGTCACAGCATTCATTATGGAAACTCAACATTTTAGCCTCTCTGCCAACATAAAAGTTGTGATTATGATAGGTTTTATCTTCACCTGTTATTAAATTAAAGTGCATTTAAAGCTGGCCAACGGAAAGACACTCAAAAGCAGTTTAATGAAACATACGGGAACTTTCGTTGTGGTCAGTTAATTAAAATGCAGTTTTTGGACGCAGGTTCTGGTTTTACTTTAGGTTTTCTGAGACACAGAAAACCCCTTTTAATTGCAGCAGATGGGTTTGACATGCTGGGAAGCTTCGTGCTGCTCCACCTGCGCCCCCCCACCACCACCACCACCACCACCTTCACTGCTCACCTGCTGTACAACCGCTGCCAAACTGCATTTTATCAATGCAGTAGGAAGGCCGTGGTGAAGGCTTGTGATTTTTTCAGGAATCTGCGTCAAATTCCACCCGGCTGCTTGGGCGTCTGCGTCAAACCCAGTTGGGCTCCAAGGACACGGGCATCGCACCCTCAGTGTGGTAAAGCTGCCCTGATAGGTGAAGTACACTTCGAGCTCTATCAGAATTGCTGTTTAACTACGCCTCTGCTAAAGTGGAAAAAAACATTAACATTTTATGGCAAAAAGTAGAAAACCACTAGCTGTAAACATGCAGACTGGGTTGCACTTGTAATTTCAAACCTTAGTGGGCAATGGGCAGTTTATTTTTGATTTATTACTGACATGAATTCCACATACCAATTATCTACACATTTCATTGCATCTGGCCTAAGTACCTAGTACTACATTTTCATGGCATGGTACAGGACTGCAGGAGTACTTTCCACTATTTAAATAGTAATGTTATAGTAAAGGTACCAATCTAAAAAAGATGAATTAATTGTTGTAAACTGCTTATCCAGGGCAGGGTCATGGTGGTTTAGAGCCTATCCCAGAAGGAGAGGGCACTATACCGTGAAACTTCTCTGGAATGAAACACCAGACCGCCACAGGGTGACCACACAAACACACACACACACTATAGGAAATTTAGAGTGACCGGTTAACCTGAAACAAATGTCTTTGGACAGTGGGAGGAAACGCACACAAATATGGGGCGGACATGCAGACCGAACATAGACTGAGCCAGATTCAAACTCACGGCCAACCAGCTAGCCCAGGTGACATGCAGCAGCAGCGCTACTCCCTCAGCCACTGTGTCACCCTCCTCGAAAGATGCATCTCAGAATTTCTGTAACTTTACAGCTGAACATTCAAACAGAAATTTGGAAAAAATGCTTAGTTCCCTAAATATACAGCAATTGTTTCAAACAAGACCCCGCTCTATCATATGTCATATGGCGAACGGGCTGATAAAAAGCACCGATGGGGCCATGGCGAGGGTGGCGCTTCTCCCGCAATCGGCCAGCAGGGGTGCACCCTGGGTCCAACCCCTGCCCATCACCGTCAAACAACAACTGCACTTATTTCAATATTCCATATACTGGTTTCCCATGTTAAAAACAGCTTGAATTTTCAAGTTTATTTTTATTTACATTTTCTTCCCTTGCCTATTTGGTAACATTTGTGTTTGCTGAGAAGTGAATGCAATCTTTGTTCAAATGACTTCTGTCGCCCAGCACCTTGGAAAAAAGCTGATTGAGATGAGACCTTCACACTGAAAGAAAAGGCAGAAGAGAAGGTGAGCTGGTAAAGAACAATCAGTTTGTAGGCCTCGCCAACTTTATGACAAGCGCTTGCTGCTCCAGGATTACACAATGACGCCGGCATCAGCCAACTGTATCTTCTTCGGTTTCGATGCTTGCCCCATTTCCGATGGATCGCCACAAGCGCTCGAGATGTACTGGAAGCAACTCGCTCAAGCCAACACTGACCTACTTCTAGGTTCGCCTGATATGTGCTGTGTCGCCATCTTTGACTGCGACCGTAGAGACAACATATCGCCTCCTGATTCGCCTTGCCTTACTCTCATTACCGGGGCTCAGTTTTCTTACGTCTTCAGACTTAGCATACTGTAATTTGCACCAAAATTCATGAATATCAAAACAAACACTGTTCTTGGACATCTTAATGGGCTTCATAGCTAACGTTACAGAGGCCTTTCTCAGAAAACACTTTGAGTATTTATAACCTCACTGGCTCTATACCAGTACCATCTCTATATTTTCTTCCTGGAAACGATGATCACGATCAATGTTTGATCTTCCTCCATATGTAAAACCCTTTTTTGACCTCTGCGGTAAGGTCCAAGTGAACAGCCCCTTAAGACAACTGTGGTCACGGCCAGCATGTCCCAGGCTGACTATTTCAAAGCCATTCCAGAAGCTCAAGCACCAAAAACCGATGACTACAAACTGCCCTTTTTTAGGTGATACTGCAAATGCAGTTTGGTCATCAGCTAAAAGGAAAAGTGTAATCCTACATATAGGACAGTTTCATTAGCTGTAGGAGTTGAAATCATATTCATGCACACATGGACAGGTATATGCTGACTGTGCCCCCATCCTGTTGAACACATACCTCTCTTGTACAACCGTCAGAAAAGTCTATAATGATCAGCCCTGAAGCCAGACCCCCTGTGGTGGATCTGCCACTGCACGGGCTGAAGACAGTTTGCTCACAAAAAAAAAAAAAAAAAAAAAAAAAAAAATCACAAAAAGTTGTGATAAGGGCACGCTTTGGAATTGCTGTGAGAAAGAGAGCTGCTCTCCCTCGCTGAATAATATATGAGTTTTTATGCACCTCGGGCAGAGTCCAGGAGACAACAGCACTGCTCCGACTGGGCAGGAAGGCCTTTGCTCACGGGGGAGTTGAGGCAGCATGCAGACAGCCCCTCGCTGAGCACTGCGCCCTTGAAGCAGGAAGAGGCAGAGCGAGCAACAGGTGAACCCACCTTGCTCCTGCATGCCACTGCCCGCAAATCATGGTGCTACGCTGCTGCCTCTGTTTCCTATCTTTTCACAGAAGCAGCTCTTTTGCTGTTTGCCTTTTATTAACATGCATGGGAAGTCTTTGACAAGTTTCCTGGCATAAGCACTACAGCCCAACGTGTGATCAACAATCTTCACACAGGATTGTATAAAATAAATAAGCAAATGAAAACAGAACAGAAAACAAAGTGTTTAATTCCTCTCTGTCTGCCACAGGAAGAAGAAAAAAAGAAAAAGAAAAAAAAAGACTGCCACTACATGACCAAAATACTAATTCTTGTACAAACAATACCTAAGCATTAACACATTTGCAGAAAAGAATTATTTGTTGGTTTTTTCGGTCATGTAATCACACTTTTGGGAATTTCTGCCTGCCTGGTGTAAATAGATGCAGAGGTGCAATGCTGTCCTTTGTGTGTTTCAAAATAGGCATTGCCACTTACGAATGGATCTGCGGACCTGACACTGGGAAACCGTCGGCCACAAAAAGACAAAAGCACTGCATTTATGTGCGGCAGGACAAACTGACTGTGGGAGAAAACAGTGAACCAATGTGGTGGAGGAGCGGGTCTGCATGCATGCGTGATGCAATATGTTGCACAGTCTGGCACAGGGTTCACGAACTGGACGGAGTGCACCGGAGCGTTTAATGGGTGTTTGGGGTACTGCTTGTTGGTGCTTGGGGTCCCACTGGGCACCGTCCCCCTGTTGAGACTCCTTGAAAAAGACAGAGGTGAAGGTGAAGAAGGGGTGGGGATGGGTTTACAGAAAACAGAAGTTAGCGGGGGCTTATATGCATACCTGCATGATCGATGGATGGCCGTGGCCAGAGGCCTGGTGTAACACGCCCTACCGACTTGAAGATTTTACAGACTCCAATTCACAGTGGCTTCTAATGCAGAAAAAGAAGAGGCCTGATCCTGCACAATTTGTAAAATTCACTGAAGGTGGCCACGAGTCGAACGATTGTCACCGCCATACATTCGGTTCCTAGGCCACTCCCACTATATCGCTGTCACTCGATCCTCAAAATTGAAAGATCGAAGCTGAGCGTGGCTCTCCTTAAACTAATGATATACTAATCGTATGTCGTAGCGCGTCTGTGGCCTCGGATCAGAAGAAATGGACTTCCGGACGCCAGAAAGATCACCAGAGCGGCTTTAACAGAAAGCGGGCAATTCCCGCACAAGATGGTGTCGATAAATTAACCAGTTAGCATGGCTCTGTTTTAGCTTGAAGCATCGCAAGCCCGAATGCTTCATTACCGTGGAAAGAGGCCCAAAGGGTGGACTATTTATCAAACAGCACCGCATCAAAGATAGGAGCAGATGGCACCGAGGAACAAGCCGAGACTTAGCAAGCCTAAAATAAGCTTTTCAATCATCCAACACATCTCTGACTGCTTGGTCTATACGAAAACAAAATGTTTTATATGGTCTCAATCGTTTCGCTTTGCAGTGACTTTAGATGCTACCTAAGGTAAACAAGTACATGTAGTTCACAAAAAAAAATCTGTATTAATATCAACGTGCACATTTTCTTGAATCATAAATTAATTATAATTACATTAAATATAGGCTGGAATATCAGCTTTGTTCAAAAACGACACAGTGTGGGAGGAAATGTTTATCGAGTGTGAGGCACCTACACTGTTTCTGTAGTTAAAAACAAGGGAAGTAAACAACTGCAGTGTTTCAGATGAGCCATCTGTTGGATTGTCGACACCAACCGACCGCGCACTGGAGACTAAGGGTGGGCCGACTAAATGTGAAGCCTTGCGTTTCACTAAATCCGGTTAACTTCGTCCTGCCTAAGTTTCGCTCCCTTTTTTTGAATGGCAGCTTCCCGGCCCCTTGCACCACAGAGGTGCCGGCACGGCGAAGCGCTGGGATCGGCGGCCTGGGGTGCGACTCAACAGTAAGACGCAAACCGAGGAAACGCGCTCCCACCCACTGACTCGAAAGCCAGCGGAGATAGGCGAATGAGCCCAGCTGCCCGTACAGCGCTGCGGTGGGCTGAGGCTGCCAGACTGGCACGGCCGGGTCGAGGGGACTTGGCGGAGGGGTAACGGACTGCAGGGCGTTCCACTCTCTCGGGGGCGAATACGGCGCAGGCTACAATCTGTGGTGCACAAGTTCGTCCTGTGCATTTACCCTCTCGGCAGACACATTATGCAGCGTGTTGGAATAAAGAGGACGATGCTGTAGGAAACAGCGCATGTCAGCAGCAATGAGTCATATGGCGAACAGGCTGATAAAAGGCGCTAAATCTTCCTGATAACGCATGCCTGGCAGAAAATGGAGCTGGAGGGCACCCAGTACGAGCAGCTAAATGTTTCAACATTTTGTGATTTTTAAGAAAAGCCGTCCTATCATGCTTCATTCGACATCTGTTGCTAGTCTGCTAAAGTTCCAGAGTGGGGAATGTTTCCAATTTGACCAGGCTTGTGCAAAATATCTGCGGTTGCCCAATCTCCCGCGCTGGCATTGTGTTTTGAAAGCGGGCATTATGGAGCGGGGTGAAAGGATTCCTTTGTGAGTCCCTCCTGGCCGCACTGTTGTCCTCTCAAACAACAGGCCCTCTCAGGCGACCGTTGTTTACCATAAGCAGAGACAAAGGGTGATGCTTCGTCCAGATGTACGTACATATTAAAAGCAAGGCCATACGTTCCTTTCAGACCTCCCATTTCCAGGTTTCAGAGGACGTGCAGAGCAACACGAGCGTCTTAGCCGTGAGCCCTGCTTCCAGCAGGAGCCCTCGGAAACAGCCACTGAGCATACAGCAAAGGTGAGAAGCATCTAATCCAATCCAACAGCTAATCGCGACGTTTGTCACGATGACATTGCGTCGAGCCGATAACAGCCGCACGCAGGCTCCTGCGGTGTTTGGTGGGCAGCGAGACGCAGCTGGCTGTGCAGATGGGGGCTGAACGCAGGACTCAGAGGGAAAACCACCCCAAAGTATCTAAAGCTCCAAGTTAATGAGCAGCTAAGTCACTGTTCTACATTATCATCCGAGATCAATAAAGCCCCAGGGAAGAGCGCAGATATAAGCACAGCTCGGTATGGTCATCACGCGACTGTGACATTCCAGAAAACGTTCTATCAAGCGCTGAAAATTATTATTGCTCGTGTTTTATTTCATTTGCAGGACCCGCTTACGTCCTGTTTATTTTCTGCTTTGGTCCCGCCTGGCCTCCCTGCGCCTCTGTGCTAATTTTACCCCTTCCACGGGTATGTGGAGCCCTCCCTAGGTCCCTGAGCCATTTATTCAACTCACTGCTGACGGGAATTACTCCAGGTCATAGCGGTTGCCACGGCAACGCTCTACACCAATTAAACATGTATGCATTTAAAGCAAGGGAGACATGCTTTCTTTCTCTGTGGCCAAACCACAGTCCCTGAGCAGAGGGGCTGCAGCACATATTGTGCAAAAGTGAAAGAGGCGCTCTGTCTCTGTGGTTCCCTTCCTCTTCCTCTTCTTCTTCTTTCTTTGTTCTCCAGCATTTCTGCATCCAGGCCTATTTGATCGTTGCCAAGTTGATCTTGTTGTTTACATCATTACCACATTACTTGCTAAAACCTAAGTTAATCTCATGAAATCCTTATGAATTCATACAAAATTTGCAACTTTTCATAGCAGTCCTGTTCCATCCTGTGCACAGATACTGTATATGCAAGACATGCTGCATATCAGGATCTTTGTCAGAACAGTTAATTCGCGATAAAGTCGGCAGATTTGTCACCTACAGGCACCCTGCACACTTGCTAAATATAAAATGAACAAAAGTCGGCGCTTGTGAGTTTGTTTCGTAGAGTATGTGAGGACATTTTCAATGCTGAGATGAAAGATGCAGTGCCTGCTCCACTGTGGCCTCTTCGTGGAGTTCCACATCTCCTTTAATTCTACGCGTGCCATCTTCGCCAACTGTGCTCCTGTCTAGCTGCCTTTTTTTTGGTGCCACCACCTCCATATGTTCCAGGCAGGAAAATAAGCATCTTCTTCTTTTGACACATTGTCCTCTGGGCCAACGGCAAGTTTTCAGTCGATGCTGATGAACATCACCTCGGTTTTATCTCTGCTGATAGGAGGCTTGGCCTCGACAGACATCGATAGTGAAAAGGCCTTTCGTGCTGCTGCCAAGATGAGACCTTCGGCGCAGCCATCGGCTGACACGAGGTGCAATTTTGATCTCCAAATATGATCCCATATGTACAGGATAACAATGTGCTCATCTTCATAGGAAGCACAACGTAAAGAGTGCAATTTTTTTAGTATTTTCTCTGAACGAAGGGGAAAAAATGACACTGTCATGACAGTATGGAAAAATACCGTATTTTACACTATTACGCTATTGTAATCATCTACATTCAAATATGTATGATGTATAAATATAATTTGAAAGACAAACAAAAAAACCCACCAAAAATCCCCACTTCACTGAGCATTTGCTAAATTCATGGCGTGAAAATCACTTTAAAACTAAAAATTTGGCTGAGGGATTACATGTTGTACAAGCCAAGGATTGCCTGTAATAAAGAAAAGTTGGTCTCTTCTCCCTGCAAAACATGAACCATTATGTCCACATAAATTTATCTAGCTGATACTATTTCCCGAAGCATCGTATAATGTCTTACCCTTTTATATAGCTGGTTAACGCTTTACTGTATCACTTTATTGTAAGCACTTTTGCTCAGGGGTACTACAGCAGGAGTGGGAGTTGAATGTGATGTTTTGCGTAAAAGGCAGCACTTCCACCTGCTACGCTACCTGCCGTTCAGGATTTCAAGTTGCAGTGACAACATACTCCATTCTCCTTAATCTTTGATCAAAAAGTTTAAATGAATCAGATTTTCATAAGACCCACTACTAATTCATTCTGTTTTAAGTGTCATGATGCTGAGTGAAGCCCAAACCTGGAGCAGTTCTCCGTGTTTCCATTAATGGTAGAGGGGGTCCCGACTAAAAGCCTCCAAATAAAAAAACTTTTTTAAAAGAAGAATTCAGCATTTCATTTTTCAAACATTCAAATCGCATCGCCCAATGCACCAGCAAGTTGAAAATGGAAAGCACTGCCTTTACCTTTTCAAAAGCGCACAAAAGAAGCAAGGAGAAGGTGAACGAGCTGTAGATGTTCCTGCAGCTTCTACATCTACCAGTTTGCGAGTGACCTTCCACATCTGTGTGCCCCTCCGTCTCTAAGGAAAACGTTTGTTTCTGACATTGTTGCCTGCACTTCAAGACAAAACTATTTTTTAAAAATTTCTCATAACTGTACTTTAATATCATTTGATTTTGCTGGTGTTAGAATTTAGTGCATCTAATCTAATGTGAGGGATGGAAGCCTCAAGTGAGCACAGATACAGCGATGAGGTTATACTGCACATAAATACTCCTGCCAGGGTCAGGGCTTTCTCGTCTGAAAAGCCCCACTGCTGCCTCCTACCTACTGAATTGCTGATGTTTATATTTACATTTATTTGTATGTTTTTCCAGTGCTTTTCTCCACAGCATTTCACCAACGGACAATTGCCGATTTGTGAAGTCACAATAAAGTAGCTGCATGCTGAATTTACAAGGAGCCGCTAACCCATCACATTCAACTCTCGGTTCAAATTAACTACCATTAAATACCAAATTCGGCTGACTAAAACAGCCTCAAATAGCGCAGTTAAAAAAATGCATTTCTCAGGACGCAACAGCAGGAACAGCACCGAGATATATTCCTTGCTGCGTCTTCAGAAAGTGCACATTTTTATCGGAGGGGGTCAACGTTCATAGCGTTATCGGCATCTCCTGCGCGCAAACGTGACGGCTTTAATCGCCGGTGCTCCGTTAATGCATGGGAGGCAGTGGCAAAGCCCCCTGTTGCCATGGGCAGTTAATGCCTCTGCTGCTGGTCAGGCAGACCCAGTATCGGCTTTGTGCGTCTCCGATCTGCGATAAACCATACATAGCGCACCGTCTGTGTCCAGGCCTAAGATGATTATCTAAGTAGCCTATATTCAGCGTCCGCGACCCATATCCAATCGCGCAGGCGCTCAGTTAGAGCGGCACACAGCAGGATAGCCGCGCAAAACCGTTTTAGGATGGGCAGAGCAGCCCGGAAGAGAGTTCATGCAGCACTGTGACCCGAGTCCCCCGAAAATAAGGCTCTTGCTGACATTTTATCCCTTTGTTCACTGCACAATGTGGCTAATTATCTGCCGCAAACACAAAACAAAGTTTTGCTTTTGCAGTGTTTCCAGATGCAAGCTGAAACATATAATAAAATCGAACAGTTGTTTGTTTTCTGTCTCTCAATGCATGCTGTGTTTCTGCAAACGCCTGTAGGCAAAACAGTAGAACATAAACACTCAGACTGCCTGGAAAACACTTTCCAAATCAAACATTAAATTATATACTGGTATAATGTCACAGCGTACAGTCCTCAACCCACCTTGCAGCCGAGAGCTGAAGCTGAATTAATGAGATACGAAACCTGCGCAACAATCAAACATTTCCAAAATAGCAGGGCAAATATGGCGGAACTGCCAGTGTGCTTTCTGCCACTTAACACTGCGAACAACAATCCAAGGCATTATCAAGCACGTTCCTATCATTTCCAGGGCACCGTCTGGGCTGTGAAATATTTTACTGGTCTCGCCTTGATTGTTTTCTCAACTTGTATAAGTGTATTGCATTTTCCAAACCACAGGTCGCCCCGGTGTACAAGTAAAGCAAGTTTTACCAGAGTACAAGTCACACGCAGCAGGTGTCGAAGGGAGCACCGGGCCAGTCTTTCATTTGTCTTTGTCGTGTTTGAAATAAGAACGAACCATTACTGGCACATCACTAGTTAATATTACTGTAGAACACAGGTCTTGACATCACTAGTATCTAAATGTAAACACGAAGAAGCAGCCCAAACGTAACTGTTATGATTATCAGTATACGGAGCACGCGATGAAACGCGATGTCCCAGCATTGCCGAATCTGTCGAAAGCTTGGTCTTTGCTGTCAAACGGTTCTGCATTTTCTGCACGATTGCCACTTTCAGATGTAAGCCATATAAAGCGCAACTTAACCTGTAGTTAAGAGTCACTTTTTAGCTATCCGTTGGTTTCATGTTAGGCCTTCTGTAACTAGCAAAGCTAACGGTGTAGGCAGCACGCTATACAACACGGTGGACTGCGCGCAGCATTTTCAAACCGCACAGTGCAAGTCGCACAAGGCCACGCGACTCGGAGAAAACGGTACGTATGACCACGTACGCAACAAATCGAGAGCACGATCCAGAGCCAGATAAGAGACGGGCGCCACACGTGGGTCATGACGTCTTTAATACAAGTGGAAGAGCTGACAGCAGGGCGGGTAATGGCTGCTAACACGGTCCTTGCATCTCTCTCACTCATCGGTGCTGCTGCAACTACAGTCACACTCCCTACTATCTGTCGCCATGGAAACCCACCCCCACCCCCCGCAGCCACCTCCCTTCTCCCCCGCCTCCTTGCTCGTAATCCTACTATGAATAGGATGCGAGCGCACAGCTTTGGGAGGAAAAACAGCTTAACATGGCGGAAGGTGGAGGCAAGCAGCTGGAGCGTGTCGTATTTTCACAAGGTCTCCGCTGCGAAACTCTGGCTTTTTTTTTTTTAAACATTTTTTGCCAGCTATCTAAAATATTCAATAACGCATCAAAAGAACAGAGGGTCTGGGTATTGTGTGTTTCTGAAAGCTTGCATGGGAAGCGGTATCGTTTCTCCTTTCTTCTACACTATTGCCCCCGCCTGGCATTCAGTGACGCTTCGCCATAAACTGCACCGCAACAGGGACGAACCATTGTCACAAGAGCAACGCGACGCCCCGGCCCCACGCTGGCCTGCCCCGCAATTACACTCCAATGAAATTCATCAGAAATAACAGTGACGCCGTGTTTACGGCACTTCATCAGGATCGCTCTCGTGTTTATTGCAAACAGTCTGCGTGTAACCTGTGCTCTCATAAGAGAAGAAATAATTGCGCACATTACCGAGCAGATTTATTGACTTTCAGTAGGTAAGCTGACAGCATCTGCCTGCGTCATTGCTATATACAATAACTTTAAGCCTATGTATCACTTTAGCCAAAGGATAATAATACTTGTATTCCCAAGAAAAATGTGCAACTTAAGCATGTGCTCCTGCCATTTAAGTTTGTAACGCCGCACCTTCTGTAATTAAAAACTGCCCACATGCACAACTTAAAACAACCAAAAGGTGTTAAAGTGCGTGGCCAGGGCAGAAAGAGTGGAAAGAGTCCACAGTCCACTGTGGCCAGCGGCACCGAAGTGCCCAGCGGGTTTCTTCCTCACAGCAGCAGAGTAGCTGAGAAAAACAAATTCAATTTTATGCAACAAGCCTGACAGCCTCCGGTACTGTTGCCCACCACTTGAATGAAATGTTGCCGGGTTCCTGCAGATGCCACGGTTCCTTCCCAGAACGACCTTAACTAGTCGAACTAGTGGGGGTGCTGAAAGTGACTGAGACTTTCTTTAAACTTCAAAGCCTCCGTTCCGACATTAAGAGGAGGAAACAAGATTCCCCCTGTGGAAATTGTGCTTTTTTTTTTTTTTTAACTGTACCATTTTATACTTGTAATGCAGTTTTGCTCCGGTTTTTTTGGTGCAACAAACAAAAAGCAGATTAAAGGCAGGGCTTCTGCTGCACAAACTGTATAGAGGACAGCAAGTACAAAGGAGAAGACTTTTTTCAGCAGCATGGGGCTAATTGAGTCCTTGCTTTGTCATATATTGTGTTGTCTCTTCTGACAAGGGAGAAAAACGTTGACAACCGTGTGGCAGAATGCAGGATTTGCCAAGAGTAAGAAACTGCTTGTGGCTTCTTAGTGGCTTTAGCTTCTCATCTGTCTCCAGCCAGTGGAAGCGTTACACTTGGCAAGGCGGAAGGGTTGGAGTCTTATTTCTGAATCCCCAACGTTCTCCTGGGCAAAACCGACGAATGCAATCAAAGCACTAAGTAACATAACCACCGAAGGCCAGGCAACGCGCGTCGTGATGCTGAGAAATCGGCTGCCCTCTCAAAAAAGAAAAACAACGGCAACAAAGAAATCTGAAAACATCTCCACTTGGTCAATTATTTGCTCATAGAGTAATTCCACGCAACAAAGCAGGTCAATAATCATATCTTTCTGCACCTAAGCAACTGGGAAAACTGTCAGACACCAAGGCCCAGCGCAGCCCCTTCAAGCTGCCTGACCAAACGCCTGCGCCGTGGTTCGCCTTCGCTTCAGAATGACACCAACTGTGAGAACACCTGACATTTATTAATTTCAGGACAATTAATCTTACCTTAAAGAGGTAAACAGATCACCGAGGGGTGGAGGAAGTCCATGGAACAGAAAGGTTCACCCAACCAAGAAAAGAAAAAAGACAGCAACATTCATTAAATATGAGAAATGGATTTCAAGCAGGTACATAAATCCATCTATGCCACAAATGCTGATCCCTAGGGCCTGGTCCATTGGTTCAGCTCACAATTATATTTGCATAAATTAGGCCTCAGATGATAATCTGAGATCTAAATTAGCTGCAATGATGACAGGACCAGCAGTTATAACAAACAAACAAACAAACAAACAGACACAGATAGATAGGCAAGCCTTTGCTCCTTCACTTCTTACAAACCCAGCTGAGGCAAGAGAGCTTTTTAGAGTTTTGTTTCATTTGGTGCACCGAATTTTCACAAATGGCAAATAATCATTTACATTTCTGCAAATACACCTCAGTGTTACAGCTTAATGCAAACACCCTTGCAAAGTTATATCAAACCCATATTAAAAAAATTAATGGAATACAGTGTATTTTGTTTCAGAAATGGAGAATCTGCTTTAAACATCACCTGTCTTTTTTCTCCCAAAAGTGGCATAAGAAGAAGAATGAATACAAGCTGTCTGATAGATGGCAGTGAAATGGAGTCAAATGTGATTTTACAGTGGCACCACTGAATTTGCTTATCCCCAGTTATTCAGTCCTAATGCGTTCCTGAAAACCAACTGAATGTCAGGAAACCGGATGACATTATTTCTTATGGGGGAAAATTCCAGTTTGTTGCTACCCATCCCAAGTTCACCACAAAATCGCTCAGCAGTGATGCCTCAGCATTTCTGCATTGAAAGCAAGTTGGCAAAACTTATCTGAATCACTTTTAGGTCACCGCAGGCCTGGATGCCATGGCATTAACAGCAGATTGCTGGGATTGTTTACGCCTTGCACTTGTGTGATGGTGTCACTGGTTTTTCACGCCGGTAAGCGGCGTGCTGTGATGGAGACAAAACTGGAGATGAACGAAGTTGAAGGTAGCAAGAAGATGAATGACAACATCTGCATGTTTCTGAAAAATATGAGCCAACAGCTGGTGTTGAACAGGGATTTGGGAAGATTCGGTGCACCATTGCCTCACAAATACAGTAAAACATCACCGTCACGGGCCCAAAAAAAATTCAAAAGCATAAAATGTACCACAGAGTTGCCTTATTGTTTGCTGAACTTCCATTTTACTGCGTGATAAGGGAAAAAAATGTTTTAATTTATTTCACATGTAGGGAATATTACAATCTGAATGTAAATGTGACAAATATAATAACTAACAGAAAAATAATAAATAATGTACTCTGAACCCAACTGTGGGAATACAAACTTTATCCACTGCCATCAATGTTTAAACAGCAGCACTCAACAACACAAAAGAGCGCACCGCTTCACCCTCCAAAACGTTCTCAGAGTGAACATAGAGGTTCGACGGTTGCCCTATAACTCCCCGCGGCGGTTAGGCACATTTATTGAGCAACTTACAACAGCAAGGCATTGTGGGAAAGCAGCAGTCCCATTCCCTGCAGCTACAATATGTACTAATGCTACTAAAAGAACCTTTTTAACTCAGTTACCATTTCCTAAACATGCCCAAAAACACTAAAAGGACAGACGTGAAGGTAACAAGGCTTCTGCTGCACACACAGATGACCATACGCTGCACTGAGAAAGAAGATGAGTCGGTTCCTAAATTCAAACCACCAAACCACCCACTGGAGGATGAACTTATCACCAAACGCGTTTGATCCAAACTCATACGATCGGACGGTGTTATTTCGGGTTTTTCACTGTGCCAAGCTGCCAAGAATCTGCCTATCGTATACCCAACACAGAAGGAATGAAGGCAGTAAGCAATATTTTGCCATTATTATTGCGATTTGTACTAAACCACGGATCTATATTTTCCAGTTCAGGTCTGAGTTGTCCTCTGCAAAGGCACCGATGGTTCACCTACTCCAGCTCTAGAGATGGTGCTAAATATTTCCTTTCCTTTGACTATGACATTTTAAAATGCTGCTCTGCTACAGAATATTTTGTGTTCACCAATTAAGGCAGAGTTACAAAAATCTACAAGTCAATGACTATCAACAGGCCAGCTCTGACTCAAATAGAAGATGAAATAAATTCAGCTCTTTAACAATTATTTATTGCTAAACATCCATAACAGCTTTATAGAGCTCAGTTTTCCCAGTATTCCAGTCTCTAAGGAGTGCCTGCCTAGAAATTCACCTTTTACATTGCTTTACATCTAAAACCCTGGGGCTAATTCATTTGCAGCTCTGAGAATAAAATCATTTGTTTGTCATAATTTAATAAATGTATATTTCCATCTCAACAAAAACATCTACATCAAGGAGTAGATCCCCCACTGTCTAGGCCCAAATTAGCAAGTTTGACTGCACGTGGCCTGTCTGCGGATTTCTTTCCGTTTGTTCCACGGAAAGAGCAAATATGGAGAACACGGCTGAGCAAGGGACAGACGTCTGAGTCATGTGTCATCTGTCACACTGGAGTGACTTATCATTAACAACTGTCACACGATTCCATTATTAGCTAACACTACGTGTATGGTAAACAGACAGAAAGTCACACCCCCCCCCTAGCTTTGGCAAACTAGTAAAACTGACTGAAAAAAGGGGGAACTGCTTTTAAAGGGTGGGTAAGAGGGGGAAAAATACACCATAGCGATTCAAGTAATCCAGCACAAATCCAATTTCTAGTTATGTAATCTGCACAGCACCATGTCGCCAGGGCCAGAGAGTCCACGCTGAGCGTTTAGAGTGTCTTCCAGCAAAGGCTGCCTATCAACTAAACAGGGACCCCTGCAGCTTCAAATAAAAGTGCACCTCATTAGAGAGCTTCGGTCGAGATACCAAAACCTCGGCACGAAAGATAGCCTGCAGAGGAAGTGCTGGCACAATGACTGATCTTATTATTACCTCAGTTGCTCTGCACAACTTCTTCAACTTCCATCACTGGCTGTTTTACCCTTAGTTCATCTGTACAGGTGGGTATTTATGGCAGCGATTCCAGGTTAAGCACACAGATTAAGTGCACAAAAGCATCAGCACTCTTTGCATGTTAACCTGCAACCTGTCAGCTATGCATCCAAATCCGTGTGTCCGCCTACGTAAATATGAATTAAGAACAAATATACCCCTCCCACTCCATTCATACCATGCTTTAAAAAAGATGAAAAGGAAAAGAGGAGTGAGAAGAACGGTGGCTAAGTTGCGGCTCCGTGAACAGAGATGCTCCAAGCTCTCTCCTCATTTACTTATGCATGCACGAGCTAATCTCATGTGAGCGGCAGTGACTGTGACATCAGCAGGCCAGCAGGCCAATAGCCCCTCGTCCCAGCAAACACGCGCTACACGCGGACTCATGTGCACACAAACACACGTGCACACGCACGCAGGCACATCCACACAGATGCATGCAGGCGAAAACACATCACACACACGGGCACAAATGTCTCTAACGCAAGTGTTGCTGAGAGCAGCACTACAGTTTACTGACAGATGGAGCTCTGCCAGCTCTTCTCTGGGCCCCACACGTTTGTCCTGAGTATCTGCGAGCGCCACCCAAAGCCGTCCTTCTCATCGCTTTTAAAGCACCGCAGCTCTCTGTGGTCGGTCAAGCCGACTAACTGTTTGGACTGAACCGCGCGCACGGCTACATGCGGGGTGACAAGATGGGAGCCCGATGGTGTCAGCGTGAACTCGGCCGGCAGCGCACAGCACGGTGCTCTCGGCACAGATCGACCGCCCCGGCCACAGGGCGTGGGAACCCGCATCATCGCCGGCCAGCCTCTGCACGTGGCACAAGGCATGATTACCCGGTGCGGTGCTGTGGTGGGGGTGACTCTGACATTTTAACCACGGTGGTCTCTCTTTCACCTTGGCTTTCATAACCGTACCGTTTAATCCCTTCCGATTAGGGCTGTGACAACTGAAGGAGGCATTAGATATTCTAAGCAGTCCGCCAGTACTGTACATGAAGTGGTGAGTCGAGGAGATCCTCGCGGTGACTCGTTTAATCACGAAGTGTGTGTTTGGGTGAGCGGGGTACAACGGGGAATTGGCCTGTGCACACCACAGGCGAGTGAGTGCAACAGAGAACGGGTGGGTTTCAGTTCAAGCGGGTGAAAGAGCATAACATCGTCCGTGTGGTCAATGGGCTGCGGGACAGGGGGACCCCGTCTGATTCTCGGCTGGGAGGAGGAGAACACCGAAAGCCACGAACGCCAAATATGCCAAGGAGTGTCGGATAACTACAAATTATCCATTTCCCCCAGCATCCTAAATGCCGGCTATTATGAGACACAGCAAGGCATGCAATAAAGAGATGTGCATATTTTTGAGGCTTACATTCAAAATTTTGAACAAATTCATTTAAACGTTCCCCCGCGTGAAGACACAAAGAGAGAGACATTGCATATTAGACGCATTTTGTTTTTTTCACCCTTAAGCTAAGTAAGGAAGCGAATAGAAGTGACAACATGAATGAGCTCCTCTGACTGAAACCGTATTGGTCCAGATGTTGAATTTATCATCTTAAACTGTCTGAATGCAGACAGCAGATCTGGAGTCATAATACCCTGAATTATTCACATTCACTTCAGAGGAGTAATGTCCCACTAAATTATTGAAATGTGCAAAATTTTTGGGATCTTTGTAACCACGGCTGAAAGGTCTTAGCAAGAGGAGGAACCTGCAGTGAACTGAAGTGCCATGCTGCACGCATGAGGGGACTCCTCACTGAAGTTTTCATTTGTGTAATCGCTGGCATTTTAGTCAAATTTCATCATCGGTACATTTCGGCAAGACACGGTCCGATTAAACGTTTTCAGAATGGAACTGCACGACAGATGATTCGACAGAGAGACTGCAGGCCAGAAGGATTTCTGGGGTGTTTTACAAATGTCGTGTGGTGCCCTTAGTTATCGGCCATAGTCATCGCCTTGCCCGCTCTGTGTCCGAGTTGACGTGCAGAGAGGCTCTAATCGTTGCTGGAAGCCGGGGACTTTGCGGCGTATTTGCTAAATCTGCTCGCTGAGCCACCGCAGAGCGTGTGAGAAGCGGAGGGCCGGCCAGGAGAAGAAGATGACTTTGTGCCCCTCCAGCGAGCCGGGACCGAGTGTAAATGATGCAAGTCGGAGGCGGAAGGGCACGGTGGACACAGCGAGCGATATGGCCGAGCGGAGCACCTGCCCTGGTGCGGGAAGGAAATGATGCTCGCTGTCAGTTAGGCTTAATTCAGTCCACTTTGCTTTAACGCGTAGCAGCACATTCGTCCTGACTTAAGTACGCCTTCCACAGCCGTATTTAAGAAATGAAGCCTACGGGAAGGTGCAAAGTCGTCTCACGCATTGCCGTTTAATTTTACTTCTCGCCGTGAAATGAGAATCGCGGCCTCCCGTCATCCGGCCAAAGGGGAAGCTTCAGCCTTGCTGCACAAAGGTGAACACAGGTGTAACCGCTTCCCACTATTTTCGTAAGTGATACGATGCTGCTGCCACCCACTATGTTACAACCCTGGCCTTAAACTGCTCCCAGTGGATTAAAGAGGGAAACCCTCACAGACACAGGTTTAGAGCAACTGAGGATTTTTCAACGGCAGGGTTAGAGTCACACTCACTTTTTCATGGTGCAAGTCACATAGAAAGATCCTTGTCACGGGCACCTCAGCATCTACCATCTATCTCACAGCATCATCATGGTACAGTTTGACTGTCACGATGGCTGACAAAATCTCTATTCAGCCCGTACTAAAAAGCAGGGTTAAGCCTCGGAGTTTTCACTGACACGCACCTACACACGAGGCTGTTCATGTTTTTCCTCTGGCATACCTTTTTTCCAGGTCAAAAAAGCCACGCTGGCATCTGCGATGATTTAAGTGCAATTTGAGTCGACACATCTGAGTTGTCTTTGAATCCCCACAAGAGATTGGGGTTCAGAGACTCAGTGAAGGCTGGTGAGCAACAAACTTCAGCTGAAGACAAAAAAACATTTGTAACTGCTATCGCGAAAGAGAAGGCAGCTTAATTCAGGGCCTCCTTGTGTTCTGTGAAAATGCTCTCGAAAAGTGAACGGCTGAACGCTGTCAGCCGTGCCTCAAGGCTATACAGCACAGTGCAACATGTTTTCTCACTTCCACGGAGTGCTACTGTCATTCCTCAAACAGTCGCCAGTAGGATCTTCACCATGTCACCTTCTGCGCCGCCATTTCCTCTACCCTGCTTCTGGTTGTTGAGAACCAACGTGCGGCAGCTAGTGGAGTGTTTAATGCAGCAAACCTGCAGTCTGAAGGTTTCTGTTCAAACCCCTGTCCTGCTGTGGTACCCTAGATCCAGGTACTGACCCTGCACTGGCAAAGTAAGATTGTCTGGCTGCATAAGAGGGGGAGTCACTACGGAGCTGTCTGACACTGTAAGGCCCTGAAGAAATGTGTCAGATATGTAAAGGTTAATAATGGGAGGCCTCTTTGAGCTCATTAACCCACCACAGTAAAAGTGGAAACTCCAAGGTATCTTCTAGCATTTGTGTGAGGTAAACTGTGTCCTCTGAGGGTGGCTGCACTCATTAATATGTGCAAGGAGGGCACTTGCACCCTCCGTTCATAAATGAACGTGGGCTCATTGGAGATCAACGGGCTCTGGTAAAACTTTTTCAAATGTCTCCGATATCGTTTTCATTATATACAAAAAGCTCGACGGTCATATGAGCGACAATTGTAGTTGGTTTCAGTTATTGAACTACACCTCTCTATTCATGTCTCTACTGTGCCTGTTCTCCATCACACTAATTTGGCAAGATGAGACAAACCAACAGTATTCTCCTCTCAAAGTGTGCGTCCTTCTTAATTCACTGCACGGCCACTTTGCCACGTGCCTCCTGGCAAATTTCTGCAGCGAATGGATAATAAATGACAAAGCCTGCAGCCTCTGGCACCGACCACTTCGGCTAAACTCGGGCAGCTTCCCTAAGCCACCGCCAGCTCTGAGGATCGTACCTCTCTCAGCGGGAACCTCGGGAGAAAGAAATATGCTGGAGGGAAGTTTAGGATGAGCGGGGCTGGAGCGGTGACAAGCGAAGGGATCAGCGTGAGGGGCGCAGCACCATTCGAGTTCCAGGGAGACCCATTCTGCACAGTAAGAAGTTTCAGAGAGGAGCAGCAATGGAAGGGGTGCCATAATGGGCTTCCAGAGTGGAGGCCATGTTCCATTATCTCAAGTTGACTTCTGCTCCTGCTGTGTGAGTCTGGGCATCGTGGTGTTTCAGCAGACCCACAGCCTCACTTCCCTTTGACCGAAAAGCAGTATATGATGAAAGGAGACAAAGGGTGCGTACACAACCTGAATTGTGGATGGCACATGAGCTTTAACCCCACCATGGTAATGAATCACAGCCCCCAAACAGTGCTCCTTGAAGACTCTTTACAACAAAACACCAGCATTTTTAGATCACATAAGAAGCTGCAACCCTAATACACAATTGTAAGCGCAGTACAAACTGACAACTAAAATATTGGCCTATTTCTGAAGTCCTTTTCAAAAATAATATATAAATTCAAATTTGCAGTGCACAGTTTTTTTTTTCCAAGTTATGGTATTTTGTGCGGTATTTATCTGTTTAAAAACCTCTGTGCTGTACATGAGGGACAGGTGCCACGGAACCCGCTTAATGACAGCTTCTGGCTCTGTCATGTTACTGGGTGGCTACATCACTTGCAGGCTGCACAACCCCACCCACCTAGGGAGCAGTGCTGTGTGCGCTCAATCCTGCCTACAGTCAATTAACCCTACAATCCTTGCAATGTTATTTTTCAGGGCTAAGATTTCCATCCTTTGTAATGGAGAAAGCCGATATCTATCATAGAATACCGACTCCCTGGTCTCTCCCCCGTTACTAAGACTCTGGGCCCCTGCCCAGGGCATGTGGCCCTCCTGCATGTGCTGGATGCGTGCATGAGCACACACGCACACACACACGCACGCACGCACGCACGCACGCACACACACACACACACACACACACACACACACACACACGTGCACAAGGATGTGTTCTCCGACATATGGGGACAGACACAGACAGACGCCACTGTCACCAGCCCAAACATCTGGGGTCCACAGTCTCCCGAGGGATCGCTGAGCAGAAGGAATAAAAGGAACAACACTTCCTTTCCACAAGGCGTCCGTCAGGGTGCGTACCCTCTGTCCTCCCCTGGGACTGTAGGCAGACAAGCCCTACTGTGATTTACATCTCTTTGTCTGCCTCCAGTCTACCTACCACTCCCTTTGCCCCCACCCCAATCCCCTCAATGACTTTCAAGGAAAATCACTGGGGGAGCTGCCCACCACCAAACACAAGAGACAGGAAGAGAAATATGAAGCCCTAAGGTCCACAGAGGCTGCTTCTTCCCTGGGGCCAATGCAAACAAAAGGATTATATGTTATACAATAAAGACATGCTTTTTAAGCTGCGTTGTAGTAAAAACACTATATACTTGTAGACACCTGATCTCTGGTTTATGTATTGCAAGCCTTGTTTGCAAACATGCATTAGGAAATAAAAACGTATTTATACGTCGATTTACATGTGCAGTAGACCATTGGTATACAAAACTTCAAGTTACAACAATTTGTCTGAAAGATGGTTGCTTTCATACTGCAGTCATACATTACTTTGACGGCATTAAGAAGGCTTTTTACATGGTTTGTTGTAATGAGCATAAGCATTCTGAGTTATGAATACTAAAACACACTGGGATGCTGTATTTTTCAGCCTTAAAGGCATTCTTGCCAGCGTTTCCCTGCCATGCTAATGTACATATGGAAAACAAAGGCCATTGACTGGTCGCGGGTTCCCCCCCGAGACACCACAACTAGAGCCACTGTGGGATTTGTTTGTAGGAGCTCAGCCTCACGATGTCCAGTGGAAACAGACATAATTATCCCAAGACAAGTAGATTTACAGTCCCCGAAAGAGGTGTAAAGGACTTTTGGTGTACGGCATGTTCTTTACACAGATCCTTCAAAAACAGCACTTAAGGAACCATGCGCTGATTTTTCACCTAAAAATCACAAAATAAGCTGAAAATCAGTGGAACTGTTTGCTGCCATTAGTGCTTTGCTAGCAGTGTTTCACATGTGTTTTAGCCACAAGTAAGAAAGCAAAAAACTGGGTATCAAGGTGACTTGCGGAACTTGTGCTTACTCTTCGGGCAGCAGCACTTGCTGTTGCAGGTGGACAGCAGGGGAGTGGGTGGCGAACAAGACACTTTTGTCTGCAGAGCCACAACACGTCCACGCTGGGCCCTTCTACGGGATGGGAAGGCTTTTTCCTCCACTGGGGCAGAGAGAACGCTTGTACTTGCTTGAGCTTTTAGTTCTGTAGCGAAACCGAGCCTAGCTTCCTGGGCGCCAGTCGCTTTCTCTGTGCCCTCCTGAGCCACCTCGTACATAGACTCACTTGGCTAAGAAGTGACCTGAAATAACTCATCAAAGAGTAAACAGACTCCTTGTTCAGTTACAGTAGGGGTGAAACCTGCCACTCCATATCTGAACCAAGCTCTTCCCTTCAAGTTCCCTCGTGGTCTTTTGTCAGTCATCTACAGTCATCATGTTCAGATGTACATAAAAGCCAGGAAAAAAGAGCGAGAGAGAGAGAGAGAGAGCCTTTACTGCCGACATATTTGCCACCACGACGAGAACCTTGTTTTGGCAGAAGTTTTGCTCCATCAGTTGCTTAAACACAGCAAATGGCAGTCCTCGTAGAACCTCCGTTGCAGCGACCCAAAGGCCTTTTATGCAAGGGCAATCTTGTCAGCGTGTCGCACAGCAAATGGTTTGCTGGCCACCCTCAACGTGTACCGAAGCCTTCAAACTATGGGATTAAAAACTGTTGTGCAGAGCAAAATCTGCATTTTAAGTGGTTCCACATCATGCACGATTAACACCACATTCAGGGGCTGTGAATGCTGACTATTGCGCAGAAAGGCTGCTTCCACCTGCATCATTTATGCCGTGTGCAAGCATGTGGGTACGAGCAGTATGGGGGACGTTGAAAACGCCCTAGAAAACATCACTCAACTCAGTGCTGCTCTTACTGGCCTTAAGGCACCCAAAGGCTGACAGCTGACTGTAATTTTCTGACTGACTCCCAAGCTAGCATGGATACAGAAGCAAAGAGCCCCGATTTCCCGAGGAAGTACTAGGACATCCGGTCGGGTCACTTATCCCGCAGTTGCAGAATAGGTTATACGGGAATTTGTCACAGCCGACCGAGCAAATGTACGCCTACATCTTTAGATGGAACAACCCTTGTCATAACAGACAGACCCATCCATATTTTCTTCTGCGGAAGGGTCTACTTTCCATCCACTGTCCATAATGCTTCTGCTAAGTGCAGAAATAGAAAACGAGTCACCATCGCATGATAAATGACTGCACAACCCTGCTCCTCTCTTCTCATCTCCTGCTGTTCTTCAAGCAGTAAGCAGCTTGGTTATTTGTTAGCCATATTTGTTACATATTTTAAAGTGGTTAATGAGTAAAATGTGTCTCTCCAAGTCAGTGTTACATATTTTAGGCCACAGATTGAATGAAAACTGTAAGGACCGAACCCGGCTCATCACCAAGTCACTGGCCTTGGAGAGTTGAACTCAGGCTAAGCGGTCAACCAGCCTCCAAGCCAGCTGACCTGCACGGTGCTCATAATCCATGTCAGACCACTTCTGAAGTTTAAGTGTGTGACATTGCTCAGAACAACAAACTGCATGCCTGTTTTGTATTAGTGTTACTGGTGGCGCTGTTTGCTCTGTCAATGCAGACCGTGGCTTCTTCAAGAAGTTCAAAACCTTTATCCAACAACATAGATTCGGAGTCCTAAATAATCTGCAAAACTTCTACGGTATATCTTGTTGGGAAGCACGGCTGGAATTTGAAGTCATATTGATTGGTCTCCATTCCACAGTCGGCGCTGCTACTATGCGTCTCTGCTAAGCAACCTAGCGGTTAAACCAAAATGCACAATTTCGTCAACTTTATCAATATTTATTACGGCCATCAGACCCTCGCTGTTCACTTTTTTATGACAATTGCCCAAAAGTGTTCGTTGTAACGCACTACCACATACAGCACTTTAGTGTCTCGGTTGTATTTCTTTGGTGCCGTGTTGAATGAGGACAAATAAAAAACCCGCATCCTAACCACTCGTTTTTCTAGCAAAACGCATTCGGGTTCATTCATGCACTTTCACACACACTGCCTCCAATTTCAGAAACCTTTTATCCCGATGAGGGCTGTAAAATTTACGTAACTTTTCCAGGTGGGGAAATTCTCCCCATTGGCAATAATGAAAACAGCTTGTTTGCCTCAAAAAATTTCACTTAGTTGAACAACTTTCTGGGAAGAAATGGCATCCGCTAATGGGGGTGAGCAAAACTGTGAGCTGTCAATCACAACCAATCGAGCAGGACTTACTCCACCCCTCCCTCACCCTTACCAGCTCTTCCAGTCAACTTTTCTTTTTGCTTCCAGCAATTGATAATGTCTGACTGACAGGTGCCACTCCATGATCCATCTTCTTCATTTTGTGACTCCTTGCCAAGTCATTAGCACAATGAATCTGATTTTAGCTCTTAAAGTTTTTGGTCCTTGAGAGTTTAAGACAGAATGACAGCTGATGAATGAGGCGGGGAACCATTTTAGTTTGAGTACATCTTTTTCTGGTGAGAAAGACAGCAGGCTGGAGAAATGTGTTTAGTGGGGGGGGGTGGGCTGAATAATATATCACAATCCTACTGTTGACTGGGCAATGTGTCTCAGTATAAACACAGCTGCAAATGAGTGGCGCTGAGAACTGCACACCACAACAACATTCGCTGCAATGAAAAATATGGGAATAAACACAGCAACTTTCTAAAACACGATGGGAACACAACACATTGTGCAACAAGGAGTTTTTAAAGTCAAAACAGATTTTGAACGCTTGACAACTGTGTGCCACCTTAATTTCAAATGTATATAACTGCTTAAATAATGAAATGTGCAGACCGATTAGAAAAAAACTCACAAAGCACTCTGCTATGGCCCTGAGGTCTTGTCATGGCAGAGTTCAGATTGTCAGATACTCTCCCTTCAGCTTAGGGTTGGTTAGTGGTCCCGGGAAGCGATCGGAATCGGAAGCGGCACTATCTTCTCCGTGCGTGCCACAGGAGTCAATCAGCAGAGACGTAGCATCGACCCACCCTTGAGGAGTGCCTGGGCCTTTCGTTCCACGTCAGTTCAAATCTGCTCATATCAGCATGAAGGAGGCGAGTTCAGGAACCGTAAAAGGTCGGCAACTAAAATGGTTGCCGCCCTTTCTTGTCGAGAACTGCACGGCTTTTGCAAGGAGGCGGCCTGCAATCTTGAAGCATGATATGAAAAGGCCCAAGACTATGGCTGGCATCCAGCTCAGCGAAGTGCCACGATGAGCCCCAGTGTTTCCAGTACAGCCAGGCCCATCTGCTTTCAATTCGATGCTAAACAGAAGCACATCCAATTCAGTCTTCTCTCCAGCGAGGCCATTTCTTATATGAGTAACAAAATCCGATTTGGTTCTGGCAAGCGGTAGCCCAATATTTAGCTGCTTCAAATTACTGCTCTTGGTGGAAGCCCCTGACAAAACTGGTTCTGCAGAGTCCACGTTTCTGAGCGATGAGGGCATCGCATTAAGTGTTTCCCCAGCTTTGCAAAGATGTTCTGCCAGTGCACATTTGCTCCCTTTCCTAGCTCGCTGCCTTGTGAACCCGTAACACGCGGTACGAAGCAGGCTGCCTCTCTGGTGGGCCGAGGTACTCTGAAGCCAACTGGCAAATCCAAAACTCAGTTACCGCAACTGTCTACATATGAGACCTACAATATGCGAACTACAGGCCCATTTTTCAGTGGCCTACATCAAAGGACATGATGTAATGTCTGACATTACTGTAATATCAGATCATGCAGAAAAGTGAATAACTAAAGCAGCAGTCAGTTAAATAATTGCCCAGCCTGTGATTCTGTAAAAAGTCCTAATATGCAAGCTGTCTCAGAATAACAACCCTTCATTTCAGCTGATGTCAAATGATAAGCAGTCAAGGGGGAAAAAAATCCAGGGCAAAGTGAGAAAATGGCATTCAAGCCGGAGAGTTACTCAGAAAGACAAATAATAACAGTTCATTGTATGCAAATACTGCCTGTCTGGATTCACAGGTATTAAAGATGAAATACCTTAAGTGCCGCATGAATGAAAGCATACAAAATTAGAATTAGATCACATTAATAAACAACCATGGAGCAAGGGGCCCAGTTAACTTCCTACACAAGTAGAGATCTACCGTGTGGAGCAAACTTTACACGTCTGAAATCGCATGCTGAAGTGCAGTGAGTAAAACAAGGATGAGTTACCTATTACCTGCAAACGGCGCCAATAAAACAAAGCTCGCATGTGATTCTTGTGGAGAGAAAATCTTTGCAGCGTTTGAAAAATAAACAAAGTGTTGGATCTGCAGCAGAAAGTCTTTCTTTCTCGAACGACAGGCAGCAAACAAAAGCAAATAGACCATATTATCCTTCACTTGTTTATGATGATAAAACGTGTTCCTTGTCTCAAGATTACCTTTTTCTCAGCCTTCTGGATTATGGTTCTCTACTTTACCAACACGATGGGTTTGTTTTCAATTAGCCACAGCTGTCTTTCATATAGATGAACTACAACAACAAAAGTGGAAAAAAAGATCACTGGGGCAGTATTTAAACAGATGGTGCACTGTGACCATGTGCATGGCAACTGGCCCAAGAACATCACCGAGGAGGTGAAAGAATGTGCAGGAACATCCCCGCATGTGGATGCCGAAAAACCTGGATCTGAACTGAAGTGATGTCTCCTTTTCCTGCGCGTACAGTATACGTACGCCGGTCGACTACTAGTACCTCTGGGGGAAAAAAGCTATGTATGTGGACTGCACTCACTATCATATCCAGTATGTGTACAGTATATGCAAGGACACTATTGATACCACTTGAAATAAAATAAAATTAAAAAAAAAGACTGAAAAAAGGAAAATATCTGCTGCCCCCAGTGATTTCAGAGAGCTAATCCCTTGTATAACTTGACCACAATTGCTCCTTTCCTTTTCTGAGGACAGACCATCAAGCCTGCATTAGGAGAAGAGGTTCCCATTGTCAGCAAATGCCATCATTAATTTACATCAGCACACTGGTTCTCAAAGGGGGCCGCAATTCATTTGTTATGGCCGTTCTCTTTCTGAAAAGAATTTTAATGATGGCCCTCACATGTTCTGTCTTTCAGGGACTTGTCTTCATTCTAAGGTAGCCACAGCTTAAGAAAAGAAGTCGCAGCTGTCTCTCAGTTGTGTGAAAATCCAAGACACTGACTATTAATACATATTCCCAACTCAGCGTTACAAAATGCTGAAGTCAATCATGGAAAAAAAAGCAAAAGTACTGAAAATGAGGTCCCAAATGTCAGTGACTGGGGATTGTCAGCCAAAGTGCTGAGGCCTAAGGTAAAACGGAAAAAAGTTTGGGCAGAAAAAAGGGATGCAATTGTCACAAACTGCTTTGACGAGAACCTGAGGCTCCTCCACGGAAAGGCTCCCTGGGTAGGGGGATCAAAAAGACGCGGCCGTGATATAACGGCACAGAATCAATACAGACTGCCTGTGTCAACAGCGAATGCTCGTACAGGCCTGAATCAGTGTAACCCTAAGAAGCATAACTCTTCAAACTGCATCGGCATAAAGCGCGAGCTCAGTACCAATGCAGCCAGCAAAATCATCCCCAACTGTGCCCACTATTACAGTTTGTTTATTTCTTCAGGAAATTATTCACATATTTTTCATGGCACCTCCCTTCTCTGCCCGCAGCAACATATCGCAGATATTTGTAGGGTACGAACTGGAGGCCAGGAGGCCAGTGTGGTCCAGGTAACAAGCGTGATTTTTTTTTTTTTTTTTGGCTGGCTCACCTCCGATTTCTTACGTGAGTGAGCCATTTTATTTCCTGTATACAAACACTCTTCCTAACTAATCCACCATGCAGTTGATACCAAGCCCCATAAGCCACATTCGGAGCTGTTATCATCACAGATGAAGCTATATTTTTACTACACCATTAGCATAGTGGAATTTACAACTTGAACACAATTTATTGCTTTAATTATCGCAGACAGGAGGCACTAATGCCATGCAGGGTAAATTTACCATGCTTTTCCCAGCACTGGACCCAGTCATACCCTTTCATTTACTGAGATGTTTTGTAACCTCGGGATGTTGTTGCTTAATCGTGACTATCGTATCCTTTTCCCAAGCATCCCTCGGCGGGGATTAAACAGTTTTTTATTAACACGGTTTCTAGCAGGCCACAGTGACCCACCACAGTACAATCAGCCCACTGTGGAGGTGGAAGGAGGAAGGTTCAAATGGATGGTGGCCCGGCCGGCATGGCCTGGATAATGGTTCACCGCAATCGCGGACGCTTCCAAAGCGACCCTGTGCACAATAAATAACTGCATGGGATGTGCTGCACTGCTGGGAGGGTGACTACAGCGGGGCAAATATAGAATCTGTTTTGTTTATATTCTTAAGCAAAGATAAGAGGCCTTCAGCAGAGGGTACAGTGCAGGTACAGCTTACGCCCTTGTCACCAGGGATGACTTATGCAAAAACCACGACATGGTTGCAGGCCTGCGTTGTTGAGTCTAAGCTTTCCATCAGGGGCCTGTTCGTGGAACGCAGTCATGAGCTCTAATAGAAAGCATCGATTTCACTCCCTCTATGTTCAGAAAAGGTTTGAAAAAAGAAAGGCTGAAACAGGCCAAGCGGAGAGAGAATCGGGACCGCGTTCCATGCATGCTGTTAACGGTCAGGAATTCTATGAAATTCTCAGGCCGTCTTCCATTGATCTGTGCAAAACCTTTCACGGTCTAAGGAGCGCTCTTTTAATTGCCTTTTTATGCAACCAAAAACACACCGAGTGCAATTAATGACAATATGCATCTTATCTAGCTCACTGCTTCAATCTGTGCTTTAACTCAAGTAGTGCCAGTGTCTTCTTAGTCTTTAAAGAAGCTTTCTTAAATGGCATCCTTCAGCCATCATTAACCTTGCGTTGAAATGAAGCGGAAGAGACGTTCGTACGAAGACGGCCCCAAACACAGTGCGCTGGGACAGCGAGGACGATGACACAAAGCAGCCTCGGCATCAAGCCCCACCACCCGAAAGTGGCTTTGACATCAGTACGCACTGGGATCTGACAGCGCTGAGCAATTTTTGTTTGCCCGAGTTGTCCGTGGCACACAATAATAATAAATAAACCAACGGATGCCACCGGTGACCTCATCTCCTACAGCAGAACAAACCGGGCATTACGTAAGATGTCTCCGCCTTGCTCCACTTTGCCTACCTTACACGCTGCTCACCGGTTTCAGACAACTTCAAAGCAAAACTCTTTTCATATTTTAGGATAGTAATGGCAGGTCTTGGAAGGTGACAGGGGCTACAGGCTCGGAAGAGAGACCGCAAACACTTTCTTCGACCAAAGAGATTTTTCAAGGAATTTGAGCCCGTGGTAATTAATAAACATCATTAGCCATCACCCAGAAACCTTTGTGCAGTTTCAGGTTTTCTTGATCAAAACTAATCCCGTGACTTAATGAAAAGAAGGAAATGTGGGGGCACTGCTGTGACAGTCAGAGAGGATCCTGTTCTTCACCGGGGGGGCAGCCCTTCGGCAGATAAAAAAGAAATGAGGAATTTTTATTTGAAAGGCTGAAAGAACAGCGTTCGGAGGAGATTACAGACTGGGGGGGGGGTGTCTTCGATACGCCTGAGGCACCAGTGGACAGGCTTGCGGGCGGCCACATGAGGACTGTCATCCAGGCAAATGAACGCGTTTGCAGTTGTTTTCATTAGCCCTGGCATCCCGACTTTGAGTACACTCGTGGTCCGCTGTGCAGCCCTGCCACCACGAGCCCTCGCAAAGCTGCATATTTTCCACACAGACGGTTCAGACATTTTTTTCTTCTTCATAGCCGGGTAACCTTTTCAAATGCCCGGAAAAACAAGTTAGACGATGGGGAGGAGCAGGGTTGAGCCAATCGATACAGGTTGCTGTCCTCTCCAGTAAAAGCAAGACTTGCACGAGCCCCTCCACTGCTAACACAGGCATGCTCTCCCCCGTGAACCACACGCACAGGTCAGACCTTAAACAAATGGTTTATGCTCTTGTCTATGGAGCATTAACCGCATAAAACAGAAAAAACGTGACCGTTTTCAACGTCTGTTTTTGTCTCGCACGCTTTATCTGTCACTGCCTTATTCGCTGTTTTTGAACTCCATTTATTTTTTAGAAAGCTGGCACTGTGCTGCGGAAACGCTGGTTTGGTGGCGATGGGTTTGATGGCTGGGTGAGACACGGCGCTGGTCTGTCTGTGTTTGCCTGCTCCATACTCATATTATCGCACCCGGCGTTGGGGTTCTCCGACAGCTCTGCAAACGTAATCCACGCAGCCGCATGGTCCACTGCCCATTCTGATCTCCTTCTCCGCCCCAGAGGCCTGCACATTCATTCTGAAGCACACCACAGTTCCCACATTGAGGGCTTAGTCATGTGCATCAAGAAAAATACAACCTAACCTATATTTTCCCTGTGCTGTCCCATTGTGCCTGAGTAGGAGGGTGATTTCCAAATTAGTCTCCAGCAGCACAGTACTTTTAGCCGTTCATCCATATACGGCGCAATATATAAAAACAACCCTAATGGAAACTGCTGTATTTCCTATCGATTATGCTCACAGGCCACACTAAATAAATACTCCAGACAAAGTTACCTGTAATAAGAAAAATAAACCACAAGCGATTCATTAATAGACGATACTTTTTGTTTACATTGATCTGCACTGCAAATATCCCGTTGTATTGTGAAAAGCTGTTTCCTTAAAACTCCATTAATCTGAAAACTGTAGCATTTAGCTGACATTTTACTTTTTTTTTTTTTGCATTAACTCATCCTTTAAAAATGCCCAGGCTTTTAGCCTAATATGCCACAATGTTAGATTATTTGTCAGTTTCTCCATACAAGTTTTTCTTACCTAAAATTACTGTGCATAAATGAATAATATGCTAACCCATGAAAATACCTTTGGATACAAGCACCCATTAAGCAACTCAACTACGTACGTCTAAAATGACTAACATTTTAAAAATTACATATGAATCTCGAGGGATGGTTAAAAAACACAAAGGTGTTCTCTGATTGAAAGAATTTTGAAGAAAAAAAAAAATCAAACTTAAAAACCGGCATCCAACAGTAGTGAGAAAGGTTTAAGATACGGGCACGTTTTTTGCTTTGACACTGCATCCCGAATCACACGTTAATGGTAATGAAAACTTTGTGGCACATGCTGCAGTTAAACACACATATTAATTCACATGTACGGTTCAGCTTTTCCTACCTATTTTGACAAGAACCAGAATAAAAGCAGTGCGCTGTTCTCATCAGCGCTCAAATAAAATTCCTTTGAAGTAAAAAGAGGTTTAAATAAACAACATCGGCAGGGAGGAGGATGATGCCTGCTTGAAACGTGAACAAACGCCCAATCGGCATTTGCAAGTGGGAGGGATGCAGCCCTTGCTGCCTGTTCTTTTCTTGCCAGTCTCTCTCATGAGGAGGTGGTCCCTGCCAGTGACAGGGCATCTCTAAGAGGTACTTACACCCACAGGGCAACAGGAACAGAGCCTGTAGGAAGGCTCAAACAGACAGCCAAGCACTTGGCGTTTTTTGGTTTCGTTGCCATTGTACCGGGAGTTCATCAGACAGGGTGGGGTGGGGGCGCTCTCACTGCAGATAAGCACATTTATTTGCCAGCGCTAATAAAGCTCACAGCTTTAACATGTTCATGTAGCACCTAATAGCGCTGGCAAATGAATTCTGAGGAAGGGAACGGTATTCCAGCACGCACAGAACAAATGTCACTGTCCGTGTCTCTCTTTGTCCATCGGTATTTGTTTACGCATGTGCAGTCATACACGTTTTTTACCTTATTTCCCATGTGCTTGGCAAATGTCTGTCAAAAATGCAAATGTGAATCGGAGCGTGTTTACACATCCTTATTGGTTCCTCACCACTGAGTCAGGAACAGCACTCCTGCATTCACAAAAGGGCTCTCGCTCTGTCCCCGGTGTCTTGCTCTCCCTTGCTTTTGTTTTTGCTTTTTAAAAAATCTGTAGCTTGATGATCTGGTTCTCTCTTCCACTGTGGATCCTAGTCCAACATTAGTGAAGACATCAGTCACCTTAAGATCGCTGGCAGTCGAAGTGGTTTTGACGGCCCTCCCTGCGGCATCCACAGGCTGCAAGGGATAAAGCCCTCACCTCTCTCACACACACACAGATAGGTCTTGATCAACATCAGCAACAGGAGGCCTGCCGGTTGCCATGACAACACATTCTGCAGCTGAGAGAACCGGGAACACGCTTGGTGAATAACAATGACCCAGCAATGACTTCAGAGAAGAAGTGGACCCTTTTTTGAAGGGTTATTTTTTCTTCAGTTTACAATCTTGGGAGTTTGCATTGTTTCTGTTTTGAGAAAGAATACTGCATTTTGAAACAAAACAGAGAAGCCTGTCTCACCTTAATGTGAGCATTTGTCAAAGTTAGAAAGCTCTGAACAGATCACACTTTATGATATTTAGAGAAAGGAGAGCATAAATATTTTATTGGCACTGAGGCTAAAGTGCTCTTCGTCTTTACAGGTTCACTGCGTCTAGCGGATCGTGCTGGTGCAGAGCTGCCATGCACAGCGTGAGCAATGCGCACGCACGCATTACAGAAGGGGTTAAAAAGGCAGGAGGTCTGAGAAGCGGCACTGCCAGCAGCCCTTGTTGTCATGCAGGACGACTGTTGGCAGGAAGTATCGAAAGCATGACAGCTCTATCGCTGGTCGCATTACCTCAGTGCGCAGTCTGGGTGAGCCTCACACGCAGCACAGCACTGCATGCAAAATAACTGGGAAATCAACATATTTTCATGTGAAACTCGCTCACAAACCTGAACCTCTGACATCGCCATAAGAAATATGTTTCAGAAGCACTGGGTGGGTGGGGGCACAGAGAAATATCCACTATGTCTATAGAACACATTCAGGAAAGTGTCGCTTAACCGCAAGACGACCGGTGTGTATCGTCTGAAAAGCTGTGGGCTTGAGAGCCAGCGTGCCCAGCGTGGGAATATGGGCACAGAGCTGCAGCAAGGGCAGTGTCTTCCAGTGCTGAGGTTAATGAGATTTTTTAAAAGGTGGAAAGCCCTGCTCTGATTTTCTAACACGAAAACATCATGATGCACATCTCAATGTTTCTTTCCAACAGGTGGGCACTGTTGGTCAGGGGCCATTTATACTGCACCGAGGTCTTTTTGGTTTGACGATTTTTGTATTTAAAAATGTGAAACAAAAAAGTACTTTACAGGAAAATGGAAAAAGCGGCATGGAAGTGTGCTGGAACCGAGGCACTGTGTAAAATCCCATCATCCTTCAGCAAACACAAACACGTGAAGCAGTCAGGGTTCCTTCTGATAAAAACATATCAGTCGAATGACAACGGTTCCACTCGCAAGGTTTAGAGGGCGGGAACCTTGGACCAGGACGGCACCATGAGGGTACTGACCCCCTCGTGCCACCATACTCAGAACGGAGGTTCTGCATTTCACGCATGTCATGAAAAACGTGGGCTGAAACGGTAACAGTACTTGACCCTGGGACTCTTTCGCACAGTGGCTCCCTTGTCATCTGCAGACATGAAGGAGCGCGTTTCCCATTTTCCCTTTTTCCTTCCTTTTAATCATCATGCTTTGATGAACAGTGTTTTTTCGCCGAGCAGTCATGTTTAACTTAAAAGCACATGGCTTGGGAAGGTAAAGAAGCAGACAGGTTTTAATGTTCTGTCTTAAGAAGTACAAGAGTTGGGGGTGTGTGGGAAGGCACACAGTTCAAAGACTTCATGACTTTACATTGCTTTTTGACTACCCTTAAATTCTCAAAATATCTTATGCAAACAGCAGCACTGCAAACGCAGCATATCTGGAGTTACATGTGAAACGCCCACCCGTGTCTTGCTTCAAGTCCAATGCAATCGGTATATTTGCTATTGTTCAAGGGGCTCTCCATCTATATGAGGTCCGTATTAGTTATGCGGGAAGTCCTTTGGCGGGTCTTCTTCTTCTTCTTTTGGCCGCTCCCGTTAGGGGTCGCCACAGCGGATCAAAAGCTTCCACTTCCTCCTGTCCTCTGCATCTCTCTCCGTCACCCCCACCACTTGCATGTCCTCCTTCACCACATCCATAAATCTCCTCTTAGGCCTTCCTCTCTTCCTCTTGCCTGGCAGTTCCATCCCTAGCATCCTTCTCCCGATATATCCAGAATCTCTCCTCTGCACATGTCCAAACCAACGCAATCTCGCAGGTAAATGCGGTTAAATGCCTCTTCTATTCATTTTTGTTAAATTCCTGTTTTCTTGTGCACAAATAGGTAATCCTTGCAAGAAAATAATTTAGTCTCTTTTATTTCCAAAACTCCAGCAGACTGCAATCAACTGCACTATTTTCCACACTGAGCTTTAATAAATCATCTTGTATCTCCAGCCCTCTGGACAGGACCTCAGCGCCTTGTTTTCCACAGGACACGCACTGAAGGGATGACAGCGGAATGGACAAATGGCTTCCTGGGGGAACCCCACCGGGCACCCAGAAGCCCCCTTTTAGTCCAACTCCTGCAGGCTAGGGCACTTTCCTCAGCCCCCGTGGAGAGGAGGGAAGAGCCGGCGAGTGTGTCCTTCCCAGGCCCCTCTCCCCACATCTCATTCATCAAGGCCGTTTAAAGAGCTCAACACCGGTGCTCCCTCTGTAGCCCATGCGGCTTCTTGAAGTGCGCCCTTCCTGTGTGCAGTCCTCATTTACGACCAGATCCGCCGACTTCCCTTCGGAGGTAGCTATAATAAAGCAGACAGATGAAAAAGTGCTGCTACTCAGCACACCGAGTGCCTGTGCTGGTGAAGGGAGGAGATTGCCACCTTCATTTCAGCTTCTGGCGCAATGCTCTAGGTGCTTTATGACAAATGCCCCTCCTCGGTGGGACCTTGTGGCATGAAGGTTGCTAAAATCTTCTGGGACGAGGGCCCAGACTCTTCTTTTTGGGCTTCACTCTGCACAAACTTCTGAAAGCCAGCCCGCAAGGCCCCTTTGGACCAGTTGGACCCCTCCTGTGGTCAGCAGAACTTGCCGCTGGGTAAGGATGCTGTACCGTGGAGGATTGTACACAATAGTATGAGTCAGCTTAGTCTGCAGAATGGCTCCCTTTTTCAACCTAAAATAAAGGGGAATTATTGCTTTCCATGGCAAAAAATGTCTCAGAAAGAGGGTGTAAATAAATTAAGACCTTACAAGGGATGTTAAAATCACAGGTGAAAACATCTATCTATAGCCACTCATCTCAAAAGTCACATTAAACGTATTATTATTATTCTCAGCAGAATGACGTATTCTCTATTTTTGAAACTAAAAGCCTTTATTAAGGCAAAATGTCTGTACCGAACCATTCAGGCTGTGAAAACAAAAAGACAGATCAAAGTTATGCCCACCAGGTGAACAAACCCTTTAATACAGATAAGTCCATGAATGAGTTACGCCAAGGCGGTTATAGCTCATTATGGGATGTTTGATGTCCATGCAGACAGGTCCGCAGGTAGCCCATCGAAGCTCCCAGCACCGAAGTTCACCTTCCTGCGTTAATCCCGAAGCAGGATGCCCACTAATAATGTCCGTGACAAATGCATTCCTAGAGGGAAACTCGAGTGCCGCGTTGTCACGAATGCGAAACAAGCACGTTGGCCACGTTAGCTCCTAAATGCCACGATTCTGCTGGCGGTCAGCTGTGGACCCTGCGAGCGACCCATCGTCAGCTGCACTGACATGAAGAGCGCAGCGCAATCCTGCATGTGGGCTCCGGATTCAACCAAGGTTGCGCATCCTTCCCGCTTCTTATTGTGCAGAACCTGCCCTCCATGCCCGAAACTTAATAGTAATTGAATATAATTGAAATAGCGAATTGTCTCTGCAGGAGCCTGATTGCACACAGATTGGAGAGGTGGAATCGGAAAGGGTGGGGGAGGAACCCCATTATTTAGTGATTTAATTTGCTATTATTGCATTACAAATCTCTTTGTTCTACCACTTTCCACTGAAGCGTCTAATGGGTTCCTCCTTTGCTGACATCCGGGGGTGGGTGGGGTGTGGCATGGTCACCAAGTGCAGTCTGCAAGCCCATGGGTATGAGGTAATGCCATCTCCAGCATCTCAAGGGACTGGGGGATGGGAAGATGGGGGGTGTTTACTGGCTGACTCCTTTTTCTTCTGCAGAGGGACTCTGCAAACCAAGAAAGCAAACCGCACAGCGTTACACAACGGGCTGTTACACAAGCGACTTATATTATAAGTGGGAAGGGAAATGAAGGAGGAACACGGCGTCTAAACTGGGTCCCTGTGTCAAGAGTCAACAGTGGAGGTGAAAGAGGTGGTTTTTGTGGGAAGATCTTTGCCGCCTTGGAAACAAAGGCTCGCGGAGCCCGCTTGTGTGCAGGGCTGATCACAGGGAGGGGTGCATGCACTGGGGCATGTGCCCATATCGCATTTCACAGTGTTTTGCAGAGGTGAGAAAGAAGGTCGAAGGCTGCAAAACATCCTCTACTCGTATCCGAGTCCAGTACCTCTGGCTCCTTGTTCTCACTGACTCATAATTACTCTGAGGCTGGAGTTGCAGCAGTCCACAAACTCTATGCTCCTTTAGATTTTATCATACAGACACAATAAAGAAATCCAGGAGATCGTGACTGCTGAAATCCTAAACCCAAATGTTGGCCATTTCAAATAAGCTACTGCAAAACAATCCTGCAAAAATCTGATGATAAAGAAACTGGGAAAATAAACAAATATTATCAGTCAGGCCTATAAGCTACCTGCTACTTTAGTGTGTCTAGCCTGGAAAATGGGCTCCAGGTATAAACTCCTCAGCAGCTGGGCGAGAGCAGCATGACTGCGAGTTGCTCGGGTTTGGGAAGGATAGGTCACGCCTCATCCATCTGGTAACATCTTGACGAAGAACCTTTAAAAATCAGCATCAAGACTGCACACCCAGAGAGATTCTAAAGAGTTCAAATTTATGCTGGCAACATATTTTATTTGTAAGCGTTGGGTATATGATTTTCGGAGGCAAAAAAGGTGGCAAAGTACAAAAATGACATATGACCCAAACTTCTATCAGTTTAGTATACTTAAGAAATTATAATTCAACAAAGGGGTTGATAAAGAAATGCAGAAAAGTTTCCTGCTTTTTTTTTTTAAATGAACAATGGAAAAGGCTAAAAATCCAGCTTAAATTGGAAGAGATTTATAATACCTTGATAAACCCTAAATTATGATAAATGAAACATAACTTTAGCAGCGGAAAACGATTAACTCTGAGACCTCTTTTATTATAAAATAAAACAGAGCTGGGAAACCTAACTGCTTCTTACGTTGCAGACAATGATTAAAGCCAACCGTGGCGGGGTTGGCCTGTCTCAGTCTAGCGCTATTTCTACAAAGCATTACGATTTGGGAGGTTTGCCTGGGGTTTTTATAACTCATTCCTGTCCTTGTCAGATCCTGGTGGATAATCCTTTCCAAGGTACGAGTTAGAGTCGGCAAATACAGTCAGGAATGCTGAATGAGGCAGAGCAGGTGTGATGTGTGAGATGCCATGTCAATGAGTTTGGGCCTAATGCCCCCCATATCTACCCTTATATACCCTGTGCAGGGTACCTTTTACTGGGTGAAATGAAAAGTCTCCCGCAATCAGTCTGTCCAAGGCCTTTCAGCAACTTTCACCTCACACATGACACCATGGTGCCGCCAAAGGCCACAACCAATCCCTGTGTTAGATTTATGGGTACCTGCTTCTCAGTCTGAGTCCTCGTACCGCCAACTTGATCAGATCGCGCAAAGCCCTGTTTGCTGGCCTCTTGCTTTGCAGAGAACTCTCAGTCCAAGGACACAAGAGAAGACGCAACCCTCTGCACACCCACTGCTTGGTCCCGTGTCAGGAGTTATAAAGCTACTGCAGACCTCCAACTGCAGGGTCCATTGGGAAGCCTCTACATCATTCGTGATGACGGCACAATGAGTGACTGCACAGGTCTTGTGGAGGAGCCACAATGAAGTCAGTCATTGTACCTTTCTGTGCTTGCACGTACAATGCTTATTACATACTCATTCTACATCTATCTCGTGTCTATTATTATTGTAACATGAAACATAAGATAAAAAACAATATTAGTAAGCAAACTAAGATCAGCAACTGAAAATAGAAATAATATGAGAATAAGCTCCGGACTACCGTGACCCTGTTCAGGATAAGTGGTTAACGAAAATGGATACAGAGAAGGAATAATATGAGGACGATTATGACAAACACACCTTTGTTTCAGCTTTCTGCCTAATGACAAATGATCTTAAAAAGAAATGTCCAGTTTTTTAAATGTTGAACTACAGTAAACAGGCTGCCTTACCACGATGACATTGATGCAGAAGTGTTTAGTCAACAGAACATCAGCAGAGCCCGTAGGATAATAAAGAAATCCAGAGTCCGTTTTTATGACTGATCACAAACACAAATAAAATCCTGATACACACAAAGAAAGGAGTTCCTTAATTCATTCAACTTCACGCATCAGGATGGGGTGCTAACTGCCCTATTACTGCAGTCAAATGACAATTTTGCTATTTTCTTAAAACCTCACAATGCACCTGAGAGAGGAGGAAGCAGCTTCCTTGTTTCCCCAAAAACACAAGTAGCACTTACACCTGACATTAACTTCCTGGGATTAAGGCTCATGTCGCCACAGTAAGCGATCAAGTGTGAAATTAACAGGACCAGAGGGGAGAGATTCTCAGTGTATTCAATTTATTTTCTATATCTATCGAAGGATTTCCACCAATTTCCTCTGTCTTTTTAGCCACAACACCATGAACTGTCCCGACGTAGCGGAGACTCCACACAGAATTACTCTAAGGTTAGTTAGGTGGCACTTCTTCCCAAACGCCAACCAAAAGGATTAAATAGAATAGAATAGAATAAACCTTTATTATCCCACGAATGGGAAATTTCGGTGTTACAGGGCTCTTATCAGGAAGGGAATATAGGAGAAGAACAAGTAGGTTAGTATTAAAGAAGGACACGAACAATTAGATTAGTAAGTCTGTACACAAGTACAATAAAATAAAATAACTCTATATACATTAATAAGTTATAAATAAATAATTTTACCAATTCAGACTGCGTTGTGCAGTCTGACAGCTGCTGGTAGAAATGACCTGCGGTAGCGCTCCTTCCTACACTGTGGATGTAAGAGTCTGCTGCTGAACAAGCTACCCAGTGCTCGTACAGACTCATGTAGGGGGGTGGGAGGTGTTGTCCATGATTGATGTCAGCTTGGACAACATTCTCTCCTCCCCAGCCTGCTCGATGGACTTCAGAGAACAGCCCAGGACAGAGCTGGCCCTCTTGACCAGCCTGTTGAGTTTCCCCCTGTCCCTCTCCGCAATTCCGCCACACCAGCAGACCACAGCATAGAGGATAGCAGACGCTACCACAGTGTCATAGAATGTCTTTAGGAGAGTCCTGTTAACCCCAAAGGACCTCAGTCGCCTTAGCAGGTGAAGGCGACCTAGGCCCGTTTTTTTAAAGTGCCTCTGTGTTTGTGGACCAGTCCAGTTTATTGTTGAGGTGAACACCCAGGTACTTGTACTCCTCCACCGTCTCAATGAACAAGCCCTGGATGGTCACTGCCGTAATAGGGGGTGACTTCTTGCTGAAGACAATCACCAGCTCCTTCGTCTTGCTGGCATTGATGCGAAGATGGTTCTGTTCGCACCAGCTGACAAAGTCATTGATGACCCCCCTGTATTCCAGTTCCAGTCTCAGAGTTAATGCACAAGACGGAAAGGAACTTCCACACTTTAGGATGATGAGTCTCTTTTTGGTGTACAGGGAAAACCAGAAAAGCTCAGAACTGATTAAATCTGTTGAAGTAGCCCAGGGAAATTGAAAGTGTCAAAGGCTATGTGTCTTGGTTAAGGAAATATATAAGTGCTTGGAAAACTGGACAGCAAATGAACAAAAATTCGCAACCCGTTTAATCCCCCTTCTGAAAAATTCTGAAAATATAAACTATAATTATATTTCTATTATTATTACATGAAATCTGAACCTCACCAACAAGAGTAACATGACTTCTGATGACACGCCTCTAAAAAGGATTCCTTTGGAAAGCAGTGCTGCATATGGATTCAGTTACCTGCCTTTACATTGTCCGTCAACATGAAACATCTGAAGATACTCTTGACTTCAAAGAAAAGCCCTTACACTTTTCCCTCAACTGGGTTCCACAACCCTGTCCCGAAGTCATGCACCAAATGTAATTCCAGTGCCCCTCCTGTGTGTTTTAATAACACAAGCGTGTAACGATAACATTTTCTCATTACAACTACTTGGAGGATAAAAGGTTGCAGTCAATCCTTAGCATTGCTGTAAATAAGATAGAAGTGCCCTTTCAAACAGTCAGAGGGTCTGTGATACTCACTTGGGTGAGAAGAAGCCAGAAATAATTGCAAATTGTGTACAAAACCCAAATGCCGAGGCTCCAATTTTTAAGTTCTTTCAGTGTCTATTTCTTATCGTGTTAATCGTCCCGTTTCCTCCGGCGAGGTGGCACAATAGGCCTTTCTATGCCAATAGCAACTGACTTTTTTTTGCAAATTACTCACTAGCAGGGAACAGTGAGAGAAAACGACAAAGCGAAAAGGATGGTGTGAGAGCAGAAAGCAGAAATAATAGGAAGAAAAATATATGAATGAAAATTGTATCGCTCTGGCATTCCTCTAAAATGTTAGTTGGGATAAACACCACTCTGTGACACACTGGACAAAAAGCTTAGATGCATACATAGTGAATAAAGTTGATTTAGTACGGCTCCTAATTCCCAACGATTTATGAATGGCAAATTAAGAGCACTCACATGAGCACACACAATAACCCCATGTTTGAGTGGCTGTGACCGTGCAGAGGGCCTTTTGAGTGCAAATGTGCTGTCAAAGTCAAAGTCAAAAAGTCAAAAGAGTTTATTTGTCAAGCACATGGTTGTGTACCATGTGTTGAAATGTGCACCGATCTGAACCAGGATGACTGTGCGAACAATCTATAATGGAAAATGAAGCAAACACATATCCAAACACTAAGAAGAATAGAGACAGAAACAAGCAGTAAATAGATAAATAAGTAAGTAAATAAGTAAATAAATAAGTAAATAAATAGGGAAAATGGTACGGAACAGTTAAGGTGCCCTGGAAGGGCAGTGACAGTGGGGGGGGGGGGGGGGGGTTGGAGCAGAGTGGTCAGAGATTACGTGAGGGTAGTCATGTCATGTCCGGGTTCAGAAGTCTTATGGCCTGTGGGTAGAAGCTCCTCCTTAGCCTCTCCGTTCTGGCCATAATGCTTCTGTAGCGTTTGCCTGATTTCATCAAGATGAATAGATGGTTGCTGGGATGAGACAGGTCACCGACGATCCTACTCGCTCTGGTCCTGCATCTCCTGGTATAGATGTCATGTAGGGACGGTAGATCAGATCTGGTGCAGCGTTTCGCTGCCCGGATCACTCTCTGCAGTGCCTTGATGTCCCGAGCACAGCTGTTCCCAAACCAGGAGATGATGTTCTGAGTCAGAACAGTTTGTACAGCACCAGAGTAAAAGGTCTTAAGGATAGCTGGAGAGACCTGTAGCTTCCTCAGCTGCCGGAGGTGGTAGAGCCGCTGCTTTGCTCTACTGGCTTGAGCTCGGATGTGTACAGTCCATGTCAAGTCCTCAGTGACATGAACGCCCAGGTATTTGTAACTGCTCACCCTCTCCACTGCAGTCCCGTTGATTTTAAGGGGGGTGTAGGACCGCTGCTGGCGCCTACCAAAGTCCACCACCATCTCTTTCGTTTTGCCGACATTCAGTTGGAGGCAGTTCTCCTGGCACCATGATGCCAGGTTATCCACCTCCTCCAAGTATGCTGTCTCATCGTTGTTGGAGATGAGGCCCAGCACCACCGTGTCGTCAGCAAATTTGATGATGGAGTTGGAGGCGTGTGTGGCCACACAGTCGTGAGTGTAGAGGGCATAGAGCAGAGGGCTAAGTACACAACCTTGCGGAGCTCCTGTGTTGAGTGTGATGATGCCTGAGGTGCAACTACCCACTCTCACCACCTGTGGTCTGCCTGTGAGGAAACTGAGAACCCAGGCACACAGGTGGCGGTTCAATCCCAAGTCATTCAGTTTAGTGAACAGTCTACGGGGGACAATGGTGTTGAAAGCTGAACTGTAATCGATGAACAGCAGTCGCACATAGTTCCCCTGTTTCCTGTCCACATGACTGAGGGTGGTGTGCAGGACGTCTGTCAATCCAGTGACCCCCATTTCTGGGTAAATATATGGCAAAGTACACACAAAAAGCAAAATATGACTCAGGGAAAGGGCAGAAGGTCTAGCTTTTCCATAGAAAAAAAGGTGCTGAATTCAACCTTTCTTGGAAAGCAGGTTTGGTCCTTCAGAAGACAGTACCCCATCCTCCAAACCCTGCGCTAATCCTCCCCACGTTCTTAAATGGATTCTCTAAACAAGTTTTTAAGGTTAGTCTTGGATCGTATTGAGCATCAACTGCCACCGAAGTGCACACACGGACAACAAAGGAAGTGCTCAGTCAGCACTTTCCTGCAGCTCAATGTTTGTTACCTATACCAGCTACACATTTTGAAATAATGGGTCCCACCACAAGCTTTGGATTCATTCAGAGAGGAAACGGGAACATAAAAATGCCAGTTTCTGTCACACGATGAGTCCCCTGGTCACCATGTGTCCCCGGTGCAATAAAAATGACAGCGGCCTGTGCTCATTGACGAGCACCATGGTTATGGTTTCCAGTGTCCTACTGGGACTCTTACAGAGTTCAGCATCATTCAGTGTGGAATTGCAAGTCATAATGAATATTTTCCAGAACCCAGACCGTCTCAGCACAAATGAGGCATGCACCAACAAAGCAGGGAAGTCTGGCATTTTTCTTTCCCAAAACTACTTTTCTGTCAATTACCCAAATTCTCTTCAAACAAAAAAGCCCTCTTATTTCTTCTTAAAGTAAACTCTTTGTCAGTTCACAAAACAGCAGTGGAGTTCATAGCAAACCACAAGATATAGGAAAACCATCCAACTTCTGATGGTTCATAGCAGTAATTTGGAAGTCAACACAAATCTATTTTAAGCATCTAACCAGCTCTTTCCCTGAGCTTTTTCTATGGAGCCCATACCAAGGGTGACCTAACAGCTTTTGGAAATTCCAGCAAGGTCCCACCTTCACATCATTATACGAGACCATGTCAAAAGTGGTTTGGTACCACAACAAACATGACCCCAGCACACCATCCGATCACGGCACTTTAATCCTGGCAAAGCTCTGCTTTCAACTGCAGTTTCAAATGTCGTCTCGTTGGGATTCGTTCAAGCATATGTGATTTCAAGTGGGCAGAATTTTTGTAAATGTTCAGGACTCAGAGAAATTTGGTCAAAAGTAAATATATATATATATATATATATATATATATATAAAATAAACCTCAAACCAGAACGTATTACGAGCAAGATAAGTGAAAGAAAATTTTCATGCACATCTGTTGTAGCATCACATTTCACAAGGTTGCTATTCAAACTATGAAACCAAATTCCACTGAATTCGGAGGGCTATACAATGCACTACACATTTTGGGGGGGGGGGGGGGGGAGGGAAGACAAACATTCAGAGTTTATTGTGAAGGCCCTGATACTGCGGTAAGTGTATACATCTGTCCACATTATGCAGCTGTAAAGAGTGACAGAAGAAATATGACTGTAGCACACAATTTGTTGGGAAAAAGCACAATATGTCCTTGCACTGTCCTTATGGCCCTGGGTCAACTGACAGTTAGTACTGTGTGGCTACTTTTAAATACAGGCCGTCAGAAGGTTTACTTTGTTTTCAAGGGAAATCATTAACAGTGATGGGTTTAAAACAAATGTAAATGTCTATAGTTTTTGGCTGAATGCACCGAATGATGTGTTACTTTGAGTCTGTGTCATTGCACTGACCACAAATAGACACCACTGTCTGCAGCCCTTCGCGTTTCACAACCAGTGGAAAGAAAGCTTAATGGCAAAATACGTAGTGCAGTAGTATTTTCTCAAATGGAACACTTAATAATATGAGATGCGACAGTACACGATGTTCATGATAGCATACAGTTGGAAAACCACACACGAACCATTCCTTTTCCAAATACACATGCAGCGTACTTGTCCACTCCCCTGTCGTCCAGAAGCCAGTGCCTATTTGTGTTTACTACCAGAAGAAGCCAAAACTGAAAATGCTATGTACAGCTCGGCTGAGGAGCAGCGCTGGGCCACGTGTTCTGATGATAAATTCTGTGGTGAAGCACAGCTACAACTTGATAAAGAAACCCTTGATTTGTCCTTATTTCCTCTGCTGAGGGCCAAATCAACGCGAGCATCATGCAGGGACTGTGGGAAACAGCTACACTTAGCAACAAAGGTAGAGCGATGTAAAACGCACCTCTCCTAAGAAAAGGTCAGAGCACATCAAATTACTCCTGACATTTCCATTACAACTTCCTGACTGGGGCGACTCCCCAGTTCCTGTGGAGCGCGAGATCATTTATTCTGCAGGCCTGCCACCCTGACCATTGAGGAGTGGCATTTGAGAACTGAGAGAGATCATACTGGCAGCTCTTTACTGTGCAGATGATTAACACGAAGACCGATCACCAAACCGTGTGCTGTCTTGCGCCACACGCGTCAAACCCACAGCGGTCAACTGTGTTCGGGGAGGTGTAAACCTTGCATGTTCCATATTACGGTCAACTTTTCTTAAAGCATTACCCTAAATTCAGATTGCCTGAGATTTTCTCAGGTTGAAGCTGCAGTCCTTCCTTAAGCCAAGTGCGACTCTGCCCAGCACAGAGGACACCGCTCGGGAGGCAGTGTGCCGAGTTAATTACGGACAGCGAAGTTTCGACTTGTCCGTGTCCCTCGCGAATTCCAGAGGCAGTGGCATTGCTGAAGCAAGTGCGGGGAGGCGGCAGCCAAATTTCGCCCGGGCTTTTCACAGCAAATTTGAGTCTGGAGCAGAATCTCAGCTTCACAGTCCCCCTGCTCCTCCGGAGCCAGAATGCAGCCTGTAATTACACAGCGTATGAAATGTGCATATGTCCAAAGGCACATTGTCCAAAGGCACATTGTCCAAAGGCACCGGCCGTCCACAAGATGGTTCGGGGAGCTTTAATTACAGTGGAGAACATTTAAGCGCAACATGCATTTAATCCCCAGTCGGAGGAACAGTATTGATTTTGCGGTTGCATTTCTTGTTGTGTGCAGCTTTTGACCACATATGGCATGAGAACTTCAAACGTCTGGGTGTCGGATACTGTTTTGAACAGGCGTCCTCTTGCCAGCCTTTATGCTTTGCTAGGCGATAAATAACATTTGTGCTCAGTGTCCGTGTACGATAATGCAGAGCGGTGGACTTCCAGCAAAGCCTGATATGTACATTTGTAGGTTTTACCCTGAACACTTCGAAACATCATAAAGGGTCCCATTTCTGTTTAGTCATTGTTGTACAGAACATTACCGTACAACAGGCTGTTGTGCTCAAATCACTGCAGCAATTTAGTCTTTGGGCCCATCCGTAGAGGTCTAACAACAAATACAATGTTCGGGGGCAAAGTGGCGGCTGTCCGAAGAAAACCCTAATGGCTCCGTGAGCTTGTAAAACTACTTCATTGTTGTATAGCGTATTACAATGAAATGACATTAACATAAATATACAGTATACTTGAGTGTATGAATGGTTTTCTCCATAATATAGTCCAAATGCAATTCATTACATCTTGTGTTAATAACAAATAAAATGCAGGTATTAAAATGTAATCATCTTTATACCTATAAAGTTCAATTTTGGTTTGTCTGTCTGTTTTTCAGCTTTGGTTTTCAAGCCACAGACTTCGAAACTGACACGCAAGAACTTCTGTAGAGCAAATAACTATGAGCCTGTTAGTTAAATCGTTTTTCGGTTTTTTCTTTTCGGACATTTTTCTTACATTGTCTAGTTGCTAGGAAGCAAAAGAGTATCTCCTGGAAGAGAAAACAATGGTAGATGTCTCAGACAGCATCACAAAACTATTTTACCACCCTGACGGTAGTCAACCAAGGACTGAGAACACTGTGCAGCACAACAAAAAACAAGTATAACTTTTTTTACTGCTTCTCTTCCTGCAACTCTGACACGGCTCTGGGAAAGAAAATAATATAAACAAGGCCATCTTAAATTGTTACCTTTGTATTTCTTTCATAGACCAACAAAAGAAACGCCCAAAACCGCCTGAGACTTAAAAAAATTTGCAACATGAGGGGAGAGCTAAGGCATTCAATGCCTTAAATACTTCCCGTTGTGGGTCTAGTCAATGCCTCCTCCAATCTAAGTTCTAGAGGCTGACCTCCCAGTAACCCCACCTCCCCAAAGCTCCAGAGGATGGTAGCTGGCTTTATACACAGCAGCTGTATCCACAGCCCTGCCACACATGAGAAGAGAGGCCATGTTTTAGTTTTTCAAATTCTCGCAGCAAATAAATGGAATGAGGGGTTAAGTGTGACACAGGGAACACCCATTTCTATCTGTGTCTTTATTTATTTTCATTCCATAATGACTTAAGGAAGGAAAGGAAAGAAAAGTTTATCCAGGCTTCCACGGGGTGTATCATGACACGGCCACGACTCCTGGCTATACGCTCTGAGATTATAGAGTTACAGCCAGTTGACGCTTATTGCTACTGGATTAGAATCTTCTGCACACACGGTTGAGAGGAATTCACGATGGTGCCATAAAAATGGTTTTTAGAAGACAAATTGTACGAGTACATTTAACAGTATGCAGACTATTATCGTTATTATTTTCACGTACCATTTGAAACAAGTAAGCCATTTTGCACTGATACATACAGTACATAACAGCAAACAAAGTGTGCAGGGAACTTTAACATTATTTTATCAACCACACAATTAAAAGTACATCAGTATAAAGACAAAAAACAATTTCTATAATAATGTAATACTTGAACTATACTTAATTATTAATAACACAGTCTGTATACTTTCGTTAGATTCCTTTCATTACATGTTATCATTAATATACAGAAAAATGCACAGGTATAATTTATCCTGAAGTTGAGTAATGAAGAACCATACAAGCATGAAAATTATATCACTGAATTACAAAAAAGAGACCTTTTCGTAAGAGCGCAAAGAAAGAAAAATCAAGGGGTTCTATTAACTCAAGTGAATATTTCATTTGCACAACAATACCTAAGGTAGTTCTAAATCCCAATTTCATAAAAAGTGCAAATATGTTCCAAATGACTACTAATAGAAGCCTGGTACCCTGGAATTCAGATTCAGATTCAGTGACTCAGTGCTGGTATGTCACGTTCTTCAGTAGGCCTAAAAAAAGTGTGAAGAAAGACTTTTAAGTGGTGCAACAGGTCCGAGCAGCCAACCATCCAGCCACAATAAAGCGCTGGAGAAACAATCGTGTGGCTCAGGTCTGAAACATCATGCATTTCAAGACCCTCTCATCTGCTGAAGTCCGCACAAAGCCGTAGCTGCTCTTCCGTGGGATAAACCGCGGTCACGTTGCCCGACGATGCCGTAACCCAAAGTGTGCACAGCTGCAAAGATTCTGAAGAGGTGGAGGAGTTTTGCAGCTTCCCTCCCATTAAAGGGGTGGCCTGGGGGGGTTGTCCACAGTAACTGGACCATCTGACTCCATTTTACCAGTCAACACTGTAGCTAAAGTACCAAGTAACCAAGTAAAGTGTTCACGAGAGCCAATATGGTCACAAAAAGGTCACTGGGGAAAAAGTAAAAACATTGATGAAAGACAGCTTGCACAGAGACTGAGGAATGCATATGCAACATTCCCCTGACTACTTAAATCTAAAATCTGAAACAAACTATTTTACTCTAAGTGCAAATCTGCCTAAACAAAACACGCACACTACGATCCACCAGGCGGAGCTGAAGAAAAAGTGAGATTTATATCCGAGAACCCCCAACAAATTTAGTCCACAAATCAGCACGGCAGCCTGAAAGGCATGTGTGTGAGCATAAGCACCGAGAGCACAGTGTGTAATGGTCCAAAGATATTCAAACTGTCACCCCTTTAGAATGACGTCATTTATCAGAGATGCCCAATTTGAGGGTGACAGAACAGAGATCCAATGCAATTTTCCACTTCAGAAGTCTAACTAGATAGTAGGAGCAGGTAGAAATAAAGCCCAGCATTGCACAAAGTGCACAACAAAAGTATAAATGGGTACCTCCCAAAAAAGACCACTAAGTGACACAGTGCAGGCCACAATGTTGAGTGCCAAACATGCACTTTGTCATCTGACAGAATATACATGGAGAGACAACGCATATATCACTGTAGCTTGCTGGCAAACTGGTTCAAAATGCCACACGCACAGAAGAAAGCTTCTTTTCTCTCAGCGGAAGAACATCATTTCCATACAAATTGTGATGCTGTCCATCCTCATTGTGCTGCTCTGAGCAGCAATGCATTTTTCTGCTGGAAATCCAGGAGTACTGGGATTAGGGTGTTTTCATTACTGGGGCCAAGGCAGAATTTACAGAAATGACTCTAACGGGCTGGTGAGGGACTTCATTGACACAGCAAGCCTTTGATTTCACCAAAGAGGATCCATTCGGCAGGGCCACGTTCTACTTTTACGGGAAAGTCACTTGAGCTTATATTAAAGTCTCCTTTAGGTTGATCGGTAAACAGTACCACAAGATACCCAGAAAAACCCACGGCATGAATAAGGGGAAGGAATTGAGGAGCTGACAGAGTTGGGGTGAGAGAGCCATGCCATAGAGTCCTGACACTTAACTAATTCAGATAAAAGCAGTAGTTTTACCTTGGAATGTACAACGAAATACCAAAATCCTAAATATACAAGTCAGTCATCGATGCAAATCTATACCACAGGCGGAAGCCGGTGCCCGTTCTTCACTGTGTGACAAGACACCACTTGAGGCAGCAGGTGGGATCTGGGGGCTTCTCTTCCATGCAGTGCTGTACATATCCATACCCAACAAAAGGCATGGAGAGGCTGTCTGCCGACAGACATTTAGACAAAGGAGTACGACAGGGAAAAGAAAAGTCTCTAAACCAGCCCGAGTTTTGTGTCAGGCAGACAGAGGTCATTCAAGAAATACAAGCTACGGTATTTTTATTTTTCCCTTTTAAAGGGCCCTGGCTGAATGGCTTCCTTCTCAAATCCAAACCATGATTGCACACCCGTGTTTACTTCAGGGTGCTTCCTGATGGCCTCCCTTGCCCTCCTCAACATTTAACAATTTTGAGGTAAAAAGAAAGCAGCCACGGAGGGAGTGCAACAGCAGAAAAACACAGAACAGCTTTTTCCAGTACAAGAAACCATCTTGATTTGAGTCAGAAAAGAGAAATGATGCATCTGATTCTTCAGAACACAGTACTTACATATATTTAGTAAATGAACATTTTATATCTGAGACAAAGAAAATGTTGCAAATCAAAAGTTAATATGTACAACAACAATATAAATTCAGCAGAAAAGAGGGTGTAAAAGTGAAAATAATATGACAGCACATTAACTTCATATTGTTATTTTATTCTTGAAACAGAATAACAAAACTCAAACAGCTCAGCAGTGTATCCGCAGAACAGTATGTTCTTTGTGAAATAACAACTATTGTATTCTGAGCCATGCCAAGACGTTGTTTTCATTTTGACATTTTGTGGGATGAAATGGTAACGTTCCTGTAGCAAAAACATGATACAAGGAATCAAGACTTAAAATAAATAATGTGGAAAATAAAAGGAAGAACCACAGCAAAGACCTCTCCAGGCAAACTGAATGGCAAACCGAGCACATTTTATTAATTCTGCCGATCTTTCAGGTAAGGCAGATCTGATACGGCCGAGAGTGGCCATGCCTCCTCAGATAGAAAGTGCACATTAGAACGGAATCCGAATATCCAAGACGGTTACAATCAAATTTGCTTCGAGGTCTTACACTTCCAGCTGCGTCCGCCGCAGCCGACATGGGCCAAAGCTCATCTCATTAACAACACTGTCCACCAAAGAGACCGTTGTGCCGCAGTGATAAAGAGGTTAGGTGCGGCCTGCTGGCCAGCACTTCGTCTGAGTGCTTCATCAGAGACCACCAAAAGGGTAACCGGATATTTTATCTCATTACGTGCAACATGACCCGTTCGGCTTCTGTACTGTCTTAAAGTGGTGGACATGCAGCTGCAAAATCCACCGATATTCACCAGCGTTCATGGAATGAGATGAGACAGAACGGGATGGGATAGGGCGGAACTTAATTAATCCCTGTGGGAAATTCAGCGATACAGCAGTTTAAATGGAGGATGCTTGAGAGAACGTGCTTGCATTAAGAAATAAGCATTTTATACAGTCTGTGCTTTGTTATTAAACCAAAAATCATACAAAAAAAAATCAAAGTGGTTACAAAAACTTACTAATGGGTAAAATGACAGCATGAAAAACTCACACAAGTTCCACAGAGGCTCTCCCTTCACTCTGACCAAGTGTAATAATTGCAGGTAAAGTCTTCAGCCTAACACGTGGAAGCACTGTAAAAACTGGATCATATCAAAAATGTACAACTTAACTTTCATTATTTGTTTTTTTTTTTTTTTTTCTTCCCAGCAGCATGAAAGAATTCAAAAATCTGGTGACACTTCTTAAATTTTTTATGATGTATTTAACATACATTTTTCATACACAATGAGCTGCTGTACAGCCTTAAAACACTATAGTTTCTCCTGTTTATTTATTATGTTTAAAAACATCTTTAAATAGACCCCAGGAGGAAATCTTGTCACAGGGAAAAAGTAAAGCCATACAAAACACAGCTCCGATGTACTCCGGGGTGAAGAGTACGGCTAAAAAAAAAAAAAAAAAAAACACTGACAGGTACCTCATGAAAAGCAAATTGAAGCCATTCCTTTGCCTGATGTTTGGCTTAGTGTCTGGTGCTGTGACACCTGGGGAACCAAGTCCTATCGTGTCACTGGTAGAGGAAAAGGGTTTAGCCCTTTGGAACCAGGTGGGTCTAAGGACATTGCCCCCTGAACCCTTCTCTATACACACTGGCCCACATGCATGACTTGCAGCAGTAAGACCACATTCAATGGTTAATGGACCAACTCTGGCATCTGCTCATCCATGCAGCACAATTCCTCAGTTTTGCCAGATCTTGTTCATCTGGGTGGCGGAAGCTCCCGCCTGTGCAGCCATGGACTAATGTGTCAGTTGCTGGTGTGGAAATGAATAAATAAAACTGCTGCTTTCATAAATTAATGGTATTTCAGAACAGTCAATAAGGCTGTTGTGTTTGCGAGGATGCCCTCCTTGAATAAAGGAGGGGTTCAGGGAGTGCCTATACAGAGTGGCTTTCATGGATCAAGGAGATTAATCAGACCCATTAGAAATGTATAAGTTGGTAAAGAACCTGGCCCATTTCTCAGGCAGAAAACACAGCTCCACACAATCAATCAGTGATGATTTGCGAAATCAGACAGCAAGCGCTTCCTGTTCTGGGATGGGCTGCAAAACCAGACATATGTTCTCGTCAATGTCTCCGTTTGCCTGCGTAACCCTGAAAAGACCATCCGCTCAGTGTTCAGAATTGAGGATGACAAGTGGATGCACAGTGCTGGAGGGAGGAAGCAACATCAGTAACGTTATGGACGCTGTGAGGAACTGCAGATCCGTGATGGATGCTGAATCACCCAGACTGTTCAGATGTCACACGTTAGCCCTAAAGCTGTGAGCAAACTGTTACCCGAATTACAATAATCTCTATATTGACTTAATCTTAAAAATGTCAATTATAAATTATAATTAAAAATTATACTGCTTTTTTTCATAGCATCTTTGCTAACAAACAGTAGGGAGATACAAATCCATTTAATTACCATTGAGACTACAGCTTTTATTACTTTTCTGGTCTGGAATCTCCAAGAAGCTAGCAAGGCATTATATCAAATTACCCTCAATGAGTGACAGATTCATTCTGCAGTGGTAAGAAAACACACGGCTAAATGTTCCCCTGTATCTCATTACTACTTTATTGATGAAAAAATCTTATTAACAGCGGTGGTACAAAAACTCTCCCTTCGATTTCACAGACAAAGATCTTCAATTCTGAGCAAGGGTTGGTTGCCACAGTAACTGTGATGGGCAGTCACAACCACTCATGTTTTGCTGCTAAAACTAATGCCCTGCCCTTTTTCAGCTCTGATATGGCCAAAGCGCTGGCCACAAGGTTCTAAACATTGTGGTGCTGGACACATGTTCCAATAGCTGGTTGCCTAAATTACATCCGCTAGCATTTAAAAGCATTGAAAGCTCTGACTGGCAGGTTTAATCGATCTGCAACATCAAAGTGTGACACACTTACACAGCCATGAGACTTTCCCAGGCTGCCAAATGCACTTGTTCCGCAATACCAGCAAATGTAACTGCTTGAACTGTATAAAATATTAATTAATAAAATGCTACGTGATCCATCCAGCCTTTGGGAATAGGGCCCGCTTTTATTTTATTGTTGCATCTTGGACCAAAATTCACATACCACTCATTTGCCATTCTAGAGACATTCATGAAATTTCTGTTGTTTTTAATCTATGAGCACATTACATGTAATGGACTGAATCATCTTTGTAATTCTTACTATGGGTATATTTCTGACAGCAAGTCAATAGATATAACATTTCCCTTTATCAAAGTAATCCAGTCGGCCTAAATATTTTATTACGCATCACGTTCCCCAAGTAGGCCATATCTGGCTATTCAAGGGAATAGGCATCTGCAGCTCCAGTGAGCCACAGCGTTCAGAGGTGACAGTATTACCCATACAATTTATCCAATTACCAGCTCCAAAATTACATTAATCTAAAATTGACAGCAAAGTGGTCAAGGAGACTGAGCTCCCCATTGTTCTGCCTGACCATTTGCTTTGAAGCATTACCATAATCCATTAACAAATGCAATACGTTGTCTTCTGACTCCAAAAGCAACTGGCTGAGTCTGGAGACATGAGCAAAATGCATAATCAGTGGACCAACTATTTTAAACCATGGGACAAAAACACAAAATGAAATGGAATATGACCTACAATCTGCAATTGTGTGCTGGGAGCTGGTAATGGTTTGGCTGTGGCTTTGTTATTTAACCTACTCCGAACTTTTAATATGGATGTTATCCTAAAAATGAAAGGGTGGATTAGACACAAACTATTTACATGCCAAATTTGCTTGAATCAGCAAACAGGAACTTGTGGCTCCGTTTCAGCTTTTCCCTATTTATCAGTCTATCGTTGTGTTTAAGACTGCTGTGTTGCTTTACACCACAATCCTGCAGTAATGGAATACTCTGAACAACTCCAGCTGTAAACAAAAGCGAGGTACAATATTATCTCCTCAGTGTCTGCTCCCATCACATTATAAATGCAAAAAGAAGGCCCATTTTATGACTTGCCCAGTTCTCTTTCTCTCTGTGTGTGTGTGTGTTGAATAGTGGTTGGGTTTATGTGTATGTGTAGATTTTTTGTATGCAAAGGGAGAGGAGTATGTCTTCAATAAATCTATGCTGCAAAAATAAACATGAATAAATCTAAGCAGCAGATATGTGCATGATAAAGGTAGACAGCAAGCAGCTCATGCAATTGGCAGAAAGCCTATAAAAGCTCCTTTCAAGCCTTTAATCGAGTTTTAGCAGTGATCCTCACAGGGTATCGGATAGGTACAGGATGGATGGTGTGATGAATGAGGCCAGATTTCCCATACACCATAGGACAGGATGATAGCAGCAGTATACAGCTCACATTCTTCAGCCTGTACTTTTCATATGGTCATGACATATGCTTTATGTGTAAATCAAGCAGCTACAGATATTTATGCTATGTTTCAGGTGCTTCTTAATGTTTTTTTTAAAGGTTACATATATGTTTAAGTGAGCAAGAAGTGTGATATAACTTGAAAAGCTTCTGAAGCCAAACACACAGAAAATGGCTGAAGCCTTTACATGCGGTGCTAATGGAATCTCAACAGACATCTAAGAGTTGCGCTGTTCTCCTTTTACCAAGCACAGAGCAAATTGGGACAAACGGAATAAAGGACTGCCTATAAAAGAGTGGAGTTCTAGAATGCTGGTGTGATAGCTTGTGTCCTTGGACTCCTAAGAAATAATATTCTCTGTAGTGTTGGCAATCCTGCAATTGCTATGTTCAAGTTCTATTGTGTCTTTGCAAAAGGTGAAAGGTGTCCACTTGGATGGTGGATGGATGCATCATGTTGACCTCTGAATAACATGTTACCGCACAGATGCACACTGACTGCCATCTCGGTACAGGCTAAATGCTAAATGATGCTCCTTAATTGAAGACAACAAAGGCAGATGTTCCCAATTTGCCAGAATCTGAATAACGAAGTCACAGCCAAACCATCCTGAAAGACACAACTAGTCCACTGTCCACTCCATCAGGACCCCCTCGACCCATTTAATGTTAAATTCCTGTATACACCGTGCTGAGGGTTGTGGTAAAAATAGTGGCAGGTCTGTGATCCAGATTGCCTTAGCTTTGTACAACACAGACATAATGAGCAAATGTGTCCTGGCTGCACACTGGGGATACCTGCCTTCCCCCATTTTAAGGATAAACACAGCCCAAGTCTGTTACAGGTTGACAGGAACTCATGTTGGCTGTCCAGACATGTAGCGCTGAGCACAAGTGTAATCTATTTAGAGGGAGAGCAACAATTCAGTTACGCTCATGGGAACATGAACAGACACACAAGTCCTAAACCACCCACCCACCCTGGTCAGCCACAGTTCACGACCAGCTCTTTGTGATGAACGAAGCAGGAGGGAGGTCCACATAAGAGCCAGCAGCATGACTGAACGCTGCATCACCATACAAAATGCAATGAACAAGTCGTATGCCTGAATTACAAGGGCGTGGACACTAAATGAATGAATGAATTCAATTTGAAAACTAACTCCTTTCATTCCTTTCTCTCCAGAAATGAATCCAGAACACTCCTTTGGAATCTTATGAAAGTAAACAGTGTGGAAATCTCACCCTGATGACAAGGGACAGCACACTCTGGATTTTAGAGGTAGCTTGTCAACATGTCCGCTCAGTGTGCTACAAACATAAAATAAATGTAACTGTTAAGTTTTGCTTCCCCCAATAGTCCCCACAGACATAGCAACCGAACATCGGACGTGTTTGGTTAATATTGACTTCTGTTATTTTTCTATCGAAAACTTGAAATAAACTAAGAAAAAAATAATTGGCAGCAGAGCCCAAATGCAAGACTTGTAATAATTCAACATGGTAAATTCACACTGGGCGTGTTTCCTTGTACCTGATATCATGCCACTGAAAAGCCCTTACATTCATTTTCATGCAAATTAAGGCAAAGTGCGCTCTGGCATGTAAAGTCGGCTGTGCGGCTGTCCTCTGTCATTCTCCCCTTGAGAGGAGAATACGAATTATGTCAAGGCAATTAGACTACAGCAATACCATAGTACCCTTCCTGTGACGTGGACCCACAAGACAAGTATTAATCTGACCTGCAGACCACCCCTTCGCTTGCCTCTGATGGCCCTGCGTTGAAGAGGGCATGTGTCCTGTGATGGAGCACCCCACTGGGACAGGGATTGCGTACGAATTGCGTACCTTGGACGAGCTTATCAGAAACGTGACTCACCCACACTGTACCCCTTGTCCGAACTGGAAAACGCCCTAGCCAGCGCACCCTCCATCTCACAGCTGCTCACAGCTTCTTATAAATCAGGTTTCAGTAAGGTTATAATTGTGGCCAGATGGGGTAATTCTGAGGAGAGCAGTCTGTGCTCCTTTTTGTGCTGGAGTGTGGTCGACTGAGCCCTGCCCACAGGCCACCATAATCAGTCCCCTCGCATGCCAAGAGGTACCCACCAGCCTCAATTCCATTTTTGGGGCTTGGGTCAGCTGCTGGGGCGGAGCTCCATCAGATGGTCGTCATGTGGACAGATTGCTTATTGTGTCATTGCTAAAGCGAGTTTTGTCCAAGGGAGCCCTTGACCCCCTGCACTTGCTGGCTGTCCATTTCCCTCAATATCCATGCACTGAAAGACAGAACAAGTTCATCCTTGGATCATAGCCGGTAGGCTTCTTTGATGGCTTCCTGCACACAACTCATGGCAGACTCCCTAACACCCCCAAGCAAGCTACCTCGCCATGTCGACACACGCTTCCGGAAGAGGTGAATCTTTCCTTTGCGTTTGTTTTTACACCGCTGCCTGAGCTCCCATTCACCTGGCAATTCCGATTTACGCGCAAAAGCAAATGTCAAATAAGGCTGATCAAAAGGAGCACGTGAACTGAGGAGAAGGCCGCCTGGAGGATCTCGCTCATCTTTGCTCTCCTCAGAGAGACAGAGCCGGGTAGAGCGGCGGGCAGATCTGGCAAGCGCTGTAAATAAATCAACAAAAGCTGAGATGAAGGCATTGGACAATGCTGCAGCACTTTCAACAGAGGCGATGCATCATCTTTATCTACGTTTATATTTTCTCAACTCCATCAAATTAGGACTGAATTGCAAGGAGACATTGAATAGGTTGCATAGTATGCACATTTTAAAATCAAACCTACCGTACAGAACAAAGGGCTTAATTGTTTTTATACTATCTGGCATTTGCTTTTTGTTGCACCTACCACACGTTCACTTGACCTTTTCTGCTTAATGCTTTGAAATTCCATCACTGGCCTAAATGACACCAAAACTAAAAAATTTCACATTACAAAAAAATGAACTGGCCAAGCAGACCCACTAGTTTGCCACAGTTCAGGCAACTGCATCTTCACGATTAATTCGGCCAGAACTCACTTTTCAACAAACAAGTTTTTTTTACAGCGTGCGGAAAGCAATGTTTGTGAACAATGGAGAAGTGCCGAGTGCAGCTACAGGTGCCATCTGAATGCCACCTGAGCAATGTGGACAGCAATAATGTGAGTCCCTGTGGGAAAAGTCATATGGCTCCTGTTCCAATGATCAGCTTATACACAAGGCCATCGAGGCTCTAGGCTCGGTCCTCAATGCCTTTTATGGTGGTGTATCTGGACCTGACAGCAGAGAGGATGAGGAGGAATCAGTGGGTTTGATCCAATAACAGACAGCTCCTGCCTTACAGCCATGCTCTCCTTTTGGTAAGAATGAGGCAAACTGGGCCTAGAGGACACCATTCACCCATAGCCTTTTCTTGAGGTTACACCTTCAGGAGTCATTTTAATGGGAAGGAGAACAAAGCAGCAGGAGGGAAGAGAACAGAGGCAAACAGAAGAAAAGTTACTTGAGAGCTGAACAGGTCCAAGAATCTGAGCTCTACTGCTGAGTGCCATCATGTTCTCTCTTCACCATCAAACAGCCACTGCAGCACATCTTCACCCCAGTGCCAGGTCTGACAGGAATTAATTAACCCCAAGAGAAGAGACACTTCGATGCCTGGATGCTCCTTCGAAACCCAAGATTCATGTGTAGTTTGCACCAAAACTATGTTCACCAGAAGGACACTATAGGTGAGACACAACTTTGTCTCTGTGTGGTTTGTCCTAAAACCCATGTGGTTCTTCACGTAAAAATCCATGATAATTATAAATTCTATTTTTCTTTTGTAACTTTTTATAGGATCTATGATTAGTGGTACCTTAAGCTGTTGTTCTTTGTGCAGCAGACCACTAAAAAGTGCTCTGAATTCCAATATGTTTAATGATCTTCTGCCAGAGCAGCAGTACATCTCACAAGGATTACAGGTGGCTGTGACCAGTCTCTGTCCCCAACCTTAAAATCCCAGGAATTAGCACTGGAGCCAGAGTCACATTTTGAAGTAAGGTGAAGTAGCAGGTCAACAAAGCGCACAGGGCAGCGGCGAATGGATGGATTTGAGAGCGACTAGCAGCGCGGCATAATCGCATCCAGATCTGCGGCACTGAGATAAAGGCCAACTTCAACATTAGTAAACTTTAATTGGTTTTAGAGAAGGGTAAGTTTGTGTCATTTGGAACCAGCACACAATTCAAAGCTTGGGAAAGAGTGAGAAACCTTAGTTTTAATTCTGAAAAATCTTCCCAAGTAATAGTCAGATTGCTGTTCATTTTTTGGTGTTGTAATGGAATAAATTATGCTCATTTTCAATTGTCAGACCTGCAGCACATACAACTAATAAAAGTACTGTGTAAACAAATTCAATGTTTTTATCTGCTGTGGTATAAAGAAAAAGTTAAAATTACTGAACTTAACTTAAATCAAAAAATAACCAAGGGTTGACACAATCCAGTTTTTCTTGAGTATACAGACCAACACACAGTACACAGATTTTTGACATCTAGTGAGTACGTAGTTACTGAGCCACGATTTGGTTTGGCCTTTAAGGATTACTCTAAGGATTAATCTCTTAGAAAATCCTTTGCGACTATATACTAGGTATATTTTATTACCCAAATGAGGCCTTCAAACCATCTGATTGTTCTTAACAACTATAAAAAAAACTCTTACCTTCGGAAGCAACACAGGTGTAGAACAGAAGCCATTTTCAGATCAGGAAAAGGGGAAGCAGCATCAAAGGAAGAAGACCAAATAAACAAAGGATTAGTAACCACTTCCTTTTTAGTGGCACTAAGACATCATTACATAAATAACAGTAAAGCATAAGCGACCTGGATGCTGCTACACTCAAGTACCTGCTTCAGTTAGTGTTTCTTTTAACATGAACAGGAGTAAGTCTTTTTCAACAGCTCATCGGATTAATTTAAATTTATCTTAGGTATAATAATCTACCCACTGCCCAGAGCCCATTATATCGCACGACAATAATTATTTGTTAATGTCTTTTCAGCAAAATCCATTTAGGTCTAAGTGTCAATGGTGCCAAGAATAATAATGTATTAAATAAAAAAATTATGTGCTCAATGGTTATTCTCCTCTGACTGAACAAAAACAACCAATACCTTGCCTTGCACAATGTCCCTGCTATTTGTTTTTCATGGTTATAAGATACTTTACACTGCATTATTCAGCATGAGCTCTCTAACTCTGGAGCACATACCGACCAAGACTTGGATTTGACTACTTTTTATTTTAGACCTCTAAACCAAAGTACATTTTTCCCAAAAATTAGACAATGACAGTTTGACAGCACAAAAGTAATTAAAACTTTTCAATAAGTTGCTTTGTTCCTGTCTAGTGACTGCAGTCATTTACTGTGATAATAACCCCAATGTTTTATAATAAGTCACTTATTCTATACAATAAAGAATACCTGCAATGACTTCCTTTCTGAGCCAACCCACTGCTCAGCTGTGCTGTGCTATAGCATGACTTTCAATAACTCAAAGGACACAGAACAGCCTATTAGATGAACAGTACTGGGTCAACCATTCCTCGCAGGTTAATCAGGATTATTCGGATAGTCAGAAAACAGGACCCACAGCGGTGGATTAAAAAGGCATGCCTTTTGGAAAGTTTGAAGGGTGCTGATATTGCAATGTTGTCTTTGAACCTTCCAATGATGGCAACCTGAGTGAATTGTGTTTGCTTATGAGTAATTAAATTTGCACTGGCTTAAGAGATTAATCCTATCTCAGGTTACATCGCATCGCTGCAATGCTGGGGGTCGTAGCATAATCTGTGGTACAAATAAACAAAGCCTATTTAAATTAAACCACATACTCTACCGCTGATGATCAGTGTTGAAGAGCGTGACCAGATTTCAGTGGCAAATCTTTCCTTAATCGTGAACAGATAAACTAGCAGGCAATAAAATTATATATGTCATTCAATTATAATTGACTGGACAGTTTGTGGCCAGTGTTACATGGTTTTTGTTAGTTATAATAGACTCATTTGTGAGTTGGATGTTCCTAAAGACAAGACCACTGATCAGTCACACAGAGCATAAACTGACTGAGATCAGGGCATCGGAGCAGTACCATTTCTCATTCATCCTCCATTCATTTATTATGCCTGAAACTACAGACTGTCCTGGAAGCATAGTGTGAGGCAGGGTATTCCATGGACAAGATGCCAGCCTATCACAGGGCAAACACACACACACACACACACACACACACACACACACACACACACACAAAAGAGTCACCAAATGACCTGAAATACACGTCTGTGGACTGTGGAGAACTCAGAAGAGGGACACTCAAAGATGAAAAATGAGAGCACCAGTCGTAAATCCACACACAAATAATAAATCATTTGCCTAAACTGCTACACACAAAAAGTGAACCGCTAACAGGTTGGATTTCAGCTCACGCAATATGTCTGAGTCATTTCATAGGCTTCAGGAGCCTGTGCTGCCGGTGAAATAAGCAGATATCACCGAGACTCTTGGAAAAGCATTTTATAGGCCTCCTGCAACTGTAATTGCTTGGTGCAAGTGTGACACTCACAGCTTCCAGATCTTATCTTTTAAAGCAAACAGGACCTTTCACAGAGCACAGACAATGTGCTCTTAACACTGAAGGAGCCAAGCTGTCATTTGATTGCACTTTTCACCCAGTTTCTCTTTAACACTTGTACTCGAATTATGAACTTGCACGTTGAGACTTTTAAAATATAAGTATGCTATATACTGTTAAGTAACGGCAAAAAAGTAACAAATAATTAACAATTATAATACAATGATTTATATGTGTTAAACTGATCAAAACTGCCTTTTATCATACTGCACAAAATTTAAACTCCTAGTAAATCCTAGTAACTATTATTTCATTTCAGGGAAGAAGGTAAAGGAAGCACTGGGATTTGTACTGTGCTCCCTGCTCTTTGCTTCTGTGATAAGATTCAGTCTGATGTGATCTTCCATCAAATATTTCTTTAAATAATGTGTGGATGGATTTTTTTTTTTTTTTATTTCCATTACTTTACTTTTAAAAACACTGACATCTGATTTTAAGTAGCATGTCAATATGGTCTGACATTCAAAAACGTAGCGTTACCCAGATGTTTGCTGTAGAATGAATTTTCAACATTGACAGCTTTCAGTGGTTATACTAATTAGTATTGACTGAAAAGTTATTTTCTAGTGCTGCTGTATTTTGTACCAATATTCTTGCCACTAACAACAGTTATCAATAAAATTCAGTTTGTCCTTAACAAGAGAGATTAAACCACTGCTTGGAGTATAATTCAGGATACATTCTTTTAATGTACAGTACTAACTCTGTAAATGGGGTCATTATAACACCGTATCTAATCAGATAGGTGAACATCAATATAAAAATACAGTAGACCAATAATAACTTTTATTTAAAATATTATCAGAATCACATGTTATTTGTTATTTGTCTGTTTTTGTATCCACAAAAATATGTAAGGAGATAACTGAAACCCAGAAAATACAGTAAAAATGCTGTGAAAGGAAGATAAAATGAGAGTTCTAATCCTCCACCTCTGGTCCACACAGAGAGAGAGAGAGAGAGAGAGAGAGAGAGAGAGAGAGAGAGAGAGAACAGGGAAGTGGGTGTTGCATACACGCAAGTTGTGTGTGTTAAAAAACAGATTGAAAACATCTCACCCCCAGGAGGGAGGGGCCAGGAAACAATGCATGAGAGGTGAATGAGGATTATGACAGCATTAATAACAATGAAAGCAATGCCAAGCACATAAATAGCTATAATGCTAAATGGGACAGCATTAATCATCCATTAGCATTATTGTAGTTTGTAATTTGCCTAGTATTTAGCATTTATGTAGCAAAAATTCTTCAGCACATATTGATCTCTGATTTTCTTTTTCTGTTAGAAAAAGTTCAACCTGACTTTTCAGAGACATTTTGTGTGAGCTGCACTTCTAAGTCTTGGTAGGGGGTTTTGGAGTCTCTTGGAGTAAAGAGCACTTAGCTCTGCCCACTCGCCTGTATCCACCAACCCCCTAACCCTGAGGAGGCATCCTGTGGCCTGACCTGAGCAAGAGCTTGACTTATTGATGTGATGAGAATGCAGCTCTACAAAAAAGCAGTCCCCAACATTTATTTTACACACACACACACACACACACACACACACACACACACACACACACCCCTCTGAAGCTTTTTTTGTTCAATCCTCCATCATGTTCAAATTGTCAGACTACATTTGGTTGTAAAGGTCAACAGTCCTGTCTATGTAGAGCCCTAAAAAATGTTTATGAAAATACAGAAAAGGGACTGCTGCCAAATGGCTCTTATGTTACTTGCTCAGCAATGTCTCTGAACCCAGCCTTACATGTAAACCCTTATTCCAGCCACAGTCTTCTTGCCTTCTGAAAAATATGTATGTATACAGTATAATTTATTAAATAAATAAAAAAAAAAAAACAGTACACATGTACCTCACATGTTAGACCAATGTTCCTGCAACATGTAAACTATAATAGCTATAGATACAAGGAATCTGGACAAGATGGTGATGTGATGGTGGCACTTCCCTGTGCCTTTTAGTTTTGCGTAGCGAGTCAGAGTTCATCCAGTGAATCCACCTCACAAACTGTTTATACACCTGTGGTGCCTCCCAGATTGCTGTGCCTAGCTCCTCAAAACTCAGCCTTCAAACATCAGGAAGAGACACAAAGAAAGCACAGTACTCCACATCCCTCAGCAGTCCTGCTGTTAACACCCGTGTACGCTGTGGTGGTGACAACTATGTGCTGACGGGAGATATGTCTCTTAAATCAACCATGTGCACAGAGCAAATTATATATAATTTACACACAGAGCTCTGTGTGTGTGTGTGTGTGTGTGTGTGTGTATCTCTTTTTCCCCCTCTTTTTTAATTTGTGTGTGCACTTGTATAAAGGTCTGCAAGCAGGTGTAAGTATTATTAAAATGTATTAATTCAACCAATATTATACTACAACACGTGTCCCATTTTTTTTTTTTGCTTGAAATGATGTATTCCTATTTTTAGAAAATGGAACAGCTGGTAAGAATCTGTTAAGATTTTGAAGATCAGGTTCTCTCAAGAACCAACATTTAAAAAGAAGAGCAATTTCTCTACTGAGGCAGGAGAACGGGGCAAACTAGCAAAAAATATGGAGAAAATGAAATCAAAAAATTAGTATTTGGTCTGGTATCTTTTTTGGGCGCACTTGAAATTCCACAGAAACAATATAAATTAAAGTTCATTCGGAAAAGCAGGAAGAAATGACAGCTACGGTTGAGATTAACCTCCCTGTGTGTGAGTACTGCACTGCAGCCACACAAGCAGCCTGAATGGCAGATGTCATGTGATATCAAGCTTCAGTTTCCCGCTACTCCACCTTGACGTACAACTGGCACACGCTGAGAATGTCCAATTGTGCCATATCCCTAGGGCAAAAACACATTAGCACTGTGTTGTACAAATTAACCTCCTTAAATGGCAACCCCGTCTCCCTCTTTATGGAAAAAGCATTTCGGTTACCTTTTTAAGACCGCATGATGATTTCCTTTATACCGCTTAATCTCAGTAATGCAAAATACTTCAAAATCGGATCCTTAATAAAGTGGAAGCCAAAGTGTAGAAATAATAGCACTAACTCTGCGAGGAAAAAGCAAAATTGTAAAAAGTAATCTTCTTTAGAACTCATATCTGTTTGGATGGAAATTTTCAGAATGCGATCAGTAAGCCATGCGCCAGACTAATAAACCAACAATTTAAATAATACTTCATGAAAACAATTACATAACCAAAGACAAAAAAGTATGTTATATTAAGGCTTATTACTTGACTGTTACAAATTTCATCAGGGTGAAACATTCCCTTTGAAGAAGCAACTCTTATCTCTGCCTAGTAACTATATCAGAGACATTTACATGTACTAGCATATTCTTCTGTTCACCTAAGTTTACAGTTTTATTGAACTATAACCGCATACAAGAAAATGTCTAAAAACATACTAGGTCAGGAAAAAAAGAGATGTATGTACACTCAGTTGTGTAAAACCTCCATCGTGAAGGGCATCTAAAGGTCAGTGTGTAAGCCTATGCACAAGAACTGCAGTAACGTTTACTACATGTGGTTACCCATAGTATGTACTCGCGTTAATTTTACTGTGGTGGGTGCATGTCAGTTGTATGAAATCAGCATGAGAGCCCCACTAACTCAAAACTCAACCACTGGTTGGCCAACCTGCTCAAATCCAGACCCTACAGCTATTAAATGACTGCCCTGTCAATTACGTTAAAAGCCAGCGACAGACAGTGTAGCTGCAGTTGCTTATTGGTCCCTGTGCCTAGTGCTGTTGTTGTGGTTAAGTGCTGTCGAGACTCCATGGATAGCTGTCCAAACAATAGTTTTACCATCCATAGAGTTTTCATGGCCTAGTGTAGCACCATGTAAACACTGTACGTGGTTTGGTTGAGAAAGAAAACTATTTTTTGGTGAAAGCACTTCACAAAAATTGCCAAATGTCTACATGCCTCAGGCCATTCCTCGCTTCCTCCTGACCTCTGCAGAGCCCTTCGCATATCCGAAATGGCATAGAAGGAAAAAGACCGAGTGGCACGGACAAGCTGCACTTCTGATTTTATGTACTGTAATCTGCCATCATCATTATCAGTCATCATTCAATGAACCACTCATGCAACCACTATAATTTGTGTATTAAAACAACTGGCAAAAGACACTGTAAACCATTCAGATATGCAGATCCATATTAAGAGTGTTGTTGAGGAGAACGCTATAGAAACACAGCAAAGACAGGAATAGAAAGTGTTGTCACTGGGTTGTGTGACTCAACTGTGAACTATAAATCCAAACTTTTTTGGAGGTGTTCAAAATGCCTACTGTATTGTATTTATTTGCTTACGTTTCCTGCGTGGGACATCTCAAAATCTGCCTGCTCTTGTCTCTTTTCCAACCGATTTCTGAGCCCTCAAAGCTTCCTGGAGCATTAATAATGTATGAAGTCCGGAAACCAAATGAAAGTTAAAGTCTGCCAGGTTTGAGGCTCATGCGCTAAAAACACGAATGCTCTGCCAACTCCAAGTGTCCCTTTCTTTGACAGAGGCTCATTATCAACTTGCAATCCACAGGGCGTGTTCATGACATGCTAACGTTTTATAAAGTGCACTGATGGACTCTGCAGCTGAAAATAAGAACATCTAAACTTATCTGCAATGTTAACTCAAATCCTGTAAGGTGTGGCAAACAAATCAAAGTAGAAGAGCCACCCTGGAGACCTTCTTTTGTCTCAAGAGCACTGTAAAAAATTTACTGTCCCCTCTTTACGGTGCTTACACTGTGACAGACATCTCCATTAATTCAAATGTCGGGGCAATGCCTGTCCATTAGGTAGTCATGCTAATCCAAACCTTGAGCTTTTCGGAGATTATGGAAACGCAATTACTTTTATCAGTATGACAGTATATTTCACCCCTCAACTGTCAAGCAGGGAAGCATTTCAACAACAGACTGCCATCTGCCTAATGGAGACACTATCTTGCAGGCTATCTGTTATTTTGGCTGCCTTTAAAAGAAGTTACAACCACCATTATTGCTTTTATCTGTGCTGTTTTTCTCTTTCCTATTTCGCAGTTTCCTCAGTCAGACTGTCACGCATACTCCAATATAAGCTCACTGCACTTACTGTCATGGACCTGTCGAACATGATACTTTAATAACAACCTTCTAAATGAAAAAATGAAACCATAACTTGCTGGAAAATTACCTAAATACGACTAGCCGGCACTTTTAATTCAACTGATTTTTTTTTTTAGCTACATGTACAGTAGGTTAGATTAAAAGTTTGCAAGTCAAGACAGCCCATTGCTTCAATATGGGGAGAAAAGCTTAAAAATAATAAAAATAAAAAATAATCCCACATCTATATGGGGTAGTTCAATGCACAGATACTGTATATAAATTGGTAGAATTAGTAGCTTCAGATATGTACATGCTGCTAAGGTACCAAAAGAGTTTATAAAGTTTGCAAGGTTCTCTATTTGTGTGGCTGGCCTGCGTGTGCAAGAATTGGACTTATTCACTCTCTGGTCATCTGTTTGCCAAGGAAACAGACATCAACCTGACCATGGAGTGAAACAGTTGCAGAAGTACATCAGCCTCTGCATCAAAAACATGTCCAAAGTTCTTTAAATGTGTTTTTTTTTTTTTTTTTTTTTAAATCAGAAGGTGACTGTAATCTGTGGTCATATTTCTCACATGCGTCATTTTCGCAACTGTACACACGGACGCATCAGTGCCCAAAATCACAAAGGAGCAGCCGAAATCACACAGTACAGGTAAGTGTCCCAATGGAGAAAGGAGGCACAAGAAAGATGCACTGTTCCTACAAGGAGCTCTCATTATCTTCTTCTGTGTGACTGCCAACAAAAAGAAGTTTCCAGTTTTAACCAAGTGACAAAGAAAAACAAATACAAGCAGTTTCAAATTTGCCAAATATTTGGAGGGTACAAAACAAAGCTCTTGTTTCACACATGGATGAAAGAGTGGCCCAGCCTGTGCTCAACAGTGGTTTGTTTTGCCAAAAAGATTGGCTTGCGGAGACACAATTAATGTAAACAGCTGAAAAATACAGGGTTTCAAACGTGGGGAGCACATGCCCAAGACACCACTGCTAGGAGCACGAAAAAGGGCCATGCTCTTCTATGTTTTTCAGAGGATCCCATTTCCTTGGCCTCTGCAATTAATCAAAAAATTTCTTCTCTTCCTTCTTACATCTAACACTAGAGAACTTCAGTAATGTTTTGGAGGAAAATGTCCTTACCCCTAGACAACATGGAGCTTTGTGCAATTCCCATCAGTCAGCTGTCATGCTGTATAAAGAGAGAGGTTCAGGACCCCTCTTACGATAGCATCACCTCCCCCAATATGGCTGTCACAGCTACCCCTCTATTGCTTTAAAAGTGTCCGGTTTATGACCCCAATTTTAACAAGGTTTGGCCATGACAAACGCTGTGTTGTCTCTGAGGGAGCCGGCGAGGCAGGCCAGCAATAGCTGTCTGCCATGATTTCCAGCTTCTGATTTAGTGCAGTCATCACCCAGTAACTGTTATTCAGCAAAACCAATTCCCACATTACTGATCCACACACCACATAACTTTTGTATTAGGAAAGTCAGCACAACAGGTCTGCAAGCGGAGAAACCAACCACATGGCTCTGGTGTGATCTAGTTGATCTTACAAGCAGTAAACATCTTCCCACAATTTGCTGTGTTTGCGTCCTCCACTGTATTTCTTTCAAATATTCCATTATTATATTTTATTTTCAAGAAATGGTTGAAAAGAAGTTACCTACAGTGGAACAAACACTCAGAGATAATCACTGTAATGAGTATGATCCGCCTTACAACTGATGTGACTTACGATCCGGCCATTGCTCCCTAACCAGTGGTAAGTAGAGGACAGTCCGTACTAAGTTTCCATAACTTTTCAAAAACCTTCCGGTTAATATATGTCCCCTTCCACAAGGCTTTTAATCCCTCTCCGAAATGGCTCCTGGCCTTTATCTCCTGAAGGATCTCTGATGCTTCCCACTTCGCCTGGTAGTCTCCTGAAAAGGCCTCGCCTCAAAGCTGGCACCTTTCCTGTAATGGTGAATAGACCTTCAGGGCCACAGTGTAAGCAATTACTGAAGGCCTGCCACACAGACAAATGAGCACGGAAATAAAAAATGATACGGCCAGTGCACCTATCAACACAAATGCTTTAGTACTGACAAGGGGTCACCTGCATCACACTTGGCTGTAATTAATTCTCATCCACAATTTTGTGTTCCCCTGTATGTTGAAGAGAAGCACAATTTCTGTCATAGGCGCTTCAAAGCCTCAAGGATATTTAGAATCTCTGCTCAGCACATAATAAAAAGGCTCCTGAATATTGGGACATACTAGCGATTTTATGATATAAAGCTAAGGATTTGATTTATTTCTGGTTCAAAAAAAAATGTCTGATTGAATAGCACTGTGCCTGAAGCGTGCAGCTAAAGAACACAGTCAGTTTTTCTAGTTGGCCTCTTTCATATACATTCTAATGCAGTCCACACAATAATATTTTTTTTAAAAATGTATGACAGCTTCCAGATGTTGAAGCGATATCTGAAGGAACAGCAAAAACAACACATACTGTTCAAAATTTTATACTGGCCTTCCTCAACAGGAAGGTGCCATGACCACTGCTCCAAGCTCGCCTTCTGGATGCAGCTGCTGAGCTTCAAAGAAAATGATAACAGAGGCACGGGTATGAAAGTGTCTCCTTCCCACCTGGAACAACAGCTACCGTACCTCCAACTGTACACCAATTACTATGGCTAAATGAGAGCTAGCGACGGAGCACAGATTCTGCTGTGCCATCAAAGGAGAGGGAATCAAGGCACAGCCTTCTCTATACTCAGTAGCTTGAAACCGCCCTTGCAAACAGCGTTATTAATGGGGCAGGCCGACACTTTAAGTGACATGACTTAATGCATTTCCTTATTAAGCTTCGCAAATTAAGCTCTCGGTTGAAGTAACTCTCCTTCGGAGATAGCGCATTTAAATTTTTATGCATCCGGGGTGCCTCCTCCGGCGATGTCAGCCTGCAACCTAGAGGCATTTTATACAGTCAGGAGGTTTAACACTTGTTATTTATTTATCCTTAGTGTGGGCAGCCTGTTTCATCACTTTAAGACTAAAAAGCTTTTCTTTTTATGCATCACTGAGAAAGGCAGCTGTGCAGAAGTGTTAAGAGACAGATAAAATACATTACATTCACACGTGTATGCATTACATATAGTGTGTGCATGGGTGTCTGAGCCTTTTGAGTAGACAACGGTTTCACCCAGTTCCTTTGGAGTCACATAACTGAGGAGAAAAGCATCAGGAACGGTCCTGTAGACCTACCACCGCAAATGCAATGTGCTAGAAAAGCTCATAATAATGTAATTGTTAGATATTTAAAAAGCCAACCGGTGATTCTTGTGTGTGCTGCTCAAATTTTCACAACTCAACAATGCAGTATAATGTAACTGAATCAAAAGCTCAGCACAAGTGGACTCTAAGAGCTTCTTTTCTGCACTTCCATGACTTGGAGCGAGGTATGGATGTTGACTGAGTACTGAGAGGTAATGGGCAGCGACATTTGAGCTAAGAGTTTAATTTCCTGTGGACAGCCCTCTTCAACGAATGACGACAGAGGGTAAGAAGGAACAATGCCGTGTCTTTTGAATTCTAAGCTCATATTTCAGGGCAGGTCTGCTGAAAATGGAAAGAGGTGTAGCTTTAGCACACCGGGCCCTCAAGTCAGCTTCTAACTGGAGCTGCAAATGGGGTCTTGAACGCACCATGTGGAATGCACTCAGTCTCGCATTCCACAATCTGTAAAATATATCAGTCTCCTTGCGATGGAGCACACATGGATGCTGCTTGAACTGATAAGAGCCTCACAGTTTCTCTCCTTGCGTCAGAAAATAACTGTCCCCACCTCTGACAAATTGTCCATTATTTTCTCTAGCATATTGAACAGACTGAATTATATACACATGCAACAGGTTAAAATCATCTTTTAACAGTCTAATTGTCATTCTGATTGAAAACAGAACTGCAATTCTGCATACTGCTGTCTGTGACAATGGACACCTTGCTATCATGTTTTACTCATCCTTCAGTAAGTTACCCTGAATACCACTTTGGTTAAACTGTCAGAGATTTGTTGTCAGAGACTATTATGTAATTTTAGGCACGTTCACACACTGCACACACTATATTCCTTACATCTGTACGTATTAAGCCATACTTGACATTAAACTGCATTTCCTTTCTGAGCTGAGAAAACTCTGCTAACACACTGGACTCTCTACAAGCTAGCAGCATATCATACCATGATGCCTTTAGGGCTACTCAGTACAAAATCCTGGTCCAAGACTCAAACTACCCATTTGGTTCCAAGTCAAAGTCATTAAGCTTTTCAGATTCTGCTTAAGCATACCGATCTGAACCTCCCAGCTGTAGGCAAACGTGAATGTGAGTCTTAACATGTTTTACAGCACTGTTCTCTTTCTCCAGCACCAATATAAAACCGCTTCTAAAACCTGGACAAATGTGAAGAATCATCCATAATTTAGAAGGAAATGTGGAGGTCATGAAAAAGTGAAAAAAACATACCTGTCACAAATGTATTTGATTTCTGTTGCTGTCAAAGCATGGGTAAATGCAGCAGAGTTTAGAGAGAACTTCTGAATGGGTCTGAAGCCCACGGGGATCGGGTGGCTTCACAGATGTGTAAAGAGCAGATCACACCCAGCTCGGAGCAACTCAAATCCAGCGCTTGACCATTAATTATAACCACAGAGAACGAATCTGCATCAGTGAATGCTCTTAAAAAAAGACTTATGTATTACTGCTGGTGACTAACCGAGCCCACAGACTCCCCAGGTGCATGTTTAGGGTGTGGGGTCTCAGCTTCTGATTTCCACTCTGAGAGGGACATGAAAGAAATACCTTGGCAAGCATCCAGAGGGGTTTCACCGAACCCCATTTGTGCAAGGTGCCAGAACGTGATCACATTTTTACCCCAATCCACTACAGCCACACTAACTACAGGGGTACGGGTACATGTCAGGGGGTCTTATCCAACACCTATTCTGCAAGTCTATTCTTTAGCAAGAGTAAGGTGGTGTTGGAAACTACCGTGAGAATCTCCCTTTCAGGTGGAAACAGAGGGCACCTGTTATGCCTCTTCAGACAAGAAAAGAGAAGGCTACATGAAAAGCTTGTTTGTGGCACCTGTGACCAAAACTAGCTCTCTTCCGTGGCCCCACTTCACATTCAGGGCGCAGCTTAGTCTGCCGGGGCCTGTCAGCTGCTCCAACATGAGTCATGGAGAAATGCGGCAAGGAAGAGCCATCTCTGTCAGCATGGTCTGACAACTGCATTGTAAAACATTACGCTCGGCATCCATCACATTTATCATAAGGCAATCTCCGTGTCTTCACCTACGCAACGGATCAGCTAGGAAGCCTGTTTGCTGCAGATATGTCACTACTGCTGTGCCTTCAAGGAGGGTCCTCATTACGTGTACGATGGGAATGCGGGCACGGTGAGCCCATAGCACCAGGCGCACGTAACCTCCACCTCTCTCACGTGACCATTATGTGTTCCTTTTTCTTCAAGAGCCATTCGGGGAGCTTAAGTGAACACCCAGCAATCCTGTTATTAACTTATTTCACCATTATCTTCCTGCCGCTACCCATCAGCCCGTCACCTTGTCTGACCGAGAATGTTACTGACAAACCATAATTGTGTTCCGTGCATTGACATGCTTTCTCATCAAGCTGTAGCTGGTTACTATTGCAGGAGGCTTTATTCAAGTGATCTATACTTTCATCTGCATCTGTCTATATACAAATGACTAAATCAGTTATGAACTGCTGAAAAGCCTCGCATGCATTTGGCTTGGTGTGACTGAAGTATTTTCAGTCCAGGAACATACTTCAGTACATCCAATCAATCCTTGCATTTCATCAGGCAGAAAAAGTAGTCTATTTATAAAAAGCAGAACCACTATAGATTTATTGGTAATGGTTCAGGCACATGACCACACCTCCTTCCATTCTGTCACACTTCACCTACTATTTTTGTAGCCTGCCCAAACACAGTTGACAATGGACGGCTGGTGAGCTCGCCTTGTTTAAGTATGAGATGCTGATCAACTCTTGTGACACAGAACAATCCATCGAAATATTTCGGAAGCAAAGAGCAGCTACTGCTGAAAAGCGCAAGATGGTTTTTCTGCAAAGGCATCGCTATTAAGCTTTATTAACAAGTTGATAACAGCTTCCCTTATGAACACGTCTTTTTTTCCCATTAAGAATCCATCTGCTTTGATGGAACCAGAAGTACAGAAAATATTACTGGCGGGAGCAGGCACTGCCTTTAAAGACTTCTCAAAGTCTCAGCAGCAGCCACCTTGTACACTGTGCCTGATATATTCCAGACATTTCACTGAACACATAAATAATTGGTCATGGCAGTAACTCTGAGGATTATAATCCAAAACTAGTTGCGGTCTAGTACGCAGTAGACCAAATGGGCACTTAATTTCTGCTCTGCTGCTGTGTACTTAAGGGACTGACAGTTGTCAGCTTATCTGTGGTAAAACATTACTGGGGCAATTAAAAGTTATTGGAAAGTAGGAAGAAAAGAAGGGCCTGAATGGGGGGGGGGGGGGCACAGGATCAAAAGCTCCAGCACTTTCCCTCTTCTGGTGTCCAACAGCAGCCTAGTTAACAGCTGCAACCAGACTGTCCTGTACGCTTGCCTCCTGGTCCTTCTCAATACCGGCCTTGTAGGCCCCATTCTCAAAGGCAGCCCTGTGTCCCTTTGCCTTCACTGCCAGCAGCATCTCAAACAGACATTTCAATGACCTTGGGAGGCAAAGTGCCTCCGAAAAGACAAAAACAACTAAACAAAAGTTGAACAGAGCAACCCTGGCAAGTACTGCTTGTGCTCTGTTCCTGGTTGGGGTTAGTGTGTTTCAAACCATTCAACTGAAATTACATTTAGGCATCCTGGCAGTTTCGGGGGAAATCTTAATTGTCCTTGTCCAGTGACAGTGAAACAACTGTTCCATAGTCAGGGAACATGGCCCCATCTCCATGGTGGAGTCCTGCCCAATAACCTCATATGCCCTGAGATGGGACATATGGATGAATTCTGCACAATCCCAGAATGCTGCCTAGACAGATGCACTCTTCAGAAATGCTCATAAAACTGCAGCAGAGACAAGTCTGGCTTTTGTGGATAAACAAAGTGCTGGAAGTAAATCCAGGAGACAAATGACAGATTCCCATAAACAAACATGTATGATGAATTCAGCGTGCCTTTGGGAGAAGAAAAACGGAAGGACTTCAGAAAAATAAACTTGCACTGTGCTAGAACTTGGTGGCACTGTGAAGGACAGTAATTTACACTGGGACCTGTTTGATGGATTGTACTATTAAACAGGGGATGTATGGATACAGCAATAATGCATTCCACAGGGAAACCCAAAACCATGCACTACAAGTGAAGCAAGCAGACCTCTCTCCCTAACTCCTTCTCTTGACGGTCATAAAAGCAATGCCCTCAGCTTAAGGATTTCCACAGCCGGACCACCAACAGAGACATTTATTCCTACACCCCACCAGTCACCTGGGCTTGCTGGGCCAGAATTGTTTGGCACTGAGCCCCTGTGGCCTAAAACACACAAACATGGCATCTTCATCTTCATCTCAGACAATTGCCAAAGTCTTTCAACGTTTGTTGTGGGTCAAAAATCTGTCTCTTATTTCACTCTCATTTCAAAGCATTGTGTAGAAATTATCTATTAAAAATAAATAATCCATCTAATAAAACATTGTTCCCATGAAAAATCAATGTAACAAAATTGTAGGGGACTACTTTACAAGAAAGTAATTAAACACTTGTGTATTGTACAAATATTTTAAGTCACTTTAGACAAACGTTTCATGTAAAACAACAACAATAACTGATATCGTAACACTGGCAATAACACCGCAGCAGCTCCTTTGCGTTTTGAAACACCACCAGAAACATTTTAAGCACCATTTAAAATGTTCCTAATACTTTTTTTTAAACAACACAATTACTGCTATGCTGCATGTAAGACACAGTCACTGGTGTAGCGGATAATGCAGGCCAGGGCGCTGAGCAAGAGCTAAGTAAGAATTAGCGTACACCTGGTCACAGAACACAGAGCCTAAGCTTACAAATAGTTAAACTACCTGGAATCTCCCATAGCTCCCTGGTTGAGTAAATAAGTCATGTTTTGCCAGCATAAAAGTCAAATCATGACACTGCTTTCAGCCAGGGACAAAGGGAGACCCTGTATGTAGACATCTTCAGCAAAGTGGGCTGTGGGGGAGGCTAAAATCCTACTATGCTTCAACTACATCTGGTCATAAAAAATTACAACCATAGAAACATCACTGGGAACATGCTGGAGGCAGCACTGCACTGTCAATATACATAATGTCTCCAGCAGCTCAGAATTTAGTGCTCAAAAAGAAGAGTTTATCAGCCATTCATGCCTGAAAATAAGCCAATGCATGTCTGAACATTCAGGGAAAGAGCCCTCGTCTTATTGCTGCTCTTTGAAAGAATTCTGGAGGCTGCTGCAGCAGATCTCTGCATGTCTTTTAATTTTGTAAAGATAACACATTCAGATCTGATTGCCACTCCAGTAAGCAATAAACCAGCTATTTAATATATGTGCAATCAAACCAGAGTCTGCAGATGCAACCTTGCAAACACCTCGCTTCACCTCGCCGTCTATAAAAATGTGTCATCTGCAGCTACTACATGAAATCGAATTGCGCGGGTCAAAGCGAAAATAAATACAGCAGGCAGCTGCTACTTCACCACATTCTCTGGTGACACAACCGAAATAACACATGTTGCTCCAGAGCCCAATGGAGAACTGCAAAAAGGTTGGAGACAACCAAGTCACATGCCTGCCATTCCATGTAATCAGGACTCGAACCTGAATTGGCATAGACAATATGAGAGTGCTAAAAAACCCCAGCACTGTTGCTGGCAGCCTCATAAAGAATTGCTTTCTAAAATATCTGTTTTCATTCTCAATAATAATGGGCAAAAAAAATCTATTGATGCTTCATTAGTCAGTGTACCGGTACTCCAGCGAAAAAGCAATGATTCATTCTTTCATTATTTTCACCTCCGAATGCTCATTTGGGCCCAGGCAAATATTCCCTCCACTGCACTGCCACTGCACACATTTCATCATGTCTCTAAAACAACACAGATGGGAAGTCACGTTCATCTGTGCACGGTGGAGGGATGAGCCATATTGATTTTTAACCTTGACACACTTGTGGTTTCTCCTTCAAGCTATTTTTAAATCTGGGACTGAAGGTGCACCAGAGGAGCTTTGACAGTCAAACAGAGTAACCTTAACAGAGAACAGCAGCCATGTTGCCAACACCCTGCATCTCCAGTGGTCAGCAGATCTTTCATCAAGCCTGCAGTCTTCAGCAGACGTTGCAGGTAGAATCAGCACTCTAGCTACATGGATTAAATTAAAATTCCACCTTTGACATGCTTGATCTCGATATCAAATGGGGCTCATTCCATATTTTTACCATGTTTTGCTAATGTTGCGCAATAAAGTACGTTACCCTGACTGATCTGCCAGCCCTGCAGGACCTCTACACCCAGCAGTGCAAGAAGAAAGCACATAACATCCAGAGGGACAGCAGTCACCCCAGCCACAAACTATTCTCCTTGCTCCCGTCCGGAAAACGCTTTACAAGTGTTCGGACATGGACAAAAAGGTTCCAGGACAGTTTTCCCCCACACCGTAAGACTGCTAAACCACTGACCCCTCCCTCGGACAGTGGGAACAGTCAATCGGGGTCTGTCTGTCTGTATGCCTGCACCCCCCCCCCCCAATTGTATAAAACTACCGGTGGTGTGTTGTTGTAGATTTGGTTGCTGTGTGCAACCAAACCTAATTCAAGTAATTCAAGTATTTATTTAACTTTCCTGTACCTTATTTATACATATACATATTTTTATTAATGAGGATGCCCGGAAACAAAACTTTTCATGGTGACAACACTGCTATGCTGTGTTGTTCACCCATGACAAATAAACCTTAACTTGACTTAACTTGTCTCACTCTGATGTATCTAAAAAAGTTCCCCAACACTTTTCCCTTCAAACCCATCTACCAGCTTCAGGTCCCTGGGGACAATCCTCAGTGCATATACAGTATTCCCTGTCTCACTCCTGGAGTGTGAAGTACAGTGTCAGTGATTCAGCATGATTAAATGCAGCTATTACAGACCCGCCATTAGCACTGGAGACACAACCCTGACAACTGATTCACAATGCCCTTCGATTCAATAGAGGTGGCGCGTGCAGCCGTAACAAACAAGCGGATCGAAGGCCGTCCTAGAGGCTGTGCCATGCTGCTAACACACTTCTGTCCTCACTCAGGCATGATGATTCATTGCGCAAATGACAGCTCCCTCTGCCTAAATCACACAGCACTGTGGGAACGAAAAGTTCTCATCCCACCGCTCATGACGTGTGATACCAAAATGTAACCAATGGTATCATTTCAATGTCAGGGTTTTGTTTATTATTCACAGGATTGTCACAGGTTTCTTAAGCAGGACTTTTAATGAAGAGGTAAAGAGATAAGGGATTTACAACAAAAGCATTTATCTGAATGGCTTCTAAACTTCTCATATTTATGCCCATAAACTGTCATTTATTCCATAGCCACTGCTTATGCCAATACTCTGAGTAAAGGGATGTCTGTGTATTTGTGTGTGAGTGTGTTACAGAGAGAAGGGAAGCAAAGAAATGCAAGACAGAGTGAACAAACATACATACTGGTAAGTGTGCGTAGGCCTTTGTGCCCGTTTGTCTGTTCGTTGGCTCTGTATTACCTCCAGCATCTTCCAGGCCTCAATCTGCCAGGCAGGCTCTGCGTCACAGGTGAGGCCAAGCAGAAGAGGGGGGGAAAACGTGCTCTCGAGGCGCTATCTCTTGGTCCACCCGTCTGGTGCAACACCACCCCAAATCAGCAGCACTCTTCCCCAAGGGGGTGTCCCAGTGCAATAGCCTGGCAGCAGGCCATCTGCCACCCTCCTCTTACATGGCCCACCCCACCTCCTGTTCTGCCCTATCTTTGTACCAGCAGCACAGTCCTCCAAGACGACCTTTCTCCCCCCCAAACATATTCATCGGACCACTGGATACTCAACATTTATGTATTATTAAGCTTTTTTTTTTTTTTAATTATTAAGTGTGTGAATGGCTTTTTCATGTTCCCGACACAACCAACGCCCACTGCGTCTCAGCAGATTCACTGACGCCTCATCTTTCTGTTGCTTGGCCCCACGGGAAGTTTGTATTCCTCGTGGCATTTTCATTGTTTTTGTCTCCATTGTTTTTGCTTTACTGATTTAGCTACATCTGCACACCCTCGCACTTTCTCCTATGCCATGTCTACCCCTGCATACAGTCAATCGTGTAGAGTTTGTCACTGCCAGGAAGGTTAGTAAAAACTACGTGTAACTGTAAGCAAGAGAGTGCGTTACACTGAGTGTGTGTGTATGACTGAGTGAATGTGTTGTATTCCTCTGGTGAATAAACGGGTGAATGCAGGGAATTAAGTTATTGTCAGTCACCTTAAACAATGTTAATAACTGTTGTGTCTCCCTTCAGTGGAAAATGTCTGCTAAATGATACATTTAAATATAAAATAAAACTTTCCTTAAAATTCTAGTTTTGGTCCCATTTCTTGATCTAAGATGTTATCTGTACCACCAGATTGCTATGTTAATATGAAGCTGAAATATCCTGCACATTTACTTTATAAGCTTGAGCGTGTCATTTGCCATTACTAGCATAGTGAAGGAAGGTATTCTTGTGTGCGGGTATACGATGTGCATGCATAAATCAACTGCCCGGCCAAAAAAGTCTCACAATCTAATATTTGGTTAGAGCACCTTTAGCTTTCATTATGGCACACATTTGCCGTGGCATCATTTCAATAAGCTTTATGCAATGTCATAACATTTATTTCCATCCAGAGTTGCATTCATTTTTTGCCAAGATCTTGTACTGATGATGGGAGAGTCGGACCACTGCGTAAAGTCTTCTCCAGCACATCCCAAAGATTCTCAATGGGGTCAAGGTCTGGACTCTGTGGTGGCCCATCCAAGTGTGAAAATGATGTCTCCCCGAAGCACTCTTCCACAATTTGAGCCCGATGAATCCTGACATTGCCATCTTGGAATATGAAGAAAAAATCCATTGATGGAAAAACCTGCTCATTCAGTATATTCAGGTAGTCAGCTGACCTCATTTTTTGGGCACATAATGTTGCCGAACCTAGACCTGACCAACTGAAGCAACCCCACATGATAACACGAAGTTAAATCAACGTGGGGACTTTTTTTTTTTTGGTCGGGCAATGTTTGTGAGACTGGTGTCCATTCCAGGCTGTATTGTACTTCACACTATGCTTTGGGGACAGGCTCCAGACCAACATAATCTTCCTTTGGACAAAAGGTTGATTTAAACAAATTTGAAAAATGAAGAAAAAAAAAAAAGACACTGTATAGTGAGTGTCTTGGTTTAAAAAAAAAAAAAAAAAAAAACTCATCAGTACTATATCTTTTTAAATGCACAATATGGCCAGAAATATGAGGACTCTGTTTCTAATGATGGAGCTGAGCTGTTTGAACCATACCCATGCAGCAGAAAAAACACACTGTAGACAACTGTGTGCTTCTAGCTTCATGGCCACAGTTTGGGGAAGATGCTCCTTTCTTGCTCCAGCATGACTGTGCCTCCCCACAGTGCACAAAGTGAGCTCCATGAACACACAGTTTGCCCAGGTTGGTGTGGAAGAATTTGAGTGGCTGCACAGAGCCCTGACCTCAACCCCACCGAACACCACTGGGATGAACCGGGACACCAACCGCGACCCAGGCATTCTCACCCCACATCGGTATCTGACTTCACTTATGCTATTGTGGCTGAAGGGGTACAAATTCTGACAAAGAGTGGTGGGGGCTGTTATAGCAGCAAAGGGGAAAAGCTCTACATTAATGCTCATGGGTTTGCAATGGGATGTTCGACATGCACATATGGTGGTGGTGGTGGGGGGGGGGGGGTGATCCTCAGGTGTCCACATACTTGTGGCTATATAATGCTTAACACAGACGTACAGAAAACTCTGTTACTGATTTTTTTTAATTCAGATTTTTGGAATGGAGACCTCCAAATTAAGATTCTAGCCTAAGGCAACAAAGACCTAATCTGGCTAAAGTGGCCTGATAGCACAATTTTAGCCATGCTCGTGATCATTATAAAGAGGGGCATTAAGTGTATCTAAAGGCAAGGTCAAAATAAGGACAGATGTGGGGCCTTCCATAGAACTTTGTGTGTCCCAAACAAAATAACCCTCACGTCATCATTCATGATGGTATGGTGAAGAGTTAAGGTTACTAGTTAGGTATGCAGCTGTGTCCCATGCTTTAAAGCTTGACCTGACTTCCAGTCTCATGCACACAAAACTGCTCCAAACATTTTGTGAGCAGGGTCCAGACCAAAGCATCACCAGATGCTTCCTCAATGGTTCACCAGAGACCTGCTTCCCCATAATTTCAATGTGGTGTCGCTATTGTGATTAATGGCCCAATTACTAAGACTGAAGAAAAGCATGTCCAAGTGAGTTCCACTAAGTGTTTCCTCAGACCTCTCTCTCCTACTAGTCCATTAATCAATGGTCTGTGATACATGCAGGTTTTTTTTTTTTTTTTTTTAAATAAATCTAAGATAGAGCATCGTAAATGTTTTGTGATGGTATCAACCAGGGGGTTGTTGGCAACCAGTCTACATTCAATAATCTAAAGCAGCAATTCTGCATCTGCCCTTACTTCAGACACTTGTACATTTCCAACTGATGACATGATGTGATTCACTAAAATGTGACCCATGCCTGAATCAAAGCACAGGTGGAAATGAACCATGAGAAATCTGAAAACAGAAGTTCTAAAAACCAATTACAGAAACAGGGCATTTACAGGATACCTGGCATCTGCACTATACAAATACATACTGGACAGAGGGAAAGGGCCTTTATCAGCACATAACTCATCCACTGACCCAGAAAGTTAAATCCCTTATGTCCAACTTTTCTTAAATAGGGAGACATTAAAAGATGGAGTGATAAAAATAAAACTTGTAAAATCAGAAGCAAAAATGCTTTATCCCACAGGATTACAGGTCACTAAAAATTATACTTGCGAATCAGCACTACTGCCTGCTGATCTGTTTGTTTTCATGCTCCTAATTCTTGTATTTTGGTATTTTTGTTTATGTTTACATGTTCATGTTTACACATACATATTCTGAAAAGCAAGTACAGAAAAGTAAAAAGACAAATCATGTAATTTTAATGAACTGCAGTTCTGAGCTACCATAAAATATGACAGTTGTTGTAAGTGAACTCGGATGAAATATGTACTCCGCTGGGAAAGATGCATTCCAGCAGCCAGTGCAGTACACAGTTTACAATGAATACAGGCTCTCTTCATAATAATTCAGTCCTAAGAATAAATATTGGATGCAGACTCTTTAGTCTGGTAATAATAAAATAGCTATGGCTTTGGTCTGGTGGGGCTGGCAAGATTTCAAGTAAAATTTTCAAGTTTGTTCACCACTACATATTGTGGATAAGCATCAACATTGTGTAGCAGCATGCATGTTGTTACCCATCTAAGACCCTTGCCAGCTGTTAGCAAGCCAAACTTTTACCAGGTCATGCTGATCTTCCTAACAGAAACACTTTTTAAATAATTTTATTCCTGGTAAATTCTAATATCGATCCAGAAACTAAATGATAACTATGATCTAATGCCAGATTGTATAGCTTGCCCCCTTATATAGAAGGCAAATAATGTTTGCATTCTTTTCAACGTTAAAGTGCAGGCTGCAGGTGGGCAGTTTCAAACTCGCTCCTGATACCGAGATCCGAACATGATGACTGAATGTTCTAACAGCTGACTTCACTTCGCCACTGCCCATAGACTCACAATACTAACGTGCACACCCCCAGTAACGCGCTCACAGTACTGCTGACACTCAGTTGCCAGGAAACACCAGATCAATATTTAATTTTAAACAAATAATAGAGTTCAGTTCTGGCCAATAACACAATTCCAAAAGCAAGCACTACCACAAAGCCCCCACCCCTTCAGCAATAAATTACTTGTTTTCCTGAACATATTTTTTTCTTTCAGAAAAAATACAGTATTACAGTCCCTAAAAACAGAATCAAGAACAGTCTTTGAAACAATTTACTTTGAAACAAATGAAACCGTTTCATTCCTCTACAAGTCTTTTCTTCCTATGCATTTTGGCATTTTCCAACAGTTGAACTACATTGGATTTAAATTGTCCTGTAAAGGCCTGCACGGTATATAGACAAAATCCTGAGCCAGGTAGTGAAATTATTTGTGAAAGCCTTCGTGTAATCTTAAACAATATTTCTAATTCTGTTTCTGTTTTATAGGCTCCAGATAAAATGGTTAATGATTATGGATGGATGGATGGACGGATATTTTTGTTTTGAAATAGTCTGACATTAATATTCTTCTAAAGGGATGTCATTATGATTGCTAAAGATCAACCTATTAGCAGATCAATTAAAGTATTACGCTGCTTGAAGAAGACTGTATTCAGAGTATAACAGTAACGTGAATCAGTTTCCAGATCCAGTGAGGAAGTAAGTCGGGGTTTTTCCCACTGAAGAGAACAAGTGTTAAGCTCTAAACATGCTGTCTCCATTTTCCCCTCTGTTCTGTATTGCTTTCTCGCCGATAGCGGGAGAGCTCATTAAGATCAGTGCACAATGAGTCCATGCTCCTAATGAGAACACGGTGCAAAATGGACCGTCCTTGGTCAGTTGGACACATGCGTGTATCTGCCTGTAATCCGTTTTCTAATAACAATTAGTTTCTTGCTATACTACAAACTCACTCATTTCCCACAAATGCCTTTTTTTTTTACATCTTAAAAATATTACAATAATAATTTACTTTGGACAAATCTGACAGGATGATTAATGGAGACTGGGCTCTCCGGTCACTCCTGAATGGAGCTGTTCTGTAATGAGGTCGAACACAATGTTACCGGTTCCCATGGGCCACAGAGCTCTCTGTCTGCAGGCTGGGCTAAAGAATTCCCCACTGGGACCGACATGTACACATAGCCTAGGTTCTCTTTAGTCCCCCTTGTCATCTGTCCTGTAGTAAACAATTCATACTGCATATAGTTAGATGGTTAGATGAATGTTCTTGTAGGCTCCCACATTGAGAAGCCTGACATTCTTTTTCATAATTCCACAAAAAAAAAAAAAAAAATCAAAACAGTGCTATTTAGAATATATACAAGTATAAAACCAGTCATTAACAAACAGGCATGGCTTAACAATTGCAGTTATTATTAGGAGCTCCTAATGCTTGTTGTTTAATTTGGTAGCAACACTATTAAAACTTCTCCAAATACAAGTATGAAATACTTTGAACTTTTCTTCAGTTCTTGTTATTCACAAACAGCACCCATCTATTGCCAAACTCAGGCAGAAAGTGAGTTACAGTAAGTTATTCTCCAATCCGCACTTGATGCAGAAGAACCAGTGCGCAGTACTTTACTGCACTGTTTGTTATTTATTTATTATTTATTTATTGCACGTATTTGCACTGTTTTTCTTTTGCACCCCCAGAGAAATAACATTTTGACCCTGACGTATACCTGCATACGGACGGGCTGACAAATAAAAGACTCTCTTGACTACTTATTTTCTCAGTACTGCTTGCCATTTAAAAGTGAACAGCTTTAAAAATTATTTCTCATTTACAGTGCCACATTTCAAATAAGAAAAAGATGGCAAACAAAACACTCGCAGCCATTTCTGCATTAACAAAGCCTACATATAGCACTAGCCATCTGTCCCTCGGAAAATGTAGATTAACAAATTCACTAAAATGGACTAAAAACTAATCTTGCTGCTTTTTCGTGGTCTTCCTCTATGGATTCATGGACACTTAAAGTAGTGTCCGAATAGCCCATCCTCCTTTTACCTGATCCCAACTAGACCGTGCAAAATCACCCTTCATTAAAACCCTCATAATACAGTGAGAGCAGCCCCATTGTGTTTTTTCAAATCAGAATGAGTACACAGAGAACAAAGTGTATTGCCTTTCTGGCTGTTAAGGCTGTTAAACCACTGCCCTGTTGTAACTTTATTTTCAGTTCAGCTGAGGGACACACTATTTTCCTGCTTGGGAAAACAGCCTTTCCAAGTTATCTAAGTCAACCTTTTCAGGTTGACACTATCAATCATGCTGTTCAAAGAGGTAAATCATCCTTCAGCTACTTGGCAGATAGCCTTTTTTTGTTTATATAACCAAAAAAAAGGTAAACCACTTTTCTAAAGTTGAATTTTCTCATGAAAAACACCACATCACTCATGAAAGCTACACAGTATATCTAAGGGAGTTAGAGTGTTCAAAATGTAGGTAACAATGAACACACAGTAGCACTGAACAGGAAATGATGTAGAAAACAGGGATATATTACAAACACCACTCATCTGCAAACGTAAGCCATTCCTTATCAGAAAACCACCACATAATGATGACGCTCACTTGGGTATTTTGCTTGCACTCCCAGTTCCTCTGATGTGTACATACAACAAGCCAGCAGAGCAGACCAAGAAGGTTTCAGCATTTCACTCAGGCCTACAGGCTGAATACCACATGGCAACTCTGCTGCAAAGTGACAAAACATCAGCCCAATGACCCCTGTGCTGACTTCACTGAGCACAGCATCTGAATACTCACACCAAGGGACTGAATCAATCACATGCAGCTTGACACTCCCTTTGTTCCAAAATGTAAACAGATGTAACATGGCACTATTTGCAGCCCCACTCTTACTGACATCCACTTTGTTAATGTAGCAAATCACATCATAAGCAACGTGTACTAGTGATATTTAGTCTGCACTCACAATTTCAAGACTACTCATATTCCTTCACTTCCTTCATAATATAAAATCTGAGGTTAAAATTTTTAGCAAAAACAGGTGCCTCTTTGCCAGACATCCTTCTTGGATGATGCTGCCACTTTAAGAGAAAGGTATTGTGTGCTATTTTGAATCCTGATCTGCTTAAGCTGTCACACTCCTCTGAGAATGAGCTGCCAGATGAAGTTTCTGGCCTGTGGCACTGAGCACCTTTTGCCCTTTATTGCCCCTACCTCTATGCTTGGCACCAGGTACAGATAATTAAAAACTGTTTGCCCTCTCCAATGTAAGGTAAAATAAAGGCCTTAAGTACCATGGACAACTGGTAAAGCACAAAGGGTTATCGCCGCAACAGTCTGGTTCATGTGTCTATTCCTTACCAGGCCTCATCAAGTTGTTAATAGCCAGCTGGTCTTAGCAGCACTCTTTTCAGGTGATGGACATTAATCCTGAAAAATAAGTAGTCAGAAGCAATTTTCATCCTTATGCAGCTTTATCAATTTTGTTTCTTAGCCAATCTCCAAAACCTACAACCGATAATGAATAAAGAAAGACCCAGAGTCACTGTCAGGAACTGGCCAGGTGGAGCTCGTCTACCTGTCACAGGTGCACCGGATCAGCCGCATTACCTCTTAATTGTGATGTTATGGTTTGATTTCAAACTAATTCCAAGTTACCAACAGACTTCCAGTACCAACTGTGTGCGTAATTCAGACATTAAGGTATTTAGTTGACACTTTTGTCAGAGATGACAGAACTACATACAGTATAGCAACCACTGTACAATCATCCACACCAATTTAACAAACTCATTCCCTCACACATATAGACGGTACCGGCAATTTGAGCTGCACCACGCAGAGGAAGCTCACATAAACACAGAAAGAACATGAAAACTTCACACACAATTCAAGTCATGTTAGAATACATACCCAAGTTGCTGGAAGACACCAGTACTACTTGCTGTGCCACCCACTGCCACATATAATGCCAGTACATCAAAATAGTCTCTGTATCTATAAAGCTCATCTTTTGTTTGTCCACCTATTTGTTTTTTTATCCACAATGTTTTTCAAGCAAAAAAACATTTTGGCCCATGGGTGTTTCTCATCATAAGTGAAGTTTTTGTATAGTAGGCAGTTCCAAGCTAATTCATCAGAATGAGGACAAACAAGTTCTCTCTCTCTCTCTCTCTCTCTCTCTCTCTCTCTCTCTCTCACACACACACACACACACACACACACAGTAAGATTGTTTACCTCCAGGGAGATCTCACAGAATTTGTCAGGATAAGGTCAAAGAACAGAGTCTAACAACTAGGAGTGTAAATTATACATGACACACATGGTGCTGCACACATTACTAACATAAGAATAATAAAGTTTGCCGACATATTTTTGTATTTTTCTCCTTTCCACTTTTCTGTTGGATTACAACTGGTGCATGCAACACTCTCTACTTATGTACTTAAGTACCTTAAAGTGCAAGAACTTTAAGGGTAACATATTTTGGTGTATCTATTTATCTATGTATCTATCTGTCTGTAGGTCTGTCTATTAGTTGGCATTCAAAACTGTGTACGTTATCTGTTTAGCACTGCCATCTACAGACAGCCTGAACACAAAATTTGGTTCGTTCTACCATAAAAAGGGGTTTCAGATTGTAAATCCCCTGGTATTAGAGTCCAGCTAACACTGACTGGGGATGCTGGGATAGGGTCTGCTCTAGTGAAGAAAATGTTTGCTATGCAAAGACAGGGAATCAGACACATACGATCGGCAAATGCCACAGGGTTTTGACTGCCGACGCAGATTAAGCACGAGGTGTGTCACTCAAGGTACTGTTTTAGAACTGCCGCTTTGCAGTCGAAAGAGCTTGAAATGGCTTTGGGGGAGTGAGGAGACAGTCACTACTGACCAGCTGATCTGTGTTACAGCTGTCTTCTAGAATAAGAGGTTCATCAACTGTATGTAAACGTCACAAAATATGGCAGCCATGTCTGAGGCCATGTTTGGTACATTACATTAAAACATGTACAATTAAACAGCCACGTAGGAGTTAAAGCTGATCCAATAGCCACTGTACCCATGGCATGAACGACAGAGTACAACATCCCTCTTGTGCTTTGCCTACCACACTTGCAACGTTGGCTACTTGCACTTCATCTCAATTGTCCTTTATACAGACTAGACAGCAAGCTTGCTATAAATGATGGCTTTTCTCTTCTGATTTCTGTTGCAGATATTTAACTGGGCAATTCAGGTTATGTACTATGTTCAGTGCCACTGCAAATTCTAATTTTGCACTTAGAACCATGAGACTGTGACTGTGCATTGTGGGGTGAATGCTTTCCGTGTACATTACATGTTGGCTTAGAGTCCATTTTAGGGCTTGCATCTGCTGTCGAGCAATGCTGTTGAACCCTTCTATTAAAATGCCTCTGGAAAAAAGAAGTTGAGGCAGGATGGTGCGACTGTGGAAAACAGTGCACGCAGAAACAGAAGTAAGAAAGTTAGCAGATGTTTATATGTGGTTTGTATTTGATTAACAATGGGGTGTGGCCAGAGGATTAAGTTTAATGTGTCCCTCCAAATTTCTTGTTTTGGCAAACTCCAGTTAGTGGTTTGACATGGGTTCTTAACTATAGTGCCACACTTCAGAAAACTGATGTTGACAACTGCGCTTTGAGTAGAAATGTTGTTTCAGCCCAAGACCTTGATGTTCCATAGTGAATATGCTACACTTCTATTAGTTTAATACTACTGAGGCAGGAATGAGCCACAGGGGAGCCTGAAGTCTTGGAATAATGAGATTCCTTAACCACCACGTTATATTTCAGCTGAGAAAAACTGTCCTTGATTACTCATGCCATCTCAAGCTGTTCTGCCAAATCCCTCCTTACCCTCCCAATGACACCAAGAAAGTTAAAATAATGCAAATCAGCTCACTACAGTGCAGATTCCTCCCTCTGCACACCTGACTTCAACACCATCTCTCTTTGCATAAACCGATCCTAGAGCAGTATATGGGGATGCTTTGAGCCGGGCATGTTTTGTAGTAACAATTGTGAGCTGAGCATAATAATAGCATAAATGTACCACTTAATCGTGGAGGCTCATTTTTATCTATGGCAGCCCCTGGAGACCGATTAGGTAGAGAGCGATCAGTCCGTACTTTTAAAACTTTGCATTTGGTATATCTCCTTTCTTTTTAACCCCTACATCCTGAGTGCATACTTACAATTTTGTTCATGAAATACTTCTCACTTGGCAAGAGTGTGGACAACATGCGAAAATATGGCTAATCGGCCTTTATTCCTTTAGGAATAGTTTGACTCCTTGCTGCTTGACTGATGTCCTTTCACAGAAGACGACAATGTACCACAGCTGTAAAAATTCCCATCAGAACTTGGGGTTCTTGTTGAGAACTAAAAAAGAATCAGTTGAGTTAATATCCTTGTCCAAGGGTCAGAAGTGAACTATCCATAATTTATTAGCTGTATATTACAGTGGACTGGTTTTAAAAACCAGCTACCAATTTATACGCAGACACAAATGCCTCCTGCAACAGCTCTCTTTCTCTTTTTGTCTGATTCAGTGCTGGCCTCATTCTGCAAATTAAGAGTGATACCAGTAGGGTTCTAGAAAGAAGCCTACATCTATTGTTTTGGGTACTTAACCCCAATAAATCACATTGTTCCATTCTCAGGCAACACAGCAGGGTTAGCTAAAAGAACAAAGACAGAGCCCTACACTGGAATTCTTTTCAGTCAAAGAGGCAGAAGACCCCTTTATGTAGTGGGGGCAGAAGCATGTGTGTACGCCATACCATTTTGTGATAAAGTAACCAAAGTTAACAAACAACTAATATTCATGTACAATAACCACTGAAGAATTCCCTTGTCTTCGCTGTAAAAATCTACATTTACTTCTTTAGCAGAAGCTGAAGCCCTTACCTACGACAGCTTACAGCGGTACATACGCTGCACTTTATTCCCTACAATCATTCACCCTTCTATACAGGAGAGCAATGAAACACATATACATGCTAGAGGGAACTGAGTCATCCTTCACTTAAAACACATGTTTTGGGACTTGTGGGTGGAAACCAGAGCACTCGGAGGGAACCTACGCAAACATGGGGAGAGCACACAAACTCCACAGAAACCAAATAAGGACTGAAGCTGCATCCGGTTGCAGAGCCATTCATTTGGGTTACTACTCCATCGCATTGGTGCTACCCGCTGCACATCCAGTTAAAATCAATCCATCTAAAAGAGCACAGAAGAAGGATACGTCATGCCCACCTCTGACCTAGAACCCACTAATCACAAGAGTGGAAATGTACTGAGCACCTTTATTGTTAAATGGAAAATGTTAATTTAATGTTTTTTTTTACTTGAGTTCTTATACTGATTACATTATATTGATTGTGTGCTTTCTGCAAAAAATGTTCAAAGCACCTTACAACTGAAAGGTTGTAAAATTCACTCTTGTTTTCACCTGTAACTAAAGCCTAACTTTAAATTTCAATCCATGCAAAACTGTAGAGGACTTTTAACTGACACACTTTAGATAAGATGCCAGCAGGTTATTATGTTCCGTATAACAGGTGATCTGATTAGACAAAAGAAGAATAAGTACATTTTTAAAACATAGTTACATTACTAACAGGTTATAAATGTGTTGCTAACGAAATAAACAATCTAAGATAGTGACATTAAAGACTTGAAACATTTACAAAAATTCTGAATACGCAAATACACTCAGGCACAAGGCTGCGTCATGTAAAGAAACAATGTGCTTTAAAAACAGCCTTTTAAAAAGCTTTAGCCTAAAGAGTATGCACTTTTCATTAAACAAAGCCTTTATAATTAGCAGTACACATACACAGGCTATGTAGCCTACATGGCAGAAAAAGAGACAAGTAGCCCAATTGCTTCACAGCCAAATTGTGACCGCATGCATACAGTATACAGTACAGCCAACACACACAGAGGCATGGGTGAGGACAAGGTGGGTGGGTAAAATGTTGAAAGTCATGTCGTTCGTATACAAGAGGCCAGACACATAAAAGACTACCACCACTTATTCTTATCAAAGAAAGATGGTGTCATTTTGCACTTTTTTTTATTTATAATGCCACTATAGGCACAAAAAATATTATAACTGATAAGTGAGTCAGCATTCCTGTGACTGGCAAACAGTTTGTGACAAGACCCACAAAGGAAGCACTCACTTTGACATCATGCACAGATAGTCTGATTAACAGAGTTAGCCTGAGGAACCAGTATTTGGCTCTTCAGAATATCACAGACTTCCAGTCAGGCTCTTTTTGCCCTTACACACATAATATTTTAAGTAATTTTTTTCTGTATGAACAATGCAAGTAAACCAAACATGCACACCGACCTGCTGAAGATAGATTAAAAACAAAAGTAGTGCATACAAGGTTCATTTGTGCTGGGTGTCTAAACTGTTCACTAGCTAATCACTGGCATCCCTAGCTCTTAGAGATCTAATATTTGCTTCTGTAATAAACAGTGAATTGAAGTTTGTCTACACTATCCCCACCTCACTTGTGCACCAAGTAGATACTTGCAACCTACTTCATACATTCCTGAAGCCAAGCCCCACCACGTGCCCCACTGAACCAAACAAAGATGATGCCAGTTCACCAGAACAAAATCGCTCCTTGGGCAGGTGAGCACAAAGTTTCTAATTCTTTTATCTTCATTTTCACTGTGTGGAAAGACACTATATAGGTCTCCTATCAGTTAAAATGCATTATTAATGAGCTTCAGTTGCTCCAGGAATTATATTTAGGCTCTGTGTCCATCACAGCTTGTGTTGCACCCTTCAAGGCTTGGATTCACAGGTGCTTTGAAATCAAAAAGGCATAACAAGCAGAATAAACAGCAAGTCTAGCTCAGCTGAAATTCCCTGTTGTATCTCAGTGACAGAGCAAAAGTGCTGTCCTTATGTGACACAGATGTCCCTTGTAGCTAAAATAAGCAAGCAGACACAATCAAACTACAAGGCTTTGACCTAGAAGCAGCTGAAAAAAAACTCACTGGCAATACAAAGAATTAAACAGAAAGAAGGTGTCACCTTATTTTGTGAAGATGGGAAATTTAAATGACATGGAACTGACAGTAATGCTCAAGACAAAATGGGGGGCATTCTAAAGGCGTTTTTCAACTCAATTTTTTGGTGAGAGTGGCTTAAGTGAGTGCAATACATCCATTTGAAACGCTAAAAATGGACTGAAATCAGATGCAAAAGGATGTGTAAAACACTACATAGTTCTACCTCGCCGAACTTATGTGTTATGCGCACTTACCCAAAGGGCATAACTAAGTCAACCGCATCCACAAACTACCCTGTGAAGGTTCCAGAATGAAATGTTTCTCATCACATGGTGTTTTCCCACCGGGGAGGGGGTGCTGTTTGCACCTGCAGCCAATGGCATGCTCCAATGCATTTAATGAGTGGTGGTGGGGGAGACGTCTGGCTCCTGGGATCAGCCATTGCCATTGCTGGGGATTACATCATAGACTGATGAGTCACTACCAGAGTGGGGGAGGAACAGTGTATGGGGGGCATTCAAAATGCGGCACAAATCTTGTCCCTCTCCTATTTACTAACGGGTTTTTTGACACCCATGCGTGTGCGCACGCGCGCGTGCACACGCAGAGTAGGGGCCATGTGTGCAATGCCATGGCCCTTCTGCACATGGACACCCTTGGCCCTTGAATGAGGCTTTCCACTTGAATGGAGGGAAATCCTTTCAGAAAGACTGGGTGCAGGGTTTGCTTTTCAGCCCATCAAACCCAGTTCCCTCCTTTTTTCTCTGATGCTCTATGGGTCGCCTTCAGAGCTCACACAATGCAAATCAGATGGGTCCCCATTCAAAGGCTGATTAATATGCAAAAGCAGGCCATCTTCATCAAACACAGCAATGGAAAAATATAGACGAAATGGCCACTGGCAAGACATTAACATTTTGGGATATATTTAATGATAACAATCTGTCCGTTTCACTTTGCTGTGGAGTCCTCTTAAAAGAAGTTAAAATGTAAACTATATATATTCAAAGAACAGTACATATTACAAATTGGAGAAAATACAAAGCAACTTGCCATAAAAAAAACTGCTGTATTTATAAAACAATACCCATGCTAAAGTATCAAACCACTCTTTTTCACTGAGAATCAGAAATTGAAAAACTGTATTAATTTCTCTTCTCTTCACTTTATTCGGTTGAAGTGCTATGTCCTCATATGGGCAATTCTGATGGCTATGAAGGCCATGGACTGAAAACGAGATAACCTGCACTTCTAAAGACTTCCAAGACAGAAAAACTGTGTCCATTTTTAAATTTGAAAATTTCCTAAAAACAAAGCAGAACCACCGAGGGCCGCATAAAACATTAGTGGGTAAAAAGTCTTTCATAAAGTAAAGATACCAAATAATTCAATTCATGCTCAGAATAATTTTAAAATTCCTAACCTTAATAAGAAATTACTGCTTTTATTGTTGCTTATTCATTTTTTTTTCTTCTAAAAAGCTTAATAACAGAAAGATACAATAATAACAGAAAGATACAAAGATGTCTAAATTCTGAGACCACACTGCAAGCCTCAAAAGGTATTTGTATGCTTGTAAAGATTTAATTTTGCATTATCTTTTTCTCATCTGTATGCAGTGCAGCGCTGGCAAATTAGGAATGTGCACGTGAGACAGTGTTTGACTCCAAAGAAAGTATCTCTGTTCTCAAAACCCTCAGAAACCTAAAGCTGACTCCCAAGTAAAAAAAATTGTACTTTCCAAATTCAAACTATCTTACCCAATCCATCTTTTTGTTTAAAAGGAGAATAAAAGTATGTAGCTATCAATCCTATGATCTCCAGCCTTTTCTCCTCTCTGTAACTAATTTGCATCCGTTCATCTTTCCATTATCAATGCCCCCATCCAATTTAAACCGTATCCTGGGATCAGGCGGCAAGTACACACACACACATACACGCACTCGCATACACACATCAAGGGCGATTCAGTCACCAACTGACCCGAAACACGTGGACTATGGGAGGAAACCCACACATGATTCGAACCCCAATATGAACGCACAGCCTATACGTTGCGAAGCACCAGTGCAAACCACTGTGTCTCCACTGAGCTTGCACATCAGAAAAAATTGTGACAAGTATTGTGCATGAACCAAAGGTACTTCAATAAAAACTTTTGTTGCCCTTGGCTATTAAGCGACAATCAGTTCTTACAAATGTATGCACGTCTATTAATCTAGGGACTCAAATATGGAATTAAAATAATAAAACAAAATGTGAATTCTACTTTATCTCAAATCATACTCTGTAAAACAATGTATTCAAAGGCTTAGGCTAATATATCTAAGCTAGGAAAGAAGGCTCTTTCTCAGAAGAAAGTACTGCTACTACTAAAGACTACTACGTCTTTTCTGGGTATATTTTCGTCTTTTTTCGAATATGACAGCTGAAACTTCTAACGGGAAACACCAGATGTAATGATAGCACACAAGGTCTGTTCCAAACAGAAAGACGGTTGACACTGCCGCAGAAGGCAACAAAAGCTTCTGAAATCTTTCTTGTATGGTAAAAATCACAGTACATAACCTACTCAAATGCCACCCCCCTAAATAATCATTCTAAAAGGAAGCAAATGTATTTTGCTGAATCTGAAAAACGGTTATGAAGACTGTGATGTCACAACATACAAGTCTAGTCCACTGGAGCGCCACCCAAAATTCAACAACTTTCCCATAACTTGGGGCTACTGTGTGAAATCCCATCTGAAGAAGGGAATCACGTGATGCAACAAGATGCCCATAATCAGATTTTAAAGAATCACAGTGATAATTATAACCTGGCAATATTCATGCAGACCTACCACAGCACTTTACATTTTGTATTTTTCACTCTAAACGATGGCACAGCTGGTGGATGTTTTATTCGTTTTTCTTTCCAAGCAGTTGACTCAAAACCTTATAATTTTCCCTTGTCAGGTTTTTACTATTTCCTCTTCTTAAAAATAGGCAACCTTATTTTCATAGTGGCTTTGAACTTCCCACAGAAGTCTAAGTCCCAGATGTTAGCCATCTTGGATTTGTTTATTTTTTTTCCCCCAACTGTGGACAACTGTTAAGCTCAGCCTTCCTCTGAGGGTGACTCTAAAAACATACTCAATGCTTATAAAGACCACTTTTAATGTCTGCTTTCTCATAGGTCTTCATAAAATGGTCTTTCTTGACAAACATAGATCATAAAAACTCCATTCCTCCATTTTTTTAAAATTTAGGATACATCTCGACACATGCTGATGTGACAAATAAAGCAATGTAGCGAATTCTGTGAATGTAACACCAAGCATGCTTGGAAGACCAAAGGCAAAGTTGAACAGCTGCATGCAGACAATAACAGGCCGCGTGCCATTCTGCACTTCAACACATAATGACAACAACCCATATGCTATATCTTTAAGATGCTGAACATTTTCATCTGCCTTCCCCAACAAACAAGCTACATTTTAAAAGCATGGTAAATGATATGTTGGTTAGAGAGGGTGAGGACCAAAACTTATAAACAGAATGTAATCCTATTTATTTTGTAGCATGTATTTCAGTATATACAAAGAAAACAGATGCAAAATAGAAAAATTATCATGTCATATATGGTCCAGTCTCATTATACACAAGTTTTGGAGTAAATATGTCCCCTTAAGATAAACCGCAAACTTAGGACGGATTTTAGGACTCACAATGCTAACCATTTGCTTTGTTCACTTCATATCTGGTGCCCTATCAGATGAACAGACACCCGGCCGGCAGCCCCGTATGTGTCCTGGTCCCCAAACGCCTCCTGTCGCCCTGAGATTGATGGCTGCAGGTGCTGAATCTTAACCTCAGACAGTCTTGAAACAAATCTTTTGTCCTAGTCCAGTGAAATGACTAAAACAGACCTTTCTCTGCTTTACTTGAGAAGAAAGCACTCACTGTTTCAGTACAGCAGTCCTCAAAATTTTCCATTGCCTGAAAAGGACTGGGGCCACTCTGAGAAAGAGGAATATCCTGGTTTTGAACCTGCAAGCCATTAGCCCTGCTGTATATTGAGTTATCAGAAGTAGGATCAGACACTCATTCTTATAATTTGATCAAGTGAAAAAAAAAACTTCCAAGATCGGTTTCAAACAGCAGACCAAATGATGTAATGAGCTATTATTCAAAAAGCAATTTTTCCATCTGAGTAATATGATTTTTAACATTCTTCTCTTTGTTTGAGCCTTGATGAGAAACTGTCAAAGCCAAGTGAAATGTTTGCAGGCATTTCATATCATTTCATTTTTAACATTGTGCTGATCTGGCCTCAAGAACTCCACCTACAGTTGCTTCTGCTCACAACTCAGGAGAACTTCTCTTTGACCCGCCATTAAACTCCCCCCTTTTATTAAGATGTTTTCAGGACAGGTTTAATTACAGACACTGTAGCAAATTTTCCTCCTTTTATTGCAGTTTTACATACTATATATAATAACTCTTGACAACATTCACAGGAAATCTGCACCGGCGCTCTCTTACAGTTCAAAAGCGTATCTTTTAGTCTCCTCTGTGAAGGGAACACACGAGTGGCCTGAGCAAGTGACAGATCAAACATAAACTAGCGAGTGGGAATTTGCTGCTTTGTTACCTGAGGCTATAGCTGTATTCCGTCGGTGTTCATGCAAATAAGATTCCCTCATAAGACTGTAGCGGTACAGTAAGTGCAAGTGAGTAAACCCAGTGTGCTTATGGCCACAGCTCATTCTTCGTTTAAGGCTGTATAAGTTAAGAGAATTTACATGCTTTGGCCACCGGACGGAAAAGCGGGATCCAAACGCTCAGGTGCGCGGGGCTGGCGGTGTCGTTCCCGCCCGATCCTGCTGCTCTCTGATTGGTCGCTCGCCACCTCATCAGTCAGCGGCGTCAATTTGAGCGGAAAAATAACGGCTTCTGCCGAAGTGGCGCAAAAAACTCGGATGCCGGGGCAGTTTTTCTGCGACGCGCTCGTAAACAGCGTTTGACTCTTCCTCGACCGAGGGCTGCGTGTCGCAGCGTGCTGCTTCGGACGAGCCCACAAAAGTGTGCGCGTTCCACGAGTGAACCTTTAGGCTACAAGTCCTCAAAAAAATAAACAAGCACTGTAGGACAGTAAGCCTAACAGGACGGCGCCACCCTCGTCTACGCCGGTCGGCTACTGTATGCACGGTGGCAGTGCGGGTTACCGCTGGGCTCGGGGACGGAGCCCTGATGAACACCGGCTCAGCGAGGTCCCTCACCCGAAAAAGAATGGCGGGAGACTCGTTCCACGCAATTTGCCGTTAAAAATGTATTTCGGCCAGAGAGACGATGCGCGACGCAATGATGCGTCCTTCTTCTGGTCCGCAGCAGATGAGGTGCAAGCACATTTTGCTGAGAGCACATAGCGGCTCTCGCTCGTGGCTCTTCGCCTGCTGCGGACCCCCGCCTCAAGAATCCACAGCCCGTCGGCGCACGGTGCAGCGTTTATTTCCCACGCGAGCAAAATTCCGCACGAATCAAAGCTGCGGTAAAAACGGGCCCATGGATCGCTTCCAGTCTCTTCGGCCCCGGCAGACACTCACAAAGGCGCCAAAGGAGCGCGCGCGTCAGGCGCAACTTCGGCGCTTTCTTCCTCGCAGGAAAACGCCGGAGAGCAATAAAAGGGGCAGAAATACAGCACACGCGGCGGAATTAACCCCTCTCGGCGGAACGCGTGGAGGTGAACGCACCGCCGAGCGGACTTGAGGGAATTGCGGTCCAAATAGCGGTTCTGTTAAGCGGACAGCTCCCGTGACGCGCGCACGGACTCGGAGCGACACGCAGCCAAGCACGCGCCTCCCTCAAAACTTACCGGGCAAAAACGCCTGTTTAATGAAGCTGGTCTTACCTGCAGCGCCAAAGAAAAGCAGTGCCCAGATGATATCCCTGGTCTGAAGCATTGCAATTTCTTTCACAAAACGTACGCTCCCCGAAGAATGCAGACTGGCTTCGTGCTGGCGCGGTTCTTCCTCCCCGACGCAATATTTTCACAGCGAATTCGTCGCCCGGCGTCTCTCCTCTGCTGCGAGTGCGCGCGCGTGTGTTTTCGGGGCGCGCTCGTGAGCCGCTCGCGGGATGAGTGACACGAGCAGCCGCAGAACACAGCGCTCGGATTCGTCCGCCCGGGCGCCGCCGCGCTCTCACTCGGGGGCGGCGCACGCTGGACAAAGTAGTGCGCCGCGCTCCGCCGCCGCCGCAGACTGCGTCTCGGCCGCGCCAGATGGTGCAGCCGGAAAAGCTTGACATGGAATCCGGGCAAATTAGGATTAGGACTGAGGCAGCGCAGTAGCCCATCCCCCAGCCGCCCCACCACTGCATCACATTTACGTTTCAATTTCGAACCGACTTTTATGAGTCTTTACAGCCGTTTGCTGACAATTATTTCACTGAAATTCTTTTTCAAATGTTTAGTGTGCCACGTCAGCGTTATGCTACTGTGACTTTCTGCTGGTGTCACCCGGTAAAATCTATTACTGGTCATAAAATCTGGACTTCACTATGCTCATTCAAAGGCTTACTTGCCGGAATCCTTTTTTCTAATGCAACACATTCATTTTTTTCCACGAAAAATGCAGACAAGCTTGCACCGTTCATCTTTGACATACAGCATGATGGCTGTTGGTTCGAAGCCCACTCCTATGGTAGAACCCTTGAGCAACGTATTTACCCTGAAGTCATACAGTAGGAAGAGCGTGCATCATACATAAATACATCACTGCAGATTCATTGACCTCTACCTTGGTATGAGCTAAGCCAATGTTAATAATAGCAATGACTTTTGCATGTAAGAAGGAGAAAGATCAAGGATTATAATTAAATAGAATTAACACTTAATTATTTGCTATTGAAGAAACATGCCCACCTCCTAATACATGAACGAAGAAGAACGTGGCACCTAGAAAGCGCTCTTCATGCTTTTGGACGCAGTGGCCATAGCTGTCCTGAAAGTGAGTGCTTGTGTAAAACCTTCACGCTGATGGCACAGAATAATGTGTTCAACATGCAGCTTACACTCTTTATCTTCCAAAATCAATTTTGCTTCCAGTCCAAAGTAGAGAGCATACAAACGCAGTATTTTTGTGACCCACGATAATCTGCTGTCCCATCTGACCCTCCATCAGTAAAGGACAGAACCGACATCAAATGTCAGAGTGGATAATGCTGGGCTTGCATGCAATTATATGGAGTATCTGAATTTTTGCTAAAGAGGTGAGTGCAGAGCCCAAAAAACTCTGGTTTGTAAAACATGTTAATCCCTGCTACTGTTTATGCAGGAGTTAGTTCTGAACTACAGGCTGATGAATCAGGAGCAGAAGCACAAAACATCTCCATTCTTCTTCAAAATGGTGACTCACAGCTACTGCTGAGTTTGCACACATCAGGCCTTACAGATGTACTGGTGTCTTCCAAAGTACAAAAGCAGACAATTGATAGAAAAATCTGACAAAGACTGGCAGGCAAAATGTTTCTTGCAACCCATTAACTGAGGCTTAAACAGTGTGAGCTGCAAACATTCATACAAAACCTTGAGAAATATGTGATACAACACTGACATTTCTTGGATGTATTTACATTTTCAGAAATATTTTAGCCAGAAGATCAAATTACTGCATGCATTTTCAAAATAAACTGGGGTTCATCTGCATTGTTGGTGACATATTGTTCTGTTTTGATACGAAAACTAGGAAAGAACAAGGGAAAAAAATATGGACTTTAGAGAGGGGCATTTGTAAACATTTGTAAACATAATTAAAATTTCCTTTCTAGTTCAGCAACAAGTCCTGGGTTCTATTGTACATTTGAGCACCTCATGATCAGGCAGTTCTGATGGGAAGACTAAACTCACAGTGTAGCAAAATACTGCATTCCGAAGATGAAAACTGTGAAAAGCTTGGAGTTTTACATCTGATGGAGCAAAAAGACCAACAAAGATCAATGAATCCTGTTAAAGACTTGCTGGCTGAATGACTGCAGTGCACTGTAGCTACCAATGGCTCCTATAAGTGTCATAAAGTCTTGCTTATGGAAGCCACGTACATGCCACACATGACTATTTTGCAGAAGGTCTAGGCTATAGCAAAAAAGATGAACGTGATGCAAATTTTCATGATCTGTTTCTAAAAATATTGCACCCTAACCAAACTATTTATCTAAAAATAATGAAGAATGTAGTTTCTAAAGTACCGGCATTTTTAATCAGACTTCTCTTATTCTGTGATCACCAAGAATTGCTGCAGGTTTCCTCTACCCCTGTCCTCACATGCAGCTCCGAGCCTTTTCACAGGTGGAAGCACAACATTTCTTATGTTTCTTATGTTCTTTATGAAACAAAGTACTGTTAGGTTTATACAAATTTTCCACACATGAGTCATAACTTAAATCTTGCGATCAAGATTGCAGGAAATCAGTCACGCGACAGCGCCGTCTAATTCACTCATATGCTTCTTCACAAAGAAAGATTTTAATTATGACTCACAATGCAATGCTCTGTGCATGCTTTGAATTTTGAAATAGAGGTTTGTACAAATAAAGCTGGTGGGGTTTTTTTTACCCTTTTTGATAGCCTGTTTCCTGATGGCTGTGTGTCCCTTTTGGCAGGCAAACTCTAATAAAGGCCCTAATAATAAATGATTATGCTTGGACTGTTGTGTGCTGTTCATAGTCCTCATATGAACCTTCTGCGGGACACATGAAGTGCAATTTCACCGATTCCTTTCAGGTATGTCAGAATTCATCAGAAATATCTTGACTTGGCATTTGCAGTCAAAAACAAAAAGTCTGACCAAGCAATTTGCTGTGCTGCTTACGATCAAAGGGATCTGGAGAGCTGACAAGTGGCAACTTCCGTCAGTTGGTGAATGTTAAACAGGCCTCTTTGTGCATCATAGCTGCATGATACCTGGAAATTTTACTCTGTGCCTGTCAGCTAGATTTTTGAGTTCAGTCAGTCCATGGAAAATGTTTTGTTCTCCTTCGCACTGTGCAAATAAAATAAAAAACACCCAAGGAATGTTATAGAGGAAGTCTCAGTTCACTTGCACTAAACCTCAGTCCATCTAAAGTCAAATGCGGAAAAGTAACGATAGGACGCAATGGCTTGAGGTGGCACAGGTTGGTAATGACTGCTCTAAATTACAAGGCAGTCCAAACCAAGACTATGGGCTCTGGTTCTATTATAACACCAAGATAAAAACACTTGCAAAATTCATGTCTGTTTTCCTAAAATTTTTCCAGAAGAAATATGTGCTTTTAACTTTCTGGGCTTAGAGTGAATTATACAACTGATAGCAGGGAGTAGACCCACATTACAAATTTAGGAAGGTTCGGTTTTATCAGATCATTACTTTAGAGGAAAAGAAAAAAGTGCTGCTATTTTTTAGCTCCATTTGAATCTCTAATCATAACAAAGTCAGACGTGCTGGACAAGTTCTGCATCTCTCTTGCGGTCTAACTCCATTACAACGCTGTGTCCAAGGCACATGCGTGCTTTTCTGTTAAAGTTAGGTGCATGTAGATACTAGAATAGTGCTATATAGTTGCCATGGCCTCCTCTAGTCACCTTCAGCAACCCATCAGCGCTCCATCTTTCTAGAAGAGCACAGAACAGATGCAAAATCCTGCCCGAGGCCTGGGTAGCCCAATGACGCCAAATGGCACTTCAGTCCAACGCACACGAACCTCCTCTGCTGTCTTCATCCAACAGCCAAGCAAAGGAGTGTTAGCGCTACAAAGACATGGTCAGCAAGGCTGTTAGGTGGAGACCAGGCTTTCCTCTCCAAGGTGTTACTCCCCAGAGTATGACTGGCTCCGCTAAAGTCTGATCTTCCTGCCTACGATAAATCAATTCCCAGTAGCAGGACGATGCTTTGATTTGTTCACCTGGCACCCTGCAAGGATGGACGTTTCAATCAGAAACAAGAGGGTTTCAAAGTCACCGTCCAAGTACCTGAACTCTGCGTTCACAGCATCACATGCTGGCTTCACCTGGATACGGCACAACTTAATCCACGAAACCTCAGCAAAAGCTAACCCAATTAGCAGATGCTGTTTGAAAACACAAATCACTGCGATGCATGTGAGCGTTTGGTATGTCAACCTGTGCTGAGCAGGGGCCCAGACTCAGTCGTCCGGAGAACAATGTTTGTTTATGAAAAGAACAGCACTTACCAGAAAGATATGTGCTGTGCTAAAAGGAAAGAAATGTGTTTTATTTCAAGCACAATGTAGTCGTATTTCACCCAGGTGCAGATGATTCTTTGGCTCTCAAAACTGATAGCATTCCAGTATGGGAACCAAAGCCTGGCTCTGTTTTCCAAGTGTGCCATTATGTTAAATTTGTACTACTTTAGTTCTGAGGGAAACCTCTTGGACTTCATCTGTTCAGAAAAGAAAATGGGAACATTTTCGCAGCCATTATTTGCAGCTCGAAAATCATGACAAATGTATTACAGACTTCCTCGATTTCCTCGGCTGGACGTTTGAAAAGTTAGCTGACCGGCAGAACTTGCCACGATATGCCGAGGAATTCTAAGAAAAACCATGTATGTGATCGTAATCGGCGAAAAGAAAGCCACGAAGGTAGCCACTGGCGTTTTTTGCACACACATGAAGCTGCATAAATCAGCAAAATGGCAAACAGGATAAATGAACACAAAGGAATACCAGCAAAAGGGGAAAGACGTTACCCGATATCCCCGGAAAAGTGCAACGGCTTTTGTCTGCCATGTTTGCGAAACTAGCTGTTGGAAATGGGCAAAGAGCGTCCACGCAACACGATCTGATTGGAAACAAATGAGGCGTTCGGGCTGGCAAACGTGCTTCCTGGCCACATTCTGGCTCCGTGGACGGTCGGCTTTCCATTGTCTTGGGTCTTATGTGTGGCATCTCCTTTGGAGGGTGAACACACCTGATAGTGACAAATTAGCTCACTGGTCATTTCTTTCCGGCACAGTATAGAAGAAAATAATGCGCGGTATAAATAAGAGCAAAATGACTGGAATCCACTCCCACCCGGTCTGTATTATGCCACCAAATTCCAATTTAATTTCACATTAAATTAAGATGAAAACTTTGAAAAAAGTACCTGCAAATTAATGTTTTGCGATCTGTTCAAGCTGGAAATAACAGCAAAGTTATCCTTTATTTCATTCCCTATTCTATATTTTTCAGCTGCTGGAGCTGAAGTCTAAAGGTTTCTTTTTAGAACAACTTCAAGCACAGATACGATTGACAGCTGATGGCTGCAGATACCTAGTTTCTGCCTCATCTACGTAAAATGAAAATATTATAATACAACGGGGGGGGGGGGGACTACAGCTGCTAAAATGCTATGCAAATGATATACTTGCATCATCACAACACACATTGCTAATATCACCTTTTTACAAGCCAACAGTTGGGGATTCTGTTTATGTTTGTTTTCAGAATAATTCTACGCAGACTTGGAACCAAGGTTTTGTGCGGTACACGCATTAGATTATATTGCACAGAGCAATGGCAAAGTCTGCCTTTACCAGTACCGCACTCCTCATACTGCGCTCTAAAAAGTCCAAGAGCTTTAACCTTGAAAGCTTGTTGATTTCCACCAGCGCCGAGATAAGTAATAATACACCGAGTATGCGTGGAAAAACCTTATCCAGCACACTGGAGACTTCCAGGGAACGTCGATCCTTCAAACAGGGACATTTTCAAATTCTACCTCCAACTGCAAACATTCTTTTCACCCGGCTGGGGCATCTTTCAGGGAAGGCAAAGCTTATATTTGGAAAGGGCACCGGCTCCTGCCTTTCATCTTATTCTTTAGTGAAAACAGGCCTCAGACTGCGCTCCAGTCCCATTAGTAAATGTTTGCAACACTCAGGGGGACCTTTGCCCATCCCTTCCCACGGAGACAGGATCTCAGTTTCCCTTCGAAACTTCTCATTAGATGGAAGTTTAGACTTATTGCCTTACCCAAAAGTAAAGTGTAGCAGTGTCATGAATGGCTTCAATGCCTAAAAAAGCCAACAGTTCATTATCACAGCTGACACGTACACAGAGGAAGAGCTTCAAATCTGTAACTAATTAGTTAGTAAAGCCTTAAAATGCGGCCAAAATCGCCGCATCCACAAAACACGTCCCTTATTATTCAACTTACCATCACTTTTAGCACGACTGACTGTGGGTTGATGTCCAGGAACTTTTCAGATTTCATTTTATGTGTTTAGTGCTACAGAAGTGGTGCACAGAATGGAACAGGTTATACATCTGCGTAGGAAAAAAAAACAGCATTGGGTATCTGCAGTTACAGCCAGACAGCATGCATTAAGCCTAATGATGTAGTGCTGTTGTTGCGGTTGAATGGTGTTGTGGACGGGACTCAAAACAGTCCCCCACCTTTGACAGAGCCAAGAAACACTGACTTGTACAAGTGGAAAATACATCTTAAAAATCCACTGAACTGGAGTCGTATGCAAGTCGTGTGCCTCCATGCTGAATCATACAAGTCATAAGGCCCCAGCAAGGGGGGAGTTTTACTGTAAGAGAAACATCAGCCCACCACTGCTATGGGGTGACTGTAGACTCCAGTCGGTCTGAGAATCCGTGGCTACTTTGGAAGACTGAAGAAGACTGGTGTGTAATGCTAGCAGGTTTTCCTCTAGAGTCTTCCACAAGGCCCTCCACCAGCCATGCCTTGGGGTTCCTGCTTCTTGTTATTACAGCAGGAGTTCACGCTGTCTCTGGATCAGTCGGCAGTGCCAGGTAGGTGTGCTGAGTATGACAAACAGGGAGCCTTTGCACCGTGCTTGTCAGCTGTGCTTCTGCTTGGGCTTACAATCAGCAATTACAATTATGTACAGTATTGTCATAAACATAATAAACAAATTCTCTGCTTTCATGATACATTAATCTAGATGCTGAAAAGCATCTGGTCTTCAGCAAGTCAATCTAGATACTGGTATGTATATAATATTAATTGCAACACACAATGCATCGCTTGCTTGTAAAGCCACACAGATTTCTCACTCAGACACAAACAACTTGAACAGTAATAAAATTTGGTGAGATATAATTTGTTATTACTGTGCGCCCATAATAAAGTTTAGTAGCATATACTTTGGTTTTTTCTTCCTTTCCATTTGACTACGACCAGCATGCTCATCACTCTCTGTGGAATCCCCGTCTGACAGCACTAAGGATGCTTACATACTAAATGCAACCACTGTAACAATAAAACAGTTTTTACAATGTATTATTACTTTTTACCTTTTCATTGTTACACCTTTTTTGACCTTGGGAACACTGGGTGTCAGCCAGTATATATAAAAAGAAACAGTGGCGGTAGCACCCCAAAATCACATTAGAAGGAGGAAAAAACCTCAGAAGGAGGGGTATGATCAAATAGCTATAATTAAGCATGGGCATCCGAACTCATTTCCATTTTCCCCGCAGAAAATTATAAACCACCCTACACAGAGCTTCACAGAATGTCACTTTCATCCAGATAATAAGGTGCCAAGAGAAAGGTTTTGACTAAGTGTTGCTTGTGTCAAAACATATCCTCCTTGGTGCATTAGTTAATACTAAGAACGGCTAAAAGGCCACAGGCATGCTTTGCGAGTAGGTGGTGAGTGGGACCGAAAACACATGTGGATCCTCTCTACTTGGTAACAGACAACTCGCTCGTATTAGGGAATTGTGACATATGTCTTAGAATTTGGCCTGCACTCAAGTTTTTTTGTTTCAATCCTTATTGAAAACCATTTATATTGGCTCATACTGATACCCAAAAGAAAAGTGTCTTAATTGATACCCACAGGAAATATGTTTTAAGCTTTCACTGTAAATCATTCACAAATTATATTACGCAGCTCAGAATGTTCATTTATTGTCTGTATAAAGAGCTGTCGTCTCATTGTTATGCACAAATATGATGTGATACTTTCGAATTAAACAGTGGTCTGAATCTCAATAAGGAGAGTGCCTACATTTAAAAGTTTTTGTCTGGTGTGAAATTCAGTTTTCTTTGCTTTGGTTTGTAGATCAATTTGGAGAAGAGTGTCTGCTAAATGAATAAATGTAAATGTAAAATTAAGAGTCACACTGCCCAAACCTGGAGTGTTAGCATTTTGTGCCACCGATCCATCGAATCTAAGTCAGCCTTTCGTAAAACTAATTGTTTAAATTAGGTTCCCCTCTAAATCACTGGTATGAATGAAAAGATGAGCTCTCTTAAACATGGTTATCGAGGGTGATGTGTAAAGCAGTGCTCATCCAGTGTCTGTGGAACAGGCATTCTGAGCCCTCCCCCCCTCAGAGATGGAAGCCCCTGCAGATGGGTGGACTAATGCTCATCCGTTTTTATCGTTCCTTTTTTGTCCAGAATGTTGTAAGAGAAATCTTAATCATATTTTTGCAACTTAGACCCACATGAACGCAGTAAAAGACATCAAGACAGCCAATTCCCGAGTATTAAGCGGTTGCGCAGATGCAAAACGGCTTGAAAGGACAATAGAAAGTAACTCTGTTTATACTTATTCATGTAAAGCAAATGTTAACTACGCTGGAAGGCGAACCTCGAAACGACCCTGCATTCATTATTAAAACATCATCGGATGTGAGAACAAAACCCACCTCAGGATGCAGCGTTCAGGGCCCTGTTAGCGTCTGCCTGCCTTCCAGGTGGTTCTACACATATGCGAAAGCCGTACGTGAAACCTGTCGAGGACCAATATGGAAGGCCATTGAGTTAATAACCGTAACAACGTGTGCCAAGACCCAGCAAACCAGGGCAAAAAGTCCTGTATAGCGGAGAAAGGAAAAATTGCTGGAGGCACAATTTTACGGCTGAAGAAATATTTCAGTGTCACGAATAAGAAATTATGAAGAAATATAAAGAAATAAGAAACATAAGGAACAGGATGCTTCAAAATACTGGATGCCATCTGTGTTGCACGAGTAAGAAACCCCAAACGGATGCCCAAAACCTTGTGCCATAGCTAATGTATAAATTACATAATCATAAATTTTGATGCTCAAGAAACAACTTTAAACAGCAGCAGATGTGTGTGACGCAGCAAGATAAAAAACTACACTGCACACTGCACTTTAAAATACTCCAAAATAACTCCAGATGGAGGAGATGCCAAAATAAGTACTGATGTTTATTTGTCATGTAAATACAAATGAATGCATGTATTGCATAAAACCTGTAAAAAAGTAGTACTAAGAGTAAGAATGAATACATAACACAAATAAAAACGCGCAGGGATGGGTGGTGTTTCAAACCAAAAGTTTATTTCTAGAAACCTAATTAGCAAAAATAACCTCAGTCCTTGACTCCTCTCTTTGCTCATGACCTCTACCAAAAAGGGATTCGAGCTCTTATACATCCATTTCTCACATAATGGTGTGAAAGCATGAAAGCAGCCCATTAGGCGAAGTCCTGTTGTTAGAGGGTTGAATTCTCATTATTTCTTATAGAAAAATGTCTGTTCCTGAACAAAAATGTTGCCTTAAATTAAAATGCCAAAATAAACTGTATTTTTTTTTGCATGGTAATAATAACTTTACCATATTTAATAACACTTGCAGCAAAAAACATTTATAGCATCTACTGTAAGTTTATTTGTAACGGTTCCATTTATTCACTCATTACGGACAACGACATGTCCAGCACAGGGTCAATGTAGGTCCAGAGTCTACCTAGGAATCATAGTGTGAGCGCCTCGGGCAGAACCGCTGGGATGATCCCGAAATGAAGAATCAAAGCGTAGACAATCACTGGATCCATCACTCTCTCTGTTGCTCGATGATCTTCGTTTATTCACAAGATTAAGCTTTTCACATACTGATACATATAAACTTTTATATTCTTTTGCTCATGCACGAGTGTTGATGTTGTAAGGCACAGACTCCAGCTCAGGTGTAGCCAGACACGTTTGCTGGGGATTTAGCACTGTGCAGAGATGTTTGGCTTCAGCTGTCGACGGTGGCTTTGCAGATCGAGGAGATGTTAGAGGAATCTGGGCTGAGCTCAACATCTACTCATCCACTGTGTCCTACTGGGAAGCTATTTTAAACCGAGTGTCAGTGACCAATTACCTGAGCTGAGGTGTGTTTGGGGCGCCTGTTCCCTCCTTCCATTGTGCCGCCACGATATTATTTAAATTAGTGCGTTAACAGTGACAAGTTTGTAGTTTATAGTTCATTTTGATAAGGACTCAAAGAACCCAAAGACATTGCTCCCTTGAAGAAGGTACTTACCCTGAAATGGTGCAGCACAAGTGACACTACCATATAAGTGGGCAAATCTTTGGAAATAACACTCTGGTTCACTTCTGGGGGAAAGCATCAGCTGAGTGAGTTAATACGAATGCTATCGAATCTGCTGTTTCAGTTGGGATTTGTGTCAGCGGCCGTGCTAAATTGAGACTGTAGGAAGCAGAAAGTACATAGATGGTTTTGTTCTGAAAGAAAGTAGCCTGAGTGAAGGTCTGCAGTCTTATGGGTTCGAGACACCAAACACGTATCTCTGTCTAATAAGCATCTAATAAAAGTTACAGCACAAAACAAAATGCCTATCAAAGTAAAATTACTGTATAAGAGGCAAAACAGTGCTGTGCTAAATAAGCCTGTTGTGAGAAGGGGGGCAAATACTTTTGCAAACCCTTGGTGCATTTTTTTTGTTGTGCAGGACCCTGTTATTTGAAGGCTGGGAGTAAAGAAAAGCAGAAAAACAAAACAAAAAAAAAACTATTTGCTTAAGCATAAACGTACTATCCTTTTGTTTTAGGCAACAAGTTCTGGCACTTTCATTATAGAATTAAATCTATTTGTGCTTATTATTGTGTTACATACATCAATATTTCATTCAAGGCAATTAACCGAGAGCCCTTTTGGACCCCCCCCCCCCTTCAAATGGGTGGAGTCAATTCCAAAGCTACTTGACACCTGGGACTTTCCGAAAACAAACACAGCTACCAAGAGCGGAACGGCACAATTGGTTGTTTACACTGACAACCGGGCGGTAATGAATTTCATGGCAGAATGTTGCTGACAGAGAGGTACTTAGTGGCTGTGTTTTGCGGTGACTCGTGGAGATTAAAGAATTGGGCCTTGAACAGGACACCTCCGCCTTGCTAGTAATAATAGCAGCAGAATAAAGGCCTTTGACCTTCCTGTTGTCAGTGCATTTAAAGGAAGCAGGAGTGACCTATACCAAATAATGACATTTTACGCCTTGACCATAAATACTGTCCTATAGCAGGATTGTGTTTCTCAGAGCAGTTGCATATTTTATTCTTAAAATTGTCCAAATTCAGTGTGAGGAAGTTTGGAGCACTTCTGCACTGCGGTGCTTTTATGGCTCAAGTTCACTCTGTTAACTGAGTGCGGGGATAATAAATGGAGGTGGACAGCAAGAATGCAAAGGTACAAAAGAAATGCAGTTTTAAAGAGGACGCACTGGGCTCACAGCGTGAAGGCTGCAGTTTACAGCAAAATTACAGCAGCGTGGGGGAAAATTAGAAGCCCTACAACGTAGGGTTTGTACCGCGATGCTGGGGACAGCTTTTGATGGGAGCTACAATATTATGTAAGAGTGGCAGCTGGAGACGAAACGCACACGAACAGCTTGGAGCGCAACATTAATGTGCACAAAAAGCACTTTTTTACTCGTGCCATGCAGGGCGGCAGCACGCCAGCTTAACAACATAACAATCGAGTCTCTGCGTTGCACTCGGTAAGACTTAAAAATGTGGGCATTTAGCAAAAGCGAATAATTGATTCCGAAGACGTGCGATTATCACACAAACACGGACAGGTTTTTAGCCTCTTTAAAATGAGCAGATAATTGCTGGTGTTGACCTAAAAGCCAAACCTTTCGCCCGGATTGTGTTTCCTGCTGCCTTCCCTCATTTCCTGAGCTAAACCGGCTCAAGTTTGCGTACCTGTTGCTTATAAAGTTGACGGCTGCCTTCGACGTTCGGACGTGATTCACGGAACCGGGGGGACGGGGGACGGGGGTTAGCGGGCGCAACGCAGAGGCTTTTGCCAGCCTGCGTCATTGCTGGTTATTTGATTAAAAGAGCTGCTGAGGGCCTCGAATCAGCAACTAATGCATACAATTTGGTTTCAGGTTATGGATGCTGCGGTGAACTGCCGGCGATTGCAAGCTTTATTTCAAGCTTTGAAGGTTTGAAAAATACTATTTACTGCAGCTTGGAGAAAAATGGAAATGTCAGGCTCGTTGTTATAGGGATGTGTTTTGGAAATAGATTCGCAGCAAGCAAGGATATTGTTCAACCTGAGAATCCCCTCTGGCCCATATGCCAGCTTAATCCTCGGAATATAATCATCTGTCTGACTTTAAATAATAGCCATGAATGGTGCTTTGTCTTCAGATTTCAAATCCAAAAATCAAGCCTCTATAATCCAACAAAATAGACTGTAGCTAATAGTAACAGATACCCGTTTTTTTTTTTTTAAATTTTTAATATATCAGTTACATTTGAAGACATCTGTAAAGTAACGGTGAGGACCAGCGACGTACCATTTAATTTTAGCAGGGAAAATTTTTTATCCATTTTTCAATACCTGTCCATAAGCCTTGTATATGAGTCATGTCTTCCAGAATTAAGATGGGCCCTTAATTTTACTTTCAGGCCAAACCAGTGTTTCTATGGCAACCGTGTCTTTAAACATATGTGTCTTCGTTATTGGATCTTGGTGATATGGCTATGCGCAGGGAACTGTCATTGTTTCTTATTCAGTGAGGAGATCTTCTTTATAGTTTTGGATCTCTCAGGGTTTGTGAGTTGAAGCACTTTGTTTCTTTTTGGCCCCGGTTTGTTTATGCTTTGCAGGCAAACAAATGACAGCACTCCTGGGACAATCTGAACTGTCATGGAAAGTCTGTGCCGAAGTTTGTCTGCTTCATCTTCGTGTGATTAACTGCACATACAAAAACCTGATTTATCTGACCACCTTCGAAAAGCAGACCTCCTGCCTGTTGTGGAAGATAAAAATCTCAAACACAAAGACTCAGACTTTACGGACTCAGACTTTTCCTTTATTTCACACCTCAGTACTGTGGCTCCCCGAACATTTTTTACAATCAGTTTTTGTACATTCTTCTGAGGAACTATGCTCTTCGCAATATCATAGTTAGTTTCAAATCATATCCAAGTGCAATATCAATTTTGCATTGCTTGTTTTTTTACTTATCTTTATTTTGCACTTTAAGAGTTCACACACATCTATCGGGTTGACTACCGCGAGCTTCTTATAAATGTTTACATTAATCCGCACAGTTCCTCTTTTCAGCCTGGGACGCAGAACATTCTGCGGTTTAGCTTCTACATTCGTACCCCGTGGCACAGAACAAACAGTCTCTGAAACAGCAAACAGCTGCAAATAGCCATATTATTTTGCAAGTACACATTTGTCTGCATAACCTAGCAGTCGTTTACCAAGGCATTGGTAATTCATGTTTTGTTCAAACCTAATATATTTTAGGAGCATACGGCTTAATACGGAATTTCCCTTCCACACTGTCTATATAGGACCCAAAGTTCTTAACGAAACTCTGCAGATTTTCGGGAAAAGTCTCTCGCAACGCCCTGAACAGAGTGCACATTGTGGATTTCTGTTTTCTGGAATGGATGCAAACAAGAACAGTCAGAGTGCATGCAGAGAAAGATCTCTGCCTGATTTGTTGTGGAGGCAGCAACGGGGGAAAATTTGGGTAAGAGCGCATTGTAGGTGCAGGGTTGCCGGCTCACACAGGCGTTCATGGCTTTAAAGTGGCAATATTTCTCGTGCACTCTGTTATAGAGGTTGTTTCGGTACCTTCGGAGGATCATAAGTCTATTTTAGCTTGATAAAACATGATACAGAAGTTGCACCCTAGAGTACAAGAAGGCCACTAAATCCAGTCTCCGTCAGAACCTGCTGGTTTTATTGTAATAATTATTTATTTATTTTTTTTCCCTGACATGTTTGTCCAGGTTTAGGAGCCTGGGGTTTGTATTAAGTGGCAGAGTGAACATCTGGGTATTGAAACCCAAGAGTAATTTTCAACCTCGCTTTTATTTCAGGGTTATTTTACAAGGTGCTCGGTGGTTCTTGTGCTTTAGATATCGGTACACAAAGGCCAAAAGTAAAAAAAATCAAAAGAATTTATTTGTCACATACATGGTTACCAAGTATACCATGTAGTGAAATGTGCCCCTAGGTGTTCCTAGTTAGACAGCTGGTTCATGGCCGTGCAAAGCAACCGCATTACTGAGCTCTCAGCAGCTACTGTACGTGCAAATTTGTGTGTGTGTTTATTTGTTCATTCACCAGCTTATCTTTTTCATCATTATATAGGCATGTGTTACCTTATGAAGGTGCAAAAAGGAATAATCAAGATTCATTCATTCATTCATTCATTCATTCATTCATTTAAGGAAAATTGTATCAAAGCTGAACCTCAAAATCAGTAGACTGGCTGCTTTAGTCATTGCAGCACACAGGGTTGAGTCTAGATGACCTTTTCTGAGGACTCAAGGGAACAGTACAACATGTTGTGTGAGCTGGAAAAGGTTCCGGATAGAAAACTAATAGCACAGTACTGTAAAGATGAGTTTCTGAGCACCACTTAATAAGATGAATTTTTATAATTTAGACATGTTTCTCAGGAGAGAAAGCTATTGGCAGGTATTTTTCATTTCATGCGGACATAGGCTGCAGAGTGTCAGTTTAATAGTTTAGCTGAACCTATATTTTACAAACAAACCGTTTTGTTAAACCCTGCTGCAAGAGGAGTGTGAAAGTTAGGAGAATTGTTTCCGCAGCAAATATTATGAAAAAATAAACTGTGTCTCAAAGAAAGTAAATTCTTCATAATCTCCTCCTTACTTCTGTTCTATTTTTACTTTGCTGTTTTTCAATACTAATTTGAGCCCAGAACATTCAACAGGTCCAGCATCTGCGGAATAAAAAGAGGCGGAATAAAAGCCAGGATGAGGGCTTTTGAACACCACCGAAGCTTTTGGGACCGATGTTGACATGATTTTGTTCAACTTTGTCAGCAAGTTTGTCACCGCTGCTACCCGAAGGAAACTGTAAAGTGAACTAAACGGGTCATAGCGGTGAAATGCTGTGCTCTGTAAAATAAGCATCAACTCTAAAACAAATGTAAAATACAACAGAAGCAAGGGCGTATAGAGTATATGTCTGCTTATCGAAGAAAACAGATCTTCGGCCTGCATTCAGCCTCATCCCACCTGAAAAGGAGAGTGATCCACGGTGACATGGGGGCGTACGGGTATATCAGGGTGTACTCCTCAAATCCATTTTTTGCTCCGCTCTGCTGTCGCAGAATTAGCTCGGTCCAGAAGTCCACAAAGCCTAATCCTCGGCAAAGTCTGAAATTAGAAAATGGATGGCAACAGACAAAAAACACAACGGCAAGCTGCTTTGGAGATGGTTAAATGGATTAAGCTTGATTTGAAAACAGACTAATGCTACATTTCAATCAGCCTGTTTTCCCCGATTTGGCGAAAATGAGCTTCAACAATTGGCCCCTAACTTCTCCCATGCAGCCGAAAAAGAGTCTAATCGGGATAAATTCTGTTAATCATGAGCTTCTCCGAGCGGCATGAGAAAGGAGGGAGGGAGGCAGGGACGGAGAGAGAGGCCGACGCAAAGAAACAGAGCGGGCCGGCAACATAATCCTGTGGATTTGTGTACGGCTGCTGGGCGAGGCATCCCTCTGAGCCGCATTCATTTCGAGAGCACCCCAGGCGTTAGATTGCTCCTCGGTGTCACCGGCCGTGCAGCACCTGCGCTCCTTCAGCCATAAATCACTCGCGTCACATTGGGAGCAGGAAGCATGTTTGCGGGAATGGTCGCGGTGGCATTCTGTCCCAAACGCACCAAGTCGGCATTTGAAATGACGTGGGCTGAGTAGCCTGTGTGGAAAAGCTGCAAGGTTCACAAGATAGGATTTCATTCGCATACATGCAGGAACAGCAGTGAGGATGGACCGAAAACAAAAGGCACAGGGTACTTGTTGTCCTTCTCTGCTGTTCAGTGCTGAAAAGCTCGGTAAGAACAGGGGAAAATGTCATGGTTTCTTACTGTATGAGGGAAAGAAAGAAATAATGGTGTTTCTTAAAGGCTTTCTTGATCACTGGAACTCCTGCTGAGTGCAATATGCTTACGCGTATGTAAAACAGCACATTTTATAATAACTTGGTGATGATAGCAGGTAAACAACACTGCATTTACTGGGCAACCTCCACATTTTTCTTTCTGGTTTACCGAAGGTTGCCTGCTTGCGGGAATGCAAACCGGATGCCACCTCTGTGGCTCCGCCAGACTCCAACAGAGACCTCAAAATCTGGGACGAAAGCAGCGTTTAGTTGCATCACATGCGAACTTTTCAAAAAGTCGTTGTATCCGATATTACTGCAGAAGTGGACGGTACGGTCGTGCTACGGGGAGCGCGAGTGCCTTTTAGCTCTTGGGCTGTGGGTTTGCCCCTGGCTTTGAATCTGCGTGCTTGTTCTCGTCATGGTTGTGCAGGTTTTCTGTGGGTGCTCTGGTTTCCTCCCACATCGTAGAGACACACATTTCAGGTGAATCTAAACTGTCCAGAGTGTGGCTCGAGTGTGTGTGTGTGTGTGTGTGTGTGTGTGTGTGTGTGTGTGTGTGTGTGTTACACTGCTTGGCTGTGAGGTGAATTTAGGGGCCTTAATCTTGCATTTAAACTGCGTCAGACAGAAGTTTTAATGAAATGCTAGCTGGCAAATTGTATATTACTTTGCAGAAAAGCATGTGCTGTGTTAACAAATGTAAATTTAGTCTGTATGAAGGGCTACAGTGACTCTAACTGAGACGCACGTTTACAGTGAGGGTTTAACCTACCTGCGTTCCTGCTACAGGTGGATTATAGAAGCTGTGTAGGCTGCCTTGTTAGACGGGGTTGCTGTCATATAAACAATGCGCAAGGTTAGAAGTCCCTTGAAAAGCATGACAGAATGTGTTTTGTGACGGCAACTTTTGAATGCCAGGTTGGCGCTTTTTGAATTCTGAGCTCATTACGGCAGAATGAGCACACGGTTTACACAGTTTTCCCCATTAAGGGTTTAAATATTAATGAATTGTCAGAGCACTTTGCGTTGCCGCTGCATGAAAATAAGGACGTGGCGAGTGTTCAAAGCACACAGATATAAAATGCTCAAGTGCCGATCATCGAGCAGGAAAATGGCAGTGCCGGATAATAAAGCCTTGAGCACAACAGCAAATAACAGCGTCTGACAGGCCGGCGATTAGGATGAATTAGACTGACCGTTGTTGTTCGCCGCCTCGCTCGCAGCACTGCTTTGCGCTGCTTGACCGCAAGCAGCTTGCCGGGCTGTGAAATAAGAACTATCTGATGGCATTCCTGCGTGGAAATCCCCCCCGTGTCACGCGATCCCAGTGTCCTTCCTGAGCTCCTGCTCTGGAATCTCAAGCACAAGCAAACCCCTCATGCATCACGGAGGAAAAAACGCAGACGTGTAACGGGGACCCATTTGTCTTTAAAGACAACACCAGCAGGTCTATTTTTTTTCGCATCTAGTAGCTGCTTAGCAAACTTTTTTCCGACAACTGAACGTTTGCGATCTCATCCTTTGCCTGCTTATGCACAGGGTAACGCAAAGAGGCACTTTAGCGCTAAACATTGAATTCAAAAGGGCTGCGCTTCTCTCTGGACACAAACCCACTACCTTCCTGTCATCAGGGTCGTTCCTTAGTTTGGTAATAAATTCGTTGCCACTTATTTAAGTGACATGCTTTTGACTTAGCAGTGCATACAAGCACTCCTACTTAAAGGTCTGACCCAAGGCAACCTGAAACATATAAAGGACAGACGTGAGCCGACCCCCCGTGATCTCGCATTCCTACTGGGGCATCCGCACGTGTCCGTGTTCTCCGTTTTCTCTTGAGGCTCACGGCGCCGAATTCCATCCGAAACTGCTTACGCAGGACGCCTGACGCGCACGGACAGAACCGAACCTCCAAACCCGGCGATGTTTGCACACGTTTGCTCAGCTTTGTGCATTGCGGCACGCTTCTTTTCTACGTCTCACTCCACCGGTTTCCACGCTTCCTGTCTCAGTGAAACTCAAAGTGAAATTCGTTAGACTTACAATAGATTTTACAAGCCAGCGTGCTATATTATAAGCAATGTGATAACAGGTTGGACAACATGTGCATAGTCAATATTACCAATACACACAAAAATGCTGCTGGCACAGTTTATTATGGTTTAATGGTATAGTTGGGCAAATGAGTGGGCACCCATACAAAAGGTTTATTTTAAATCAGGATGGTCCCACAACATCCTGTTGCCTTCCATGGGGCACTGCAGGCAACGTCCAAAAAGGGATACAGTGGGCCAGTGTTGGGCATGACAGAGGACGTACTGTTAGCTCGGATATTACAGCTATGGCACCGCGATGAACGGCTACAATAAAACGCATGATTATTTAACCTCATATGAAACTCAGTCCATTTCTGGAAGCCACTCGGTTCCGCCGAGCTGAAGCGGCCATTGTCCTTGCAAATGAGGCCAGTTAGGTAGCCGTGTAGAAATGCCGTATTTGTTCATTCTTCTGCATGAGGCACTTCAGAAGGACAGATGTTTATGGTCAAAGCGCTGAGGGAAACGTGGAACAAAAGCCACCGTAATGTTCGTGCCGCTGACTTCAATGCGCTGGCATTACAGACCTGTTAAAATTGAACAGGACGACAGGAAGATGGGTCCATGGTGCACTTTAACAATCGATATTTGGCCGGGAGCAGAATGGGACAGGAGGTCGTGCGGCGCATTTGTGCGGCCGTGCCGCCCAAATGACTGAAGCGGAGGGCGGTCGGGGGGCGGGCGCCATGTTGGGCCGACACAGAGGTCACACGAATGACAAAGCTTACAGGCCGAACGCTGGGAACAGCACTGCTGCTGTACGACCATTTATGGCAAAACGACCTCTCCTATGTCTGCTACCTGCGTGCCAAGCGATGCGCTTTGAACGTATACAAATGCGTGGGATGTTTTTGTTTTCCAACAAGCTTATCTCCACTTTGTTGCTTAGCCAAAACGTTTTCCATAGCAGCTTATAATATTTCGCCCATTCGTACAGGGATGTATTTTCCTGGTTAAATACATTGAATACATTTTCAGACGTACAGCAGGAGTGGAAAGAACTGGAACGTGCACCGGCAACCTCAGATGTATCATGCGCTTAACCACTACGTGACCAAGGTACCCCATTCATTACGCTCCTTTATGAGTGAATCCCTGATCATGCAGGCGGCCATTCAAGGTGATTTGTTGCAACGGAGCCCCTAACCAGGGCATTAGTTGTGCAACAAGCTAATCTCTAAAGCACAAAAGCGGTACACGTACACTTCTGCGTGCATGCATTCTTATCCTTTAAGTGACTACACATTTATGTGTAGACAAAAAAACAATATGCATTCCCACAGGTTAACTATGAAGCAGAATAAAATGGATCTGTTGTGTCAGGAGCCAAAGCAGGATAAATTTTTAATTTATTCCGTATACGTGGTCAGGCAATAGCTGGGGTGTCGGATAGCTCGTGGACTATGAGTTATTGCCCTTCTCGATGGGGTCAGCTTAGAAATGGCTCCGTAGTTCGGCATCAAAAAAGGTGAAATCTGAGCAATATGGTGCGCAACACACAGTGGCCACTCGGAGGCAAGTCAAAAGCTGCCTGCCGACTTCAAACAAAGAGGGTTGATTTGGGGCCGGGAATCAAGGTTTTCAACGCCCTCGCCGACTGAGTCAAAGCGTGGAAATGCTCAAACGCAGAAAAGAGGAAAAAACGGCTCTTCATGACCAAGGAAAGAATGAATTGGGAACCCCGATATGACTTGTGGAAACTGCTGAAAGAGAGGGAAAAAAATGGGCATTTTGAATAACGCATGAATTAACTTTGTGCTGCTGGTTCAAGTAACTCTCTGGAGCGCTGCTCTTGCTAACAGGAAATTAAAGTGAGAATTGTGTGACAGATGTTTCATCTTGAACCACAGAGATAATATGTAGAATTCTGAGCAGTATCTAATTTCCAGAGCTCGATGAAATGAAGGGCAAATCTATTTTGAAGGAACCCTATTGTTAGTGCACTACCAATCTAGTGTCCTAGATCACAGCACCAAGCTTGGGCGATAATAGAAGCGACGCTGATTCAACAGCACAACAGCCGGGCACCTGGAACATTACAAGCTCCGTGCTCATAAACTAAAGAAATACAGAGGCGGGATGATAACGAAAGAAAGCCATCTAGAAAATGAGGCTGTGTGAAATGGAAACTGCCTGACCCTGCACTTAATGAAATTGAGTGTGGATGGGGGGATTGAGAGGTGAGAACAGCGTGTACGAGGTCCTGGCCGCCGAGGGGCCGATGGAACACCGGGACCCGGGGCCGGAGACCTGCGCGGTAGCTCAGGACAGCCAAGACAGTGTGAAGCAGCTGCGGCCTGTCAAAAGGCTGACAAGGTCTAGGGATGGATGCTGCCAAAGAGCCCACTCGCCTCCCCTCACCACATCAACGCCCATATTTCTTCCAGATGTCTTGGGTTTCCAGCGTGCTTTACTACAGCAGCGTGAGAGACGGGTGCAGACCATTTCCTAGCCGAAGCGTCTCTCCGGGGTCTGGCTGGGGCTGTGCAGCAGATGGGGGTGCCTTTTATGAGACAGTGGTCAGAAAACCAAAGTCCTCACTCCCTTGTGCCTCCTTGCCAGGTCTGCGAGCAAGAGTCCACACGTGTGCATGAACTTCTTCCAAATTTATGAGCGCACATTTTGCGGCCGGGTTGTACGGTTGTGTTTTTTTTTTAGCACCTTTACATATGTGTTTTCAGAGTTCTGCTCCCCATTTGGTCTACTGGAATTTATGGAATCCATATAGGTTTGCTAATGAATGTCTGTAATTACATAAGAATTTGCTTCTTTTTGTTCGTTGACATTCAGTTAAAATATCCTTGTGAAGAAGAGGCGGAATATTTGATGAAAGACAGTTTCGGTGTTACATAAACAGCAGAAAAGAGCGCAATTCATAGTGAAAATACAAATGCGTCTCTCACACACACAAGGATAAGCTAGACTGCCGTCCTCACAACTTCTGCAAGGATGGAGTCACTTTTCCTTTTTTTGAGCCTTGAGTGTGAAATTTGCTGTTTGTAGGGTCGGTGTCTGCATGGAACAGATCCCCAAACTGCTGGGGTCTTTGTGCTTCTGGCCAAACAAAGCTAACTTTTCATGAAGTAACCATCAGTTAAACGTATACAGTAAACTAATGCATGTTAAATTTTGCCTGCACAACGCCTGCTGACAGCGATCTGGGTTCTTCATTATAAAAAAAAAAAAAAAAAAAAAAAAAAAAAAAAAAAAAGTGCTCTGTGGCAGGAAGCCATTTTGTCTGAGAATAACTTCACCAGTGATTCCCAATTGTTGCCACTGTCGTAATTCAATTCATTCATTGAGGGAAAGAATAACAAGCATCAATAACTTCTGTCCCGGTGATGCTTGCCGCTGCTTAGAGGACTGGGTGGGGGGCGTGAGCAGCCGTTTAACCCCCAGCCCCTTCCAGTGAACGATCAGAGAGCCTGGCGAAAATACTCGGCATCTCCGTTCGCCATACAGGCTCCTTCCTCCGTTCCGCTCCTCTTCCGCAAATTCCGCTTGACCGACAAAGGGGGGCAGCTACACGGCCGACTCATTACGGCCCCGTCTCCCGATGGCGGCGCAGAAGTCCGGGGCTGGACGGAATTATAGCTTCTCATTATCTGTGGCTGGGTGTGTGTTGGCGGAGGTCAGTACTGAGAGGGCACTGACGTTTTGTCAGCAGGGCCCCATTGTGTGCTTTTCACAACCACGGCCTTGTTACTCGGCGAGGAATTAATGGCACCAGGAAGGCCGTCTTCAGGTGTGCCGGCATTTAAAGTTCCTCTGCCTTCCTCGCTTATGTCAGAAAATGTCAAGTTATTGAAAAAGCATAAAGTGCCAGTACTTTGCACGGGGGGACTCAGTGTGTGCTGTGAGTGCTGCTTTAATTCCGCACTGACGTAAAAAGCAGAATAATAAGAATATGAACGTAACCAGAACAAAAGCTGATAGCCATGCTCATAACAACGGTGTCGGGCCTTTGACACGGTGGCTTTGGAGCACACAGATTATTATACTCGGGATTCTGAATGAATCTTTAAAAAAGAAAAAAAGAAGCTTTTTAAGTGTTTTAATTTCCTTTTTTAGTTGGGCCAGATTAGCTTTTTTCTCTGTCTTATTAAACAAAATGACAGCAGAAAAGCAAATTCGAATCGTTTTCCACAAATGGTTCAATATAAGCGTCTCTTTAATTCAAATGTTGTGCTTTATATAAAGAAGGAATGGGAAGACTACAGGTCATTTTCAGAGGAAATTGTTTTGAAGTAAATGCGGTCTCATATCTTGTGACGCCAAGTCGAGCTCAGTTCTTGCGTGCGTGACACGAGTGTTTGTGCGGAGAGAAATCCCCCGAATGCAAATGCGGTGCTGGCCCCACATCGCAGAAGCCCAGGTGCTTCACACCTTCATTTGGGAAAATTATTGCCTTAAACTGCACCGGGGCATTCGATAGGCACTCTTTCTTGGTGTAAAATGAGATTAAAAACACCTCTGCTAATACGCTGCCTCTAAAAAGATCCCAGCTACTGAAAAGTAATGAGTTATGAGAGCAATACGGTGTAGATGTAGTTGACGCTCTGCACTCAGCATTCTCACACTGCTGTGCTTTTGCATAGATTTCAACTTAAATAAATGAGGGCTTTTTCAGTTGCTAACGTGACTTATGAGGAAAAACAAGACCCCGGTCCTTGGTTTGTTATGCTTCCTCTGAATACGAACACAAATACGAATATGAGCATGTCCTCTGGAAATATTAGGGCAAGAATTGCCCCTAGAATCAGTCCAATAAATCAGTTTTAGCTGCAACCTTAAGAATGTTGAGAATTCCTTACTGAACCATGAATACTGACCAAAACTAGACAACTAGTCACAGCAGCATCAATACAGAATCACTGTGCAAACAAAATCCACACATTTATAAATAAATGCAAGATTTCAGGTATGCAGTTTCGTAAAAAACCTGATGGACTCAAAACAGGCAGGAAACGGCTTCATGAACAGAGGAGGCCACAATAAATGTGCATCAACTTGAGGGAAAAGTGTGGAGAGAACCAGGAAGAGGTGCTAAGCATAAACAGCGTGCATCATCATCAGCACAGCGTGGTGGCCTCCGCAATGCAATGTAAATACTTCCCAGTTCTCAGCTTTGTACCCAGTAATTTGCTCAATATCGTACATCACTTTGGAGAAAGGAGTCCATCAAATTGATAAACAGAACAGAAACTGTAGTGGCGTGAGTTTAGCATCCAACGAAAAAGTGTGGCGTGAAGCTCAAGTGCCACACGTGTGCTTGGATAAACCGGTTCCCAGTCAGAACTCACAGTCCGTTTTCGGAACGAATTGCATCAGAAGCTGCTGCAAGCATCGATCCACGTTCGTGGTAAATCCACATCTTTTGCAAAAGAAAGTTTGCACCCCCGTGTTGTGCTGCGAAAGCAAGCCTAGGAGCACTTTTACTAATGCAACACTGATGCCGTGGCACACGTTTTCCTTCCTCCCCGACCACATTAAACGACAGATTATTTTATAGAAATGAGGTTATGGAAGAATAAAAAAAATCAATGAGGCAGCAAATTGGTGAGTCCTATGGTGATAAGGTGATGAGTAAGGCTCAGTCCAGCCCCAGCACTTCATGAAGTGTGCACATGCGTGTGTGTTATGTGTGCTGTGATACAGCGACTTTGTGACTCAGTAAACCCAGCGAAAGTTTGAAGGCATTCCATGTCTTTTTCCTTTGAATTTACTTTAATTACTGGCAGTCATTACATAGCATTTGCGCTCAAAGGTTGTCCGAGGAAAGAATGTGGAAATATTGGACTTCATCCCAATTAATGGCACACTTGCTAGCGTGCAGAGGTAGATGCACAAGGCTGTCAGTTTGGCAATTGATTTATTTCTCGAGGGGCTGGGGATGAGATGCATTCTGCACACCGTAGGACCTTGCTCTTACAGAAGCAATAAATGTTGTAAACAGATGGTACACAGGGACAGAATGGAGTAAAATTACCCGAAACCATTATGGAGGAGCAACATGGTGTCACTGAGCAGTCAGATTTCTATACATTTTGCCAGTGCTTGCAACTAAGATGTGAAGACATTGACAGGCATCCGTTCATCCCTCCCTCCATTGTGAGGGATAGATTTTCACCCAGGGATTCAGAGTTCATTCCCGGATGCATCAGAGCATGAACCAGGGGTGCCAAAGGGTACAACGCACATTCTGGTACTCGGGCAACGCTGAAACCTGTATTTTTCACTATAAAGGGAGGGGGATGTATTATTCGAACCTCGGTATATTAACTGGGTTATTACTTCTAAAGTTGCACTAAGGTGCTAAAGTCCAGTCAGCACAGCGATTTCACCGCTTTTTGTCTTGTTATTGGCTTTTCGGGCTCCAGACTCCAAAGTTTTGTCCAGTCATCGTGAATATAAACTCACGTGTGAAAGTAAAGCAAGTGAAAATGAATATGTGTACAAATGTTTTCCTCTGGAAGTTTTGGTCTAGATGAGCTGTTTTCTTCTCTTTCCATACAGCACTGTTCCTCTGCAGGACAGAAACAGAAATACGGTCAGTAGCACCACAGCTGTAGCTGTCTAGAGCCGAGTTTTTAGCCATCATCGCGAGCATTTGGCTACGAAAGCAAACAATTGCGTTCCTTAAGCTTCCCATCCCTGTGTCAAAGTGCCAGGTGGAACCTTCAGGTTCTGTTCAGATGCCTTTGTACTTTACTTTTAGGGACAACTTGTTTATATTTAAAACCACTTTAAACCAGTAAAAGTGCCGCACTTAAGCAAAACTGGATAAGAACCTGGATTAATGTGTGTGACTACAGTAGCAAAGAGAAGCAAGAAAGTGTGATGTATTTACAGGCGCTATAAACGTGAAACTGGAACACAAGCTTTTAAATAAATAATGGACTTTTCTGAAAAAACAGACAGAGTAGTTTAGTAGAATTAATTCACAACTTTAGGAATTCAATTCAATTCAATTCAATTTTACTTTTCATATAGCGCTCTTCTCACTGCAGTGACACAGAGCGCTGTACAGATTTGGCAAGGGTTACATACATGTACAATTTGAATCTGGCTACAAAGGAGAGGAAAACAAAAAACTCCTTTCTAAAAGAGGATAGGAGAAAAATAAGCCTCTGGGGGTCCATGTGCCAGTGGAAGCCCACCCCTCCTGGGCATTCTAAGCATATGTAATAGCCAGTTCATGATAAGTTAACAAGAGCTGTGGTTTTTTTATCAATGTAGTGTATGGGGTATGGTATAGCTAAGAGTTCCAGTTCGCAGTCAGGCGCGGCCTCCCGCGTCCGAAGCGTCCGAGTTGTTGTAATCGGCTTGATCCGATCGATCGGCTTTCCGCCTGTCCCCTTCGTATGTTCTGGTCCGGTGTCCCATCCGGCCGGTCTATTCACATTGCGGGGTGACCTGTAGCACAAATGGCTCAGAAAAACAGGGAGCAATTAGGCAAGGTACACACTCAAGAGGCTTGGCAACGGTCATCATGCACGATACGCTGGATCAAAAAGGTAGGTTTTAAGACTAGTTTTAAAGAGGGGTAAGGAGGTGGTAGAGAGTAGTTCATCTGGCAGACTATTCCAGAGTTTAGGGGCCATGTGCCCAAATGCACATCCGCCCACCGTAACTTTAGGAAAAGCTCCCTTGCTTCATATAATACAGATAAACCCAAAGTTACTAAAAGAATGCATGCATTTTGGAGGGCAATTGTACACACACACACACACACACACGGAGAGCTTGCAGATCTACATCTGAAAAGAATTGTCTGCACCCATCTAGAAATGATGTGTTGGAGTAAGTTTGTTAGCTGGCCCTTTGCTCCAGCTGGCATACAGATATTGACTTTCCTCTCCTCTTATATCTTAATTCTCCAGTTGAATTATGGAAGGGGTACATAAAAGTGAATGAGAAATATGTACAACTCATTTATAAACCCATTTAATATTTTCCCTTTTAAATGCTAATCTAAGAAAAGCGCATTTGAAACCACTTTCAGTTCTGCATTGAAGAGACTGCGGTGGGAAGCCGGTTTCTGAAATGGACTCTTGACCAACTTACCCATCCTGTCTGTATTATGTTCTATGCATCTATTTATTTTTTTGAAGTTCTGGCCTTGTGGGCAACCGAGGTGACCACATGGGCAAGGTAGAAGCAGCACGACAGAAGCAAAAGAGGGTTTCATTTGCAGCCTCAAGCCACAGAAACAGTGGCTATGGCCCCTTACATTGTTCAATGCAAGCAAGCAAACAAACCCCACGCAGAAAACTAACAGCAGACAACCTAAAGCCTTAAGTTTGCTCAGTGTAATGCTGCTGGTAGTTCTGCTCTTTCTTCTTATTATGCTTGACAGGCGCGGGAGTGGACAACTGACCACGATTACCTTTCCTGCCCTCTGCTAGGGATCTGCCACTCACAAACTTCACAAAACTTCCACCAGAGAACGTTAACTGGTCCATTGGCATGAGCCTATCAGCCTTGATACACCTGCTCCCTTCTTTGCACGTTCTGGACTTGCACTTTCCCCTCTGCAGTCTTCAAGCCTACAAAGCCCATCAAAAACTTTCTCAGTTGTATAACGCAATGAAATCACTTTTGCAGCAACTGGGTTTTCCTGCGTCAACTCACCAATTTCCACAATGCAGTACAACATTCCAGCCAAGAGATGTGCAAGATATCCCAAGGGAAGACCACACAGTGCCCAAATGTCTGTGTATGGGTAAATGAAATTCTTAGAATTCAGCACCCGAAGGAGTAAGAAAGCAACGCGCCAATTGTGTTCTTCATGCACTTTCTTTACCTGCTTTAAACTCTTGGTCCACTGCCCGTAGGCTCCAGTTCCAGAGCCACAAACCATTCATGAGTGAAATGCGTGTGCGACCAAAATTAACGCAGCGCTGGAAATGAATCCAATGACCCTTCCATTGCTGGGGCAAGGAGCATTTATGAATGGAAAGTGGCCTTAACAAATCCTTTAGCACAAGCAAAAACCTGTTTTGTGGAGCTCAGCACCGATAAGTGCAGTCAGCCTTGCAAAGTGACTTGGCGTTTAGCAGGCAGGCAATTAAGCAACTCTTGTTCATTCTGAGAGAGAGAACGTGCTTTTTCCAAGGTGTGGCTTTGAAGCTGGGGAGCAAGAGGAGAAATGAAGATGTGAGGGCGAGAACCCCCACTGTGTTTCCACAGACATAGATAGACGGTGCGGAGGGTGCAGATTACAAGGAACAAAGACAGACATGAAGATCCCTGCCCTACCAAGGGGCCATAATGCACAATTCAATATCACACGTCAGAGAAATAATTAAAGCTACGCACAGTCATGTGTTTGTCAGGTGCAGATTTCAAGAGTGAAGATAATCAAGAGAATTTTCATTTGTCAGCCCGTCCGTATACAGGTATACATTGGGGCCGATATCTTGTTTCTCTGGGGTGCAGAGGAAAAAGAGTGCAAAAACTTGCAATAAATAAATAGTAATTAAATAATAAATAAACATTGGAGCAATAACGTTCAGGAGGAAATAGACTGAAAGTGACCCGCATTAGTATGGTTGGGGTAGGAGGTGGTTGGACTATGGGTAGCAGGGTCATTCCCTGTGGTGGGGGGAGTGTGGGTGAGTTTCAGGCCGTTGAGGAGCCTGACCACCCACAGAGGAATGAAGCTGTTGCGGAGCCTGGTGGTTTTTGCCCAGATGCTCCGGTGCCTTGTGCCAGATGGTAAGAGGGTGAACAGGGCATGGGGGCGGTGGTCATAGTCAGCAGCAATGGTTGTGGCTCTACGGGTGAAGTGTTTTCCATAGAGTTTCTCAATGGGTGGGAGAGGAACACCGATGATCCTCTCAGCTGTCTTCACCGGGCGCTGGAGGGTCTTGTGGTCAGCGAACCAGACAGTGATGCAGTTGCAGAGGATGCTTTCTGTAGTTCCTCTATAGAAGGTGGAGAGGATGGAAGGAGGCAGACTGGCTTTCTTCAGCCTCCGCAGGAACTGGAGATGCAGCTGGGCTTTTTTTGTGATCGAGGTTGTGTTGAGGTGAGGTCTTCTGCTATGTGCACTCCGAGGAACTTGATGCTGCTGACTGTCTCAGCAACAGAGCGGTTGATCTCCAATGGAGAGCGGGTTGCGGCAGCCCTCCTGAAGTCATTTCTTTGGTTTTACTGATATTTAGAGAGAGAGATTGTTTTCTCGGCACCAGTCTACCAGATGTTTGACCTCCGCTCTGTACGCAGACTCATGATTGTTGCTGATGAGACCCACTACCGTGGTGTCGTCTGCAAACTTGATTATGTGATTTGAGCTGTGCTGAGCAGCACAGTCATGTGTCAGCAGAGGGAACAGCAGTGGACTGAGCACACATCCCTGGGGATGCCAGTGCTCAGTTTGGTGACCTTGGAGGTGTTGCTTCCAATGCAGACAGATTGGGGTCTGTTGGTCAGGAAATCCAAGATCCAGTTACAAAGGGAGGTGTTCATGCCCAGCAGGCTCAGCTACCCTGCCAGTCTCTGTGGGATGATTGTGTTAAATGTTGAGCTGAAATCTTTGAACAGCATTCTGGAATATGGGTCTTTCCTGTTCAGATGGGACATGGTCAGGTGGAGGGCAGTGGAGATGGCGTTGTCGGTTGTTCAGTTGGATACATGACACAGTACATTTCTTCTGCACTGGTATTATCTTGGTGGTCTTGAGGCAGGCCGGTACGACCGTGGTGCTCAGGGGTAAGTTGGACATGTCCATGAGAATGTCTACCAGCTGGTAGGCACATTCTCTGAGCACCTGACCAGGTATGTTGTCTGGTCCAGCAGCTTTATGCAGGTTGATCCTACTTAGGGTCTTCCTGACTTCAGCTGGGGATAGACGTAGTATCTGGTCACCAGGAGGAAGGGTGGTCTTCTGCGTTGGGGTCATATTTTGTGCCTCATAATGAGTGTAGAAGTCATTAAGCACATCTAGCAAGGATGCATCTTCGCTGCAGGCCTGAGGTATTAGCCTGTAGTCCGATATGGCTTGTATTTCCTGCCACATGCACAGTGTGCCTCTGAAGTCTGTGAAGTGGTTTTGGATTTTCCCTGCATAGGTGCGCTTGGCCTCCTTGATGGCTCTGGATAGTTTTGCTCTAGCTATCCTGAGAGCTTCCTTGTCACCTGCCTTGAAGGCAGCATCCCTGGCTTTCACGAAGGTGTGCACCTCTGCAGAAAACCACAGCTTGTGGTTTGCTCTGGTGGTGATGGTTTTGAAGATAGTAACATCCTCAGTACACTCGCTGATGTAACTGGTCACTGAGGACGTGTACTCCTCCAGGTCTACAAGGGATCCATGGGTAGCAGCTTGCTTCAAGATGTCCCAGTTTATGGATTCAAAGCAATCCTGGAAAGTTGATATAGCCCCTTCTGGCCATGTTCTCATCTCCTCCAGTACTGGTCTGATTTGTTTCTGTACCTGACTGTAGGCTGGGGTTAATAGGATGGAGATGTGGTCTGAGCTGTCGACGTGGGGGCGTGGTGTGGCTTTGCATGCACTGTGAATGTTGGCGTAAACAATGTCCAGCGTGTTTCCCCCACGTTTTGTAATGTCTACGTTCTTGATGAATTTTGGGAGCATTGTCTTCATATTTGCATTGTTGAAGTCCCCGGTGATAATGAAGAAGCCGTTGAGGTGGGCTGTCTGAAGCTCACTCATTTTCCCGTAGAGTTTCACCCAGAGCTCCAGTAGTGTTAGCATTAGGATTGGCATTAGCGCTAGGTGGGATGTAAACACTGATGATTATTGTGGTTGTGAACTCTCTTGGGAGGTAAAATGGTGTGCATCTGATCACCAGGACCTCCACGAGTGCCCAGCAGTAGGTAGACGATTGCAGCATTCATGCACCATTTTCTTATTTATCTGTGCCAGTGAGTTGTACTCCAAAGGACTTTGGGTAGAGTTTTAATTGCACCCAAACAAATGCATTAATAACACCAATATTACTAATACTACTAGCGGCAGTAGCAGCAGCAATAATAATAATAATAATAATAATAATAATAATAATAATAATAATAATTGAGGTGGACAGATTTGTCCACCTCACTTGGCCCTGATTTTATCCAGACATCTATGACTCAGAGCTCCTAAAGTTGACTAGAAACTGAACCATGTGAGACCAATACTCATCTAGAAACAAGAAAAGTACTTGTGAGTTTTAAATATCCAAGACCTGGTTTGGACCAGGAAGCCCTAAAATAGGCAGCTTCTTTCAGATCTAAAACTCCAGTGTCAGTTATAAAAGCGCAGACAAAAGAGTGCTTAAAATAATTTGGAAATGCAAAACAAGCCATAAGCAAAAGCAGCAGACATGTTACTAAAAGAGAGGAACAAAAAGGAAACCCTGATTATAGTCAGGAGGAAACAAAGGCTGTTTATGGGCTGTTTATCTTCTGCTGTTTCCAGTTCCCTCTCCTGCCTCCTGTAATTTTTCACAAACTGAACTTGGAAAATGTTCAGCTGTCTAGTCCTCATGGGCTGTGAGCCTTTTGTGTGCTCCTCGCTTCCAGCCCCGTGGGGCCACCGTGCTGTCTGTCTGGTGCGGCCTCGTCGTCCCTCCGCCCCTGGAACGAAGGGAAACCAGGTCAGAGATGGCAGCCGACTATTGATCGCCAGCGAGTCTGTTGAGGTCAGACCCTCCCTGGCGGTCCGCGCAGGTCCCAGTTTGGCCCCAAACCTGTGTAAAGTGTCGCAGCTTCAGGTGGTCGTGCGTAAGGCTCTTTCTGCGGATGGAGTGGTAGTGACTACATGGCCACCTTATGGCCAGGGTACTGCACTTTCGCTCAGGCTGCACCACGCAGATTCCCGACTGCAGTAACTTGTGAGGTTCTTGCACACGTACTGTACGTCACAGACAGGAAAAAAAGACATAAAAGGCTATGAACATGTTTAACACACTGTACAATGTGATGCATCGATCATGCAGAAAATAACAGATTACAGAGCACTAGTTACATAAGTAGGGCGAAACACTGTTTCAACATGGAGGTGACAATTGCTTAAAAGTGACTGTGTGACATGCTGGCTTAAAATTAATTTGGACCAATTCCAGTGCAACAATTTCCCAGAGTTTTAATCTGAGGTTTGAAATGCATAACGGGCCACCGCTTCATAGCTCTTGACCCGCAGGAAGCAAATGGCTTTAAAAACAAGGCTCACAGCCGAAATCCAGGGTTGGCAAATATACTTAGCATGATTTTTTCCCTTTATTCCTGCATGGATTTCTTGAAAGAGAGAGAAATGATGAAACTCAACACGTCCCAAAACACTCAAGAGCTGCAACCAGGTTGTGTTTTACTCATTTCTGAGCAAAAATGCTGTGTATATCAAGCAGAGGGGCATGTGGGCTGGAGAGCAAAGCCTCCGCCGTGCGCACTGAGCTGCTGGGATTGTGCAAATACGCCTCTGTTATTACATTATTATTTCTCTCCTTAAAGCCTGCATCACAAACAGTTGGGTTGTGTAAGAAGCCACACCTCGCATCCGCCTCAACTCCCGAACCTGTACTAGAAAGTGTCGCATTGGCCTGGCTTTGGGTACGGGCACCTTTTTCATTTGTACGCTGCTGAGCCCTTTATTTGTTCGTGCTGCTACTAAAGCTCATGGAGCTGAACTGATTCCAGAACCGGGTCTTTTTGGCACAGCATTCTGAAGACTTGGTGAAAAAACCATTTGGACAAACAATAGGCAGAGTCTTCAGAGACCTGTCAACATCATTGTCCTCCGAATTAACAGGAAATGGAAGCATCCGGAATAAAATTATAATACTGTCCTCAGTATGGCTCCCTTCTGATTCCAGTATCCCACAGAGCAATTTAATTGTTTCACAAACACAGTCACCACCACATGTCCTGGTTAGTAATGATAGTGATTACAAGCACAAAATCATGTCATTTTGACATTTTTGATGGCACCATACATTTCTCGATCACATTTTGTCCTGGGCCCCCACAGAGCACTTCCTCCATCAGCAAAGCCACCTGACAGCATGAACAGCCTTGCTGCCCTTTGACTGCATGTAGCTTCCTAGTGTGTCGAGGAAACAAGGAGGATCCCATCCTGTTAGTTACGTGGACTGAGGAAGGGGAAAACCATGGGTAATTCTGCCATCTTGAGGGGAGGGAAATGAGTGTGTGGCCACATACAGAACTCTGTGATGCTGTGGAAGAATGACTTTTCATTAAGGATTTTTCCACCTGAATGCCTTGTTACTCTGTTAAAAGGTGGATGTTTTCCTTCTCAGTTCTTGACTTAAACTTCTTTCCCTAATATGGTGCGGTCGAGTCTGTTTAAAACATTGACTAATCATAAATAACCTTTGTGGCCCCAAAGCTTCTCCTTTGTCTAGCATTCTGGCCAGAATGTGGGTGGGACTTCCCTTGTCACGGTCATCTTTTAGTTGGCCTGTCTAAAAGATGCTTATTTCTCATTGGTCCACTACTGCACCGCTCACACTTATATAAGCAGCCTTTGCACCCAGGAGAGGTTGAATCTCCATGTAGATTCCTATCCATACACAGAAGCAGATTGTGCTGAACTCCTGGTTGTGCTGCATAATTAAAGTACAAATTACAATTGTCTGGTTTGCTGTTTCAAAAAATCCTCAACACACTGATCCTGGTGTAAATCCAGACTGCAGTGACACAAGGAGCAGTTATTCCCTGGGTGGGAATGATGGGGGCGCGGGGCTGGAAATAAAGATGGAGAGACCAGTGTGGAGCCACACAGGTCTCTGGGAGTGCTTACCTTTAACAAGTTGTTTTATTTATTTTTTCTGGTATTTTTATCTTCCCCATCCTGTACCTGCACCACGTCCTCCTCCAGCAGGCTGCCGGGGGAGCAGGTGGAGCCCGACTGCATTTCGGTTCACCACCCTGTTTACTGCACGGTCCCTGTGCATCCCAGCACCCTGAGTGGCATACAGGAAAGTCGCAGTAAACAACCCACTCAAAAGAGCTTGAGGCTGGAGGGGGGTGGTGGTGGTGGTGGTGGGGGGCTTGGTGTGATGAGTCAGAAAAGGAAATGAGGGAAGCGCATAATAGGCTGGGGAGAATCTGAGCTCTGGCAAGTATCGCGTCCATTGACAGTGGCAGTGAGATCCGGCACCCTGGTGGAAGGCAGGGATTAAGGGGAGGGGGGTGCAGCTCATTTGATTTTTTAGGGAGGGGGGCATGTCATTGGGTGCTGGCCAGGGCATGGATGCCTGGGGGCTTGGATGGGCATGTCAGTAAGTCAGAAGCTATCTTCTTGTTACTTAGAATACTGCAAAAATTGTGAGTTAAGCCCCAAGGCAAAGGTCAGCGGTAACCCCGCGCCCCCATCCCCACCCCAGCGAATACTGTTGCAGATGAGTGTGTGCCATGGATGTGTTAGTCTGCCTGGGGTGGTGAAGGGTGGTCTGGAAGATAACGTCTGACACATTCACAGGCCCAGCTATCACAAATTAAATCCACAGACAAGCCATATTTTGTATTCCAGCAATAATGGGTCTACTTCATGCACATATTTATGCACATGTAAAGATATTACAATTCAAGACTCATAAAAAGTCAGAAACAAAACAAGTTCACAAAGCAACGTGGCTCTTTGCACTCTGCAGGCCCTGCTAATCGCTATACAACGTATGGCTGCAAAGCCTTTGAACTTGTTTCTTTCAAGGTTTACGTTTCCTTTGTATTTCCTTTGCTCACATTAGCCATCCATTTCTGTCATGCACAGCATTTGAAACTCAGTAGCCTGGCTTGTTTGCCACAAAAACAGGAGATAAATTCAGGTCTTGCCCTGTCAGTAGGAATAAGAAATGAGCCGGATGACAGTGGACCTGGTTTAGTCCAAAGTTAATGCAAAAGTGAGACAGAGGAAAAATGAGACAGTCAGCAGCATCAAGTTCCTTGGAGTGCACATAGCAGAAGACCTCACCTGGACACTCAACACAACCTCGATCACAAAAAAAGCCCAGCTGCATCTCCAGTTCCTGCAGAGGCTGAAGAAAGCCAGTCTGCCTCCTTCCATCCTCTCCACGTTCTATAGAGGAACTACAGAAAGCATCCTCTGCAGCTGCATCACTGTCTGGTTCGGGAACTGCAACTGCAACTGTCGTTGACCACAAGACCCTCCAGCGCCCGGTGAAGACAGCTGAGAGGATCATCGGTGTTCCTCTCCCACCCATTGAGAAACTCTGTGGAAAACACTTCACCCGTAGAGCCACAACCATTGCTGCTGACCCTGACCACCCCTCCCATGCCCTGTTCACCCTCTTGCCATGCGGTACAAGGCACCGGAGCATCTGGGAAAAAACCACCAGGCTCCGCAACAGCTTCATTCCTCAGGCGGTCAGGCTCCTCAATGGCCTGAAACTCACCCACGCTCCTCCCCATGGTCCAACCACCTCCTACCCCAACCATACCAATGAGGGTCACTTTCAGTCTATTTTCTCCTGGACATTATTGCACCAATGTTTATTTATTATTTATTTATTATATGTATTTACACTGTTTTTCTTCTGCACCCCCAGAGAAACGAAATTTCAGCCCCGATGTATACTTGTATACGGACAGGCTGACAAATAAAAACTCTCTTGACTCTTGAAAAGCGCTATGTTTAGACCCATTTTACAGTTTCATACTCAATGTATGCTTTGCTTTATTACATGGTAGGCTGGAAAAGTGACAGTAAACAAAAACAGCTAAACACAAGAGGGATTTTATTTACTGTCCTTCTGTCAGAAAGCCAGACACCACTTTCCTGATAAATACAGGTCTTACAGCCACTGATGCTGTGTCCCCAAATGTTGGATGTGTTCATCAGATAATAATGACATAAATATCACAAACATCCTGCACATTCATCGGGTTTACTCCATCAGCATCATCATCTGAGTGAAATGCTGACATTTGCAACGCAAGATTTGCACTTAATTATTTGCCACAAAGTACGGGAGGTATTTGTGCTTCATTTTCTGGAGAAGAACATTGGGCATTCGATTAGTTTGCACCAAATGCCTCCTCTTTCTTCTTCTTGGCGAGTTTCCTGAAACATCAGTTTTTCATTCACATTTCCTGCACCAAAGTTGCAAATTCTGCAGACGGAAGTGCACAGTTGGCTCAAGATGTAAATACAGCAGCATTCCCAAAGTGCTTTATGCTACATGAAAACATGAAGCATGAACTATAATGATGGGTTCCAGAACGTCTTTGTTTTTGCTGCTCAGAAATCAGTACACCTCATGGCACCGAAGCATAGTCCAGAAGCCCATCAATAACTCAATGCCTGGAGACTTTTTAATGTCAGAAAGGACCACTGTGGAAATAAATGCATACTTGTACACTGCATGGCCAAAAGTATATGGACCCCCCTTCTAATGGCTGGGTTTCAGCTGCACCCAAACACACCGTAGACAACTGTGTACTTCCAGCCTTGTGGTCACAGTTTGGGGAAGAAACTCCTTTCCTGTTCTAGCACGACTGTGCCCATAAACATTTGGTTTATCCAGGTCAGTGTGCAAGAACTTGGGTGGCTACACGGAGCCCTGACTCCACCGAATGCCTTTGGGATGGACTGAAACACCAATCGCCAGCCAGCCAGCCATCAGGACTCCCAATGCTGCTGTGTTTGAAATACTTTCACCTACAGTTTCCATGTTTGTCATTCTACACAGTGAAACTATAACATTTATTATTGAGGAAATCTGTTTGTTCAGTACATCACACCGCCTATGAAGTCTTTCATTGCTTCAGGAAAAAGGAGCTTTACTACCATAAAAACCCAAGACATTTAATAGGTTTCGCATATAAAAACAGAGCCAGAATTCTGCAGTCGCACAAGTCCAAATTAGGTTTGACAGCATCGGCCGCATAAAACAGATAAAGATTAAAAAAGCTAGAGAAGAACGTCACTCTACCAGTGCTGTGTTTATTTTGTTAGCCCTTCTTGCTATTCTGTGAGTTTCTGGCCAGTTGCCTCCAACCCTTGGTTGTTACCCATGACAAATCTGGCCAACGTATAAAGAGGAGCGTGGAGGTCAAGGTGTCAGGCCCAGGCCCTGGTGCTTGCTGCCCGAGCGAATCTGTGCTCAGCCACAGGGGAGAGAAGCAGGATCGACTTTGACGAGTCATCGAGTCGGAGCCCCCAGGCCCGGTGAAACGGCCTCTTGCAGAATCGCAGGAGACGTTCAAATGCCATTTTGATGCCAGCTATGAATTCCACCGCAGCACAGGGTTTGGGATGGCAGGATATATTTTTCTCCCTTAGGGGTAACAGTTGAAACAAAGACAAACCTCCAGGTAAAGGCAAAACAGGCCGTCATAAGACTGTGATGTTTCTTGAATCACCTTTGATTCTACTCACGGCAAGCAAGAAACGCTGATGTCAACCTCTGTTCAACACCTCCACTCCGATTAAAAATGTTTTCCCCATTTGAAAACGTGCCATTAATACTTATTATCAAGAAAAAGCAATGAAGAGCAAAACAGGATGCAAACTGAAATAAAAAGCAAAAAGCAAGCAGCTTCAGGATAAAGGAAGCCCTTTGATGAGAAATTATCGTATCAACTGTCGTTCCTTGCGCAAATGTCACGTTGTTGTCCCCTCGACTAGAAGCGAAACCAGGAGCCACGGGGGCTGCGTTACCTACAAGTGTTTACACGAAAGTTTGTAGGTGCTGCGGAAGGAGCTCAACCTTCAGTCACCGAAGATGCAAGTACACCGAAGCTCTGCTGGTGAATGGCTGGTGTCCATCTCGCCTCTCAGGCAGGACAGGCGTCCGGGAGCCCCGGGGGGAACGTGAGGTGGGAAATGGTGAGAAGGATAAGCATACATGTGCTTAGATGACTGAGCGGTGGGCTGAAGTTCAAACTAAGAAACATCCCACTATTTTTATATCTCGGAGGAGCACAGCTCTGGTCTCCGGCTGCCAAGTTTCCATGGAATTGAAGCCCAACTGCTCTTCCATTTGGCAGTGAACCCGCTATGATAAAACCCTACAGTAAAACACTAATCAGGTTATTGTCCGGATTATCATTTTAGGTGCTGTGTACATGCATGTTTTCAATATTATAAAAGCAACATATTTTGAGCATATTTATAAAAATAATATGTTTTCAATTCTGGCTCTGACAGCAGCTGTGCTGCAATTTGCGCCAGTAGATGTTTGGAAACAAGGAGACGCAAGCGAGTGCAAAATATGTACTGAAAATATCCTTGGAGAAATGTTTTTTAGCCTATAGATTAGACAAAAACTTCCTCTGCTGATGTGCAGGGACCCATTTAGCAGGAACAATGGGCAGTAATACTGTACGCAAACACGAGCATTTGTGCTTATCAGACAAGGGAGGGGGCAGATAAATGAAATTGCGCTGCTTATTGCTCAAAATTCATTGCATAGCAGCTCTTCCAAGGACACATCAATACATTCAAATGTCTACATCCTCAGGCCACACAGCATGGGCACTGCCATTTAAATCATTTAAAGTACAAAATGAAAATTGCTTTCTCCATAATTTAAGCCATACTTTTTACACAGACCCTTGTCCAATTAATTACCATTGGTTATTTCCAGCCCCCAAATAGCTATAATAGACAATAATATTATTCAAACCTCATCTTCAACAATAGTGAGGTAGAAAAAAACATTCAATAATGCCCCAAAGGACTTTTTAATGAAATTAATGCCCATCATGGCATAAAACATTTTTACTGACTCCTTTGACAGCAGAAACTCAATACTCAGCTAGGTTGTGTCCGCAGACTCGGGCGTTTAGTTTGGGTCACTCGAGTCCAGCAGTTGGAATCGATTCCTCCACCCCCAGAATGCTCAAGGTTCTTTGTGTCTCCAAGATGAAGCACAGCGAAACTCAGAAAGGTGTTCATTTCTGCATCTGCCGAATTCGACCAGGTGTTTCCCATTGCTGGTATGGCCAGGCTTCCCGAAGCCCGGCTCTGGCCCAGGTTCCTCTGGAGGTCTGGTGCCGTGGGCAAGTTCTCTGAGTTCCAGAATCTTCCGCAGCTTACGGTTTGGCAATGTAGAGCACGTGACAATGAAAAGGATTCAAAGCAGCAAAATGAACAGCATAAGGGGGATGGTATCTGTCAGTAAATAACACGTTTGCAAGTTTGCAGCACCTTTGCAGCCAGGTCCTCCTTTTCGGTAAACCTGAACACAGAGAACAATCTCATCAAACTAAAAATAGGAAAAGAATCAGGAAGCTTGGATGTTTTCTGCTTGTTGCCTAAAAGTTGTTTAGTAGGGCTGTTTTGTCCATCTCCAAATATTTACTCTTGCATTACATCCCTGCTGTATGGGGGACAAGGAACAACCTTCTCAGTAACACTTTTACTGCAACTTTTACTTTTGCTACTAGAGCAACACTTACTGTTTTTTCAGCTCATTGGGCTGTCTCTTCATCAGTGCCACTCCTTTGTTACCACAATTTTAGGGTAAGCAGAGTTGCCAGATTTCAGTACAAAGCACACCAGAGTTCAGTTGGCCACAAAAGAGAAGTTTACAGTGAAGCCCAAGAGCTTAGAAATGTGGCATAAATAGTTAAAGAGTACAAAGAGTAAAGATTACAGCAACCAGACGGCCATTAGCGGGAACACTCAGTGCAAACAAAGAGCTTCCTTAGGCTGCTTAGGTGCTTGTTAGGATGGGGCAGAGGTGACCACAGATATGCAGGGAACCTTGCAAAGATGCAGCTCATCACCTTTACCTCATGACAGACAGACAGACAGAGCAGGTAGAGTAGCCACCTCCAAGGCCCCGCCACACATTTCAAGTTCTTGCAGCAAATAAATGGAATGAGGGGTTAAGTGTGACACAGGGAACACCCATTTCTATCTGTGTCTTTATTTATTTTCATTCCATAATGACTTAAGGAAGGAAAGGAAAGAAAAGTTTATCCAGGCTTCCACGGGGTGTATCATGACACGGCCACGACTCCTGGCTATACGCTCTGAGATTATAGAGTTACAGCCAGTTGACGCTTATTGCTACTGGATTAGAATCTTCTGCACACACGGTTGAGAGGAATTCACGATGGTGCCATAAAAATGGTTGTTGGAAGACAAATTGCACCCCTAAGTAAATGCAGCTATAGACAGACTGTATGACTCAAACCTTTGAAACACTCAAGCCATTTTCCACCAATACATGCGTACAGAACTACTCTAAAATGGAAGATACCCACCCATGCATCCCTCCATTGTCTCTAACCATTCAATCCTGATCAGGGTCACGGTGGTCTGGAGCTCATCCACAAGCACTGGGCAACAGGCTATGAACCTACACTCGATATGGGAGACCACTGTACCGCAGGGTGGCCACACACTCAAACACTCTAGGTAATTTATGGAGAACAATTAGCCTGAAACACATGTGTTTGGACTGTTGGAGGAAACAGACACAGGGAAACCATGGACATTCCATTCAAACTGATGCCCCCAACCCTCCAGGGGATGTGAAAAACCGTGCCGCTCACAGTTAGACAGGATGAAAATTATTGTCCAGTGATGCAGGGGGTCAGATGGCAGACAATCCAGGAAGTGGAGAGAAGCAACAGAAAGGCAGGAGGCCATGCGCAGCTCAGACGCTGTGTTTGTTTTGTCCTGGGATAAGCATGCGTGAAGATTGCAGTTTCACAAGTCTAAATGAATTCTTTGCCAAAACAGAAGCGGGGGGAACTCTGACAACTGTCAGCAGATGTCCTGTCTTGTCGCTGCGCTATGGATTCCCCTGGCACTGCTGGGATAGCACCTATGGCAGCGGGGCTGTGGAATTTGTTCAGATTAAACCCAAACGACACAGGCGAACACCTTCATATAGGGTTGTTTTCAGTGGATTAAATCCGATGTCGTTGGAAGCCCTTTCAGGTCTGGAAATCAATTCTATGTTGTGACCTTTGCAGGGCATCTTTTTTTCATGACTGTGTTGTATTGCAAGGGACCTTGAGGGGTGTCATTTACTGCTCCATAATTAAAAAAAGGATCCTCAGCTCTGCTGATGTGTATGGACAACACAAAACTCCTCTCACATTAATCATTGCTAGGAAAACTCATATTTAACCTTGGTCCCGGTGCACGTGTCTCCTTGGTGGAGACAGCAAAAACATCAGCCTGATGGGGTTGGATGTACTCTCTGAGCAATTTTAATTTCATCAGTATGTTTTTTTTACTTCTTTTAACACTATTAATTTAATGTGTTGTTCCTACTTCTCCCAACAGTGACAGGACAGAAAGGCTGTCTGCTTTTATGGTCTCTCTGGAATACCATCAGCTATATATAGTTAAAATACAGCGATGGATGCCAGACCTCAAAATCTCCAACAGAAATGGAATGACTTAGTAGTCTTGGCTTTCATTTTGGTCTTGCTGAGTTACCTGGGGCTGCCCAGGTCAGAGAATGGAAAGGTAAAACGTAATAACAGATTATACATCACCAAACTGTATTGCCCTTAAGCTAGTAATGTATGCAGTGCTGTACGTGTCAGATAAATTCTTTTTTTCTCCAGCAACACTGCCTCCCCGGTCAACCTTCCCTGCCACCAGTTTGGATTGTTCCTCCATGTTTCTGTGTGTGCGAGAACTGGCCTAATTGTTCACATTCTGACAAATTAGCTGGGAACTGTCTGGAGTGAAACATCATTAATGGGTTTGTGTTTGGTTACGCACAAACCTCATATTGGATGAGACTTACTCGTGTGGCAAATTTTGAGTCTGTGGCTTGAAAAGCAAAGCTGTGCACAAACAACAAACAGACAGAATGAGATTTGTAGCAATGGATATTTCTGAAAACAATCAGATAAATATGAAAAAGTGACCATTTCGTCCCATACTGTGACCTTCGACGGAAGGGTGCAATGGCATCCTTTTGACATCAAAATTAGAATAAAAGTAGCAGGAGGCTGTAATGTGTTTCTGCATGCTAAGTTGTTGTAAGTGGCTCACTAGCACATTAGTACGGCCCTCCGGTGATACTTTAAAGCCGAAATTACTTTGAATTAATACATTTATTTATCAAAGCATCAGTACATCAGTACAGTATGTTATTATCTTACTCAGGTGCAGTTTGACTGCCTTAAGTTCATTTAGCTGGGTACCTTGCACAATCCCATCTAGCCAATGAAATCAATCGTGTTATCAATAAATTCCCCTGGAAAAAAGGTTTTCCTTGTGGCTTGCGCTCCGAACTTCAGCCTCACTTATTTTCTATTAATCTTAGCCCATAATTTCAGGAAACGGTTATTTCATTAATCTCAGTCGACACAGCCTTTTCTTCAGCCACGAGGGATGAACCGAATCACACTCGTGAGTGAGAGTAGAACCGCATCAAGAAACACGAGCGGACGCGGGGCGAGGAGATGCGGCCAACGTGAGCCATGCGCTCGAGAGAGAGAGAGAGAGAGAGAGACGCATTAAGGATGTCGGCACCGCTTTGCAGGTGTGTGTTGAAGAAGCTCATGATGTGAGGTGTTCGGTGCGAACAAAGGCTTCGGTCACACGTGACCCCCCCATACGCGGACAGTTAAAAGCGCTCATGAAGACATCATCGTCCTGCACGAACTTTCCTCATGACACAGCCGCTTTCCTTCATCTGCCTTCCAACAGCGCCGCCGTAATAAAGGCATTTTGTCGTATTCGTTGGGCTTGCAGGGGATGTAAACAACTCCATATAACCTTCCCACTGTGGAAATATAATGAAACTGTATTGATCTGCCTTTGTGTGTTTAATGTTGAACTCTGCCAAAATAATTTGCACAAGGTATAGTAATTTATACGAATGTGCTTTTGGTCAGCGGGCCTGCTTTGAAATAGGTACAAAGATCAAAGTTAAAGACTAAAGTGCTTGTTTTCCATTTTTAAAGTGCATGTCCTACATTTACATATTTTTAATCTATAATTTAATATGTTATTTTGGAAATAAAAAAGAGTAAAATATTTCATTTTGAAAGTCACAAAATTGAGTTCCAGTGCAAGAAACTTTATATGTTGGCCTTGTCCTCGGTGAATGAATTTCTGTGAGCTGTGGCCTGCAGAATCAGACAAATTCAGTTTGCTGTTTCTTCTATGCTATTTTTGGAGCGGCGATTGCAGCTTCGCTGGATCCTCTTCGTCTCCCAAATCATTAGCGTCAGGTTCACCTCCCCAGGTACCTTAATATGATTTTGGCGTTTCATATTTCGGCATCTAATTTGTCAAGCACGGACAAGAGGTGGACCTGCTTGTTACTGCCAGGCTGTGTGAATCACAGAGTCATACAGGGGCAACTTCGTCCCCCACCCGAATGGAGGACTCTGGTCACGACACCATTCGGCACAAAAATGAACATCCGCCGTTTGCACGTGACGCAGCGGGAATGGGTGCTGGCCCATCGGTTCATTATCCCCCGCCAACACGGGAATCACAAGGCTCTGCTAGCCCAAAAGCCACCACGAAAGCCAAGACTGACAGCGAAGGATTCCCACTGACGTTTGCTGAGGCAGTCTAATATGAAATCGAGATCATTCGGAACCTCTGGAGTCACAGCTGGGAATTTGCGGTCCGAGAGTTACCGGGGTCCTCAGAGGAGAAGCCCATGGCTGTGAGGTGGGAACTGTTGCTTTGCTCTAGTCGGTGTCAATGGCAAAGGACAGGGACACTTTGGTTGCCACAAGGGATATCACTGAAGTAGAACTCTGCCCAGGAGAGCATGAGAAGTCCTTAAAGGGGACATAGGCACAACCTAAAACCTTAGCAAGCTGAGGAAAGGCAACATTTTTGTAAACCAAACATTTTTCCATTCGATTCAACAAGATTAAGTGAAAAATGATGCCTTTGGATTTAACTGGTACGAGTTTGCCATTGTAAAATGCAACACAATATGTTTATGCCAACAATATCCGTTTTGAAGAATATATTACAGTCAAAATATTGCCAGTAATAAAACTCACAGAGTTGTTGTTGTTGTTGTTGTTGTTGTTGTTGTGAAGTTGTATTTCGCAGCAGGTTGCCAAATAGTTTGGCAACGGTTTATTCGTTTGATGTATACTTACCAGCCGCTGGGATAAGCTGACAAGGCAAACTGGGCTCAGTTAGGATTTCAAATTACGTCCACTGACCATTCGTACACGCAGGGAATCGTCGGTGAATCGTTTCTGATCATTCACTTGCTTATTTTTGCATCCGGCCCTCAGAAACCCCGGGTTCTGCTATTCCGCGGCGTGCGTGACTTAGGGACGTCCACGTTGCGCCTCGGCCTGCTCAAGTTCCTCGCTTCGCCTCCTGTCCCGCGGCGCAAAGGTGACGAGACGTGACGGGGCAGCGCGAGCTGGACCAGCTCTTGGCTGCGGGAGGCCAGAAGCATGCAGACAGGTCGCAGACAAGCGCTCGCCTCCATCTCCCCTCTTGTCTGCCGCTCCCTCCCACACCATCGCAGCCCCCTTTTGGGAGATCGTGCAGCTCGGCGCACTTTAATTACAGTTAAATTGCGTTTTTGATCAGCCGCCGCCGTAATTCGAAAATAAAGGATAATTCTTTTAAAGCTGCCACAGGAGCAAAGTGCTACTGTACTGAACATACATTATGGAAGGAAAGCCCGAGGACAGAACAAGAAAAAGGACGGCTAAATTTAATCATCTATCACGAAGCGGGAACGTCAGGATATTGGATTAAATAATCTTGGCCCGAGATACAAAATTGCTAATTAATCACGTCTATTGAATTTGCGATACAAAACCACGCTAGACCTTCGCGGAGGCCCATGCTCAGTCCAAAGTGCGGAAGTGCACAGAAACCCCTGTTTGTTTCTTAAGCCCCGGCAGCGGTGAAACGTGAACGCCTCAGCAACGGGCCCAACAGATGGAGGAAGTGCGGAGGCACAGTGGATTTTAAAAGCTATAAATCACAGCTATGGTGTAATTCTAGGGGAGCGGGAGCGGTGTTGCGGCACCGGGATCACAGCCTGGTTGCGAACGGTTCCGCTTAGCCTCCACGTTTCCCGAGTATCACGCAGCCCGGTGTCGGGTTTTCAGAGGACCCAAGTTGGCCAAGCCAAACACTCCCTTCGAGCGCTGCCTCGTTCAAATGAAAAAAAATAGCAGACAAAAGAAAAGCCAAAGCGGTAAAGCACCCCCCCCGTACAGGATCGCATCTCCAGCAGGACGGGGACCAGACCTGCGTTCATACAGGGGCATCACGGCAAGACGCCTCTCCCCGCAACTGAAGGCAAGCGCAAGGCGCGCTGCACAATGGAATCTGGCATCAAACAATCCAGTTGATAGAGCCGATGCCAGTTTATTCATTTGATCCTCGCCATTATGAGGACCGAACAGAGATGCTTCTGCGCCGAGCGACACACGCGCATGTACACCGAGTCTCTGTGGAAGAAGATTTAATGCGGTTGCTCCTTTAGCGGTGAACCTTAAAATTAGGTGCTGTTCTTTTCCCCCTGTACCAGTGTAGTATTAATATTAGACTACTAATATTAGATTAATATTTGTGTGGCTGACAATCTCTTACTGTTGAACATCACATGAAATTACAATTTGTATGGTTTCCAATTCACACTCGGTGCTCCTGCATGCTTCTCCCAAACCGTTGGCAACGATAAGTAACCGCAACCGTGCTGATTTCATTAGAATAATTAAACGCGGTCTCCAGCAGTGCAATGGAATGGAATGGAAATGTACCTGCATGTTAAGCGGTGCGGTCTCACCGTGCGTTTTGAATACAAGCTAAAGGCTGGCGCTGCAGAGGATACGGGACAACAGATGTTTGGTTAAAAGTAGCTGGGCAAACATCCACCGACGATGAAGAATAGATGCACATCGTCATAAATTATGTACTGACAGGCAGCGTGGCGTCTCAGCGTATTTTGTCACTTTAGAAAGATTTTGGCTCCGTGGAGATGCGGCCGATTTCCTCGAGTTGCGGACGTGAAGCGGACTCCGCTCCTACGGCTGTAAGAAGCCATTTCCGTGGCCGTTTCGAACGCCGTGACCTTTCTGGCTTGACAAACGCCGCTGTGTCACACCTGATGCGGCTTGGAAAGCAGAGGTGCTGCGAGATCTTTAGGTGCGGAGATGATAACTCTCGAATTTCACGGGGAAAGGAAATTAAACCTCGGTAAACCCCAGAGGTCTTCTGTCCGCATGCACAGTGGCCAGAAGGAGCATGCAAGCTGCACGGTGGGTGGGGGGCCAATGCTGGATGTGGAAGGGCAAGAGCATTTCGGGGAAGTAGGAGAAAGACAGGGCTGGCAGAATGAGACAATAAGGCAATTTTAGGCGACAGGAAGCTCAAGTACAGCTCGGGGGGGCTGACAGACGTTCTTTGCCGAAGCTCTTCCTCCAGCCTCAACGGGATGCAGCAGAGCAGCCTCGGTGTTGGAGCTGTCCGCAGTGCCGACACACACACCTACCGGAGCAGCCCATGCCAAAGTCCCCCGCGGTCCGCTGCGGACCCCTGTCCCTCAACCCGGCTGGGAGAAAAGGATGAGGAAGTCTCCGCCGGAAAGAAGGAGCTGACGCCGAATGTGCTGCGATGCTGAAACAGCAAATGACTTCAGATTAATACGACGTGGCGTGCAGTGCATTTCTGGACTCATCTGCTTTAATCGCTCTCAATTGCTGTAAAACAAGTAACAGTTTTAGTGATTTGGCTTGACTTGGCTACATTAAATCATTGCATTTTCCATGTAATACAATGAAAAAACAAGGGCAGGTGTCGGGTTTGATGAGAGGGTCCAAACTGTGCGGCATTGGGAAGATCAGTTAATGGACTGTGCAGTAATAAGCCGGTATTTCAGGCTGGAACTCATCTGATTTGCGCTGGATCCGGCAAGAGAGGATGCGTGTGCGAGCGTGGGTTTCCTCTCGGCTTTATTCGGACCCGGCATTAGGCATCGTGCGGAGTTTCTCAAAGATGTACAGACACTAATGCACAAACCAGCGCCCTTTATATCGTCTATTGGAGCCCCAAGCGAGCTGTACGACCGATGAAGAGTTTGGGACGAAAGCGGAATCGGGCCAAGCACGTGAGATGGTCATCACTAATGTGAAGGCACAACCGAAAATGTCTGCCGATCATTTTTATCGTCACGCGCATATATTTTGGAGACGATGTTATACTCAGCGGCTCACACGACTTCAGGAGCAGCAGGTGTTTGGTGCGGTGGTGTTCAGCTAATCGGGATCACAGTCAGCATCAGAATGGATGCCGGAAGGTAAATCCTGGTGTATCCGGACCGGAAAGATCTGCTCAGCCTGCTGACTTCCTTTCCTTTTGCCCTACAGTTGTTCACTTTTTGGAGGGAAAAAAATGTGAGTGTTTGGGTGCTCTTTTTATAGAAAGCAAACGCAACCGGGAAATGCAAAGCAACCTCATGAAACTCTGTGCCGTCGCCAAATCGATTTCCTTCAAATTGATGCCACTGTGTTTTCTGAGGTGGGGGCAGCTCTGAAATGGCAGACAGCAGTAACTCTCCACAAATAGGCAACATGGATGCAGTTCAAAACCATAACCCGTCAAGAGGTTCTGAAACTGGCACTGCAAGCACCGCAATTCCCACAACCCCCAAACTTTATAGCTGCCAAAATAGTAATAAGACCACCAACTGTTGTTAGCACACAAGCCCGCTTCATTCTGCTGACAGCGCTCTGGAGAGTTTTAGTACCACCGACATAAGCAGTAGCAGCAGGAAGAAACAAAAGGACGCAACTTAAACGTCCTCACAGCGGACGAAGACGAAGATACGGGACCGCCTTTGCACCTTTCCGCTCGTGTCGGTATGGAACCTGCTGTGCGCACAACTGCCACGATTCTTTTGCATCTTCCCAGTTGCTGTGTAAAGCTGTGCTCCTAATACCGTGTTAACAGAAACTCTGCGTTGGCCACAAAAACACTGCCCGACCCTCGGAAACCAAACCTGCACGTTTATGCCTGCCTTAGACGAAAAGCAACTTCATCTTGAATTCCGCCATGTGTCTGTCTTGGTTTTTTTTACATGATGTCTGCATTTTACTGGCTTAAAATCCCTGTTTGGAACTCTCAGTGGGGGAGAGATATGGCAGAGCTTTGGGGGCCTTTAAGCAGGGGCGCCGGAGATTGCGGCTGTTTGAAAAGTGGTGCAGCGTTCGGGCAAGCGCTAACAGCCTTGGTGTTCGGTGAAACTGTCGGCACGTTCTGATATGAAATAAAACCATCTGGCCTGAAAAGAGTCTGCTGCTATGAGAGCCATTTAAAGCGGTAATAAGGAGGGACTATTATTCGGGCTGAATAAACCCAGACAGAACGAAATCAAAGACTGCGCCGTGTTGAACTCGGCAAACAACTTTTAGGCCTTTGACGGGGTGTCCGAAAGTGCAATTCATCCTTCCTGCTTTTTGCGCCCGCAGTGCATTAAAGCAGTTCAGCCTCTAGAAGTTTATGCAGACAAAAGCTTTCTTTTTGGTCTCCTACATTCTTTTATGCCACTATTTCCAAGGAAGCATTGAGGTTTGGCCCCATGATACTGCTTAAGCAGAAATGTCTCCAGGTCGGGTTCATACCGCTGTGTGTGTGTGTGTGTGTGTGTGTGTGTGTGTGTGTGTGTGTGTGTGTGTGTGTGTGTGTTTTGTATTGTTTACCTCTTTTTCCGAACAGTATTAAATGACAGTTTTTTCAGTTTAATTTGGTTTGTTCCCCCAGATCGGGCTTTGCAGTGTCTGTCTGACAAGAGCATTCAGATTTCATAGGTGCTGCATTGGACAGGTTGCAGTCGCCTGGATATTGCTTATTATTTTTAGCCCCATGCGTACATGCGCACAGGCAGACGATGGACTGTGAGCAGAGGAGCACACACTGAGAATGACAAGGTTTCGGCTATAAATCGGTGTGAGTCAGGGCAAATGAAGGAGAAACAACTGGACACCTGCAACCATGCAACCTCACAGCAACACATAAACACACACACTGGCCTTTTCTCGCACACCCCCCCCTCCAAGCTTCAGCTCAGCTAGTGTGTATCTGGCCTGTGCACGTCCACCAAATGAAGACTGCTGGGACTTAACATGAAGCAGCCTCAGAGTTCTGCTCTGTGGGTCATGTCTCCCCCAAACACACACACACACACACACACACACACACACACACACACACACACACACACACACACACACACACACATTGGACCATTTATAGAATCCAGTTAACCAATAAAACATCATTGAATTTTGGGACGCAACCCATTCAGACACAAAACATGGAAATGCCACACAGGCTGAATGGGATCTGAACCCAGAGCCTACCAGCCCAGGTGCTGTGAGGCTGTAGAGCTACTTGCTGAACCACAATATATTGATCAGCAATATCAATTAATTAATTGAAAATAAATCAGTTTTATATTAATTTTTAAAAAATCATGTCGTTCATCAGGTCTTGGCTGCGTTACCATTTTGTGCCACGGTGTTATGGTGGCAAAATGATGACAGAGGCCATATAAAAAGTTAAAGGAATGAACAACTCATTTGTGCTGTTTGAAAAGCTTTGTTCTGAAGGATTTGAGAAGACAAAAACAAGCTGAAAGGTGTCAGAGAGACACTTCAGAGTTTGTCATGGGAATAAACAAAAAGGGGTCTTTAATTGGCCGAGCCCAATTTATGCCGAAAGCGCAAAGGATGGCTTCATGGCCAGAATATTCGAATGGTTTGAGGTTCACAAGCAGCCGACGCTGTGGACTTCTTTTTCAACCGCCAAGCTAAACCTGCTCTGAATATCATCAGTCAAGCTTGTTTAACTTGCGTACGTACAGAATATCAGCCCGTACTTTCACGATAAAACAACATTTACCATGCAATGTTTACCACACAGCCCGCCCATGTCAACAACCACACAGTTTGCTTGCTGGCACGAGCGATCTATTCAAACGGCTCTCAGAAAAGCGCACCGAATTCCAGAAGAAAATAAATGGTCGCAAAGAACAAAACTACGATCTCAGTTGGAAATGGGAAAATAAATGCTGTTGGCACTATAAAGACACTGTTGTAAAAATAAACAAGAAAACTAATAAAAGTTGCATTCTGAACATAGTTGCATAGCATCAAATATAAACACAAAGCAGTACAAATTATTTTAAACCAAAGATTATTTTTATCCAATTTCAGCAAGCAAATTTCAAGCAAAAACTGTTAATGGGATTTAAATTATAAATAACCATTTAGCTTACACAGAACAAAAGCTGCGCGCACACACACACACACACACACACACACACACACAGAGTATATAACTCTGACATATTTGACTTCCAGTAGTTATTAGATGAATATTCCTTGTTATGCAGGGCGGAAGAGCAGTTCCTAGAGCACCTACTGAGGATCCAAGAAAACTTCTTCTCATCATGTGGCAGAGGCTGCCAACCGGAAATGAACCTCTCACTTGGCAGGGATGAGGCAGGAGAACAAAGGTGTTGCACACAGCACCTAGGGAACTGTGAAGGATATCTTTGACCAATGTGTGCTTATTATTATAAACACACTGGCTGGCATATAATTGTGCTACCGTGTTACACCTTTCAAGTACGGAACGCCTTGTTTTTTTTTAATAAATGCAGGATTAGGAGGAGGATTTTCCCAATGACCACCACTGAGAGAAGGATTTTATGGCCTTTAAGTTCCCTTTGGACTGACCAACCAAAATAGTACATTAAGAAGGAAGTCCCGCCCATGCTCTGCTGGAAAAGCTTAGACAAAGGAGAAAACTTGAGGCTACAGATCATTCACAATCAGTGTGGAGATTTTAAAGTTCAAACAGACTGGATCACAACATATAAGGGAAAGAATTTTATCAAAATACAGTCCATCATTTAACAAAGTCACAGACCGTTCAGTTGAAATAAATATTAAGAAACCTTAATAAAAATTATTGTACAGTACAGGTGTACTGTATCACACACACTCACTCACTCACTTAACATGCAGAAGGCTGCTCAGAGTCAATATAATGTGTCTCAAACACAAGTCTTTGGACTGTGGAAGGAAACCCACACAAACATGGGAGGAACACGCAAAGTCAGAGTAAACTAAGGTCGATTTTGGTCCAGGTCCAAACCCTCTGCCTAGGAGCTGCTAGGCACCGCTGCCCAGAGGAAGTTTGTCACTGCCAGTTTCACAATATAAATAACAAAACACTTACAAAAGTACTGCACACATCCTGACTTGAAATTTTAACAATGACTTAATAATTCATCATTTTCCAAGATTTTCAACAATTATGTAACAAACAATGTAAAATATAGTCAGGAAGGAAAATGTGCTAAATAGCTAATTGATAAACCATTAAACTGAAAAATATAATTGAGCAAAAGCAGAAACTGAAATGTTTTTCCTTTTCTTTGTCAAACACAAACCCTTCTTTTATAATCCTACACCGCAGTGATGAAGTAAACCAAATGCCAGTAAGTCGGTAATCGTCCCGAAAGCACGGATAACAAATTCCTGTGAAAGGCAAAGAATTGCAGAAGCCCACAAGGAAATTCTTTGCCCGGGACACTGAAATGGAGACCTCAGAAATGTGACAAATGAAGCCGATCTGCAGTGTTCCGCACCTTATTTAAGCACATTATGGAGTGGCTCCAAGGCTGGCCATGCTGACCGTGCTCCAACATTCGGGTCACCGCAGGGCAAAGCATCCCTCATTTTAGAGAAAAAAAGAGCAGCAGGCTGCGGAGGTCTTCGGAACTTTTCTGTACACAATAAGATTTTTATGAAGTGCAATATATCGGGGCAGCAGTTGCTGCTTTTCCAGCGTTGACAAATAAAGTTTTTCCAAACAAACTCATTTTCAAAATCATGCTGCGGTCAGGAATTAGCTGACCACGCCTGACTTGTTGAGGTACGCAGATCAGATCCAACCGCAGTGTTTTATTCTTCCATCAATGTTCTAACTGCTTGGCTGATCTACAACAAGATTAGTTTTGGGGGAAAATGTACATCTGAACAGCAATGTGAGATATTTGCAAAGTGTGGGGAAGACCTTATGCAAATATTGACTCTTTTCTTGTAAGGGATCAGACTAATCGGGAAGATGGCTGTCGAGGCTGCAGAACGCTAACGGGAGATGAACTAAAAAAGCTGAAAAATATGGACAAAGCAAAGTTGGACTGCGATGGAGGCAGGGGTCTGGGATCAATGTCGCAAAAGGTCAGTAAAGGGTTTCCAGCAACTACGCAGTTTCGGCAGCAGGGACTCGCTCGCGTACACAGTGCATCTGCCGGGTAGAAGATTATAGCTGTAACCTGCTGGCCGGCTGAAGGGGCTCTGGAAGAGCCGGCGGCCAACGGGAAGTTTAAATAAGCTCCGTCGGGGGTGTAAAACGCACAACGTGACAGAGCTGAACGCCTACCGGAGATCTGCTCTCATCGCATCCCTCTCAAGTGCGCTTCCATTGTTGACTCACCAGCTCACCCAGTTGTCGCTGCTAACTCGGCGGCTTTTAAAAAGTGCTCTGAGCGTCTTGAGGCCAAGAAGCTTGACATGTTGCCAGCATCTTGAAGTCTGTAGACCACCCACCTCACCAAGGCTCTGGGGGGTCCATTGTTATCATTAGTCTGCCTGTGGCCTGCAATCCTGCCTAGCACGAACATCAAAATGTTTTAATAAGCCTGGTAAATTGATCCCCATAACAATTCCCTGCCCATCCATAACTCCACTAAGGATCCCACTTGTGAATGCAGCAGAAGGCAACATAACCCAGATTAGGTGAACACATAGTGTTAATGGGAGCCACGCTTACAGGCAACGTTTAGTTGCAAATCTTTCTTTTAAGTCATGGGACGTCGTGAAGGACAAACAACTTAATGTCACCTTTGTCCGCTTGAAAAGAAGACATTTGCGTTCACGTTTGTTCGTTTAGTAGATGCCTCCCCCCAAAGTGATGTGCAAAAATTAATGTGTAGCATTTAGCTGTCACCTTCATCCTAGGTGATTTAATACAATAGATACCCTACACTCAACACGGCAGTCGTTCTCCCACCAGTTATTCACCTGGTAGAAACACATATCTTTGGACTGCGGCAAGAAATTGGAGCCCCTGGAGGAAATCCATGCCAAGAGTGAGGGAAAATGTTGAGCTCTACAGGAACTGAGCAGTGCTCAAACCCACATTTGAGACACCGTGTGAGGTTTTTTCTTGAGCATGAACTAATTTGCATTACATAAATAGTTGCTGAATAACAGCAGCATGTGGTGCAGAGCTCTTGTTTTTGTTGGTATTTATGGTCCTGTCGCTTCCTGTGGGATGTCCGAGTGCTTGTGTATGGTCCACTGCTGGGTGGTGGGTCTTCCGGTTCTGTCATTGTCTTTTCTCTTTTCAAACCACTGTAGCTCTCAAGTTTCTCCTTTATCTAAGTCTTCCCGCTAGAGTGTGGGTGAGACTTCCTTATTTTCCTGTTTTGGTTGGTCGGTCCAAAGGGAACTTAATGTTCGTTGGTCTGCTCTGCTAATGGGCATTACCTTCCATGAAGCCAGTAAAAGCGATGTCTTGTCAGCAGCAGTAATGGGGAAAATCCAGCACGCAGGGCTGAGTTCCTCCTACTGTGTTAAACTCCTGGTTGTGCTGTAGATTTAAAGTACAAATTAAAATGGCTTGCCTTGTTGCTTCTTGTTCAATAACAAAATTCTTTCACATACAGATACAGTATCCTACACTTAAGAAATTTTATCCAAAATTTCCATACTATCTGGTGCTCAGACTTTTTTTATTGTCCATATTAAATTATTATTAAAATTAAAATGACTCTGTCGTCAGGTCCTGTTTTCAGTAGCAGCAGGTGGAGGAGTGCTGTATAGAAACATGGAAATTGTTTGTACGCATGTTCTGCTTGTGAGCATAATTTTAGGTGCTTGCTATATAAAATGGATCGATTAATGTATATTATACATGACTTAATGAAGGGAATCTGCTTTGTTATGCTGAGTTATGATAACCGGTGTTAACTGTCAAAGTAACTGTGTGAATCTGACTGGGATTTGATAATATTTTTTAGCATTTTTCAGAGAGTTTAAGGCTCAGAAATGCATAAGATGTTTGCCAGTGAAGCGAATGGTAATGAATTATGATAATTCACCTTATGAAGGGTTTCTTGGGAAAATGGGGAGGATACGGGTGAGGGCAAACTGTGCTGCTGCCTCTCATCTTAGGAGGCACCGTCTCCCCCAAAGGAATGGTTAGCAGACATGCGGTTATCAGCGGAGCTATGGTTCCTAACGCTGACAGCCGTGTCACTGCAGTGAGAAGAGCGCTATATAAAAATAAAATTGAATTGATAGCTGGGCATTGTCTGTGGTCATTCATTAGGGTGTCACCTGGCCTGTACGGTGGGGCATTGGATCCACCCCCTCTTCGGTTTGCCGCAGCCCAAACACGATTCGAGTGCGACGTGGGGGAAAGGAGGAAACATCGTCAGCACTGGGGCTGTAGATAAACAGCTTGTAGGAATAAAGTTGATGGTCCGCAGCAAAGCGCTTCTCAAGAACAATCAGTTGAGCAGCAACTTCTAACCCAGGGAGACCTGTTGAGTCTAAGTCTTAATGGCAGAAAAGCGGTTCTTTACACAGACAGCAAAGAGTGTTTTTGCAAAGGATCAATAAAACGCCACCTGTTCCTGGTTTATCATTTTGGCAGATTAGTTTGGCAGAGACTTCCTGTATTTGCTTGGATTTTTATGAGTTTTTTGTCCTGCCAACAGAGATCATGACAAAGTGACAAAGGATGTCGAGAGAACACCTTGTTAGCTCATAAATCACTGTTACTGCAGTGCTGTGCGACCTGCATGTGACTGCTCTACGACCGCACGCGAGCTACAAGACTTTTAATGCTTTTTTTCCTCTTTTGGGATTTTCCACAAAAGCAAATATTATCCTTGCACGTTCACCTGTTGCCAGCACTTATGGGAAATAACTGTTTTTGTGTTGCACATGCTCAATGCAAATCAATTTTACATAATTTGCTTATTATAAATTTTAACTGCAGTGCTAAACAAAGCAAATCTCATCATAAATTCTGAAGCACAGAAGATCCCGCCAACAACAGGAACCCAGTTTTGCAAGCAATGCATTTTCACACGGGTGAAATAAATACGCATAAAATCAGATGCTGCGGATGCGGGTGGCCGTGCCTGACTGTGAACTGGAACTGGAACTGGAACTGGAACCATACTATACCCCTTATGCCACAATGACAAAAACCTACAACTCCTATTAACATTGCCGTGAACTGGCTGTTAACTTTGTATAGAATGCCCAAGAGGGGTGGGCTTCCACTGGCACATGGACCCCCAGAGGTTTATTTTTCTCCTATTCTGTAGTGGAAAGGAGTTTTTTGTTTTCCTCTCCTGCGTGGCCAGATACTAACTGTACATGAATATTACCCGTGTCATGTCTTTATATAGCGCTCTGTGTCACTGCAGTGAGAAGAGCGCTATATAAAAATAAAACTGAATTGAATAAAATAGACTAAAGAGTGAAAAAAGAAGAATAAATCAGGGCAAAGTTGTTGGCCTTTTGCTACCTGCAAACAGGCCTTAATTTGGCTGACCTGTTGTGTCATAAACCTGTCATTACCTCCTTTCCTACTGAACCTGCCACCAAAAACCTTATGGAAATGTTTTAGACAGTAAATTTGCCCTTGCTGCTGTTTACTTTCAACAACAATGTGGACTGACATTTTTCCAAAGTATGAGCTCCACAATGCTAAAACGGGAGTCCGTCCAACGCCTGTCGCCTGTCCGCTCGGGCACCGGCGAGATGTCTTCAGCAAGTCGGTGCCTCATCCTCACTGCAAAACGCCTTGTGGCAAAATCTTTTTTGCAGGCGTTGGCCGAGCTTTCCTCTGGCTTTCGGCATAAACGTCATAGGGAAAAATTGCGAGGAACCCACTTCTGGCCCGCACTTATCGAACCGTCAGCTTTCCAATTAATGGCAATTCTAAGGCAGTAGCCACTGAAATGGACTGAAAGCCCTTCTCGTCTTAGCTATAATCTGTTACCTCTGAGGAAATGACAAAAGGTTAAGGCCATTTTTGTACTGTCTGACCTTTAAGACTTTAGACGCAGTGGTTGAACGAGAACGATAGGAATGCAAAGACCTTTTGAAGAAAAAAGGAGGGCGAAAGCAGCAAAAAAAGAAAGAAGAGATTTCCGTGCAGCGAACATTGCTAAGCATGTTTGGATCACTGCCGAAAGAGCGCAAGAACGTGCAGCACAATGGTTACTGTCAACCACCCTTTTTCATGGGGGGATTTCGAAACGATTTCAGTTCTTACGATGCACTGACAGCCGCGAAGAGAACGGGAAGGTACGCCCAGCAGATTCAAACTGAATTTGTTAGGCAGCATTGCACCGTTTCAGCTATTCCTGCGAAATTCTTTAATGAACAAGTTTCAGGTGAACGTTTCGTGCTACACAATGAAACTGATTTTTGCGACTGAGCCTCAGCCTCCATCGCTGCCAGATGAACAGAAATATAATGAGTGGAAGTGTGAGTGTGTGTGTGTGTATTTGTGTGCCGTGTTTCACATTTCCACAGAGCCACCTAAATGTAATGGGTCAGGGGACGAAATTCTCTCGGAAAAAGCACGAAATCCACCTCTTTCAGCACAGAGGAAGCAGCAACTAAGAGATATCGGCCTTTTTATTGTGCAGCTCTGTGATTATTACTCAGTGAGCCTTGACTCTGCTGTCAGATGTACACGTATAATATTTCCAGGCTGCAATATGGCAGCGGAGAAGCCAAGGAATCACTCAAAAGAGGCAGCACAATCCAATCATGAGAGTCCCAAAGGTATCAGGCCTGAGTCTGATGAGATAAAAGCATAAAAACACCTGTATTAAATTCTGTGTGTGTAGGAGGACGGGGCTCAAGTAACTGGGCTGTTGCGCACAAGATCAGACTTCGCCAAACACTGCCCACAGTCACCTCGGAAAGCAGCAGAGCACCTCAGCCCGGAAAGTTTCATCTTCAGCCACTGTCCTTACTTTAGCTAAAAAGTGACTTTTACACTTTGCACTTTGAACCTAACGCTCCAGAAAGGAATTCCCAAAGTCAAACGGGCCAAAGGAGCCCAAGGAATGTGCGAAGCATTTGGATGCCACGTGCAACTCCATGAATGAGCAGCAGAGCTTCTCAAGGCAACCCGATGCCGGGCAGCACATCCGAGCCCAGCAATTCTATCACGCGTGTTTGCAACAAAGCAGCCCAGCGGTTACAGGGGAGCGGCAGCAGCCAGGTTTTGGGTTCTGAGACAGTGCACGCCACCGTCTTGCCGCTCCATCAGCAGGTGTGTTTCCTGTTCTCGCGAGCTGTGCCGGCCACCTGTCTGTGTTTTGCAATCTTTGTCGTGTCAATCGAGCCCTCGGGTCTCCATGACTCTCGGGCTACAATCGATCGATTGCCTTTCGTTCCTCGCACGTGTAAATCGACTCCGCGCCTGAGCCCGCAAACTGCCAAATGTTTCACCGGACACAACAACGGGTGCTCAAAGGTAAGGGTTAAAGCAACATATTTATTATTATTTTGCTGCTAAACTGATGTTTTGCAGCGTTTTGGCACCTTACGCAGTTGGGTTTTTACTGAGGACGGAGGATGAAGAAAACTGCCACTTTTTGGTGCACTGGTGACCTCGCGCTTCGGTTGTAAGTTCAGGCGTAGGACGTGACTACCACCATAAATGCTCACCACCCGTGGCTCGCTAGGTTCCTTTCGATGATGTCCTCCCCTAGGAAGTGAACCGAACTGGACGGGAGGACAAAAATGAGGTCCCTTGGTCAACAGCAACATCTACAGCACGAGTGGGACTGGGGCTGAAATCCGAAGCTTTCAGGCCGCAAGGTCGACTCCTGAGCCACCGTTTTGGTTGAAGAGAGACTGAGAACATTTCTGCACTCACAGAAGATGACTCAGAAGAAGCGCTAATATGACACATTAGTGGTGTGCGGTTTTAAATGAAGGCAGCGGATGCGGTTCCTTAGAAGCACAGGCAAAAGCCATATTTTATTTTAAGGGAAAACGGCATCGACACTGCAAGCACAGTGTGAGGGGAAATGTTCTGAAAGCTTTTCTGAATTTGTGATTTTATCAGGAGAAAAAAAGCTATTTGTTGTGGTCAGGCCCACTACTGCAGGCTATACATTCAAAGCCATCTATACCTCCAGGCACAGATGAGTATCACTGGCCAGACTATAAGTTTTGTCCCTTGAGCCCCTTGGAATTGAGGCTGCAACAGCACAGCTGCTGTGAAATTGCGCCGAAGTTTGTATGAAGACATTTCCTGTTCTAAAGGCAAACCCTCAAAGCCGTCGACAGACGGAAGCCGTGCGTTTACCGAGCCTGCAGCCGGGGAGCCCGCGCACGTCTCAAGTAAGAAAGACGTAAACCCGCGATCCCTCCTGGAAGTTTAATAGCAAAGTTAACAGGAGCGAAGCAGTGTTTGCCACTATTAGGCAGACAGGTTTAAAGGGCATTTGACACACTCAACGGAACATCACGAGCATACAAATAAATAAGTAGGATTTATAGACGAAATGGTAATACTGTACATGGCGTGCGTGCTCAATACCCAACGCCCTTGGCAAGGATCCACGGATCAATTCGATTATTTGCGTCACCGAGCGCATGTTTAATGCTGAGGATGCGTAAATCAGACGTTAAGGTCAGGCTGAAACCGGAGCAGCACAAACAATCGCACTTTTCCGCGTTTTAGATTCGGGATGAAGGGGTCCTGTGCTCACGGGCGCCGATTCCACTATGAGCCCGACTTCATTTTAATTGCCTTGCATTAATAAGCCGCTCCGAACGGCACTTTGGGTTTGTTCATCGGGATCTGCGGAGGCGCTGATAAGAGCGCGTTTCTCCTCTATCGGAGGTTTGAAAGGTGCCTATTAATCTGCGGAGTCCCAAGGAGCTGCCCGTGTCCCGCGGCGGCGTCTGCGCTCGATCCGAGTTATTTGGGCGGCGTCGTCTGCCGGTCCGCTCTTTAATTTAACACTGTTGTTCTTCGCTATCACAGTCATATTTTGCAGATAACAAGTTGTCTTTCCGAACGGCTTATCTGCGTTTGCGGGAGACGCGTTTCATATTAGCTTGGGTTCAGCCTTCAAAATGCAGATTGCGCCTCTGTAGTTTGCGAGATGTTTTAATAACGGGCCTCCGCCGCAGAGGTGCGCTTGCGAGTGGCGAGCGTCCCCTCGGTTTCTGTCGCGCGTTTGCCGGTCATTCCTTTAATTCTACGCCGTCCGTCGGCCGCTTTTCCCCGACTCAGGTAGCTGCCGCCCCACGCCTGGCCGTCCAGCAGCACTCGCGCGGGACACGCGGCACCTATTTTTTCGGCGGTGCGTTTTGCTCTCGCCCACTTTGTCTGTGAAAAGCCTACGAGTTACAATTAACTCGAATCTCCGAGGTCATAATGCGACCGCGCAGGCATCACCCGTCATTTCCAGACCCAAATTGCGGCATCGAGAGGATCGGAGCCCTTTTACCTGCAGGGCCCAATGGTTTCCTAGACACCGGCAGAACAGCCGCAGCTCCTCCACTTCCCCTGTGGTTCCACTCGCAATGGAAATCAAATAAACCTTTGAATCTTTGAATCTTGAATCAAAAATCACAAGTGCGTAGATGCTCACCTTTGACTCCTCTGTGATGGAATGAGCCGGATCAAAAGCTGTCAATATAAAATCGATTAAAGTTGCGAGAGGAACTGCAGTCACAGCGGTTTGGGAGTAAATGTGCACGTCAGCTGGCTGAGGGCGAGCTGAGCAAAGCTGTCTATTGGCGAGTCAGTGCGCTGGATGAATTTGACGTTCCTCACCTTTCTGCCTCAGCGCTGCTCGTCTGCCACTTTAAAGCAAAAGTGAAAAACACCTGAACCCAAACTATAAAACTTTTAAGCATCCATGAATCACACACTAAACCGGTAGACAACAAAAAAAGTGTTAACTTGCTTAATCCGTCCATCCGTTCGTCCGTCCGTCCATCCAGCTGTCCTTTCATTGTCGCTAATGGTTTAATGCTGAGCAAAGTCACGGTGATGCGGAGCCAAACACAAAGACCCGGCATTGCCGTCATCCAGCGGCACAGTCTGATACGCAGTTTGCAAACCTCGAAAGCACAAACGGATTCATGACGCCCCATTGCGCTCTTTTTCACGCAGCATCCTTTTTAAGTTCATTTTACCCAAAATCACACCAGCAGCAGAGAAAAGGCCGCAACAGTAGATTTGGTCACAACGAGGCTCTGACTTGTGTTGTTTTTCACCGGCATGAAATTGGAATATTTTACGGCTTTTAGGGCAACTGTCAAACTCTGGGTGTTTCACCGCATTGTAACATTTTACGGCCTCATCTGGGGGGAGCCCTTTGTGTATCGTGAATTTCGGCACGGAGGAGCCGCCGATACACCCGCTGGCATGGCAACCGTCTGAAAAACACCTAGGGCTGCACTCACAGTCGGAATGACTTGACAAGGAACTTGTAGGTTTCCGGTGACTTAAAACACTGGCAAGCTGACAACGGACCCACGTTGACACAACTTCTAAGAAGGAGCCAGGCAAACAAAAAAGAAAAAAGTTATTTTCTTCAGACTCATGTCAAAACCCGTTACTCCTCAGCAACTGGCGGTTTTAAAGGGATTGTTTTCACAGATCACGGGTGTCCTTGAAGGATAATAAGGATACGAACATGTGCCGATAACAGATGGACATTCAACAAAAAGTACCTAGCAAGTTCCCTGGGACTGATTTGGTAAAACCTGTATCTACAGCTCTTCGGTGACCCATTCGGACACAGCAGACTGATCTCCACCCAAAGAGATCATTTCTAAGCCAGCAGCAGATAAAAGAGGTTCTCACTTGGAATGCTTGCACACTGCATGGCCAAAAGTAAGTGGACCCCCCCTCTAATGAGAGAGCTGAGCTGTTTGGAGCATAAAAACGAATTGTAGACAACTGTGTGCTTCCAGCTTTGTGGTCACAGTTTGGGGAAGAAGCTCCTTTCCTGCTCCAGCATGACCGTGCCTCCGCCAGAGCCTTGACCTCAACCCCACCGAACACCTTTGGGATGAGCTGGAACGCCAACCGTGAGCCAGACCTTTTCGCCCGACCTCACTGATGCTCTTGTGGCCAAATTCCCAAAATCTGGTGGATACCCTTCCCAGAAGAGTGGGGGCTGTTATAGCAGCAAAGGAGGGGGGCAACTTCATAGAGATGCCCGTGGGTTTGGAATGGGATGTTCAACAAGCACATATGGGAGCCATGCTCAGGTGGCCATGTGGTCTCCATGTCCTTAAACCCATTACAAGATGATAATTTTGGTCAGTTTAGTTAATGTCTCTGTACTGTGATTTGGTAAGAGGAGGAACTCAAGCTCTGCAAAACCCCTCCCGAAACATTTAAAAACAAGCAGGTAAACTACGTCGCATATGAACAGTCTCTTTGTTCATACGCGAGTATCAAGCGACGCGCGTGCCACCGTCTTTCGCACCGGGCACAGTGAGTGCATGAGGCACCCTGTATTTGTACACTTTGTAGGTGTGTTGCATGAGTTATTTGTGTGCCATTAATATTTTACTTAGTGGATGTCTGCTGCTGTAAATCCACAAAACACTGAGAACCGGGTGAGTCATTCTTCCCTGGGATCCCTGTGGGATCCTGGGAAACTGTGGGCCAACTGTGCAAATATGAAAAGCTTCACGCCGATGGTTGGAAGTGCAGGAAAAAAGCGATGGCATTAAAGGTAAACAGCAGAATCTCTTCAACCAAATGTGCTCGGCACTGCAGATCCAGGTGGTCGGACGCACTTTAATGTCACAAAGGCAAGCGAAAAAAAAAAATCCGGCATGGAGTGCACGGAAGGGCACTTTTGTTTGATACTAAAATGTTTCGCCAAAAATACTTTAATTTACCTCATTGATCATAATTTCTGCAGGCGAGTTTGCGTGCAGAAGGTGGAGGTCGGTCGGGATCGGGTTATTTTGTTTTGCTACGCCAGTAAATCGGCTTAACTCACAGCCCAACCCTTACGGTTACGGCTGGCTGTCCTGTCAGTCTGAACCAAAAATGATGCATGGGCGTCACTTACAATACGTGAGCTCAAGATAAAACAGGAATACATTAGCTGCGAGCATCTCCAGCATCACCGCTTTCCACGCGGCGCCCACGGTTTCCCCCCAGCGCGCCGCTCTTTTGCCCTTGTGAAGCTCTCAGAACGTCAAGGTAGGGCTTTCCGGCGCAGAAACTTTCCTCTTGCTTTTCCGTAACGAAGGAAAACTCAGAAATCCGAGCCGAGTCACGAGTTGCACATCGGCTTCGCGGGACGCTAAACGTCACCGTAATTCGGGTTTCTAACAAGAAGCAACGGGGAGGAATCAGGTGAAAAAGCGGCTAATCCATCCGATCAGTCGATTTCGTTTTTTAGGGGTTTCAACGAAGAGGTCTGGGTTGGTCTGTGAGTCCTTGGCCTAAAAAAACAACACAGGAGCCCAACCTGAGGAACATCTCCATCTTGTGCCTCTGACAGATGAATGAGCTTTAGTAAATAACGCACGAACGCTCTTCACGTTCCTGCCACACTGCCTCAGCTCACCTTTGTGGCTGGCATGTGCGCCTCTGTGCTTTTTCCCTCTTCATAAAGAATGCTTTTGTCAAAGGAATCGACCTCTTACGTCTGCGAGATGTCTGACGGAACCAAACCTCAGCCCGGAGGAAACACTGGCTGTGCGATGAAACAAACCTTTGGCAGAAAATCAGGCGCACGCACTGAGGATGCGATGGAAACCCCCCAATCCCCTTTCCACATATTTTCGCACCATAAAGTCTAAATAATAAGCAATAAAAAGAGTGCAGTTACACCCCCCCCAAGTGGGATTGTTTTTAAGTAGTTCATAAAAAGAGTGCATAAAAGGAGCCTTTCATATGCTGTGCATACACTGTGTAAGGAATAATTCCAGAGAAACCGCACTTTTAATCCTACCCCCCTTTTGGGGAAAATACGGGCCGTCGTGATGAAGGGGGCAATGCTTCACGACTTTGAATGAGCGAGAGAAGAGCTTAATCCAAACCAAAAGAAGCAACAGTGAGCTTCTCGTAATTCACAGCCTAAATAAATTCACCTCACCGCTGGCATTGCAGTCCCCCCCCGGCAGGTGAGCGTTCTACCTGTTAAACTGAGAGATTAATAAACGCAGGAGGAGGGGTTTGCAAGTTCCTGCCGAAAGGTGAGCGGCAACCGGAGCGAATAGCCCCGCTTGTCCTCAGCACAGAGAAAGAGCAACAAACCCGCAAGTCCGACTCAAGATGTGCGGTATTTCCAAGCACAAAAAGACCGCAGGCTGTGCGAATGTTAATGAAAGCAAAAGCTGATGAATACGCACTAAGAAAACAGCACTTATGTATTTTAATCATTAATGCGTGATGCACAATAATATTTTTTTAGGAATTCTGCACGCCTAAGAAAACACAAACCGTCCCTCAGTCCTCGCTTAAATGCCCCTTTGAATGGGTGTCACTCAAAAAATGATTATGGTTGTTTGCTGATAGTCCCAGTATTTGCTTTTCAGCGTTCACTTCACACACACCCCCCCGTTGACGGTTGTGTTTCACGCGCCGCTCGAGAAAAGGTTGCGTGGAGCTGCCGGACGAGACCCCTAACAGGAGCTGCAGTTCTGTGCTCCGTGACGGCAACGGGTGCCGGAGCCCCCGGAGGTCAGCGGTCAATCAGAGCAACAGCGGCGGACGCAAGGCTGCCAGCAGACGTCACATGCAAGCGCACGGCTGTATCCATGGAAACACACACAGGCACAGGCACATGCACACACGAAGCCGTGACATCGATGTGCTCTACCTGGGTGTTCCTCAGCGCTCAGCTGGACGCATATTGTGTAAACCCTGGAGTGAGAGTGTCCCTGTCACCAAGGTGCAGGGTGGACTCGCAAAAGGCAGAAGAAATTCTGCCAGCAAAACGGCACCCAGCTGACATGGCAGCGTGAGCCGACGAAAGGAGCGCGCACGCTGAACCGAGCTAATGAAAACAAGCAGAGATCGCAGGCTAATCGTATTAGCGTAACATTTTATTGTTCTAATCCCTCACTCTGATGTTTTGCACCCTGGAAAATCCTTCACCAGAACAGTGCTTGTCAACTGTTATAGCCGTATAATAATCCTCCGTTACGGAATCGGAAGGCAAGAACCTCTGTGAATGAGCAGAGCTGGCGGGGAAGGCTCGGCCGCTGCTTTCTCCAGGTGAAATGAGCGCGTTAAGGAGACTCGTTCATCTCCGTGGCTCAGGTGCTGTGGAGTGCGCAGGTCACCGCTGCAGATGTTCCAGCAGCTGGGTGTGGGCGGTGCGACAGAGGTAGCGCAGCGGTTTGATCCTGAAGGCTGCGTCTGCCCAGGAAGTGAGGCCGAACTCCCTGGCGGAGGGCATGGGGAAACCAACGCCGGACCGACTCGTAGACGCGTGTAGACGCATGTGGAAGCCAGGGGGTGCATTTACAGCTGAGCATTCAGGTGAAAATGCTGTAGGATTTCCAGAACGCCATACTTTCAAGTACATTTACATTTCTGCAGTCTTGGATGGGGATGAAGTGCTGCGTGACGTCACCGGGGAGCTCCGAAGTCTGGCATCTCACTAGCAAATTTGCATTTATGGACACCGTATGGACCTTGGTTAATAACAAAATAAGACTAAGTAAACACTGTTATCTTCCTTGGTGTACACGCATCTCACACGTGCATATTTTTGTTGCGTAACTGCACTACTTTAAATCCAGTTTCCTTCATTCACCCATTGATCTGTTCATGCAAAAGGCTTGGGACAGCAGTTAGACTGAGCGTGCCTGTATGTGTAAGGCAGGAAGCATCTTAAAATCTGAGCCTCCGCACTATTTTAAGTAACACAAAACAACCACTGGTAAACATTTCAACGCTTCTGTGGCTAAAGCATGTCCACAGATGAGCTTTTTAATGTCCGTCTTGTGACCTCAAGGCTTAAAGCAGAAGCGTAGGTTTGAAAAGGTTAAGAAACGCTGGGCCCAGCTCGAATCCATGTCTTCCCGAGGAGAAACAGCTGCGGCCGCCTGGACCTACAGAGGACGAGGACACAAGGAAGCAGCCACCGAAAAGCGCTCGCGTATCTTTTCCCACTATATCCTTCGGCACAAAGCTGGTCAAGAGGTAATCTGAGCAAGAGAATGCGGGAGCGTTAACAGCAAAAGTGACAAATGCGTGACCAGATCATACCTAGCCGGAACCCGGGACTCTGACACCCGATGGCTGGGAAAACTAGTTGTGCGCATTTTGCTCCGACGGGCAGCATTTCCAAACCACAGTCCCAACAAAGGGCCGAGTCAGCATTTCAAAGAGTCAAAAGAGTTTATTTGTCAAGTACATGGTTGTGTACCATGTGTTGAAATGTGCTCCGATCTGAACCAGGATGACTGTGCAAAAAATCTATAATGGAAAATAAAGCAAACACACATCCAAACACTAAGAAGAATAGAAACAGAAACAAGCAGCAAATAGATAAATAAGTAAGTAAATAAGTAAATAAATAAATAAATAAATAAATAGGCAAAATGGTAAAGAAACCGTTAAGGTGCCCTGGAAGGGCAGTGACAGTGGGGGGGGGGTGGAGTGGAGTGGTCAGAGATTATTGAGGACCCTGGTCTGTGAGGGTTGTGATATCATGTCCGGGTTCAGAAGTCTTATGGCCTGTGGGTAGAAGCTCCTCCTTAGCCTCTCCGTTCTGGCCATAATGCTTCTGAAGCGTTTGCCTGATTTCAACAAGACGAATAGACGGTTGCTGGGATGAGATAGGTCACCGACGATCCTAGTCGCTCTGGTCCTGCATCTACTGGTATAGATGTCATGTAGGGACGGCAGATCAGATCTGGTGCAGCGTTCTCTGCAGTGTCTTGATGTCCCGAGCACAGCTGTTCCCAAACCAGGAGATGATGTTCTGAGTCAGAACAATTTGTACAGCACCAGAGTAAAAGGTTTTAAGGATAGCTGGAGAGAACTGTAGCTTCCTCAGCTGCCGGAGGTGGTAGAGCCGCTGCTTTGCTCTACTGGCTTGAGCTCGGATGTGTACAGTTCATGTCAAGTCCTCAGTGACATGAACGCCCAGGTATTTGTAACTGCTCACGTATTTGACACCAAACCTCCCCAAGCGTTAAAATGGACAGGTCGTGGATTCTCTAGATATTGAGCAAACCACCGTTTATTCATTTAGCTGCATCTGTTAACACAGCCAACAAATTTTTACAGCAGCAGTTTAGGGAAAGGACATTGCAGGGGTTGGTGGGATCCAAACTTGGGACCTTAATGCTTAATGCTTATAAACTGAATTGTGATCATTTACAGCGGACCATAACCGTCACAATAAATCCATATCGGTTTTGTTTGAAATTCCTGTGACACGCAGACCCATGCCGTAAAAAGAACCTGAATCCGCCATCCCCATGATATCGCTTATCATTGCACGTTTGTCCAACTGAACGGTTCAGAACTTTCGCCAAAATGCACGGCTGCACAAAGAGAACCAAGTGAACTCAACACAGTTTTCAAATAAGAAAATATTTCATTTACTGAACGGTTGTCTGACATCCGTGTGAAAAGGTTCATCCATTCAATGAATCACCTGACTAAATATAATCGATAGGTTCCACTGATCGAGTGTAGCACGAACGTGAAAAGATTTCAGCTCAAGAAGCTGCCTTGCACAGCTGACTCTAAAGCAGCCATACAACATTTTTCTTGAATGTGCTAAGCCCAGCTAGAGGACAGTCATCGGGAAGCACTCGCCAGTTGACATAAACATGTACCGTGATCTCAATTTGGCTTTTGCATTTTGCGCGGAAGGCGGCAAACAACGCGGCTGCGTTTCTTTTGCTTCGGAAATACTTCTTTCACGATCACATTCTCCATCGGCCAAGCTAGCTTAGTTATTAGTTTTACCGACAAGTAAATTTTTCATAGCCGTACAGCCAAACGCATTGTTTCCCAGTGCTCGAAACAGACAACATTTATAAAAATAAGATCTTAGCCGTTAACAAAGTCTACCTGGATGCAGAGTTCCTCATGGCAGAAAACAACGGCATAAATCACGAAACAACCGTGCAGAAAAAAGGCGTTTTTATTGCGGCGGCCGATTACTGAGGGTGGCGATTTTATGTGTGTCGTGCAAATCTTTACAGCTTGACGCCTGCAGTCTGTCAACAGCGATTTACCTGCCGCTACTCCCACCTGTGACCTTTCACATTTTCCCGAATCCTGAGAGCTCCCGCTTGAAACAGAAACAGAAGGGCACGGATTTGGACGGACATTTACGCGACGTTATCTGGCTTGCGTTTGATAGGGTTAATTAAATTTACATGACGCTGCTATTTCTTCACCCCCGCCACCCCCGAATGGCACGGCTCAGTTCTTCCTGGGTGGGCAGCGTGTTGTCATGACACCCGGAGACACAAACTGCAAAGGTAGTGACAAGCAGCCATGTCTGCTTATTGCGATGTGACGCACGTTGTGGGCAGTGAGATGTGAGAAAGTGTATGGGGGGGGGGTCGTGTCGGTAGAGGCGGCTGGCAGAATTCAGGTGAACGGAGAGGGCCTCTGTGACGATCAGCGCAAAACGAAAATCTCGAACGTGAGCAACGGCCGCCACTGCCAGCTACTGGATCAGCCCCTCGCACCAAGAATTTGCTCGGACGTCCCCGGTCTCTTCCAAAAGGGGGAAAACGGACATTTTGGCTGCTTTGGGAGAATTGCTGCAATAAGTATTTGAGCAGGGACATCTTTTTCAACAGCTTTTCCTGTATAAATCAAATTGTCTTCATAGCAACTCTTCCAAGCGAGTGTATCGGCCGATCCACAGCACAACAAGGTTCTCATGTAAACCAAGCGGCAAAGTTGCCACAAACTGCATGCCAGTGATTTCTTCCTCTTGGGGCTTTAAAGGAGCGTCTCCATGCTTTATATGATGAACAGACTGGATCGCCAGCGTAAGATGCGCTGCATTACGTACTCCATTCATCTGACTGAAATTGACAGATGATTTTAATTTAATTTCCCGCAGGTGCACGTATGGCCTCTAACTGCTTAACCGTTTTTGTTATTTCAAGGTACCTGCTTAGCACGCACTGAGCACATTCACCCAGCAACCGGTTTATTTAGAGCGGCATTCAATTATATCCTTCTTTTCTGACACTGACAATGAGGTTGCAGCCGTGTGCGCGGAGGTGCTGTGAGACACCGAGGTTTCCTTTCCCTGCCGCCTCGCCTTCCTTTTCTAATGTGGGCACACAAGTCATTAAGAACTCAGGCCAGCCAAGAATGAAAACTTTCCGAAACTTAAAAACGAAAAATGCTTCAGTCATATTTTTACTTTATTGATGGTGTTAAAATAAACGAAGAAACTGTACAAGCGGAGATGCGAGAAAAAACAAACACAGCTGACATCGCTTTCATGCTGAGACCCAGGAGAAAACGCTTTTAATAGAGATTTACATTCTATTCTCCAGCAATTTTACTTCCAACGGCGGTTTCGTGCCATTATTTCGCAACGCATCTCCTTCCGCGTCCCGATGCCATCTCGGTTTAGCGTATCTGCGGAGGGTTGTAGTGCAGGGGCGTGCATGTGCTGGCTCCGTCTATACCACATTACAGCGGTTCTCCAGGAGCAAAACCGCTGCCCTGATGCTGTGGTAAAGGACGGTTGGTGATTGTGAGAAATGGCGTTCCTTCCCAAATCAGCGCTGAGCGTTCTGGGAAAACGTGCTCACCTATCACTGCGCAGCCAAAGAAAATATTTTACAATTTCTTTTACCACACAGCTCTTTTTTTGCAGTAAGGAGCGCCATGCCGTCGTTTTCTTTTAGGCGGAAGAAGGTTATTCTCTTGTTAGCTGAATTTTTCTCCCCCTTTGTCTACACAGGCCGCTATCTTGGGATTTCACAGTTTCTGCCGAGGGAGGATAAGGTTTAGCATGAATTTCATGAACTGTGCTTTATAAATTTTATTAGAAACACCGTTATTTTCGGAGCCTGCAAAGTGAGTAATGAAGACAGAAACAATAGCTGTTACATAAGAACAATGCCATTCGTGGAGAAGCCCCCTTTTTGTAAAGATTAAACTCCAGAGCGGCTGTCGCTGTCGTCTGCTCAAACCTCACGGCAAAGTGCAGACACGTGGGTCCCGAAATCTGATACGATGATATTTAAAATTTGCAAAAAGCAGTTCAAGGATGTCCTAATGAAAGAGGAGCAGAAATTGAAATAATGGCCGTGTCCTGTTTTGCAAAAGCCACCAGGCAGCCTCCTTTTCCAAAGAGCGCATTTCACGTCTCTTTTGAGGACGGCAAAAAGAATTTTATTATCCTGCATCGTAGCATCAATCCATTTTATCACTGCTTAGTTCCAGTCGTGCTGCAGTTGCCTCCAGTGCGCTTCAGTTTTTAAACCAAAATGTGATTAACTTACAGGAGGTTAATGACCTGACATTCCCTTCAAAGTTAAGTCACAGCCACTGAGCTGGAAGCTCACCTTTGCGCAACAGGCATGTGACTCGGTGGCGGACGGCCGCTGAGAAGTAACCTGGGCTTACAGTGTTACAGACCTCCGTAGCATCCACGCTAATGAGCTTTGTTCCTCTCTGGCGCAAAGATGCTTTTCTGCGACGTGCTAGAACACGGCTTCCGTGGTGGGGAAGATTCGGCCCTTGGCGGCGCTCTGCAGGGTGCCGAGGAGGAGATAAGGTGAACTGATGATCCTGCCCGCTTCCTATCACACTAATCCACATTTCTTGGCTCACCCCTGAAACAGAAATGGCTGTTTAAGCAGCAAATCCCAATGTTTAACAGCTCACAAGGAGACCAGCTAAAAATCGGGGCCTAATGCGTGCGAGATAAAACCATGTTAGCCGCACCTTATCGGAACCGTCTTCTCGCGCTGCTTACAGTCCGTGCTTTACAGCAGTTTTGGATGGAACGTTTGCTCAGTTTATTTCTTTTCTGCTTATTTTCGATCCAAGATACCAGACAGAAAATACATGCTTTTCCTCTCCACTACATTAAAGATAGTCCTCCTTATTCTCATCATCCTCTGCCCCCACGCACGCAGACCCTCAGACCGCCCACCTCCACCCTCACAGGCGGTCTGTCCTGCAAATCAAAGCCCACGATGTGAGGGACTGTCCCTGGCTCCCGGTCTCAAAGCAGCTTCGGTGAGCCAGGGTGGTTCAGGATGACGTGCCGAAATCCAAGCCTCTCATCAGAAGTGTGCACCTCGCCTTGACCTTGGCAACCTCATTAACCGGAGTGCCCAGAAAAAGCGAGCCATCAGCTGACAGTGCCACCCCTCACCCCGATGGAGCTGCATTAAACATGTCCGCAGATAAAACACAGAAGGCATAGCTATCAAATCAAATAAAGAAATTAGAATTTGATACTTTTGCATTTAAAGCCAAGTATACAGAAGTATTTCCAGTGGAGAGACTGGCAAAAAGGATGGGGGAGCTCAGACATGCCTGGCATTTTAATCATCGAAGTGGGGACGTTTGGGCATCCTGCCTTCCTCAGCCTGCACGTGCGCGGTGGTGCCGTAAATATTCACACTTGATATTATTGTGAATTATTCGAACGTTTCTCAAATAACTCAAACTTCAACGCTGAATATTCTCGGGGACACCACCTGAGCTTATTTAACAGCGATCCAGAGCTGAGGGTGCCTTCCCCAACTTCCAGCACAGGCGCTGGAAAATGTCAGAATGTGCACATTTATATAACAGCTCTCCTAAGGTGCTGCGCTGCACCAGCCTGTCAATTTTGTGATTTTTAAAAGCAACTAGAAGTCTTTATTGCACCTCATTCCTCAGCAACTCTTCATGGATCATTAGAAACCGAACAACAACTAATGGGGCTCCTATTGCCTTCAGCAGCAAGACGGTGCAGGGTGCCAGCCGCGTGCGGACAAGAGAGCTGCTCGGACGCACGGAACCCAGGGAGCGGTTATGGGCCCGGTTTAATCCCGGCACCTCTGCCTCAGAAGAAGTAACACTCTTTAATTTTCCGCTTGGTTGGTTTTAAGCAGAGGTGTTAGTAATTTATCAGAAAAAAAAAACCTTTTGAGCAACATCTTACACTGGACAGCACAGGCCATTTGTCTGTCCATTACCACGGTTAAACGTGGTAGTCAAGTTACCCAACCGTTCATGTGCGGAGGTCAGAGGGACGACTCGAGCTGGAGGGATGAGCTACGCTTTGCGGCCACGGCGACCGCTGCGGATGCAAAACCCCGCATTTCTGCTTCTTTTCGTAACTTTTTCGTTGTTTCGTTTGCATCTGTGGCTACCAGAAGGCTTCCACGTCGTGCATATGAACACCCGCAGAAGGCGGCCACTGTCGTTTGCCAAATTTTACACTGTAATCGTGCCGGTGGAAACATTTTTAAGCCACATTAAAGCATTCCGTCAAATGAGCTGACCTTTATTTATTGCCATGCAAATGCTGTGCCAGTTACTTTGGAACCAGGCAATTTATGCCGACCTAATATAATTTTTATCGCACGTTCAGTCACCGCTAGGCGAACAAAAAGATGGCTTAGATGCCTCTATTTCATTTACTTAATGGAGCGACGAAAGAAGCGAAAAGCTCACGGAGCCATAACCATTTGTTTTAATAAACTGATTTACATTTGGGGATATTTGCAGAGCGATGATGTACTTTGTGCACTGCGGCGCTTATTAGGGCCTGAATGGATCACTCTTTAACTGAAATGCAGTGGCTTTTAGAAAGTACTAAATCTTAGCTCAGACCAAAACCGATCGGCGGCGGAAAGGCGCTCATCCTTCCCTCCAGGTGGATATTATGGGCTTTTATTGAACAAAATTGCTAAACAAATCAGCACTAACCAGGCTGCTCTATGACTCAGCGCATCAAATGGTTAAATGAGTTGTTTTTCATTCTAACATTGCAGCAGATTCTGATTCGAAGGTACCCGCACGTGCTGTCCTGCTTGCTGCACGTGCATGCGGATTGCTTTGCGCGCCCTGTGTGCTTTCTAATTGATCTAATTCTAAGCAATAATAAACAATCATCTGCTGGAAACGCTGAAGTACAGCAATACCTCAGTCAGTACTACTGTATGTGGTGCAGCACCGTTTCACAATAGCGCTCACTTATTGTAGCCCCTTGAGTGATTCATCATAATAATTCAGCATATTTAAAAAAATATAGCTTTTAAACATTCCTGCATAAATACGCTGTTCTAAGTATAACCGATCTATTCTGTGCATGTAGCGCATGTGCAGTTTTCAGGCTCCATTTATACAACGTACTGTATTAATGGCCTCTTCTGGCGCTACTTTATTAAGGTCTCCGCTTCTCAGAAATGCGTCTGAAGCGATAATCGAGGTTCCTGTCGTACAACATAAATATCACTGCTTTTCCAGCGACTGATGTTTTAAAATTCCCCTCGAATGTGACTAGGATTTGGGGACGTACCTAAGCATGTGGCACCCGGGGCAGATTCTTTTTTCGGTGTCCCCGTTACGCTATGCGGCAAAATTATTTACAGCAGTAACAATATTTTACCGCCTTCCTGGAACTGAAAACGTTGTAGTACTTTTTGACCTTCCCTCGTATACAATCTAACCTGAAGAACGTCTTTAAAAAAAAACTACAACTCTCCCAGCAGGTGAGGCAGCAGTCAGCGATCCCTGTGCAGCCAACCACAACAGTGCAGCGTAACCATTTAGCGGTTATACAGCAGCAGTGCATTATGGGAGAGCCACACCTCTGCTGCACATGTGTAAATAATTAGGCAGCCACCCACTGTGGAGAGTTACAGGGGACCGCAGGCCATCTGAGTCGAGAGGTTTCGGCAAGGGGGCCGCTGTAGCGGTGAGCCAACGCGCTGACTAAAACTACAGCTCCTGTGCCCACAGTGACGTAACCCTGGACTCACCGTTTGCATAAAAAAGCTGTCTTCCCGTCGCAGATTATAGATCCCCGAAGCAGCGGAAGAGCAGCGCCGAACGCACGTATGTTAGCTCGACCGCCACCAATACAAATAAGACAACAGCGAGCAAACAGCCTGGATAGCCATTTTGTTTACGGTAGCTTCGGTCACCCGGAAATTCCGCTTTGTCCTCCGTTCCCCGCAAAGATTCGGTTCCCTACAGCCCCGGTGCCACCTTTCTGCCTGGCACCCGGGGCGCACCCCCGCTGGGATGACGAGACCATCTCGTGCGCCGCCCGCAACACGAAAGAACAACTGGCATCGAGACGAGGAGAGCTGGGAAAACACGGGCGAAGCGAAGAAGGAAACAGATGGCAGCGAGCGCCCCTCTGCCACCGTCGGCGCCATTACCCACGTCCGTCTTTGCAGGAAGCCGAGATAAACGAGAGGTGCCGCTCGCACCGGCGCGGACCCAGCAGCGGCCCTTCATTTCTTCCTATCAAGACAGATTTCTCTTTTCCTAAAGCTAATGGCATGATTTCCTGAAATCCCTTTGGGCCTTTGCAGAAAAGTGTATTAACCACAAATTAATTTTCATGCTAATATAATTTATTCCACGCCGGTCTGTTCCCATTTTACGGTGGAACTAATGCGGCTGATTGTGACGCCAAAGTGCAGGGGTGCTGTAATTTCTAGAAGCATCCGCGAGAGTCGCGATTAGGGTCCGTAACCTTTTTGATTTGCCCCGCAATGGTTGCCGTGCACCTTGGTCGCCATCGGCCATTTGCGATCGGGTTTGCAGTTTGCTTTTTTGTTTCTTTTGCTTCATCTGCTCGCAAAAGCGATCGATTGCACGCATTAACACGAAGCAGAAGAATTCATTGCGAATCAAGTGAGGGACATGCAAGAGAGAACTTTGCCAGCATCACAGAGACACTTAAACCGCTTCGGCGGCCATCTACAGGTACAGATTAAGCGCAATAAAACGAATGAATTTTTAAAATGAGTTTTTGCGTTAAAGACGAACACCAGCTTATGAGTTCAGCTCCAAATACCGAGCCTGTAAATATAACTCGGGTGCAGAAACGTCCATCCGCGCGTTTCATTCAGCAGCTTCGACGTGAGCGATGGTGCTGAGCTATGAAAGTTTGCACCGATGCACGGTGGCCCCACACACGCACGGCCACCTCCGGCAGTGCAGAATGCCCATTGAACCGGAAACATGCCTTTGGAGTGTGGGAAGAAACCAGATCGCTCCAAAAACCCCACATGGCAAACACACAAACTCCACGCAGACTGAGCTGCATTTATAAACACAGCAGTGCACTGGTTTCCAGAGTCTCTATGTTGCCATAACGGTGCACTGGTTTCGCTTTGTCTGAATTGGGCTAACTTTGACACACATCTCCTCTTATTCAACATCTCATCCCAGTGAACTCCTGTGCTAACCCCCCCCCCCCCCCCCCCGCACTGGCACCCCCCCTGGGGTCCAGGGATTCTCAGATAGGTGCTGGACTGCCAATAAGCCTGACCAGGAAAAGCGATTTAGGAAGATCAACGGTTTTACTCGTCGATCCAAGAAAAGAAGTCGTTTCTTTTGAAGCCGGAGATCGCCGATCCTTCTGTTTGCATCTCAAAGTGTCCCTGCTCAGCAAACATTTAAATTATTTATTTGTTCAGTTTGTCTTCAACACATCCTGTCCTTCCCTAGTGAGCTTTTGGCGATGAGGCTGCGTCTTAGTCAAAGATTCCAGCTTCAGGAGAGGAGCCTGTGACAATTCACCCATTTGAGCTTCACAATGGATCCTGAGGGGATGCCCACCACCCCACAGCCTCGAGCGAGGTTGTCGCAAGCGCTCAGCCCTGAGCCAGGAGGGGAATCCAGGTGTCACCAGGTGTCAGAAGGCCACCATATCGATTGCATCCATTGGCTCATTAAAACTGCTCTTAAATGAGTTAATGGCCTGCACTGAGCAAGTGGAGTGGAATTTATTAGCGAGGGGTAAATGGCTGGCCAAATGGTGCCGGAGGGGTGAGGTGCGAAAAGCATCACGGAGCAGTGTTGACTCACGGTGCGCTGCCGTGCAATGAGCGGAGAAGAAACGCGCCGGGGCATTACATCCGCTGTATGAAAACGTCTGGCTGGAAGGGTGGCATCTGTCCAGCCCGGGAGGCCTCTGGCCTTCCCCTCTGGGCTCCCCAGATGCTCTCATAAACTTCTGCAGTCCGAAATACAATTATCTGCGCTCATTAACTTCTGCGGTGATGGCGCTCAAGAGGAATCCCAGTACTGTCTTGGTTTTGTAGGTACATTAGAGAAGGTAAATGTAGATTTTGCTGATGCTGAACGAAGACCAAATTACTGTATTGTCCCTTCAGCGACGAAAGCCGGTGTTTGTGGCTGGTGTGCAAGGTCAAAGTTCACATCTGTAGCTAATACACGCGCGGCTCTGTATCTTTCTTGAATTCCACTTGGAGCAGAAGGGAGTGTGTAGATGCTGAAGTCTGATGGTGAAGAAGAAATCATGTGGCGAACGAGATGTCTGGTAAAGAAATCTGTGCTTGGGTTGTCGCTCTTCAAATCACCAGAATTCTTCTTCACCAACCTTCAACCCCACAAAAGCCTCCTTGAACACTAACCCAACCCCACCGTCCCCACCTCCTTCCCTCCCTGCACATAAAACAAAGGTCACGGTCCTGTACCACAGCCATCCAGGGTGAGGTTTCCACATCTGGACTGTACATGTAAACATAAACTTAATGCATGTTAATGTTTTAGCGGAGCTGAAATTTGCTTACTTTCAGCAAAAAGTCCAGTATTGGACCAGGCGGTCCTTTCCAAAAAATGATTTATTATTGATTACTGGGCGAGAGATGATGTGAGTGTTTGAAGCAAGCATCCAGGCACAGACAATAATTTTTAATTTTGCTCCTTCAGCGAGATACTCAGAGGATCCATGTTTCTTCATAAATCACCCACAACCGCTGCTGCACATTTTTCATGTGCCCCTCCTCTGCTGCTCTCGGACTCGACATCTTCATACATTCCTCTGTTTAATAAAGACCTCCACTCGGCTGTCAGAAGAGACTGGAAATAAAGACGGCACAAAGGCTCGTGATGCCAAGCTCTTCAGAACAAGCGGCAAAAGAGAAGGTCTGGCGTAATCTTCCTAAAAGTGAGGCAGCAGTTCCTGTGAGGAGAGGAAAAAATGCTCCCCGACCCAGGATGGGACCCCCGCACGCAACTTTTTCAGCCTGGTGAGATTTTTTGAAAGGCAGCAGGCCAGTGACTTCGTGAGAAAATTCACCCTCCAAAAGGAGCCCACAGTTTTATTTCTCTCCAGTACAAAGCGTAACCGAGCACAGTTTACCGTGTTTCTCTTTTTTAAATGCTCACACGGTAAAACTTTGGGGAGGAAATGCGATCTTCACACTGAAAAAAGCTAAATCGACCATGCGCATACCCACTGTACGGCCATCCCCTCTAATGTAGACAGCCAGAATAAGAACAGCAACAAAAATAATAAAAGTTCAAAAGTTCCACATTTTTTTCTTCTAACCACAGGACTTGTATGATAAAGTTTCTTATTTAAATGATATTTCATTTAAATTATTTACTAAACCTGAAGATTGAAAAATCATTAAAAAATTTGCATAAATGTATAATTTTGTTCTCAGGGTTTTGTACCTGTCCAGTGCAGTGAGAATTAAAGGTAAATGGGAAAAATCTTATTGCACAAAGCAACGGAATTCACTTCATCCCCCAATTCCATAGGGAACAAAATTGTGGGTTTCTCACATTTGTGCAAATTCCTGCTGTGCTTCAGGCCACAGTGCAGCCATGTCATTTAAACGCACTAAATTCACGTTGTGTAGTGCTGAATGTTCATTCACTTTTCTCTCTTCCCTGCCAGGGTCAAGAAGTCACCTCTTGTTCAGCAGAAGAGTAAAATGCGCAGTTGGTCTCCATCTGTGGAATAATGGACAAAGCTTCCTATTCAAAATTTTTTGACAGGTGGTTGAGAAAACTGTTTTCTGAACAAATGTCGCATTACTAAGACTTCTGTGGCAAAACATATGGGGAAAAAGACAGACAGATTTTAAAAAAAACAAAAAACAAAAAAACACCACATTTGCCAAATTCACCGAAGGATACAAAACGCCTTCATTCAGTCAGTGTGAAGTGGAGATATTCTCTCAAACTTGCTCATGAACAGAGCGGGATTTTGCCACTTTAGCAAAGTGAAGAAGAGCAAACCAAAAACAGCAGCACAATTAGGCACAGGAGAAAGGCATTCTGGGAAAATCAAAGAAAGCCAGCAACAGGCAGCCATGCGCGTCACCTTGAAGGCCACCTTCTCAAAGTGGTGCCAGAAGCAAGCCCGGATTCCGTGGCAACGGTTGGTCCCGGTGTGTCCAGCCACCTCGTACATCCGCTGGTGTTGCGCTCTGTGGCTTCTGCAGATGACTTCCACTGATGTTTTGGAGCAAACTTGATATCCCTGACGGATTTTCATTTGCTTTTCGACACCGCTTGTGTTGACGGAATCCGTCGGCAATTTGCCAAAATATTCGACCCAGCATCCTTCAGCAACACAGCAGGGGTAGTTCGTGTCAGTCCTTTCTGTGCCGCTTCCATGACACGCAAACTGCAGCGCAAGTCTGGGTCGAGCATCAATATTTCTGCAACTTGCAAGGGGGTCGAAGGTGAGTCGGTGGCTGCAAGAGACTGCAAAGCAGGTTGCCGCCACGATTCCCTGCCTTTCTCATTCACGCACGATGTGCGGTGTTTTAATTGCCGACAGCGGCTGCACAACTTTGAAAAAACTAATTAATATAACATTAGAGATTTTTTATTTATGTGCATTTGCTGGGCCTGCTTTAGAGCGAGCGTGTGGGTGTGCAGCATTCAGTCAGAGGAAATTAAGGTTCTGCTGGCGGCGCCGAGATCTGACAAGACATCTAAGCAGTCTGTATAATTATAATTTACATGATCAATGGAACAAAGCAAGCTTTGTTTCATCCTCTGATATTATACATGCCAGGACATTTTACTTTTTTGGTCTGAAATAATAATAAACTGTCGCAAAACTGCTTGTGAGGGCTTTATTGCTGGTCAGTTGTACCTCAGGCTGCCACGGGCCTTTTTCCTTATTTATGCACAACTTGCCTGCTTTCATCAACACCACAACCGTTCACCTTCTGTTGGGTCTTCTTCTGGAACCACTCGCTGGGTGAAAGCAGTGGGAGATGAGAAACTCCTCACATTTGAATTTCCGGTCCCCCCTCGGAGTTAGGAAGTGCGTGTTGGCAGACGACCCGCTCTTCGGCAAGCTGCAAGACTCAACCCTCTCCACCGCATCGGCCTGTGTTTTCCCACCAGTGAAAACGAAGGATGCTGAATGGACACATTGTAGAGCTCCACAGCTCAGCCATGGAACTTGGTTCTGGTCTTAGATTTATGCTTTTTCCTGGAACTAATAGGACCCCGTTGGGCTTTCCTTATTTGCTTAGCCCAACCGAAGAAATGCCTATCGGAGTCTCCGTGGATTTCCAAAGAGCTCTTCCACTGGCCAAGTCGCTCTTGTGCACTTGCCCGCTGCAAGGGGACCGGGGATTATGGAGGACTGGAGCCATTCAAAGCAAGCTGGTGACTAGCGAAACAAATGACAACCAAGCTGATAAATGGCTGGAGACGTTGAGAGTGATGCAAAGATCAGGACACTTAGTCATAACTGAGATTAACAGCTGTGCTGCTAATGCCGACGGCCGATCTTCTGCTCTGATGTGATGTTTCTCTAGCAGTAGCGCGTACAGTGTTCTGCTAGAACTTTCCACCAAGGGATGCGGCTCCTGTGAGTTTTATGTGCACCAGATGTACGGTACAGCAACTCAGACGTCCACATGTCGGCTATATATTACCTGGATCGTATATATTTCTGTGGAAATGTCAGAAATGTCACACAAGCAATCCTACAAATGGTTGAAGATTTACAGCATTTATATGCTTGCGCTCAGTGGGAACCGTTAGTGAAATAACTGAGAAACACAGGAAAAGTAGCTCTCATTATCGTATGCAGTTTTGCATTTTGCCACCTCGACTGTTTGGTGACCGCGCGCCTCTGCAACCTGCCTCTGGCTTTCCGACCCGTAACCAAATCTGCTGCCGTGCTGTAGGGGTGGAGATGGTTGAATGCAATGAAAGCAATGCACGGTTAAGAAAACAAAGTGGAATACCCAGCAGTCATGACTCTTGTGTGTGGAAGGCATTGCTATTTGCTCTACTGCGCAGTACTCGTTGCCACATATTTAGGTTACGAAAGGTTCAGTCGCAAGGCTCTCAACCTTGTTTTTGCTGTACTACTGGGTAAGATTGATGTCTTTAGAAGGACGGCACTCTATACAGATGAAAGGAATAGGAAGCAACACAAATGTTAGTAGTTTCCATGGTGACACAAAATACAAATCTGCATACATGCACTGAAGGTTTGGCTTTGATGATTTATTCGATTATTTCTGCAAGTGTTTTTCGTTTAGTCACAAAAGCTCAGCATACAAAATTCATATTTACCTTGAAGATACAATCACACATGCTTGTGGACCACCTCTGTTCTGGCAATGAAAACAAGAGGTTTTATCTGAAAACTAAGCAAAGTTACAGAGGCTTGTTATACTCAACAGCCCCGTATGCTAATTTCTAAGCCCCCTTGAAGGTTGATGTCTCACCTAAGTGTAAGTGCCTGCAGGCAGACGTTCTGCGATGCGTGGACATCAGGTAGTGTGAGGACCAAATGTTATTAGCCTTAATGAGATACCGGGCACTGAGGACCAGAGATATGCATGGCCCTTCGGTGAAGGTCAGCATCCGTGCTATCTGCATGCTTGTGTCAATAAATGAGTAAAAAGGCTTCCAAGTGACACATAGAAAACCGCAGCTCCAAACTGTACATCATGCCAATAAGACACAAGTAGTGTGGAGCCCATTTCAACAAAGGTTGGTTATAAAACAGTGCTACCATGGGGGGGGGGGGGGGAGCTCATGTTTTTCTTGGTTAGGAGGGTGCAGAAGTGGTTTTCCATTTCCTTCTTCTCCCCATGTCTTTGGACTACAGACACAGCCAGAACAAGCAAATTCCACGCCTCACAGAATTGGATTTTAACTGCTGCCCCAACAGAAGCTGGGAGGCACTAGCATTGCCCAGCACATTGGCGCAGCGGATGACCAGTGTGGCTCAGAATAACTGGCAGTGAGTTCTCATCACGTTTGGCTCACGCACTCTAAACTATTGGTACTTCAGGGACCACTGGTGCATGGCAAACCAAAGTGGAACCACAGGCCTCTTTATTGTTAAGGTTTCATTGGTCTTGTGTCCTCCTCCTGGTGTAACAGCAACACAGTGTAGCGGCTGCTTTGTTTGTTATTAGGCCATTCAGTGGATCCAAACCCTTGGAATAAAACACAAAGGGGATCACCAAACCTGCCGAGAGGTGCCGAGGTAACCTGTAGATCAGGAAGCACAAAACTGGCAGTAACAACACATGGATCAAATCACAGCAGACGGAAAAAAAAGTGCCGGGGAGGAATTGCATGTCAGTTGATTTCTGAACGCAGTGAATGACGTTCATAGCATAGAAAAGTCTAGAATCCGAGGAAGCCACAAGTACTCATCCTGTAGTGTCAGTCGTCACTGACTTTCCCCTCTTTTGAGGTACGGCAGGTTTCACAGAAATATGGGAAAGCTACATTCTGTAGCAAAGTAATTGTTGCACAACTGCAGAAATATTTGAAAGAAAAAACCAGGACCATCACATGCCAGCATCTCTGGGAAATGGAACGGACTTTGTTTCTCTCTGTCGCTCATTGTCTGGATTTGTTCTCACAAACCTCAATAAATTTTCTTTTCTGAGTGACATTTTCATTGACTAAATTACACAATTCATGTCACAATAAACTGGAAAAAATTAGTTGAAAACCTTGTTGTTTTGATGGTATAAAACCAATTAAATGTTAGGTGACGAATTGCTGACCTAATGGTGAAAGGATGTTTAAAAATGTTTTTGCCCCTTAAGCTCAATATTTTAAATTATTTTAATGAATTAATGACAGCTTAACTGTCCTTAGCTCAGGAACAATTTAGTATAGACCTTATAGACCTGATAGTCCTTAACTAAATAGTGACTTAATTCTGTTTTGCTTTAACTTTAAAAATAAAAAAAAAAAAAGAAAAATGAATGGTATATATTTTCTTAACTCCAAGGCACCTATATGTGTTAGGGGATGGAAATGGAGGGAGGGGGATTTCACCCAGCGCATCATACGAATGTGGTTCGCATATTTGGCAGAACTTGTACTCTGTAATGGTTGTAACACAAAATCTGTGACCATTAGGACCAGGGAAGAGATTACACCACCTTCAGGCAGACAGGTGACAGAGTAAACAGGTGTGATGCCAAGAATTACTGCAGGCTCTACCCCCAGGGTGTTTTAGCACCAGGGATGGTCATGCCTGCAGGGAAAGCCAGCCATCTAATGAAGCAGGTGCAGTTATCAGGGGAGACGGCTGAATGGGGAAGCACTGATCTTTAGCACAATTAAATTTAACAGAATTAAAGTCAAAAAAAAAAAAAAAAAAAACTGGAGCCTACCATACATTTTGTCACCATGTCCATACACATGCTGACACACCGCTGTTTCCAAGGTTTGCCTTTGCCCCTTCCGGCAAAACAATGCTCGGTGTATAATGGGACTGAGGGTTGGTGGCAGATGTACAGGCAAACAGAAACATATTGCACAGGCAGCCGTGTGACACATCCAGGGCCTGCTGGGCTAGAAAAAGAAAAAAAAAAGCCTGCAGAAGTGCAAAGTCTTCCAAGAAAAAACAGCAAAAGTTGACCCCTTGTGGAAAATTTAGGGGCACATTTAGGTCTGAGGCTAAAAGTGAGAATAGGTTACTGCTGTGAGGTGGTTGACAGATGCCTTGTTTTGGGATCACGCTGCAGTAAACACTCAACCTTCCACCCATCTGGCTGGCCATTACTTATAATAAACTTGCAGCATTAACACTTTAGTGGTGCACATTTTCATTCATACAGTCTGTGATATTTAGTTTGGGCCGAGATGCTCTGCATTGTGGGAACCATTCAGCTCTTAGTTGCTACCCAGCATTCTGTGGTCTGGCTTGTTTATCCACCAGTTCTTGTCTGCATCCTGTACAGCACAGTTGAGGGTTTATTATCTATTTATTCATCTGTTTACTACAGTATTGGATTTCTTAAAATGGCTCTTGATGGAAAAAAAAAATTCTAAGGTGGAGAAGGTCAAGTGGCTCAGTTTGGCAAAAAAAAAAAAAAAAAAAAAGAATAGAAGTGTTAGAGCATAGAGAAATGAGTGAAATGCAGAAAGCTCTGTCTTCCATCAAGTTTGTCTAAAGCTAGTGAGAACTTTTTGTTCTGAGAAAGCAAATAAAAGCAGGAGCTGAACATTGGCCTCTTCATGACCATCACCTCCATCCAACTCCAATGCCTTCCTCTTCCGACCAGGCCATGCGCCACATCACTTTCAAAAGTTATCATTTTTAAATGTAATTTGTGCATTATGTAGGGATCGCTATTCTTCCTACTTTAACGTGTTTCTCCAATTGATTGTGCACCGTTGCAGGGGATTTTGGGGTGCAGCAGCGATGGAACTGATCTGCACTCTGAGATCTATGTATCTTGGATGTCCACGTAGTAAAACAAGGGTCTTTCCTCCACACTGAGGTGCACGGCAAGGACACAGACTGGAACACTTTTTGCATCTTAGTTTTCATCAACGTTCTTTAAAGCACAGACAGCTCATGAGAATCCATCACATCTGAAGCTCTCACAGCAAATTTGAGGAACCTGCCAGAGCTTAGCACAGAGTGGCTACAGTGGTAGAATTTTACGTCACCGTTTACACGGAGCTAGAAATACGTGCGGTCCAACAGAAGTACCTCTCCAGCCACTTCCATCACCACCCGCAGCCCTGTTTCTTGATCCCTCACAGACGTTACTGCCACAAGCACCGGCGCATTCCAGTCTTGCACACCCCTGTTTTGCGTACAAAGTTTGGTCAACCTATGTGACCACCAGTACAGGCCAGCGTCTATGCTACCTTCACCATGACCACCTACTCCAGGACAGGGGCAGAATCTCCTACCTCCAGCATTTGTGGTTTGGTTGTGCTTGTTACTCTGCCCCTGTAGTTCATATGTGGGCAAAACAAAATACCTGCTGTAGACTAGAGCCGCTGAACACAAAAATGGTATCAGAAATAATGTGTGGCATATTCTTCACTATAATAAATTATAAATATATTTACTTGGTAATGTACTTTGGTCTATTTTTTTTTCAGAATTAAATTAAGAGCAGTTAAAGGGGACGGATGCATTGACTCTTAAACACAAACAACGCTGTGGAAGTTTCTAGTAAAAAAAAAACATCCATTTTCAACAACTAGCCCAGTTCCTTCAGGGCAAATACTTTTACCTTAAACCATTTGTAAACATTATGTTAAATAGAATAAATAAATAAATAAATAGAGATCATAGATAGAATTAAACAAAACAGGGCCATTTTCAACCTACCGTCTGAAAGGTCCACATAAACTTGTCTCTTAGTGATAACATTCAAATATTGAAAGGTGAACTGCATAGAATTTGGTTGAATTTGCTTCAGAACCCCAGTAAAAAGTGAAGTTTATGTTGAATAGCCAATAAATAAGATTTGTAAGTCGTTTGATCTAATTTAAAAGCATTTAGCCCTTTTTGAAATGAATATCTAATGAAGATGCCATGAAAACAGATGACTGCTGCTGCCACAAAATAATCTTGATCCCTTGGCGTTCGGAGAAAAGTAAATTCCTAAAGGATTAAATCCTTTTCATCAGACAAACATGTAAAAACCAAATATCAAACATAAATGTAGGATTACCATTTTCAAGTGGGGGGGGGGGGGGAGTACATTAATGCCGCACAAGAATTTTCGTGACCTCAGATGGTGGATTATGCAACTGAATAGAAAGCAGAGGAAATAAAAGGAATAACACTGGATCCCGCTAACAAGATCTTTGATAACGCATTACACAATGGACAGGTGCAGTGCAAACAGAGGTGCATTACTTTTCATGGCGCACCGCTTTTAAACCACGACACAATGATGTCCTGGTCCTCAGTGTCACACGGAACTGTTGAATCAGTTTATGTTGATAACAGGTAGCTTTGCCATGACTCCACATTTTTCAGCAAACTAAATAAATGGAGAAAACTTAGCAAATGTTGACATTGCATTGCTTATAAAATTCCTCATAGCAGAAGTTTGAATTCCTGCATTTAATGGCACCGCTTGGTAGGCAAGAACAGCCTTACAGGGGTGTCAGTTCTCACGTGTGGACCGCATCTCAGGCGCACACGCTTGCGTAGGAAGACGTCGCACTTCTCAGCTTCCCAAAACTTCAGCTGTATGAAAATGATGACATTTCTTTGAAATTTTATGAAATCCAGAGAAAAATTATGACTTTGTAGCCTCATAACAGCAAACTGACACGTCTGTAACCATAACCCCCGCCCCCCCTTGAATGTAGAAAGTCACGAGTCAGAATCCTCACATTTCAAATATTTGGAAAAAAAAAAAAAAAAAAAATGACACATATACATACAAAGCTGCAGTGTTAAAATAATTTAATTAGTAATTTAATAATTAAAATACTATTTTTTCTGGAATTAAATTTTAATTGCAGTTAATAAATATTAGTGATGCATTCGTTTTTACAGTTTCAAATGGCCATGGATTAAGCTGGCTGGGCAGCTTCAGTTGAAGGCTGTGTTTGGCTGGCTTCTTGCTTGAAATGATAAAAATGTCAAGATATCGCATGTTCTCATTAAAACTGAAAAACTGCTGCTGTATAGGGCAGCTTGGAGTAAGAAAAATACACCTCACGTTTAATATTATCATCTGTCACACGTGCACAGTACCTTACAGCATCACCAATGTAACTGCATGATATTTATAGACCAAGGAGGATCTGAAAATGTTGGTGAATCCCACAGCTTTCAAAGTAAAAACCAAAAGTAAAAACTGGTCATTAAGTTTAGTGGAATGAGGCAACGATGCAATCACATTCTATAGGAATTGGAATTTTGTCCTTTGTAAAAAGTGCAGACGTTGACCACTTTCCAAGTTGTAGGTACAAAACTTGAGAGTTCAGCCTGCGTGAGTTCCATCTGGGCTTTAAGTCGACTGGAGGTCTCAAGCCTGCAATTGAGCAAGGTTATTGAGCCCCTCCAACTGGGAGCTGTTACACAAAAGGATCCAAGTGGAGTCAAAATGCAGAGGACCTTGAAGATGAAGCACTTTGCAGAGAATAGAGGTTAGCTCCTGTGTGTATGCAGGGGACGGCAACCAGCTGGCAGCACAGGAGGTCGCAACCACAGCACAGTGAACAGACAGGCTGCTGCGTGAACGTTAATCCATTACCATCATATAGAAGGTGTGCATATTGAAATGGGTTTGGTAGGTCACTTCACAGGGAGTCCACCTGTTCAGCCGCATTAGCAATATTGAAATGACTGGCGGTGGCAGTGTTACTGACCAAGGGTTCAGGAGGCGAAGCTGTGGGAACACAAACTTTCTTTCTCCTTGGTCCCAACATTCCAGAACACAAAAGCAGGTCCATTGTCAGCCCGATGTTTCTCAGGATGGCCGGACAGCCATTTACACATCCAGCAAAGCATGATGTGAAAGCCACAGCTCACCCACTGTTATTGCACACTTTATGTACTAATCCCATCCATTTTGAGGCTGATACACTTTGGTGATGTACAGTGTGCTGCTTTTTAGCCTTTCCATCTTCTAAAACTTTAATCATAATTTGTTTCTAATTTAGGAGTGGCGGTGGTATTGCTTTTTTGAAAAAAGTTGGATGTCAGAAGATTCTTATGGATAAAACTTGGAGTTTGAAGTTACAGTACTTCTGGAATGCTGGTTACGCTTAAGCATCTTGGGTTGGTTAAATGCTTTGCTCAAAAGGTAAAACAGCACAACCACTATATAGGACTTGCTACAACCAAGAGGCACACCTGTAGATATTTTATCTGTTTGTGTCAGTGGGCAACTTTATATCTCGAATACAAGCTTCCCTCAGGCTCTAGAGCTGTCCGTTTCTCTCTCTCACCAGGGTTTCGAAAAGCAGCATCAGATGCCAAGTTACACAGTGCTGGGTTGTGATTGATTGAGTTTTGATTGTATTTTTTTCCCCCCCCCCAGAAGAGCAACAGTACAATTGCAACTGTACAAAATGCATTGCATGTCAATATACAACTTCTGATCAGCAATAAAAATCCATGTCTGTTTCTTACACTACTTTCATTTCGTGTAATGAGGTACCAGTACATCTGAGAAATACATGGCAAACAGATGAGGCATCAAATTAACATTGAGATTTCATCAGTTCTTGGGTGGGGGCTCCAAAAAATGCCAAGCAAGTAAAATTCAGTAACAATTACTGACAGTACAATCATTGGACTGGGCAAAATGGAGGGTTTTGGAAGGGCATCCGGCGTAAAAATCAGCCAAACCAAATATGTGGACGAGCCGATCCGCTGTGACGACCCTTGACAGGAACAGCCGAAAGTCGGTTTTACAATCGTTGGACTGTCCCCCAACTCCACCTAAAAAGCTCAATTTATAGCTCAGCCTGTTGAAAATGTCTACTTTGGCCATTGACATAAGGCTTGGAAACATGCATGTAGCTGTGTCACATGCAACATGTGGTTATGCCACACAATGACTGAATGGCACAACCATAGCACTGACATACATACACACAGTAATGTATGGAAGAAAAAACCACTTTGGGTGTAGAGAGAGTTACACTTTATTGATCGATCGAATACACACTGATGCGGGAGAGCCCCTTTGAAAAGAGAATCTCCTCAAACAAAGGATACAGGGATCATTTATACAGCAGCTTGCAAGGTATACACCCCTCAACTGTTTTACACTTCTGCTCTTTGTCAGTGTGACTTTAAACATTGCCGTTATAGGGAATCATTATCCCATCCCAAGTGTGGTGGAGTAACTCTGAATTCAGGTGCCTCAGTTAAGGGAATTTCAGTTTTATTACTCCTTTACATACCATCAAGGTCTGGCCTGGGTCTAAATTAGCCATTCCCTTGACCCTTTTACCTTATCTGTAGTTTACATTCCCCTTCCTTAAGTACCCTCTTGTTTTTCCAGGGTACCTTCTTAAATATCTAAGATTCTAGCAAGTTCCAACACTTTATAGCAGTAAATGCAATATACTGAACATGGTCATAAAACATTCACTACACTATTGGTTAATACCTTTAACATAACAGAAACATGCATTAAGAGCTTAACTTCAAGAAATTCACAAATGACAGAAGGTTAATAAAGTTCACCAATTTCCTTTCCACCGGAACATAGCTGATGCACACCACGTTTTACAGCAACCCTGTGTTTGACAGCATCAGCAGTACTCAAGTTACTCCTTTAAGGGCAAAACAGTTTGATGATACGACATGCCGTTTCCTTTTTATCTCTTTTGTGTTTCCGGTTTGCGACCCCAGCAACTCAGATACTGATACACATTTAATGAATTCAGCAGCCTCTTAACATTGGAGGGGATTATAGAGCCTCCAGAAGACAGCTGTGCTCTCCTTTACCTGTCCATCTTTGCTCTGGTACACTGCAGACACATAAGTTGTTTGGGTTCACTTTTGTAATTTTAGAATAAATTTATATCTGTGCTGGTGTTTCAAGAACTATAAAAAGTCTGCTCAGACAAATATGTAAAGATGTTGTCATCCATATGGTTTCATAGAGTTTAATCCACAATGCTCATAAATGCTAAGAGAGGTGTTTTCCTGCAGCCATTAATAAATGATGGATGGACATTATTGTTTTATGGGAACCTATGGCTTCCCCTCAAGCACTGTGCAAGGAAGTCAAGACACAAAACAAGAGCCAGAGTGAAGTGATGGATAATGCAAATCTGTTAAATTTTAAATTTGCTGCATTATAATGCAAGATGCATAGAGCTACAAGTTCAGCCAGGCCAGGTGAAGCAAATATGAGCCTTTTCCCAGCAGCTCTGGTTGAGCTGTGGAGAATGGGCTGGGATGGGGCTAGGAGATTACATGCATATCTTTTCAAGGGGATGCAAGGAGTCATGCACAAGAGAGACACTGTACCCCCTAGGTGATTGCCACAGGGTACAATACATGGGAAAGTGCAACAAAAAATGTCAGCACAAAAAACATTGGAATAGAAAGTGTGACATCTGCTCTAGTTCATTCAGATTAAGTAGAGTCATCCCTCCACCTTAAGGAACTTACTTCAGAACTCCCATGTAAGGTGAGTTCTCATAAGTCTCAAAAGTAAAAATCATTAAAAAAAAAAGTAGTCTGACATCTCAGTTGAGCCCCATTTATGCCAAAATACCACCAAATGTCCTTAAAACAGACAGGGTTACTTCAGAAGGTAACATTACCCACCATGACACAAGATAACAAAGGCAGCTTCCTTTTGAAGATGAGGAGCAACACAGTAAAAGCAGTGAAATGAGAGAAAATCCCAGAAGGTCCCATGACCTTCTGGGATTTTCTATTAAAAACCCTGAAAATCTAAGCCATAAAATGCAAAGTAAACAGAAAAATATGAAATACAGAAATGAGAACCAATAAGCAAAGAAGTATAGCACAGTTTTCCTTGCCAGAGACACGAACTGACCTGAGCTGAGGCTAGAGGCACCTGCAGATCATTGCATGACCTTCTGGGATTTTCTGGGATTTCCTGATGAGCTCAAGTAATTTTGGCAGACAGGCTGGCTGCTACTGGGAATATTCAGTATCATGCAGTCTTCTCCCTTTGGAAACAATGGCCCTCACTGTGATTTGGTGGCATCCCTGATCCTCACAAACATCTCTGTAACCCGTTCCATACTGACTGCTTTAGTCTGCATTTATATACTACTTACATATAAGACCCCCCCCCCTCCCCACCCCATTCAGGCTGGCTGGCTGGCTGTGCTCAATCTCCTCGATTAAATTATCAATTAAACATGGTCAATTGGCTGCTTGAGGAAATGAGGGGGTGGTTATTTTTTTCAGAGTGACAAGGGTGTCAGGTGGCTATGCAATAACTGAAAAACTGTGTTGTGCGCTGACTCAGGTTGCGTTTGTCTAATATTATATTTTGTCTAAAGATCTGAAACGTCTCAGTGTAACAAATATGCAATAATAGCGGAGATTGGAGAGGGGGTGAATACTTTTTATATATAGCATTTTAATGAGCCGAGCTGAACTGTTTCCATAATATTGCAGTTTAGTGTGACCTACACTGTTCCACCACAAAAACAAAATAATTTTTCTTGTTGCTTTGACCATTGAGGGGAATAAAATAAAAAGGCAAATAAATACATACAGGTGAACAAGACTCACTTTATGAGCACAATCCTTCCATTTTGCCTGTGTGCAAATGATCAGGAGGGCTTTCTCACACAACTTCCACCTAAATAAGCAAAAGCCTCAAGCAGAACTTCACAGCTTTTTGGTGTAAAACACTGAACTTGTATTGTTGCGGCCATTTAAATGATTGAATGCAGTTTACACAGAGGGGTGAACTGGTTTTGCTGAAAGTGCCAGAAAATTGCTGCTTCAAGACCTTCTTCCTGCTACTGTTGCAGTACCTTTGAGAGAGGAGTTATTTCAGTAAAACACCAGCCTGCATAAATGGGTCAAGTACATCAGCTAAGCAACAAATTAATAACAATATTGAATTTAAAGCAGGAGCAATTACACCATAGGAGTTCAGACTGTTGGAAAAGATTCTCAACAAGTAAAATATTCACCTGCAGGAGAAGCTCCATAACTCTGACCTTGGCCAACTTATGTATGACTCTAAATCAGTTTTTGCTGAGCATAAACACAATAACCCTCTATTTTCTGAGGCTGTCATATTGACTTTAACCAGCATTTTTCTCCTAAATAAATTGAAATTCCACCATGCTCCAGCGCTCATAAAAGTGCTGACTTTATCGCACCAATTGGTGTGTCAGGTAGAAAATGGCTGATTGTGTATTGCAGTTTTTGTTTTTAAGCTGAACATCCACAGCTCTGACTTCACAAGTTTTTACCTCCAATGCCGTGAGGGAGACTTAGCCACACCGTTCCATCAACACAAATTCCTGACTCATCTCCGTCTGAGGCCAACACACGTCTCCCCGTGACCTTTCGTGTCCAAAACTGGAAGGAAGTCAACACACATTTCCAGAATCTGTGGCAGTAACTGAAACTTTTTTGGAAATACAGTGCCCACCTCAAACATTGGCACCCTTGGCAAATGAAATCAAATGTGCCTGTGAAAAAAATGTCTTTTTGTTTATCTCCTTGATCTTCCGTCCAAAATATTATCAAAATTCTTACATTTAACCGAAACAAAATAATTGAAAGGAAAGCAATTTTTTGTCATAAAACAAATATTTTTTTTCAAATACATGTGTGCCACAATTATTGGCACCCCTTTATTTAACCCTTTGTGTAGCCCCCCTTCGCCAAGATAACAGCTCCGAGTCTCCTGTAAGGCTTAATGAGGTTGGAGAACACAGGGGAAGGAATCTCTGAGACCATTCCTCCATACAAAATTTGTCCAGACCCTTCACTTTCCCAGGTCCACGCTTGTGTATGCTTCTCTTCAGCCCATCCCACATGTATTCAATGAGATTTAAGATCAAGAGGATAAAAAATAAAGAGATTTTCTTCATAGCCCCTTTTGCTTTTATTTGCTAAGGGTGCCAGTATTAGTAGGGGTCGCTATACATCTCCTTTCTTGGTAATGGCAGGAAGAAACAGCGTGGCACTAGGAGACACATGGCTGAGAAATAAAACAAACAGACAGATAGATGAGCTGGAAGATCTGCGGATGTGAATCAGTTGTAAGTACTTTGGTCAAAGGTGCAATGCAAGAGGCTTTTTCCGTATTCGAATATGTCACTTCCTTAACCACTAGACCACTGGTTGTCTAAGTCTAGTTTGCTCACCACCGTATACTCCATGAACCCCTTAATAAACCCCACAGTAGTTTGAGATCTTCCTCCACTATAATTTTCTCCTCCTACTGGACGTCCCCGCTTCCTGACACAGACAGATGCAAGGCAGGAGAGCGGGGTCTCCTCTGGTGAGATAATTTGGACTTGATGAAAGCGAGAGGGAATCAATTTCATATTAGAGCTCAAGTGATTGAGCCGTCGGGGGCCAGGGCACCTGCTGCATTATGGCATCCATGTGGGTAAAAGGAATGGCGCAACATAGAAAAGGAAGACGACGGCTTGTTGACAGCTGTCATAAGGGTTGTATTTTTCCACCTTGGGGTCCAACAAGAGTGGCGGAGTGAAAGACAATGAAGCTGTATGAATGCCCGCAAGTTGGAGGATATCAGAATATACGCTGTAAAAAAAACAGGAACATGGAAAATAAAGAAACGAGATTAGCGGGCAGAACGTTAATGTCAGTGTGTGTTTCAATGAACAACTGAGTTTGATCCTAAACTTACAGGTACCTGACAGCGACTTTATTCCAGACGGGGTGATATAATGAAGGCCTGTCAACAGCGTTTCATACAAATGCAAACTGTAGCCTCAAATGAATGTCCAAAAAAATCAAATTAATGCCTGAATTTAATGGATACTTCAATTGCCTGTCCGCAAAAGCTCAACTTATCAGCCCATTAATAAAGTGTCAGGTATGGGCAGAAGGCGTCATTGTCTTTCCCAGCAGTGTGCCGCACAAAGCCGGCACCTTCGGCTGCTTGCTGACTTTCTTAAAACGTGGGTACATGTGTTTATACGTAGAGACTTTTCTTTCTCTCTCACTGGCCGCAATGCAACATTCATTATCAAAGATTCTACGAAGGAAAAAACATGTCGGGATGTTTTGGACCACATTCATATTCCCTACATACACCATATTATCTGATGTTTGTGCATGTGCATCTGGGTGTGTGACCACGAGTCGTGCGGCTGCATGAAGGGTTTTAAAGTGCTGTCTCCAGGGGACAGGGAATTGTTAAACATACATCGGCAAAAAGGGCCTTGGGAACAATGTGCTCGGTCAGTAAAAGACCTCACGTGGGAGACAAGCTGTGTTTCTTTCCGTGTCTGAGTCCCAGGAATGGTTTATCATCCTCTGACTGAGACCAGCACTACTCCAAGTGTCAGAAGATAATTGTCCTCCTTCCACCAGGGAAGGGATGGCTTAAGGCAGGCAGAGCATGCAGGTGACCTGGGATTACTGAGCGTTTGGGTCCAGGAGACGTGCTGTGTGTTTCTAACCTTTGACGTGGGCCGGATACTCATCCATCTCCTCCTCCTCCTCCTCCTCTGACTCAACATGGAGGAAAAGCAGTGGCTTGATGAGGCTAAGCACTGTTAGAGTTCCCTGGTAGTGATGAGCAGCATCCACAATCATGTTTATTTGAGCAGAAAGAAAGAGAGAAATTTTGGTGACAAATTGGAAAAATAAAAAAAAAAAAGCTCAAGCAAAAATTTATTTTATCACATTAAATATATTTAGTAGAATGCTTCCTAATAGATGATACTAATAGTATAATATTTTCAGGTGCACTTCAGGTGCTGATGGAGGATGTGGACTACGGCCATCGGTTTCACGGAGAAGCAGGGTCTTCTGCAACCACAATCCCTTCAAATGCTTTCCACCACTTGTCTTGAGATTTCAGCTCAAATACTGTTTAAGAAAAAAGAAAAACCCTTCCCCCACAACTCTGCAGAGTGCCTTAAAATGGCTAATGGTATCATCCTTCACTTCATTCTTCCAGATATTCCAGATCATTATGCTCCACACAGAGGCACAAATCATCGTGAATTATGCCTGAAGGGAACTGACTCCTCTGTCTCTGCTCTTGCTCTCCTTTTGAACATGCATTTCTTCTTCCACGCCATGTGACCTTTTCCAGAGGGATAGAGAAAGCTGATGTGTTAACGGACGCTTTTCCCACTGTTTACAGATGCCACACACCAGCTCGGCGTGTTTTTTCCTTTTTTTCCTTACACAAGCCCACTCATAATTCGTAGTCCTGCTGCAGCTTGACTAGGATGTTCAAAATATTCATAGCAACAATAGAGTAATAGATAAAACCAATTTCAAATATTACAACAAAACCTCTTTCTGTGTATGGTTTGCTGCTCCAATGCTCATCTATACATACACTTTAATTTTAATCAAAATTTTTTGCACGCAAATACTGTGTTTCTACCCAGAATCCCTCGGCTTAAATCGTAAGATGTCTGCTTCCAAGTAACCAAGCTGCTGCACTATCCACGCACATGTTGGCTTGAAATGCCGCTGGATATTGAAATTGTGAATCAAACTTTTATTATGGCATAATAGACTTTTACAAAGAGTCACTTGGTAGGATTCAATAAAAACATCACAGTGGCTCTCCTTTGGTGAGAACTTCAGTGGTGTTCCAGTGGAGTACAGCAGTCTGATTATAAGGCCACATGTCCTTCAGGTTTATCGTGTCCCTTCTGAGAGACGTTTATTTCTGACTGAATATATGGTGCAAAAGACCCTTACTGTGGAGCACATCTGGTAAACATAGCTGTTAAAAGCCCTTTATGATTTCTTTAAACTGTAGAGAACTACAAAGTCCTTCAAATAATCAGAAAACGCAGTGAAATTAAAATTTCTAAATCATGGTGCAGGCAATTAAAATTTGTAGCTTACAGGCAAGAAAGAGCATCAAACTGGGGGAGCGAACAAGCAAAACTACAGAAAAAAATGCATGCAGTTCATGAGTGTTGACTCTTCCCAGTCTGGGGTTGGGACAACACAGGGAACAAGGAGAGAATTGACCCAGCTCGGAAGAAATCAAACCCTGGTGAGAAGTCTCTCTGTTCTACCCTGACTCCCTAACCACAGTAAAAACTAGGCGAAACTCCTTTTGGCACAAGCCGCAGCCTCTTTCTTCTTCTTCTTCTTCTTCTTCTTCTTCTTCTTCTTCTTCTTCTTCTTCTTCTTCTTCTTCTCCTCCTCCTCTTTCTCCTTCTTCTTCATTAATTAAATGCTTTGTTCAGAATTGGCTGGCCAATGGCATTCTATTTCCAATTTATCACCTGTCAATGGAAGACAGAAAAAAAAAACACACACATAAATACAAACAGCCTTCTGACCAAGGCGACAACAGTGTCGATAATGGTTTTATTATTATATTATATTATTATAAATACGTTCCGATGCCCTTGAGTGACACTCACCGTACCCAGCGTGCTACCTGATTATTGAATTATTACCCATAATCAGGCCCATACTGCTGCTGATGACACAGTCATTTATACAATCCGCAGAGCTCATTCTCACCAGAAGAAAAGCAGCAGCACACTGAGCATCATGTTTTTTGCCATCTCTAATGGTTTCACTACAGTCCAGCCATTAAAAATGAGGGATAAACTCATCAAGATGACTGCGTGCACCTATGCTGTCCTCAATTTTAGAGAAGCTCACAGATGGGGTGCAGTTTGTCATGCTCGGTGACTGTATCTGATGTGATGGTGAGCATCACTGTAGCATCCGTGTGGAACCTCCTTTCCAGGTTACCCTCAATACCCTTCAAACATAAGACTGTGCTGTGTCACCTGCAGAAGTTCTCTGCAGGCTCCACCTCAGTGAGATGTTTCGGGAGAGGTAACTAAAAGAGGGCAGACATCTAGGCGAAGGCACTGTTTCGTGGTGTCATGTAGATCTTCTCCAGCTCAGCATCAGCAAGACAAAGGAGCTGGTGGGATAATTTTTGCAGTGTTGAGAGCTCTTGTTATCCTCAAGGGTGCAGATACGCAGGCTGTCCACTTCTACAGGTACAAAAGCCAACTTCAGGTCCAACCCCTCATACATTCAGCCCTCACAACATCTTCACTTTTCAATCCAGACTGCAAGTCCAGATTTTTCACAAGTGTGGCCCTTTGGGCAGGCATGTGTAAAAAAGCAGCTGTTTCACCCACTCACCTAAAAACCAAACTCTGGTGCAAGGTGATGCCTTGAGTAAGTGCACAAATTCACAAATGCAATAGAGTTTGTGATGAAATTTTTTTATCACAGATACTGGAGAACACAGGTAATTATGGACACAAGAAATGCGCCAACCAAGAGTCTCAGAAAGTGTTTCTCCTCATTGTGCCAGCATGGCTGTTGGCAGTATTACTTCCTAAGATAATTTATAGGGAAAAATAAATCGGTAGTACCTCCGAATGTGCCTTATCATATAGCTCAGAGTTATTTAACGGGGCATATAATAGAGGATTCCTCAACAAGCCAATACGGCATTCATGAATTATTCACAATGTGTGTGAATGTCATATCAGGTTTTATATTAATTCTTAATCTGCCCCTGCACCTGAAATTAAAGGTGGAAAAATTAAGCAGATTCCCGAGTGTTAACATGTCAAACACAGGCCTGTTAAACAAACTCATAGAAAGACTATTTAATGGTGGAAATTACATTTATTGCTCAGTGCACTCATTGCATCAATTAATCTTTACATTAACTGTCGCGTGTATTGGTGCCTCACCCTTGGGGCTTTGGAGCATTAAACCAAGTCCTTCGAGAAGTTAACCGTGAAAAAAACATGTGTGTATGTGTTGTATGGCACAGAGTGTAAGGAGTGAGCTGCGCTCAAATGTACCGCAAACAAAATGTGCTCATAATGCTGTCAGTACTGTGTTGCCTCAGTGTGTGGCTTTCAGCAACATGCGAGCAGTTCTGGAGTTATATTCTGTGCTCCACTGTGATTTATTTGGTTTTTATTAGAGCCAGGTGACACATCACCCTGCCTGGCCCATGGTACCGCCCCCCGGCTCGGCTGCTTTTGAGCACACCAGGAACGCGTGGATAAGCCCAGGCGCACTGCCGAGAACGAGCGACGTGAGACTTCAGTGCTGTCCATCACTCTAACTGTATCCACCAAATCCAAAGCCGTCCTGTGGCCTGTTTGATAGCTCCTGCCAAGCAAACACTCCCCACAGAACCGCACGCAATGCTTCTGTGCTTAGCACGACTTCAATGCAAAGGTCCTGTGACTCGCTGCCGAACCTTGTGCCCACTCAGCTGGCAACTCCGCAAATGCGGGAACTGCATCCAATCTGAAAATAATGACTCACGCGTTTCCCTTTCCTTCACTTTTTTCCTCTCGTCTTCACAAGATTGATGGCTACTGTGCTTCGGGCTCCTCTAAGGAGATACGGACTGGCATGTCGCCCAGATTGTAAGAACTTGCAGTGGGGGGATTCTCTGCTGGACTGCTTTGTTTGAGGAATGCATTGCCTTACAGAGGATAGCCATGAGAAGGCATGTATCTGTTTAAACGGTGATACAGTGCTCATAAGAAAGCATTGTTTTTCCGACACTCAGCGTCGGGGCTGAGTAAGCGTATAACCGTAGCAAAGCTCAGCGCCTCATAGTTCTACTCTGGAAAGCACTGTGTTCTCCGCTTATTAAGCATCTGGTCTCATTGGTATGCATCAAAGGGATTTATGTGGGCTAAAATATGTAGTACATTTGTTCTACAACAAAACAGTTAGAGGAAAGTGTTTTGAAAAAATAACACTTTTCACAAAATGCCCAAACAGAAATGCTCTAACTAGGTTTAAGGTAGATGATAGTTGGGCAGGGGGAAAGCAAAGATAAATCTGGCCTGCTGTGAGGCGTTGATGTTCCTACATCTCACCAGCCTGTTGCGTAGCTGTGCACCTCAAGGTATCTGTACATTCCTCCAACCTCCGCTTCTGTTTTCTCAGCACTCAGCAGTGACCCTGCAGCATCCCAGGCCCCTTAAGGGTGGTAGGGCCTGGCAGTGTATGTAAAAAGTCCATTTGTGCAGCCTGGAACCGTGTGTTGTTTGTTGTTATTGGTGTTGCACGGCCTCTGTGGGTGAAGAAGTGGTGGACTTGGTGGTTCAGTAGCTTTGTGGTAGATGCTGAAGCACTAAATGCTTCAAGTTCCCTTCTGTCTTTACAGATTTGAGCAGCAGTTGGTTCCATTTGTGCCACTCAACAAAATCTGTAACCAAGTCACTTCACTTGTCGTCCTGCCCATCTCTGATACATGCACACACTCAAAAACTGATGTAGATGACAGAGATCAGTGCTACACTTAATGTCCTGGATGTACAGGGTAAATGGGGAGGGACCCAGCAATATCCAGTGAATGGGAGCCTGCGTTGCTCGTGGCCACTTTTGAACCAAAATCCTGTAGCGTCACAATGACCCTGAATGGACCCCAACCTTCTCTCCCGTCAGTCCAGGCCAGCTGCATAGATTGGTTTGTGCAGCCACGTCTTTGTAGAGCCCGGCAATGTGTTTATGTCCTCTGCTTATTCACAGGTGCGAGAAAATTGGTTTGTGCCTGCTTCTCTTTGACCAACGTTTCACTCGTTGCAGTGCTGGAACCTCAGTTTAAGCTGAGCCAAAATATTTTACCTTTGATGTTAAAGAACAGGAGGGTCCTTCAACAACAGCAGCTGATCACTCGCATACATAGTGCAGCTCTGTGCTTTAGGAGCTACAGCCCTCAGTGGGCTAAAGCAGCCAGAGAAGCGACAGTACAGCAGCACACAGAGTCTGCAGGCAATAGGATTAGGGTTAGGGTTAGCGTTTAGGGTTTGGGTTTGGATTTGGATTAGGGTTAGGCTTAGGATTCAGAGTTAGGGTTTAGGGTTAGGAGATTATGTGGAATCTGCAGTTAGAAACTAAAAAATTAAATAGGCTTCTGTGGTTACATTTTGGTTTACAGGAAAACACGAGTCAAAAAAAACTGAAGAAAACAGGGAAAAAACAACAGGGCAACCCTGAGAATCAGCCACATTGCCCAGAAGAAAAAAGTAAAACTTATTTATAAATATTACTAATTATTTAGAAGAAAATTAATAAAGGATTTTTTAATAAAGAATTTTTTTTTTTTTTAACTTGGTCCAATTCAGGCTTATTTTTATTGTTTTTTGAAGCACTTTCTTAGCTTCTAAACCCGTGTGCGACTGAGCTGCATCTTTCAATTTGCAGTAGCCCACCTCAGGTTTGAATGAAGCCTGGGAGAACGCTGTACGCCGTACGAGCTGCGTGATATAATTTTCATCATTCATACTGAGATTTACACTGCGCCTCGACCGCAGTCATGAACTCACAGGCAGATGGACCGCTGCTGACCGGGCAGAGGGACTTAAAAAACTGCCCACGGCAATTTAGCTGAGGTCATCAAGGTCAAGAACAATCGGTGAGTCACAGGGCCTACAGATCCTGACCTGAAAAGCTATCATTCAAAGGAAGCCTCTGTGAACAGCTCTCATATGGCTGCTGTGTACATTTTCCTCCTTGAGTTATAGGAATTATTTAAGTTATTGCCATTTTAATGGCAGCACTGCAGGTCCTGATTTAAAAAACGTTGGGCTTGGAATGAGCCAGGATCACAAATGCTTCCCTGTAGGGGGCTAGAAAAATGAAGAGAAGTGACTTCAACAGGACAAAGGCATGAGAAAATTAATTAGCACTTCTTAGCTTGTTTTTCTTCATTAAAAATATCTTCTAAAACCTGCTGCTGTAGATTAAGCAGAGCACAAATACCTTTAGTAACTTTGAGACAGCAGGGATTAATATTGAGAGCGGGACGCATTTTCAGAGCCATGAAATGTAAAAAATAAATGTATTTTTGTGCCTTGAGGGACAACGCACTTTGCTGTGTCAGCATTAATCCTGACACCAAGGGGACCCTGTTTGCATCACCATGCTGCAGTGCCGGGTGCTTGTGCAGAAAAGAACCAGATTTTGACATTTGCTCTCTGAGAAATTTGGATGCGCACACATAAACGGTGCACGGCAGCTCCTACCGTTTAGGAATTGTCCATTGATTTCGCAGCTTTATTCTTTTGCCGTTTATCGACGGCAGTTTCGGTCGCTTATTCTCCGACTCTGCTGGTCCCCGTTGAAAAATGATCCTTTCAAAAAGAGATAAACTTTAGTTTGACGCTTATTGTAGTGTGCAAATGGAAAACAGACGATGTTCTTTGTTTTAACTGCGTTCATAAACTGAACCATATAGCATGGAAAAGCATCTTGCAGAGCAACTAGTTTGTTCCCTCCTTTTTTCAGCGACTTTCTCTAATTTCAGCATGTTGTGCCTCAAACTAATGCAGCCTGAAAGGTGGCAAGGCCATATAATTCAGCATTTAGCGACCACGCGCTGTACTCCACCTGCCGTGGTTTAACACAAAAAGCCACATTTTGAAGTCCACAAAAAGTAAAATACGGTTGACCTTCGCACATCATGGCTTCGATTTTTCCTGGGTCACCAACAAAAAACTAAATGGGAGTTTTTGGGAGCTTCGCAGCCTTCTGCTGGAAACCGTGTGGGACGAGCGTAGCTGATGAAAACAAAACGGAAAAAATAAGTTATAAATGCATAAACATATGTATAATATTAATATTGGTTTTATTGTTTAATACCACAAAGACAATTTTGTTTAATACCACAAAGACAATTTTTTAAAAATTTACATTTTGTAAAAAGACTTTGCCAAAGGTACAGTAGAGTATTGTACATTGTTACAGCTATTCTGACATAAATTGTATTTTTAATGTTTGTTGTGAAATCCTTTCTCATATCTTTTAATTTTTTCCTCATATTTTTACTTAACACCTTAATTTTGACCAAATACCCATCCCAAATAGCCTTAAAAACATCTTAAAACAGCCACCCCTCGAAACCCCCCAGCTGGAGATATTCACTTTGCTTTGCTACAGTCACACGTTCGCTTTGCTTGCCTAGCAAACATTGAGCCCCTAACCCCCATGATGTGGGAGGGTCCACTGTATTTCTGTAAATACGTTTTTATGGAAGAAGCAGACATCTTGGGAAATCTCCTTTGATCGTTTTATTTCTCTGTCCTGTGGGTCCTCCTTCTTGTCACTTTTAGATGGCTCCACACCGCATTTTCTACCCTGTCGTCTGCCACTGGAGAATCTCTGTCCTCCGCACACACATTTTTGTTCTTGCCGTTGTTTCCCTCTGGTATCCTCCAGATTCCTCTTTGGGAATTCGGTGCTGACTTTTGACGCATTCAGAAACAGGAAGCGGCTTCAACCAACTGTAACCAACAGCATCGCACTTCTGCCCCAACGTGCCTTCGCCTTTAGTTGTGCTGAGACAGAAGGGAATCATAAATAAATGCAATTTATCATTTATCATTTCTGCAGTATTAAACTTGTACAGTAAATGAACAAGAATCTTTTTTGAAATTAACAGTTTCTTTTTATTTGCTCACACAAGGAAAAGGACAGTTTGGCACAGACAGCAGCAGGTTCCCATGTCCAAATATCACAGCGTGGATGGTCACCACTTTTGCACACAGTGGCCTCCCTGTTAAGGGATGGCAGCTTGAGACTGAATGAGCAGTGACCTCATGACCTTATGAAGGTGTCCTTCCAGTCCTCATATTTCTGTGTTGATGCCAGGCACTGATATGGATGTTAAAACCGAGTTTATCCCACAAGCATCATGAGCCACTGTATGTCCATGTGTAGAAAGAAGAAGTAGGTTGCAAATAAAGCAGAAAATATGTAATTCTAACATTTTAAAGCGATGGCCAAGATTTGTCATGCATGTGTGTGTAAATATTGGCATTTAACAGGTGACACTGGTGACCACTATTTGCATTCATCTTCAGCAATAATTTGCAGACAACAAGAAACAAATCCATAGCACAAATCAGCTCCCTGCAGGTGGAACTCTGCTTAAAAGCCAGCAGCAGGGATGAACGTTGTTGTGGTAGAAGCAGTAGGAAGAAAACAGGAGTGTGGTGAGCAGGACGATGCAGAACAATGATCCTGTGGTGGGTTGAAGTGTGCAGACCAGGAAGCCATGGATGGTGATGCGATGGTCCAAGTGAGGATGGGGATGAACACCAACTTTGGGAAGTGACTACTGGTAACCAAGTCGCTGCTGGAGTGAGCTATGTTCTCATGAGGTCTCAAGCAGGACCCCCGAAGCTCTCTTTGAGCTACAGGGCCTTTTACACCTGCTCAGGTAAAAGACATCGGGTATAGCTGTACTGGGAGTTGTGGGCCTGCCAGGTTCAAGTACTACAGTGAGAGAGATGCATGCCTTTTAAACATTATATTATAAATTCACTTTAGAAAGTGTTTCACCATAACTTAGAACTCAGAAACATGGAAGCATGGAGCATGGGCAAGGACTTCTGTAACCTTTCCACCGGCTTCAGAAAAAAAGGGCAGGAAACGTGAATAATCCGCTTGAGAAAGGACAAAGTACATCCAAATGCCTGCCTACAACACAAGAATGCCTAAATAAAAAATCAAAACCTTTTTCTCCTAGGAGTTTTAAGGGAAAAGTTTCTGCCGTGATTTATGAAGACTCGCTGTAAAATTACAGAGATAAACATAATTTCTGCGTTTTTTAAACGCAATACTTCAAGGCATGACTGAAGCACAGAAACTTCACAGGACCACCGTAAAACTTTTTTAATTTTCCATTTATAGTTGGACATATATTCAACATGCAAAGTATTAATACTTTTTAAAATCAGGTGGTGTCGCAGAGCAAACAGCCATGGCTGTTTGTTTATTATCGGTTGACCCTGTAAAAGGGGTCAGGGTGGAAAATCGGTGCCGCGGACAGCAGAGCCTGGTGGCCCGATGGCTTGGTGGCCTGGCGGCCTGGTGGCCCAGTGTGTAACCAGCAGCTTCACTGTTGTTTGAACTAAGTGAAATGTTGTCCAAGCGGGGCGTCCGCGTAAGCAGAAATGCTCATTCAAGGAAATGTCGAGTGTGAAATTGGCACCCCCAATATACGCGGTGCACATTAAAAGTAAACAATTATGACAGCATGAACAGAACTCCTTAGCAGGCCTGCAAGATCCCCGCATCTTCGTTTCATACCTTGGTACTTTTGAGCCCGCTGAGGCTGAATGGCGACAAGGCTGCTGTACACACAGACAAGAAACCCAGAAGCATTTTAGTCAAAACACAAGAAAGTCAAAGAGAACTGAAGTGTCCTTAGGAAGGCTGACCTGCGTGAGAACACTACTGGCGCACAGCAGGGAGGTGCTGGGGGCTCGTGGGCAAAGTGCGTAGGCGTCTCCATCGAGCGCAGAAACTAACAGAAAAGTTATTAGATAATCGATTTATAAAGTAAGCCATTTTCACCGAAACATTTTTATCAACTGGCAGGGTACTGGTGGTGTGGAGCCGATTCCGGAATCGCAGGGCAGGGTACAGCCCGGATGGGAGGTCAGTCCAACACAATTTAACCACCTGTAGCATTCATTGACACAGTCATACACTTGAGGCTGTTTATAGTGACCGTTCAGCCTGAAACACATGTCTTTGGACTGTGAGGGATAAAACTCTGCTCAGACAAACGGAGAAGATGGAAACACCACACAGAGTTGGATCTTCATTTTTCTTCGGTGTCGACAGTAAACAGTTTTACGCTTATGCCAAAAAACCGTCAGTCACAAACAAAGCAATGTGCGCCGCAACGGAAGGCGGTTATGCGAGGTGTCCGGGCAATGCGGGCAAGATTTTAACTGCCCACCTGCACGGTGCTCACGCGCAGACGTCAGGGCCGCTGCAGCAGAGGAGCATCAGTGCGACTGATGAAGAATCTGCTTCGTTTCCCATCACCAGACATTTGTCGTGCAGCAAAGACCGTGGAATTAAATAGACATCATTGTGCCTCTTGCTGCGTAAAACGTCGCCAAACTGCAGCGTTCCCCTCCACCGCGTAAACACGTGCATCCTCAGCAACCTTTTCCGGCCGACAAATTGATAAACAATTAGGCAGCCATAAACAGCGGTAAAATGTTTACGACGACGATTGCGTTGTTTACGACTTGCTGCATTCTTTAACCTTTCCACTGAGGCAGAATGAGCTCCGGTTCCTATGAATTGGCAAATATCCGGAAATGTTACGTTTCAGAAATCCAAAGTTTCAAAAGGTCCTTGTGACAGAGAACTAACATTAAAAAAATGACCGAAAATTTAACAGCATATGTGTTCTTTTAACATTTGAGTCACATTAATAATAAATAAAATAATGCTAAGCCTCTAAGCGCTGGAGTCCCATCCGGGGTACAGCTTCATAGCCAGGGTACAGCTTCATGTTTCTCGGTAGACTCTGCATCGCCATGACCCTGGCCTGGATAAAGCGGTTAACGGTAAAGGATGTGGACATTCAGCTACATTTCAGAGAGTTTATACAAACCCAACAGAGTCTGCAGTTCCAAAGCTCATTCTGTAATCTCTCAGGCCAGACTGCTGGGACTCTTTGTCAGCAACGGCCTTGTGAGGGACATTTTTCACGTGCTGATCACAGAGCATCCTTTTATAGTACAGCTTATTCACTACTTCACACAGCCTTATCGTTCATATTTTCATACCGCTGTCTTACGTGGGAACAGAACTAAGTTTGTTTTCTGACTGCATTTGCTATAAATTCCTCCTGTTGCTCAGCACACACTAACATAAAAGTATTTTATGGTATTGCTTTTGCGATTTACATGTCTCTCTTTAACACTGAATCAACCCATTACAGGGTTGTTACCCATACATCAGTTGGCGAAATGCCACTTCGCTTACACAGTTGGCATTTATGTGCTTTTGTCCTGCATTGCCAACCCCAACTGCGGTTTTCCTACTCTGTGAGCATGAAAAAACTATTTAACAAAGACCGGTACTTAGGTACATGTATGAAAAATCATTTCAGAACAGGAACGAGCAAAGAAGACCCTTCAGCTTGAGAAGCGCAACACTTTAAAACAAACAGCGTGTCTTCTGCTGCTCCATTACTTTGGTATCTGTAGTCAGACAGCAACTCAGCATGTTTTCTGCCCCGAGGGCTCCTCTTTTGTTGACATTTTTTGTCAGTAGGGAGGCCAACAATTGGCATCAATTTCTTAGCTCATTTCAGCTCCTTCCTTGACCGAAGCCGCTGTCATTGTTTAATCTCGACACCAGCAGCCAGGCTCCGCGTGTTGAGGAGAACCAGGCACAAGGTGGCCAAAGTCATCCTGACTGTGGATTACTCTGTGAAATCAGCATGGACTTTATTTTTAATGATGTCAGTTTTAATGAAAAGGTATGTTGAAAAATAAGCCGAGTGACTTATTTCAAAATCCCTTTATGAGAAATTCCCGTTGTTATACCCTGCTTGTCTGTGGCCTGCTGGAAGAAAACCCATTGTACGACACTTCAGAAATTCAAACTATTGCTGATCAACATTACTTATCTTCACCCACACAGCCAGACAGGTGTGTGCAGAAAAGAAGTATTTTTATTAATATGAAGGACAAAGGGGAAAACTGTGATTTTTATGTAAAATACACCCCCAAAATAAGCCTTGGTCTACTCGTTTAAAAAAAAAAAAAAACCCAGCATATTCTTTCATGCTTTCAGCATTTTTAATATTAGATAACTATTTTCAAATTTCTGAAAATAGTTATCTAATATTAAAAATTGTAATTCCATGCACAATGACATCAGAATAATAATCATAACACTTATGCACTAAATTAACCAATTTAATGGTAAAACAATTTGGTGATGTATTACCTGTTATTACTTTTTACCTTTCCTCTCACTGACCCAGGCATCTTCAGGTAACTCAGCTCCTGCAAAATGAAAGGTAACATTATGAAGTCATTACACTTCTGCTACACATTACTGTATAGCACGATGTCCATCCATCCCTCCATCCTTCCTTCCATCCATCAATACACCCACTTGTCCTGGTCAGGGTTGCACCATTTGAATCAGTCATGTAAAATTACTGTCTGGTTACAGTTCAGTTCTGCTGGAGATACCGCATCATGGAAGGAGCTGAGGAAATGTAAAAAAGAGGGTGATGGTCTTTCTAGTCCCTAATTGTGAAACAACTAGGGTTGCAGATTATTCTCACATTGCGGCAGCATTTGGTGCGAAAACTTCTTGTGATAAAGGACGTCGCTGCTTCTTGTGACTGCATCGGTGCTGATCTCCTCCTATTAAATGCGCACCGAGCGGTTGTGCATTTTGAAGGAGCGAATGACCTCCTTCTGTTCCTTCTTGCTTAGCCTCTTCCTGCTTTTGGTGCCTGCATTTTCAGTAGAGTTGGCTTTCCTTATATTAAGTCATGCCAAACGTAACGAAACAAACAGATGTTCCCCTGAAGCAAGAGAGGCGAGATGGAGATCAGCAGGACCCACAGCGCTGCATTTACGCTTTCACAGCGGTGCCGTGAAAAAGAGACACTGAAGAATTTCAAAGCACATGTACAGTATAAGCCATAAACTGTCACTCTTCGCCATGTCTGGTCTTGTTCAACCATTTTTGATTCTATGAGAAATATCTACACAGGAAGTCAAGTCTTGGTGAGGACTTTGATGTGCAAAATGTAAAACATGCGTATTGAACAGATTTTCATTTTGAGTGCTAAAAATGATACAGAGGCAGCGTGAGTGACACTGGCACCTTGCAGGCATATTACTCACAATAAAGTGGCCCCGACTATATATTATTCTTTGTTTTCCTCCCCCATTAGGGCCCCAGCTGTAAGTTATGGAGCACTCTGCAATGTGTGCATCCACTCTCCGTCCACGGTAGCGTCAGAACCACAGGAGCAGGCTTCGGCTGCAATGTGCATTTGTTTCCACTACTTCTTGAATCCGGGGTTTAGTCAAACATACTGAGGAGTGGTCAAGGTTGGATGGCAGCCACGTCAGGTGCGATTGCACAGAGAGTCAATGGAGATGCTTAAAATGAGAAACAAGGTTTTTATTAAGGGGCCAGACGATGTGGGCTGTGGGTGGGAATGAGTTGTCCCAAAAAGCCAAGAAAACCAAGAATGCAGTGTGGTCCTTGTCCCTCGATGTTCCAGGGGGCCCTTCTGGGCCTTGGTCTCATTAGAGAAGTGGGCACCATGTGTCCTGAACCTGGAGGAGCTCTCAGTCAGCAGGATCTCCTTCACTGTGCCACACAGTGCAAAGAAAGGAGGAATGAAAATGGCTGCACACACAGACAACTTGTGCTCACGCATGCTGTAGCGCACATAACAAACGTAAAAGTATAATAAATGAAAGTATATTAAGTAGCATATAAGTATATTCTAAGCGCTCTGTACACTCTAAGTAAGTATACTGGTATTCAGTGTGTCTAATAACTTTTCGGGTACTGGAGGAGAAAATCCTGCAATAATGCTGCAGGTGGCTCCACACTCATACCAAGGAGACAAATGACCGCACACCGGGGGAGGCTTATATTGTAGGGTTGGATAGGGCATAACTTTATCAATCCCTGCGGGGAAATTCACCCATACAGCACAACTGAAGGCATCAAACAAAAGGGTAAAATGAATGAAGCCCATTAAATAATAAGATCTAAATAAGTCAGACAGTTACCTGTTACAGTGGACTGAGACGAGCTTAACAACTCTGACGTCACACAGGTGAGTTAGTGAGTTCTTGCGTGGCTTTAGGGCGGTACAATGGTGGTGGTAGAAAAGACCCCCCCATCCACTGACACATTCAGCTGCTCCCCCTGTGTCTCTGTATGGAAGGCAAGATGCAGGAGGGCTTGGGCGAGTGTGTTCGCCTGCGCTGTGCGGATGCTCTTGCTGCTGTAATGCATCCAGGTCCCACAAAGGGGTAAGGATGGTGAGGTAAAAGCAGGGATAATGCAGTCAGCGCGCTGCGTGTTGCATAGCTGCATCCATTGTTTTCTGGGCTGATAAATGCGGCATTTGAATGTCTCCAGTTGCCTCCAGCGGGGACCTGCGCCCGCGTGCACATGGGGTCTCCCTACAGTAGTTGCAGGCCGAGTTACAAGATGGCGGGGAGTCCTGTCGGCTGCAGATATGTGCAAATTAGCTGCTCTGAAGAAGAACAGCTTTCAGGAGAAACCAGGGGGACCTCCTCTGCATAGATATAGTGTAAAGCTGCAATGTTATAATAATAATAATAATAATAATAATAACAATAATAATAATAATAATAATAATAATAATAATATGAGTGCAGCAATGTGACATGCAAAGGCGTAAAGGACAAATTAATAACAAAAGCATACTTCGTTTACGCCACTTTGAAAATGAAATGAAAAAGTACACAGAAATAAAAATATTTTTGGAGTCCCAAAACATGGTTGTTCATATAATTAAAACAGATTTATGAACAGGCTTTGGTGTGCTGGAAATCATATTGTTTGCTTCATTTATTCACACATTTGTGACATGCTGGCTGGACGTCACCTTATTTCTACAATTTGTTTCCAGTAACCTTGAAGCCCCGACAGGGAGGGCCGACTCCTCTTCGGTTGCCATAGGTACAGTACTGGCACACACAATGCCTTTCCTCCAAAATGATATTTGTCTTGGGCTAGTAGAGTAATACAATCCTGCAACAGATGAAATGGCTGGCTGAGGTCAAAGCATTTATCTATGAAGCCTTTAATATGGCTTGACGATATTATCGGGTCTCAGTGCGACACCGGAATGTAAGGAGCAGCATTATTTATTTGTCGCTCTGTGGCCACGGAAAAAGTGCTTTTTTGGCTGAAGGTGCTAACACGCGGACCGGGAGGCAGTTAAGCCTCTCTTCTTCCGGGCTCCATTTTACTGCATTCCTGTGTTGAAAACATGCCCCCAGTATTCTTTTAACTCACTATTTTTTCACACAGTTAGATTTTGGCCCTTTGTTCTGGAATGATCCGTACTGCTCTCTCTGCTCACGGTAGCTCAGGACAGGGCATTTAAAGACATCATTTAGCCTTGGCAATCGGGCTCTAAGGACTGTCCGCTACCTTCCCTTATAAATGTGTTATAAAGCAAAGTTTAAGCACAAGCACAGAGAGAGACCATTGCATTGCTTTACTTTTACATTTGCCTCTGTTTAAGTCAAGAAAAATAAATAAATAAAAACTGTTATCAGCGGTTAATTGCTTCCTATCGAGGAGCTACGTGGTTTCTATTAGCATCATAAATCCGTCAACTTTTTATGCCATTTTTAGGCCCAAATAATGGCCCGGCTTCACTTGAGGGCTGCTGAAGTCCAGTCCTGAAGAACAGCAGTTCAGTGCATTGTCATTCCTTCAGGACGCCGATCAACTTAACCGAACCAGTTTGCCTCCTTTTTCACTTCTTAATGGTGTACCGAGAGCCCTGCCGTACGTCAGCCTTTGAGGACTGAAATCAAATTACTTCATTTGATTTTATCTTACGTCTCATTTTTTATTCCGCTATATTCCCGGAGTCGCACTTGATAAGTCGCCGATATTTCCGTCATTGTTCAATTTTTTCTGTTTTCAGCTCTACCCTCAGGAGAGAAGCCCCAGCAGACAAAATACAAAGGGCTAGAAATTCAAGTTGGGTGAGAGCTGTGGAGGTAATAAAATTTAATGGGAGCAGAGAGCACAGTATGGACTGTTAAGTAACTGTTGAAACAGGAAAAATAAAAGAAAATAATGATGGTTTAGTGAAAAGACTTGACTGAGCTCACACGCACTTGACAGACACGAAGCCGTGTCGCCACAGCCACCCACATTAAAGGCAAAGAATTCTTCACACCGTTCAAGCCTTAGTTTTCTGACCTCGGTGCAGCCCGACATTCTGAATTTAAATGTACGAAAAAAGCCACAGCCTTTGTTTCGGAGAAATGTGCACTCGGAATCATAAACTCATAGCTCCGCGTCGGGATTACAAATGCAAAAAAAAGCAGCAGTCTTGAGAGGCCATAAGCAGAATCACGGCCACTTTTTTTATACAAATGTTCCTCAAGGAAAAGGTAAATGCGCTTCTGCAGCTACCTTCTGACTGGCCAGCTAGGAGCAGCGTTTCCAGTTTACGTCCATACGCTGTAGAGCGCGAGCATTATGGATTACGCGTAGTCCGTGGTCTGTAGACGTGTGCGCTCTTCTGTTTCTGGCCCTCGGATCCGAAAAAGCCCAGAGAAGACAGCTGTTTCCTCATGGAAGACGCGAGGAGGTCTGAAATCTTCATCCCCAAAAAGGAGGCCACGGACACCAACGGCTCACGGTGCTTTGGGGCGGAGACCCGACGGACCACAAATGCCCTTTCTTCACTCTGTGAACAAACTGTATTCTCAACAACAAACAAACAAATCTGTTGAACTGTTTCGCTTCCCCGACAGAAAAATTTGCTGTAGAAAACAAGTATGGGACTTTTTTTAAATCATATTGCTAAATACAATAATTATATTTAGATCACAGGCTCAAGCAGACGTACATGCTATAATCCATGGATTACAACACAATTTTGACTATTTGTAAAGAGGATCATCCTAAAACCATAAATAGGAGGAAGGTCTTCTTGCTGCAATTATGGCTGAATGAGAATAATAAAGCGAAATATAATTCAAGGGATGTGTTTTTATCTGATTTAATCATGCTAAGCCCAAGCTTGCCTTTGTTTGGGGTGTTTTTGCAGCTCTGCAGTGCCCGTGTCTAAGGAGACGCAAACACAGCGGATTCTAGCAGTAACTAATTGATGCATAAGCCATGGGGTCATGGAGGAATAGCAGAAGCCCGGGTTTCAGACGGCTTTGCCGGTTAATTGGCATCAGGGGATTGACATCGCACCTGCCAGTGGCGGCGGAAGCCCCGAATACGCGCCGTGGACATGGCGTCTGCTCGAGCTCATCTCTCAGCCAGCCTCTCAAGTGCCATTCAAACAACAGCTTTTAGAAGCACAAGTGGTGTCGGCGGAATATTCCGCAACCAAGAGGTTAAAGGGGATAAAACTAAAGTGGACATGTGACCAGGTTTTTGGTTCAGATGCACCGGTTTGCCAAGTAAACCTAACCTTTGTTGCTTAGTCCACAGAGATTACTGAGCGCATGAAAATGTGGTTTTGCTATCTGTGAGTCACGCTGGACTAAAGCGAGTGCTGAACAACTGAGCAACGGCAGCAATGATTATGCTTCCGCGCTGCTTTGGCCGAAACTGTGGTGTGGAGACGCTCCCCGAAAGGCCTGCGACCAACCGGTTAGAAAGGTTCTGTTTCGCTTCCGGAGTGAAGGACTAAGCTGACCAAAGATCATGAGGGCTGTGGGTTTGGACGTCCTCATCAGGGGCAGGGCTGACAGCCGCTGTCCTGAGGCCAAGGACCTGTCCTGGTCACGGCACACCAGCACCATCATCAAGGCGGCAACGCAACGCCTCTTCCTCCGTCGGCTGAGGAGGTTCGGCATGGACAATACTTGTCAACTTCTACAGATCTACCATTGAGAGTATCCTGACTGGCTGTTTCACAATCTGGTATGGCAGCTGCAGCGCGTCAGACCGAAAAGCTCTACAGAGAGTGGTCAAGACAGCACAGAGCATTACCAGGACTGATCTGCCAGCCCTGCAGGACCTCCCCACCCAGCGCTGCAAGAAGAAGGCACTTAACATCCAGAGGGACAGCAGTCACCCCAGCCACAAACTATTCTCCTTGCTCCCGTCCGGAAGACGCTTTAGAAGTGTTTGGACAAGGATGAAAAGGTTCCGGAACAGTTTTTTCTCCCTCACCGTAAGACTGCTAAACCACTGACCCCTCCCTGGGCAGTGGGAACAGTCGATCTGGGTCTGTCTGTCCGTCCGTCTGTCCGTCTGTCTGTATGCCTGTCCCACCCATTGCGGAAACCCGTCTGTCTCACACCCATTTTTCTGGAACTTTTTGTTGTTGTAGGTTTGGTTGCTGTGTCTTCTCTCTCCCCCACCCCCGCCACTCCCCGATGTATATCTTTTTTCCCCATATACCTATTCCTAACCGTTTGTTTACTCTCTTTATCTATTATTATTTATTTGTTTTCCTTTCCCGACTATAGTACTTATTTAATTTAATCTATTCTGTACCTCACTTATTTATACTTTACATATTTATGTCCATATTTGCACTACTGAAGATGCCCGGAAACAGAACTTTTCATGGTGACAACACTGCTATGTTGTGTTGTTCACCCATGACAAATAAGCCTTTGAATCTTGAATCTTGAAAGCAAGAACCCATGAGCTCAGTGTGGAAGCGCAACGCAAGGAGCAGCGGACGCGGATCGTCCGGGTGTTACCGTGCTGCAACGAGTGCGACTTCACTTGTTTCTTTGCCGTGCCGAGAGAAGCGGACGCGCGCGTCCAGTGTGCTTCCGTGCAGCCTTCGTCTCCTGTTGTCACCCCTGGCCCATCCTGCGCCCATATCTCTTGCTCGCCATCCATTGTGCCACGCGGCTTTTAATTATGAAACCCAAGGAAGCCGCGTGGCTGCCACGGTTGCGTCCTCAACTCTGATCTGTGCCAGCAGCATTTTGGAATTAATGGCCAGTTATTTCATTATCTTTTTCTAATAGGAAGGAAAATTGTGGCAGCGCGGGATGGTTGCCTCTCCCTTCTTTTGCTTATCATTTCTTAGACCTACAGCAACAAAGAGCATAATTAACTCGACTGCTTTTTCCTTTCCCACTTTATTTCCCTCTACACATACTGATAACTCATTCTGTCTCCAGCGAGGCCTTTTCCCTCATCTCTGCGCGCAGGTGAAGGCAGCGTTCACTACAAAGCGATGAATCTGTGCATCGGCACACGGGGCTGGAATTCAATGACCGTTCGAAACGGGACGGAAACTGCATTTCCATAAGTGGTTACAGTAGACAGGGAAGCCCTGGTTTGCGCTCGAACCCTCGGCGCCGGTCAGCCGTCTCCTGGGACCGAATGCTGAGGTGCGGCGGCTTTGACGTGCATTTTGATGCGCTGGCACAGGGAGAGTGTGAACGCGCTTTGAAAATGGATATTTCATACCTGTAAACCTCAGTTTACGGCTTTCAGAAAACCTTTTCATGTAGTCCGACTGCTTTTTCTCAACTCTTTTTCACAAGTTTCATATTAGTGACGGTTTTGACATTTTTTAAACTACTTTTTCTACAGCATTATTGCTTGGCTACTTGGAAATATAGTTGTCAGCCATATTTCAGAAAAAAAAATTCTTTTGTCTCCAGTGTAACATATTTATGTTTCTGCGGTGGATGTTGCTTTGCTTTATGTTAAAATGTACATTTATTATTTGTCCGGAAACACGGTGAGCAGTTTTTATGCTGCTTTGATGTGAAGGGGTTGCCGTATTTACGATACTTTGGCTCACAATTTGAAGGAAACCCAGTTTGCTGCTTTATTGCCCGTGTGCCCTCCCCGAGCGACCGTTCGGTGACATCCCATTCAGTGATAACTTGATTTGGAGGAAGCAAGAGAAGCGCGCCGAGCCGGGGATGTGGGGGAAGCCATTCCGGCCGCAGACGTAATCCGTGGCTCTTTGGGAAAATGCAGTGCTGGGTTTTTCCTCATCCGTGCTTTGAAAAAATTTGAGCACAGGCTGACCGCTCCTTTGTGGCTCAGCTGTGCCTTTGACGACGCAGAGAAGCGCACGCCGGCCAAAATTATGCATAAATTGTACATTTATTATTAATCCATATTTTACATAGACTATGCTGTCTTGAGGGGCGTATATATGTATATATAATATACTTTTTTTATTATACATTTTATAATCAGTCTATATTTTATATACATTATGCTATCCCAGCTTTAAGTAAATGATTTCAGGATCCATTCCTGTAAATTTGGAAAATCACAGCTGTATAATTAAGAAATTTGCTGATACACTCCTTCACCACTGCACGACAAACTGCAAGAAAAAAGAATTTTTGTGCACCGTACAGCAAAAACCTGCCCGAAAGCAAGGAAAAAATCGATTTGTGGGAAGAGTACGTTGAAACGTGCAGGACACCCCCGAGTCACACAGATTCAGTCGGTCTTGGCTCCGTCTTTCTGGAGTGATCGCTGTCAGGATGCAGACGGGGACGAGGTAAGGGACCCAAATGTGCAAACAACACGAGGGCCCAGGGTTAAGATCCCGTGCCGGTGCCATCCGACCCTGTGCCTTTTATCCTCGTGTTGATGAGCTGATCCGGCGAGCGTGCGATAGGTGGGCAGGCTTCACCTGGCCGGGTCCAGACAAGCACGTGACCACGGTCCGTCCCATTTTGGTGCAGGTTCTCGCATACTGGCAAAATTCCGCACATCACTTTGAAATTGAATTGAGAATTAATTCTCCAGGCATCGTTCGAGTCTCCGCTCTTCTACCCAAACGCATGAAGGTCTACAATAAAACACCAGTATGCCGGCATGTATTCAGAGGATTGTCTTTTGCATAAGCTTGTATCAGGGAAAGAGGATTAGAGGAAGGCAGAAGAAGCTACTCAGGTACTTCCTGGACTCCCTGTGCGCACAGCAATTCCTACGACCCGCCTGGGCTCATCACTGCAGCAGAATTCATTCAGGGTTTTACTGTGAAGATGTCCTCACCGAGCAGCATTACATACCAAACACATTTAGTTTGTAGAAGGAGGCAGATTCAGGTCGGCACCTGCTGCTGCTCTATAACCGTCTTCTTGTTTACCTTCTACAATGAAGCCGGGTCCCGAGGAGCCCGAGTTCCCGCCAACAACTGTCTGGCTCGGCTGCTGATGCCGATCCATGAGGATGCAGGAAATTCCGCTCGGACAAATTGCTCACTGTCGGACTTTGCTGCGACAGGCCTTTGGCTAGCTGGATGCCCGGGTTTTGGAAAAAAATGATGGCATCATGGAGGAGAAACTGCATCTAAAGGATGCAAAAAATGCACACGTTACTCATATAGTTGGATAAGTATGTGCTCATTTATCTCAAACAGAAATAAAGATCACGCTCTGTCAGCACCGCAATAGACATTCTGATTGATTTTGCCCTCATCTCAGCCTCTTTCCCTTTCTCTGTTTACACCTCTTCATAATCTGCCACAACCTCATGTCACAAACCTTCCCCGACGGACGGCCGTCACACAAGATACAAATTCCTTCCTTCTTTACAGATTTACTTCTGACTTCTTTCTTTTCAAGGTGCGCTGTCCATTTATGCGGCTGAACCGCAGCTGTGAGCAGATGAGGTGTCTTAAGACAGAAACAACTAATGCAATTCTCTTGATCTCATTCTTCACGCTGCAGGGAAATTACTGGAAACGCTTAGCCCAGTTTCGCAGATGAATGCTGTGCCTCGCAAGCCTTGCACGAATACGATCCTTCCTCTTCCTTCAGTAAAAATCCCTGTTTGTGGGACCTTCTTTTTGTTCCTCCAGAGTATTTTGTTACACCTTGAAAGACGTGCTGTGTAAAGAAGCCGGAGACGCAGCAAGACAGACAGAGGGAGAGCGAGTGCGATGCATTGAAAGGAAATCCAGGCGCACTGAGCGAACATCCAACAGTGAGCGAGTAAAATCTAATGGAGGATCAAGTCTAGACCGAACCGACTTCTGGGTGTTTTATTGCCAGTCTCCAAGGGTGAAAAAAAACAAATCTGCATTAGCCAACCTTTCTCTCCCTCCATCCTCTCAAATGGATCCTTAGAGCTCAGTCACACCGGAGAGATGAGTTTCAATTTATCCAGCCCTCAGAGTGGAGGGGAAATTGTCTGCGATCCACCGTACAAGTGAAATAACACCGAAATGACGCCAGGGCCACAAGTTGCAAAACATAATGAATGCCTGAAAACCAGAGGTAATTTTGACAGTTCCACTCTTATGGACATTCATTGCACCACGGGGTTCATCTCTGTTGCCATTAAGGGACCGGATGAAAAGATAAATTAAGAACTGTTTGCCAACGGTTAAAAGAGCAAAATTTTCACCTCAGCCTGCACATTCTAAGCGAGACCAACAGGTCTTACAAAAAAACGCTTAAATAAAAACAAGCTGCTAACATGAACAGTCGTAGACTGCAGCTTCTTATCTGTCAATAACATTTATGTAGCACGGTGCAGCTATAAAACCTATTCCTTATTGACCGGTACATTTTGCGGTTTATTTCTCACGGCTGGCCGCTATGAATCTCAAATGCACTTCCACTGTAACAGCATGTGGTAACATGAAAAATTCTGCTAAGTCTAAAACATACATCACACATGCGGCAGAGACAAATTTGCATATTTTTAAGTCGGCAAGTGTCCTGCAGAAATCCACGTATAACATCAGCGTTAAAGCGGCTCCTAGACACCCCAGTGCTGCCGAAGCATCACTCCTTGAACGACAGAGGATAAAAATATAGCAGTCTCCAACCGGAGGAAACCCAGCTCATGTGCCGCTTTGTATCTATCAGTGTGTCCTAAGATGTCACCTTCTGAAAACCAGCATTTTCATCAGTACATCTCATGGGCCTTCTGGGTCACAGGCCAGCAGCAGTCACGTGAAAGATCTCGTGCGGCGATTTCTACGGCCAGAACGGCACATCCAGTTCTATGTGATATGGCGAATTCGGAAGCGTTAAGCTGTTTTTCATGTTCATTATTTACATAGCAACTGGGAAAACAGCTGGAAAACCACTCTGCATCCATCATTCTTTATTTCACATTTAATGCAATGGAAACTTTTGATTTATGACTCAATGTTATATTTTACACAAGAAAACAAACAAAAAATGGCCTGGGCAAAGATACTGGGACCCTTAACCTAGTGTCAGCTAGCACAGCCTTTGGAGACAATAACCGCAGTCAGGTGCGTTCTGTAGCTCTGAAGGAGACTCGTGCACATCTACAGTGGTAGTTTAGCTGCCTCTGTGGTGCTGTTTAAACCATAGTAGTCTGCTTGAAGTATCACCGCAATACAATTATTTCTTCTGACTTCTAATGGGTCTTGATAACGTTGTCCAGACTATTTTGGAATAAGCGAGAATTCAGTTCTGTTCCATTGTAAACCCAAGAAATGCGTGCACGGATGGCGAAAGGTCTTGTAAGGTCGACCCGTTTTCAGGAAGAATGGTGCACCGTTGGAATGAAATGCTAGGGTGCCAATACTTTTGGACACATCCGTAGCTAAAGGAAAGGCCGCGACTCCGGGGCCATCTGCTGTTACTCACGAGTCGAGGGCGGCCAGAGCTAACCCTTTCCCTACTGACGGAGTCCCCGGCCTGGCGGAGAGCCCGTTCGTAGCTCGAAGCGACACATGCAATTTGAAATTTTAAAGCGATCCGGACTTGCAATTCATTTTTCATTTGAAATTGGTTTCATTCGTCTTCAAGCTGAAATAAGCTATAAATTAGAGGCTGGGGTTGGAGACTGCTGGAATTAATAGGGTGAAGAGAGCAAGTCCACATGGTCTCATTTACATATTTTCACTTGATTTGGACTGCCAGTCTATCCCATTAGTTCCTCCATTTTAAAGCACATTGTCACAGGGGTTTGCTACATGGATCTTAGAGGATATTCGCATTTCCTTTTATTGAACATGGGTCGCAGGTGCCGTGGGGAAGTCCGCGCGAGCACGAGTGTTTGCTAAGATCGGCTCTCGAGGTCAAATAGGTGACGGGGCCGAGGGCTCTGCTCCTCTTTGCTGACATGGGCTTGAAGGCTTGAAGTGGGGTTAGACCTTTATTTCTGCAGCATAAAATATGCACGGTGTCATGTGTGATGGCCTAAAGCCTGGCATTTGAAAAATGGCGGTGAGGCTTGACTGCTCTTTGCGGAAGGAAATGAAAGGATAAATTAAGCCAAAGTATTACGAATCACCTGGCCATGCATTAGAAAAGCCATTACCTCCGTCTTCACCGTGCATTAGGATGCAAAGCACCATCTTTCAACACCCAGGTACACAGAGATGTAAACATTTTTACATTTAAGTACAAAGAGGAAATACCCTACGCTCGTGCATAAAACTATACAATAGGTAAATTCAGCATACAATTTGTTTATTCGTTGGTTCAGCATTTACTAAATGCTCTCTTTTGTTCTGCAGCTGTCATTCTTCGCCAGACCAACTCCAGGGGAAAGGAAAGAACACATAATCCTACATCACTGTTTTACCAAGTTTAAAGTCGAATAGGTAGCATTTCTATCTCCGGCAAGCACTCGGATCGAAGCCCTTTCATATTTTAAATAGCTTTACGTGCATGTAGTCACATTCACTGTAAGGGGAAAATGGAGAACAGCAATATAGTTTCCCTGAGGAAGGGACCTAATGTGCTTTTCGTTGGCCTGGACCAGTAAATGAGATGAGGAAACACGAAAAATTTGTTTGTGTAAATTACGGGCCGCTTAGTTTGTTATTTTAGTCCAAGTGTAAGATGATTTGGAGCCGTAATTCAGCACAGATGGACACGTTGTTTGTTAAGTTGTCTGAAGTGCAGTTCCTGGTCATTTTGCTGTTCAGGGTCAACTCTGCTGCACAGTTTATGGTAAGAGAAGAAAAGTCTTTCCATACGTCCAGCGTCCATTAAGAGCTTTGCTTTTTCAAAAGCATACAACAATGCCTGTTTCATTGTTTGTATGCTTTGGTGTTAAAACAAAAAAGCCACAAAAATGTGGGCCTGGAAATATAATCCAGCTCCAATGCCACAGGCTGACTGGAGTGTAAAATAACACTGCATATAAGCCATGAAAAAACCGCAGAAAAACAACAAGCGATGCTGTGCCGGACTGTTTTCCTCCTCACTGTTGTAACAGCCACACTTAGGTGAACTTGAACCGCACTTTTATTTCACATTTAAACCCGTCTGTCCTTTGGCGAATGTTTGGTATGCAAGTGATCATTTTTCCCCCCTGTGCTGGGGAAAACCGTAAATTCTAAAGCTTGTTTGTCAAGCCAAAGAAAAATCAGGATCATTTTTTTCTGATGCAAAATCTATATTTTTAATGCAGCAATGCTTAAATTTTACTTATGCTTCTTCTGCATGGCTGACGAACGTATTAGCTCATTGTATTTATTTTAAACCACCGGGATAAATAAAAGTGAAAAAATTGCCTGTTGAAACCTGCATCAGTTACTTCTCGGTTTGTTACTCTTTTTAAGTTTACCGTGCACACAGCGTATTTAGCATCTCTACGATGGCATCTTCAGCCACAGCCATGCTCCAGAAACTCCCCCCGGGCCTTCACCAACAGGCTGACTGAAAACCAAAATACACTGTGGCGCTCAAGTGGCGTTTCTGCAGTCGGTGAGTTGCATTCCATGTTCATCTCCTCTGAAGAGCTACACCAAAGTTATTAGTTATGAGTCGAGTAGGTAGAGCAAAAAAGCACTCATTACGGACCTGGGCTAATAAACAAGTTTCTCCAAGCAACTTCCTCAACAAGAGCTCTTCTAAAAATTAACACGCCTTGCCTGATATTTGCAACTTTTTGCTCATTTCATGGAAGTCATTTTCGGAATTCACAATAAAACACCCCGCAGCCTCATCTATGTCATTTATTTCTAATTCAGGTGCTCTGTTTATTTTTAATTCCCTTTTGAATTTATTTAGAGGATGTTTTCCCCAAAGGTTAATAGGATACAGATCCATTAAGTGTGGATGATGAACACTGCCAGAGGTCTGGCGGCCACATCATTCAGCTGCTCGAATCCGAAGGCTTCGTAAGCAAGGTTGCGTCCTTCGCGAACTTTAACCTTGAGCCGTTTTTACCCATCAGGCCCTGCACCCCGTTTATGCTTCCAAGAGGAGGGCTAACATGACGTGTGGCGCTGAACCTGACGCGCGTTCATGTCATCGAGCTTCTGTGCCTCTCCAGCATTTGACAGCTTCATCTCCATCAATGATTTAAAAATAGCCGGTAAAAAACATAGGCTCCCTTCAGGAGGTGAAGCTTGCGCTCAGATCACAGATAAAAACCTTTAAACATTTTCGTGTTCTTTTTTCTCGCTGAGTTTCAATATCTTCTTTGTACCTCTAACAGTAAATTGGAGACAAAAAATCTTGTGGCATCAAAACACTTTATTAAATGCAAATATGATACCATCTAGTGGAGGTCATCTGCAACAGACTGCTCATATATTAAAGCAAAACCTGCTTAATTCCCCATTACAGCACAATAAAATGCTGCAATAGAAAGTAAATCAAGATTTAATGAGCTGCTTCATCTTCAGCTCAGCTCAACGCATGCTTGCCGTAGCTTCAGCATGTTCTCAAGAACTCTGAATCTGCAGCTCTCCTTGAGGAGCTTAATAATCTTTATAATAGTGTGCTGTCTTGCTGCTCTTAGCTCAATAACCAAAGGCACGTGCATGAGGAATGCCGCTAAACTTGTGTGCTTTTTCACATGCTGGTACTTCTCACCACAAATTCGTGGTGAAAAATCCCTGCCATTGCAGGAGTTCTGAGTATTAGACTGGAGGATTTAATGGGTGTTTGGGGTACTGCCTCTTGGGCCTTGGGGATCCCACTGAGGGCTCACACCTGATGTTGGGTCAAACTGCTGATCCCCCTGTTGGGACTCTTCGAACAAGATAGAGGTGCAGGAGGAGTGGGTTTCCGGAAATCAGGACTTAGCGGGTGCTTATGTGCGTACCTGCGTGATGGACAGCTGGTCGTGGCCAGGGGTTCGGTCCGATACGTCTCCCTTCCAGAAATTACGTTTTACACAAACTTCAGTTTGCAACGCAAGTTAGAAACAGGGTGCTGCTAGATGGAAAGCCAGCAATCGGCCCCTCTTCCTGGGTGACAGCTCCTCATCTATCTGCATGCCATCTGTGAGCTTCCTGTCATGCTTTCCACTGGGCACAGATGTTCACTCTGCAGACCTGGGAAGCCACTCTGGTGGAGTGAAACATCACTGTAGGAGATGGCCGTGATGTTAATCATGCAGTACTGCTTCTACATACAGACACATGCACTGCAATATACATAAATCTCCCTTCTCACCCCATTTTATCCCGTGGGTGCTATCTTTCCTCAGAACTGAGCCTCATGTCAGAGAAGCAGCAGAAGCATTTTTTTTTTTTTTTGCTGTTAGGACTGCACTCTTCTGGACTGAGATCTATGTTGTCATTCATTAGATCTGATGGAGCTCCTCTTGCAACTCAGGGGTCACGATCCCAAGTGCTCCTTTTCACCGGTGGAGCCACCTTGGTTTTCACCTTCCACATTCTCTGCACTTCCTCTCTCAGTCCCTGGTATTTTCCTGGCTTCTCGTACTCCTCCTTCCTGATATTACTGTCACTTGGAATCACCACATCTATCACCTCTGCTGCCTTCTCCTCTTTATCTAATACCACTATATCTGCTTGGTTAGCCATTGCCTGTTTATCTGTTATATACAGTATATATGGGTCCCTTGAGCAAGGTCCTTACCCTGAACTGCCCAGCTGAATAAATGGCTAAGTCATTGTAAGTCATTTTGGGAAAAAGTGTCTGTTGAATAAATGAACGTAACATGGTAAGTTGTGTTGGACCTTCCAAGGTGTGTAAACATGTGTAAACATGATGGCTGCACCACCGCAGTATTTCACATGTTTAGTGGGTTTGGCACCTGCTTCATAACAGGATACAGCGGTTGCTTTTTGCAACTCCTCTGTCCGCTACAGGACACTAATGCACAAGGCCATTTTATTTTTTCAGCAGCTGGACGTCTTTACATCTTGTGCCAAAATTCCTACTCGACACAGAGGGGCTTTGCACCAAAAACAGCCACAATATTGTTATGGGTAAATATTTTAACTTAATTCTTCAAAGGCTGCATGGCATGAGCATATGAGAGAACCAAAAAGATTCAAATGGAACCCAGAGAAGGAATCAATCATTTTCACATCAAATGCATTCACTTGCCTTTACTCTCAAATAAAATGCAGTTGTAATACATTTATTTATTTAGCTCATTATTTTCTTCAAAGTGACTTGCAGTATTGAGCTACGCACAGTTTTTTTATGCATTTACGGTGACAAGTAAGTGAGTGGCTGCATGGGGCCCTGACCTCAACCCCATCGAACGCCTTTGAGATGAGCTGGAACGCAGACTGCGAACTGGGCTTTCTCGTGCGACATCGGTGCCTGACCTCACCGATGAGGCCGAATGGGCACAAATTCCCACTGCCAAAATCCGGTGGAAAGCCTTCCCAGAAGACTGGGGGCAGCAACGGGGTGGGGGGGGGGGCAGCTCCATAATAATGCCCGTGGATTTGGAATGGGATGTTCAACAAGCACACGGGGAGTGATGCTCAGGTGTCCACACACTTCTGGCAGTACAGCGCATGAGCAAAAAATTGACAAGAAAAAAGCCCTGCTACCCAGAAGCCTAGCGCAGTGTTCAGAGGTGTGCTGCAGCAGCCTTTTTACTGTCATCAACAAGTAACGGAAAAGGGATGCTGGCGATACCTGGGACTAGAAGTACAGTTTTCCCGGGATGCATGTCCAATATAACAAATTGATATAAAGGGTCTGTGGGCAGGATAGAGCTGATAGCAGCACTGTGGACTGCAGGTCGATTGGGGACAAAGTAACAACAGAAGCACAATGGTTGAAGATAAACCACCCTCATCTCGGGAGAGATTATTCCGCCATACGAGACAGCCCCGCGCTGTAAAGTCCTCCGTCCAGCAGAAGCTGCTGTCATTACCATAGTAAATATAATCAATACTGCGTCAGCGTCACCTGGCAGCAAAGAGGAACACGATCACACTCGGTAGCCACAGCTTGACTTCAGTTGTGACTGCAGGTTCAGCGCTTTCCGCACTCTGTTGCCACCGTGCACATTTTTGCTCTATTTGTGTACTCGCCCGCCCGCGGCCACTTGCTTTCCACAGGAAGTCAAACGCCGCCTCCCAAATAGGCTCTGGACTGCAATGACTCAGCAACAGGACAACTCGCTATTGATGACATTATGATAAATGAATGCATTGTGCAATATTTCATTATGTGCTTAACAGATATTTTTGTCTGCGGCGAGAGTCAACAGACAGAGCATTTGCATGACTGCATATTTAAACTGAAGTAGTTTAGGCTCATTATGCACTTTGGTCTTTTTACATTTCCAAGGCTGGGAACCGGAGTCCAGATATCCACACCCGGAGCCTGGTAATAGGAAATGCACTATTGTACTCATTGCGGAGGGGCTCGCGACAGATTACTGTAAATATTCATTGAATATGGGAATTAAAACATTTTGCTAAACCAAATAAGAATGTTAATTATCCGCTATAAGATTCTGGCCTTAGTTCAGAATTAGATTTCGTCTGTGCTCAGATGAAGCGGGGGTTCAGCTGTATATGTCAGAGGACCGAGTGCAACCCAGCCAGCGCATGAACTTTCATTGCTCTGTCATAACCGATGGAGCCGATACTCCCTACGTCGTAGCTGTGATGCAAAAGTGTGCCGTGGCTATGACAGGCGAACCTTTGTGGCTCAAAAGCACATTATTTACGCTTGCCCGTTTAATTTAAATTGAAGGTAATAAACAGCTCTCTTTACAAGAGTTTGCTTCGCAAGCCGACCTTCATGAGCTTATTACGGGTGTGAAATGAGGGAAGCGTGCGCCTTCCTCCGGGGTACAACAGCAGGAGGGGCAATTCGAACCTCAGCCCTTCCATTGTGAAGCAGCTGTTGTAACCGCCGAATTACCTGGCGGCCCTCGCGACCGGGACGGCACGTGGCATGCGCCCGAGAGTTACGGCAGTTTCATTCCGCCGCCGTTCCGCCTTCATATCCAATAAAGTCATTACGATACAAATTTACAGGCCCCACATTTTGCTGTGTTCCGTGTGCACGTCCACAAACTAACTCCATTATAACTGTGTTACAGTGGTCTGGCCTCTTTATTAAAGACTGAATGATGAAATGTGAATAATCTACCTATGTTGCCCACGCAAGACCAAGGAAACCCAAAGGACGTTCAGCGCCTTTGCTCATCACACTCAACCAGAGTTGCCGGGCCACTTGAACCAATGGAGAGACCTTGAAGAATGAAAAGCAATTTCACACAAGTTGCAGAACTTTTACAGAAGTGAACGCCTCCATTATCAGCAGCAAACTGAGTCGCAGGGAACATATTTATCATTTCTTGAACTCGGTTCTGTAGCTCGGGGCCAAGGGAGGTGTGAGTCTATAAGCTCTGCAGAAGCAGTGGAAGCCACTGTTTGAAATCTCACATACGTATTAAAATTATACTCATATATGAACAGGGCTCTTTCTGTAAAGGTAATGACTTCGATGCCGGTGGGCAGGGGAGGCACCGGCCAGCAGTCATAACGGAACAAGGTGTTGTGGCGTCACCTTGGTGTCTGCTGCCTGCGTTTCCGCAAAAGGTTTTTACAGAATTGGGTTGTCGAGCACTATGGCGTAAACATGAAGGAGCATCCAAGTTAGTCAGGGCCTGATGAGATGTTTCGGAAATGATCGCTTAAGACTCTTGCGAGTCCAGGCTGCTTTGTGATAAACATCCGCATGCAAACACTTCTGGATGTATGAAGCCTGGGCGAAGAGAAGGCAGAAGACATCCTTTGAGAAACTTGTGTAATGAGATGGCCACCAGGCCCGTGAACAAAAATACATTTCTGATGCTCACGTTTGTGCTAACAAAATGCTGTGAATGACACCACCCTGTGGACGTTCTCTAGATTTTACAAAATGTTTATAAAAAAAATATACATATATATTAAACAAACACACGGTCCTTATTTGTCCTTAAAAATGACTGTTCTTGCACACATCCAAAGGAGAAGATGATAGACAGAACGCCACATGTATTAAACATGGGATGGAATTACTGAAAAATTTAAAAGCAAACAATACAAAAACACGAGAGTAAAGTAATGACTGCCAATGCTTCACATTTCTGAATTTTTTGACTCTCCTACGACAGAGATTCGTAGGTGGACATTCAGGTACTTCCAGTCAAGAGATTGTGGTTTGTCTGCCTAATGCACCTTTCAGGTACAACCATCCCAGGTTTAATGGTTTCTTGCACATTTATCTTAAGCAACTTAAACCAAAATGTCATTATAAATAGACTGGGAAAATCAGCAGGGCCTCAAACAAACCTTGCATGAAATGTTAGATATTTGAAATTTATTTAAGAGAAAATTCAAATTAGTCATCTGTGGCTACATAATCTTCATCAGTCTCATGAAAATAACAAATAAAAAAGTAATCCGGCACAAAGCAACACATTTCTTGCGCCAGTATTTCATGCAGTCGCTTTGCCCCCTGTGGCCTGGGTTCAGATTCAGTTTGCGCTTTTGCGATGCCATTCACCTCTGCTGAGTCGATAATTCCCCAGGTAAATCTCATTAAAATGAGTAATTTTTACTCCTTTTTTCTATTTCATAATAACGCATCATAAGAAATAATGGAAAGGCCTTCCCGAATTTCGAGTTCTTTTTAGGAACGAATTACAACCGGATATTGGGCGTAAGTGAATAAAAAAAAAAACTGTGTGTCACGAAACTGCCATTATTCTGTTTTCTTTTTTTGGTGTTAAGCCTTTAGAGGATTAGTTTAGAATGTCTAGCTGAGGCCAAGGAAACTGCTGAAAAAGTAGTTTAACGTTTTAATCCCAAGAAATATGAAGAGGTGATACACAGGACAAATAAAACACGCACATCAACACAGCAAAAATCAAGTTGGCAGACATGGGAGTAATACGTTTTAACAGCATTAATGGTTTTAGTTTATCAGTGAGCAACAGGAAACATATTTTTTTGGATTTGGGACTGTGAAATTCCTGGGTGCTGAAGAAAGGGCCTGAGCGCTGCATCGACCGGGGTCCCTAACAGTGGACTTGCGTGCCAAGCTTGTTCAGAGGAGACATGAGGCTCCCGGTCCCCATCAGCCACCGCTAAATCCTTCTTTCTGCTTTCTTACGACCTCCCCATTTTCATATCTCAGTTTCAAAAGCAAGCCGCTGTGCTCGCTGAGAACCGAGCCATTGTGAGCTAAACGGCGAGAACCCAGTAAACTGGCGGATTACAAATGACTGTGGACAAACGTCCTCTGCAAGTTGCCGCAAATTCACTTTTGAGCCCTGCGTTCATGCACCGAACTTGCCAAAATTAAGTGAATTACAATGCTAAACTGTTATGCACAGTCCGTTATTTACAACTCAGTTGCAATGACGCCTTCAGATGCGGAAGATGAGAGAACTTCCTGTACTGCAAGAAGCGAGTGCGACCGTGGTGGATGTGTGGATGCCTAGGAAATGTGAAAATGCACTTCAGGGATTGGATTTAACAGGTACCAGCTGCTACCTGTTAAACACAATTTAAAATTATTGCAGTACTATAATTCTTCCTTAAAATGGATTTTGAATTCTGCATCGTGCCCCGCAGTTGAAAAGGACAGTGGGATACATGGAAATGAGGTGCCGGACAGCCACGCGGGATTCAATTCAGCCTGGTTTAACGCCGCAGTTGGCTAAGAGAACATACTGGGGAGCTGGGGTGTGCGTTTCAGCCTCCATTATTAAACATGACAGCTGCAGCTCTCTGTTGGGTTTGTGTCCCTGATAAAATGACAAAACATCAGTCAGGGATGTTCTACAAGGCCGCCGCTGTTCGTGTCATGTACATTAATTTTAATAAGACTTACATTACAATCACATTAGAAGGCTAATAGAGAAAATATCCCTTTATCCTTTACATACATGGGACAGGAAGCCACTACAATTCAACGTGCCATTTATGCTTGCTTTAAAATGGGCAAAATACAAAGCTGTGCTTCCCATCCGTGGAACTCAACGGCAGATGCATTATGGGCATTTATTTCAGATTTGGGCAAAGCCGATCTTGAGCCCAGATTAGTTGTCTAATTAGATAGATCAGGCCGTGTTGTCTAAAATATAACTGCAACAGCGATGAGTCGGCCTACAGAGGGGAGGACCGCGGCCTGTAGCCTGGAGCAAAGACAGCGATCTGTCTATCATTGTCAGCAAGACTAAGGATAAGACCAAGGATCAAGCTGCTCACACTCCTCTGTGCTTTGGGGAACTGATGCACAGCTTCAATTTGCTGGGAGTGCACATAGCGAAGGAATTCTTCAGGACCAACAACGGCACCCACCCGGTGATCCACCCTAAGCCTAAATCTCCACTCCTAAGGAGACTGAAAAAAGATGGACTTTCACTCCACATCCTCAGCAGCTTCTGCAGATGTGCTGTAGAGAACATCGAGACCTCCTGCTTCTTAGTCCATTGTGGGAACTACGCCGCGTCTGAAAGCGCTGCTCTGCAGGGGGTAGTGAAAACTGCCCAGTCCATCACAAGGACTCCACAACCCACCGTCCAGACCACCTACAAGAAACACCTACAAGTGCATCAGAAGAGCACACCGCATCGGTGCAGATTCGTCTTCTTAAGGATGTCAGTCAGCTTCTGCAAAACTGGCAGCTAAACAACTGTCAGTTGCAGTAATACTAACAGTAATGGTTATCGAAGTGCGGCAATGTGTCAGATATTAGGCCGCAAACATTCGTATTCAGAGGAGATAACACTGTCGCAGGCCTCCGTGGAGAGGTCAGGGTAACAGTTGCTGTTCTGTACAAACAGTTTTAGAAGGTGAGATGCAAGATGATGGCTTGTGGCTCCAAGTTTCCTCTCAAAGGGTTTATTAAAGTCACAAGAAAAAAAAGCTTCATAGAAAAGATTTGTTTTTTTGTCTGACAGTATATTTAAGCACGAATGTCCCTTACAGATGTGCACAAAAACAACAGTCCATATACACGTACAATGGGCTCAGATCTACAGTGCAGCCTTGTGAAGCCTTTTTTTTAATGTCCCTGCAATGACACAAATTAAAAGCAAAAAAGTCACAATACACATTTTGCATTGAAACAATACCTGAGATCATTCTTCAGAGAATTACTCCTTTGTCAAACTGTGCCTTCAGGACTGCGTGCTTGGAGAATCAATAAAACAAAATAAATGTGTGATTGTAATGTTCAAAAGTCCATGCATTACATTTACTTTAATGTTTATAAACAAAAAAACTGACAAAAGGAATCACATTAAGAAAACATGACCTTTGCCTAATTTGGTTTCTTAACCCATGAGTCATTGCTTTACTTGTTTCTGGGGAGGGAATGAAGGAGCGTCTGTGTCACGTTTGTCCCCCATACCGGCCCTCCGTTGCCTTGCTCACCACAGTTAGTTTTCCTCAGAGGAACCCCAGGGTTTTGTAGTTTGTCTCATTGCCAGCCTTTTCTAAAAGAAGTTAAGACCATGAAAGAAAAATACAGGATTCACTGTTAAACATTTTGTTGTCTCATGATTGGAAGCACTTGAAGCTCTTCTGTTTGTATTCCCCCAAAACAAAATTCAGAAAGACGGCGACGGTTCGATGAGATAACCAGAAACGGTGACTCCAGCTTCGTGCCGCCTTTTTTAATGACCGCAGCCATGCTGATTTTCCAGTTACCGTCGATCGCTGTCTTTGTAGCCTCCTGTACTAACAGACAGGCCAGCAAACCATGTGGGTTTTACTCCAATGCTCCTTGTTAGAGAGTAATGGTCTCTTCGTAAAACTATACTTTAACCAAAAATAAAGGTTGTTTGGGTTTAAGAAATTAAATGCATTTCAGAGTTAAACTCATCTGTGCACATCAGCAGTCAAAACTGGCACAAAGCACATAAAATAAAGCAAAAATTAACCCAATGCCATGGAAACAAACCCATTAGAGTACTACTGAAAAGCAAAGAACGGGTTTAGTCTGAATAAAATATGGTTGCAGTCTATCATGAAATTCCACGTTTGTTCAACACGGACATCGGAAGATAACTTTTTTGCCTTATGACTCAGTAAAATGCTAGGGGGTCAAAGGTGCCACTCATATTGTGAGAAAGGTTAGTGATTAATAGTGAATATTTACATATAATACTGATGTATTCAAAGGCATCACAAGTGAAGAGAGAAAAAAAAAAAAAAAACTATTCTACCATGTGTGACCCAAAGACCTGTCTTTCTTAAACCTGGAAAGAAAAAGTCTTCCATGCATGTCCGACTACACTGAACTAAACTACCAAACAAAACACACAAATAGGACCGGGACTCCATACTCTACACAAGCCAACCGAAACTACCAAACTCCTCTCATGTGTTTTTTTTTTTTTTTTTTTTTTTTTTTTAAATAGACACTGGAGGCGGGGCCACCTAGTTTAGGTTAATAGGAACAGGTGATGTCAATGTGGAGTTCTCACAGCCCTAGTTGAAAAACAGGGAAGAGACACAAAAACATAGCCTGACCGTACAGATTCTGTGCTCTGAATCTCCCCGGGTCTGCAAGATCTATCTGGAAAAAGATGGTTGAGTAGACAGGCTCTAGGTGCAGTCTTAAATGGGCAGCCAAAAAAAATGTAGGCACCCAATGAACCGACAAACTTCCGGAGTAAGGAGGGACAAAGATGATTAAGTGTGTCTGTAACTACGCAGATTGTCTATGCTATGTATTTCCTTAATATCTTCACCATATGGATCTTTTCCACCATAATCTATCAGTAATAGCTGTGGTCTACTGTGGCGGATTGGCTCGACACATCATTGTCACTATTCTAATCCTTGAACATAGAATTGTGTGACTTTAATGAGCAAAATATAATGAAAATGACATACAGATAAATGTATGGTGGCCACATCTACAACCTTCAGCCATCATTCCTTGTTCTCCATAAACTCTGTCCATTGATGACCCTGATAAAATGGTCTTCTTCACTTCTCAGTTAGACCGGTGATATTCAGCTCGCAGCATTATTCTGATGAGCACAATTTTGAGTGTTCAAAAATGTGGAAGATCTCAGTGTGACAACATTCTGAAAAACTAACTGAAGAGAGGCCTGACTTCATCCAAAACTACAGACAAATGTTGTGGCTAGTCAAAGATCAAAGATCAAAAGAAGATCAAAAGAATTTATTTGTCACATACATGGTTACCGAGTATACCATGTAGTGAAATGTGCCCTGATTCAGGAGACTGTGTGTGGTTCCATTCCAACGGGTAAAACAAACAACCAACAAACAGATAAATAAGTAAGTAAGTAAATAAATAAAACCTTTATGGGACAGTGACAGTGAGGGGACCGGTCAATGGATATTGTAGACTCTGGTTTGCGAGGATTGTTATGGCATGTCTGGGTTCAGAAGTCTTACGGCCTGTGGATAGAAGCTCCTCCTGAGCCTCTCCGTTCTGACCATAATACTTCTGAAACATTTGCCTGATTTCAGCAGGTTAAACAGACGATTGCTGGGATGAGACAGATCACCGATGATCCTAGTTGCTCTGGTCCTGCATCTCCTGGTCCTGCATCTCCTGGTGTCCTGTAGGGATGGAAGATCAGATCTGGTGCAGCGTTCCGCTTCCCAGATCACTCTTTACAGTGCCTTCATGTCAGGAGCACAGCTATTCCCAAACCGGGAGGTGATGTTCTGAGTCAGGACGGTTTGTACAGCACCAGAGTAGAAAGTTTTAAGGATCGCCGGTGAGACCCGAAGCTTCCTCAGCTGTCTGGGGTGGTAAAGACGCTGCTTTGCTTTGCTGGCTTGAATGTTGTTCGCACTGTGTGCAGGAAATCCCTAAAGTCACAGAAAGCAAAGGTTTCCTGTATGATGTTTTTGCATTTCTGCAGAAAGGCAGCACCGGGGCTCACTTTCCAGGTACCTAACAGCTTGCAAACTTGCTGCCGGGACCCAAAGCTCATCATGGCACTATGACGCATCTGCATGTGTCACCTGTGGCCATAAACTTTGACCTTACCTAGTTTAGCTAATGAAGGCTCTACACAGAAATGCCGGTGATGGTGTGAGATGATTCTTGCGGAATTTCAATTGGGTTGTCTCATATCCGTTCAAAAAAGAAACAAAAATAAGCCCACAGTATCAATAATGGAGCGTATACATTAACATTATTTTGAAAGCTCTGAGGGCCGATATGAGCTGAATTAATGGTCTAGCAGCAAGGATATGCCAGGAATGCGGTACAGTAATTACATTTCTCTTTCCCCTTGAGGTCTCCTTTCAGGCTGATCAATGTGCCAGATGCCTCATGCGAGTTATCACCTCTACACAACATTTTGTAAAGTTTCCCTTCCCACATTTGTTTGACGCAATTCTCATTCCCTTATGCAAAAAAAACCCAAAAAAAAACACCATTGTTTGTCAAAAGAATCTGCCGTTTTATTTCTCAGTTTTTTACCTGCCACCTGTTCACATACAGGTGAGAAGACATTGCGTCCCGGACAACTGCATTAGACCATCAAAGTCATTGCCTCCTGTTTATTACCTTTTTTCAGTCTTTTCCCCTCTAAGGAAACCACCGCAGATGAGACTTGGCAACCTGTATTGAATTATTTTCTTATTTTTTGAACAACTCACACAAACTACATTTCAAATGTATTTCTTCTACTTTTTCTCAAAGAACATGTAAAAAAAAAAAGCACTTTAAAGGTTCACTGCAACAATGTACAAATGCTGTGTTCGTAGGACTGCCATGGAAGAGACAGAGAAGCCATAGCAGACCCTAAAAACCAATTTTGGGGCCAGGTTAGCACTATATGGTGCTGAAGGAGACATTCTGTGGAGGCTGTGCTCCTCTGGGCGCAAAGATGCACCCCTGCCCACGTGGTCCTCGAACACATAGAACAGATAGCAGCTGCAGAGAATGCATGCGGGGCATTAAAAACCGAAAAGAGTTCACTTTTACCCTAAAACACACTCTGACTGCCGGGCAAATTAAGACGTTAATGAATGATCGCTTTCTTCCTATTTTTCGAGAGCTGCGGCTAAAATGTCGAGTTGGCGCTTTTTGTCTCCGTGTCGGACAGCTGTAACAACCGGATTCTTCACAGCAGCTGGTAAAAGATATATTATTAAATGTGAACGGCAAAGGTGCGATGCCCTAACATTGCCTTACAGTTTCTGCAGTATTTTTGTCCCACACCTCGCCATCAGATTTGAGGAGGAATGCGGCAAAATGTAGAAATGTTTAAGCATAATTGCTTCAGACAGTGAAATGCGATTGAATTTTGCACCAAATTTATTGCAGTGTCAGACTGAAGAAAAATTTCAGCCTTTCATGATGCTTAATGTCAGTATTAATTGTATAAATGATATAAAACTGCATGTTTTAACTAGATTCTTTTTCACATTTACGTATCGTGTAGCAACGTTTAACAAACTTTTTCTTACACCGAGACTGCACAAATATCGGTAATGAAAGGAATACAATAGCAGTACTTAGTCAGTGGAAGTCTTTATTTTGTTCTGCACACAACAATCATCATATAAATAAATAAGGGCATGAAAAAATGGCAAGGATGTCAAGCTGATGGTTAATCACACATGGGTGACTTCCTATATATATGCAAATAATCAGAATCATTACAGACCAAGTTTGTAGGAAGTTATTTTTCCCACCATACATGCTAAGTTTGTAACTTTGCTCACGATTCCAATTTTTACTGCAATCTGCAGCCAAGGTAAACCACAGGCTCCCCAATGAAAGCATCAATTTTACAGGATCGTTTTCATCAAGGAAACGTAGTACCGCCTTTGGATCGCATGTAACTTCCATTTGGGTGATGGGAAAGGTTGCATAGAAATGAAGGCGCTTCCCTTCCAGATGTTCTGCTTTGCAGTGGTGCGCTGAAGTGGAGGTGAAGGCAACGCAAAAGCTGGCCAAAATCGCAATATTAGGCGAGCAAGGTATAAAGCACACGGTATACAGAAAAACCAAACACTGCAGCATTGTCTGCTTCAGCCTGTCGCCCAGTCATGCTAGGATAGACTCTGGACCATCACTGCCTTGAGCTGGATTAAGCAGATACATGTAGATAGATGGCCGGAGGGATGGGCAAACTGTTCAAACTTTAAATCTGAAATCCATTCATGAAATTTAAAAGTGGAACGCGTGTCCCACACTATTATTTTAAGGAGTGACATCCCCTTCATCAATGGCCACTAAAGGCATTAGTGTGTTAAAGTACGACATCTAATGGGATTATTAATTTTCTTTTTTATTTTTCTAAAATGGGGAGTATTATGTGCTTAAGTATGGCAAATACACACTACCATTAGGAATACTCAACCTGACATTAGGGCTGTCAAAACACTGTTCAAGTTTTGCCTAATAATTTCGAGGAGGCGTGTGGGATGCTTATTTGGGGGTTTAGCCAAATCATTTGGAATTTTTTTTTACATGAACAGTCATAGTCATACATTGGAGCTGCAAAAGATCAGCATAACAGAGCGGCTCGTTCATGCCAATGTGTTTGCTGGCCACCCGTGGTTGTGAGAACCTCAGAGGAGGAAAACCGGCAAAACAAAAGGGAAATGAAGACATCGTGCTTCTTTACACTTTGACTGCAAACCAAGCCAAGTCAACACTGTTGAGTTTTTTATTCAGGCACAAAATTTTGATTTAATCTTGCAGCAGCTCAAGTACCTGTGGACTCATGGCCAACACGCTGGCGTACATACCTCTCATCTTATTTCCTGCAAACAATAAATCATGAAACATTTACACTGGAAGTCTTTGTATGGAATCCCAGCTTGTTTTTTTTAACCATGTTTGTAAACAGACAGTGGTTTCAGATTGACATTTTGTTTTTATTTTTAAATACTGTCAAAGGAAAGAAAAATGCGGTTGGCTTGGAAATGCCATTTCCAATAGACGTACAGTAGAAAGATTCTTCCTGATCCAATAAGTTTGCACTTTGGAAACCATGGCGCTCGGCATCAATTTCTCCGCACCGCCTGCATCTGCTCAAATCTGGGACGATACAGAAACGTTCAAATGTTTGTTGAAACACTTATTGTATGTCAGAATCCCAGAATCATCATGAAATGGTTTCTTTACAAGAAGAAAGTTGAATTTCGGCGAAAGACAGAGGAATAAAAAAGAACTAAATATATTGGGATTACATTTTGCTTATTAAATTACTGACACCGAGAAAAATGAGCGGAGGAATGGAAGAGGATGCCATTATCCCTGTACGTACCATTGTATCTTGCATGTCACTGAAGTTAAGTATTTTCTATGACCGGAACAATAAGGGAAAAAAATGAAAAATTTAAAGGCTGCTATAGTTTGTTCTAGCTGGGTTTAACCAAACCACATCTGAAATTAATGCTTAACAACAAGCTGTCATGTCTACTCTTTTTATGTTAATCCACAAAATGCAATTTTTCAGCATTTGTGTAACACGTGGTGGCTTCAAGCCGCATGTGGCCAGCAGATCTCACTTGGCGGAAAGCGACACGTTGGAGAACTGAGAGCTGAACGGGACCGTGGCAGTGCTTCATCATCAAGGACGACCAAGAGACCACCAAACCATGACGGAAAGACACAAATACGCAAGACTATCGCAGAACTTCCGTCGAGTGTTTCCCAAGGACGGCATGGGGATCCCAGCTGAAATGTGCAGCTCCACGTTGTGACCGAGAGGCTTCCACTGAAACGTGTTTGCTATTAACCTGCTTCATGACTCACGTCAGCAATAGATCTCGTGCCGTGTATATTTTATGTCTACTTTTGCTCCATTCAAAACAGTGCTTTGATAAACTAGATCAAGCCAGCTTACATTTCCGAGTTATTTCATCCGCCTCCCCCCAACACAGCACACGTTGCCAAAATGGCCGTACGCAAACGTCCATCTCTGCGCCAACACCATAGGCATTGCATCTGCTGTGCTCCAACTGTGTTTGAAGCAAACCTTCCCACCACACCTGCCGGGTCTGCGCCGCGCAAACATCATGTAGGAAGTCATTTAGAAATAAAGCGGATGGTCCCTTGCCGACTATTTTCGAGGTAATTTGCTGCAAAACACAGTCCTGTTTTAAGCGCATTTTTATTTTGGAGTCCAAGTGGCCTCCCTGGTGGCCTGGAGTTGTAATGGGCTTTTTCTGGGAGATCGGGTCGGACCGAGGAGGAAGCCGGAATAATTGGCTCGGTGCTCCACAGCCCTCAAAGACGTTATTCCTCCCGGTTTATCTGAAGCGGCGCACGGCTCAGCTTAGAACACAGGGCTAACGGTGGTAAGCAGAGGCCTGGGGAGGTCGGTGGCTTCAGAGCACTGCTTCCCGGAAAGCTTCCGCTTTTAGGAGCCCGCATTACGCTCCTTCTGACTGCTAAAAGACATTAGCCGGCAAGACGACTCTCAGAGGAGCAGATTATCTCGCTAAGTTAACGGTCTTGCGAGTCGGTGCTTGTTCTGTACGCGACTTGAAGCTGGGAAAGAAGGGCCGCCCGCAACGCGCACTCGTGTAATAAGGGTACGATAACAATGGTATAGCAGATTATCGCACCTCGCCAGACCCGCCTCGATCCAGGCTGCCAAGGGTGGATTTTCCAGAATCCCGGGACAACCGTGACGAATAAATAATGCAGCGCACCGGTTCACGTGGACGTGGTGGAACGCGGAATCTGCGCTTTAGTAGCGTCATCCATAAATTATGACCTCTCCTCATAGTGCAAACAACACCAAGCTGCGAATTCAAAGGGAAAACGGAGCAGGAACGGATCGAAGTGACATCATGGTGCAGAGCTTGGGAAAAACTGCTTTGTGCTCCTTGCGGAAAGAGACTGATGACTACTAGCCTAAATTAATCTGTTTGCACCATTTAGACACAAAGCCGTAAGCATGTATGTTCTGCGCAGTCCATATTTCACAATGATGTTCCTTGTTTTTCTCTGCAGCTCATTTTAGACGGGCTTGGGGGAAACTGCACAAAACAAAGTTCTTCTGTCTGACGAAGTCGCATACTTTACGACAATGTAAAAAGCGGCCGCAGTCATTGCAAATGCTTCGCAAACAGCAGTACAAAGTGTGAAATAAACTGCATCGTATGCCATTATTATATCCGCCGGTTTTTAACGGCCCGTAAATTCCGTAAAATTGTAGCTGGATTATAGCGACGCTAACATTCATTTCAGCGGAAAAGTCACAGTACAGTTGATTTGTGCGGATTTCGGGTTTTACATACATGTGCAGAAATACAAAGAAAGAAGAAAGATAACAAATATTGAAACAAACATTTATTGCTGATAGTGGGAATTTAAATATTCAACTAACTTGAAACTTTTTGAGAAAATAACGTCCATTAATGCAATGATATCTTCATTAATGCAGCAAAGTGCCAGGTAGTCGTTTTGTAGTGACGTTGTGATCAGGTTGTGTCGCCAACGTGCGCATCACTCACTGCTTTTTGCATGCAGTTCACTGTCAGGTATGTACATATGTGCACTTGTGTCACAGCACTGGCTTTATTTCATTTTATTATGTGCGTTACATAATGCAATGGAAGTGCAGTGTGCTGTGCCATGGCAAAAAATCTACGCGAAAATCATGCCTTCGATTTTCTGGACTCTCTTTGTATCCAGACACCAGGAAATGGAGGACACGCTGTTTCAGGAGTTAACAGGCAATGCAGGACATCATTCCATCACGCACTGTACTTCAGTAGGGACGGCTGTCCAGCTCAATGGAGGAATGCGGAATTTTCATTCAGGGGCAAAGGCACAAACAACTCAACAACTTTGACGAAGATTTCATTAAATTCATAGATTTAGAGGAAAAGGGCAAACAGCCTTAAACAACAGTGATTTGTTAGGTGTTTGAATGACATGGATGTCCTCCTGCGCCCAGCTCTCCCGTGAGACACTTAAACTTTTTTTGGCTCCTGCCGGAATCTCATGCGTGTTCCTGTTCACTGCAAGGGGACGTTTGTTTGCCAGCTGGAAAACCTTCTGCCACACCTGAGCGGCGCCCGAGGGAAAACAACCACGTGGAAGCCATTAACCTTGTCTGTGCTGTTTCAGAAGCTAAATGAACTGTTTCGCTTTGTGTTCTATAAGCAAAGGACGTCTCCTCACCGCCGCATGTGACATTTGCAGGGTAAAGGGAAAACAGTTTACAGTAAAGCTCTCAACTTAAGAGCATAAAAGGGTCTATAGATCTCTCAGTAAGTCAATTTGTCCGGAAGTCAGCATTTATTATCATCATTTGTAAACAAGCTTTTGGTAGCCGAGCAACAGTTAAGTCCGACAGACTAATTCTGCAGACGTCTCACCTTGTTCAGCTTTATTATTTCTGCTGTCACACAATTGGCTTTTAAAATGAGGACCATTAGCGCCCTTTCCTGTGGTTAGTAAACCCCCGAAAAGAGAAAACAAGAACCCAGGGTGACACGGCAGGAAAAAGTTGCAGAACGATGACGCCCCCCTACGAGGGATTTTGAGGCCGGCCGGGAGACTTGCGCAGAGGTTCTCCTCAACTTATGACATCATCCCTGAGGAGAAGCAGCCACATTTGTTTTCATCTCTCCAGAGGTGTAAATCGAGGACTTACAGTAAAGAGGTATCAGGGGGCAGTGATTCATTTTCATCTGTCTCTCGGAGATATCATTTTCTAATATCCAGCACAGAGATTAATACGGCAGACAGAAGCAATGGCCTCCATGCTGAACATCTCCGTAAATAATAGTATGGGTTGGAGGCAGATTTTTTGATGCAGCTGCAAGTATGACAGCATTTTATAACACATAATCTAATGTACAGTTTGTCGCGGAAACCATCTGACAAGGGAATTATATCAAGTTTTGTTCAGCTGTTAAAATGGGTCCCTGGGGCTGGGGGGGGGGGGGTTACTGTGTTACTGGGTTACAGTTACAGCGAAGAATGAGGACAAGCATGTTGCAATGTCAGTTAAATTTAGATAATTTTTGGGTCTACGTTCTGTTTTCTACTGGAAAAATCGTGACTTTACCCGCAGACTAGTAAGTCAGCCCATGAAGGCACCTCCAGACAAACATCTTGCTTGGGATTAAATTTGTAATGTTGTACAGTGTTTTAGTGACTTTATTTGTAGTTTTTTTTTTTTTTACATTTTTGCAATTTCTTTATTATAAAGCTTCTGATTAAAATTCATTACAGCAAGTTTACATTCTGATATGGATATTTAGTAGTCAACTGGCAAGAGCAGTTATAACAAAAATTCAGTTGTAGAGAAATTGAATACCGAGACATTGCTGCATATTTGTTAAGTTTTTTAATGGATAAAGAATATACAGTTCATGCTGAGGAACTATTATGCTATTACTGAAAATGCTATGTTGTATATTATACAGTGGAGAAAAGAAATGAAAAAAATGCATATAAAAGGACGTGCTTTTTTTGGTTCCATTTAAAATTTGGATTCAAAAGTATGAACTCAGATGCAGCGTCTGCTCATGATCAAGCATGTTACACTAAACGGTAATAAAAATTTCATATAATGGAAATGTAATATCAACATAATTTTGATCTCTATGATGTTAGTATGGCAAGTACATGTTAAGCACATCTGCTAGCCAAGAGGCATAAAAATGCATTGCAAATGCAGTAGCTTGGATAATATTTTTAATGGAGCAGCATCATTTTTTATACATGCCTGGCTGAAATCTGCAAGAAAATTGGGTTTAAAGAAGGACGTGCAGTTTTTTTTATTTTTTTTTTGTGAGCAGTGAAAGTTGTGGAAGAATTTTAATCTGAAAGAGACCTCTTAGCACAAGATTATTCATGAGCCGTATTTTACTGGCAAAGGCTGAGAAGAGTGCGATCGCATTCACTTTCAACGACTCGACATGACACAGCTTTCTTGGTTCTGTCATTTATAATTCAAAGGTTGAAAAACGCATGGCTCGATGCAAAACAGTGTTTATTGTGCCCAAACCAAACTGAAATATTAGTATCGCTAACATTTTATGAATGCATAAAATGAAGCAGAAAATGAGGCAAGCCAGCGCACTGAGGCCATCTTTTGGCTCTGGAACAGCTAGTGTGCATACTTAGCCCCAGTGTGTTTTGCTTATTTATTGATCCATTTATTTATTGATCTATTTTAGGTGGGTGGGTCTCTTTTAAACCCGAGTGTGGTGGTCAGTCCAGCCGTCATGCTGTTAACTGGATGTCCTTTCCTCAGAAGCCACTTGGTGTTCCTCTAACCAATCCCTGCAGTTTGTACCAGTCAAAAGAGTGGCGGCGCTCCGCTACTACAGCTAAGTGCTCCGCTGGGAGCAACAAAGCCCTGAACCCAGTCCTGGTGCAGCCAGGCACGTGTGAGCGGGCCACCCCTTGACCCCAGATGAAAAGTAGATTAAATTGTTCCCTTTCCCAGCACGGCAGCTCTCATCAATCACAGTCTCCTGGAGGATGGAGGCGGCCCGCTGCCCCGGAGGTGGTGCAAGGGTCTCCGGCGATCCCTTACTCACGGACCTGAGCAACAAACTCCCAATTGTCGCAGCCTCGGGCCGTATCTCTCTCCTCAGTGCTCCATGCCAAAGGTTGACCGAGAAGATGAAACACACACACGCATGCACACAAACACTTTGCTGCTCCATATGACTGGGTCCTTTTCATTCGGTGCAGCATTACTGCCAGTTAGATTGTAAAGTGCAACCACACCAGACTGCATCCTGGCAGCCAGTTATTAGGCCCCATTGTTAAGGAACAAACCGCAGTGGCGAGACAGAACCCGAGAGGACTGTGCGAGCGATACAGAGCCCAGGTTCCGGATGTGACTGTGATGGTCTGCGTTGCAGCTTGCATACGCTAACGCATAGAGGCAAGGGGACCGCAACCGTTCTCAAAATATACCGACCTCGCCGCTTTCCGGAGAAAGGATGGAAATCGCATTAAAGATGAAACGACACGGCGGTCGCTGATTTATTTAGAAGCTGCAACATCTGCCGAGCCTAAAAACCAGCCCACGAGTCCAACATGGGGTTTGTGAGACTAGGATTGAGGCTGCGTGTAAGATGCGTAGCTGTGACACCCAAGTATTTAACGCATCATTAAAATGTCCCAAGTCTTTGGTGGACAAGCGCATGGAATTTCAAAAGTAAAAGTTGCGTAATTTCTCCTCCTAACCCGCCATTACGTCACCTTTCAAAGTTATCGTTCCCTGTACGATTTCTACACTTGCTCGACCTGAGTTTGAAAGTCAGAAATATGCAGCACATCATTATCAGCATTACAACTGTGACCCTGAACAGGATACATTGGTTAATAATGAATGGATGGATGGATGGATGGATGGATGGATGGATGGATGGATGGATTTCCATTGTCCAAAAATGCCTGAAGCCCGAAGCAGATGCAGGTTATTTAAATTCCCAAGTCCTCATGAAAGAGTTTCGGTGTTCTTTCTCAAACCTGTGCTTTGCGCTTGAACTGAAGCAACCACCTGGGCTCAGATGCACCTCATTTTGCAGCAGTTTTTGTCTCACAACAAGGCTGCTAACTGACACGGAGACGGAGATTTCTGACAGCCTTTTAAGAGAGAAAGAGCTGAACGACAGGCACGGCAGGAACTCTGGCATAGTTACCCATTACGCCTGATGTCTATCACACTGATCGGTATAATTTGTGTAACAAAGGAAAGTTGCGTAACTGCTATCGTAGACTACATTTCTTTATGAAAATTAATGGATAGGCCACTTCATGTTGCTTTGACCCAAAAGCGAAAAATGAGATCCTTAAATCATGATTATAACTTATACAAATTATAACTGCGTACTCTTCACATAGCAATACAGCTAGCGTAATCCAGCTGAAACAATTTATTTGAGAACAAGGAATACGTCACATGAATTGTTTGAAAAAGTTTAACATTTTCCTCTGAGCATAAAACATTATCCTTTGTTCAGAGGATCTACAGCGTGAACTTTGCGGTGATTTGCCCACTGTCGATAATTTCACTACTGAATAAGAAACAAGCCGAACCGTGCTACTTTGTACCTCAGTTGTACAGCAGAACCAGGAGTTTAAAGCCGTTCGCACCCGTACGGAAGGGAATCTATCCGAAAGTAAAACGTTTCCTCCACATGACAGCAGGAAGTGCAATTGAAACCGAGGACCATCTGCTTGGTGGCGGCGGCCCGACACCACCGGCAACTTTCAAATGTAATCACAGGTGTAACGTAAATCCTAAAAAACACCTTGAAAAATCCAGCTTTCGGTGATTTCTGGACTGCCCCAACTGACTGAAGATTTGCGAATGACGTGGGGAGGGGGCTGATGTTATCTAAGATCTGTCTTCTTTCAGGAACGTCACTTGACGTGACACTTGACGTCACACGCGCATCAGTTTGCATTGCGTGACCTCAGATATCCCAACAGAGAGACCGAGTCGATTTCTCCGCGGTCGACAAGGTTATTAAACGCAGCCGAGCCGCCGCTTGCATCCTCCGCTCGCCGTGTGAGCGCTGCATCTCTTCAGCGCGCAGTAAATAACGTTTGTGCCATAAACATCTGACTGTAGACGCATGCAGCAGCAGTACAGAATCAGGCTGAGCTCTGCTTTGTTTACCAGTAATGGCACACACACCCTTGCCGTAACCGTCGGAATAGCTTCGGTGTCCCCGAGGAGAATCTCGTGGCGGCGGCTCAGCATCTGTGCAGGTTCACCCTTCTGTCTCCACCCCCCGCATGGAGAGAGGTGATTTTGGTAATGCGTTCGCTGACAGGAAGCCATGCATTCCTCTAAGTGGATAGACTTGTCCTTCGTTGTACAATTCATGATTTGGCTATTTTTGCAGGTTAAGCCAATTCACTGCTGCCATTGTTCCATGGAGGAGCTCCGGTCTATTATCTGCACCCAGCAGACGCTCAGTTCGCTGCCGACTTAGACCTTCCGTCTTTATACTTGGAGGATGGACACAATATTTTGGCACCTGACTTCCCACCGCATTTCTTCTGAAGCCATGTACACCCGGACCGTCCTGGCTAGAGTTTTTGCCAAAAATCCGCATTGCCTTGGCTAACCTTTACGCGGAAGATCTCTTTGCTGTTTCTCATTTTCGCCATTTATCATCGGGGATTTTGCCCACGCGATAATCTGAATTGAGTGGCTTCGCTACACGTGCGCCTACTGTACTTTGTCATAATGCTATGGAGTGTTCAGGACCACCGCTGGTCACCTTTTGTCATGTCAGTGTGCAGACAGGGGACAAAGTACGGACAGATTTGTGCAAAGAGGAGTAGTGCTGAGGTGTTGAACCTGTTTGAATTATCGTATGCAAATATATTCTTAGAGCAGCTGAGTGGCTATAAATATGTAATTCCATCGCGGAGACACCGAGACAACATTACATGCTGCGGTGTCACCATGGAGACCAGGAGCAGCTCCGAAACAAGGATGCTCGCCTTCGTCTGACATTAAACAGAATGAATTCTGAGCGAAGGACAGATGTTGGCTGATCCCTTTGCATTACTGTAGCAGCCGTCTAATGAGGTTTTAATGAGGTAATATGCAAAGGCAGCTGAATAAATGTGCCAGACATCATAATGTTCAGAAAAATTCATTACATTTCTTCATTTTGCAGTTTTCTCCTCCCTGTACCTCACAGGTGTCACTTCTGCATTTAACCTCTCCTCCTGTGTGGTGGTCTGTAATAGCTAAAGAAATGCCTTTAAAATATTCATCTTTGAAACTCTTTTTTAATAGTTCTACTGTATATTCCTCACCTGTCTGTGTTTCTTATGGGTTATGAAAAGCTGAGTATCATCAGTCCTGAAGGCCAGGCATAGCAGTATTTCAGTTTGTTTTGTACACAGCTGTTTGACCAGTCAAGAAATCACACACGCCGCCCCCCCCCGCCCAGTTTTCCAGCCATTTTCAAGAAGCCTGCTTTCATCTCCCGGTGAAGAAAAGTTCCTTCTCCGTGCGCAGCCGGCCTGAACGCAAAATGCCATTCACAACGGCAACGCGTCACACCTTAAAGCAACTCCCACCGCATCCTTCTACATCTGCAGCGAAATGCGCCCACGTCCTAGGAAACAAGGCCACCGTGCAATGCTATGAAGACATTGGTGGTGACAGGCAGCTGAATAAATGAAGCTGATGGCAACTGTTGCCTTTCGGTCCAAACCAGGCTTGTGTTACCGCCATCAATCCCGAGAGTAATTGACCGTGTCTATACCGAGCGTGTCTATATATTTGCTTGGTCTATAAAAGGAAAGCACGTTCGCCGCACGAAATGGCACATTTCATTACCTATACGCACACAATGGCCACAATAATTGCTCAGAATCGCCCCCTACGTCCGTTATTGTTAAAAGCGTCAGTCTGCATCCAGCTCTCTGCTCCCACAGTCAGTGAACCATCACTAATTGTCTTGAAATCGTGGCTGCGGCGTCGGACTCCCGCGATCCCACGCGAGGGGATGCACTGCCGACAGCAAGAGGACGATAACGTCTTGCTCCCCTCGTCCATCACATGCCCTTTCAGCTGAGGCGTCGGCACAGAAATTCATTATTTAGATGTGGAGGGGGGCAAGGTTGCCAACCCACCTGTGAACCTTGTGCTCCTGACAAGGTGAGCCTTAGGTAAGGCCAAGAAATCTGCAAATCAAAACAGGACCTTCCTGACCCTTTGCGTCGTCCACGTCCGCCGGAGGAAACAAGACGTCGGCTTTGCCGTGCCCTCTGCGAACCCTTCTCATGCAAAGCCATGCGGCGCACTTGGCCAAATTGTGCTGCATCCAGGAGATGGAGAATCGTGGGGCATCGCGTTGGGAGGGGAGACTCACTGACGCCTGAAGTCTCAAACTCAAATTAACAGCCGCAGTCAACCAGCAGCCCTCCCACCCTCTCCCCCAAGCTGTCACTTGAAATAGAAGCAAAACATGAGTTTAATGCAACGTAATTATGAAGAGTGGGGCTTGGTTTTGTAGATGAAACAGATGGAAGAGCTTATAAGCACCAGTAAGAATATTCTGTGGGGGTTTCACAAAGCAGAAGAGGCCAGCCACAATGTTTTCGGCAGAGATTTTGGGACAGTCGCTGTTAGCTGGGGGCGGTGCAGCGCTCACCTTCGGCAATGTGCTGGGTTCGGATCCCGATGCAGGTTCCTAATGTAAACACAAAGGGGCATTTTAACACAAGAAACATGACAAACAGTGCAGCCATTTGCCTCAGATTCGAGTTAGTGCCCAGCGATGGTGGGGTCGCACATTTGATCACTTCATTTCCACGTTGCCTGCTTAAATGCAGAAAAGAGATGCTGAGAATCACTTTTGTTGCTGGAATAATTTACAGCATTGCCATACAGGTTATTGCACACTGGTGACTCGATGCAGTGCGGTTTATTCTCTCCAGAAGCCCACGTAACACAAATTCTGCTATTTGATTCGTCTATAATTGCCCAAACAAAAAAATGGCCACTTTGTGCGATTATCAGTAGTTGTTTATGGCGGACAAGAAGACCAGAAAGCAAACATGAAGCCACATGCGTAACGTAAATGCTGTAGGTTTTAGCTAAATTATAAAAACGTTCAGCTATTAATAAAAAGGTCGTGTAAGGGGTAACCGACGATAAGGGATTTAGTGCATGAGAAGGACACCGGGTGCGTTTGCTTTCAGGAAAAAGACGTGACCTGCTAGGCAAATTGCGTGTGCAAGCAGGAAGAAGCGCACAGGAGTTTTTGTCGGCCACCTTATAGCTTTATGCTGAGCGCACCTGCAAGGTAACCTGCATCAAAAGTGTTTCTTTGTGAAATCACCCTCACGCTAAAGTAGGCCTTTGTTAACCGAGCGCTTTTTTTACTACATGTTAGTGTGCTGCGAGAAATTTGTAAAAATGTTTGCCGTTTTCCGTGTTTTAGTGCAGTCTGCGTCGTGTGGGTCCACGGTCCATCCAATTTAAAAACTAGATTTCGACGTACGTCTTTACTATTTTTTGTTGTACTTCAATTAGTTTTGTTTGTCCAGCACAGAATCCCACCTAAAGCCCTGCTCGTTCTTACAAATTTGGCCATTACGGGGAGACAGGACACCGTGTAGTTTTTATTTTCCAAAAAGAATATTTTCCGTGGATGTGGGATGTCAGTCTGATCCAAGACTCTGGCACAGTGCGGGCCCGATGTACCGGGGATGCACTGCATGACAAACTGTGGAGATGTGCACGGTGCAATTTGGACAAGCACAGCTAGTGATACAGGCTGGTTTTGTACACCTGTGAATATATATGGACATGCAGAAGAGTTTCCTTTGCGCCAGTCCTGCATTTAAAAGGAATCCATTGTTTAAAGAAAATGGTACAATCAGCAAAATCCTACGGTTGCACCTCATAGTCCGTGGCCATTGGAGACGGATATCGAAGTTCTCCTTGTGAGGACGTGCTCCCACCGCTCTACTTCCAAAGCCCTCGGCTCCTGCCGACTTCCGGGTGCGCGGTCTCCCTGCCCCGCTCACCAGATCGAGCGCTGAGGGGCAGGGCACCTAATTGCGGATGGTTTAAAAAAGCCGCCTGGATCCTTGCGCCGGGGCTCAGTCTTCTCCTGACTTTTGCTGAGTCGAGTTCTTGCTGCTTTCTATGTTCTCGCCCCTCTCGGCGACTTGGTTCCCACGCTTGCGACTTGCCTGCCGTGGAGATTTGGGTTTCTCACGCCTGCGTCCCTGGTGTCCTCCCCGCCATGCCCTGGCGGTGGACTCTGGTTCCTCCCTAGTGTCCTTCCCGCCACGTCCCAGCGGTACACTCTGGTTTTGCACCTGCGTCCCTGTGCTCTCCTCGCCGTGCCCCAGTGGAGGACCCTGGTTTCTTGCGAGTTCTGCCTGTGTCCTGCGAATGCCTCCTCCACGCCCCTACACATGTCAGCCTCCATCTTAACATGTCCTGCTGTTTACTCACCATTTCTCCACTGTGGTTACATGTTTTCCAGGCAGGTTGGGGGGAAAAGGGGGGACATTTATTCTACATGCTAGTTGAAAAAAATATGCGCAACAAGTAGGAGGGAAAGAGCGGCATCTTCTCTCGTAACAGCCGTCGTGATGCTGCTTAGCTGCCATTTTCTCCGATCGATGCTCCGGTTTTGTTACGCGCCGTGGTCGTGACATCCGCTCGTCGTAAGCGGGAAACTTTTCCGTGAAACTTTTAACTGGCGCTCAACTAAGTCTAATTAAAATATTTCTTTTCCAATTAAAAGCAAGCGATTTCACAGGATTAATCAAAACAGTAGCTGCAAAATTTTGCCAGGTAATGGGATTAATTATTTTCCAGTGACTTTGGAAATGAGTTTAATTATATTATATTTATGCTCGAAGCCATATGTCAGCTTTCAGCTAAAACAGTGTAGGGCCTATTATCTACAACAGGTCCATTTGTGTTACTGCAACATTTACTGCAATTAAAATTCTATTTTAGAGAGCATTTCTAACACAACGCACTATGTGGACCATAATAAAGTAATCAACATTTTTTTTTTACTACAAACAGCTATTACACGTCGACGGCATCACATTTATTTCCCGAGGTGCAGCCGTTTCCACCAAACCATCGTTTTGTCCGGAGATTTTTCAAAGGGGGCAAGACATGCATTGATGTGGCTCAGACTTGGTTAGTCATAGTAAAAGCTAGTAGCTGTGAATTATTAAAATGGTACAGCTACACCTGCAGGCACTAACATGCGGAGAAAGCTTTACATATAAAGTCCATTCTCCTCCTGTTGCAAATGAGGAACTGTGGAAAAAGTTTGGAATATAAAATCAAAGGGCGTTATTTAATCTAGAAAATTGTATATTGGAAGGGAATAAAATTTAGTCTAACCCATTAGTTTAAAAATAAATAGAAGTGGGTGCAGATTAAAGAGGAAGGAGTTTATGAGGTTGATTTGTTAGGGTTACTGGAGGTAAAGTGCATGAAGGTAAGCACAGCAACTCAACACCAATGGGTTAAAATGACAGCTTATTAATATGGACACTTATTTGTTATGATGAGGTCAAACAAGAAGGATGGAAATGGAATGAATTTGCTTTGCAGTAGCAGATAGCGTTGGGAGAGTTGGTCGTGTCTGGTGACCTGGTTTCTCCAGGCCATAGAAATGTTAGCTGCTTATATCTTCGTGTGTGTGTGTGTCTAGCCATGATGTGGCCGAAAATCTTCTGGTATTTAACTACTTTTCACCTTTCACCATGAGTATGAGAGGGTTTGGACCTTCCTTTGCTTTCAAGCCTCTTCATGCATTTACCTTCTACCTTGCTTAGAGTTTGTGCTAAAACGTTATATTTACATGCTCAAAATCTTTGCAAGGTGTCCACTATCAAAAATATCTTGTTTTGAAGGATCTCCAGCTGATGTGGTGAACTGAACCCCCTCCGGTCACACCCCTGAGCCCATCCTGACCCACCTGGACACATCTGCCAGCATCCATTCTTCATGCCCCACACCAGATATAAGGAACACAACAACAAAGCACAACTCCACAGTCTCGGTTGAATGTAAAAGTGGACCTGATTCTTTGCCCATTGTCAAGCTTTGGATCCTCCTGTACAGTATGTCTCTGCACCAAACATCAGCAACTCCTCTTGGTCATCATCATCAAATAGACTTTGCTACTGCATTTCCGAGTCCGAGCGGTTGCCCACACCTCTGTCCCCAAGAGCTGGTGAATCCCCAGTCCAGGAATCATCTCGGTTTACATCTCATCAGGGCCAGTTTCTCTCGCAAACGTTTAACGCCACATTCCTCAACCATTACGGAGTCAAACTTTCAATGCTTTTGTAAGTTACCGTAGTTCTCCCCTGTCGGCTACTTTCATCTCTGCATTTGCAATTTGTATGTCACTTTTACAACCAGCTACTGAAATATATATGCGGGCAAAATGGTGGGTTGCTTTGAAGAAAAATGCATAAATGTGAACGCAAACAAGCTTACATGGTGCAGGGGTAACAGTCTGGCACGGATGTTTAGTCTAATTGCTGCTCTGGACGAGACAAGGAAGGAATCAAAAGGAAGTGCCAGGGCCTTTTCCATTTTATTTCCTTTGGATAAGTTAAGGAAATCCTTGCTAAAAATACAAAAATCTTGTTTCACTGAGCGCTGTGGAGTGCTGGCCATTCACAAAGAGAATAGCAAACTGCCACAACTACCTAACAAATAAGCAGTCGGATTTCTAACACATTTGGATGTATTTGCTCAGATCAATATAGTGTGCAACTCAGATGATGAGTAGTATGAAATATGACAATTGAAATTATTTCAGCTCTTTTGCATGGCTGCGTGAAGCTCGCCCCCCTACAAATGGCACAAACAAAGAAAACATCATGGTTAATTAGTGCTATGTTTGTGCTGGTTTGTGTTGCAAAAATTGGGATTTGAGCCATTTTTGTTTTTAAGATATAAGCCTTTATTTTTCTGGGTTGCGATGTCACTCAGCCCCATACAACAGCAAAAACACATGAAACCATGCATGTTAGTGCTACGTTTGTGCCGTAAAAACCACGGTTCTATCACTTTTTTAACTTATTCATACCTGTAGGAAAAATCTTTCTTCATTGTAGTGAGCATGCATAAATCTTGCATAAAAATATAGCCTAAATATTTGCTCTATTGCACAATTATATTTACTTAGCTCATTAACTCTACCTCTGGTTAGTTTTATAAGATACAAATGTGGAATAAAATATTAGAAAATTAAATGTAAACTTTTAACAGAACAGGTAAATGGAAACAGTACGTACTGCTGGTTAGTTCATCAGATGCTTTAAATGTGTTTATATTATTTACTAGATGCTACAAGTACCAAAAGTTCCCGAAGACATTTTGAGAGTCAATACAGAAAGAAGACTTGATGTAGTGAAGGATGGCAAAATTGCTGTGACATCAGACAATATGTGGAATGACCTCAACAAAGAGCTGAATTCTTATAGTATATCTTCCAAGGCTCTGCATACATTTGTTAGAGGGAACAGATACACAGGGATGTAGATAATGTGTGGTAGGAGCTTGGTTTGGAATCTGTAGACGGACCGCAGGCCCCTGAACTAAAAGAATCAGATGATACTGATGATAGCACCTCTACCTCAGGACAGAGCAGTCACCTGCCACAAAATTCTGAATCATTTGAAGTGGTCCTCCCAATGAGAAGAGGCAACGATTTATTTCAGGCACTGTTGCATACTATACACGTGTGAAGAAAAATGACGTCAAAAGCAGGACAAAAAGGTGGGACAAAGAGGCAATTTTTGACAAGAATGTAGGCAGTGTGCAGAGGATATTCATGGGCATTTCATTTTTACAAAATATCAAGTAATGCACTTTCAGCAGCCATCTGATGCCCCAGCGAAACGCAACGCATCGTGACCTCTCGGTTCCCAGGAAAAGAGATGCACGACTTACTCGGGCTCATCAACTTTGAACCAGAGAAGAAGAAAATTGTTTTCTGTTCTTGTTCTCCTCCGTTCGATTTTCCAGCCACCATGGAGCGATTTGTTCTCACCGTAATGTTCAGATCTCACAGGCACACCAGGTCTTCGGTCAACAAAATCACTGCTGGCCACCTGTTTGGGGCTCTGCGGTTGCAAACAACAAGTCTCCGAATTGAAGGGCTCTGTGCACCAAAAAATAGAGCATAATAATATCTGTTTGTTTCAGGTGGGAAAAAAGCAAAGTATGGACAGAAATTACATATAGAAAAAAATCAGTAAATTATCATTAAATTATTAGACATAACCAAAAACCTAAGCCACCATCCGTTGCTGTCCAAGAGCACTCACTTCCCAAGTCCTCCCCCTTAGTGTTTAGAGCAGCTGCCTTTTGTTTTCCTCTTGTTATTAACCAAAGTCTGGAGTGAGCTGTCTTCTTCAGCTCCCACGGATGGCATGAGGCTGCTCTGAAGCAACCAAGCCATGGATCACGCCGACGTGCTGTCGTGCAGTCAAACGCGAGCGACACCACAATGTGCCCTCGGTGTAAGTCCATATATCTTAGGTTTATGCAACTCTGAGTAAATGGGAGCAGCGAACTCCTGGTGAATTCTCTATTTTGGCAGGGGGATTGCGTGTTCTTCCAATCGGTTTAACAAATACAGAGGACTTCAAGGTTTTGCTGAGACACTCATACTGGGTGTTTTGCTTATCGACTAGTTTTGATGCAGAATTATGGTGGTTGCAAAATCAGTGTTTATTGTTCACCCGTGCAAAAGCCGATTCTCTCCCTGAAATGCTATATTATTAACGCCCCAAGCTTCTCACATGGAAGCGGAAGCAGAAGTCCCGTCCCACTACTTAAGAAGCAGCTGCTCAGGTGCACGGCAAGTTTTCCTTTCACAATTTTCCCCTTCGTACTGTTTCACTTATAACAGTGAGCTTGCAGTCCCCACCCCGACAGAATAACAAATAAGCTTGAAGAGCCAAAGTGTTCATTCCTCTCCGCAGCATCTTCATTTTATTCGACAGACTCTGAATACCGCACCTTCACTCCATTCGTGGAACTAAACGCACACCTGTTCACCCATAGAGGAGAAAAGCGAAAAGTATTCCACAGCTCCTGCAGGTTTTGTAGAAATAATTGGACACACCTGGCTCCCTCCCTCGCTCTCTCATTTCTTTCATTTGTGCCACATACTGCTACCTTCATACCTGCAAGGGGAAAAAAAGACTTTTTAGTTTTTGTGTGTTCTTAGAAGACAAATTTCCAGGTAATTTTAAATTAAAAGAATCTGGGAAATGAATTACTTAACTTTTTGCATTAATGATGAAAGGCACCAACTGTCAAAAAGTCCCTTCCGAAGACAGAAGGAAGTCACTTCTCTGTACACACTCCATCTGGGAGCGTGTGTGTTATGACCTGAACGTCATTACCGTTCTTCTTCTGAACCCCCTCAGCTTCTATTCATGTGGGTGACCTTGGGACCACCTCCGTCAAACCACACATGAGCAAGCCTGTAAAGTTTTCCCACATCAAGGTCACAGACGACAGCTCAGTTTCGGTTCAACCGCGATGAGCCCCAAAGGTTATGTGCCACCCTGAGTACCAGGTTCCTTGGACCTCCTTGAGCTGAAGCTGAACCTGAGAAGCTCAACTAAAGCCAAGAACAGCAAGGTCATTCTTCCAGCTTTTGTCTTCTCTTCTGAGAAGCAGTAGTGTTTTCGCAGGATGCCTGCAAAATTGCGTTGGCACCACAGCTTCTTCGGGTCATTCTTCTATGTGAATGTTTGCACTCACAGTTCAGCTCGCAGTAATTCTTCACCAAACACCACGTTTTCAGTACACCTACTGCGGAAGATCTGTTTTGTCTTCATCGCATCATTTTTATGAAGCATCTCTGCCTTTTCCACAGGCCGGAGGAGAGGAGTGCCAAATCAAGACTTAAACCGGCAGATGGCACATGCACATGAGGAAACTAACAAAGCATTGTGAGCACAGACACATCATAATGGAGGAGGATATTGGTACAGAAACCGTATACAACCTTCCAGCCAAGCTTCCTTTCTTTAAACCAGGCAGGTTGGGAAGAATTTGTATTTTTTGATAAACCTAACTTGGGTTTTTTAAGGAATAAATGTATTTACTTGTCTCCTAGGTCTGGTAAGAGCCACCAAGAATAGCTGAACTTCTGCCAGGATGGGTGATTGTAGTGGCCTCACACAGAAGCTTGTGGAGGTGTTTGCCCTGAGCAAAAAAGAAAAAAAAAATCTAAATAAAAATCTAAATACGCACACAGGCCAGCATTTAATGTCTCTGTTTAGATGGTGGAGTTATTCAGACAGGACATCTGCACAGGCACCTTGTCGAGCACCCCTTAGCTCAGCGGGGCACGAAGACATTCAGATGCATGCGGCAACTTGGAAATTAGCAAACCTTTTTTGGAAAAGTTCCCCTGGCAATGGTCCATAAACTCATGTCCTGAGGATTAATCCATGACGTCATGATTGGGGGGGCTAGACAAATGAAAAGCAACGACTAACAGGTTACACAAACATTAGATACACCTGAAATGAATGTCTCTGGGCAGTCACTTACAGTTCGTGTGGTTAAAGGCAACCCAAGCTACTTAGCACCCAGGGCAACGTCCACAAACTACACTGCATAGTACATTCTGGTCGCACTCCTTCCATAGACGTCATCTTTTTATTAAATACGCACATCAACAAAGCATCATATATGTGTGACAGTAAAGCTTCCATCCAGATTGTACTTCCTGCACGTACATACAGGCATCTGATGGCACCTGCACCTTTGTATTAATCTGACCTGAGCTGCTGGCTGTTACTGATGCAAGCAGAATATTTTTATTTATTCCACTCATTTTAGTCACTCCAAAAACTCCACTTTTTTTTAAATCCCAGAAAAAAATAGCTGCTTTGCAGCCCTCACGCCTGAAGCAGACCATCCCACTGTCAGGAACCGGCTAGGGGGCGGCCTGCCTACCCATTGCAGCGGCACCAGATCAGCCCATTAGATCAGTGATAAAAGGCATAGGGCCGGACAGCTCCAGCACAGGATCTCATCCATAGTGGCTTATGGTTAACCCAAAAATGCTATCCCCACGCTTCCTTGTTCTGTGCTAAATGTCTTTTTCCCTGTGAACCAAACCCCTCGTGTCATGTCCGCAATTGGGTCCCTTAACCCGTCCCCGTCAGCGTCTTGACACTCACACTTTACATTGCTCCAGCACTGCTTATATGGTTAGAATTCAGCCAAATAACCCACTTTTAATGTCCTCACAAAGCAAGGTCAACACTCTAACGGGTAGAAATACTCTAGTTAGACTCTAACTTTATAAACGTCACATTTTTTCTTTCGGTATTCCATGTTTGAATGCACATTTCTTTGCACCACCAATTATGTTTAAGTAAAGACAAAGCAGCAGTGAAAGTAGCATTTAAACATCAAAAAATACCTTAGCCAATGTAAGAAAAAATGATTCTAAAAACTTCAGCAACTGTTCCTTTAGCATTGACTAAATGGATAGTGTAGTTGCCATGTACATTCGCCTGGAACAGGCCCAGCAACAAAGACATTTTTTCCTCAAACTTTCTTTCAAACAGTTCAGATGGAGAGTAGGGACGATCGAAGCAGCCTGCTGTGAAATGATGTGCATTGCTTCGGTTTACCAGCCAACATCTCCGATCTGTGTACTTGTACAGATGTCAGTTTGCACCTGGCAGGTCGCTCATGCTCAGTGCTGCAGGGCCAACAGAGATATTGCTTAATAACATTCAGAAGGAACATCAGAGAAAGAACTGTTCATCAAAACATGCACTTTAGGGTAGTGCTCGGTGCTCTGGTAACAGTAAGACAATGAGACAAAAGCACCTTCTCAGGCACAACTACAGGAAATTGGCAGTAATTCCGCACCAAATTTAAAGGTGGAGCAGCGCTCTGCTTCTGTTTATTATCTGTTCACTTGTGACCAGAACAGTAGTGGAAAGCGGGGGCTCCCATGGACGTGTTGAGGTGTGTCTGCTTCATGGTGGAGACACTAATGGGTCCGCATACTGCTTTCTTCCAATTTCCGGTAATGAGAAAAATAAGTGCCCACAAATCACAACAACTAACCAAAAAGTACTCAGTAGCTCGGAAGGAAGGAAAAGGACAGAAGATGTCCTGGTGGCTACAAATCTTTTAACAAGAACCTTCTTTCTTCACACCACCCTCAGTCATGTGGACAGGAAACAGGGGAACTATGTGAGACTGCTGTTCATAGACTACAGTTCAGCTTTCAACACCATTGTCCCCCACAGACTGTTCACTAAACTGAGAGACTTGGGATTGAACTGCCACCTGTGTGCCTGGGTTCTCAGTTTTCTCACAGGCAGATCACAGGTGGTGAGAGTTGGTAGTCGCACCTCCGGCATCATCACACTTAACACAGGAGCTCCACAAGGTTGTGTACTTAGCCCTCTGCTCTATTCCCTCTACACTTACGACTGTGTGGCCAAGCACGCTTTCAACTCCATCATCAAATTTGCTGAAGACACGGTGGTGCTGGGCCTCATCTCCAACAACGATGAGACACCATACATGGAGGAGGTGGAGAACTTGGCATCATGGTGCCAGGAGAACAGCCTCCAACTGAATGTCGGCAAAACTAAAGAGATGGTGGTGGACTTTGGTAGGCGACAGCAGCGGTCCTACACCCCTGTTAAAATCAACGGGACTGCAGTGGAGAGGGTGAGCAGCTTCAAATACCTGGGTGTTCATATCACTGAGGATTTGACATGGACTGTACACATTCAAGCTCAAGCCAGCAAAGCAAAGCAGCATCTTTACCACCTCAGACAGCTGAGGAAGCTTCAGGTCTCTCTGGTGATCCTTAAAACCTTCTACTCTGGTGCTGTACAAACTGTTCTGTCTCAGAACATCACCTCCTGGTTTGGGAATAGCTGTGCTCGCGACATCAAGGCACTGCAGAGAGTGATTTGGGCAGTGGAACACTGCACCAGATCTGATCTGCCATCCCTATAGGACATTTACACCAAGAGATGCAGGACCAGAGCAACTAGGATCATCGGTGACCTGTCTCATCCCAGCAACCGTCTGTTCGACCTGCTGAAATCAGGCAAATGTTTCAGAAGTATTATGGCCAGAACGGAGAGGGTCAGGAGGAGCTTCTATCCACAGGCCATAAGACTTCTGAACCCAGACATGCCATCACAATCCTCACAAACCAGGGTTTACTATATCCATTGACTGCTCCCCTCACTGTCACTGTCCCCATACTGTAACTTAAGGTTTTATTTATTTATTCATTTATTTATTTATTTATTAATTTATTTATTTGTGTTTGTTGACTTCTTGAAAATGTTTAGTTGTTTTTGTTGTCATTTGTTTTACTCGTTGGAATGGAACCACACACAGTCTCCTGAATCAGGGCACATTTTACTACATGGTACTGTATACTTGGTAACCATGTATGTGACAAATAAATTCTTTTGATCTTTTGATCTTTGATTTACCAAACTGATCAAATTTGATGAAATTTAAATGAAAATTTAACTGACAGCCCTTTCCTTTCATTCCACCAATAACCAGTCGTTTAAATGCAGTTTCTCACAAACTTTCAAGTAATGGAAACTTTTCTCAGAAAGAGTTGCTTTAAGAGTTGGGAAGATACGAACAGAAGGTGAACAAGCAATAGGTGATCCAATGGCTTCTACATTTACAAGTTTTGAGGTGTCATGAAGTTTTGTCCATTGCCCCTCTGTAGCAAAACCTTAAAGTTTATGTGCAGTGCTACCTTAAGCTTCAAGGTAAATAACTTACAGCTCAGGTTGTTCTTTAATTTATCCTAACTTTGTTGTTGTTTCTTATTACAGTTGTATTGGGAAACAGTGAATTTCTTTTGACCTGTGGGGTAATAGAAAGTACCGGGGGAGCCACTGGGGAGCACCAGCACCCTGGTCTTGCTGAGGCCATGGTTCTTTAATGGGATTTCTTATTCACACAAAGTCATAAATAGCCTTGCCATGGGACCCAGGTCTAGGCATGTGCAAGAGCCATCCTGGCTCACCAGGAGGAGGGGCTGTCTTTCCTCTCCTACTTTGATGGGCTGAATTTTAGAGAGAGAGAGACTGCCTTGCCATGCCGTCCCTGTCCAAAAAAAAGCCTCTTACAGACCATTTATCCCTTTGCTTTATGAGGGAATCCGTCTTGCGTGTGGCACTGCAAGATCTGTTAGCTGACATTTACGTTTAATCATTTTTCAGTTGCTTTTCTGCAAAGCAAGGAAACAACTCAGACAAGCAAAAGTGCATTTCACCCGGAGATGGAGAGATGCAGAGACGGACACCGGCACATCACAAGGGTTGCTGCACGTAGAATTGATCGCACAGTTTTGCATCACGTTTGACTCACATAAGTCACAGAGCACGCACACGCATGTACGGACGTGCACACACACACTATTTGAGTCAAAGAAGCATTATCATTCACACATTACACTCTTGCTTACGTTCATTGTTCCATTAATACCTTTTCAGGAGCTACATTTGTCACTTGAACGTGATCGGGTTTCTCAGCGTTTAAACGTTCCTGATGGGTAATCTGAGCGCAGGAAGGACAGACGTAGTTCCTACACTCCTAGGACTGATAAGGTGCCCTCAGCTGACTGGATTTGCACTATGACTGAGTTTATCAGCTCTGCACTTCTCAATCTTTTCCCCTCACGCTGGACTGCTGCTTCCATATGCAGGATTATTCTATGCAGTGCACAGTCCACAACCTCAAACAGAATGGCAAAACAAATTTTATTGGAAAGGAAATGTACTGACTTCCAGGATTAAATTCAGCCACGTCTGTTTATGTTTTAATAGCTCATCGCTGGGGGTTGCCCAACTGTTTTCAGCCTGTGGTGCCAATGCGGTGCCGTGCCCTTGGCAGTCCCAAAATGTTCCGTTGACCCATAGAACGCTGCGGTCCATTTCTGACAGGTAAAGCAGCAAAGCAACGTGACAGTGATGGCCTGAATGGCTGAATGAAGAGGGCGTCTGCCTGCATTTTAAGCAAATTGGAGTCTTTCCATCGATCTGCCAGTGTGAGGAAACCAAAAAAGATCTTTTGTCATTTCTCTGCCTTCAGATAAACTCCTCCCCTCCTCCTCCGAGTTTAGATAAAATGCTGCTGTCTGGACAGTTTAATGAAAAGAGTGAAAAGTTAAAACAACACAGCTGGCCTAATGCTGTAATTCTTTTCAACAGAATAAAAGAAAACCAGGGCAGTGGCTACAGTTCATCTGTTTCAACCATTTCTTTTACTGTCAGCTAAGGAGTGTTGCAGGCTTGGCCCACTGAAGAGATGCAGCATTTCAATCCTTAAACAACTTTAAACACCAAATTAAACTGGGACGACCTGATGCTGCAATGGAAACGTTTGTGGCTTTGAAATAAAGCAGGAAAAAAGTGCGCCACAAAAATTTGCCCTGGTCTGTGATCTTCATTCACATCTTTGCAGTTTCCAGAAACCACAAGGCCTCTCCCAGCTTTTCCAGTGCAGTATTTCTTGTACTTCTCATTATCGGGAGAAGTGCGATGCCACAACCCTAACAAGGCTCACTGTCTGCTGGAGCTCCTGCCAAGCACCTGGGAATCGCTGGATCTCAAAAACCTTCTCATCCACAGAAAGACCGTCCCTTAATGGCAGAAACAGCTACCAGGTAGTGGTTTTAGATAAAGTCGACTTATTTGCCTGTAAATATAATTTTGCAACTGCCAAAGTAGACTGGGCTTCACTGTAAGGCTCATGTTTTAGGTGAAGATGACAAACACCATGATGCCGGATGCTGGCCTCCAAGACCAAATCTGTGCAGTCCTTTACAAAATCCTGTGCCCTTGCAAAAGCAGCATAAAAGTTTAAGCATACATTCACTCTGCCTTTTTAAGTGGTCTGCAGACTGCACCTTTCGTTGCTTTATTTCCATAAGGAAAGCAAAGATCTGCTCTCTTCAAGTCCTTTGCATCATTTTGCCCAACACTTTTCTCCACCAACACTCCTCTGGGTATTTGTGATGCGGCCATTAATTTTAATGCTGAGTCTGACAGGCTTTCTTTCCAAACACATCTGGCAGACTGAGCTGAGGCAAAAGCAAAAATCGCCTTGGCCCCCATTGGTAAAGGTGAAATTTAGAAATGAGGTGGGGATTTACAAACAGGTAGATGTTTGCTGCCATCTGGTGGTGGAGAAGTGCATTGTTTTGTGAAGGAAAGAGACCTCATGGAATATTTTTAGCCTGGTCCCTTCAAACTGTGTGCATCAACTGTTTGTAATGGTGTGTTTATATGCTTGTTGGTTGTACGCGTGTGTCCACTGGCTAGTAAGCCACAGATTCGTGAGACGGACTCCCTCTTGCTCGTGGTGTTCATTTGAAAAAACAGGTGAGTGACGAGAAACCCTCGCTGCTCTGCGGACAGCATCTACATTCCGATAGCGTAGTCCTTGTTTTTTTACACTTGCAAGCTGTTTGCCAACCTTTAAGATGCACACCTGGGGAGAATACATAAGGATAAAATATGTTAGTGTCCTTCAGAATTTTATTTTGACCAAACGCTTGATGGAAACGATGGTGTCAGGAAGCAACACTCTGCTTGATAGCTTATTTTAAAACGGGGCTCTGTTTTAGGTTGGAGGAACAACACGCTGAAGTGTGCTGTCTGCACGAAATTTGGATTCCAGACGTTACGACTTGGTAGGACCACCTTTAACTGTAAATGAAAGGTTTTTGGGGCTAATGTGGGCCCCCTTTGCCAAGAGTCTAGAGGAGGTTTTGGCCGCCCTCTTCTGCGTTTGTGTTGGTTGGGTGATGCCAAGCTGCTTACCATTTTTAAATTTAACATTAAAAAAAAAAAAAACAAAAAAAAAAAAACAATCCCAGCCCACTTGGATTTACGAAGGAAAAACTGGAAACCACCATGACAGAAATCATGTTTTTTTCTTTGCTTGCTTTACAATTCCTTCACTGTGTTGTTTTCCGCCTGTATGGCTTTATTTACCTTCATCCCACATTTTCGACATCTGATAACAGAGCAGCTGTGGAACCACAGTGTTGGCATAAAATGTAGATTTTCCACATGATTCATGCAGAGGAATATCATGTGATTCTATGGTGTGAGCTGGGAACACAGTGTTGCTGGAACAGTGACGCCCACACAAGGATGTTGACTACGAGCTTCCTGCGCAGCTCCGGGTGACGGTCACCACACAGTGACAGCATGGAATTGGCTTGAAGCGTTTTGTAGTTCTCCAACCGGCTGGACTGCTGTTCTTGGTTTTGTGACTTGCAGGAATCCACACCCTCTAGCTTATTTCCAACACACACACACACACACACACACAGAAAGACCAGTGTGCTGAATACCTGTCACTTCCCATAGAGCCTCAGGAGACAAATTGCCTGTCATTCGGTTTAGTGACAAACTTCCTTGACCGATGGCCAGGCATACTGTAGATCCCCAACCACAACAATCTGTTACTGTCTAATACGGCTACCTGTCAGGTCCGCCCGACGGTGTGCGAGATCCGGTGCAGTTTGTGTGTGTAAAGGTACACAGTAAAAACAAGATGGGTGTATTTATTTTAAAATCAACCATGCAGGTTTTACACACATGCTTGGTTTCAGCCCTGCCTTCTGCTGTGTTCTCTAGGACACCTGTTCTATACCATAAATTATTTTTATTACAAATCATTCTGCGGTGCTTCACCGTCAGCAGCAAAGTTATTAATCTTACTGGAAAAATACCAGAAATTTGGTATTGATAAACTTTTGACCCATAAAACGTTATCAGCCCAGAAATGCAGCGCAAAGTGTGTTGCTTTTGCCTTGAACAGAAACTTGTGACCCAGGTGCCAGTACAACCAAAAGCAAAGCAAAGCATCCACGGTGAAGTTTTGTGCTGATCTTTAACCGCTTTTTTTGTTTTTCCGTCACGTCATTAAACAGACTTTCCGCTGAACAGCATCTGTTGTTCAATTCAGGCAGCTTCCCCTTCATCTCCTCTGTCAGTTTCCCTCTTTTCTTTGAAATAATATTCAAATGCCTGGGCACACATGCCTGTACCTGACCCACCGGGTCTTTCTGTCTTTTATGATTTTCCCACTGTCGACTAATTCATCCCGTACATTCGGGAAACCGCTGTAAACTTCTGGCCGCATTGAACATTATTAACCATCTCCGTTCTTGCCCCACTTGTAAAAGATTTCCTTTTCTTGCTGTGCTGTTAAACTGAATAACTTTTGTTTATCAGATGCACTGTTTCACCAAAAGTATGTGGACACCTGAGCATCGCACCCATATGTGCTTGTTGAACATCCCATTCCAAACCCATGGGCATTAATATGGAAGCCCCCTCCCCTTTGGCTCCTATAATAGCCCCCTACTCTTCTGGCAAGGCTTTCCACCAGATTAAGAATTTGTGTCCGTTCAGCCACAACAGCATCGGTGAGGGTGCGCATCGATGTTCAGGGTGAGAAGGCCTGGCTGGCTGGCTGGCGGTTGATGTTTCAGTCCATCCCAAAGACATTCGGTGGGGTCAGGGCTCCGTGTAGCCACTCAAGTTCTTCCACACTCACCTGGATAAACCAAATGTTTATGGGCACAGTCATGCTGGAACAGGAAAGGAGCTTCTTCCCCAAACTGTGACCACAAAGCTGGAAGCACACAGTTGTCTACAGTGTGTTTGGGTGCAGCTGAAACAGCTCAGCCCAGCCATTAGAAGGGGGGTCCATATACTTTTGGCCATATTGTGTGTGTGTTGGGGGTGGGGCAGTATAACATCAATAATCTTTCAACAGAAACCAAACGCATGCAGGAACACCTGATGCAGGAGGTAGAGGGTTCAATGCAATAAGCAAAGCATCTTTTAGGTAAATAAATAAACAAGGGGGAAATAATATATTCAAAATCCTTAAGTTGGATGTTTGCTGCTGGAGGTACAGGCAGACGCAGTTCCAAGTAGCCGGGGTGTATTTTTGCAGCGTGTGGTTTGTTAGTGAGACTGTGATCCACCTTCTGGGAGGCGATGGGATCTAATAAACCGTTCATTAAAATGATTTTTAAATGACGAAATATCCACCGCAATTACTTGCAAAAAACGGATCCAGCAGCGTGAATATTTGTGTCTTTTACGCTCAGTGTAACCTGCACCTGCAACGCCAAGCACCGGAGGGACCCTGGTTGTCAGATTTAGTCCTCTATCAAGTGACACATTTTCACCGTGCGAACGGTGTCTGTCAGTTCCTCTTCGGTTCCGAAATTCGGATAAAGCATGAAAGCATTTTTAAAGCCCCACTGTTTTCTAAAAGCCGACTGTTTGTAGACCGCGGGCTCCTCGTGGCCTGTTTTCACCCCCCAGCAGAGACCTGTGGCAGCACAGCACTGGCAACTGTGAGGTAATTGCAGAAAATACATTTTCATCTGCTATCATTTTATATTCATATTAAAACGCGTCGCATTTCCCACACACGTGCGTGCCTCTAACAGGTGCACATCTCTGCGGCAACCCGGCCTGCATGCATTTCCGCACCGGAGCATCGTTTTTACTTTCATTTCACTAATTCCCACATCCTGCTTTAAACGTGGGCCCAATCCTTCCCCAGGCAAACAGTTGAAAAGTCGTGCCAAATACGTCTAAGATGACAGCAAACAAGGACTGTTGGTCGAAGGTCCACACCTTCACAATAAAACCAGAATCCATACAGTTGGTGAGCCAGTCCAGCAGGAGCAACAGCTGATTTCCTCAAGCTCAAAACATCACATTTTTCAATGGAGCCAAACAGAGAAGATGATAAACACAAAAATAGAGTTTTGAAAACTGCAGCTTTTCTGTTTGTTCTTTCCGGTTTGTTTTTTCTTGGTAAGTCAATAAACATAATTTTTTTTTATGCCAGTTGAATGTTTGAATACGGTTGGGTGGCTTGACATTTCAAGATTTAAAGAAATGCTTCAGGTAAATACTTTTGTGTAAATGCTCCTTGATTTGTGTAGTAACTGAAGAGCACGGAATGAAGAGTCATCACTCCAGGGTCATGAACGCAGATGGGACTGGCAACACTCCTACTGTCACCACCACCACCAACTCCTCCACCACCACCAACTCCTCCACCACCGGCTCAACCAACTCCTCCACCACTACCAACTCCACCACCACCAACTCCACCATCACCAACTCCACCACCACCGGCTCAACCAACTCCTCCACCACTACCAACTCCACCACCACCAACTCCACCACCACCGGCTCAACCAACTCCTCCACCACCACCAACTCCACCACCACCGGCTCAACCACCAACTCCACCACCACCGGCTCAACCAACTCCTCCACCACTACCAACTCCACCACCACCACCACCACCACCACCAGGTCCACCAGCAGCAGCCCTGGCACCAGCGCCGCTACTTCTATGAACACCGTGTCCAGCACAGCCACCCCCACAGCCACCATCACTATTACCGTCCTAACTGTCACCCTGCTGAATTTATGTGCTGCCATCTGAACCCACAGCACTGTGGAAGGAGCCAAAACTCCGGTCAAATCTGCAAACGTCTTCATTTATAAGCCAAACAAATGGGTAACGCTGCTGTATCTGCAGTTTTCCTCCGAGCCTTGGTGCTCTGCATCAGTACCGATATATTTTCTTAGTACAAAGTAGGATAACTGAATACAATATTTTGTGCTCACAGATTGTCTAATAGAATAAGTAATACCCATACTGTAGAATTATGGATTAAATATGTTTAATTAAATATTTTGTTACATCACCTGAAGTAGCCTTGACATTTTTGTTTTGGAGAAGTTGCTATTTAAAGTGAGTTAGGCTGCATATCTCTATCAAATGCAGGGCTCCCGTATAAAATCGTTTCGGTTTCAGCAGCCGACTTCACTGCCTAGCAAATGTTTTTTAGAAATAAAACGTGGGCTGAAATATCGCTGGAATTAAGCATATTGCAAGGCAGAATTTTATATTTTTTTAACAATTTCCTGCTTAGAGAATCTCACGCACCTGTATGATGCATTAACGTTCCCACATCTCAGTTCATGATGCAATTTTACTTGCTGCACAAAAAACAAACTTACACATAATGAAGTAGGGAAGACGTTTCATTTGCACTTTTGAGGTACAAACTTAATACAATTGATTAAAATAAAAATAAAGTCCTGCAAAGAAAAAGGGAAATGCTGAGGCTATGCACTCGCTCACTATTGTGGAGATGATGCTATTTTTGCACAACTAATTCAAATGGTCTGCATGCAAGAATTCTGATTTCACCGCTAAGTGAAGCTAAAGAAAGTACAGCGAGGCCCCTTCTGGGACTCAAAACAAAACAACTTTAAATAACTATTTAAAATATATAAAATGTACACTATGCAAAAAAAAAATAAATAAATAACTAGAATCAACTAGAAATGTGCAATTTGACCGGTTAGATTGTATACAGTTATCAACGTGACTCCAGTAAATGTAGAATTTTGCATTCAGGGGTCATATTGATTTCTGTTGTTTTATACATGCAGGAAAAAAAAGCCAGAACTGTTGTTTCTGTTTAGAGCTGAAACAGAAACAACAAGGGGAATGCTTGTGTATAAAAGTGGTAAATTTATTCATCCATGCCTTATCAATAGCCTAAGGCAACTTTACAATGGAGTGGAGTGTCAGTCCATCAGAGTACAACAGCGCACTCATTCATCCCTACAGGTGGTTTAGTCACTACTATAACACATGTCTTTGGATTGGAGGAGAGACATGGGCAGAAGAGAAGGTTCAACCTTTGCACCAAATTTGAACCTTCGTTCAAACACACGCAGCCAGGTGAACGGCACAGATTTAAAACCGTGCACCCGGCTGTTTATTTCTTCCCCAGCGCAGCAGGGCCACTAGATGGCATCACGGTTACAGCCACCGCCTGCGGACTCAGAGGTAGCGGGTTTCGGTCCTGCCTTCCGCTGTAATGCTGTGGTGAAAGTTACTCAGCCTGAGCTGCCCCGGTAAAAATGACCCAGCCCGTATAAACGGGCAAGTTGTAAGGTCATCGTTTTAAGCTGCTTTGGAAAAACACATCTGCCAAACAACTAAAAGTGCAAACAGTTTTGATCTCACAAACTGTTTGCCCTAATGCTCCTAACACAGGAAAATATAGGGTTTTAAATGATACACATTTGGAGGCGGCCTTTAACAAATTGCAGAAATGCATCCAAAGAGGCGACGACTAAGCAGGATGAAGGGATGAGGAGTTTGTGGCCCGCAGCTTTAGGGATGCTGTGGCCACACTGCGACACTGTGGCTTTGAGCCTTTCAGGTTCTGTAAATGAGTTTGATGAAAGACGCAACAGCACCTTCAGACCACGGGTCGCTCTGGATCATCGGTGCCTACGAGCCAGGTACATTATAAAAACATTACAACATTTGTTTGTATAGCACATTTTCATACAGAATGCTGTTGCTGTAACCTGAAGACATGCATCTGAATTCCAGAAAGTAGGTGTGCTGGGTGCCAGGGTGGTGCCCTGGTGAGATGCCTGGCAGCGCTATGTGCACCTGTACAGTAATAAGAGCAATAACATTAATACTACACTTGAATTGCAATGCACCTGTGCACCTTTTCTTGCTTTAGCTATTAAGTGTGATGACAACGCCAGTAGTAATGAACACTTAGCGCACGGTCAAAAACACCGAAGCTAAATACCGTCCCGTTCCAGCCTAAGGACACCGGAGTCCACAAGACGGTGGGTTTGGGAACCAGGGATGGGGCAAGGTGGAGGCGCGAGGTGGAGGCGCGAGGTGGAGGCGTGGGGCGGCCTTTGCCGGGCACCGGACCGCGCCCGACGTGCACAGGCTGGCAGCTCCGTGCTGTAAATCAGCCTGACAAATGCAAGGCTGCGAAGAGCATTGGATTTACATAAAATACGGCTCATTACCTGCACGATGCAAATCCCTCGGCTCTGACATCAGATCCAGTTCGCTTTAATATAACTGTTTGTCATACATAAGTTAACATATTTAAGATGCAAATAAAAAAGGACTTTGTTTCCCCAACAGCACTACTTGCGCACACTGAGGAGCCTCGTGGGACAGCAAGCGTGAGAGCAGGAACAAACCGGTGCCAGTTTGTCATCCTATAGGCGCAGCGGTGCAGATGCAACACAAAAGTGCTGAATTACCCGAGTCAGAAACGATAGTTACGAGGAAAACGTAGCCGGAAGGGAATCGGCGGAGAGACGCCAGAGCTCTGCGTGTTTGTTACGGCCAAAATGCTTTCTGACGTTAATGTCCGGACGTCCTGCTTGCATAAGAACCGCCTTGACAATGAAAATTTTACACGGAGAAGCAACTTTAAATGCATCGCCGTATGGACGAAAGAGAAATGCTAGCTTAAATGATAAAGCTCCATCAACAAAGGATCTTTTAAAGGGAACATTCAGGCGCAAGTGAGGCTTTCTGGGCCGAGCCACCAGGTGTCGCTGCAACACAGTCAGGAAAAAGCCCGCCCGCCCGCCCGATAAATAAATAAATAAATAAATAAACAGACACACAGATAGATAGATAGATAGATAGATAGATAGATAGATAGATAGATAGACAGATAGATAGATAGATAGATAGATAAAATAAAACCAAGTTAGATCTGAGGTTCACTCAGACAAGTGTGGCTGTGCATTTGTTCTCATTTTCCAGGAAAGCAGTCCCATTATTTTCATTATGGGCTGTGCGTGTGGTGGGGGGTGCTGGTGTTTACAGGCCGTTGGACTGCGGCCGGGCGTAACCTCATTTGTTCCGTTTTCATAACTTTTTTTTAAAACAATGACTAATTCATATCTAAAAGCAGTTACATGCTGAGCAACACAGCAAAGGCTGAGGAAATAGTGACGATTTAATAAATAATTGGTCACCAACCCTCGCTGTAATTGCACAGCACAGAAAATAAATAAATAAAGTTAGTTTGGGCAATGAATCATTTTTGGCATTTTTACCTGAGCATTAGTTTTGTGTAGTGAAGTGCATTTGTCATTATGTTATACTAAGGCGTTTGAGAAGGATTGTTTTTTTTTTTTTTTTTTTTTTTTTTTGCATTTATGTGAAATCGGAATTTTAAAAAAGTTTGCGATTAGGAAAGTGTTCATTTTTCAAAATGAGCCTCGGGGTCCTTATTCATTTTTAAACACCTATTTAATTATTATCCAATTTTAAATGCTTAACGCTGCCCATCGTTCACACGCAGACAATCTCGTGCTTCAGCCGTAATTCTGGTCTCGCAGCCTTCTTGGCAATTCCAGCTCGCACCTTTCTCTAGGGCACAAGAGCAGAGCCCGTTCGGCCATCTTAAACCACAGTTTAAACATGGCATCCGCAGGACAGCTGATGCTTAAAAAAACTGTGCGAGATTATCGTTTTAAAATTTTATTTCTTTTAATTTTTTCTCAGGGTTATTGTGTCTAGTCATCGTGGATGCATCTGCAAGCTCTGTGCAAATCTGCATGGATAACTGACAGGGCCGCTACCATAACTTTACTTGTGGCTTCTTACGGAAGGTAAAGCGTAAACTTTTGCAACGATAATACACATGGTTTTGCATTACTTACATGCAAGAATTACCTGACTAAATCCAGAGCCTTACGTAGTTTTTCTGCACCACAGTTATAACAAAGTGCTTTCATTCAAAGAGACAAAATACTGTGTAAAATTCCGACTGTATCAAGACCCAAAAAAAGCACAATTTTTCAGAAAACACAATGGAAATATTTTAATGCCCATGGCGGACCTGGAGGCACCGTGCAGCTTTGTGGTTCTGTTCAAACTGGGCCGCAGTTGTGGCTCTTTGGAACTTGCATGTCATCCAGAGTACGAAGAGAAGGAAGCAGCTTGGGTGGCCCTAAAGTGCCCTTGGCGAATGCACGTGCGTGTGTGTTTGCTGGCCTGACCCGGCACACCTGAGCTTCCAGAACCCTCCGCGTCTCTGCCCGAGTAAGAGCTTCGCAACAGTGACTCAGTTTAGTCCAAGCTTAGAAATAAATACAACATCGGCCTTTAATCGCTCTTCTGTCAACTTCACATGACTCAGCACATTTTCGATACAGGCTTGTTAAAATTCATAATTACAAACCGTACTAAACACGTGTGCGTATTTATGTCAGCATCGCCGGAGATTTCACATTGCCATCCTTTTGGAAACAGCATGGTAAATTGCAGGTTTTTATCACTTTTCATCAATCCTGTCAGCTGAGAGCTGTTTATAGATTTAGACACGGCTGCATCATAATGCAGGCAGAGACAAAACAACACTTTTCCTTTGCAGTGTTTGTGACAAAAAAACAAGTTTTACATCGCAAATCAACAGAAGTTACTGTATTAGTACTGTAGTAGCGTAACATTGCTTAGAGCGAAAGATGGCCTACACAGAACTACAGAACTGGGTTATATTCCTGTCTACAAAGAGCAATTCAGCACACGCTTTATGGCCCGGTCAGCCATCGGTTCACCTAAAACGCATGCGTTTGAACTGGGAGGCACCCGGAGTGCCGGGAAGAAACCCACGGAAGGAGCCCAGGGAGATCGCGAAAGCTCAGCACCGTGTCCAAACCCAGGGCCCAGGACCTGTATGGCACCATTAGGAAGAGTTCTGGCAGCCTTTACCATTTTGTACAACCTGACAGTGACCCTGACCCTCCTTCTCATTTCTATTTGCTCCCTGTGACCTAATGCCGCCCTTTAAGAGAACACAGCTCTTGAATCGGTTCTTAGCTTTGATGCCTGTTGTGAGAACAGACTCGGAAAAACAGGAACCATTCCCTGCAGTCACTATACAGTCTTTGTTTGCCTTGCAAACATTTTCACATATTCATGAAAACAGTTACACCAGAACAAACTGGATTTGATGTATTTGGTGGTTTCTGGATCAACTGACACTTTGCACATTGACAAAAATGTGACTGACATTAAAGATTTCTCATCATTTCCACCAAACCCATGGGTTTGACCAGTTTGTGTATCTAAAGCTCAATCTTTTTTGTCTGTTCTTTATACTCGTTTTTCAAAGCACATACTTGGAATTTGGCAGACAGATACTTTTCACTAAGTGAGCTTTTTGGATTATCAAGTTAATCGAAATCCAGAAGGCTACTTACCACTTTAAAAATGTTAAATTCAGTCTCTAAAAATGTGTTTTCTTCCTTTTTTTCACTTCTCTATGACTGCCACATCTCACTTTGTCATGTCCACCTGCCCCACACCACTAAGAATACTTATATACTAAATACAGCCACTTTCATGGTAAAACAGTTTGATGATTATATAACACATAATTTACTGCCCCCCCCCCCCCAGTGCTACACCTTTTTGAACCGGGCAGCACCGGTATCTCAGCTGGTAAAATGCACCAAATAATGTTATTCATGCTACAACTCCAATACAAGCAAAGTGACAAAAAAAAATTATAACGGCATCTAACCCTCATGGAAGTTGAAAGTCAGACCAGCACGCATAGAAATTTTTGGACAGGGCTACTTCTGGAAAAGCAATGTCAACCCCTTATTTTCCTCCTTCTTGTGGTACAGGCGTAAAATAAACTCATGTGAAGTCCAAGAAGGATGCAGGTGCCACTGGGTAAGTATCTGCAGCAGGCCATCATTTTTGTGGCTATTTCTTGAAATGTGGTGCATGGTTCTTTGTGTTACTATGGCAACTGACTCCGCTTGTGTATACTCTTAGGACATGGTTGGTCAACGTACAATTTAAATTAATTCCCTTAGGTGGTCCCTCTGAGAGCTCACTCCCTCCTCCCCCCATTAATGAACAAGGCTTAAAAAAAAATTTTGACAGTACCAAAAAAAAAAATAATAATAAAATGACAATTTACATACATTTCCATTCACAGTGTTTCTCTTTGAAACGCTGCTTTGGGCGAATTGTTTCTGAGGTGCTTGATGCTGGAAGGATTCAGATTTTCTGTATTCAAGGTTTTGGCTAATGAACTGCACAAATTCACGCGTTAAAGGAAGAGCCAGCAACCGGAGGCATGAGTCCAAGCTTTTTACAGCGGCAGAGAAACGCCCGTCTGCTTGAGCGTCGTCCAGTTTACTGTGGAAACACCAAGAAGTCACAGTGTGTGTGAAACCTGCGCTGAATTGGGCTTAGTAGCATTCTGGTGTAGTAAAGGGCATTCAGAAACCATTCAGGCTTGATTAATGATCCATGAAGCTCAAACATTTTGCTTTGACTTACCTTTAATCTAAAAAACACATAAATAGCAAACATCTAATATGAGAATTTGGCAAATAGGTCAAGACCTCAGTGTGTTACCTACAAACATACATCCATCAGTTGTCCTCAACCACCTGTCCCATGAAAGGTTGCGGCAGACTGGATCCCATCCCAGAATCATTGGGTGCAAGGATAGGAGTATAAAAATATGTTTATGATCGTTTTCAGAGGGGTTTTCTGTGGCTCAAGTAATTTTGGCAGACTGGCTGGCTGCTACTGGGAATATTCAGCATCGTGCCAAGTCTTCTCCCTTTGGAGACAATGACCCTCACTGTGGTTTGATGGAGTCCCTGATCCTCACAAACATCTCTGTAACCCGTTCCACACTGACTGCTTTAGTATACATTTATATACTACTTACATATAAGACCCCCCCACCCCCCACCCCATTTGGGCTGGCTGGCTGTGCTCAATCTCCTGGATTAAATTATCAATTAAACGTGGTCAAGTGACAAGGGTGTCAGGCGGCTATGCAATAACTGAAAAACTGTGTTGTGCGCTGACTCAGGTTGCCTTTGTCTAATATTATATTTTGTCTAAAGATCTGAAACTTCTCAGTGTGACAAATATGCAGTAATAGTGGAGATTGGGGAGGGAGTGAATACTTTTTATAGAACTGTACTGCGTGTGGTTGAAGGATAGTTTCTACCAAGGAGACGTTCAAGCTCCCTTTGCGGTCTGATGGGAAGGGACTTGAAAACTATGAGGTCAGTACATCTTCATGCCTGCAAAATTAAAATTAAATTATGCTGGAAATAAAATTATGTTCCAAAAGATGGATGCTTTTAAACTGTGAAGCTCCATTTATGTTTAAACTGTCCTTCATTATTACTTCCTGCGCTGAGGTCAGAGGCACAAAGAATTACTGCTGATGATCCTTTTTTCGCACATTTTTTTCCAGGCTTTCCAAATGCCTAAATGGTAATAGAAAATATAAATAAGATTTTGTAAAACATTTCCCATTTTTTTACAAAGGCAATCTTTCACTTTCTACATTGATTGATTATTCCAATGTGAGATGTACCAGGGAGCTGAAATACATCATGTGGATGTTTGGCATGCTATTATTCCACTTTATCATAATATGTACTTTGGGTCGACCATAATTCATGCTCTGGGCCCTTTCACACTGCAGCCTGGAATAGAACAGCTGACAACTTTTCTGGCCATGATAAATGTTTAAATAAGCCTTAAAATGTTTTCTCTCAGAATGGCAGCCAGCCCTGCGTGGAGGCACAAAGGAGGGAAAGCAGCTCGGTTGTAATAATGCTGCACGCATTCGCTCATGTTTCTTCCCTTTAATGGTGCAAAATGCTAATTGCGAAATGCGACGCGGTGGTCTGTACATGCGAAAAGCAAAAACATTGTCGGTAGCTACTTTCACAGGGGCGGTGTTTTGCACATGAAGTACAGTAAACAACAACAACAACAACAGTGGCAGCTCCAGCATCTCATCCCAGTTTCTTTTGCATAATCGACAACAAAATTACACAACATATTTTTCCAAATTTTATTAAACCGTTTCAGCAGCTCCTCTCTTTGGGGATGTAAGGCGTTGGTTCTGACGGCACAGGAGGGACTTAAATAGGGTCGTCATGGCAACCAGGTGTTTGTTATTAAAAATTAGGCGTATGTATTGGGCTTAGCATGATGTTCAGTTGTTGATATTGTTGTTGAGTGATGTCGACTCATGGCAACTCTATGGATAGTTCTCCCGAAATGCATCTAGTAGGGGTATCCAAATGTGTGCGCGTGCGTGCGCGCGTAATGTTCCTTACCTGGTGCAACGGGTCCTGCGTGATATGTCTGTGTGTATAAAATGTCCCGTGCACAAGTTTGCTCTGTGATCGCACTTCTACTGTGTCCAAACTCTCCTCTTGTGCCGCATGTATGTGTTGTGAACATTAAAACAGGGACACTGGATACACAGATAAGGAATACGGAGGAATTAAGTTTTCATTTAGGGGTTGTTTTATATTTGTTTCAATTGAATAACCTTTGAGGCCCCAAAGCTTCTCCTTTGCCTAGCTTTCTGGCCAGAATGTGGGTGGGACTTCCCTTGTCACGGTCATCTTTTAGTTGGCCTGTCTAAAAGATGCTTATTTCTCATTGGTCCACTACTGCACCGCTCACACTTATATAAGCAGCCTTTGCACCCAGGAGAGGTTGAATCTCCATGTAGATTCCTATCCATACACAGAAGCAGATTGTGCTGAACTCCTGGTTGTGCTGCATAATTAAAGTACAAATTACAATTGTCTGGTTTGCTGTTTCTTGTTCAGTAGTACAATTCTTCCATATCTACATCACCATAAATTATCCTAAACATAAAAAACTATCCAGTTCACATGTTTGCTGCTTCCACAAAATTGAGAAGCAAGAAGGTGGCTAGCTGAGTAAATAATTTACTTGACTCTTCACAATAAATAATCGCAGCTTGGAGCACAAGTAACCACCCTGAGGGAACATATGAGCTAACATGGCTGTTGTTGGCAAAATACTGAGTACCTCAGCATCACCGCTTGGTGCCACTTCAAAACCAGTTGCTGACCAAAAAGGTTTGCTAAATATCTGTATCGTATTTCAAACAGAAAGGCTTGGGTTTGAAAAAAAAATCAGATTTAAAAGTGCGAATGCAATGGCTTTGTTAGAGCAAATGTGAATAATTCAAGCGTTCACAAATCAAGGAATCCATGCATTTGGCTGTATGTATTGCCCAAACCACGTCACTGTGGACACTGTGTATTATCTAGAGAGTGATGGTAAACTGTAGGAAATTTCACCTCGTGCAAAATATTGCTATGTATTTTATAAAGCATTTTAACTTGTTGGCATCAACCGAATTAGAAAAAATTAAGTGCTCACGTGCATTTTTGTTTACCATTGTCACAGCTTCTTTCTAATCCAAACAACAATGACAGTATGGTCTGTGGCACATCTTAATTTTATCTTTGAGTTCCATCACCTCCTGAATGTATAATATTTAAAGTAGCATTGACGTTACTACACTAACATTCCCCCCCTCCGACTAATGGATGACGCTTCATTAAACATTAATGGCGAAGTCACCTTCTGTGAAGTCTATATTTTCCAGCGATAATGAATATTTCCCAATTTCATGTTGTTTTGCTGTCTGTCTCTCCGGCAGCATTGACACGCCATTGCCTCTACAATTAAAATTCGGTCTTGAGGTCGCTCCCATGCATTTTATTTCGACTGTTTAAGTTACTGAAAGTAGTCATAAAATTCTGCCAAAGTGTAAACAGTAACTGCTACAGCGTTACATTACATTGCAGGAGAGTCAACCTATTGTATAGCCAAGGCAGGAGAGAGACTGTAAGGGAAATAATTTGCTTCAGATGTGCAGATGAACATGCTTGGATTTTTCCAGCCACTGTGCTTTCTGTGGCGAACGTGCTATTTGCAAAGAGATGCTCTGAAATAAAGAAATCGTAAAGCTTATTAAGAGAAGCTTGCTTCTGCTCTTGTAGTTAATACGCTGTTAAATAATGTATGATTTCATTTCCTTGCAGCGGTTTAGCAGTAACAGAACGGTGACTTTAATGGTGCCTCGCACTTTCATTGATAGAAATTTTATTTCCGGCTTTTAAAGTTGCCCTCGTGCCACCTCTCCTTGTTGTAGTCAATAAATAAAAATATGCAACATGGAGAAACTTTTAAGAAACCAAATGTACGTAATAAATTTTGTTCAGTGCTTCTGGCCTTAGTCATTCTGCTTTCAAATACTCGATACTTTCACCCAGAATTTCAGCCGTTATTTAACTGTATTAAAATTCATGCATTCATGAAATTACGCTTGGGTAAGTGCACATAAAATACATATTAGACGTCTATTTTCTTATACATAACAGTAACTACTGCAGTCGATGGTTTTTTGTCCCAACTGCTAACCGTGGCTGGCATCAGCGTGGTTGCTTTACACAAAAGACTTTATAGCGCATTGCCTAAATTAGCAGAAAAAAAATAAAACTGCGTGTTTCCCATCTCAAACTCCCAGTAATGTGATTCTATAGTCATTTTGAACCTTGGAAAAAATCATTTTGTCACTTACCAATTTGTTTGTTTGTCTACGTTTGCTTTACATAAATGTTTCACTGGGTAATTCATAGCTTCAAATATCGTGTATGTTGGTACCTTGCTGGGTTCTGCACCTTCTACGCTGTCTGTTTTATTCTGGTCAGCATTTGTGGGTGCCTGGCACCGATCCCAGCAACCCTGTGCACTGGGCTGCAAAACAACACCCTGGATGGGAGACTAGACCATCTCAGGGTGCAAACTTCATTTGAACATAGCAAATATAATATGAAAATTAGGGCCGAGTTTTACATTAATTATTCATTCACTACAGTGCATTATAATAAAAATGAAGTGGATTACTGAAGTAGGCTATAGAGAGCAGACAGAAATAAAAGAAACTGACAAAATAATAAAGAGGGGGCACATGTAGTCTTGCACAGCCTGCCTCACTGTAAGCGGGTGCTTTGTTTAGTATGACATACCTCTCCAGTGGAATATGTAGCATATGCATTAGGTATTTAAATGTAATTGTATCAGACTTCAATCTGCAACCGTGCTTTTTGTACATCTTGCACATGTTGCTTTCTGGCATCTCATTTCAGTAAAGTGAAGGCACTGAAACAATAATGACATCAAACCTAAAAAACAAAGAGCGTTTACTACGTTAGAAAAAGCCGCCACAAATGCCATTGTCTGAAGCTGGAAAAAATTCTTTTAAGATGGCCCGACTGTAGATGGGGTGGTGTGTGTGTGTGTGTGTGTGTGTGTGTGTGTGTGTGTGTGTGTGTGGCCACATTACCCACTTGTGGTAAATGGAAGATGCTGCAGATGGACATCCATATTTATTAAAAATAAAAAACACTGGAAGACATGAATTGTAATCATGCCCATCCAATCTGTTGAAATCTACTAGAGATGGTGGGCTTCAGGGGCTTCATTACCACTTGCTTGGCCCACAGGCCCAGAAAGAGTCGGTGCGCTCTAATTTAAGAGGGTTCTTTCAACTACAGCCCTGGCGACAATGGAATGTTAATTATTGTGGATAAAAATTATCTACAGAGTTCAACCAATCATTCCCATGTTAATTAAACCTTCTCTGAGAGAATAAACATGTAATCTTCTTACCATAAATTGTTGATGTACTTGAAGGCAACCAACCAAAGCATATTGATAAAGTACTTCAGACACATTCTACTTGAGTTCCTGCAACTGACCAAACTTTATTTAAATAACCTTTTGACACAAAATGTGTTTAAACAGAAATGTTATAATACTTTTGAATTGTGCTTTAAATGACACTGGCTGCGGTACCCGATGTTGCCCGGGTCAAAAAGGTGTAGCAGTGGAAAGATAAAAAAGCAATAATACATTATATAATCACCAAACTGTTTTACCATTAAAGTGGTTGTGTTTAGTATACAAGTAGGCACACTCCATATAAAGTTAAAAAAACTAAATATATATCATCAAACCTTACGACCCTTACATCAGCAATATGTGGAGCTCAGTATGTGTCATACATCATTTCTTCTTAATTTTTACATTTTTATTTGTTCACATATAACAGCTCCTGTGTTCAAACACTCACTTGGCACTGACAGCAACATGCAAGTTGGCTGTAGTGATTATATATTGCCAAACTTTTTTACATTTAAACTTGGAACGAGAAAATCTGTTGGTGCCACATAGGTCAGCATGTGTGTAGAGCATGTATGTCATCGTCTGCTCTGTGTGTGTGTGTGTGTGTGTGTGTGTGTGTGTGTGTGTAGTGAAAAAATCTGTCAGTGACATGTTATTGCCACACACACTTTCCAAGCCTTGTCAGAGAGCAAATTTTCAGTTTTCAAAATAATAAGTTGAACTAACTTGAGTTGATTAGAATGAGAAGTATCTGTGTACCAAATTTCAAGGCTGTGGTTTGAAAAACAAACCTGTGCATAAATACATAAATAAATAAATAAATAAATAAAACCAAACAAACAGATTAAGCTTTATAGCTATGGAGATCATTACACTACAAAACAAATGTTAACAGTAAACTTCTGATTAAAATGAGTTAAATTTAAAAAGTTAAATTTCTACTATTCATACTAAACAAAAAACAGCAGGTAAAGTGCAATTCAGCAGAATTCATTTAAATATTTTTCACAATTGAAACATAACAAAGAAATGTCTCTGATAACTGAGGTTTCACTGATACTGAGGAATTTGAGCAAGGCACATAGCAGACAGTCCAGAGTGTAGATAGGTCTTTCTCTCACACACACACACACACACACACACACACACACACACACACACACACACACACACACACACACCTACCTACAGTCATGCCCTAATACAGGCTTGAAATCTATGAATCCACCGGAACTTAACCTGTCTGACTCACCCTGGACTGTGATTGCAGCAGCTGAGTTATTTTTGACACTGGGAAGCTCTACACCGTAAGTCATTCAGAAACCCCAGAGGCAAACGTGCTCTACTTAATTCAGTTGTTGACATAATTTATTCTTTGACAGCGAATTGTATACGTTATCGACTTTTTATTTTCAATCTTAGTCTCTCATGCAATGTCTTTTGGAGATATTTGTGTTTTTGCTGGCATGAAAATTGTGTGCGGTGTGTAAGATGTGACCGCAGACAGATGGTGCTAATACAAATGCTGATCTTGCACAACTGGCAGCTGCACCGCCACCATTCATTTTAGCTCGAAAGCTAATTCATGCAGTAGAATATTTAAAAGTGTTCTGCTGATCCATGCCCTTTACCTCACAAGAGGGGTTATTAGGAGGCATTTCTCACCCTCTAAAGTGCTCGCACATAAACAGAAAGAATACCATCATGACATCATTTAATTTTCATTTATTTATTTTAATTTGTAGTGTTCAACTGGTGAAAATACCACTCAATCCGAAAAAGACATATTAGCCAGGCTTGTATGCTCAGGTAATAGGCGCTGGGAGGGAAATCCTGGGAATTATTGTGGGATTATGATGAAAAGGTAGAAGCCACTGAGATTATTATGTTTTATTAAGATGGCCTCAGTATTTATTTAGTGTGTATGAGGGCAAGTTAGGTTTGGCAAAAGAGAAAAGTGATTTGGCTCTGCAGCAGCAGGTCTGTCTGGACCAGCGAAAAAACAAGCTCAATCTTCTTGCTGCCAATGTGCTCTGTGGAAAAAAATGGGAAAAGAGCACCGCCAGGCAGTGAAACATTCAGATTTCACCGCAGATGTCTGTGCACATCTCAAAGGTTGTAATACCCATTTCATTTACTGTAAGTATGTAAAGTAGGCATAACACTGAAGCATTCAGGAATGTGCAGCATCAGGTATGTGTGCACAAGATTAAAGAAATACAGCATAGATACAATTATTTAGAAGCTGTACATCAGCAAAAAAAGAAGCAGATGAGAAATTTGTGCCAAAAGATACAGTGCCATGACAAAATATTTGCCTCCTTCCTAATTCCCTGTATTTTTGCTTATTCATAAGACTTAATTGTGTCTGATCTCCAAACAAATTTAGTATGAGAGAAGGGACAACCTGAGTAAACACAACACACAGTTTTTAAAGGATCATCTGATTTGTTGGAGGAAAATAGTTCACCAACACCCATATCACCCATGTGACAAAGTAATTGCCCCCCTAAACTTAATACTTGGTTGGGCCACCTTTAGCAGCAACAACTGCCATGAAACGCTTGTGGTAAGAGGAGATCAGTCTTTGGCATCGCTGTGGAGAAACTGGGCCACTCCAAAATTTAAATTTTGTTTTTTTCAGCCATTCAGAAGTGGACTTGTTCTTCTGCTTTGGATCATTGTCCTGCTGCATAACCCAATTGTGCTTGAGCTTCAGATCATGGACTGATGACCAGTCATTCTCCTTCAATATTTTCCACTAGACAGTTGAATTCATGCTTCCCTCGATTATGAAAAGTTGCCCAGGCCCTGAAGCAGTAAACCATCCTCACCTCATCACACTATCACCACCATGTTTGACTGTGGGTATTATGTTCTTTGTGTGGAAAGCTGTGTTAGCTTTACACCAGATGTAGCAGGACCCATGTCCTCCAAATAGTTCCCCTTTTGACTCATCAGTCCACAGAACATTCTCCCAAAAGTGTTGGGGATAATCGAGGTGTTTTTTGGCAAATGTTAGATGAGCCTTCATGTTCCTGTGTAGCGGTGGTTTTTGTCTTGCAACTCTCCCGTGGGCACCATTTTTGCTCATTATCTTTCTTATCATGGAATCATGAACGCAGACATTAACTGACCTGAGAGAGGCCTGCAGTTCTTTAGATGTCTGTCTGGGGTCTGCTGTGATTTCCCTCATATGTTTTTTTTTTTCTCTTTCCTTCTCAGGTCTTCAGGAAGTTCTTTTGATTGCCTCATGGTGTGCTGCTTCTTCAGACCCCTTATCCAACTCCACATTGCTGGAATGGTTCTATTTGCGTGATGTGTAGATTCAACAGGGTTGGCAGCAATCAAGCTTGGGTGTTTCTAGTTTAATTTAACCCATTGCCATTTAAATTTGGTGCATTGGTTGACTGACTGACTAAGGGGGCAATTACTTTGTCACATGGGTGATATGAGTGTTGGTGAACTATTTTAGTTGGTTGTAAGGCTAGTTTAGCACTGGGTAGGTATACATGGAGGTATGACCAGGTGCTAAGGTACCTGGCTGTGGCCATTGAAGACTGGAGGATGCAGGTACGATCGGGACATGAGGCTAGAAGTGGGGTGGTACAGTTTATTAGGGAGGGGGAGGAGGATAGGAGAGGCGGAGGTAGGAAGGAGATAGGTGTAGTAAGGGGGAGTAGAGACTGGGAGATGCAGGTTGACCTGGGAGGAAGGTTAGTGGTGCCCCAAGAAATAGTTAGTACGAGCATGAGACCAGATATGGTGCTGTGGTCAGCAAGCCAGCAGGTAGTTTATTTTATTGAACTCACGGTTCCGTGGGAAGGATCGGTGGACAACACTCATGAGAGGAAGAAGCTCAGATATAGCGAACTAGCGGCAGAAGTAGAGGGGCAGGGTTGGCGCGTGAAAGTGAGGCCAATTGAGATAGGATGCTGATTTATAGCCCGATCCACTTTGACGTTGTTTCACGAACTCAGTATCTGGGGGTGAAAGTTGCAACGGGCGGTGAAGGAGTTGTCACAGGCTGCGGAGCAAGGAAGTCTCTGGATCTGGAGAAAGAGGACCAGCACGGATGGGAGCGGGGTGGCGAAGCTCTGAGTAAGTGTTAGCGTTTAGTGGTTAGCAGGCGGCGGTGTCGGTGTGATTTAGTTGTGGTGGAGTGTGATATAGGTAAAGTAGGTGGCGAGGGGGCTTCTTCCTCAGAGATGACAGGTAGAAACAGCGGTGAGTGTGAGGACGCTAAAGGTAAAGAATAGGTAATGTGTGGAGTGACGGGGTGGTGCAGTGGTGTGCGCTGGGGTGGAGGGGAGCAGCTCCGGGACGCCTGAGCCACGGTCGAGCCTTCTGGAGGTGTCGTGGGCCTAACTCGACGAAACACCGATGAAGGAAGGTGCCCACTTGATAACCCCGATGAGATACCGCGCCATTGCTGCGCCACGCCATGTTTGGATTTATAGTTAGTTGCTGCTAGTTTTGATATGTTAGCCATTTTGTGGTGGCTAGGTAGGCATGCTGTGTGTTGGCTGTGGGATTGCCGTGGGGTTAGGATGGGGTAGAGGGTAGATGGGTAATGGGATCCCCTTTATAATCCAAGCTCTTTTATTGGCACTGTGTGTTTAATACGAACCTTCAACAAATCAGATGATCCTTTAAAAAGTGTGTGTTGTGTTTACTCAGGTTGTCCCTTCTCTTATACTAAATTTGTTTGGAGATCAGACACAATTAAGTGTTACGGATAAGCAAAAATACAGGGAATTAGGAAGGAGGCAGATACTTTGTCACAGCACTGTACCTGAGGACAGCAACAGTTTCGAAACCGGCAGGTTACATCATTGTCAATTATATGAACTGTGGCTGTCACACCTAGACAAATTCCGGGTGATTTGGTGATTCTAAATGGCCCTTGGTGTGTGTGTGTGTGTGTGTGTGTGTGTGTGTGTGTGTGTGTGTGTGTGTGTGTGTGTGTGTGAGTGTGTGTGTGTGAGAGAGAGAGAGAGAGAGAGAGAGAGAGAGAGAGAGAGAGAGAGAGAAAGCAAATGCCTTGTGACAGACTGGTGACCTATAGATAAGCTGCAAACCACCGTGACCCTGTTGGAGGTTGAGCTAATGCTAGATGGATGGAAGTCTTTTTCCTTCATTACTATTCAAATACCGAACTTGCAAAACAGATTTTCTTTCCTTCCTTAATTTAACACTGTAAATTGTTAATGTATATCATACACTGCAAGCACTTTAAGGATATAAGACAGTTTTATGTCATCTTACAACTTAATTTCAGGCCCATCAGGGAGTTTAAGTCGGTCTAAAAGAAGCAAATATTGTTGAGTTTTCTGCACAGATTTCTGTTCTTGTGCACAAAAGGTCACAATCAAAATTACCGTTAAATGGAGTAATTGTCTTCTGCACTTGGAGACCTGAAGGAGATCTTCAATACCGCAGCAGTAAACTAACCGTGATAAACTTTTAACAGGGTTAACGGAAAGGAAAACAAACAGCCACATGTGCGGTCATGTCGACAGGCTCCCCCCTCCAAATGCAAAGACGTGACTGCTCTCCCTGGACAAAGCATCCATTCATAATTGCTTGTTTTTTAGCCATCTGCGCTCAATCCCATGCTTTTCAGCTGCAATTGTGTTCCTCGTGTGACCTTGGATTGCATACCCACTTGGTTGAGGTTTGTGCTTCTATCTTATTGGATTGTAGCAGAAGAATGCACACTTCTTTTTTGAGCTGGCTTAAGTTATAATTCTATAAAATTGTAATTTTGAAAGTCTTTTTTCCTTCCTATAACCTTTTTTTCTCTTTTCATTAGAAACTTGGTCAAACTGTCATCGCGTAATGCATTTTAACTGTTATGCTGAACAATAACAGCCGCAACACAACACGCCGGGCTTGATTTTTACTGAAATTGAAAGTGTCTACAAAGGGGTGGGGTTGGGGGCATCACGTTGGGCACTGTGACACATACAGTTCTGATTTTATGAGCTTTACGACAAATTGCAGTTACAAATGAGATGTAAAGCCACTGTCACCCTTTGTAGTGGACCCGGAATGAAACACAACTTCCGGGAACTGTGCAAACATTAGCAGGTTAAATATTCTGCAGCCTTGAAACTTTGAGTATAACTGAAGAGGTGTGGAAAAATTTTACTACGGAACAAGCCAGAGTACTGTAATTATGCAGTCATGCAGCACAACCAGGAGTCTAACTGGAAACATTTGGGGGCTCTGCCTCTCTTCTGGGTGCAAAGGCCCTTATGTAAGGTGTTAAAGGGTGACATGTATGGTAGCGGACCAATGAGAAATAAGTATCCTGCAAATGCACCAAATTAAACAGGAATTATAACAAGGGAAATCCCACCCACGTTCTGTCAGGAGAGTTAGACAAAGGAGAAACTTGAGGGCTTTTCTTTTTTTCTTTAATGGTCAGCGAAGGTTAGGTGGACCACACCACATGAGGGAAAGAATTTTTTGGCCAAAACAGAAGGAAAATGATGACCCATCTGACTGAAAAAAATACAAAACAACTCCTCAATAAGAATTATTCCTCCGCAGAGGCAAAAACAAGAGTATGACTTCAGTCACACTGCAGCCCTTAATAACTGGAGATTGTCTCTTACATTGTTTTTCATGTCACACATTCCAGACTTGTAGATTTAGACTCCTCTTGCCTCATCCAAGAGTATTTGGAGATCTGAAGATTCCCCACAGACGTGGTGGAAATTAAATCTGAATAAATATTCCATAGGAAGTGTAAGAATAAAGAGCAAGGATTTCAAAGCGCTCAGGTGTTTGTTTCTCATTGTGCTTGAAGTTGTTCCTCTAAAGGACCTTGGGAGAAGAGGTGCACTAAGCAGTCAGTTGCGCTTCCATTTGAGCGCGCTAATTACCCCCGACGTCACCGTTGTGCGACCCCCTTCGTCCCTTGACGCCATGTTAACTGTGGTCTTGTCACAGTGTGGGCCAACAACAGTTGCAGAGCCGCGTAACAAAACAAATGAACGGCAAAATAATTACAGAGGACGTTAACGTGTCACATCCCCGGGCTCCGAGGGACAAGTTTTAATGTTTCTATACCTCAGACAATATTTCACATAACAAATTACAGCCTCGTGTTGTCGAGCGCAATGAGACACAAAATGAATGTGCTGATGAGCTTAATATCAATTAGTTTGTCTCCTTTCTTTCAGATGTATTATTTTATAATCCTTTCTGAGTTGCTGGAAACTTAAATTGAAATGCAGCTCAGCGGCGAAAGTTATCTGCATTCCGCGTGTAGATGCGGTAAAGAATGCTCAGTGTTGCGGCGGAATTGATGTTGGCCCTTCTGAAAAACTTTGGCTGCTAATAGACTATTGCCTTTTTTCAGATACATGGAAGTGCCAGCCTGTCAGTAACTTCAGCAATAGAATATCAACTGGATTAGAGGAGGGTGGGTTTGCCGCAGACAGAAAGTGGAGCAGTGCGAGTAATGGATTAGGTTGTCTTCCCCGAAGTGCTCGGGCTGGATTTAGGAGCAGTTTTCTTTCGGGTGATTTTTAAGTCATTAAGATGTATCGTGTCGTTCAGCTTCAGTAGGGGGTATCCTTAAGAGCCCCCAATTTAGCATCATGCTTAACCTGAGTAGCTAAAACAAATATCCGCTTGCAGATACGGTGACCTCTGCAAAAATTGCAGCCGCCTTTCTGCTTTGGAAATATTTACTTCACGTCAGCTCTCTTACTGTTTTGCCCACACGGTTTGGTTAGGATTAGGACTAATCCGTCATACCAGGTCCCCTACTAAGGCAGGTCGTCTTACCAGGGAGAAGGAGAAGTTCAAGTTGCATTTGGGGAGGGGCAGTTCCACCGAACCCGCTTGTAGCTCCTGAAATGACAAGAAGATGCAGAGCAGTGAGGCTTTGTCGAACCTCATCCAGGCATTCATGCATGTTCTCTCGCTCTGCCTAATGCCTCTGTCTCAGTTTGTAGACTAGGAGGATGTGGTGGAGCTGCCTTGTGGGAAATGTTGATCCAAGAAGCCCAGGAAGCACCAGATGCTCACAATGTCACCGGTGTTAACCACTCCATGGAGGTCTGGAATATAGTGGGGTCTCAAATAATTGGAGCAAGATATTTGAAAATAAAACGACCAGACCACAAGCAGTGCGTAGCTCACAAGTCCATACATTTAAGCAACAGTGGAATAGAACTGCAAAACAAACCCAGGGCAGACAGTTAAAGGAAACAGGGAAATCCTAGCAAACCCACCACTTTACTTTATCTAACTACTCAGCTGCACCCTATCCATAAAACAACAAAGCAGAATAAACAGACAGAGAAGCAATAGAGCAGGAAAACCATCAATGGCAGCAAAAAGGGCTACAAGGGCAAAGATGAAGTCCCTAGCATAGGATGGTGTTGCTCAGCTTTACCCAGGCAGTGCTTTTATCTCCAAGAGAATCCCTGTTTCTCTGCCTGATATCATGCGGCTTCTTAGGGTCAACAGTGATCGACGGGTTACTCGCCTGCTCCAGGTCGGGGTGCTAAAACGGAGAAAAAAAAAAAAAAAACAAATCGGACATATGAGTAGAAGTAATGGTGACCTCAGTAAGCTAGAGGAAGAGAATTCTTGGTTGGTTCTCAGAGCAAAGCACAGATTTCCAGGGCACAGGAGGCCAAAGAAGAACAAACATGAAGAGCAGCAGAGCAGGTTTTGGAACAAAGCAACAGTCACACAGCTGCAGGTAACAGAGCCAAAGGGATACAGCAGGAGCAGATCTTCTACAGGGGTGTGCAGGTGTGGAGCACAGTGGATGGAGCTCACTGCTTGCCAATAACTAGCCAGAGGGCAAAGGTGCAGCCCCAGCAGATGGATTTCTTATGAGCCACCGCACCTTGGATGAGCTGAGACTGCAGGAAGCCCAAACCCACTCCAGGTGAATAAGAGTTAGCAAATAAGTGTGAGAACCAGCACGGTGGCACAGCGAGTAATGCAGGTGCCTCGCAGCTCTTGAGCAGTGGCACTGGGTGTAGGTTTCAATGCCACTCTGTCTGTGCACAATTTACATGTTCCTGTGTTCATGCAGTTTTCCAGGTTTTCTCCTGGGTGGGTTTCCTCCCACAGTCCAAAGACGTGCATTTCAGGTGAATCTGCCATCCCAAATGACCGTGTAGCTACCCTCCAGTGGGCCGGCATGCTGTCCAGAGTGTACCCTGTTTACCATGGTGCACTGTGCCTCTGGTCCACTGTGGCCCAGGATAACTGGCTGTCAATAATGAGTGAGTGAATGAAAAATTTGTGCATAAATTAGAATTATTTAAGCATCCAGATGTTTAAAATGTTTCTTTCACACTGAAAGTGATACTTATTTTCCCTTATTTTGTATTCATGCAAACAATGACTGATGCAGTCCATTAAGGGAATACTTTTAAAATTTGTACAGATAAATTGCCTGTAAAAGGTTGGATTTTTGCCCAAGGTCAGCAGTGCTTATAAATGAACCGGAGACAAATATGGGAAGATCAAACCATGCATATTTTTACCCAATGAATCCCCAGCTGGGAAAATCTCTCTCAAATGCTTAGGTGAGGCTTTATATTAACCAGCCCGGTTGTAAAACCCTGAATAGATTGATGTCTTACTTACTCTGTTTGATGCTCCATGCTGAGATTAGTTAAATTGAAATGAAATTGGGTGTTAAATAAATATCTGGCGGAAACCTGACAGTGACAAACGAGGAGGTGAGGGGGATGCAGGGGTTCACTCTTCTTCGGAGACCCGTTGCACTTTCCGTGGCGTCCAAAGCGCTGCGCTGAACCTCAGTAACACCAGAGAGGTTATGTAGCTTTAAACGTGGATTTTTGAACTTAACTAAATGAACTGAACTAAATGCAATAAAAACTCAATGGAGGCTGCATCTTTTCTCTGTAAAGTTCATAAAGTCTGTGATTTTTGTTGCCACTGGCAATTTATTTTTATTTTATTTGTAGCCTCCACGCACTTGCGTATGTAATAGAAAATAGTTAATATAGTGTAAGAAAACACCTGCAATAGCTGGGATGCATCAAAATTACACATTTCTGTCAATTTAATAGCAGAAAGCTTTGGCACAGAGGACCGGGGGATAAGGCACGAGTTAAGGGCACTGCAGCCTAATGCAGCAGATGAGGAGCAAATAATAGCAGCAGCTGAACTGAGGCCCAGAGGAAAAAACTTGAGCCAAAGGGATGCAGCAGGAGTAGATCTTCTATAGGGGTATGTAGGCAAGAAGCAGTTTGGGTGTAGGACAAGGAGAAGAGAGCCAGGAAGCGGGAGGCTTTTCCTGGAAACCCCAAAATGTCTGCTGAGGGACAAATGTGGTGGCAGCTGCTCTGCTCCAAAGAGGAGATGGACATCCTCAGTTACCTCCAAAGCAGGACCAGAGCAACTAGGATTATCGGTGACCTGTCTCATCCCAGCAATCGTCTGTTTGACCTGCTGAAATCACCTGTAAATGTTTCAGAAGTATTATGGCCAGAACGGAGAGGCTCAGGAGGAGCTTCTATCCACAGACCATAAGACTTCTGAACCCAGACACGCGATAACAATCCTCGCAAACCAGAGTCTACAATATTCATTGAACTCTCCCCTCACTGTCACTGTCACTGTTCCCACAATGTCACCTTAAGGTTTCATTTATTTATTTATTTATTTAGTTAGTTAGTTAGTTAGTTAGTTAGTTATTTACTTACTTATGTATCTATTTATTGTTTGTTTGTTGTTTGTTACTCGTGAAATGAAACCACACACAGCCTCCTGTTGAATCAGGGCACATTTCACTACATGGTACACTTGGTAACCATATATGTGACAAATACATTTTTTTGACTTTGACTTTGATTTTAAGCGAATGCAGCACTTCTCCCAGAGACCCAGAGCTGAAGTTGAGTAAGATCTTGACAGAATCGCACGTCCACTGGTTTCCCTTGGACAAGACGGAAGCTACTTGGAAAGAGGGTTGAGGAGCACAAATACACGTGCAGCTCCAGGCTCAAGTGGGGCTCCCTGCAAGGTCTATAAACCTTACCCAAAGCTCCTATATTTGCTCTGGAGGTAATTTGGAGAACCGGTGCATTTATATGGCGAACTTCTTCTGCTCTTCGTATTCTGGGGCTCAGTTGGTACGGATAAGTCGCTTTATTAACCAGGCCACAGCGGTGCAGAGTCCGACACACTGTGTAAGGCAGCAAGACCACCAGGGAGCCTGGAGAGAGGGCAGTCGATAATGTGCTTTATTGACTGGACATAGACACAGGAGTGCTGCGGATTATTCCTATTATTAGACCCCTGTGCCATTAAGAGTACTACGCTTCGTCCATAGCCAACTCAAAAAATGTTTCATTGTGACCATATCTGTCTGGAAAATTCAAAACCTGGTACTCAGACATTTGGACCCTGATCAATAAGAGTTTCAGACAACAAATGTGGACCCTTTCTGTTCCCAGGGATGGACTACGCTTTGGGATGGGCCTTGCAGGAGCAGGGAAACATCTCACCGCCAAGCGGAGTCCACGATGTCATGCTGTTGAGGGATATCCAGAAGTTCTTGGATCAGCCTAAGTAGTACACTGCCCAAAGCCAGGGACAATGGTCAGATGGGGCGATGTTACTCAGCACTAGCAATCTAAGTGCTTCTGTTTCTGCTGCAACGTTCCACCACAGATCTACAATGCAGAGTTCAGTTGCATGCCCACCATGCGCATGTGTAGAATTACCCCAAACTAGAGACCAGTACTACGCCACTGAGTAAGCGAGTGCCAGGGTACTTACGACGGCCCCCCAGCTACAGCCAAATGACTCTGAAATCAAACTGCCTCCAAAATACTTATGTTGTGGTTGTGGTCAGATGCTCTTTGCAGGCAAGAGTGTGGTCAAGAAACACCAGACTGTTATTTAGGTTCTTTTGGAATCCGTTTTCAATAAGACGGACATTTGGCCAGTGGTGTTGCAACCATTTTACTCAATCCTGGGGAGAACCTGCTTATTTACAGTTCTAGTTAAGAAGGTATACACTGTATGTCCAAGAGCGTGCCCTTGGACCAAGGTTTCAGATATGCCAAAGAGTCTCAAGCTGAATAGAGCAGTTCAGGGTTATCGCTCAGCCCCTTGTAAGGGCTAAGCTATTTTTCAGGGCTGTTGCTTAGAGTTTAAACACATTCCTCCTCAAGAAGACATACTATATTGATGTCTCAGTAGAGAAAGGAGGGACTCCAAAGGTACCTACGTGCTTAGAACAAAATGGTGGAGTAAAGGTTGTTGATTAGAGGGACTCACGACAGCAAGAGAGACTTGGTAGTGCTCGATCCCACAATTTCACATGGCACAAAAGTTGGTGGAGATGGCACTACTGCAGTCCCAGCCCAGTCGAGGCCAAAGGCCTCTTTCTGGATTTCAGTCAGCGTCAAGTGCCATAACACAGGACTCCAAGTTGTGGCAGAGTCTATCAATGTGAAGGTAGCAGGCAGCAGCGTGTGCCAGCAGGCAAGGTCAGCGAAAGCGCCTAAAATAGGAGAATCACCCATTGGCAATTTAGGATTCCTGAAAATCATGTGAGGTTGGCAGCTGATTGTTGACTTGGGCAGCCAACTGGGGTTTCCAGCCACTTCCACAGAGACATGCAGTACATTCCTGCCTAAAGCTTGTGAGCAAGTTACCCTGCTGGAGCTCATAGCTTCTTGCAAAGAACGGATGGAAGACAAGAAAAAAGCAAATCAGAAGATGAAAAGCATGAGGAACTATTGGTGCGGCGGCACTCAAAACCCTGGATGGCCAGGACAAGGTGTGTGTCCAAGTATACTTGTGGAGGTTCTGAAGGAAGGCTGTATTGAGCCTACATGGATATGTCAGAGACTCTTCTAGAGCTTCACTCGTGATTCCATTCAACTCCCCCTCCATCTGAACCCACAGAACTTTTGGACCCTAATCACCAAGCAACTAGTAGCGGAGGAGTTCATGGCTCTCGCTGTGTACGGAACCATAAAGTCATGGTTGAGCCTTGTAGACCATAACAATACAACCAAGATGAAAATACAATACTTTATTTTTCAACTGAAACTATATCAGCTATTTTCAATTTTTTGTCCTCTCCAGACAAGAGACAAAACGATTGTTCTTCAGTCTAGACAACATCTATTGTTGTTTTCTGACTTATCTCACATCGCCGGTGAAGTTCTGTAAAGATATATTGATCCCCAAAACAGGGCGAAATGTGCAACTGGATATAAAGGTTTTGAAAACCCTTGTGAGCAAAGTCAGGTGGAGCTACAGGAAAGGTCCAGAAGAGCCTCACACAAGCAATTACACAGTCACTCCTTGAGCAATTTTGCAAGTTTCATTTGTACACAAGTCATCTTGACACAGGAGAAGCTTTTTATAAACCCATTTCCAGCTCAGTAACCTGCCCACGCGTACTCAGCGTTCAACCACAAGGCCTTCAAAGGGAAACACGTCACACATTTGGCTGGCAAACAGGCTGCCACCCGAGAAAACAAACATAGAACCTTGTGTGCTGACTCAGCTTATTCACAATATTTGTGGGCGCTTGTGGGAAATGTGACAGCTGAAAAAATGTGAGCACCAGGCGGGGATCAAGGGCATGGCTTTGGAGCCAGAAGGTTGCCTAACTCCTCACTCCTGCTGTCCACTTGCTGACTTCTCCATAAATAAGTACACATCTGTGCGAATGGGTTAAATTTCATGAATCGTTTAAGATAAAAGGCTGTGCTGTGAGCTTATAAAGTTTACAGGTAATCTATTTGCATGGAATATTTTAGACTCCATCAGTCTGCAAAAATGTGTACAAACTTGATATTTAAGCAAGCTTAGAAATGCTGGCCAGTTCTTATCCTGGGCATCATGGTCCAAGAATACAGAACTGTCTCAAGCAGAAGTGAAGAAGCAATAAGTGAGAGCGGTTTCACAAAGGACAGACTCTATGGCAGCAGGGCACAAAGTGTATTTTGTAAAACTGACAAACGCATTTACGGTGAAAGTGCACACACCATCCTGCATGTAAATTTCAAGACCCGGTTCTGAGGACAAAGCTGTAGACAAATTGCTTATTAACTCCCACTGAAAGTGATGCTGCAGGCTGATTTTAAACATCATTCTTGCAAACAGTTTTTTATTTGCAGGGAGCGATCATGGCACGCTCGTGTGCCGCAGTTCTGTCTGAATAAGCAAGACAGAACAGCGGGCAGGGGGTCAAATCCAGCTCAGTCTGTGTGGAGTTTGCGCGTTCTCCCTGTGTCTGAGTGGGTTTCCTCCTACAGTCCAAAGACATGTGTTTCAACCAGTTAGTCTCTCTCAGTTGCCTCTACAGTATGGATGGAACACGTGGACATGCTGCAATGACCTGGAACAGGCGGTACAGTCACATTCAACTTCAGTTGCTCCAGTGAAATAAACCGATAGGCGAATGAGTCGTTTTTAGTCAGCGAAGCAATAGAATAATAAAAGGATGACTGTGGAAACTGCATGACCTTAAATTCTCCAGCACACACACATCTTTGGTCACTTAGCGTACGGTACCAAATCTCCCAGCACCAAGTACCGTAGACTGAATTGTTGCTCCATTTGTTCTACCGAGCAGATTAGAAATTCACCGCTCATAAATGAAGCTGCACTGCCAAACTCGTGTGGCTGTCAAATTCATTTAAAGAAAGTTTTTTTTGAGTGCAAACACAGTTTTATTAAGTAGTGTCCTGGGGCAAAAGATACCCTAAGAAACTATAAAAAAAAGTGTAGTTTATCATCATTATTCTAAGCTGTTCTTGATAAAGAATTGTGAACAGCAGCACTCAATAACACATTTGCTCACAGCATGAAACGTGGCTATAAAAACAATCTGCTTATTTAGATGTGTTTAATGCAATAAATCTATAAATATCCTTTGATCACACAGAAAACTTCCTTTTTATCGCAGGTTAGGGTTGCGGTGACCTGGAGAGGATGCAGGAATCAGAGGGCACCAGGTTATGAAACCATAATCCAAACGGGACAGCGGAGCATAGTAGTGTCGCCACACAAACTCACACGCACACTCTGGGCCGCTTAGAGTGACAGAGTAACCAGAGACACACATCTTTGGACTGCTGGTGGAAAGTGGAGCGCCTGGATGAAACCCACACAAAGATGTGAGAAGAACGTGCACGCTTGACACCCTGAAGAGATCAGGTGGCGTGAGGTGGTAGTGGTGCTGGCAACAAAACACAAAATGTGGTACGTAAAAAATGCAGCTTACTTTTAAGAAAGCATGCCCTATACTACACATCATTTATGTATGTTCATAAGTTTTGACAGTGACACAAATGTCGTTTTGCAAACTTTGCTGTTTTAGCATTTTTACATTTTTTTTTACATCTTTCTATGGTATACTGAAGAACAATTATAAAAATGTCATAAGTTTCAAAGGGTTTTGTTGGCAAATACATCAAATTTTTCAGAACTGACCACAGGTTCTCAATGGGATTAAGATCTGGGAAGTTTCCTGGCCACGGGTCCAAAATTTCAACGTTATGATCTCTGAGCCACTTTGTTATCACTTTTGCCTTGTGACATGGTGCTCCATCATGCTGGAAAATGCACAGATCGTCATCAAATTGCGCCTGGATTGGTGGGTGAAGTTGCTCTCGGAGGATATTTTGATACCATTCTTTATTCATGGCAGTGTTCTTGGGCAGAATTGTGAGTGAGCCCACTCCCTTGGACGAGAAGCAACCCCAAACATGGACTGTCTCAGGATGCTTCGCTGTTGGCACGACACAGGACTCGTGGTAGCGTTCACCTTTTCTTCTCCGGACAATCGATTTTCCAGATGTTCCAAACAGTCGGAAGGAGGATTCATCTGAATCATCATTCTTCTGCTGTTCAATCCTTGTACTTCCTGCAGAATTTCAGTCTGTCCTTGATGTTTTTCTTGGAAATAAGTGGCTTCTTTGCTGCCCTTCTTGACATAAGGCCGTTGTCCAGTAGTCTTCGCCTCACTGTGCGTGCAGATGCACTCACAGCCCACCTGCTGCCAATATTGCGCAAGCTCTGCACTGGTAGCAACACAATTCTGTATCTCCTCAGGAGGAGATGGTCCTGGTGCTTGCTGGACACTCTTAGACATCCTGAAGCTTCTTCACCACAATTGAAGCTCTCGCCTTGAAGTTCTTGATGATCCGGTAAGTGGTTCTTTCAGGTGCAATATGCATGTGATCCCTCTGCACAATAATCTAAAAACAATGTGAATCGCCAACACAAAACCTGAAGCCACAAATTTTGCAAAACACAACATTTGTGTCACTGCCAAAACTTTTGGCCACAACTGTATTTGTTTTCCCTGCAACAGAATCCATGGACGCTTGTCAGGTGGCTTTATTAGGAACATAGATGCTGACTGGTTGAGAATCAATGCTAAAGTATTTATGTTGAGATGCAGAAGGCCGTTCCTCAGAATCACCCCCTTCCAGGTATCCCTGTGGCTCCCGGCATGAGCAGTGATCTCACCAGCAGGACCACAGAGGTGGCAGGTGACACCTTCTCCAGTACATTAGCAACCTTCTCGAGAAAGCCTGAATACTCAGACCAGCCCAACAGCTCTCTGTGCACTGTGGGGGGCTTGGAGAGGTTAACTTGTGTAAATGTTTTGCAAAAATGCTTTTATTCTGGAGAAAATATTTTTGATTTGTGAATCTGTTGGATTTACTGTGGTAGAGAAGGGACAAGAACGTTTTTCATCGGGTCAAAATTTGGAGGTGTAACGGGAACAAAAATGTGAAAAAATTCAAGGGTGTGAATACTTCCTGGAGGCTCTGCACATAAACCAACATATATGTTATGCTACATACAATACATTAAACACTGATGCATGTGTTGCATTTACATGCTTTGTTACCTTAAGAGTTGAATTCTTAGTCCATAGCTTGGGAATCTAAGAATTATAATTCTCTAAATATTCTCAAGTTATCACAAATGGGAACTACTGAGGGTTCACAACAGCCGGGTCCCTGTGAGTGAAACACAGTTTAATTTCTCATAATAAAGACGCTCACATTTCTAATTAACTTTACAAGTCGGGGATCATCTCTGAATGCTGGGACTGATATTGTGAACATTTTTTAGAATTAGCGTGTCTTTCTTTGAAATTCTAGTGTATGAAAGTCCCAGCCTGGGCTTGGAGACATTTTTTTGACCAAATAGCCAGTGAATTTGAATGTGAGCTCCCTAAATGGTTTTTGGTTCAGCGTGAAAGCTTTTGTTTGCTTTCACCTACACCAGTTGTCAGTGCAGCCCGAGCAGCACAGCGGCCCAGGGTAATTGGTGTCATTACACCGGGGCAGACAGGGGTGGCCAGGCCGGCGGTCAGATGTTCCTCCCTGAGAGAGTTGCTTCTCTTGAACCCCAATGTACATAAAGCGGTCGTTGGTTTCAGGGTTACAGACCGCATTGGAGTCGTGCACGGCTGCCATATTTTCTGAACGGCTAAGCAAGCCCGACAGAGCAACAGCTCAAGGATGGTGTTGCACCTGCCGGCCATCTTCTCTGCAGTGCTTTCCCCATTTTGCCTTGATGGTCATGCATGTGAGTGAAAAACGAACGTGAATGCAAACGGTTCATTTGAAACTCCAAGTTGACCTCCCAGGAAGACAAGTACGCGGGAAGAACGCGAGTGAGAGGCTTGGTTCTTGAGCGCTTTCCACACAATTTATTGGTCCTCACTAGGTTTTACATACTGACGCTGACACCGAACGCAGAAGCTGCACTTAAGATACCAACCACAGCTCACTGTGCTCCTCCGTTAATTCAGACGATTACTACAGATCTGCCAGGCTACAGCAGTAGTAACATCAACCATCAGCTGCTTTTAATCCATCCTTCAACAGCGTATTACCTGCTCATTGTGCACACTTATTCTGGAGGCCTCTTGGCCACACAGCCGCTGGTGGCTTGCGGGGGGCCCGCAGAGCGCCAGGAAAAGGACTGCGTTCATTACAATTGGCCACGAAGATTTCAGCATCTGTATCTCCCCTCTCATCGGCAAACATCGCATTAGCGCTAATAATTACGATTTCGATGGGCTTTGACCCCTGCGATTTACCTGTCCCACCCTGCAATGAAATGCATCTCCCAAAGTAGTAGAATGGTGGGAGGCTTGGCAGCAGTTACAGTTCTGCGTTCCGCAACAACGGAGAATTTGTCCTGGCGTGGTGTCCGGCTGGCTTTGAGCTCCAGCGGGAATTGATAGGATGCTGCTTGGTGGGGGATTCTGTGAGATGTCACCTCCAATGAAGAATCGATGCGTTGCCTCTGCAGGAATGCCTGAGAAATCAAAATCGGTTTCTATGACAACGCAGCTGTCCTCCACATCCTCAGGATTGCATTTCTGTTTTTTTCTTTTCCAAAAGACTTTTTTTTTTTTTTTTAAAGATTGAAGGAGGTTAAACTTGTTTAGCGTTTATGATCCTTTTTGCTCTGCAAACCTGAAGAGGTGCTTAATAAACAGCTGAAAAATGCTGGGTAAAGCTGTGCTCGTGCATCAAATAAGTCTGGAAAAGTTCAAACATGGAAGAGCATTTCCAGCACTTTTGAGGCACCGTGCGACATGCAATTTAAGGAAATGTCACTCTGCACTTCTGCAGCTACGAAACCCAAAAATGCCACATTGCAGTTGACACATTTACGTTGCGGCCATAAAGGACGGTGCCGGAAACAACAAATTAGAAGGCCCAGAGTATTCGGCCATTTCTCCCCCAAATTGTTATGGAGCAATTCATGGTCAGCAGTGCATGGAGACTAAGAGAAGTATCAGTGGCTCTTTTATGCCTCCGCGGCTGTAAATGAGTCTTCGTGCAAATTTGCGGATTCGAAAAGGGAATATTTGTCAAAACAGCCGCAAAGAAAGACATACAGCCGGGGGCTAATTTAAATGGGGCTGCGAGTTATTTGTTGCCAAAGAAACCATAATCTGTGCAGAAAATGTGAACGTTTTAATTGCATAAATTATTATCAAAATGAATGAGTGCAGAAAGTGCAGGAACAAACACTTTTACGGGTGTAAGAGCTTAAATTTGATATTTTGTCGGCTGTGAAGTGGGACTATTTTATTTAAGGTTGGATGCGCAGGGACCCTGAGTGAGTGATGTGGCAGTGGGGGGAGAGCAAGGGAAGGAGAGAAGTGCGAGGCCGTTGGAATGGGCGAGACGTACGTGTCGTAGCAGCTTTGAGTGTCGTGCTAGTCCTGGAATTAAATATACGTTTCATTTTCTTTTAATAAAGTAGAGCTGAGTGCACTTTATTAAAGTTGAGCCTCCCGGTGACTCTGCGGTCTCGGTCTCAAGTTTTATTTACGCTGCTGAAGCCACAAACGAACTCGGAACTTTAAAAAGCAACGCTACACGGGGATAAACAAGAACACTTACTCACTTGTAAAAGTGAACGCTTTCAAAGCACGCCGTCGAAGCCGATTTCTTTGGCGAACGCTAAGAAGAGGCTTTAATTTGCCGACATTAGGCTGAACAGTTTCTGAATTATTTCGACTCCAAAAGTTGAATCCATATAGAAGGAAGTGGCGTATATAATGGTGTAACTACGATTCATTTATGTTGGGTGCTTGTGAGGAACGTTTGAAGGAAAGAAAGCGTCAGTTGAATAAATATGGATGGAAAAGCAAAAAGCAGAGTGAGGGCCACACACTGTGCTGTCACATCACTGGGGATAGCAGGCGACCTTAGAGCTGTTCCCCTGTCCCCCATGGGGTCCCAGCATCCCAGCCCCGCTGAAGTCCCCTTGACCAGCTCTGATTTTCGGAATGCCGTTCAGTCCTGAAACAAAGACATCAGCTAAACAAAGGCTGTTATAGACAAGCACGTCTGCAGTACATAAAGCCGCGTGCGGTGTGCGCACATTAGCCGAGCCAAGGGCCAGAGCGGAAGGAAAAACACCGAGAACATCCTTACGCACGAGAAACCGAGAGCGCAGAGAAGCGTCGGTGGGTGCAGTGACACCGTCCTTGCACAAAAGGAGGAAAATGAGAACCCGTGAGGCGCTGTCTCTGTTCCCCCCGAGCGCAAGCTCTCTAAGCAAGAGCCAGCTTTATATTTAGCCTCATCCCCATCTAATTGTACAAATTAGTCAGCTCAGAGCCGGGTAGCAAAGGCTCAGAAAAAGCAGAGAACAAATGAACAAACTCTCCGGATGGGATTCTTGCTCCGTGCCCCATTACAAGCTGAAAGTAGCGAGAGTTCTCATTGAAACATAATAAGAATGCAGCGATTCAAAGCACTGCTCCGCGTGCCCTTGCGTTCACACTTTTTGTGCCGTGCTTTCGTTGGCTTGTAGTTACATGGAAGTCGTAGAGGATTCGTTTTCATCCGGTACAAAACACACGCTTTCCTCTATTCTGTTTCATATAACTCACAAGAAACAGCAGCCGGGAAGCTCACCTGCTGCACAAAACGCTGCCTGTCGACTCCTCGCGATGGTCATTTGCACAAACGGAGCAGGCCGGCCCCATCTTAAAACGGACATCCGGCATCCGTTCGCCCAAGCCGGCACGGAGCCGGGCCTGTTTCTTTCCTTCTTTTTTCTTGACTCAAAACATGTTTACGCTGTTAAAATCAAAGCAAAATCTTTATTGTCTGCTGAAGGTCGTGAGGAAATTAAAAACAGCCTAATAAAGTGATCCATTACATCGGGATTCATTGTGCCCAAATGTCAGCATCTCAATGAATTGCTCTGTGGCCGAGTGCTATTTTTCAAATGTACAAAACTCACCTGAGATAATTGTTTTGCTTTGTTCTTTAATATATTTATTTATTGCTTGTAGGTAAAAATGTTTTGTTAACCCAGTGCGGCGGAAGTGCAAAATTATGAAATGAACCGGCAACATATGATCTCAGCTAAGTCTGTGCAGGCGAACAGCGGAAGCCATCCGGCGGCCTGTGTCGTCTAGCCCACATTTTTGTGCCATTCCTTAAGTAATAAACTATTTTAATTGCCTTTGGGCAACAGTGTGCCTTTTAAAATTGCGAATCGTTCACGGACGAAAGCCCGCTTGGTTACGAAACAGAGAAAGAGGCATCTTTGGTTACCGTAGAGGCGATCTCGACAAACGGTAATCGGAAACGCCACCGAAGCTCGGATCGAAAGCGCTTGCGCGGAGCCAGGTTTTTGGTCAGATGTGGCATTTCATGCATCGCTTTTACCTCGCAGTGCCAACGGTGTGGAACGCAGCAAAGATCCACTTCTTCCACAAATGTATTCCGCAAATGAGATGAGAGGATTTAGTCACAGTAATAAAATTAAGTGTGTTTTTCCAAAGTCCAGAGTTGCCCCACAGAATAAACAGTGCATGAAATTATATATATTTTAGCGGAGCGTCCATTTAATACGCGGGCCACTGTTTCCTTTTATAGGCCTTGAGTGGCAAAATTAAGATGAATTTGCTGAATAAAAATGCATAGAAAGACAAGCAGTGTTCTTTGCCTGCAATGCAAAAATTGTCTGGTATCATCAGCGCAGCGCAATGAAACGAATACAAGCGCTATAAGAGAGCGATTCCTTTAACATTTGAACTCTTTCCTGCAAGGAATGGGGAAAAATACATGAAGTCTGACTGCCAGCATCAATACTACAGCCTTGCCCAACAAACCGTTCCATTATTTGCATTTCATTGCTGTTTTAATTACTACGCACTTAAGTGCTTAATATTTGCAGGTTGTTCTTATAGTGAGTTTGTCACGCAGAAGCTATTCTGCATCCCTATCAACTTTGAGAATAAATGACATGAATGAAGTTTCAACGTGCAGAGAAGGAAGAAGCTCAAGATTGGCATCTCTATGGAGTAGGAGTCGTTTGGCCGCCTCTGATGCGGTCTATATTTCATACACATCTAATGTCCCGCGCTTTTCCCTTCACATTTCCATATCTGACAGTACAGCAGTTCACACGAGACTTGTGTTGAGAAGGAAAAATAAGATTTTTTTTCTTGAAAGCTGAGTAAAGTGAGAAGCCTTGGTAGGTGAAAAAAACGGGCCTTTTTCAAACACATGAACAAAGCCCATCACTTTTAATGGGCAACATAACCCATGTGGCAGAGCAACAGCGAAAGGAGCAGCACGAACGTGGGAAGAGATGGTCTGTCGCTCAGCATTTTCAGACCTGCTGCAGATACCCAAGGACCACTTAATATGTACAACAGCCTACAAAACCGTGGATGAAGTAAAAGAACGTGGCTCCTGCTTTCAATGCCTTGGAGACAACACCTGAGCCGCAGGTATTTACCAGTTTTGTCAGCAGAACTTCTAATTACAGTTTGGTCGTTTGATTCAGGGTCCAAAAACCGCAGCTCCTTACGAGTCCAAGTCATTAAATCAAAACTCGAAAGCCATTCGAGGAACTAAACGTGCGCAAAAATCCTAAATCTTTTCTTTTCTGCTTTGTACTTCACAGTGAATTGCTGAAACGGACGCCAATTTTGGCAGCAAAGCGCAAAAGATTGCCATCGTAAGCAGCTGCAGACAGATGTCCAGGGCCTGGTACCTGCACAACAATCTGTGCATCTTCATTCGGGGAGCCCACGTGGCCCAGACCTTTGATTTTAATATCGGGCCATTGTTCCTGCCGTGTGACAGAAATTCAAAATGAGATGCAACCTAAATTGGCCCTGGTGGGAAGTGAGCCTGCAGTAATCACAGCCACCATTCAGATTTCCCATTTACATCACGCACGATTTGGGGTTTGGGCCTTCTGGGTTCGCTTAAAAGCGAATCTGTAAAACGGAAAATGCTAGATGGCACGATTTTATTTAAACGCTGTATATGTACGAGTACGTTTTTGCTTTGTACCCGCATGGAATTAATAAGCACGGCAGGAAAACAGCACATCCTGCGCTTCTTCGCCACCCTGCAAACATGGGATGAATGACGCAGCAGTTAGATTCAAACAACTGAACTGCAGAGAAAATGGCGCGGAAGGGAAGCAGCGCGTCGCATTACAGGTTCCCCCCGTGCAGTGTAAAGCAAGGCAGTGGGGTGGCAATTGCGTGGGGGCTGGGGGGGTGGGTGGAATTAGAAAACAATAACAGAAAATAAACATACCGTGAACCTGTAGAGTCCAGCAGGAGGATCGGCCCGACCCTTAATGAAAGCAACCGATAAAGTAAGCAGCTCTGCTTCACTTCGCTTCCTGCCCCCGAAAGGGACAGTCAGGCATTGTTAGCAACTCCACGTTACAGGTCATTATTGAACGGCGTGTTTGGCCACAGCGTGATGGATTGCGGCATGTCGCCACGAAAGCCCACGTACAGGTGTATGGGAAACATATCAATGCGTTCACCCTTTCAAGGCTGGGTGTTGCGTTTATAGGCCGCTGAGCATGAAAAATGACAAAAAAAAAAAAAAAAAAACTATTTACAGTACTGGCCTGAACATAAGACGACCCGTTTAGAAAGAAGAATTGTATTTATTCAAATTGATCACATTTGTGTTGTTAAGATGGTCTTTTTGTGCTTGCCATCTTCATACATGACAGTTGATCATTTCTATGGATAACTGACCCCATCTACTGATGTCATCCAGTGCATGACCTTTACAGGTCTGCTCCTAAATCTAAAAAGACTTTTTTTTTACATTTAATTCCCATAAAAAAAAAACTGCCTTATTTTTGGGTCAATACGTATTTACTTTACATCCAGGGCTGGCTCATAGCCTAGCGACCAGTGATTTTGGGAAAGGTGCCGGAACACTGGGACCAAGCTCAAGATGAGCAGTTAGACAAAAGTAGATGAATCCATGGATGGATGGATCTACTTAACAGCCAGCCTCCTCCTCATCATCATTTCATCTCATAGCCAAAGGTACGGTTATTACGTTTTTATTGTGCTCGAGAGCACAGCAAGAGGACACAATGCCAGATGCCAGCGCAATCCCAGCACCATGCTGCACCGCTAAAAGTACCCGCCCCTCGCAAGAATACTTTCGTTTCGCTGCTCCCTGTTATGAAGATTTTCATTAATAAGCGTCTTTTTCTTTGCGCAAAGTTGTTATTGCGATTACAATTCTTATAATTGCTTGCCCAAGGTCCTCTCCGGGGCAAGCGCTGCTATAAATATTAATTGTGTTATAAGGATTGTGTGCTTTTCAGTTTTACCTGAAACCTAAAAAGCTCCAAAAACAGTCTGTTAGCGTTTGCAGCACCAGCCTCTCGACATGATTTATTTATTTATTTGAGTGCACATTTTGTTTTTCATAAAAAATAATCTGCCGTAATTCCTGAGAAATGACTGCGCCCCAAAATCCAATATCATGCTTATCACACTGCTGTCGTGTCCTTAATTTTGACAGCATTAGGTTGTTTTAATACCATGATAAAAAGCAACCTTGCGAGGGCTCATCCATCCAAACAGACGTAACATGGGTTTCTGTTTAGCTGCGCCAAAAAACATGTGACTTTTGCAAGGGACGCGAGACGTACAGTCCACCATCTATAAATGCATGCTGTTTTTCTGAGGGTAATTCCACGATAATTTCACGCGCATTCCCACTACGTGCTAATAGTCGGGGGCCAGTTTGGGAGGAGCAAATGGATCGAATCGCTGCTCCTGGGCTGCAGACGACCGGAGCAGAGCAGGAATCTCAGTGAAAAAGGTGTTTGTTCTCACCTGCGGCGGACAGATTTTAGCCCCATCGGAAATTTCGGGCCCCCTTCCACAGTCGGTGGGATGTCCTGCAGATGCATTCCAGAAGGCACGGAGCTGCTTAAAAATGTGCGCATTAGTCCCTCTGTTCATGTAGAGAGATGGAGATCTCGGATGGAGCAGGTCTGTAAACCCACAAGGAGAGCATCGGCACAGCACCCCAGGTAGGGACCCCGACTGCCGACGTGCTGTACCTCAACCCATATTTTGAGGATTATAAATTGGATGTTATAATCATGTGAGAAAAGATGCAAAGGCCCAATATAGTAACAAACGGCAGCGCACAGATTCCCTTCGCGGCATAACTGAGCTTCTTCCGTTCTGTTTCGCTGCGCTTTTCCAGGAGAACCCCGGTTGGCCGTTTTCCTCCAACGTTGCCTATCTTGTGTATCCTTAGGCATGAAGCCCTTAATCGTCATATCGGCAGTAACCTCGTCTCCCAGTTTCTTCCTTGGCCTTCCTCTTGGGTGGTTTTATAGATACCCTTATAAGTCCAGTCACTTGTGTCCTTATTTATTCATCGCTTGTAGGCAAAATGTTTTGTTAACCCAGTGCAACAAAAGTACAGAATTACTAAATTAATCAAGAGCGTAAGGTCGCGAGCCGAGTTTATGTAACCGAACATGGAGTTGCGCCTTAGGGTTAGCGTTAGGGTTCGAGTAAAGCGGTAGCCACAGCTGAGATGGTCTGTCTCGTCTGGCTCGTGTTTGACCAGTCCTTAAGTAATAAACTATAAAGTAATGAGCTACACTGCTATATTACTATAAAGTAAGAAGCTATAAAACATTTTAATTGCCTTTGTCACACGGCCATACTGGCGAAGGCACCGCCTGCATAAAATCGACCCAGCGGACTCGACACCTAATTTGTCCCACGGATTCTTGCTTCTAATTCTGGTGTCGCACATCCACCTACCCGTTCTCATTTCAGCCCTCTTTAATTTCCTCGAGTTCTCGGCCTTTGGCGCCCATGTCTCGCTACCGTACAGCGTGCATGTCAGGATGCAAACGAACAAAGTTTTCCCTTCATTTTATTAGAGATTAGCACGAGGAGGCGAGATCGGGGCGCATTTTTATGAGCGGATGCCATTCCTCCAGGCTTGGGACCGGCAGTGGCGAACCAGCAGCTGGCTGGCTGCTTGGCTGGTTGGCGGTGTAATTGTGTCTGATCACTTTAATACCGAGTGAGAGATTTCTGCAGCAAGATCAAGAGAATCCAGGTGAGGAAAACGGAGGGGGAACCTTTCTGTGTCCCGGCACAGATGTCTCCTCGCCCGAGGTGAATTACAAGCCGGAAGGGGCAGCGGTTGTCAGGAGCTGACAGGGGCAGACGTAAAAGGAAGCACACCTGCACAAAGAAAGAGAAGATGACGCCCATCCTGCAATGGCTTGCGGGATCCTTCGGCAGATCCAGGGCACTCGTCTCCCCGCCGGACAGAACCGGTTCTCGCCGGTAATGAGGCGGGGTGTAAAGTCGGCAAGGGCAGTTTGGGTCGGCCCCGGCAAATATCCTGAACGCGGAGGAAAAGAAATCAGCGAACGGGGCAAAAATGTGGAGTCTAGTTGGCAAATACGCCGCCCGAGCGAAATGCGCGTGATGTAATGACAGTTATTACGGTGCCAGTTGTTTCAGTGTTGAATGTTTCAGAGTCGTTCGTGTGAAGTGCTTGGAGACAATGAGAAAATTCTGCCTTGCAATTACCCAAGCGCTGGTCGCCGCAACAGCAGCAAAGCAGGACTGATAGCCCTCGCTGGGAGAAAGCAGATGCTTTTACATTTCAAGGTGTCTGACCCGTCCTCCTGCCTGGGATCGCCATGCGAGTTGCTGGCGGAAGCAGTCGGCCATTTTATTCCAAATCATTGCAGGAAAATGTAGGTAAATGCAAGGCGCCCCCGGAACCGCTTTCCCAAATTCCACCGCACATTTCAAATATTACGAGCCGGCGGAGCAAAATGATTTATTTAACGGACAATAACGTTGACCTTTCTGTTTTGCGAAGCCGAAGGGAGCCGAAGCCGAACTGGCGTACGTTAAAATTCTTAGCGTGTTTATTTGTTCCGGACCTCTGACATCTCTTTAATAAACAGTGCTGCCTGCACAGCTCGCTGTTTATGTGGTAGTGAGATGAAAAAAAGGAACAAGTACGCCTTTTCAACGTGTGATCTTGCACCGAGGGGTCACAGACAAAGCCTGCTGGTAGCTCCGTGCCCTGTCTGACGCCACGGTGGATGGCAGCAACCCGGGGGTCAGCGGTCGGGGTGCGGCTATTTGTGCGGCAAGGGCTGTTCGGACGTAGGCATGCGGGATGTGCAGGAGGCGAGTAGCACAACTTGCCCACGCTCCGGTATGTTCCGCTAGGTGCCATCAGCAGCCAGGAGTTGTGATGCGAATCCTTGTTCGCTAAGTGTGTTTGTGCTTTGTTCGTGTCTTGTTTGTGCTGTGTTTGGGTGTTTCGAATGCGCGGAACTGAAGAAATGCAAACCAGCCAAAGACATTTCCATCTGAACAATTACGCCCTGTCAAGAATTAGCTCTTGCACATAAAAGTGATTTTAAACTTGTGCAGGTATGACAAACAGTTTCCTCATAAATTCTTTACAAGCTGCAAGTAGCGGCAAACGCAGAGTTTTTTCCTGGAACCCGATGCCTTAAAGCAGAGTTTGTCTCGTTTGCCTTGTTTTGTGCGCCACGCTTTAAAAGTACTTGGCCGTGAAATGCAGCATTTATAGTTTTAGTCCATTCTGCTTGCACGTGCAGAAACACGGCAAAAGTCTCTGGCGACGCAGGAGGGAAAGTGAAGCGATGATACACACATTGGAAAAGGCGCCCATTGCCACGCATCACTTGAAACCGGGCAAAGCGTAAAGTTACAAGCGACGTGTCGCTTGGTCACCGGCCGCTCCCACCGCGGTTCCTTATAAACCGATTTTTGCCGGAAACGAACCCTTGACTACGCAAGGCTGCCATCTTTGCAAATTTGCAGGCGGTTTTGCAAACCGATTGCCCGCAAACTTTGAAACGCGTTCGAGAGGCTGCGGCGACAAATCGCCTTTAAAGCATCGCGTTCGATGGCTTTATCTTTACGCTGATGCCGGTGGGGGTGTCAGCAGCGGCTGCACTAATAGCGGGAGGGCTGTTTAGCGGTGCCGTGGGAAACAGTTGCACCTACGGTTCGCCAATTATCAGAGCCATTACAAGCGGCTCAAAATCCCGCTCTCATTTTTCTCCGCTATTATTCTCTGCAATTAATTTCGCCGCTCCGTATTACAGCGGTGACGCCCCAGCGCAGTTCCTTTGCTCCTGTACCTCGGCGGACGCATTTTGTTCGTGCGGATTTTCCCTTCCGCGTTGTAAGCGGCGACGGGCCTCCTGCCGGATCGCAAAGGCCACCTGCCAGGTGAGAGACAGGAGGTAAATGATTAACAATTGACTGAATAACCCAGGTGAACGGCCTTTACAAAAAGCGCAAAGGCTTCTCGTGCGAGCAAAGAAACTGCGAAGTGTTTTCAAATAATTCCTACATTTGAATCACCTTTTCAGCTTTAGGTGAAAAAACACGTCAGAGTCCTCCAAAGTGCTGTCAGTCAACATATTTCGACAAATGGATGCAAAAATACAATTTGATTATATGTTTAAAAATATGTTAGCCTGAAGTTGGTCACCTCACTGTCCGCAAGTATGTGTGTTACTACTCAAACTTCCCTCTCTGTACGCATGGTCCAGATGATACATTCTCTTCTTCCAGACACACGCACACTGTGAGCAATTTTATAGTCGTCGGTCAACCTGGAACACATGTCTTTGGACTATGAGAGGACGCCCCCCCCCCCCCACACACATGCGCACACACAGACCGAGCTGGGCTCACACTCGAAGAGCTCAGCTGCCGTGAGGCGGCAGCTTTATGTGCTGTTCCACCACGGATAAAGATTAAATCTGCAAAGGCGTTATTACACACGTATGTGTGTGTCTGCTTCTGTGTAGATGAACGTTCAAGGACCTCCATCCCACACCAACTGCAGTATTTCTGCAAAATGATCGTTTCATTTTAGGCCATATGTCGTCTTCCCGGCATCCACCACGGAGAGTTGCAACATGCATATGGAGATACTGGGACGCGCAGTGCCATTTCCTTGAGCATCCCTGTCCCCAACTCTTTATTATAGGAGCACATTTTTTGGAGCTGGAAGTATCAGCTGCATTTGCCTTTTGTGTGAAAGTGACAGGGCGCCCCACCCCCTGGAAACACTACAGCTGCCTCTCTGCTCCCCACGGTCTCATTTATAACAACGCCAGTCACTCTCGTTCCTCCGCTATATTAAACCGATCCTCATCTGCCGCTACCTGCTCTGTGTCCTTAATGCCGCACGAGCCACCGCACATCTATGATTGTGTTTTATTTTTCATTTGGCTTATATTATTTGCTTAAATCCCCCCCCCCCCCGTTCTGGTTGCACAGGGAGCCCGAGGTTATTTGTGGCTGTCATTAACTTTCCTCAGACGTGTGGCGACTTGCTTTCCCTTATAGTCATGCCGTTTGGATTGGAAATTGAAGAGGTAATTCACGCAGAAATGTCCCCACATTGTGTTTGGCAGGCAAGTTTTAACCTTTTGTTGAGCGGCTTATCTTTATGGTCAGAGGGGGGAAAAATGGACATTTCTTAAAGTAACGGTGTGCACCGAGGGAATTATACTGAACATTAGCGCATTAATTACATACGATTGCGTGTGAGCCGCCCTCTCCGGCTAAGGGATACCAATCTCTGCCCGTACATTACATCTTTGTGACATTTAGCAAGATTGGAGCAGCACCCTGATTTATCTCTTCTTGCCGTTTCCAGTCAGCTAAGGCGGAAATGTCCAGCATCTATCACATTTCTCTTTAGCAGCGGCATAAATAAACTTGTCATGATACATGCAGGTTTTGAACAACCGAGTAAAGGTTCTGCTTTAAGATGTTACTGCTCAGCACTCACTGGGATACAAACAATATCAACATCTAGTAGCTGATTTTACGCTGGAATCCCATCCAGAATGTATGGTGCTCAGCCCCGTGCCCCATGTTTCCAGGATGTACGCCGGACCGCTGTGACTCTGGCAAGTGGTTAATAAAAGTGAGTTATAATCTAGAGGATGTCTACATATTCATTATGGTTTTGTATACTCCAGTGGAGTATAATCAACATTTTTCTTTATTATACGTCATTCATTATTCTTTGCTTGAAGAGAAACCCAATGGTCAAAGCAGGATGTCATGTGTCACTTTTTTCCGGCAAAATCTCTCCAACAAAAGTTGACGACAAAGGGCCTAGGGCTGTAATTGATGTTAAATGTCCATGAATTGAGCAGATCGTGACAATACAATGTCAAAAATGGACGGAAAGAGGGGCCAAAGTGTCCTAGAGGCAGGATGGACACAGCTCAGATGTGTAAACAGTTGTACAGAATGCTCAAGCCCACAAATGACAGGCTGTCTGAGTCATATGACATTGTCATTGAGGATATAAGTGTGAATGTAATATATGCTTCCTTGTGGGAATCACATCTAAAAAAGATGGGGTCGTCATATATTCAAGGACTAGACTTACAAAGACCAAAAACCGAATGACACCAGGAGGTGGCGTAAAGTTATCTTCTGGCATCAATTATCCACAGAAATGATCAACTGGATCTTGTGAGTGTGAAAGATGGCGAAACCTCGAGGTGACCTTGAAAAAAGTAGCCCAGAGTTAGAGAAAGTTAACCAAGGAATGGGGAGAAGTTATGATGCCAATTTTAAGATAATGGCAATCGATGAGGCAAAGGTGCCAAACAACCCTCGAGCAGCCAAGGAATATAAAATTACAGAATGTCGTATTCAGATATGGTGAGCCCAGAAAGACTGACTTAAAAACACAAACGCAGTAAATACGAATAAATATGATTTTTCTTTTTAAATATAAGATATAACTTTCAAAAACGAGTATTGAAAAAAGGGTCTTATAATCAGGATCGTCTTATATTTGAGCCAAGTGTGATGCTTATGAAATAAATTTGTTGAACGTGACTGGGGATCATGAAGAAATGACAAGAACGTCCCTTCTGAATTTATTTGCTTGTCGCTTTGTCCATTTTCTCATCCTCACTGAGAACCCAGTAACACGAAAGGCCATTTAGCGATGTGGCACATCGGGAAGTAAGCATGCGGGGAAGCTGAGCACCGTTTTCCAGTCGCACATCAAAATGCAAACTCAAGCCTTTCAGAACCGTGCTTAGCGACAGAGCAAAACACCAGCGTGCTTACCGCACACGGACTATATTTATACAGCGTGGTAATTTTTGCTGTTTCGTGTTAACCTTCATTTTGTGTCAGATTGCCATCCCCTCCCCTTTTTGTACAATACTGGCAAATTTCCTTTACATTTGGAGACTCAACAAAGCGTTCCTCTTGACGCTTTGTCATATTTACGTCGATGCAGATTTGTGGGTGCTTTGCTTAAAGTGTAAGTGCGAGCGCCACCTTTTGCAGCCGAACACCTGTCTGGAAACCGAGCTCCCGTCCAGCCATTCTTAGTTGTGACCCTGTTGCATGTGAGCATAAACCTGGTTAAAATCTTCTCCTGACATTCACGCGTCTCCCTGGATGCTCGCGCGTTGTTTGCTCTGCCCGCTGCCGATAAATGCGGAAGCCCATTTGCTTTAGTCTCTACCTTTGAACCTGCTGTATTTAGAAGCCATTAATATTGAATGTTCTGCCACTGCTTTTGAAGCCTCTGAGGAGAAACTTGAAGGCTCTCCACCTTCAGCTCGCTTTTGATGAATTAATTAAGACTAAAATCTTTTTTTTTTGCCACCCTGCAGATGTTTAAAGCTATGGACGGCATTGTCTGAGGCCGCAAATGCTGTGCAGTTTCATTGCAGCTCAGTTACTCTCAGGAATGAGGCATCGAGTGTATTTATGTGCAAAATAAATAAATTCTTTGGACCGTATTAAATACATTTATGACATCTGAGTGGGGATTGCGAAGAAGTCCCGCTCTCTACAATTCACTTGTTTGTTTCTTCGCTCCTACGTCCTTTTTCTCAGCCTCGCTAACCCTAACCCTAACCCTAACCCTAAGTAACAAGAAAAGCCATTGAGCGCATTTGGTGCACCGGCAGTTAAGCCGTGAATGAGGTGCGATAGCGAACCCCACGAGCAGAACCTGCAAGATCTGCAGAAGGTCCTGGTCACGGCAAAACAAAGCGGTGGTTCTCACTGATGCACCCCCAGAACTCAGCAGGTGATGCGACGGGGAAACAAGATCAAATTAGCTGAGCTCCTGTGCAGAAGTTTTAGCGTTTAGTTTGCAAAAATGGAAATCCGCTGTTTTTCAGTTACATTCTCTTTCGTCGAGGGAGTTGTTCTGCTTATGCTCACAAATACGACAGCTTCTATTGCAGATGCTCCTGGAAAAATAGTAATAAGAAATTTCGGTGTATGTATAAATAATCATGCAGAAATGTAATTTAATTTTTCTTTATAATATCAAATAATGAAATAATAATTTGAGAAATTTGAAAAGTTTCCTAGCTCACGCTGCATCGTGTATGCAGGCGGATATTTTTTTGAACGCAAGCGTCCGATTTTTCTTGCTTTACTGGAGCTGTTCTGGCGTCAGTATGAACTGCTTTACGGCTTTGGATTCGTACAAGGGATGCGGACTGGCTCGCAGACCACGTGTCAGTTTTAAAGCAGAATGTGACCCCATGTGGATAAACAAAGACCGAGGACTGATGGAAATAGATGGAGTCTGGGTGTTTAGAGCTTCACTCCTGCAAAGGTTTCCCACAGTTCATTTTAAATGTCAGCCGCTCCTCCGGTATGAGGCATCTTCTCAAAGCTCGCTGTTCATTGTCTTTACCCGAACAAACATCAGACGCCGCGCCTTGGGCCGGGGGCCTGGCTCTCGCACTGAGCCGGGCGCCGCTTCGTATACGGGGTTGTTATTTTCAAAAAAAGCTTTACATGTAGAAACAGCTGCTTTTGTGAACCGCTTTGCGAGATACTTTAGGATCATTTTCCGCGGCCACACCCCCACATTGCTTTTAATAATGAGATGTGCCAGTTAAGTGCCGCTGCCGCTGTACGCGGCGGCAACCGTTTGCGTAGAAATTTCGTTTCGGATGTAACTGGCACATTTTTCAGCCCATGGTTTATGCAGCATCCAGGCACTTTCCCACCACCGAGCCGCTTAAGAAGTTACAAACGTATCAGTCGGTTAATTCTATGCCAATTACTACTAAATCCCATTAAGAATATTATATTGAGCAATTAAAACTGGGCACGTGAAAAATAAGAATAAATAATACATGCGCCTCCATGTCGCTTGCTTTATTATTGCTCTTGTTGTTATTCATGTCAAAAAATAATTTAGAATCTGAAATCAATGCATGAACAGACGGAGTAAAACCTGACGGCGAAATCGTTGGTCAAACAAAACAGCGGCCAGCGCGGGGTTTGTTAACCTTGCGCCTTCAGCCTCATGTGTACTGCTGGCTGGCTGGAGAAGCCACAAAACTTCTGAGGCTCCCGGAGAGACACGGTGCTCTTACCACATGTAAATGAGCGAAAACACTGCGAAACCTTTTCTGCGCGGCGGTAGCTGCTGGATTAAGCAGGATCAGAGAATATGTGTTCTCAGATAGCGAAAGCTCAGCAGCCACACAGATCCGTGTGATATTTTACTCCAAGTGCTGCTTTTACACCCCCTTTGCCAAGGCTGTCAGCAGCAAAATGGCCCAGTGCCACTTTTACCGTGGTTTTACTCTTGTTTCTGTTCCACGCGGTGCTACTAATTTATGAAAATGAGTGCAAACTTTGTTAAAATGTGCTTTTGTCTGAGTGAAAAAAACAGATTGCAGGTGAACTACTCACATGCATTATTAATATTCTGCAGCCTCTTACTTACATTCGAGGAATTTACAGTAGAGCCCAACAAAGACAGATGTGTGTCTACTTAAAAAATTGGTCATTTGCAGCTTTTTCCGCTCCTGTCGTTGTTGTGCACAGTATTGTATTAATTGTTCACGTGCTTCTGAAAGCCTGCTTGAACATGTGTTTGGAGGAAGATGCTGAGACGCACTGTCACATCAAACAGCAGGTCCCCGGGGCGTTTTTCTGTGTTACGTAAAAACAAAAGGCACCAAATTAATCGTGACAATACGTGGCACGCAAGCGAAAACGCTGTCAGCGGAAGTCAGGATCATTAGACACCCGCTGTCAGAGGTTGGGTCCTTGTTTCTATTCGGCTCCATTAAGACGCCGGACGGGTGGCGGTGATAGCGAGAGCCCTTGGGGGGGAGTTGGGGAGCTGAAGAAGAATGATGAAGAATGGAGTGGATGCTACGCCCTCCAAAGCTTGGGTCTTTTCCAAACCGGTGACTCAGCAGCCATGGACACATTTCAAACAGCCTGTGGATCTGCTCTGCCATCTGAGAAGAAGCCTCCCAACCCTGACGGAGCACCACGGTCGCAAACAAGACGCATATTTATTTGCCAGGGAGGATGCGGCTATGCGTCCATGCGGGAGATCCTGCTGCCACGCACAAGACCTAAACCTGAGAGGATGGGTGGGTTTGCACGGGACAAAGGAGACGGGAAGACTCAAACTGGGGGGAACGAGAGAGGCAGCAATGGCGGAGAACGGCGCAGCGCTGATGATGCAGGACGCCCGTATCTGCACAGCCAGAAGATGATGGCTGGAAAAGTGAGGGAGGACACTGACAGTTAGCATGCTGACTGGGAATGTTACTGTGATATTACAATGTCTTGTTTACCGTCAGACACATTTGGGTCAGAACACATTCAGGGGGCTGAGAGACAGCAGGGAGCTACCTGATGCCGTACACAACGCTGCTGCCTGTGCGCTTCTGCTCCAATGCAGTCTTCAGTCATCTTGTAGAGTCTCAGAATTAACAGTCGCTGGTCAGAATCAACAGAAAATCACACGGGACAATAAAGGTTTGGGTTATACAGGAAATACACTACATGGCCAAAGGTATGTGGGCCCCCCCCTTCTAATGACTGAGCTGAGCTGTTTCAGCCGCACCCACACACCGTAGAAATACATTCTAGACAATTGTGCGCATCTAGGGTTGCGGCCACAGTTTGGGGAACAAGTTCCTTTCCTGCTCCAGAATGGCTTTGCCCCCACATGCACAAAGGAAGCTCCATAAACACACAATTTGCCCAGGTTGGTGTAGAAGAACCTGAGTGGTTGCACAGAGCCCTGACTTCAACCCCACCGAACACCTTTGAGATGAACCGGAACCCTGACCGCAAGCCAGACCTTCTCGTCCGACATCGGTGCCCGACTTCACTGATGCGCTTGTGACTGAATGGACACAAATTCTCAAATTCTGGTGTAAGCCTTGCCAGAAGAGTAGGGGAGCTGTTATAACAGCAAAAGGAGGGGGGACTTCATACAAATGCCCGTGGGTTTGGAATGGAACGTTCAACAGCCACATATGGGGGTGACGCTCAGATGGCCAACATACTTTTGGCCATGTAGCACGTGCGCAAGACTGCTGGGAAATGCAGAACCGTCATCCTTATTGTGCCCCCATATTAAAATACAGACTCTAATCAGCCGGAAAAAAGGATAAATGATGGCGGCCCAAGCTGTCCGGCACATAAAAAGGAAAGTTTGGATAAGAAGCAGGTTTTGCAATATGTCACTGAGCTCGATTTTCGGCCTCTGAAAGTACGGTGCATATAAAGGTAGGTCACTTCACAGCTCTAAATCCACATCGGCTCTGATTTTCAGAAGGGCCTCGGATACCCACTGTGCTTGAGTGCACTGGATGCCACTAGATTGCATGGACCGAGGCAAACGCATGCAAATAACATCTTTGAGTGATAAGAGATGTTGATATTTGCGTAAAAACAAGATTTTTTGCAAAGAGACGGACAAGGCGTTGGGGAAAGACCACCGGCTAAGTTTTGCAACTTTGATAAGTCAGCTGAACAAACATTTTTGTTTTGCGGAATTTACCGTAGAAAAAAGCAGCTGGAAATATTCACGAAAGGAGCGATAAGAAACCACGTGATCTAATCTTTAATTGGCACTTTCCAAAACCAGAGGTTTTATCTGCATCCGCGACACACGGCACCGCCCTGCGGCGAGGCTTTCTGCGTGTCCTCGGAGCTCAGAAGCAGCAATAATCCCGCTTGTCTACATGTTCCTGGATGGCCCGACCACGGAGGCAAAATGATGAAATCAGAGGGCAAAAAGGAAATCCACGCCGCCATTCACGGCGTTTGACTCCCTGGCAGCCAGAGCACCCGTGCACTGCATAGTTTGCAGCAGCGGGTCTCTGTTTGACGGATGCGACGTGACCCACAAAGAGCAGAAATCCTCGCAGGACAGACAGGTTTCCAACTAAATTTAATAAAGTTTCTGCGGAGGCCAAGGATGCCCCGAGCAATCGCATTTGCTGTGCTCAACGCATTGTGACAGCCGGTTGACGGCGGCGAAGGGATGCGGATCCGTGAATGCTCCGTGCAGAAAGCGGCAGGTGCAGAGCTTGCCTTTGGGTGGTGGAAAAAGCATCCGAAACGCACGCCAGGTGACAATAATGACATGAAATAGCCACCGAGTCGCCATGGCTGCGAGCAGCCCACTTCCCGTCCCTCGACTGACGGCTCTGTCACAATGACGGGCGACAAGCTGTCACCTGCAGCTGTGATCGGATAATTAAAAGCCCACGAGCGGCAAAAATCCCTGCGCGTCCGCAGCACGCGGTGCGCACGGGGTCGGGCAGACGATGGCACGAGCGGTTTGCAGGCAAGGCAAAAGGCTAACTGCCACAGCCATGCAACTGCAAGGAACATTTTTGCAACCTCCCCCCATCCTGTAAAATCATAGGCGTTGTCTACGTTGTGTGTTTTTTACTGGTGCGTATGTGAAATAAGACAAAAGCAGATCAATCCGTGGCTTGGTTATTTGTTTAGTTACTTATTAATGGTTTTTAACTGCCCTCCCCATTCATACGATTCTGTAACTGCAACCCTAAACTTAAATCCCGTGCTATCCGAGGGTTGCATTTTACAGGTCTGCTGGTGCAGTTTCACAAGGTTTGCATGAAAGCGGCTGTCTCGCAGCAGGAGGCAAACATAAAAACGCGCGGGATTCGGAAAGGAAGGAGAGCTTTGTTGAGCTACTGGGGCAGAAATGAGCAAGTAAATCTGGGAAATAAAAACTAAGGATTGCTAAAAATTCCCAGCATGTTCATATGCTTATGCACAGTTGACCCCCCCCCCCCCAGTGGATAAACCACATAAAATTTTCATGCAAGCGTAGTAAAGGGAAGTGAGGGGTTCAGGGGAAGGTGCTGTTTTACGACAGGCTATTTGGGATGGGTGTTTGGTCACATATTAAGGTCAATGTTAGTAAAGTAAGTAAAAATATGAGGAAAAAATATAGGGAAGCATCCGTTGTCCATCGTTTTGTCATTCTGAAGCGTTTTTTTTCACGAAGTCTAACTTTTTACAAAATTTAAATTTTTTTTAAAAATGTGAGTACATTTATGGTATATTTAATGCATTTATGAGAAGTGGAAACAATTGATCCGCTGCGGCGACCCACACGGGGCCGCGAAGCTTCAAAAAAATTCCCATGTAATTGTTAGTTGCCACGTGCAAAAAATTGAAGCTGCAATGTGGGAGGCTCAACTGCACATCATGGTTTTATGTATATAAAGCATATGTTGCTTAGTTGCTGTGTAACTAATTTATTTTTTCATGCTCTCATGAAAACTCAAATCAATAAGAATCTTCTGTTTCCTCTCACAGTCCAAAAACACATACGAGGTGGACGGGAGAGGACATGCATCCGCGCTGTTCGCCGAGGCCTGGATGCGAATCGATGCTCAAACTTGCAGCCGTTCAAGAAGTCTGCGACGAAAGCAAAAAGTGAAACGGAACTCGAAACATTGACCCTCCGGCAAATTAAAATTATTTTGCTGCAACGCAAAATGGCGACACTGCCGCCCCGCGGCTGTTCCTTACTCTTTTAATCGTATTCTTCACAAAATGTTTTTTCGTGATCACGCAAAGACTCAAAGTTTCCTCAAAACTGCTTCGATTGCGGGAAACGGGGAGGCGCCAGTAAATGAATAAATAAGCAGCACCGACACTGCGTGTTGTGAAGGCACGAAAGATGTCCGTCATGAGTCATGGCCACAGACGTAGAAAAGTGTGGCCGTCGTTCATCATGGCCGAGCAATAATTCAATCCTGTCTCCCCGAACGGAAACTAATTTCACCTTTAAAGTGTTCACTGCGCAGCGCACGTGGAGTGGCGGAGTTAGGTGGCACGGAGAAAAACAGCTCCACACCGATCGCATTTAACACCCAAAGTGTCCCGTAGGATTTTTTGGTGCTATTCTGCATCAAGATAAATGTATGGAAATGTAAAAACGCAAAGCCTGTCATAGTGTTCGGGCCTTAGCAAAACTTAACCTTGAGCCATAAACAGGACAAATTAATAAGATGCTATCGGTCATGGCCCTGTCTAGCAAGCTGAGGAAAGAAGTGGCCCCAAGAACCCAAAGTGCTTTGTGAGAAACCTTTTCTTCTTCTTCTTCTTCTTCTTCTTCTTCTTCTTCTTATTATTATTATTATTATTATTATTATTATTATTATTATTATTATTATTATTATTATTATTGTTATTGCCAAGCCCTTTTTTCCAGGGTGACCAAAGCTACCAAAGCCAAAAAAAGTCCCTTTCCTTTTGATTTAACTAACAAAGAAAAGCAAACAAAAGTACACCGTTTTGCCCTGGCTCCTTTACCCTGGTAAAACCAGACAAAAACTGATCAAAGAAAGTGTCCTCACACAGGTTCAGCAGCAAAAACAGACAGCTCACCAACCATCGCTGAATAACAAACCAACGACCGCCACGCTCCTCTCTCCCCTCTTCTTCTCCGGGGATCTCCATTCCTCAGCTGCTTTCTTCTCAATCGGCTGCGTCTTCCCATTGGCTAACTGGGGAGACAGAACCCAGACACACGAAGGCTAAAGGCCCTTTTGACCGAGGCTCCAAAATTTCCAATATCTGCAGGAAATGATTTTGGGAATAAATCCATGCCTAAAATCTAACAACTTGCTAAAAACATAAGAATGGAATGCATATTCTCATCCTCTCTGTGGAAGAACCTAGTGTGACCTCCTCACTTGCTGCCCACTTTAAAATAACACAGTGGGAGTCGTGAGTCACAAATGATATTCAGAGCGCCTGCCTGGGTTCTGAACACCTGCAGCTTAAATCCATGTTACTTCAGCTGCTGCGAGGCCCTTACTACAGCAATGGAGGTTTTCGGTTCTCCCAGACTTGGGCACAGTCATTATGGTGCTGTTGTGTGCCCCCAATTGCACAGAGGTAGTTCTGCGTTGCTCACATTCCCTGGGTCGCACGCCCATCCTACTGAGAGCCGAATTCCCGCGTAGCAGCCAGGAGGTCAATTAATGCACTTTTCTACCCGAAGGCTCCCAGGTACCCAGACCCTCACCTTGAAAATCCTTCCATTGCACTTCATGTACACAAGTCAGTAGGAGTTTATTGTCATTTCGACCATGCACACGGTACCTAGTGAATCGAAACAAGCCAAATAACGCTAATGTTCGCTGCGTCAATCTCGAAATAGAGGCGATCCCCGGGTTAGGAACGTCCGACTTACGAACAACACGCACTTAAGAACAAATGCACGAACTACTTCGCGACGCTCGTGAAAACGTTGCGCAGCTTCAGCGGCTGGAGGACGAAGAAAGCCGACCGCCGTTTTAAGTCGGCTCACGTTGCTGTTAACACTGCGTTGAGTGCGTAACTTCGTCTTTGGCCTAAATTTATCTGTTATTTACCTTTGTAACCGTGCCTCCAAAGCATAAATCCGATGCGCGGGCTGCTGAGGCATCAAAGCAAAGGAAAAGAATCACAACTGAAAGTAAAGTGTCAATAATAAGGCGATCGGAAAGAGGTGAAATGCCATTGGTCGGTCGACCATCGGAAGAATTTTAAACAGCAAAGTAAGAATAGCAGAGTGTGTGTTTCTTAAGTGTTTTATATGCATAGAAAGGTCAGATATATATTATATAAGACAAACATTTGACTAACTGGCACTCAGTAAGAACCACACGTGTCTGTAGCAACTTACCTACAGATTGAACTTGAAGACACACTTAGGAACGGATCTTGTTTGCAACCTGGGGACCGCTTGCCCAGAGCTGTGTTGATCCTGCGACGCACATGAACTCTTGGCAAATGAAAGCATTTCCACGTTTGGGTTCGTTTTCTGCTAAATCTCGGCTGGAAACCGTGGCCGCCGTGTCCGGGGCTGCGCACTGCTGATTTGTATTAGCGGTGGCGGCTCGGCTGCATGGATTTTTTAGGAGATGCCTGGTTGCGGATCTCTGTGGAAATTCCTCGCACGCAACGCAACGCTGCAATGGGCTCTCGGTGTTCTTGAAAGTTTGTTGTAAGTTTTTCTGTCCATTACATCAGTTATAAATTGAGTGAAAATAACGTGCGTTTAAGATTTTATTTGCCGCAGCACCGCAGCTTTTTCTCAATATTTAAAATTATCGATCGGGAGGCTGTGAAGCCTCACCTAGAGGCAAAATTAAACTTTGATTTAGTCAGAAAAGTAATTTCTAAAAACCGACAAACAAGGAGGCATTGATACTGCTTTTTTGACTAAGGTCGTGTTTAATTTAAAACATTTTCAAATGCTATCAAATTGTTGTTTGGTACTGGCGCATTTCAGATGCATAATCTGTTTGGTTTTAACTGTTAAGGGAATAAATAATGTTTAGAGGATGACTGGCTCTGTTATTATTATTGCATTTTAGCTGAGAAAAATGGGGGGGGAAAAAGCTGGTGAGCCGTATTGAGACCAAGTGGGCATAATTACAGTCAACTCGGGAATTTCCGTGAAATTGAGCAAATATGAATTTACAAAATAAACACATACACTCTTATTTTGCTCAGACTTATGGGGACATTTTTTGCATTTATTTCAAGACAATGACTTTTCAGACACAAAACATTTTGCTGAACAGATTTTTTAATTTTTTTGCAGAACATGTAGGCATTTAACAAAGAAGATGTTCATAGAACATGTGGATGTTTAAAATGGAGTGGCTCCTTTTATTGTGAAACTGTGCGCTTTTCAGTTGGTCTCGGCATCCAAGAGCCGTACTGCTGCCATTAATCAGATCCTCTTTCCACCGAGTGTAAACATGCGGTTCCATGCATGTGAAACCCCTTTGTGGATAAAGCCAAAGAGCTTTCAGCCGAAAAGAGACAGATGGCTGTTGACCTGCACAGACCAGGAAACAAATATAAAAGAATTCATAAACAGTTGGAAATATCGCTAAGCAGGAATTAAACCATTTCACAAGTCTCTATCTGTAGTAAATTTGTCAAGAAGAGGACTTGTGTGTGTGTGTGTGTGTGTGTGTGTGTGTGTGTGTGTGTTACTCTCATGCACAGCAAAGAAGACACTGACAGACACAAGGAAGAATCCAGGGATCGCAGGAAAGCAGAGTTTAGTTGAATCTTTGGGCTTTCAACATACAAATTCATCCGTTAGAACCACTTCCATGGCAACAGGTTTTTTGGAAGGGTTGTGCACCATGATTCCTGCTGAGGGCAACCCAGAAACTGCTGCACCTGCACTTTGCCAAGCCCGACTGGAACTGCAGTTCCGACTGTGTGTTGTACTCGCATGAGACCAAACATGAACTTTTTGGCCATTAGATTGTTTGGCAATGACGTGCTGAACACAAGGAAAAGCACTTTCGGGGCTGTTTCATGCCCGCGAGCCAGGCACTCCTGGCAAGATCCGTGGGACAATGAGTTCCGCTAAGATAAATACCAGCCTGCACATTGTAACCCAGCACCTGGTTGGCTCTGCCATGAGGCTGACACTTTGCCATAGTAGGATCTTTCAGCAAGACAATGGCCAAAACATATAGAATCAAAATCAGCAGAAAATCACCCCAGGAAGACAAAATCAAGAAATATCTCAGGGTCGGGACCCTGTTGAGATCCGGTGATGTGAATTAAAGATCTCAGTCCCCAAGCACAAGCCTAAGACCGTTGAGGATCCTGAAACAAACTGCTCAGAGAAGTGGCCCCAAATCCCACCCGAACATGAGCTTCATCCTGTCACACTTCAGCATGTGAGGCTCCCTGCTCTCACCTTCTCGAGGGGAGGCTTCATGAAGTATTAATTATAGGGGCGCCAGTAAATTTGAAGCAAATGTGTTGCAGAAAAAAATGATTTGCATTTCACTAAATATTGTGTTGTAATAATATACAGGCCTTCCCCATGTGTTTGACCCCAAAATATGGCCAATTGTATATTTTTATTTTGCACATCTACTTTTGCTCAATTTCACAAAAGAGGTCAAAACTGTCACGTTGACCACAATTTTTCGTGCTCTTATTGATCAATGATCTTGATTGAATCATCAGCACAGCAAAGACTGAAGAAATTCCTCGCAAGAAAATAAGATTTGAAACGTTTAGCTCTTCGTTCAGCTTATCGTCCGCTTGTTTGTGCTGCTAAAGCTGAAACAGATCTTGAATATTAGCTTAGCCAAGTGTACAAAAGGACTGAGAGGACGTTCATTGCTACTGTTCTCAGAATTTTTAGCATAATTAAATGTTGTAAAAATAACAATTGGCCTGAGGGAAAACAATTTCTCAAAATGGACTTTTAAAGTACAGATGCTTTACCACGCTTATCCTACTTTAAAGAATTGTTAAGGTGTAAAATAAAAGGTGTAAGAAATGTGGCCGCAAAGCATCTTTTCTCAACACATTTTGGCTTTTGGCAGTAAAATTTTTTTTGCAGCGTTGTGCCACCTCTGCAAAAATGTCCAGATGTATTCAAGAACAATTTTCTTATACACAGGTATTTCTGAGTATTACAGCACGGAGTGTGTAATAGCGGCAGGACTGCAAAGTAGGGAGAGGAATCCAGAAACAACAGGCAAGGAATGGACAGGAACGAGTTCGTCCATACAGTGATTTACATTCCTAAAAACCTGAAGTTTATCTTCTGACCTGGAAGTCTTCAGATGAACGAAAACGAATTTAAAGGTCCGCATCAGCCTCCAACTGGAAAAAAAAACACAGAAAAGCATTATTGATGTTTGTTGAAAAGCTCATTCAGATGAAAAACATGTTTGGTGGCATCATGACTGCAGTGCACTTGTAAAGAGGAGCCATAATAAGGCTGGAACAAGTCTGCAAAACAAGCTGTGAAGGGAGCACCAGCCAATCCGAACAGAAGGCCAAGCAGTTGGACGCAGGCCTTCGGAAGATTGAGCCTTCTGTGTCCCTCGTTCCATTACATCCAGGGCAACTTCATTTATGTGCTAACATCACTGCTGTTGGCGCAATCTCCCCACCGCCTTTAAAAGAGAGAGTTGTGCCAATTCAGCAGCAGATTTCCCACAATTTCAGAGTAAATTTTCTCATTCACAGCTTTCCTTTGACACCCCCTTCCAAAATTTGTTTCCATGTTCCATTTTTCTTGTTTCTCCCTTTCGTTCAGCAACTTGTGACCTGTCCTTCCCCTGCATGTTTTTTTTTTTCTTATGTTTGTGCATTCTAGCTTAATCCCTGTTCTTTTCGCTCTCACCATGGCGCGTTCGCCTCTCCTCTTCCCATCGTTTCACGCGATTTGCTTTCTCGTTCCTTGGGCAGATGGCTCCGTCCCCATGCTTGCTGTTCCAGTTTGTGACCAAGTGTATCTATCTCATAACCTTCCCTTGACTTCCCCCAGAATGCACCTGGCCAGAAATCTCCTCTTTCCATTTTTTCCAGAGGTCTTTTACAGTCCCAGCCATTCTCCTTTCTCACAAGGCACTTCTGCAATTTGAAAAGTACGGATCGATTTCCTGCTTACCTGTCTGGTGACCCTCGATTCTGCAGCTCGGTGTTGTGATTCGTAAGTGGCTCTCGGTGCAGATTGCAAGCAGACTTTGGTTGTGGGCCCACACGCTTAATATCTGACTTTAAGTTACACTTTGCAAAATATTTTCGAGCCGTGGACACAAAAGTTTCTCGCAACAAAAGTACTGCCTTTAGCTTCCCTGACATACCGGCCACTGAATGACAGAAAATCAAAGTTTTAAACTTAGCAATTTCTATTTAAAAAAAACACATTGCGACATATTTAGAAGAATTTTCTTTTTAATATACGCCAGAATGTTTACAACTTTGAGATTTTGGAGATGGAGCAGGTTGAATAGTTTGAATGTGAACCGTGGTTATATTATGCTCAGATTGAGGTAAGAGCATGAACCAGTAAAACAACTGCCAGAGATACAGAAGAAGGACCACGATTGCCATGATACAGCATTTGCTCGAGGATCAACGGTTCAAAGCGTCCCAATTTTTTGCAGGTATCGACAAGGTGGAGGACTTCTATCTAAGGCAAAAGAACCATTAACGTTGGTCCCCGACGCCCCCTTCCACTCCCAGCGGTGCAAATGTGTATTCATCACAACAGGTTTAGTGCACACTGTGACAGCATGGATTTTGCAATCCAGACCAAAGAACAAACATAAGCTTGTGTTCTCACCATACAAAAATATGATCTACAAAGCAACACCGTGCCTCCAGATGGGTTTTAACTCGTATTAAAAGATTTTGTAAATGCATTAGCCCCAGTCAGACTGAAACTGATGAATTCTTAGCTGCTCTGCAACTAGAGCTCGAGAGGGATACGGCCCACACCTGTCGTGCGTATCCACCTGGTTGGATTTAGCAGACAAGCCTTCACTTCAGTTATTTATGCTTTTCACTCATTTTCTATAACACAGTGACAGGCTGGTGCGGTGTTGAACACAACTGGCCTCAATATTGGAATAACCTCCCTTCTCTGGCGGCCATGAGTCAGGAACAAATGACTTTTTCTTCCCCATCAACCACCTATATTTATTTTCCCACATCACAATAGCTGGCCATTGTTTAAATATGACAGTGATGGAGTATTCATTGTTATGAATCTGACACGCTATAAAACATCACACGCATCGGCATGGAGAGAGATTAGGAATCGATACCCAGCACCATTTCCAGTTACCTCTGAGATTCATAAAGCCCTTAACAAATTGTGTAAATATAAATGCCTTGGAACAAATAAATACCTCTGTCAACTCAAGATGCAAAGGCTTCCCTTCCATCTTTGACATCTGATTTTTTAACAAAACATTCATAGCAGAAGCAAGGAAGATATCATGAAAAACTTTTCTGCATCAAATGTTTACAAATGCTACGGTGTTACGCAAAACCTTGGGTGTCTTGAATCTGCACAGCTTTCACAGGGTGCAGGATGAAGCCTCTGTATGGGGATTTCAGAATAGGTGACTCTCTTCAACGCAGACACGCACCTGCCACAGCAGAGATGTTGCTCTCCTGGGCACATCTGCTGCATTTGGCCAAGTGCGAGCAGCTGAGAAACATCTGCAGTGCCGTGGTTTTGTTTGAAAGAGGACAACATGGGCATAGAGAGCAGAAGATTTCCTGTCAGGCGCTGAAGTATCCCCGGCAGATGGTGATGGGTTACAGAGCTGCCCAAAGTCATGCCCATGGTAATCTATGAAGGCTGAAGACAGGAAAGCACAGCATAGCCAGTACGGCTGGAGGGGCAGGTGCGGAGGAATAATTTTTATCAAGGAATTGTTTTATGTTTGTTTCATTTGAACGGGCAGTTAGCCTGTAAAAAGGTGGTCATTTTTCTTCATGGTCATTGCCAAAATTCTTTCCCTTGTAAGATGCGGTCCACCTAGCCCTCATTCATCAGACACAACCTTTGTTGCCCTCAAGTTTCTCCTTTGTTTAACACTCTTGCCACAATGGGGGTGGGACTCCCCTTGTTATATTCCTGTTCTGATTGGTCTGTTTGCAAGATGCTTGTTTCTCATTGTTGTGCTCACCTCACATAAGGTCTTTGTGTTCAGAGGAGGTTGAATCTCCAGTGTCACATCCATCGATTTGGATTCCATTAAACTGCTGGTTATGTTGCATAATTAAAGTATAAATTGCAACTGTTTGGCTTGTTTTTTTCTTCTTCAGCAGTAAAATTGTTCTGCACGGGGCTTTGCACTGGTGTGGGGGGGGCAGGGGCAAGGCGACTCTGAGGGAATCCGCAGGCCATAGATTGGCCACCCTCCCACCTACATGCCACTGCGCCTGGGATAAGGACTCAGACCACAGCGGTTCCTGTTTCTGTGTAGGACGACAGAGATCTTGCATTTCAGCGGAAGCAGAACCACAGTCTCTAGAAGGATGTTTCCAAGCTAGATGAACCATTCAGACACTGCAAAATGAGACATTGACCTTGAATGGCTACACATACGTCTTTTATACGATCAAAGTCCATTTTGAGAAGTTGACCCTAAGCTACAGAGTCATGAATGCACGTTCTTTTTTGGCTTCTGTTGTGAAATCTATGAAAGTGTTGCATTAGCCCATGTCTTTGGACACATTTCATTCCATAAGAAGCATTTTATCTGCCGCAGCATCAAGGTGACTTTCATCTTTGCAATTCCTTGTGTAGCAGCTCTTAGCTACACAACCCGCTATTAAATGAATGATGCTAGCGTTTGTGCTTTCGACTGAAATATCTTTGTATTTTATATTGGGCCGGTCGAATTGGCTTTCAGGCACATGGGGCATCTTCATATGGCCCGATGCTGAAAGTCAGAAGCCATACCTCTTCGGCAGCGAGGGGGAAACAGGTCGGACACGAACAGAGCAGCAGCTCCCAGCCGTGTTGTGTAAGTCAGCCTGAACCACATTCAGAACCATTTTCTCAGAGCTGGGTGTGACAGACACCGGAACTACTAGTCTTTTATTTCAGTTGTTTTGGATTTTGTGAATATCGTTGTGCTCTGCCATGAAGCTGATTTTTGTCTTCCCATTACAACAGATAGGAGGACGCGAAAAGACAATAGGAGGCCGGAGTCAGATCAGGAACCCTATTTTGTTTAGGTTACCTGGGATGGTTTGGGACCACAGGTGGTGAACAGCTAGCAAAGCCAATGAATGAGCCCTCCTGGCCCTGCTATCAACATGTTTTTCAGCAGTCTAAAAAATCTATTACGTGCACATCTTCCAGCGTGTGTTTATTCTTTCACCTGACGAAGTGATGGAAAGCAGAGCCGGGCACCGTGTTCTAAATGTCAGGTGGAAAAGAGAATCGTGTTGGGCTTGGTGGATATCGCCTGCGCGGTGGCCTCCTCACAAGCATCTCCACAGAAATGTTAATGCAGTATTATATATAGGGAGGAGTTAGTCACATAGTGTGGTGTAAATTCAAACAAAAATGGCCACAAATGCCAGATTGGTCAAACAAAGTCAAAGTCTAGATATCTGATGCAGCCAGCGTCATCGACACTGGAGGTGTCTGAAGAAATCTGTGGGGCGGAGCGTGCGATTCGACATACAGTAGCCGAAATAGCGCTGCATCATCGTCTGAAGGGGTCTGTTCATTTCCAAAATGACTGTACAGAGCATCAGGGAAATGCGGAGTGCAAGGCCCTGCAGCGCAGCATCATCCTTTCCTAAGCATTTAAGTACCAGGTTCCCCAAAACACCCCCACACCGAGCAAGAACATGGTTAGTGCGACACAGCAGAAGAGAGAAATGCAGAAGGCCAATGTCTGTCACTATTCTGGGATATTCTTGCACCTTAACTTAAACACGGTCTCTTGCAAAAGTATTCAGACCCCTCACAAAGTCTTACAGGATAACAAAACGACGCCAGAATATTTCTTTGCATTTTAACTCAAAATGAGTGAGTTTTTTCAAAGACTAAAAAAGTGAATGGATTTTTTAAAATTGTTTTTAAACAGCCAGACAGCACGGTTTTCAGTGTTTGTGCACTAGACACACTTACCCTGGTGGGGAAGGTATAATCATGACAAATACAGAAATTTGTGGCCACGTCCTGTAATGAGCAGAGCGCGTTTTTTCCTTTTCCATTTTTCATCTCCTGTGCTTCCTCAACGGCAGCGAAGGGTGATGATTTATGTTTTTGATCATTAATAATGAAGACTCTTGCAAATTGCTTTGTTTGCACCGCGTTTTTAAGTGACTTGGAGGGGGGAAAAAAGAAAACGTTCAAGGCCACTACCCACGGGGGACCGGCTTTCAAAATATTCAGACAACCTCATTGAAATTAATGCGAATTGAGCAGGGGTTCCACTGGAGCCAATTAGCTGTCAGATTTCGCTATGAAAAGACCATCAGTAAAATCGCAAGATGCAGTGCTGAGCTGCTAATGATTGACAACATGAGAAATGCTGGCACCTGCTGTTTTCCTCCCTCTCACTCCCTCCATCTTCCTCTCACTTTGTCACCATCAAATCAGAATAGAACATTTCTGCTTGTCTCTTCGTGTTCCTTGCTTGGCCTCCTGAACTTCTGCCGGAGACCACGTGGACATTAATGAAAGCAGAAGTATTAGAGATATTCTTCACGGCATGTGCCAGAGGCCACATCTTCTGAGGAAATGCAGTATATATGGGGTTTTTCACCGCGGTGCCCCGCTAATGTCGGCCAACAACCTGAGGATTCGGATCGTCTGGGGGCTTTGCGACAGTTGCCCCGCAGGCTGTTGTTTAATGGCAAACAAGAGTCTCGCGAGCCAATCGGAGTCAACCGTACACCAGGTCCACAAATCACAGCTCCTCCATTTGAATGATCCCTGCTCCTCTGCAAATTGCTTAGGTTGGAAAATTGTCACCCAGTCCATGGCAATCCATGTCCAGCTCACCAGCCAGTATGAAGTGGAGGGGGAAGAAATGCTCATTTTGTCTTTCCTTTGGATTCTAGGTTGCCTGCTGTTTCAAATCCTGCCATTTTCTTCTTCTGTACCGTGTTAAAGTTAACACACGCTGAGCATTTTAATGACTGCTGGAGAAATGGTTGGCAACAAAAGGCTGAAATAATTCCCCTGCATCCCACCGCATTGGCTACACAACTAAGCTACAGCGTTGCGGAATCCCTCTGCTCCGTTTGGCCAATAAGGAGCGAATTGTGATTAAGAATTGTTCTTCTGGCAGGAGCGCACCTGACGCGGTCTCGTGGACCTTCCAGGTCTAAACGCCTATGATGTGCGGCTCTTTTCCATGCAGGCCAGGTGACCCTCATGGATCAGCAAATCCCAGATTCCCTGGATATTTTAACGTCCACAAAGATTTCCCTTCTGTACCCAATCCACTTGCGTAGGTAAACACACACGCATAGAATTTTAAACTCGGTGCCATGCAGTTGCACCTCACTGAGGACCTCGACAGCGATGCTAAGAAGCGACGCGTGAGTCAACCTTGGAGGGTTTCTCTTTTTGCCGACAGTCTGACACTTAAGCTGCTCTGCTGGGGTCATTGATCGTGGATTACAGGTTCTTATTATATGCTCTTGCTTTCTGGTTTTCGATGCCAGCTGACTGACTTCTCGGCACTGTGGTTGAATGTCGCACACAAAAAGAAGGTAAAACACAACAAGCTTGCGCCAAGGTGAAACTGGGCACTCTGCAAAGTGGCAGTGTGCAGAAAATAATGTATTTCTTTGGCTTTAATCTCTGCATATATGTGTTGGTTGAGCCACCATGGAGCAGGAAGTGAGCCTCGAGCTTCACCTGCGTTTTCCCAGCTCAGCTGTGCTCATTTCCATCTCTTTAAGCTGTTCCCTACATCTCAGTTCAGTTGTGTCAGCCAATACGCTGAAAATAACCTTAAGCATCCTTAGCTTTTTACGCCTCTGTTTACCGTTTGTCTCACCAATTATTTATGATTTAACTGCACACCTGAACATTCCAGATGATCTGGCACTACAGTGCGTTTTCAGAAGCCCCTTGGTGCGGTTGATCAGCGCCCAAGTCTGCTTTTGACGGGAAAATCTTGCTATCGTACAACTTTGTAGGTTCTGTCTAGCATTCGCAAAAAAAAAAAAAAACACAATTACTTTTGCAATTTTGTACAAGTTTGTTTAGAAAATTCAGATATTTTCTGCACCGAACACCAGAGGACAAGCTCAAGGTGCACACACATTCCATGAAACCTACATAGATGCGCAGTTCTTTGTCTGACAGTAACTCTTTTTTTGCCCTGAACTCTGTCTCTCTTCAAGATTTAAGTGCTTGCATCTGTCTGGGCTTCCTCAAATTTTATTTAACCAAATTAAGAAGCCCTTTGCATAGACATTATTGTTCTGCTTCTATTGTGATTGTTCATTTCCTTTCGAAATCCCTCGTGAGGTTTCTTCTTTTTTCCAGCCCTGTCCTTCATGGCTTTGTTTTCGTTTTGTATCCCCATAGCCTCGAACCTTTCTGTGCCAAAACCATACCTGGCTTCCGTGGCAGGGCTCCTGTTTTGTTGGTTTGTGCTCTTTCAATTCCCGCCATTCACATGTGATTTGTTTGCTTTGCCCTGCTCATCAGAAATTATTCTCCCAACTTCTCCACGCTCTGCGGAGGACTTAACCGCATCTGAAGGAATGAGCTTCACCTGGGTTAGATGGGATTTTTTTCATTATTTTTTTATGAGCTGATGTGATTAACAAGCCTTCTGTGGGTATTTTCTGACCCATCAGCACTTGAACCTGAACATTTTGGGTGATACTGCCAGATACACTCCTTGTCGGTGCTCGAAGTATGCAGCAAACATACTGCTGTTGTAAAATTTCAGACACATTTCACTATTCAGCGTATTCATCGGTGGAATTCCTGCAAATTCCTACTTTCCCATAATATCCTGGCCGCATTTAATTTCCCACTAAATCCTGGTCACTTTGTTTAGAAAAATTTTTTCTTCCACCTGTTATGTGTCTTCAGTTGCAAAAAGTCGGTGGTGTCCATGCACTAGGCTGGATGCACGGGCTGCCCTTCGTTACGGAAGCCAAAACAAAGTCTCTGCATGGGGCCGCGCTCACCCAAGGAGCAGCGGACCTGTTCAGCTGCGATTAAGGCCCGTCGGAGACTTGCTGGGCGGTGAAAACCACCCCGGGCCCTGCGTGAGTACCAGCCGTCCCTGGCAGGGAAAAAAAGGCATTTATCTTTTTATTTGCTAGGAACTACTTTGGGCGTAAACTACTGCATAATGAATCGTGAAATTGAGTTAATTAGCGGTGCCTCATTTTCGCATTGTGCAGCTGAAAGAAAGTTTCACTCAAAACCTTGATACGGGAAGCAACTGGCTGCAGTCCCCACGGGTTATTGTCTGCGAACACAATGCGGAAAAACAGAAAATGCATTTCAGAAAATGATTTCCAGGATACTGCACAGACTGGAGAAATATACACAATTTCTGCTTACACACTGTGGAATAACTCTCACAAATACGTTGCAGTTCAAAAAAGGGAAAACAGGTATGCAGCTTTGCAGCTTTGCTGCACCTTTCTAAACACGGGCATCCCCTTGCATTCGAATTTAAAGAGTTTGAGGAGATTGGTTTGTCGCATGAAGTCTCGTAAGTCGAAGGCACGATTATTTTGACGTCGTTTGGGTGGGAAACGTAGTGTTCCTAGACACGTAAAGTCGCTCCTGTGATTGCTCAGGTAACCCCTAAACCGTCGGGTTTTTCAGATCAAAATCCAATCACAGACTCAATGAAGTGAAACAGATTTAATATAGGGAAATCCAATTCGTTGGGTAAAAATAGGTTAAGGCAAGCGGTGAAAATCAGAGAAACAAACAGCAAATAATCCAAATTGTTAGACAAAAACGGGTAAAAAGAAACAGTGTCAAAACCAGTAAAACAGACAGAAAACGATGTCACAGAAAAAGTACGAGAAAACACGGTCACAATCTGACAAAAGCAGGCAAAAACGCAGGAATCAAATAATCAAAGACTAAGCAAGAGAGGCAGGACATCGGAAGAACACAGGAGATGCAAATGAAGCCAACGACAGTGATCAGGTGGGGGAGGCCGAGCAAAGAGCACACGGAAACAAACAAAAGCACACAGAAGTTCATGGCCTTGCAATGCACAGAATGCCCAATAGGGCGGACAAAAGTCCCAGTCCCGGCAGGAGTACTGACGTAAACCCAGCAAAATGGAGATAAATAATATCTACCAAAAAACAAACACTGAGTTTCATTAATGATGTGCAGAAATGTAATAATAATAATAATCTTCTTCTTTATCTTTCGGCTGCTCCCGTTAGGGGTCGCCACAGCAGATCAACTGTTTCCACTTCTTCCTGTCCCCTGCATCTTTCTCCGTCACCCCCACCACTTGCATGTCCTCCTTCACCACATCCATAAATCTCCTCTTAGGCCTTCCTCTTTTCCTCTTGCCTGGCAGCTCCATCCTTAGCATCCTTCTCCCAATATATTCAGCATCTCTCCTCTGCACATGTCCAAACCAAATAATAATAATAATAATAATAATAATAATAATAATAATAATAATAATAATAATAATAATAATAATAATAATAATAACAGCAACATAGATGTGATCACAGGATTTCATCAAACCCAACTTGAAGCGAAGGTGCGTAAGAAGTAACTCCAGATGAAATATACATACAACTAATGAGGACTGTAAAATTCCCAAATGCTCACTTCTCATTACTTGTAAACTAAAAACATCTGCATTATATTTGGTCATAATGTATAAATATCTTAAATATCTTTACTTGTGCAGGCGAAAACAGGTGAGTAAAAGATTTGACCTACAGTATACTGCACAACGGCTCTAAATACCTTAACTGGTAAATAATGCCCCTTTTAGCAACCACATAAAAAGGTCTTAGTTTTACCAATCGATGCCCTTTTACTGTAAGTTAAGTTTCTCATGGGTTATCCCTTATTTTTTTTATTTAATTATCAGCTGTGGGTAATAAACTTTTTGCAATTATTTCATTCCATCATACGCCTTTTGTGCACTCACGATCCTGAAAGCTTCAAGGCAGGGTGAAAACATTGACTCCCTTTTTTTTCAGAAATTCCATGAAGTTCCATGGACCTCCCGTTAATCTTTTCCCATCTTAACAGCATTAATGCATCAGGCAAGCATGCCCAATAAATGTCTCTGCATACTGTGTTCTAATTTAAGTTGTAGCTTGGGTTAGAGTTAGGGATAGGGTTAGTTCGGAGCCATGTCTGTAAGGCATTTTCTCCTCAGTAATATTTTGTGCTTTTTCATGTTTGTGTGGCTTTTGCAAGGGATTCATTTGAGAGGGAAGAGACACAGAACCAAAGCCCATGAAAAGCCCAGCTTCAAGGAGAAAGACAACCAGAGGACAGTAAGATAATAGCCTCTCAAGACCACTCGTGCTAACACATTTAAGGGCCTGGATGTGAAAAATGTACACCTTATGTATTTTACTGTAAAGCCACTTAACCTAAATCATTCATTCATAATGAAAAAGAAATTCCCTCAACCGCAGCTTTGCGGCGACATTCTTCAACCTGAAAGGCTGTGAACAGGTGATCATCTGTTCTTCATATACATGTGTTTTATTTCTGTGAATGTAATGAGAAAATGCATTGCTCGGTTGCCGTGTTTCTTCTGTACAGCTCATTCTCGCACCGTGGTAATGAAGAGTCACTCAGGCGTTCATAACACCTTTGCCGTTCTGCCAGTTCACATTGGTGGTCATGCTGAGGGTATTGATGCTCTGCTGGATTGCGTTAATGACCTTTTGGGGAAAGTGCAAAATTCACCAGCATTGAATGTAAATTAAACAAGATGAAGTCATGTTAATAAAAAAAAAGAATTTAAATCATCCTTCCTTTATTTTACCTCCTGAACTATTTTCAAGCTTTGCTCAAGTAATTCTACATTAAATATTGCTATGGTTGATGACTTTTGGAACCAGAGTTAGGCTAAAAATGCTCTTCTATTCCCCGCCGCAAAGGATTGTGCAAGTTTCCCCCCCCCCAGCGGGGTGCATAAAATATACGACCAAATGCGGTGAGCAAATAAATATTGCAAATATGCAAATATAATAGCCCTCCCCCAGTCATTGACCATACTTACATACAAAAGAGGACTGAAGCGATCCACAAAACAGCTGTTAGATGCGATGGTCCATCACCCACCGCTGCAATGTCTACGTTTGTGGCCGCACTGAAATTCACTACTTTAACAGACAGGAAGGAAGCTCACACCAGTTATGCTGTGTATTTTGACACCAATCGCTTACACCAGTCTTAATAGTCTTGAACTTCTTTCTTGATATGGAAAGGTTTACAGTAAGAATATTAAGGATTCAGGAAAAGTTCTGCTGTTCACTGAAATGCGGTCTGGCTGGGTTCTGCTCCAGGAACAACAGAAATCTGAATTTTGTGCCGTAGTCTTAAGACATACGTGAAAAAATTCACGCAAGCTTGTCTTGTAAAACACTTGGCTGCGTGTGAAGGCAAAAAAATGTCGTTCAAGGTAAAAATGATCAGGCTATAAAGTGTATTTGGCTTCATGGCATGCCCTCAGAGGAAAGCATTTTTATCACTTTGCAACATTTAGTCACTTATTTTGCTACCAGCAGGTAGCACAGTGCCAAAGCGGGTATGGATGTGGTGCCCTCCCGCTTCCTGCTGTGGTACCCTTGAGCAAGGTGTTTATCCTCAATTTCCTCACTCAGACTTCCCCGGCTCTGCATTTCCCTCCCTGGTGTCTCCAAAGCTCTGGCTGGCTGTGGCTTCTGCTGAACAAAAGGACCCTTGTGACCTTGGAGCTGTTAAACTTGTTTGCATAGCTTTACTCTAAGTGTCTGTTGTTATTTATTTTTTCTTATTTATTTGTTCACGTTGCAGGTCTTTTGTGTGTTCTGTTCTGTCTGGTGTTGAAGATGCAGTGCATAAGAATTTCCCTGCTGGGGTTAATAAAGTTACAGTATGTCCTACCCTGTCCTATACTGTAATATACTAGACGCTACTGTACTGTACTGTACTATGCTATGCTATGCTACACAACCCTCTCCTGCCTTGCTATGTCCTGTCGTATACTGTACTGTGCTATACTACAATGCCTGATCCTATGTCCTATCCTATATTTCGGTGTATTGTCCCGTTCTATTTGCATCCTGACCTATAAAGAGGAATATTGACAGTGCAAGTCACTCTGGAGAGAAGCGTAGGCTTGATGCAACAGTAAAGGCCTTCCTGCATGCTGTAAATGTTTACAACATATGGACATTCCGGATATGTACATTTGCCGTTACACTAAAACTGTGGGTAGCATCAGTTTCCTCCTGAACAGCTTTATCGCCTTTGCCCGCAGTGTTTGTACATGTGAGCGAGGGTCTGTGGTGCATTGTTGTGCTGAATGAACGGGCGAATGACGACAGGGATTTTCCGCAGGGAAGCTAAGTCGCTCTGCATAAAGCGGTGGCTTTGCACTTAGAGTCATCGTAAGTCACTTTGGACAAAATACTCTGGTATATGAATGAATTCACGGTAAATGCATGAAACAGGAACAAATAGGCAGCTTCTGTTGCTTGGCTGTATCTCTGGCCTCCATTTTATGACATACAGATGTGTATCAGGTGAATCTGGCTTACAGCATCATGTAAAAATGTCAAGATGTTGTGCTCAGCAACAGTGGGCAACAGTCAAGATCACTTGAGCGCCGCTCGCACACATTTTCAGAGGCTGAATCTTTGAGTGCAGTGTGTGAGTGATGCCAACTCTGCTGGGCTCAGTTAAATATGCACAGCCACAGTCTTCTGAATGGCTTCCTATTGTTAGCCATCTGTACCCAAAGACAGCGAACAAATTGTGTCTAAAGGATGTCATTAACTAACGTACATCAAAAAAAGAAATCGCCATATGGACTCAGGATGCGGCGCAGTCCCAAGACCGAATAGCAGTCGCACACAGAACACTTATTGGAGCGGTGGTTCCATTAAAAAATATAAAATATGAGAAGTTCAGCAAGAACGGGAGTAAGGTTGTACTGGTTTTGTGTTTGAGCAGGCAGGCAGAAAGCAGCATGTGCATGCGCGCACACACACACCCGCGCACACACCATGCATTAATTCGCACTGCTGAGTCAAACAGAGCTCTTGTAAATGAGATGCTCTGGCACCGCTGCCTCTTTATCTTCTGAGATTTTCTCAGTCATTTACGACGCCTGCATTTGACAGAGAAACGGCCTTCAACCTTTGTGTGTTTCTAGGCAGGGGTGCGAAACCCGGACCCCTCATGGGGGATAAATTAGCAACTTTCACTCTGCAAGTCGCAGCCTTTAATCTCCACCGGCATGGAGCCGTGGTTTAAATCTGATTAATGCCTGCATCCGAGCCCAGGTTTCTCCCAGCCGTGCCCAGATCCATGGGGTGACCTGTATGTGCACCTTATGCCTGACATAGGGTTCAGGAGTCAGTCCAGGAGTCCCTGGGATTCACCATGCACTGCCATTATAAAAGCAAAAATAAAGCTATTTCTATCCTGCATAAATTAAGGTTTGTAGAGGCTTTTTCCCTCCACCTTTGAACAGTAAATGCGGGACAAATAAAAATGGACCTGAATGGATTTCTGTGCCTCCTGTCACAGATATTTAATTTAAACTCTCCTTTTCAGAGACTGGATGGCAAGCGTCTGAAGACTAAATTGAGTTGTCTGAACCTACACACATATTCCTGTGTTGTAAAGAAGCTGGCGGCTCCAGTAAGCGCTATCTGTCCAGTGCTTAGCTATGCCTTTTCTATTTTTTAAACAAAATGTCTGACTATTTGTATGAGAGGCAATCACTGCTAAATAGAAAGAATTTACAATTCAAGCATTAAAACAATTTCTTTCATTTTCTTATGCAATGCTTGTATTAGCCTTGAAGGTTTTCCCAAGACCAATAACTGAGGCAAGCAAATAAAAAAAAACCCTGAATCTTTCCGGCTTTCGCTTCTCGCTATTCTACAGAGATGGCTATGAGTTCTAATATGAATGCTTGTTGACGCAGTCTGTATCATCTCCACCAAGGGTTTCTATTAAATTTGTATTCTAGATTGAATCCTGGGGCAATTTTCCATAAGCAGCGCTCAGCTCCGGTTACCTTTGGTCTGCATTCAAGTTTGGCCAGCAGGCTGCCATCCCACAGCCTGAAATAAAGGTCTCGCCTCTACCCCGGTATTGGGGGCCTGGAGTTGTGGAGGAGAAACAGTTTCAAAGTTAAAATATTACATCTGTAAAAATCGCAGTGTGTCTGTCTGTGAATTCAGCAGTCAGTCGCAATAGGTGGTGAGACACCTTGTGCTCATATACCTTACCTACTGTACCACCCGTCGAGGTAAAACCCCAGCCGTACAGCCACCTTCCATCAACTCATCAACCCAAATGTCTAACCCAGTCAGTGAAACCGCTTGGCACTTCTCTGTGCTTAAATATGTGGCTGCGCTCCGCTGCAGCGTGACTGTGTGTTTGCAGCAGCTTCCTTCTGTCCGTGCTCTCCGTTTCCTTGGTCCTGAGTCTCCAGTCATCGTGTCCTCGGTCGGTCATCACACTCGAGATCACCAGTCATCGTCGTACCCATTTGCTCTTTGTAGCACCTGAGGACCGCATGTGCAGCACGACTGTCCCGCCTTGGTCGCCAGCCCCCAGGTGATGTTGCTGTACCTGTTGAGGTCTTTAATTGCTTTTCCTACTCTGGGTGGTGGAGGTCTACAGCCTCCCACTAGGCGCTGACCTATGAGACTACACCCTGTATGGGACTCCTATCCAAACAGATAATAATGTATACATCGTGCAAGAGTGTATTTAAATCCTGTCCAGCTCTCTTCGAATTCTTAAAGAGGCTGAAACAGGTGAATTCCATTTTTGTTCTGGACCTTTACCACCTATGTGATGGGGCAGCATATAAGGACAAACTCCAGCTGCTTAGTAGACTGTTTTGTAGGGGTGGGTTTCCTGCAAATAAAATGCAAGTCTCTCTCTCTCACACACACACACACACACACACACACACACACACACACCTCCTGTGTATGTGATGATTGGCAGGCAGGGCACAGAAAAAGCCAGTGTAAAAGCTCTCTGGTGTATGAAGAAGAACTTGTAATATCCAAATTGCCTCAAGACTGCAGTTCCGCTTTATGATCTGTGAAGCTAATGCTCATCTGCCACCCAGGCACAGTCAGCACGGTTTAATGAGCCACGTGGCAGTAAATGGGTCCACAAAAGTCTACTTTTACATTTCTACATTTCCTTTATTCCTACAGTAAAGGAAATATTTTTTTTTTTTTTTTTTTAAGTAGACACCAAAGCAGCCATCCTTCTTTCCAAGGTCGTTGTGCAGGGGGAGAGGGATCATGAAGGCAGTTTGAACTGTGACCCGATTTCCCATGATGCACCCTGCCAAGGCAACCAGTGCGTTCCGCCTCTTTGCAGTCTTAGGTTGACTAAAGACTGGGCTGCAAGAGCGGCGAACGACAACCTTTATGGTACAGAAGGAAGGGCCGGGGCTGTATGAACAACAGGAGAGACTAAGGATCCGTTATTGCCCGGGGAGGGCAAATCTGAGGACACGTGGGGCTCGAGACGGCAGCTCTGAGGCAGGACAGTCCGACGGCAGAAGGGAGTTGAGCACCAAGGACAGCACTCATCCTCACAAACATCCATCCCGCACATAAACCCAGGAAATCCTGGAATAATCCTTACTGCTGGTGTTGCTGCGGCACCACGACTACAGGTCACGCACGTCCGCTGGTTTTATCTTAAAGCAGCCCTTCGGTTACAGAATAACAGTTTGCGAAAGAGATTTTAGCACATCCGCAACACACAGCCTGCGTCACGAAGTTGCCAAAAGCTGGTAAGAACGACCTCGGCCGACGCACACCGCCGAAGCGGAGCCGAGGGAACGGATGGCCGACGACAACATCTTTACAAATGGCCAGTTACTGTACGTGTGGCAAGAAGCTTCGAATGAAAGGGCGGAGGGACAGCGGCAGCAGCTGGGATACGGCGGAGAACTTCAGTCAGTTGCTCGTGACTTCGGCACGCTGAAAGCATTGAGATGTTTGCCAGCTAGCGGCTTAAACGACAGGACGTGCAAGGTAAGCGGCAAGGTCGCATTCGCATTCGAAAAGCTCGTGCGGATGAGGCCGGAACTGCGAAGAAGCTCTCGTCTCATCTCAGCAGTTAATAAAGAAGTGAAATTTTAATGACAGATCTGTCGAATTACCGGATGTCCGTTAAAGAACTTCCGCGCGTCTTTCCATTTGTTACACTTTTGTTCTTCCCTTCTTTGCTTCATTTTGCATTATTTTTGGATTACTTTGAGAGCGGTGTGCTGTGGTGCAGTGGAGAATAATTGGAAAGGCTCTGCCACGGGGGGGTGTAGCTCAAATGGCTGTGGCCAGACTTGCTTTGGTAATGGAACTGTTATTTACGGGAGGCTGTTAGCTCAGCAATCCTTTCTGTTGGCCTTATCCAGTACTTTTGCTCCGTTTTTAACACACTTGGGGGAATTTACCACGTTTCTCTGCATGCATGCCTCACAGTTCGATGCTAAATACACTGTGAGCAGACTTGTGCTGGTGTTTTGGGGATTTCTATTTTTTTTTTTTTTTTGAGGAATTTAAAACTAGCTTAATTTGAAGCTGTTTTAATTGGTTTATTTATTTATTTATTTTATTTTATTATTTTTTTGCCAGCTCCACAGCACTTGAAGAATCGCCCAGCTGAAATAAAACCAGAGACGGCCCATTAATAAGAAATACGTTCTGGTGGCATCTGTTTCTCAAGTGAGGATGACATGCAGAGATTAGTTCTGCCACGGAACTTGAGGTTGGGCCCAGCGGCCCCCGCTGAGGCTGCCGTTGCCCTGCTTCTCATTTGCCTCCCATTTTGGCACCGATGCACCCATGTGGCGTAAAAACAGCACTTCAAACGGGTAGCTGCTTTTAATGTAAAATTTCCTTTGTCTTCCCCCACACCACCCAAAAATAATAGTTTCAAAGTGTCTCCTTCAATCAAATGTCATCTTTTCAAAGCTGGAAAAGCCAAAGTCATGGGGTTCGCAGCCCTTTTAACAACCCAACATGAAATTGCGATGCTTCGCAAATATTGCTGCTGTTTCTTGGCCATTTTAAAGCATAATACTTATCCAGGCCCAATTTAAATTCTATATGAAATGCGAAAAACCTGTGAGAAACTGCTTTCATTTTTATCTTTAGTTGCTTCTCCTGATTTATCAGCACTGAACGTGACGGGTTTTTTGCAGCCTTTACTGCCTGAGCAAAGTAAATGTAATATTTAGGTTTACTCCTTTCCCACAAAGCAATGTACAGCAAACGCAGTTTATTCCCCGAATGAGATGGTGCTACTTCTGTGCTGGCGCGAATGATGCCGCATTTCGGTAATCGGACCCTTAACTTCTGGCATTTAGCAAAGTGATATTCTCACTGCAATTGGCACTTTTAAGTCGATGACATTCCCCTCTGGAAACCAGTATAGTGCAGGAAATATGTCCGCCGATACATTATGATGCTTGACACGCCCCGCGGTAAACACACCTCCAATTGAACAAACCCTGGAGCCACAGGAAAAATATTCAGTGTTTACCGGCGGCACAAGTGGTGTTTAAGCAAAAATATTCGGCCGCTGAAATGTGTGAACTTTACAAGTGCGAGCAATTTACCTCGCTTCAGGTAAAAGCGGCCCCGTAACCACGCTCCGTACAAACCCCTCCAGCAGATGCGGCTGTAAACCGACCAACGGTCCTCTGAAACATAGATGCTGAGCTGGCGTCCAGTCACGCTGAACTGGCGTCAGCGCCAAGCTGCCGGAGGTGTGATTTAGGGCCTGTAAGTGATTTTCAAAATACTGGCAAGAAAGGACAGATTCATAAAGAGGTGAGGCATTTATCAAAAGGGAAGCTGGAAATTCTCAGGGCTGAGCTGTAATCTGCTTCTCCATAAATAGCCCCGTATAAAGGGAGGCTGTGGAATAATACACCTCTGCTGCCCTTATCTCCCTGCTAATGTGGAGGGCGTGTAGTGCTTTACCTGGGTTTTTTTTCCTCCAAGTTCACGCTCAGCCGCTGCACCGTCTGACTCGCTGGCTTTCCACAGATGGCGCGTTTCGCCCTCGCAACGAAAAGCAGTTTCGTTGCACCTTTTTGAGCCCCGACCGAGGTTTTACCCATTGATCCCAGCACTAATCGATAGCGTCGCGCGGTCGTGCTAACCTTCGTGCGCGCGCTAGAGGCCTCGTCGTGCCCCGCTGTCGCGCCTACGCTGTGTTCTGCATTCCTGCGTCCGGGGGATTTTAAAAATTTTCCTTCTTAAGTCTGTCGGTCATCAAGACGGTTCGGGCCGACGTTCAAAACAATCGCTTCCTCGCGCTACTTTTCGGCTACTTCGAGGCCAAGTCGGTTACTCTGGCACGGGCAGGAGCCGCTTGCTGACCCCAAAGCAGGAGGCCCGCTTCCTTTTCGGCTTTCGATCGCTGCAACTATAAATAAAAGGCTTTTCTAGGCAAGAAGGTAAACAAAACCCTTCCCCGAACGTCTGTGGATGCTGTTTTACCATAGTGTGCCTCTAGAGGGTATTGTGGGCAAATTATAGAGAATGTGCTGGAAAGACATCACGTCCAGGTAACAGCCCCCCCGTGACTTGCAGAGCTGCGGCTCTCCTTATACGGCAGCGGAGCGGGAGTCTCGCCCGAGCCAGCTTATCGCTTTGCTACGAATACCGATCAAATATGCACACAGCTGTTGATCGAAACGGTCGATCGGTAAGTCTGACACGGTTTTTGTTTTTTCCAAAGGGGATGAACAGTTTTACCCACTGACTCAACTGAACACTTAACCGGATTATGTGTATTGCAGCTAAACTTTAGACGTGAACCAATAACCTTCTGGCTGAACGTACTTGTCCTTTACGGCCGCAATAAGGCGTCTATCGATAACGCGCGGCGTCCGTGGGCTTTGACCATGTTGAGGTCCGGGGATATCTAATATACAACGAGATGTAACAGAATGAGATTTTTATTTGCCACTATTGCAGCAGATATAAAGATATTACACATTTTACAGGTCTGAGGATGACCTACGCAAGCAGAGAGCAGCGCCGAGAAGGCGACTGTGCTGGTGCCCAGAGAAGATTTTATTAGCTGGGAATATTATCTAGATGTATATTAAGATACTGAGTGTTTGATTGCCTGCTGCTAGAAATCGTTCGACCTTTTTGTGCAGGGTTATGGTTCTCACTCGTACGCTATAAATCAGCTCTCTGTAAAATAGCCGGCTGCTGAGGAACGGTCTTAATGAAACATTAATGTGGCCCCGTGTCTCGTGCTGCTGTGCGCCTCAGTCGCGGTCCACATGGAAACGTCTCCCGCAGGTATTTGCGCAGCATCACCCGATTCGGCTAATTGGCCGTGTTGTGCATTTCTGGAGCAAATAGCCGGAAGACATCTGCCTGCGAGGAGGAGTAAACGGCATCGCTGCATGTGCACGCCGCACACCTGCACCGCTGGGTTCGGACCCCCGCTTCCCAAATTCCCCAAATAGCAAGCGGGATGTGACCACGATCTGAGCTGAGCCGTCCCGACATAGCAGGTGGATTCCGAGAGCAGCGGAAGCCCGTCGGAGGGACACGGCAAAAGCGTGAGAGTGCGAAGGCGACGCGGGGATGGCGTCACCGCAACCGGCCTCTGCGTTCTCGAGCTTTGCTTCGTGCGGCCCGCATTCCAACGCACTGCGGTACGGTTTTGTTTTCCGTGACTTTCGGTCAGTCGCCCGGCAACAGCCAAACGGAGTACGCACCTTTTATTATTTTTCTGCTTTACGTTGTCTTCATTTATCCACTTTTTTAAATAAATATGATTATTAAGCGTTTGTTGCTGTTGCTGTTTGTAATGAGGAGCAAAATGTATGACGATGGCTAATAAAAAAGTAACCACATACAAACGTATTAATGCATACCTCATGAACACTTTGGCAATTTGCCAGTTGGTGCCAAAAACCGTCTCTGCGATGCTGAAACGGGTATGTTAGAGGGTTGGGGGAATGAATGCGTCTTTCCCATGTGAGCCTGGAGCGAATCATAATTCCTTTCGTAAGAAATGAAAGAAAATGTTGATTTCTGGGGAAAAGTTACACTGGGATACTGGGGTGCAGGCTCATATTGAAATACTCTCCCGCATCTAGTATTGTTTATTATTTCTATTATTCATTTAATTATTTATGCTATTTATTCAGACAAGTGAAATGAAATAGTACAAATATTTCCATGCTAGGTTCTGCATTAGACATGCAAAATAAAATCTGCGTAAATAAATGGGGTAAAAGACATTGGATTCTCCACTGTCCTGATGTGAATTCGAAGCTCTGCTGCTGGTTGCGCCTTCGACGTTCCGCCAAAATATACGGAATGAGAGATGCCGAGAGATTTCCGAAGAAACGGAGAAAAATCCGCTGCGATGTCAGCGATTACGTCTCCGCTGGGGTAAAATCATATCCATCTGAATAACTTAATTATTGTCTGAAAAGAACGGCGGTGTTCTTCTGTCTCCCTGCACCGCTCCAGCCTGCCTTTCCACTCGCAGCTGGACTTTGCGCGCTTATTCTCAAGGCAAACTCGCACGTAGAGACGCGTGATGACGCTGCCCGTCCCCATTATCGAAGGGGGTGTGGCCACCTCAAACCAATCCTGGTGGAGAGATGCTACCATTCAGCAGAGCGTCTGCCAAGCCCCAGTTTTTAACTGCTTCATTTGAGTAATCATACATAAGTAATTCATTGCAAAATTGCTAAAAATAATTATTTCTTTGCACGAGACAGAATTATTACAGTCGTCCGCAGCGGTCGCTGCTCGGCCTGCGCTTTTCCTCCCACAGTATAAAGACCTGTGTTTCGGGTTGGACTGGCGATGGCGGAAGGCCTGTGGGGTGTGCGTGCGCGCGTGCGTATTTGAGTGTCGTGTGTATAAATTATGTACGTAAATGGTTAAGTGATGTGTGTAAAGGGGTCGATATTAGGTGGTGGTTATTGCAGGTTGAGTTGGAGAAGAGAATAAATGCAAACACAGTCCACAGCTGGAAAAAGAGCAAAATTAAATTTTTGTAGAATGAAGTGAAAGTAAGTCAAGCACCCGGGTAATTCTGTCGATTCATTGCCGCTAACTGTAATAACAGAGATGCCGCGTCATCGGGCGCTACGTCTTCGAATAGCTTGGACGTCAAAGCCAGCGCTGCTGCGTAAGCCAAGGACTGAGCCAACACTCAGAGGCCTATGGCAGCGTTGAGGATATCAGAAACACCTCCGCTTATTTCTGCTGTAAAACATCTCGCTCCTGAGACCGAGCGCCAACAAACCACCCTGTCGGTCCCAAAGCCATGATGAATACGTTTGAGATTCAGCATTGTCTCTAGCGCAGCGCCGTTGCGGAGCCCCGGCAGCACCCGCCGGCTTTGCCACAGAAGGTAGACGTCACAAGAAGGGGAGCGAGGGGAAAAATGTAAGCGAACCAAAATGTGACACTCACGCCGACTCGGAGAAGCACTTCTGGCAGCTGCGGTCATCGCTGTCGTCGCGCTCGCTGTCCCCTTAAGCCTGTTTGGTGCCGTGACTCCATCTCCAGGCCCGAGGGTCCGGCCTGCGCTCTGGCCAGATGGCGGCACGCACGGTCGCGCCGGGGTGACTTAATCTTCACACCGTCCGTCCCACGTGTCCCCGAGACGCCCGCTCCTGCTCCTGCCTACGAGGTTAATTGCGTGTGTTTGGAGCGAAATTGCAAAAGCGGGTGTTGGGGTCTCTGCTCGCGTTGCTTATTGTTAGCCCAGCGCACGACATTGTCTTTTCAATAAGACGACAGGTGGGGTTCGTTTAGATTATTTTTGACCCGCGTTTCCCTCACAAGTTGGGGGTTTTAAAAAATCGAGACTATAACCGTTTTGTCACGCACAGTCAGCCGTTTTCAGCTTTTAACTCCTTGTTTCTGACTACCCCAGCACGTAGTGTTAACACTGTTTGCCCTGCAGCTGAGAATAGGGTCCAGGAGAATGAATAAATATGCAAGTATGGATCACTTGGCAGTTTCGGCTGTTCCGAAGGGTATTTAGCAGAACCGAGGAGCAGCAACGAGGGAAGCTGTGGGGGCAACAATGACGCACGGCAATATTTGAAAATTGGCTGGATGGCAACAGGCATATGTTGGTTCTATTTTTGTGATCCATCCCTATGAGTTAGTCATGCACTTTCCCTGTTCTTGCTGTGATTGGCACCGCTCAAAACCACACTGATCCTGCTTTCAGACATCTTTGATGTCCCAGCCATGGAATCTCCCTGGACATTCTCGCCTCCCTAAACTCAGTGTCAATATCAACACCCGTATCGGCACCAGATAACATCCCCGGCCCGGCACGCGTTTATTGATGGAAGTGCGCGCTAATAGTTTTTCTTTTCCACCGGCTACGGTGAGCGTTTCAATACTTCAAAGCATCTCTCCAAGCCTTACGCTAGGAAGCTGGGATGAAGAAATGTAACAGTCTTTACGTCATCATAGGAAACAGGGTGTTGTAGGGAAGGGATGAAGCAGAAGATCTCAAGATGAGGACAAACCTCAAGAGTGCTACAGTTTGTACTTAGATACAGGGTATAACCTACTGTTATATAAAAAAAAGTCTTAACTGACCATTTCTCAACCAAAGTATGACATACAGACTTCTCTTTCTCGCTGCAGCATCACACAGCCTCTTGCCAACTGCCATTTCAATCTCTCGTCACCTTATTCGCTAAATAAGGTTGCCTTTCAACTATTGGTTCCACACCAGCCATTTACTCCCAACATACAGTTGCCATTTGCTGGTTACAGAGCAAAAACCTGTCAGCTGAAAAAGCAAAAACCCCAGGAAGCAAAGAGTGTTGAATTTTGAAGATTGAAGTTTTTCTTCATTGTCAGCCTGAGGCAAGGATATGTTTGGACTTTCAAACTTTTCTGTGGAGTTGGGCAAGCGGTGCGCTGTGCACTCTGAGTTCTGGTTATTTGTAATGGCTGAGATAATTGGAAAAGGTTGTTTCATGCTTTGCTTGCTTTTCCACCCCCCAAACCCCGTGAGGACTTTGGATTTCTTACTAATCCTCAGTGGGGCGCGCCTTTCTCCCCGCAGTGATATTTATTAACGTGAACGTTAATAAACTGTGTTGTATCCAGAAGAAGATGACTCGGCTAAACTTGTGTCCTCCACGTCTGAACGACAGCCACGTGGCTGTAGGTTAAACCAAAACTAAAAATTGCAAATAGGTCAGAATTTGCATTTTTTTTCAAAACCGGCATCCAGCTCAATGGCCACATTTGTGATCTGTTTGTGCCTTTGCTAAACCACAGTTGTGGTTTATATGCCATACAGAGGGTCCCTGACTTAGGATTGGATTACGCTTTGATAAATCCATTGTAAATTGAAAATGCATTTAAAACACTCAACCTACTCTCACGCCTGTAGCCGCTTCAGCAACGGAACATAAGCGGTCAGTCTTGGACGGGATTTAGTTCCTACCAGCGCTCGGGTTCCGCTGCCCCTTGTGAACTCTCCTGCAACCACTGTCTTGCAAAGACCTTGCGCTTATTCCATTTTTGTTCACTGCCAATCGCTAATGTTTAGTGCTAACTCCTGGCTATCATCAACACTGTTTGTCGGAAACAACGCTCAGTGAAGAGTTTAATGGAACTAAAACTTATTACTATCGTAACTATACAGGTCCAACGAAATAATGGCCACGCTTCATACAGATGTTTTTGAAGATTTAATTTTTTATCTCTCTCTCTTTTTCAAAAATACACAGTGAAAACTAAAAGAAAAAACAACATAAAAGTTTAAGCACACTTATCTCAGTCTTTTCTGCTACTCCTGCCACCAAAACAGTCCCAAGCACATTTGTACAATCGTGCTGAAATTAAAATAAATCATTGAAAATGCGTTCCGCTGTTTGCGTATAGGCATAGAAAACGTTACACTCAATATAAAAAATAAAGACGATTACCGTGTGAGCCTCTTGGACCCCATGCAGAATAAGGTGATTTTGGAATCGTATCTCTCTCATCTACGTCAAGTCAGTTCTAACTCACAATGCCGCAGCCACGCTCTTAACTAAATTCTGCGCACTACATTTTGCATTAACAAAACATGACGTAAATCAAACAATATTTTTAACAAAACATTAGCACAGATGGTATATTTTATGCAATTTATATGAATGTCATCTTTTATCATCTTGTTTATTACATTTTGAATCAGATTTTCACAGCTGTATGAACCCAAATAAACATGAATTTTTAACTGAAAAATATATTGTAAAAATTTTAATGAAACCTCTCTCTGGGACAGTTACAACTGTGGTGTCTTGCTTCCACCAACCCACGGCATAACACCTACTGAACATCATAGCCTAACCAGGCCTAGCCTAGCCTAACCTACCTTAAATTAATAAAGTCATTACAGGCTTTCCGCTTTCATGCCGCTTTCAGGAGACAGACACAAATGGACATTTTGTAGACATGATGGATGCACAAAACACAACGTAGATGCAGGGGGGGGGGTGGTAATCCAAAATAACGTTGGCAACACAGAACACTGAAGACTGAAGACAGAAGACTGGGTTTTTACTAAATGCAGATTTTTATCACACCACTGTAAAGTCGAAAAATTGTAAGTTGGACCATCTTAACTCGGGGACCATCTATATTATGCAATGAAATACTTTACTTATAGTACAAAAGTCACACAAATGTCAAAACATTACGCTGCTAAAACCTGCGATGAGGACATAAAACATGACCATTTTTAGTTTTCTTAGTTGCTTAGGGATGCTCTCAGCCAGAGTCCTCAACATTGCTTACAGCCTTAACCTTTTTCCATTCATTCAGTCGACTATTTACCGAGGCAATTTAATTTATTTCATTCGAGACTATAATTGCAATAATCCTTTTGTTTAAATGTCTACCCTTCTCACAAGCCAAGCTTCTTAACAGCAACAGAACCCGCTGCGATTTACAACAAAATGTTCCCAGGTTCTTGATACTGATGAAGCCGTGTCTGCACGATGTCACATGCACCTGGACCAGAGTTCATGACACGGTGGGGCCGCCTACAGAGCTGGAATTGTTGTGACGTCCAGTTGAAGATGGACCTTTGCAGCTGACTAGGGTCAGCAGCTTCCAACTTTGTGATCCTACAGCACCAAGACAGAATGTCGGCCAAAGTGGCGACTAAAAAGTTGTCCTCCCAAATTAATTTCTGAACTAGTTAAAGGGCCATTTCGGTCCCCTAAACTACAGCAAATTTTCATTTTAAGCTGTTAAGAGCTACTAGGAGCATCTATGCTAATCAGTTTGTTAAATGAATTACAGTTGTTCCCACCACTTTGCCCCAGAGGGGCTGTTGGCGGGGTGGTCTTCCGAACAGTCAGCTCAGGGGGCGACGGGTAAGTAATCCACATGGGCAACTGTACTCCCGCACAAGAGCAAGTGAGGCAAAAGCAAGCATATTCGTAGCTTAACTGCTACATAACTCATTTTACGAGAACGGTGCTACTGTACGTTCGATGTGCATGTGCTGCTGACTCGACGGCACCAGTCTGACACCCCCTGTCCACGTCCTCCACAGTCATACGAAACACAACGAATAGGAACATCTGGGCTGCCGAGGGACCTGTTTTCCTGCTTCTGGTGAGGCCAAGAATCACAAAAAGGTTTCCCTCATGCACTCCTTAAATAGCACCGAAAATAAAACCGTTTCCCAGCAACAAATAGCGTTCTTATGAACAACTGTCATCAAACTGGAGACGGGAGAGCTCAGGTATGACAAAATGCTGTATTTCTGTGTTGACATCAGTTCATTTGTCCACATGCTGTCCTTCCTGGAAAAACAACTATCTATCCAGAGAATAACATCTGCTGAATTGCAGTTCAGGGGTTGAGTTATAACTTCGTGTCTGTAAGCGTCATAAAATATTAATGCGATTCAAAAAGATGCAGTGAACCGCACAAGACGGCGAAAAGAAAATATAATTTTCGAGCAACACATAAAACATATGGCGTATAAACCCATTAAGAATGAAGGGCTACTTAACACGTGTAAACCCAAAACCTCTGCTGACTAATTTAATTTTTTTTTATTTTTTGCGAGCAGAGTAGCAGGTGTGTGTGCTGATGATTAGATCATCTTTAATTATGATTTTAATTAAATGTCCTATCTAATATCAGATTCCATAACTCCTCGGGAGTGGCTGGAGGATTACGAAGATTAACTAGGAACGGACACCTAGGAGAAGGAGCCAGGCAACTGGAGCCCGGCAAGGAAAGAAGAAAAAGAAGGAGATGAGCAAACAAACAAATATGCCGGTGGCTCGTGGACAGATGAGCGCACTTGGTGGCTGCCGTCCAACCGCCCAACAGCCGTTATGTCACTAATGATCCGGCTGAAATCCCCGCGCAGTCACTTAATGAGAAATACATACATTTCACCGTTTGAAAACTGTTTTCAGTGCACTGGGCATTGAAAAACACGGCTTGGGGATTCTGGCCTCAGGTTTAGCGCAACAAGAGCATCGCCCTTCTACGTCGTGCAGTATGAAGGGTTTTTTTCCCAAGGAATTTTTTTGTTTTCCTCCTGATCTTCCAGTCAGAAAATTAAATTTTGGGATATAAGGAAAATGGCCTGCAATAATTTGACACGACTCTTCCTCAGTGACAACATGCACTCCATTTTGGGGGCCTTAATGAAGGGCTCCAGGAGCATGCCTGTTGAATTAGCAGTGTGAAAATCATTAAACCCCAACCCTCACCCACCAACGCAGTTCCGAGTTGCGTGTGCTACGGTCGCACCCGATGGGGTAGGCTGCTGGCTGCTTTCCCATGCTTTGGCCTCACGGGGGGCTGTCAGGAGGAGTCAGTGACCCTGGAGGAGGTGAGCTTTGGACCCCCCAGCAACTCTGGGAAACACATCCCTATGATTCACCAAATGAGGAGTTCACCTGCTTTTTATTTCCCGCACTCTGTTAAAAATTTTAAACGAGACCGTTTCCTGTACGTTATCACCGGTTTTGTAGCATTTTAAACTATTATACCTCCAAATGAAAAGCAACGGCAGCTAAATTTCAAGACGCATACTTAGTTCACCTTATGAAGTGGTGTCATGAATCTGAAAGTGTGTGTAGATACTGTACCTGTGCCCATATATTCGGGTGAAATATTTATTTGAAAAAGTTCACAATGTGAAGAGGGCCACGCTGAAAACAGGAAATGCGGTAGCAGAATAAATAATGCTGAGATGGCACTCCGTTTTCCTGAAAGCAAGAGATTAGATCTGAAGAATAATAAACTCCACTATTGCCTATCAAGATACCTGCATTCCTAATAAGATGAATCGCCGAGACCTTGGTTCATGGTCACATCCTCAGCGCCGCGGCTTGTTTGTACCTCGATTTGTGTGAAGTTTCCCACTTCGGCTGTTGGCGAGTCCTGGTTCGCTAGCAAATGAAATTGTTACCAGGAAACAAATCAAAGATGACACTGCCTAGCTTTAGGCATTTAATGAATATGCGTTCCTCTCTGTTTTCGTCTTTTGTAATTTCTGCACAGAGCTTTTTGAAAAACTTCTGCGTGGTTCCACTTGGGAAAAAGTGAGAATGATAGCTTAATCTTTGGAAATCTGCTACATTTATGAAAATATTTTCCTCCTTTTTATTCATACGTTGCTTTTAAATAATTAATGGCTATGTAGTGTGTGTGAAAATGAAAGTTAACAACTGCCTTGAGGCTGCACTCAGTCTTCCTGCCATCACAGGTGGGAGTAGAGGGTGGGGAGGAGGTGTCAGTATAGGGGGTTGAGGGGATGAAAAGCAACAGAACTAAGGGGCTGGGGAAGGACTACGGTTTTTAATAAAACATTGCTTTGGGGGATGCATTCTTTGTGGCCCTGTGGTCCCTCAAACTTTTTGATGCCAGCAGCTCCAGATAATCTTCACCTCTTCTTGTGGGGAAAAAGGTGGGACGATCGTAAACAGAATCTTGCCATTCCTGGCACACGGAAAGGAGGACGCCGCAATAAACGATGAATATCAATCGGCAGATCACCTTTGCGTTTCCTTGGCTGAAGATGCAGAGCACCACTGGGGGCCATCTCTGGTGACAAAACAAACCGTGAGCAACGGTTCCAGGAATGTGCCTATCCAGTCAGCATCGAGGTGGAGCGAAGCAGACCTTCTCATAATAAAACGCTAAAATGCCGAGAGGATTCTTCCCAAACAAAAAAACGCGCGTGAAGGCACGAGCGCCCCCGGTTTGGTCTCAGCAGCACTTGAGTCTCTGCGTGCGAGACACCCAGCCTCGATACGATTACAACTAACAACCCTACCAACTACCAAATAGCGGGGTGACGCGGAAGAAAATACCAATTCCCCCACAACGTTGGCCCAATTTGCCGACGTCAAAATGGAGAAAGGAGGAGCACAGATTATTGTTGTGAGAACTCCCAGTGTCCTAGTCAACACATATAATTAATTGCTGCTAATGTGCGGCTGTCCAAACAGATCTTGGGTTTCCTTAGTGTTGCACAACGCAATCTGATCCATTTAGTTTGAAAAAAAAGGATGCATTTATTATTAAAACCTCCCTCAAGTATTCTTCAGTAGAAAGCAAAATATGTAAATGCGACCGCTGTTGGAAATTAAGCTTTTGTGTACCGCACCGGCAATGGAAACCCCAAAGAATTCTTTGTTCTCCTTTGTCTGAAAGCCAGTTTTCTTCGCCGAGGCAAGATGCGCTCTGCCTTTCCGAGTGACCTTGAGAGTTGTTGCCGATGCTGCCGACAAGGTCATCTTCAACGCGACGTGGGGCCTGAGAGCTGCTGTCATGGAAAAAAAAGGGACAACATCAATAGTTTGATGCTGGAGAGCAACTGTACCTCTTTGGGGCCAAATTCAGAGGACGCTTATTGTTCCTGGACTCCTCAGTATCTGTTGTTCTAATTTTCCACAATCCCCACTGTTGCTATTGAGTGTCATTTGAAAACACACTCTTCCCTAAAATTGCAGGGCAATAGGCAGACCTCCATCAGTTAGCGTGGCGTTTGAGGCCCGGTTTAAAGTGCTTCGAAGCCTCCAGTGCAGGAGATTGTCGATTTGAAATCACTTTAACTGCGTTCTGCAGCATCAAGCTCGCCTGACTCTGGAGTGACTGAAGAGTTAAGTGTAAAAAAATGTACATATTGGGATTCTTAGACCTCATGACTACATGAAAGGGGTACACATTTTGTGCTGGGTTTTTTTCTTTTTCGTAACTGTATTGTGATGAAAGTCTCCAAATCTGTCCTGTTTCCCTGAAAAGGTAAAGTGAAACCTGAAAAGATATCTAAGCAGGACACAGTGAACTCTGTTTTAATGTAGAACACAGCGCACTTCCAGATCAAGAGAAACATTCGCCTTTTTCCACCTGGACCAGTTTCATTACCAGCCATTGGTGGGAAACTTCTCATTAGTCTCTACAGATGGTCCCCGAGTTGCGATGGTCCAACCTACGATTTTTCGACTTTACATGCTGCGATGCGCATTCATTTTGAATTTGGATTTTTTCCTGGGCAAGCAATATGTAGCACGATACTCTCTCGATGCTGGGAAGCTGCACCAATCCGCATCTCCTGGTCTGCCACGTGGTCCAAACAGATCTTGTACAACCAGTGTTCTGTCTTCAGCCTTCAGTGTTCTGTGTTGCCAGCATTTTTTTGGATACGACCCCCCCCAAATCTGTTTTGTGTTTTGTGCATCTTTCATGTCTACAAAACACCCATCTGTGTCTGTGTCTCTTGAAAGTGGAAAGCCCGTAATGACTTTTAAGATAGGCTAGGCTAAGCTAGGCTAGGCTATGATGTTCGGTAGGTGTTATGCTGTGGGTTGGTGGAAGCAATGGCAAGACATCACGGTAATAAATTTAATTTCCATTAAACTTTTTACTGAATGTTGTTTCTGACAATGGCTAATGTTTAGCGCTAACGCCCACCTGTTAGCTGGGAGTTAGCGCTAAACATTAGCCATTGGCAGTAATGAAAAACAGAAGATGCCACAATTCAAAATAAACAAAATACAAGGTCTTAGCAAGACAGTGACTGCAGGATAGTTCACAAGGGGCAGCAGAAACTGATCACTGACAAGAACTCCAAGTAGGAACTAAATCCTGTCCACGATTGAAGCGGCTACAGGCACGCGAGCAGATTGGGTGTTTTAAATGCATTTTCAACTTACAATGGGTTCATCAGAACGTAATCTGATCATAAGTCGGAGACCCTCTGTACTGATGTTCCTATTTCAGGCCCTCAAACATCTAATGCGGCAGCTGCCCAGTTGCAGAGGGACAGCAATCATTGTGTGCCTGTATTTTATCTGAATGTGTGTGTGTGTGTATGTGTGTGTTGGTACTTACCCGTATTTAAATACTCCAAACATAAGAACATCAAAAATTTCCTTGCAAAAATGTTTTGCTCCACAGAAGAATGATATTAGCAAATTTTTATACAATTCCTTCTAAGTGTTTGACTGCACCGCCAAAACTCATCTTAAAGTGAAAACAGGTAAATACATTTAAAAATTTTAAAAAATGGTCCCTTCTGAGCTCGAGATGCTGTGAAACAAACTGCCATTTTGACAAAAGGAAAACCCTCCACATTCAGAGGGCATCTGAGTTACATCAACTGAAAATAAACTCCAGAATGGAAGAGGAGACAGGAAAGCCCATGGGAGCAACATAAAAGCTGCAGCTCTGAAGGGAGTCTCTACTGAACCTTTTTTGAAAGTCTTATCTCTACCATTTGTTAGCGTTCAAAGCAATTATTGAAACACCCCGGCCCTTGTGTGCATCCATAAATGATAACTGTTCCTTCTCATTTATTAGTGCCAACGTTTATGCAATGCAAAACCGCGAAACCCGCTAAATCACCCATGGCTGCATCTGACCTTGGACGCCCCTATGGATTTTATCGCGCTAACTTGACAATAACCTGCTTACAAACCGGGAGGAAAGCCGGCCTTCGCCGCCTAATGCCTTGTCTGGCAAAAGTTGCGTCGCTTGCGCGTTACACGCGCATCGCACCTCACAAGCATTAAACCCGCCAAGATTTTCTCCGCTACGAGCGGCTGTTTTCGAGCCCGTTAATCTGATGTATAATCATTAGTTTTCATTGACAAAGCTTGACACTCTAACTGGCAGAGATTGATGTTAAACACACATCTGTTAGTATAATAATGCGGCGGAATTGGAGGATTAACCTCAACAAAGGCTTGCGGTGGCTGCAGGAAACAGATTTTGATTGGACTGATGTTGTAAACTGCAAAGTAATGGGTGCATATATTTGCATATTAAGAAGCTGGCATACAAACTACAGGGGATATCTTGATCGCGGCGCTTTTGATCCACACTCATTACCTCATTACGTGGGCCTTGATCGTATAAAACATCGGCATGTAAAGCGAGCGGCGAAACAAGGCGCGCGTGTAACCAGACGAAGAAAAGCGGTTAACGTTCGCTTACCGCCGGTATTAACGGACTTCCGCCAAGTTCTGCGAGCGCAGAATTTTCTCGCTTTGCTGTTTGGGGCGGTTTGTGGTCGCGCACAAGGCGCCGTGCTAGGAGTCGGAGGCAGTCCCGCAGTTGCGCCGTGTGGGAAAGGCGTACAGAATTCCGAACGGCACCGTTTCGCCCAAACGACGCGGTCCAACAGCGGCAGCCCGCAGCACCTGGCGGTGTCGACCCGTTCCCGAGCGGCCTCGGAGCGAGCGCTCAGTTTCTCCCCCCCAAATTCAAGTGCGCAGACTGTCAAGGAAGGAAAGCGAATGATCTCCCTTCACAAGGAAGCCGCATAATTTCCCACACGAAGGGGAGAAAGGCAGAGCCTGCACAAGACGTTTGCAGGCAGTAAACGGTTTCTGGTTGTCCTCGTCGACACCTCTGACAGCCTAAACAACCTCAATCTGTCACTTCGGGGAAAGTGTGCAACCCTCGCAGACGTGACTAACAAAATCAGATCACCTCGGATAAATTTTGATCTGCGGCACGGTGAGCTGGACGGGGTCGCAAATGTCACGTTTTCTCCGGCGCAAACATCACGCACAAATGCGTGCAAAATTATTGCGGTTTCCTCTCATTTTTCCTTGTTTTCAGGCCCAGTGTTACAGTTTCACATTCAAATCGCTGTCTCAACATGCAGCCAAAATTAATAATCCAGTATAACAATGCAAAGGTATAAAATTGCGCTGCCTTTTCCCAGTTAAACCAAGATGGGGCTTTGTCCGGCGGTTCACTTTTGGTGAATGAGTTTAGTGCAGCCGTCCGTTGCGACACGAGGACCGTAACGAAAAAGCGGCTCCGCATCAGACGTGAAGTTTCGGAAAACTGCGACACTTCCCTAAATAAGGCGGAAATGTTTATGACGACAGTTGCAGCAACGTGGGTACAGAAAGTGTGAGGAAGGAAGAGCATCTAAAAACAAAACAAAAAAGTCTTGGTGTGGATTATTTTTTAATAGTGGTGTGCCCACCAGGCTTGGATGAGAACGTGCGGCACTTCTTGTGGAGGAGGTCGAGTTGGCTACTCAGCAGCGTAGAAGCACAGAGGAGGAAAGGTTTATCGCAGCTGTGGAGTCAGCGAGGGCACAGAATAATATCAGCAGAGGTCTGAAGCAGGAGTGGACTTGGAGAAGATTACAGTGTTGGGCAAAATGTAAGTGGAGAGAGAAGCAGCTCCAGAAGAACTCAAGTGGCCCTGTGAAGACCACCTGGGGGGGTGGGGCTGTACTCCATAAAGCTCTTCTCCTCCAATTGGGCCTTCCCAGTTTGATGTTGATCTTGCCAAGCATGGGGTAAAAGCCAAATCCTGATTTTCTGCCAACTTCATCCTTCTTGCTTTCCTTTGATTTCCACTCACATGTCCATCCACTTAAGTGGGGGTTCGATGACAGAAAGATTAATGGCCAACTTTGGGTTTCTGCACCTCAGATGGTGCACCCGTGCCCTAAGGAACCTCTTCCGGCGCCTAAAAAGCCACAATTACAAAGTCACACCCCCTCTACAATGTTCATACAAACACACAGCTCAGACACAGCCGTCCGCTTCTATTTGCGTCCAAAAAGGCCTCCCGGCTTCGGTCACCTTTGTGTCAACATAGAGTCCGCTGCCCGAACCCATTAAAGCCCCGGGCCGCCATCACCGGCACATTTTCAGCTACGATCCTACGCGCAGGTGCCAAATTGCACACCGGACCCGGGTTTGCAGGAGAGCACCGAATCTCAGAGATCATCTAGTACAAGCGGATATCTAGAGACACGCGGTTTATCTCCATTCCCATCCTGGACGACAACTTTAAGCGTCGCAGTCGCATCTGTTGTAAAGCCATGATTACAGGAGGGATCTACAAACAGCCTCACAATGAGCAAACAGCAGAGGTCAAAGGAAGGGGGACCTGTCAGTCTACACACGTGGTTCACCGACTGCAGTGCCCATGTAGTCCTTGTTGTGGCGGGAGAGACAGGGAGTAGAGAGCACAACTGCGCAGTTAGGAGCAATGAGGAAAAAGCCACATCCCTTATTTTAACCTTGATGAAAAATGACGAGCGGGCAGATATCTGAATGCAGCGGGGCATGAGTTCAGCACTCTCCGCTTCATGCGTCTCAGGCTGGCAAAGATGTCCGGGACGGGGGTGACAGGGACACCTGTATGTTGCACACAGAAGCCTGGTCCAGTACTTTTCGGTCTCGGTGAGGATGCATTTTTACGGAGTGACGTTTAGCAGGTTCCTTCTAATTGTTGTATCACTGTGGCTGTCTGTACTTTGCAGCGCAGTTCCCTCCTACTCCTGCTTCGCCGCATTGCCTGTTTATTCCAGCAGAAAGACCAGTGTCTAGTTATTCTCCTCCCTCTCCGATAGCACGATTCTGTCTCCACGATCCCACAATTGTATGTTTACACATAACTTACAGTTTGACATCATAACCCATCACGCGGTCAAGCGTGAATGTTTGCTCCGCCGAACCTTCCGAATATGCGCAGGCTGAAGAAGGAGTGCTGTCCACGTTCGTCCCCACACTGACAATCAAATACACACTTTGTTTCGCCAAGCTTGTCTGTGCTCCCCCATCCTTTATGCCTCCGACGGTATTTTCTAGGGACTTTAGCACCTGAGCTTGTTTGTTGCCGAGTCAGAGTTGCGGATGTCTTCCACGCTTTCCAGCCTCTCTCGGGCCATTTCGACAAGCGACTGGAGTCGCGGCTTTACACCGCTGTGGCGAGAAACAGCATGATGTGAAGCTGTTCAGCCGCGTGCTGCTGTAACCTCGAGATGTATGGCTTTTTCTTTCTTTTTTAAACAGCTTTTATCAATATGATTGATTGAAATTACAGCCCATCATGCTCTCCCCTTATTCCGGAACTCTCTCCTGTTGCTATGGCTTTTTGTCCTTTGTCGGGTTTTTGCACACCCGCAATCACGAGGCCTCTTTGCATATTATTGCTGTGGCATAGTGGATTGCTGTGCATGAAATATGATTCCATTAGCGTCTTATTTATTTTCAAATTCTAAGCCCAGCGAGGGGCTGAACAATGTTTCTACCCTGTCACAGCCCCTGCATCGCCCTGTGACGGTTCCTCGTAACGCCACGCAAAATAGGTTCCTGGCTTCGCCGTGACTTCACCTTCCTGTTTTATCTGGGGAAGTGCGGACGTGTCATTTTTTATCAAGGAATTGTTACAGTATATGATTTATTGCAATTGAATGGCTTGTTTCTCAGCTAATAGGTGAATGTTTTCTTTCTGTTGTAGGCTACAATTTTTTTTCCCTTGTGTGGAGGGTTTGTGCACCAAACCCCTACTGATCGCAAGTAACCTTTGTAGCTCTCAAGTTTCTCCTTGGTCTAAGTCTCCCCCCAGGATGTGGATGGGCCTTCCCTTGTTATAACTCCTGTTTTGATTGGTCTGGCTAAAGGATGCTTATTTCTTATTGGTCCGGTCCGCTACCGTACCTGTCACATTTTAACACCTTACAGGAGGGCCTTTGTGTTCAGAAGAGGCAGAATCCTAAACGCTTGCAGTTAAACTCCTGGTTGTGCTGCATAACTAAAGTACAAATTAGAACGGATCAGCTTGTTGTTCAATAGTGTAATTCTGCCACAGGAGCAGGTAGCGTAGTTTTTAGGGCCGTCAGTCTCCCATCTGATGACTCCCGGATCAAATCGCTCTCCTACTGTAGAGCCCTTGATCAAGGTACTTACCCTGACACGACAACGTAAGAATGCCCTGTTATATAAATGAGTAAAACAGCGCAATGTCAATTATTTAATAGTGTAAGCTGACTCAGACAAAGGTGTCGTCCAAATGAACAGTAACAAGAGCAAACAGCACCCGATCCCGGGACCTGGCAAACACAGTCACCTGCCCAGCAGGTTCTCGGCTGACGTTGCTGAGTGAATATGTGCAGGTTCACCTGGCAAGCAGGAGCCAGGCTGGCCTCACTTAAGACACCAGACTCTTTCCAAAAAACGACATATCGCTACCCCTTCTTTGCTCTCAGACCAAAGCCTTTGTGTTCTTCCTTGAGGTCTAAATGGGTGGGATGGACGGATTATTCCTCAATGGCAGAGGAATGAACAAGAGAGCAGACCTGCACACTGTAATCCCTACTATCAGGAGATCAAACCTGAGAAGTAATTAGAGAAAAAAACTACATTCACACTTGGATGTCACATGTGCTCTGTGATATATTTCCCAAATCCAGCTCATATTTCATTGGCAGGCAAGTGTGTTGTGTAGTGAAAGCAATTTGCGAGCGGATTGCATTTCTGCATCTTTTGTCTTCTTTTTAACGCTTCTCTCTTGCTGGCATTTTAGCCTTCGCCCACATATAACGCGGCGTGTATGTCAATGAACGGCGAAACGGCGTTGGCTGAGTAAAAATAAGGTACACGTTACGCTGCGGCTTCCTCTACCTGCTATACGATGAATACAACGGATGGCTGAACAACAAAAAGAAGCAAATTCATGAATGACGAAGATGGAAACCCTCCCCGGTATCTGTGCCTTCGTAAAGATGCCGGTCGCTTTGAGCCTGAAGAGCCTAAAGAGAAATGAGGCAGTGAACAATCTATTCTCTTTACAGGCCACAAATTATATATTTAAAGGACTCATTAAATCAAATTTCCTTTCCCCTGTTCCGTGCACCATGGACCTGAGGCCCTTCGTTTCATCCTCCCTTGTTCAGCTGCTCTACAAGGGTTTTAGATAATAAACAGCATCGCCCTCCTCTAGCGTCCAGTTGTGGACAGTTTAAGAAACCTACGGACAAAAAACTATGAAACAATTGCTTGATTATGTCTTCAAATGTACATTTAATTCATTCCATTTCCGTTCCATTTCCTTCATAACTTTCATAACAAGCGGTTTATAAACATTATGTCGCTATCGTTCTTCCCTCAGATGGCTAAATTGTTCATCGGAGCTTTTGGGAGACAGCGGAGGAAAATTGAATATATTGAGAAATACTGAAAAAATCGAACAAATATTTTGTATAACCGAATGAAAAATAGTTTGTCGAAAGCTGTTCCTGCCATTAGCAATGCATTTGTTGTGCACGGAAGGCAAACATGCTTGCAACTGCCTCCTGCAGGGATTGTAGACTCTTTTCATTTAAAATAATATTGGCTCTTTTAAAATAGCACCAAAAAAAACTCAAACGATCAAGTATAACTAAATATACATGGGCAAGTGGCGAAAAAAAGGCGAAAGATGATTCTGCGGCGACACTGGGGGTGACATTGCCCAAGGCAATGCACTGTAATATGTGTCTGGGGATGCCAGTACTCAAACACTTTTAATGGATTTGGTTTTTTCTAATTAAATGATTTGTTTGTCTTTTGTCAGCATCCAAGGCCACGACAGACTTTGAAGGTCATTCTGGTTGCCAGCCTCCAAGAGAATCTTCATCAAAAAACCAACGTGGTCCAAATATATTCCATGGTTCTGAGTGGAGTGCGGGTCTTCACCACACCGCCATTTATTTGTGACAATCGCCTCAAGCGCTTATAATTTTTACACCAAGACCAGGCAGAGCTTACATCTCAGTCTTACGGAATAAATCTATTATTTATGGTCTACAAAAATTAATTTCTACCTCCTTCCCTTAAAACAGTCATTATTAATACATCTGCCTGCTGCGTCTTTTGACTTTGTTGCGCTGGCGTCTATTCGTATTCTGCTTCGTTCTGGATATGGCGGAGACGCACGGGCAGCAAACGGAACCCACATATTATATTATATTATATTATATTATATAATCCGGCAGATCCCCGCCGTCCATTATGTCAGTCTGTTCTCGTTTTCGGTTTAATTGGTTTCGCTGCCGACGTACACTTATTCCACTCTGTCGGTCGAACCGTGCGCCTGCCTCCGAACCCGAAAAAAAAACGAGAAAAAGCACACAGACGCGAACATTTGCGTTTCATTTAAAGGAATTTTTACTCAAGTTCGCTCGGACCTGAACTTAAATATTCATTTAAATGTCATTTAACTGAGCGGCATTTCCCGCTGCTCACCTTTGTTTCATCCTCAGTTGCTGCTAATTGGGAAAATGCCGATTCACATTTCGACTATTTACCTCTGACACTTTGCTCAGGGAGATCCTATCGCACTTATCGTCCAGGCCTCATTTTTCCATCCATGCAGACTGCATTCACGGGAATAATTATACCTTTACCCACGGCAGATGTACGAGATAGGAAAATAAATTAAAACGAAACTTTCGGTCACTTTAAGAGGCGGAAGGTAATAACATTTTCAGCCGTCGGTGGCTTCGAACTCCATCCAAATAACTTTCAAATGTCGGGCGCGTTCAGGTGGGTCTCCTTCGCAGACACAACGATTGAATAATTTCCAGCCGTTGATTCTCGGCGCTTGGCCTAACTCACCGCGGGGGTCTGGAAACGCAGGGAGCGCAGCAGGAAGCAGCCTGAACAGGAAAATCACGCACGTGTACTCATTCGCACACCGCAGCAGTGCAGATTAAAGTTGAATGAAGGAAAAAACAGTTTCGCATTGCGTGTTCATATGACGCCTCACATGTGCAGTTATTTAGTTCACCGCTGTAAACAAGAGGAAAGGAGTTGAGGCCTGAAATTCGAGAAGCACGATGGTCCCCCGGGCTGCAGGCCTCGACTCCTTTAGTCTGCGGTAAAACCCATTGCCTTGTTATAGCTGTTACCCTGTTCTTAACTATTAAATTCTTTGTAGAAAAATGGACAGACGGGGGGACAGACGGACGGACAGACAGACAGACAGACAGACAGGCGCGCGAGATTTTGCTTGTGCTGTGCAGATGGTAGAAAGAACCAGGCTCTCCTTTGCTCCTCGGCAGAATATTTAACAGAAGGTGCTTTTTAATCCCAGCAGCCCTACACTTCGTAACACTGCCATCTCCCATATATTTTTGTCTGATCGTGGCTGCTTGTTTGCCTCAGTTTCACTGCTATACCCTATATACGTGTGTGCGTACGTGGCTTGGTTTGCGTCCTTATTTTCCATTTCCTCCCATTAGATTCTCTTCTTTATGAAGGAACCGTAATTTAATAATGCACTTCAAAATCAATTCTCAGGTTGCTGAGGTGTTTGGCACGACATGCGCGCGGACTGATGAAATTCGGCTGCGGCGGGATGTAAGAGTTGCACCGAAAGCCGAGGAGCTGCTCCCTCTGTAGTGACGGGCACGGCAAACTCTCGAATTCTGACTGCCGCCCTTCAAATGACGGCCAGCACAGGTCGGCCTTCAGACGCCGCTTCCTCTCCCGCTTATCCTTCTAAGCTCATTTTCGGTTCCCATCTACCATTTGTACCATTCCTGCCGCTGGGATCCGACTCCTGTACTCAACAGAAACGGTTCAATAATATAAGGTGGCATCTAAGAAAACATTACAAAAAAGTTAAATGAAAATTCATCTTTGACTTAGGAGCCTCATTGACTGAACCACCCTGGTTTAACTTCAGGTTACGCGGAGTCCCTCAAAAGATGGAAGCTTGAGAAGAGAGCGGTCCTGTTCTTCCTAACAAAATAAAGTTTGATTTACAAGTAGATCTGAATAAAGTGTGAACCTGTCCCTCGGCAGACATTAAGTCTGAAGATGATGTCAAACCAGGCGAGCCAACGTTCAACTTTTCATTAGGAGACCGGGGCCGATCCCACCATTGTGGCAGGCTGGTAATAGATTTTCAGCAGCGGAACAGTTGTACTTTTATCAATTAATACATTTTTTATACATTCATGTAGTCTAATAGATTTGTGCATGTCAGGCCACTGTCAAAGGGCACAGTTTAGCATGAAGTTTAAAAGTACTTTTAAAGTGAGGAAGACGTGGCGATTGAGTGCGGTTACAAATGTCATCTTCTGACTAGACGTCGTCCCCCATTCTGCGATGTTCAGACAGGCGGCGGGATTTCCTCTACGGAGTTCACGAGATGACTTAGTGATGCTTTTCACCGTCCGTGTGGTTGTAGCAGTCAGACAGCGACCGTCTGCGGACGCTCAGCATCGTGTCACAGATGGTGGCACCTGGGCTACAAACAAGGCTCGGTCGTATTTTATTTGATTTCAAATACCTCTCAGCAACGTACGTTGGTGAATTTTGGTTCTCCAACAGCATCCGCAGTGCAGCAGGCTGCATCGGACTGGCAAACAGCTTTTGTTTGCGCTATGATTTATTAATACCGTGTGCCATTTGAAAAGACTGTTAAGTTCAGCTGAAACTGAACTTGCATCACCGATTTTGGTCTCAAACGTTCCGCAGATATGTTCACATCTCTTTTACGTGCCTGACAAGAAAATACCGGGTTGTTCGAAAAGGATCCAAGTAGCTTGGTATCTAAGCCTTATGCGAACATGGGCTGTAGTTTGAGCCAAACCGAAGAGCAAATTTTTTGCCGGACTTACGCACTTGAAAGTTGTACACAATTCCACCTCAGTAACTTGGTTACTGAATAATAAATTTATGAAGGTGCTGAGTTTCTTTCTGAATTATCCTGTACTCTATTTCTAAATTTGTTGCTTGCCAGATTTGCAAGTAGATCTGAAGGTTTAAACATTGCCTGGTAACTTTCAGCGTTACCACCTGTCTCAAGCTGGGACTCTTATGCACACGGTGAGGCTGAGGTCCCTCGTTGGTCTTGGGGCAAAGAAAAGGAGATTTTGTCCGTTTTCCCAGTTGGTCCCTAAGGGTGAAGACCCTGACAGGAGCATGACAATAAAGAAGGTGCAAAGACGCTGTGGCTTCCTTCAGCCGTAATGGTTTGCAATTAAAACCATGGACAATTAAATCTCATCCAAGGCTAGGAGATGAAATCAGAGCTGCGAAGACAAATCTTGAAACCTCGGGGAACTGCGTGGCAGCGAGCGTCGTCGAGTCGCTCCAGGATGTCGCGGATTTTCCTGTCAGTAAGTCAGCCCCCAAAGGCGACGCTTGACGCACCCGAACGGCACTTCCTGTCATTTAAAATAAATCTTTGACTGGGGACACATCCAATGTCCTCTGAAATGTTCCTGAAAGGTGGCTCCCCTTGTCTGACAAGCCAAGAAGATTGGCTTGTTAAACTAAAATGGAGAATGAAAACTGTGCCATTCTGTCGCCATCTGTCTGGAAAGCATCGGCAAAACGGAACCTCTGCACTCGGGCCCGTTTCTTCAAGCGCTGACAGTTGTCAGGCAACATGGCTTTGGCCAGAAACCTTCTGCACGAACCACACGTACACACTGTTCTCGACGTACGAGCAGCCGTTCTTACATTAGTCAATGATAATAGTAACAATTTTTAAGGGTGGAAAATGTCACGGAAATTCATTTTCAATGATTTCCAGGCATTCTGGTAAGCAAAGAACCAAATGCCAGGTTCCAGACAACCCCAATCCTGAAAAGGATTCCGTAGTTAAGACAATGGATGGATGGATGGATGGATGGATGGATGGATGGAACTATAATGTCTGTCATTATGTGTACGCCACATTTAAACTTGCACCTTTTATGAATTATGTACTGGCTTAGTTTATGAACATGGCCTTCCAAATATTATGTTTCACCCTGCGTTTTGCTTGGTTGCACCTCAACAGCGAGCACTACGGACCGTAAAGCGAAAAGACAGAGATTTGCTCGCGTACGGCTTCACAGCCATCATTAAACGAAGCCGGAATTTCCCTCGCAATGCTCATGTCTGCTGCACAGTGCTGGGTGTCGAATATAAAGGCATGACTCAGCTTTATGTGTAAAGACAGCACACTGAGTGGTGGCCGGTATTTGCATTTGGATGATAAACAACAAGCATAAATCAAATGAAAGTTCATAAACTGCCACATAAACTAAAAGCCTTGGCTGAGAACGGTACAATCCTCCTGATTAAAAAAACTATGCGGACGCATTTACCCGAATTACACGCATTTTACTGTGTGAACAAAACACATGCATGCAGGGCTAATTTCACACACGTTTATTTTCCACACTTGCCCTAACTTCAGATCTGCCGCTGTATTGCCGTAACCGGGAAGCGTTCGGCCGATGGTACTGTTGCGGTCCCTAGTAGTGATGCCTTCTGGGTCATTTTTCTATTGCGCTCATTCCACCCTGTTCTCGGTGCTCTTTTGCTGGGCTTTGCGTCTTGATGGCTCGTCTTCACGCAAGTGGGAGAACATCATCCATGGCCTCCAGCAGATGAACTGGAGATCCCGCCGCTTCCCCCATTACAGAGAGACAGAGTGCATATTTGATGCTAAGTCTATGTTTATTCTCCTGTTTACACTGCACTGTCAAATTATGTCGATGACTGACACCGCAATGTCTCGGAGGCATGTCAAGGAGAAGCAGGGGTGTGGGGGGGGGGGTCGGATGACACACCGATGACACGTTGGCTCCATGACAAGACCGCGACGTCTCAATGCAGGCAGGCCTGCGCAAAGAGGGCAGGGAAAGGCAGAAAAAAGGCTATCCACCCCCACGACACGGGAAAAACAAAAACAAAGTGTCATCCTGCAATGTTCGCTGGGAACTCGCGGGGTTTGGAACACGTTTCCCCGAGAGACACGTGATTTTTGCTGGTGGGTGCTATTTCAATAGGAAATAAGGAGGCAGCGCTTTTAAATTCACTTTGAAAATAATGACAGGTGCCTCGCACATGCTTTATGCTGCTCACCAGGCTCTCGGGGAAATGCAGCGTTTCAGACAACCTGCGTTAATCCAACAAGGCAGCTGCGGGAGTGCGCAAGTCAGCCGGTGAGTGATGCGCTCCATCGCTCTTTTCCGTGCATTTTCCGGTTTTTCTTTAATAGAGAAACCCCTTTTTATGAGTCCTGAGATTTCCTTCATAAATCAAAGTTCTAATTTGGCCCTGCTTTGGTTCAAGCAGGAGGTGTTGTCAAGGGGCCGGAAGAAACCAAAACAGACCGTAAGACTCTGGATGCCGTTTCCCGACAATGCGGTGAAAATCGAGCGCACAAAGGCGGTGGAAAGTTTGTGAACCCTTCAGACCTTTTCAGAATTTCTATGTGATGGAAAACGTGGTGAAAATCTTTTTTGAAGTCATGAGAATAGATAAAGAGACCCCAGTTAAACACATAACACACAGCATGAAAACTGATGAAATGATCCAACCTTAAATGTCAGTGTGGGAGAAAGTAAGCGAACGTACGTGAACTGGTGCGAAGCCCTCGAGCAGCAATGACTTCAAACAAACGGTAAATTTTGCAGCAAGGATCAGCCCACCACACTGGCTTGGAGAAATTTCAGCTCATTGCTCCTTGCAGAAGCGCGTCAACTCAGTGATGTTGTTTCACTTTCTTGTCTAAGCTTCAGGCCCTGGAGCAACATTTCTATTGAATTATGGTCTGGACTGTCGCTCCATTCCAGAAAATGTCAGATGTGTCCGCAGTTGTTTCTTCGGCTTCAGCCGTTGTTTGTGCGTTTGTGTTTGTGTTTGTGTGGGGTTACTGACTTGCTGCAGGACTCACCTTCTGTTGACCTTCAGTCCAAGGAGCAATACCATGACATTCTTCTGCAGCACTGCACCACACAGTCCAGAAGTGATAGTTCCATAAATGACAGCAGGCTGTCTTGGTCCCGTGGCAGCAACACAGGCTCAAACCATCACACCGCCACCACCGTGCTTCATGGCTGAGAGGAGCTTCTCATGCTGGAATCAAGAGCTTGGCTATTGTTTAGCATAACTGTCTCAAGGATGGTTGGGGCACAAGAGGAGTTGGGATGCAGGGCAATTTTTTGCATCATTTTGATCAATAAATGAATATAAATGTAGACAAAATTATTTGTTTCACTGGGGTCTCTTCAGTTTCATGATTTAGATGAAGATCAGATCATGTCTTGGATCAAATATATGCAGAAATTCTGAAAAAGTGTTCACAAACTTTCGAGCACTACTAGATGAAATTATTTCTAAGAGGAAACATTGCACAGACTTCTTCTCTCATGAATATGAAGCAGCACAAATCTGTGAGATTCCACATGAAAGACTGAGGCAGCCATGACAAGCGAATAAAAATAAATGCAAAAAGTGGAGGAGCACTGCTAGATTTACAAGTGCGAGAAACACGATGGAATAATAGAAGGCCGTTTTCAGGAACATGAACGCCACCAAAGCCGCGACAGTAAACAACGGCGATGGGAATCAGCTACAGCAAAAGTGAAATTTATTTGCTCATCGGTCTGGGGCAAAATGGAGCCACGTTCGGCGCAATAGGAAATCCTCAGCTGACGCAGCCTCGCTCTGTTTTGGGCCCGAGGAGGAGAGCGGACCTTTGACCGCAAGAAGCATCGTCCTCAAGGAGACTGCTTCTGAACCGTGATGTTGCCCGCTCACATCCTAGGTAGACTTCTGTGGCAGCCCTTGAGTGCAGAGCTTAACTCGAATGGGTTCAGTGGAAAACCTTCACAAATGGGCACGCTTGCGAATCACTCTGAGCCAAAGCTGCAGCTAAACAATAAAGTTCTGTGAAGCGTCGTCTTCTTTCTGGCACAAATATAGACTGCGATGTGGGCAAAAGGCATTACGCTTCACAGGGACCGCAGCCTTCGTCAAGTTATTGTGTTTTTTCCCCTTTGATAGATACCAAAAATATCCCGACACTCGAGGCCCTGCTACACACATCAAGGCGTCCATCCCCGTGCTGTGATTACAGCGTCGACCGCAAAGCCACCAGCTTCACCGCAGCGCTTGCTCCTCGGGTGAAAAGACGAATTGCAAAATGTCACCATGCTGCCTGAGCGATTTGCTCATTTCTTCCGCCTTCATTTCTGGCTGGACGTCTGAAGTCGAAGTGGCGGAGAGTCGGCCGTCCGGTCTCCGTTGGGGATCATACTTAATGGCTCATTGCTCTAAAGTGGCAATTAAGTGGGACAGAACGATAGCGGTTATTATTGCAGGGAGACCGTACGGAACTGAGCGGCTACCTGCGGCAGGAATATGATGTTTCTGGGGCTTTCCATGTTTCCATTATCTCCGTAATGGAAAAACAGCGTGGTTCCTTAGTGGAAATGGTTTCCAGAGAAGAAGACCACGCGAAAACGGACCCGTAAAGGCCGATGCGCTCCTCTCCGAAGCCGCCGACGTTCGGAAACGGAAGAGTCGCGTCAAGACGCCGCGTTTCGCCGCAGCCAAATTGCGCAAGAACGCAAATGGGAAAGCCGACACCTGACAATTCTGACATTTGTTCTCATCTCGTATCTGTCTGATGCTGACGTGTTTCTGTGGACATTTTTGATTTTTGTTCTTCCGCGAGCCCTTTCTTAAAAGGAGGAGACTTTCTTTAAAGTTAAAAAAAATTCACTGACAAATGCATCACTGCTTCAAACAAAGAAAACAGAGGGATGTGTGGATGGGGCCGTCGAAGCATCTGCAGCAGCTGCTACATCTGTCTCTTTCTGGGAAACACCCACAGGTCTGCGGATCCTTTATGAACACTCCTCTTCCTATGAACACGGTGAACGAGGGCAGTCTGCCTGACCTGGTGCGAAAGCAGTACCAGATGTATGTAAAGGTCTACCTCAGCGTGATAAAATGCATCTCTGCTCTCTGATAAATAGGTATCGAACCATTATTGCTAAGAGAAAATGGCCACAGAGCCCCACAATAAAAAATATAATAATAACAATAATAATAATAATTTATGCATCAGGGTTAACAAAAGAAGTTCCAGGTACGGCAGGATATTATCTGCAAATGTGTCCTGATGAGAATCTGTGAAAAGTAATGAAAAAAGAGCTGAGTTTAGCAGTTCTTTTGCAGCTACATCCTCAGTGCTTAAGAGAAATTAAAGAGATACGATGGTTGCAGGGAAAAAAGTCATTTTTCTTCCGTGCCAGGAATTCACAAGCACCTTCTGGCTCCTTCATTTTTTTCCTCAGCGGGACAAGTTTCAGCTTGAGGATACACGATCTTTAAAATAATTTTAAAAATATGCATGAACTCCATCTCTTTGCATGTTACACAACCTCGTGTCATTTAGAAGTCTTGTTGTTATGAATGTGTTTGGATGTCAGACGATGTGCTCTGTCATGTAAATCACCGCTGTTCACACACGGATGCGACACGGCTCAGATCCATCTGTGCTTTGATGCCAAGCTGAGAAATGGAGAACGCAAGATTGCTGCTGCCGTTTTCAGTGGCCATCTTCAGCTGATGGGTTCATCTGAACATCTTCAGCGGTCAAACCGCAGAATCCGTTTGCGGTGTTTGGCTTTACAGTCGCAAAAGTGTGACGCCACTCCAAAGCAAAACAACTGCACAAATCACAGCAAAATAGGAGCGTTGCAAACTGAAAATGAGCTTTTTAACACTGCCATTATTACTAAAGGAAAAGACTTTCCGTCAAGGCTGTTTCTTTAAACAGATCTGTTTTTCTCCAGTCTGCCTCGCAAGTGCAGCAGTTATTCAGCTGCTGGGAAGCTATCGCAGAGCAGTTGGAAACAAACATTTTTGTCATCAGCAACAACAAGGCGATACTAAAGATTTATGCACTTCACCTTAATGTCAAACCTTGTTAAATAAACTCTGAAGAGCGTGATTATATTACATCTTTTGTTTGCCTTCAGCTTTGCTGGGGTCGTAGAGGTACAAGCTCTGGCTTTCTGTTCTCAAATGCTCTGATAGGTGTCAGGGGGCTGTTAGCCAGATTCTCAGGGGTTGGACACCCAAAACCCCATTACCATCCCTCTTACTAATATGGATTCTTTACGCCAGGTGATGTCCTTGGGAGTAGAGGTGCTTGCCAATAGATTGTTCAGCTGTATTTTGAGCGTTGACCCCCCCCCCCCCCTCCGAAAACAGTTGGCCAGTAGGGTGGGCAGAGGGTGGCAAGGGGGTTTATGGTTGTCTACATTTCTTAGGTGTACATTGAGTGATCCCATCCCAACACGGAACCAGAAATTTCTTTTCATCCCAGAAGTCTCAGGCCAATGCGGAGGGTTTTTTGTCGGAGGCTAAAGCCTCAAACATCTCCTTGCATTCTGGGTGTCTGCTCGCTTGTCCTGTATTTCTTCCGCACATAAACTTTTTGGACATTTTGGTTCTCTTGTTCGGAAAGAGCCGAGAAGTACATTTTAACTGGGAATTATAGTAAGTGTTGGTTATCTTGCAGTGGACTGGTGTCTCATACACGGTATTTCACAAGCCTGGGGCCTGTGACTCATGGACAGACAACCTTGACCAGAATGAAGCAGTTAAAGGCTATGGATGGATGGATGAATGGATGCGTTATACTATTTTGCAATGTCAGCCGTTTTTGTTTTCTCCTGATCAGACACTTTTCCTCACCTGTATTGTCTTCATGTGTTTGGTATTAAAATGGCTGGGGGAACGGGTTACAGATAAAAGTTATCGTTAAGGTTTCACCTAGCTGTGCACTGTTGGAAACCAATTTAAGGTCTAAAATACATTTGTCTCCAATTTTGATTCAGAACCTGGAATAGAGAATAATAAAAGAACTTGCCCTTACCCATCCTGCTTGTGTGAAGCATAAGGACATTCAGATTGATGATAAAGTGAGATTGCTTTGGTGACTCATTTTTTCTTTGTCCTTGGATGTTGCTAAACAAGTTTGCAGTAAGATAAGAGCAAAATACTCACTTTGGTGTTTTACTGGGTCTCGGGATGTCGCGTAGCTTTTAATGAGTAGGTTATGCCATCATCTCGAGCATAACTGGTACAAAAGACTTTGTGCTTCTCCCTGTAGGCTGACAGTGGATGTCTGAGTCATGTGGGGGAAGCCAGATGACATGTTATACCACCCAGAACATCATAATCCTGCGGTGGAGGAAAACCACAAGCCCCTGTGCAGATTATGGGTGGTGAGAACAACTAAGAAGGTCAGAATTCAAGGCCCTGTTGCAGCACAGATAAATACCAGCGGACAGGAAGGACTGCTGAGTCGGGGCCCCGCTCACGGGCACCTTCTTTGGTCCCTTTCCTCTGTGCTTTTAAACCTGTTAATCTGGACAGGTTTGCAGATGACCTGCATTGGGATCAAATTGGGATCAAGCTTTTGGTGGGAACTCGCCCAAAAACTTTGATTTGATTCTTTTTGTCAGGGACAGATTCACACAATGAGCTAATGTGGAAGATGGAGCCATGTGGTGGCGAGGCTTCTGAGCAGCATGTCCAAAGATGAGCCTTTTAGGGGCTGTGGAGTGGCTTCAGGTAGGAATGGCTGGCCGCACGGTGGTGACCGCACGCACCTTGAATGTATCTTTAAAAGCACAGCCGAAACCCGTCTGTTGCATTCGGTGCATTGCATCGGGACGCTGAAAACCTTCATCTTCATCCGAAAGACATGAAAACAAAATGTCAGGTGCGCCACACCTTAGCACATAAGATATGGCGATATTAAAAACGTGCCAGTTTCTCATGCATAATTTCGCTCGCCTGCATCCACGTAAGCTGTATAAGCTGCATTATCAGCCTCACCCCTTCTGGAGAAATTGGCCACACGCATCCTATCTTCCCAGCAGCCCGCATTTAAAAAAGATCCATCACCTTTGTAATTTGAAGCGTCTTAACTTCCGCGTGCTCAGGATTTGGTCCAAACTGGCAGCCATTCATTGGCAACGCAAGACAGCGCCCCGTATTGCTTACTTGCAGATACACTTGTATTCAGGGCTTATTTAGCTTTATTAATATGCTTTGGCACAGTGACGGAGAAAGATGCAGGGGACAGGAAGAAGTGGAAACAACTGATTCGCTGTGGCGACCCCTAACGGGAGCAGTCAAAAGAAGAAGAAGAAGAAGAATATGCTTTGGCACAGGTTTGATCTTGACAGCAATTTATCTTTAAATGACTGCCTTGTCTCATTCAGAACATTTCTTGCAATGTAGCTGCAAAAAAACCAGTCAGTCTGGCTCTCACGCGTCATAATCGCCATATTGAGCATTCGGTTTATTCCTGCAACTTCCGCAGCCCATTTTGTCCAAGGCCTGACCGACGGCTATTTTAAATGCACAAATCCATTTCTGTAGAATCAGCACCATGTTTCCAATCCCTCTCCTATTCCAAGTACACAGAAGACTACAGTCATTTCCAGAGATCTCCGGTGCTAAAAGGGAATTATCTTTCTAATGCCACCTACTAATGTCATGAACCCTACTGTCACATATGCTGACGCACGTTTCTGGTCAACATTACTGGCACCCTTGCATTTCAGGGATGTCGCGCACAATAAATCCTGAAAAATCTGAGCGGTGACGCAGCTTCGGTCTGTGGGCACTCATTTGTTTGTCACGGAGCAGCACAGGACAAACAGCTGCAACGGCCAAAAGTGTGCAAATAGCGTAAAACGTTGCCACGACGCAGTTATTGGTACTTTGTTCAGCAGTTCAGGTCTGTTGTGTCAGATACTGTACACACACTCTCACATCCGGAGCCGGGCACAAAATGGGTATACGTTGTACAGGGTGTCGTGTTCAGACCCATGTATCCAAAACATGGACTACAACAGTTGGAAATGGCACATCAGTCGTGACAGAACAGCAAGGGAGACTTCTTGCTCTGTCTCAATATTGACAAACCTTGATGGCTAAGTGTAAAGCTCTACTGTACGAGCCAGACACTGTGCAAGTAACATTAAATGTGTAATATGCTGGTTTCTCTTCCTCCTCTGGGTTATTCACACAAAACATTGCCTGCCCTAAATATAACGTGACTGTATACCCAGTTCCTGTAGACATAAGTAGTTTCAAAATGTCAAAAAAAAATCTAATTCAGCGCTTCGTTTCACCTCGAGCTTTTAAGAGTAGATTAATGTTTCGATCCCGAGTCTGTGTCCAAAGTTCAGATTTAGAAATGTATGTAAATCATTTATTATTCATTTTTACTCTTCATAAAAACTAAAATAAAGGCATAGTGCACAGAATGAAAAGTGTCAAGGGATCAGGAGAAAAGTCAAGGGCATAAATGAATGCTTTTTTGGGGGTAAAGTAATGATACAGAATGCTAATGCTTTAATAATAATGAGTTGACTGATCCATATTTAACTGAAAATATTTTGAAGAACTTTGCACTGAAGCTCAGTCCATCCAGGGCACAAGCTTTGAGTGAGGGAGGAAACCACGCAACTGAGCGGCCGAGGTCCTGTGCGGCACCAGCGCTACCTACAGCGCGCGCCAGCATTCACTTAAACCGCGATAGATTTAATCGGCCCTGTTTATGCAGCAAAAGTGGCAGAAACGAAGGGCGATTTCATAAAGATTACGTTTCCTTTTTAAGGTTTGCCGAGGAAAACGTTCGGACCCTGTTAGACCCTTCCTTGCTGTATGAGAGATGGCATTACCATAAGGGGTTGCAATATGTTTCACCAAACCGACAGATGCCGCAGGGCATGTTAGACGCACGCAGAAAGCACCTGGAATTAAAAGGGCATCAAGGAGATGAAGTAGAAAATAAGCAAAACAAACGGAAAAGCCCATCAAGCGGTGGCATCTGACAGTGTTTTCCACATCTCCTGATCCCACAGGGATGTACGTAACCGAGGGACGGGTGGAAACTGCAAGGCACTAAAATTAATTATTTAGAAATCCCTTATTCTGGGTGGGGTTTTTTTGGTCGTCCCTTAACAATGGACTGAATCTTCCTACGAGAAGCAACCTATGTGTCAGCTGGTAAGGTGGGCAAGGATAAAAATGCTGTGAGAAAATGACGCTCAGAAGTGTGCAGACAGATTTATTCAATCCACACAGGTCTCATTACAGCAGTCAGATCCAGTATGAGGCTTTTTGGTGGCAGTGGCCCTTTGAGTATTAATTCTGCAACACACTCATGCCAGAGGCACCTGTGGAGAGGGGGGCAAAACCCCCTTCCGAGGGGGAGAGTGACGCTGTAGAAAGAATAAATTCTCAGGGGCAGCTGCATTCATGCGGGATGTGGCTACCCAGGCATCCAGGGCCTGCACAGGGGGTCACATGAATGTGAATGGCGTATCCCCTTGAGGTGCAGCACTTTACAACCACACAAGAAGATGATCCATGGGCAGCATGGCGCTGAACATTCTGTTTGGTGACAGTGTCACCATGCTGAGGTCTGTTAATGCTTCTTATTCGCAAGGGTATCGTGCCACAGTTCAGGTGGAACCAGTAGTCCCTGAAGAGACAGGTGGTTTCCTCTCAGCAGGGAGACCCACTGCGATGACCTCTGCTGACGAATGACAAGAAGCCAACCTCAGACTCCCAGGTGCATGTACTCATGGGAGCACGCTACTGTGACGTTAAGGAGTAACTTTGGAGACAACTTTTACATCTGTGGCGTACCAGAACGTCCGACCTGTGGGTTCAGACATGAGTTTGAACATCTTCTCATCTCAGCAGGGTCCGGGTGTGGAAAAACTGACCTTGACGTCACTCAGATTAGCAAGATCCGTGTCAAAATGCTGGGGAACCAATCACAAGAGATGGGATGTTATATTATATTTACATTTTTAATTTGCTTGGAATTTTTTTTTCATGAAAACCACATGGAGATCTTCCCCTCACAAGGTACTTCCTTTCAGACAGCTGTACGGTTCTTGACGTAACTTAAGTGCTTTGCTCAAGGACAAAATGGCAAAGCCCTTGGAACTAAATGGGATTCCACCGCCATTTCCACAGCCACTCCACCACTGCCAGTGAACTTTGCTTCGGCAAATCTGCATTTTTCACATCTCTGCTTCGTGCGTTTAATGCTTTACCTGTTGCATTTGCTCCAAGTGTCGGAAAATGACCCACCCTCACCATGGGCTCGGTTTCACGCCTGTTTAAATGTCACCTACCAGTTGATGGCTTCTACTGGTTCATTTCACAGAGGTGCAGTGACATCAAATGACACTTTCTCGTGAAGTTTACAATCCACTGGGATACAACTAGGGAATGGATTTGTTAAAACACAGTACTCCACACAGACCACATAAGAAACTGGAAAAGGCTCTGCAGTGGGGAAAGTCTTCCTGTAGGGAGATACTGGAGCACAAGGTTCAGCAGAACAACTTGAAGGGAGCATTAAAAATTGTGGACACCATGGAGGGGACTGTGATGTGAGCAGATGATCTGAATTAGTTGCTCAGCAGATTCAGTTAAGTGGTGTCCACCCCTGTTGAACCTACTATCAGCATGGACCTTCTTTCCATTATTGCAGAGCCCCCACACCCTCTTCCCGCTTCTACCCAACCCAAGTTGACCATCACCGAGAAGCAACTGAGGAAAGGACAGAGGAGAGTTGGAATTGGAAGGCAGCAGGTCCTGATGGAATCAGCCTCAGAGTGCACAAAGCATGTCCCAACCAGCTGTCCTGTGTCCTCATGCACCTTATCAACTTGTCACTGAGTCTGAAGAAAGTGCCCCTGCTGTGGAAAACATTCTGTCTCATCCCAGTCCCCAAGAAGAAAGGTGTTAGTAAGCAGAAGGACTACAGACTTTTGGCTGTCACATATCACGTCGTGAAGACCCCGGAGAGGCTGGTGCTGGATCACATCCGACCTCCCAGAGAAGACCACCTGGACCCTCTGCAGTTCTCCTACCAGGCCAAAACAGGGGTGGAATGCACTTATCTACATACCCTGCTAAGGTTATTTTCACCTGAAAAAGCTTGGAGCACATTGCAAGTCATGTTTTTTAACTTCTCCAATGCCCTCAGCACCATCCAGCAACTCAAGTTCAGGGACAAAGGCACCAAAACGACTGTGAATGTACCAATGGTGTCCTGTCATGTCCTGTCCTGTCCTATCCTATCCTATCCTGTCCTGTCCCATCCCCTCCCATCTGTCCCATCCCATCTCACAACATCCTATCCTAAATAGACTACTCAAAATAGATTCTATCTCATATCTATCCTATCTGCCGTGTGCTGCACCATTCAGTAAGTATGGCACTGTGCACTGTACATTCAAGGACATTACAGCATCTGTTGTCATGGCCCCCCTTTGCCTTATGCTGCTGTTACTCACTTTATAGCATACAAAGGAATAGTTCCTCTCAGTTTGTGTTCAGAAATTGTTTAACAACATAAGGTTCCTGTAAATAACTGTATAAACGCAGTAGCTAAATACATGTGAGGTCCATGCAGAAGAGCTTCTGGATGGGGATTAATTTTGCATTGACAGTTTCCGCACAACCTCAGGGGACATTATGCCACGGGGTCTTCCAAGTAGATAGAGTCCCATGACAGCGTGGTGACAAAAACATAAAAACGATGCCGTCAGAGCCTGTCGAACGTTTGTTTGCACGTTCATGTCCCATGGGATGAAGCCAAAGGGATGAAGAGTCGTACATAAGCAGACATCTTGTGGCGCTTTGAGATAAATGGGCAAGCAAATCAATAAATCACTTAAGACCAGAGCAAATACAATTCCCATTATGTGTGTGTATTGATCACCCTATCCATTGAGTTTGCACTTTTGATGTTTAGAAATGTCCACTATAGACAAATCACTTGAGGGAGGTTGTAGCGAGGGACAAAATGTACACTGCGGTGTTTGCGCTAAGTCAAATAGCCCCATTTATAGACATGAACAAAGACCTTGAGACAAATCAATAAATAACACAGAGATTTCATTAACTGAAGAGCCCTTATGGTTCCTTTCCAGGAGAAAAATGTTGATCCAACAAGCTACTAAGAGTCTGTAATCTATTGCAGTGGGGTTTCGGAACGCTACCATTTTGGTCGGAGGTCACACTGTTTCGTATGGTCACTTTCTGCTAAGGGAGTCTTTTTAATCTGATATCCGTTGTACTTTGCTTAAACCGATTCCACGTCTCTGTTTTTTGCAAAGTCCGAGTGGAGATAAGGCATTTTTATGTTTTCTACATTTGGCTCCAGGCTATTTATTCCACTGGTCGGGGTTACAAGGGTATAACAGTAGACGGCAGAATATGGAGAGAAATTCCGTTTACATCAAAGTGCAGCGCTTCTACTTTAAATATCGTGGACTGATTTCATGTTGCATCGTGGCCGTCTTATTCGGCACAGGCAGATTCAGAGATGGGCAAGTTGGAACCAAGTGGTTTGCAGGAAAGAGTCAGGAGGAGTAAACAAGCAAACCGGTCTCTCGTATCTCAGCGGTTGTCTCTACAGGTGGAAATTTGTCTTGCTTCAAGTCGCCACAGTGGCTGTGGGTAAATCCAGAAGTTTAGCGAACTGAGAATTGTTTCGGAGATTCTGTACTTTACTCTTAATGTAAGTAGACGGTGCGCTACATCTGTTTTGCGTAACACAAATACGTCTAAATGATCATAAATGTCGTGAATATTTCACTAAGAAATCTTGCATTCATCCCACAAAATCTAACATCTGTACGTTGGCTTTTGACTAAACAAGTGTGGTCCTCCGTTCCATACAGGTACTGAGTTATATAATTGGAACGCGAAGCCTTCATAAACTTCACTTTAATTCGTCTCCATCTCCAGAAAATCAAAGCACTTGGCCCATGAGCCTTGGAGACAGATCTGCATAATGAGCAGCACAAGGGCAACCCTACCTGGATTACCTTAGCAATTTGCCTTTCTGGATCTGACTGCCAGACAGCTTAAGAAAGTGTCCAATTAATTTACATTACAAAGTCAACATAATTTTATTGATGGGCAGCGCCTTGTCATTTTTTTGGCTTTATATTATTCCTGGGTTTATATTCAGCAGGTGAACCTCAGTGCTCTATATTAAAATGCGCTATTATGTCGAAGCTTTCTATGCTGTAGTATCTTTGTACATGTTTTTCTACGCAGCAAATGTACTCCCATTTTAATTGGACATTTGTGATAAACAAAAAATGACAAATAAATAGCAAATTAAAGTTAATGCTGGATTTAAACCATTCGAAGTCAAAGAGTGGATGTGAAACAGATGATTACAGCTAGGATTTAATTTTTCTCAGATAAAATATTAAACAATGTGAAAAAACCTTGTTTGGATAAGGGCATCTTGTGAATAGAATTTAAATTGCTCTCGTCAAGGCTAAATAACCTGAGGCACGTCTATTCTCCAGATTCATTCTGTAGCACAGAAAACGTTTGATATAATACACTGGTCATCACACAAAGTTATAATGTAGTTTAAATACACATCATATCAAATAGCCATCAAATTATTATAGCAGAAGCAAAGACGACCACAGAATACTACATTTTAGGGAAACCTTGGGGAATCATAACTAAGAAAATAAGAAGACAGACCACTAAACAGAATATTTCAAAAGCACCAAGCTGGAAATGTAGCACCGAACAATACTTTTACCTGAGACAAACTCGGACCATTTATCGTGAGAGGTTGTTTATTATAACAATAGGGGGGAGAGTGTGGTGAAAACACGGAGAAGTAGCAGGTGCCATACAGAATAAGGACAATGGCTTGTAACCTGTCAGTTTCTGGTTCAAGTCCTGCTCATGCTGTTGTACCTTTAGAGAAAGCAGTCAGTCTGAATGGCTTCAGAGGAACACCCATATTTATACAGAGTGATTCAAATTTTCATTGACTAAAATCATCAACAGCGCAATAAATTTATTATAATAATAATAATAATAATAACTATTATTATTATTGACAATAAAGCCACAGGGGTGTGACGTTCCACAACTTGACCACTTAATACAGATGCACCTCTGCATTTCACATCACATTTCAGTGCTGTTCAACTTATTCTTTATAAACTGAAATTTAAAATATAAATTAAATACAAACAATGAACTGTACAAAATAACAGGCGTAGACATTTAAAATGGAAAAAAGAATATTTAATTATCAAGTATAGCATAACCCATTTTGTATGGTATTAGAGGATGAAACTTGTCACTACTCACTAATACAACACCAAATTCATCATATCATGTATGACTTTGAATGACTCTTATTGAGTTTATTTTTCTATAGATGAATTTTAAGTTAACCATTAATACCACTGCCCATAGTACGAAGAGAACCTTTATACAAAGAGCATGTGAATAATGGTAGCTTCTGTTATCGCAATATAATAGCTGGCAAGGTCTTTTCACTGTTGCTCATTGCACAGTCTGTATACACAGCAGAGAAGCACATACATCCATTTAAATTATTAGCAGAAAGGGCTTAACTGTGAGTAAATTTGCCAAAAAATACTAGAGTAAGCAAACTGTGACAAGAAAAAAGTAGCATGACAAAGACAAAGTTTCTATTAGCCTAAAATACGGAACATGAGAAGAGCTTGGAAGCGATGCGCTGTCTAATTTATAACACAAACCAGAGATGTCACGGAATTGGAATAAATAAGAACACCAATCAAACTTTCCTTCCTAGGCTGTCTATCAGTCACATTCATTGACCAGCCATTGCTGCAGATCACTTTGCAAGAGGTTCTTTAGTCTTGGGGAAACATTTGGCTCACCCCTGCGCTGAGACGCGTAGGGTAAAAAGCACTAATGTCAGTGTTAATGTACCGTCGGCGCATGCAAAATACACTTTGCTGCGCTGATGCATGAGACTGCCACCAGAGCGCACGGGGAAACAAATGAACTTCACAGAAGGTCTGCGAAGAACATGCATAAAGCAGAACAGACTGCCTGAAAAGGGTTCAGAAGTCAAGTTTAGAGGAATATGAAGTACGAGACAAATTAGCATCTGAACCGAGCCCCTTGTTTCAAATCTGGATTACTGGCAGCTGATAGAGGGATTTCCATGTTCGTATTTAAAATAACCTTTCCATTTTCTTTGGGGCGTTTTCTAAACAATTTAGTGACAAACTTCAAGGTGTCCAAGTCCAAGGTATCTGATCGAAAGACAAATGAAGAAATAAAAAGAGGTTCTGATCTTTCTAAATCCTACCTATCCCATCTTATTTGTCCCTTTTGCTGATACTTCTTACCAAATATCTTACAACAATTTACTCACCTGCCCAACTGGGTTGTTTTTACCAAAGCAATTCAGGTAAATACCCCGCTCATGGGTAAGGTTTGGACCACGGTGCTTCGACTACATGGCTAAGCTGTCTAAGAACTGCTTTTGAGAATGTAAAAGACTTCTGCTTTCTTCACATTTGCAAGCTGGATTTAGCGATTCTCTCTGAGACTTTGTGCGACCCATTTGCCAATCACAAAGGTCGAGCGCAGTAGTTTTATTTTTGAACTGTTGTCTGTCTTTATGGTGCACCTATGACTTTTAGTGGATTTATGTGTATACTGTATATGTATATGGTGACCGCTCAATATCCGTTAATAATTTTTATTGCAAATATTTGTTGCTTTATTTCCTTGTTGGAAAATGTCCAAATTCACGTGACTGTGTAATAAATGACAACGGACGTGAATTATATGCTTGCTCAGCTTTTGCAAAACTTAGAGCTAGCAGGAAACGGTGGTATGATTAAGATTTTAAATTAAAACTGTGGTTAATCTCTCTGGGTAGGAACTAAAAATATGACTGAGCCAAAGCAGAAAAATTATGACTGGGGGATGACAGAGCATTTGTGCAGTCTCTGCAAGCAGAACTTTATAGAAAGAAATTCAAATATTGCATGCAGTATATCTGAACTTGCTCAAACTGGGATCAAGTCCATAATTTAGTCGTTCAGATTTAGTAATGTTGGTAAATGAGATATAAGCCTAATTGATCATTAATCTTTAATGGTCAAATCTGACATGCACATGAAATGACAAGATTAAAATGAAATCAGGATCATAACCATAACAGCTGAAATTTACAGTAAGACTGCAATTATACGGTAGTTGACGGAAGATAATGGGAAAGGACACTAGGGGGCGGCCATAATGAGCCTGCCATGTGATTTCCAGGCAGGGTGAGGCCTGGGGTCTTCAAAGCTCATCTGGGTGTAAAGAATAAAGCAGGAATCTGAGCCTTAGTGAGGTCCGATCTCCTTGGAGGGATACAGTAAACATGGGCTTCTGTCTGTCGGGGCTCCAGGGTGACAGCTGGGTGAGGGGGATGAGGACAAGGGTGAGGGGGGTTAATCCAGGATGCATCTGGTCATAGAATTGCAACTGAAATGAAGAGTTCTTTAAAATAATTTGTGAAACTTAATGCTCTCTGGAGTCATGGCCTGATACAACATACAAACATACAAAAACTGCTGAAAAAGGATTCGTATACAGAAATGTTTATAAGGCTTTGGATATTTGACTGTGGCTGTTACAAGACCCGGCCGAATAGCGCGTTCATTCTGGACACAAGGCCACCTTCCACCAAGAAGCCAAGTTCGACCCATAAATAACGTAGCATAACTTACAGCTTTTACAGTTGTGAATACAAAGCACATCATTGTATTTTACTTTTTGTCTGCCAAGCCCCACATGGCCCCGCTTCCTCCTGCGCTGAAAGTTGATCTGTGGGTAAGGCTTTTGTTCAGCTTTCTCCTCACTATTCATTAATCCCGATTCCTTTTAACAATTCTGTTTTCTAGCAGACATAAGCAGTAACGGATTCTGGTTGAACCCTTAAACTGGCAGTTCCTTTGCAGACCTTTCAGTCTCAAACACATATGCCACCTAGGCATTCCTCGCTAGTGTGCCCTTCTCCGGCTTCCTGTAGCCAAAAGTAATAAGTAAATAAAAATAAAAATAAACAAAAATAAACGAATAGATAAATAAAATTGCAATCCTTTTATGTTCCTGCTGCTTCTCAGTGGAACTCCAAGCAGTGCAATAAGCTTGCTTCCATTTTCAGTCAGATGTAATGTTAAAGGCCTTGCTTCAGCTTCCCTTCAGTGATTTAATAGTGGAAATATCCACACACAACCATGACCTAAGCTTGCCATGGAGATACTGAGATCAGGAGACCGGACGCTTCTTTGTAGTGCACTGTGGCAGCCAGAGCTGACCTTCTTGACCACCCTCTCAACCAAAGCTACTCTAAAGAGATATCTTCTGAACCTGGATGACAATGTCCAGTTTAAAGGAGTATGTCTGGGGCAGTGAAGAGAGTAAAAACACCTTGTGATGGAGGGTTGGTCGGTCAGTCAGTCAGTCATTCACCCTGTCTGTCCATCAGTCTATCAGTGAGACAGTGAGTTAGTCCGTCTTTCAGTCTGTCTGTCTGTCAATCTGCCAAAAAAAATTAACCCTGACCAATAGTCAGCTTTAAGAAGAGACCCCAACTTAATTTGAGCGTTTGGGTATAATATTGAGAATTATATATATTTTTTGTCAATTTAATGTTATTGTGAAATTATTAACGCATAAATGAAATATGTGTGCAAAAGTCATTTAAATCTCAAGAAGATATTAAAAAAAGCTGAAAAATATTATTTATTGTGTGTGAAAATGAACTCGCAGGGAGAGCAGCTGGTTTAATAAATTAGACCCGATCAATTAAATTATGTTTAAAAAATGCGCTTTAAACCCGTAAAATAGTGCCACACAGTTTATGGCAGCATCCGGTTTTGTACCGCAGTGCATCCAGTGTTTCAGTGTCCCTTTGGAAGGTGAGAAGAGCGGATTCTCCTCCGAGTTCTGCGGCGCACGGGGGCCATGCGGGCAAAATCGCGAATACGAAATTACGTCGCGTTTCGTCAGAAAACGCTTCAAACGGGGGCAAGACCGCGAGTTGGCCTCTCGCCGGACACGCCTCTTCATTAATATTCCGCGAGTCCCCGCCCCCGCCGGAGCCAGTTGTCGTGAGGTGAAGCGGCGCCTCGCCTCCAGATTGAAGCAGGTGTCCAACATGGCGATCGCGGGCAGCGGATCTCTCTGTGCGGCTCTCTCGTTATCCCTCCTGTCCGCAGCTTTTCTTCTCAGAGGTAAGCGTGCGACTTGGTCGCCCGTCACCTTTTACCGCCAGCGTCATTTTCCCGAGCTTCTCCGCGGAAAACAAAGCGCACGGACAATAGTTGCGGGGCAGCGCGCTGGGTTGAGCTGAGCTGAGCTGAGGCGGGATGCGCGCGCTGGCGTGAGCTGCCCGCACAGAACTGCGTCGTGGCCCCCAAGTTTGAGCGCCGACTCCCATGGCGACCCTCTTCCTCGGAAGAGACGCTTTTGTCCACCCGAAGCACTTTGTCTCGAACCGAACGGCGGTTTTCTCGCAGAAGGAAACGTCAGTTGTCGGCCGCTGGGTGAGCGGGAAGCTCCGCCGGACCGCCGCGCGCGAACAGCACAAGAGGGCCGGTACCGGGCGAGTTAAAGTTCGCATCGTTTACTTTAAAAAAAATAAAAAAAATAAATTAATAATAATAATAATAATAAAAAAACAGTTAAAAAGTGGGCGAGGAAAACACAGCTGGGACGGCGTCAGGAGACAGTAATACAGCGCGGGGCTTCCGAGCGAACAGCGGCGGTAAAGTGCGCGCCACTGCCAGCTTTTTCACTTTATGCACTTCCGTTCATCCGGAGAAGCGAGCGTTGCCCGTGTGTGCAGCAAAGGCCAAGTGTTTGAGCGGGGTCTCCGCGCCAGCTGCCGCGTTGTGTCCCTTGGTGCGTGCGTGCGTGCGAGCGAGCGAAAGAGTACAGTCCTCGCCGTTCATTTTGAACAGTTCTAAATATTTCTGGTGCTGTTAATCCCCCCCCCCTCCCGGGCAAGTGAAATTTTTTAAGTATAAGGGTTAAAGTTGCCATGTCGTTGAGTATTTTTGTCATTATTTGCCATATTAACGCATTATAAGAGTGATATATCAGATAGTAAGATCCTCGCGTTGCTAGGTCGGCTGTCGGGCAGATCTGCCCACCGGCTCATCGCCCAGAACAACTTGGTGCCGCGGCGCGTTGATGGAGCGCAGTGTGTGTGTGTGTGTGTGTGAGAGAGAGAGAGAGAGAGAGAGAGTGAACGCGTACGACTAGGACCCGGGCAACTGCAGGCTGTGAAACTACAAGTGTACGGCTGGGGCATCAGTCAACATTTATTATAATAATAATAATAATAATAATAATAATAAAAAAAAAAAAAAATTACTGCTGGGTGGCATATGTAGAGTTTGAAGCGGCGAACACCTGTGGCGCTTTGTAGCGGACAGAAAGCCTGTCCTCCGAGTGCGGAAGTGGGTTTCTCGCATCAACAGGTTCGGCTGCGGTTTGAAAAGCAGAGATCCCAAATGCAGACGGTGAATTTTGCCCATTGAGCCGCCGTCTATCATTTATCGACATGGACCGAGAGTCGGGCTGCAGGAGGAGCTGTTTCCTGTCGCCGCGTCGCTCACTGAAAGCTCGCTGTCTCCTCTTCTGGCCAGCTGCTCTGGCCTCACACTGGCCAATATGCAGCCCATGCTTTTGCTGTGTGTGTGTGTGTGTGTGTGTGTGTGTGTGTGTGTGCGCGCGCGCGAGGGAGAGAGAGATTCATTGCAGATTTCAGTTGTCATGCGCAAACCCCACCAGTGTACCTCCTATGCACATGTTGACTTATTCAACACCCATTACACGCTGCACCGTTTAACAGTATTTGAAACGTTCGTCTTGTAACATGAAGGTTTCTGTTTGAATTGCACTCTTTTGGACTCATGATCAAGGTACCCACTATGAAATGCAGTAAAAATACTCTCTTGTGTAGATGGGTGCATTGGTGCAAGGTTGCTTGGCCTGAATACTGTAGACATTAATAATAAACATTAAGGATTTACATGAAACCGCTGCGCTGATTTTATGCAGGGCATCTGAGTCGTGCAGTATGGGCTCATTTTAAGATTTCAAGTCTGATTTTGTTGGCTAATTTCACACTTCATGCTATAAATTTCAGTGCCTCCGAGCTTTAACAAAGCAGCAACCTTTGTTCATTTGTTGATTTCTGCCATTTTTAAATATTTTAAATGTAAAAGTCATATTTCTGGTTTGGCAGTATGTATGTTTTTGTGTGCATACATTGCGCTGACATGCATGCTAGGCCAATGTCACTGTCTCTTTGTGATTGGGCGTGTTGGTTCACCTGTTGAGTGTCGTGGAACAGACTCATAGCGGCAGTCTGAGGTCGAGTGACGTGAAAGCTGATTGCTTGCTGCAGTCGCTCGGCACCTTCGCGGTCGAGGGCTTCTCTAGCAGCTTAGCTTGTTCCCACATTTATCTTTTTCTTCAGTATTCCATATAGAAAAGACAAAATTATTTTCCTTTATATGTATTCTTAGTGTCAAGATGTAAACATATAAAAACATGAGAGACGTGCACACACTTGTGCTTTTGTCAATATGAACCTTGTTTGCAGCATAGGGGGCCGTAGGGTTGTCGCCTCCTTTCTTCCCGACTGAAAGGTCTCACTTAGGGATTTAGAGGTCTTACTGACAACCTCCCAGCACATTTCGCATTCTTCTTGTGTTGCCATGTACACTGTGTGGTTTTGGGAAAAATGCTTTCTTCCCTTTGAGTTTCTTAAACCCCTCTGTGGATTTTACACGTGTTGCTTCCTCTGTGCAGATCACTCTTCTCACAGGTATTAGGGCTGTGCGTGGGTGTCCCAAATGGGAGGCACATGCTGCTAGCAAATACCTGCTGATGTACAGGGGCCCTGAGCGAATTAGTTTGTCCTTTAGCTCTGTGCTCCTCATGCCACTGTTAAAGCAACACGTGCATCATTTACAGCTTGATGTGGTATTTAAACCTTTGCTGCATTGATCTGTAGTGTTTGTGTGCTTTGCTCTCTCCCTTTTATTTTTGTGAGTACAGTCTTGGTGGTTTTGAGACAGTTGAAACAAACCCTTGGGTGGCCAGGTTTTTATTTGGTTAAGTCTCGTGTGCTTTCTAAGTACAGTGCTATTGTAATTGAAATAAAGCAAATTGTCAGGATTTGTCTGAATGCGCACTCACATTTGTTGAATTAATGGCGAACGAGGGCCATCAACCTCCCGAATTACCGTGATTAGACTGGGGGCTATACGTTCTCCTTAAGTGGCAGCTTCCTTCCCGAGGATTCACCAAATCAGCTGGATGTGCATTTTCAGTGTTGTTGGCATGGGCCAAGAGAAAGAGAAATCCCTGATGAGATGGAGGTGATGCTCCCCTGTTTCTTCTGGAGAGGAACTCTGCCCCCGTCCCACTTGTACGGTCTTTGGTGGTGCTCTTCTGTACTCTGCTGCCATAGTCTTACAAAGGTGTGCGTGCTCCTGGGTCCTAAATATGTGAATGGTTTTCTCAGTGTGACCGCTTCCTAGGATAGGAATGTCTTTGATCTTTTTCTTTAACCTTTCTAAACAGGGATGCACTCAAATAATAGAATGCTTTTACATGACTAATTTTTTTGAGATGTTGTCATTAAAGCTAAAAGACTATTTTCATGTGTTTAAATATCAGGTTGTTAGAAACACCTATCCATAATACTTTATGTAACTAGCAATTCCTAGTTTTTTTTTTTTAAAAAGGAAAACCAATTACTGTATTTTTTAGAAATTGTCTATTTAACATTAGGTAAATTTTTCCTCAGTTGCTGAAATTTAGTACAACTTAATACCCCAAATTTGTGGCTACATACAGGATAAAAACTTTTTGGAAGACAATGATCTAACTATTGAAACTGTTTAGAAGAGGAGAGTAAGACAAGAATGTTAGAAAAAGGACACTTGAATATCTGAGTTCCAAGAACTGTTGCTATCCTTTTTATCATCTCTGTATCTAGGAAGTTCACCGTCTGTTCGTTCATTGTACACGGCTTTGTTTTCAAGCCACAGACTTGATATTAAGAGCACAGTTACTTCTCATCCTAAATGAGGTTTTTGCAGTGTGACGTTAAACTCCAAAAATCCTGCTTACTACTTTGAAAATGTAAAATTTGATCTGACAAGGCTTGGAAAGGTGTGAGTACTGACATCACATGCAGCAAATGTCAATGTCACATTTGCAACGCTCATGATGCTTACCCCACACACACACACACGATGGCAGATGCCACACACCTTGCTGACACACTTTCTAACTCAAACACGCACACCCTGGAAGGCAATAAAGTTTGGTGATACAGTATATATTACTCTTGCTGTATGCACATCAGCCTGCACGCTCTGCACACAGACAAGGAAACTGCATATGTTGTATTGCACATATGCTGATGCACTTTGTTGTTATAACACACAAATGTACCAAATTTATCAAGCTGAAAGGTAACACACATTTCTCTTTTTCAATTCTACACACACACTGTCTCACCCCCATACAAGCATGGACACAGCACACACTCACAGATTTACTAATAATAATAAGGTTATAGGCTATAAAGTTTAATGTAACACAACATACACATTAGACCCTTTTTTATTTTCTAAGCCAAAAAAGTACTTGGACCTGAAGTAGTGATGGGGAGAGCTGGGGGGGGGGGGGTGTGCAGACCTTTAATTGGGAGTAATACTGTACTGTTGCCCAATACATTGGATGTTATTACTATTTACATCTCTACAGCTACACTTTTTCATTTGACCCGGGGAGCTCCATGTAACTCAGGTAGTATTAATAATTATCGGATGCCATTATCCCCAGTCACTTTCAATCATTAACCCATTTATGTGTCAGTGTATTCCTGCAGGAACAGTTTTAGATTAAATATCTTGCTCCAGGGCACTGCAGCAGAAGTAAGATTTGACTCAGCACCTATGCTACCTGGTGTCCCAATGCTGTGCGAAAAGATGCATCGTCAGGAGGTGCCTGATTGTCAGGAGGATGGGAGAAGATATGTTAGTAGGAAGATTATTCTGTTGAGAAGAGAGAATGAGTGATGCCTGTTAGAATGTCTGGAGAGAGTTGGGATAGATACTGGGAACCCAGAGGTTGGCCCAAGATTTCTTAGATGCCGCTGTGGGATGATGGTCTGAAGGTAGCGAGGGACCGAGCCATAAGGATTTATAAACTATTAACATGCACGAACATGAAGTCTTTCACTGATTTCACACATTATCCTCTTTATCAGCAGCTCAGACGTTGCGGGGTCTCAATGTTTCTCAAAAGTAGAATCATAGCATGTGAGACAGGAAACAACATAGAGGGTGACATACATTTATCTTTTATTTACACGAGGGAAAATTAAAGTCTACTTTAAAATGATGGGAAATAAAAATGTGTGAAGCTGGCTGTTTTGTCTTTATTCCCTGTCTTGTGTTCTGCTTTATACATGTAAGACGGTGCCCTGTTATTTGTGCGTTACATCTGCACTTGAGACACTGCAGGAGAGTCAGTCAGTCAGTAGAACAGAGAAAGGAGGGAGGGTTGCATTGTAATGGAGGACGGTGTGGAAAAGAGAAAACAATCAAGTGTTTTCCCTTAATATCTGAACTGTATTTTACTGACCACAGGAAGCAATGGGTTCATCACAGAAACACATTTGTCAGAATCTGGTGACCAACACAATAGCACATTTGGTCCAGCTTTTTCCTAACTATATTTTTGAAGGATATGTCTAGATAGGGCCAAAGTCCAGAAAATTGAAAGCTTAATTTGAGAGTAATGTTTTTTTTTTTTTTTTTTTAACTATGGTGCTGTATATTTCGCTATGTTATGGCATGCCAAAACAATGGAAATTTTCGTAAATAACACTGCTGACTGCACAAAGGCAACTGTTACACTATTTTATAACATTGAAACACACTTTTTTGTTCGGTGGTTTCAAATGAAAGGTAACTTATATGGAATGACAACATTGTTCATAGCCTCTGAAACATTGACTAAATCAGTATATATTGTGTCTTGCAGTAGCACAGCAGCTGGAAAAGTTATCTTTTTAGATGTCACAGCCAAACCTCCAAATTTGAAATTTAAAAACTTCAGGGATGACTGTCTTAAGTTATATATTTTATAAGTTGAGGGCTACCTTTAATTTGAGATTCTGAATGTCACATGAAGATAACATTGTATTAAATAAAACAGAAACCTAACAATGGTGCATCAGAGTATTATTGCAGGATTTATCCTCATAGTCTGGACTTTAGAATTGTACAGGTTTATTACTGAAAGAGATGCTTACACTTGAGATTCCATTTTGGTGACATTGGAGTCCTGTAGATTCTTTGTTTTGTACTGTTTTAGTTTATCAACAAATTGAGATCCAAGGAGACCATTCAAAAACAATTCCAGCATGCAACACCATGTGTATTTAAAATGGCTTTCATTTATATTCATTAAGAAGATGCTTATTGACAACCGTGCCTGTAAGGGTTCTGTCAGAGAACAGCAGATAATTTACAAGTAATTTTTGTTGGGATAGAGGGCATCCTTGCCGAACTTCCTTGGAAACATCTTGGTGAATTTAATTGAGTAATCCAGCTGTTTTCATTATCATCGTCTCGCTTTCATAAAACTCCGTTCCTTTTAGTTGGATGCGATATTTCTTCCTTGACATCTGCAACAAAGCCATAACAAATGTAGACCACTCCACTGAAAAGTCCTAATGAGTCTTACAGTGGTTTGTGCAGCTCAAGAGGATCTTTGTGGTGTTAACCATATTATTGTGTAGTTTAAAATAAAAATAAAAAAAAAAAAAAGTCAAAGAACCTTCTTCAAAAGTGCACCCGTGTCAGGTATTTGGAAATGGAACTAAATTGTTTTACTTAAGCCAAGAAATGTATTTATAGCATTTAAGCTGGCCTTCTCATTACAAGTATAATTGACACTGCTACATAAACTATTTAAAAATATGCAGTAGATATTTGAAATGTTACCAGTAGCAATGTAAAGCGAAAGTAGTTTGTGCACCTTTAATTTAAGTATGCATGATCAGTTATTTCTGGAGCATACTATGACGTCCGCAGGAAATTGAACCCATCTTATTAATGTGAGGTGCAGACCTATGCAGAAGGTAGTTAATGATCTGGGGAATTGCATCCTGAGACACGGGACCCAGCCCCCTTACCCTTCCTCTCGCTACTGCTGCATAGAAAAGGGTCAGCTTTTCATATTTCATATTGCTTTTTTGCAGCATTATAACAATTTCCAATTAAAGAGAGATTACAGTGATCTATTAGGGATGCCATAATCTTTTTTCAAGCACTGTACAACATCCTTACATGTCTCTTGATCAAGGTCAGTCATTTCAGAGTGAAGCTTTACTTCATTAAGACTTTAAATGCTCTATTTGTCGCTCTTTGTGATGGCTGCTTAAAGCCTGTATATGCTTACCTATGGAGTATACAGGGCTTCATTTTCTATATGCAGAGGTAGGAAGCAATAACGGTTGGCTCCCTGACATAAAATATTCATTATGTCTGATCAGAAGGAGGTTTGATACAAAGGTAGTGCTGAGTCTTTTCAGTTTATTCACGTCTCAACCAAAGTGTACCCCCCCCCCCCCCCATGGCTCCTTTTCTGTGTCCTCTGGTACTTTCAGTTGATCCTTAATTCTTGTCATGAATTGATTTAAAAAAAAAAAAAAAAAAAAATTACCCCCCCCCCCCCCTTTTTTTTTTGTTGCTTTTTTTGTTTTGTTTTTGGTTTTGGTTTGGGTCAGACCCCTTTAATTTTTGTGCTAGTTTTATTTGTCATAGATTTCTGAGCTCCTTATTTATTGTATCTTTTCTGGCAAAGCAGTAGAAACCATGAGTTCTAACAGAATGCATTTTTGTAGGAAAGACTTAATTTGATGTCTTATATTAATGATGAGGGGTCCTGCTGGCCAGACCTCCTTTCTTCTGTTTATCTTGATAAATGACTCTTCTGCAGCGTACAGGGAGAAACATCATACACAGATGCGCTGGGTGAAGTCTGAGGGCATCCAATAATAAATACAAATACCTTGAGGCTCTATGGCTTGACTCAGAGGCACACTCTCTGAAAGACTCTGTGGCTGCCAAGATACATAAAGTATCCCTAAGCAGTGTTTGCTGCAGACAGGGTGTCAACTGCTTTGAAATGACTTCTAGAAATGACTTTTTGGGATCAGGTGGCCACCTTACATTTCATCTTCATCATGACTTTAAGGGACAGTAACATTGCACTGTGAGATAATGTCTCCATTTCTCCACAAATTAAATAGGAGTGAAGTAAGTGAGGGCAAAAGCAAGAATGTTTATGTTAGTGGTTATTAATGGTAGATTACTAAACTGAGCAAAAGTTAGTTGTATAGTTAAAAGGATTAAAATTCAAAGGTTATTTCAGTGATAAGTGTATAAGATCCTGCAGTACTTGTAAAGAGAGAATAGGGTGTTGGCTTTGACATAGAGCTTAACAGATATATTTGAAATGTTGGAATCAGTCCCCCCCCCCCGTTTTTTTTTTTTTTTTTTTTAAATTGCTGAAGAAGAATCCCAGTGTGAGTCATTGCAAGGCAGCTTGATACAACAATACAGCATCTAAGCCCTCTTCTCTTGGGTCTCTTGTACCATTGTGCTATGTTTTGTCTGAAGTCTTGAGAACTAATACAGTTTTTAACAAGCTGTCATCAAATCACATTTCATTCTTCATGTATTAAAGGATTATGAGCTCAGGAAGTTACTCTAGTGTAAAACTGTGGGTTACTGCTTAAAATCATTTTGCATTCAAGGAACCTCAGTAAATCAAGTTATTTTATGTAATTCAAAAGAGTCAAAAGAGTTTATTCGTCACTTACATGGTTACCGAGTATACCATGTAGTGAAATGTGCTTGTTCACATATTAAAGTAAGTATTTGCTAAAATAAACACCTGTATAAGTTGTAAGTTTTTTTTTTTTTTTTTTTTTTTTTTTTTTTTTTTTTTTTTTTTTTTGGGGGGGGGGGTAATGTTCTATGAATAAATGAATCAAAGTGGAACTGTTTGGATGATACGGTCCTGTTATGTTTGGTGTGAAGCAAATACAGGCATCCCTCATTATCTGATTCAATTTGTTCCTAAAAAAAGGGCAGAATAACAAAAAATTGGATAGCGGGAACATATTTCCCATTATTTTAAATGGGGAAAATTAATGATGCGTTCCCAGCCCATCCAAAAACCACAAACCAATTTTTCCAAATATCACTAAAACACTGTAAAACACTTCCTAGTACGCTCAGCACTGCATGGTGCAGCACACACAACGGTCCTTGCTGATATCACACGCTGTGTACTGCGCTGCAGCATATTGCATACACAGCATATCGCCCTCTCTGTTCACAGCAGGGAGGTTGGACCTGACCAGAGACATGGGCGAGCGATGGAGAAGGACTGGGGGTTCCATGTTCCAGGGTTTGAGACCCCACTTAACAGTACAGAGTCCCTTTTCCCCTACTTAAAAAAAAAAATAAATGCAAGAACCAGTGAATTTGTCACATTCATTAAGGGTATCTTTCTAGGCAGGATGTTTTGAAAACAAATAGCATTTTCCTCATATTCGGCAAACAGTAACAAACATTCAGAAATGAAATTTATGTTAAGAATAAGTGCAAACAATTTAAAATGAACAAACAAGGCAATTTACTGTAATGAGCTGTTACTGTACAAAATAAAGAGCACGTAGAAACACCGCATATGAGTGAGGAAACCAATGCTGAGTCTCCTGCTTCTTTACTAACTTTTCTCCCTCTTCCTCCTTAGCCATCTTCTTCAGATCCTTAAGAATGCATACAATCATGTCCCCATATCTGCTGATTCAGTTATCCGCGGTTTACCGTGGCCCAAAAAAAAGGAAAATTAAAGTAATAAACAGTTCACAAGTTTCAAAATGCGTGAAATCCAGCAGTCCAAATGCACCCAGTATTTGACTCATCTACCTTTGTCCCCTTTCTCTTAGCTTCCCTGCAGAACTTGCCTCCATTCTGCTTCTAGCATTCACGCTGTTCACATTAATATATAGCGTTTGCTATTATCCACGGTTTCATGTAACTGCACTAGGTCTTGGAACATATTACCTGCGAATATGGGACACTACTGTATAGCCTTCTGCTTTTGCTTTGCTGTTAGTGTGCAATTACAAAGTGCAGGCTTGCAGCAACTTGCAAAAAAATGAGCAATGAAAATAAGCTCTACATAAAGCTCTCGTGATTGCGTGTGAAAATGTAAGCAGTAGTATTATTTAATAACTGACAGCACTGCATAAATGTGTTGAAGCTAAGCGAACAGACAAGGGTAACATGAGGCAGCTCAAAGTGCACAGTTGTGCTAAATACAGTACACTGTTTAGAATCACACTTGTGTGATGCAACTTTTAACCCCCCCAAGGCATGTTGGATGAAATGTGTCTTAAAGGAAAGAAAAAATGGTCCAGATTTTTATACCAAATTTGTGGTATAAACATCAGGAGCCTTTATAGCGAAATGTCAGATAATGTGGGATGACGGTACGGTGCTCCCCAGTATGAAAATCATTCTGGCAGTCAAACATGGTGGTGGCAGCGTGATGGCGTGGGAATTCTTTGCTGCCTTAGGACCTGGACAACCTGCCATTATTGAAGGAACCCTGAATTTTGCACTGTAGCAGAAAATTCTTAAGGAGGATGTCCAGTCATCCGTTGATGACCTGAAGCTGAAGGGTAATTGGGTTATGCAGCAAGACACTGATTCAAAACACAATATGAAGTCTACATCTGAATGGCTGAGAAGATGCAAAAATAAAGTTTTTGAGGGGTCTGATCAAAGTCTTCAGCTGAACCCTTCAGAGATGCTGTGGCAGGACCTGAAAGAACTTTATGATGGAAAAGCCAACAAATGTGTTGTAATTAAAGTGGTTCTCCAAATAAGAGTTGGACTAAAATTCCTCAGCAGCAATGTGGAAGATTCAAATCAATGTAGAAAAAAACATTTGGTTGCAGTTGTTGCTATTAAGGGTGTTTTCAGTCAGTTAAGTGTTTTTTTTTGGGTGATGTGGGTATAGGATAACATTGTTCCTTAAATAAATGAATACATGATAATTTAGCTGTATTGTGTGTTTACTCAGCTTCCCTTTTGTTGAATATTACAGTTTCTGCAAAGATATGAAACCATTCAGTGTGACAGATATGTAATAATAGGGGGGATATGAGGAAGGGGGCAAATACTTAACAGCACTGTATTCTTCCTTGGCAATTTCCTCCATTTCTTCCAAAATGAACCTTCATACTCAATAATGAAAGTATGCGCCTACTAAGGCTCTCATTTTTCTTTAATAAACTCCCCCCATGCTAAAATATGAATAATAGCTTGTTTGATAGAGGAATCAAGAAATGTCCTGATAAATTAATTGGATAGTCCTCTCAAATTCTAGAGGATGTTCTCTTGGCTTTGTCGTACATTTCCGTTATTTGCATGTTTTTTTTTTTCTGCTAACTTTTTGTTCTTGCCTGCTTTAAAAAAAAAAAAAAAAACACTATAAAGAACGAGTATGAGTAAATCTGCAGTCTGATATTAATTTGCACATAGGGCTCAGTGGCGTATTTGTAGACATGTGAGCAGTTTTGAGTCAAGATGCCAGTGTTAAAATCGTCTAATTTTACGATGCAGGTAGTCTTTTCAGTCGTGTAAAACTGCCATGTAATGACACCATTAATACCACAGTTCCCTTCTCCGCAAGCACATTTAGCAGCCTTTAAGTTGCTAAAGGTCTGTGTGTGTTTAAAGAAAACAAAATGAATTGTACTTCAGTCTATAAATCGGTGGTTTTGTGTTGTTGAATCTTGAACTAGGAAAGTACATGTTGAGTGAGTTTTAAAAGAAACCAGCTCTTCTTGTGTGGGAAGCTTACGTCAGCATTTTGAGAGCCCCCAGCATATTGAGTGACTTGGATGTCGTATGCTTTTTCTTGTGGTAACAATTCTTCTTTTGATAGCTCTTTATTTTATCCTCAGCTCCTGTAATAGCAGATTGCCGGAGCCCCCATGCATGCTAAAGAATAAAATGGTTGTGCAGTTTAGGGGAACCGATTCTCTTGAATGAGTTAACATCTCTCTCTCTCGCGCCCTCACTCTCACATCATTTCGCCTCTGACCAGGCCTGTGTCTACAGAGCTTTGCAGATTGTGATCCCATCTCATTACATTTCTTTACTGTCTTTCTTAATGTACCAGCATGACACACTTGGGGGAGAGTTCATCTTCTCGTAACGTTTACTTCGTCCATTGTGTTCGACTCCTCCTTGAAGGGCAAAAGTAGAATAAATGTCATGATCTGTTTTGAGAAAGAATGAATGAGTGAGCCACCCGAGGTAAATTTGTCCCGTGGTGAGCTGTGGGAATTTGACAAATGATCCAATTTTTTTTTGTTTTTGTAAAAATGGGCCATGGGATCTTGGAGTGTCCATTACAACGGAGAACAAAGATGATGCCTTTATTTGAAGATGTATGCTTCGATATTCCATGCTGTCTATGTTATGGACCACGATTTTTTATTTTTTATAATGCGAAGGCAGCACACTCCTCTAGAGCGCTCTTGTTATGTATGAAGCCCGTCTCAGGCTTTCCACTCCAGCCTTTTTTCATCTATTGATTGCTTACAGGGTTGGCAGTGACAGATAAAGATGCAGTTCTTCGTGGCCTAAATTTTATGCACAAGCATTGCAGCGCCCAACTACACTCTGAGGTCAGATTATTTATGTACCTTTTTATTTAGACCCCATGAAGTGTACATTTCCTGTACATACTACTGCAGTTTGTAAATGTACATTTGGTTATATTGCTGCTAGAAACATATCAACTGTCTCTAATAACCTGTATCGAGGGCCAGAATTGAAAAAATGTTGGATTATATTCTGTGTGCTAAGGGCTTTGTCACTTTAATTGGAACGGGGCGGTGGCCATGCCATCGAGCTTTGATGACTCTTGTTGAATACAGTTAGTTCGTAGAGGAAGTGCAATGTTTTTCTTCAAAGTGACTTAAAATATTAAGCTAATTTGCTTTACACATGTAAACAACTGGGTAACTGTTTTACTGGAGCAGGTATGGTTTTTGAAGAAAGCGCAAATTAAAGGATAGCACTGTATTTACCAAAGCATTTATATTAGCGCACTGATGGGGAGAGCAGTTCAATGATCTCCAAAGCCAAGATGTGCAGTGTAGGACATACTGTGTGATGGATAACAGAAAGAGGAATCTTAACCACCTGGGTAGGATAAACAGCCCAATGGAAATACCCATCAAAACACAAAATGCGTAGTAGTGTAAATTTAGTTAATAAAAATATTGCAATCATTAATGTACATGAAAATGTACAAGCTCTTTCCTACAATCACGGCTCATTAGGATTTGACATCATCGTACTCAATAATAGAATACACTTTTCTGAAATAAAACATTGCGACATCAAATGGTCACCACTCCCCACAGAATGACCTACCCTTGTCCTTCCTTCTCTGCCAGTCTTTTAATGTTTTGTGGTTATGTAAGAGGAACATGAACCTTTTTTAAACCTTTTTTTTTTTTTTTTTTTTTTTTTTACACCATCCTCAACTTTTATAGTCTGAGCAGGTTTCAGCTGTAGTCCCAAAAAAGCTTTTAGTCTTGTGCTGCACAGAAACTTGAGAAATAAATAGAAAACCATTTGGTGACGTATTTTGTATGAGAGATACCCTCTATCACATAGGCATTCTCTTGTAAACGTTTCCATAGGACAAGTATTGTTTGTAAAGGTATTAAAGCAGAACGTGGAACTCAAGCCTGTAACCTCTGAGTCCAGAGCTGGCAGCTCTAACCACTGTGCTGCCTTTTACTGTTTGTGAGGTATTGGAAGAAGAAAGGAGATGACTGGTGACATTGTTTTTGCAGGCGTTGTGCGTCCTCATTCCCTCTTAGCTGTATCTGTCCTTTTCTCCATTTCTGTATAAACACGTTATATTGCTTTGTTACATCTCTTCTCTGTGTACAACAGTGGACATTTAGTCATGCCGATGCTTTGTGTGATACTTTGTTTAAGTTAGGAAAATGCTTTGGTGAGGTGGGTGTGCTTGCTTGCTTGCTTATTTATTTATTTATTTACCTACCTACCTCCCTCCCCTCTGATTTAATGGATTTGTTTATGCATTTTTAAGTGACAGTGGACAGGTCACGAGGGCCATCTGGATGTGCTTTTTTTGGGTCAGGGAGATGTACGGTACCCGAATAACAAGACAGAAGACCGATCGGGGAAATTGTTCTTTTTAGGTCAAGTTAAAAAGAACATCATTTGGTCTGTTGATGATTATAGATCACCACCCAGTAGCAAAAGCCACATGGAATGAACATCTATCAAAAAAATAAATAAATAATGCAAATAAATATTGGATGGAAAAGTCAGCAGGCGGTGCTGGATTTTGCGCTCTTGCATAGTGTTCTGGTGCTTGACCAGAAAGTAGGTCTTTCCTTGAAGAAATCAGGCAAATGTCTTACTGGAAATCACATACAATATGGCATCGAGCCCACTACGGCACGGTGGGACAGCTGTTTGGATTGCTTTGAACGTGGATGTTTCTGGCGGCTCTCCCTGCAGCTTGCATGGATGTGGAGCACATTGACACGTAGTCACATAGGCAAGTCCAAGACATCCTGCAGCTTCAAGACCTCACTGGGTCACAGCAAGGTGGGCAGTGCAATGGCAAAAATGCAGTATTTTATCCACGGTGGGTTTACGTAGGAAGAAGATACACACGGGGAATAGCAGTGATAGCCTGGCAGTACAATCCCTTGGCTGACAATAATGCAACCCAGGTGAGAGCGCAACACGTTTTTGTTTGCGCTTCATTTATGGGGTTTGCAGATTTTCCTTCCTGTTGACAAGCCACAGTTCTTTAATTATATATAAATAATGAGAATTTTAAGCTCTTAAGTTATCGACGTTCATTTTAACATGCAGCATTATTGCCTGTGTTTTGAAGGCTTTTGCTCTGTTTTCAGAACGATCCGTCGCTTGCAGAGGCCATGCTTGTAAATGCAGGTCCTCGCGTGCCTGTTATTAATGCGACATGGTTGAGGCCGTCCTTCATGGGCCGTGGTTACCGCTCCCTGCCTTCACTAGCAGCGCTGTCCTTTCTCATCTTCATTCAGCTGTTGTTAATGGGCCTGGTAACTAATGAACTCGCTGTATTTCTGGCTTAGTCTCCAGCTGATCAGCCTTACATGCGCTTTCAGAAACTGCTTTGCAGGACACTCAGTTACACTCTTTGGGGGGGACAGGCATTCTTTAGGGACACTTTTCAACAAAGACTCAGGCATTTGTGTTTTTAGGTTGTCTTTCTTAATTGTTCTTCAGTGGTTTTTTATTTCGGGTATATTCATTCTTGACCAAGGACCTCAGATTGCAGTTTTTGTGTTGCATTTTCATAAGTATTTTTTGTGGATCTTAAGTCTGAAAAGCATTTCCAGGAATACACTTTTACTATCCTTAAAATGTAATGTACTTAAATGTATATGTGTGGAGCACCCTTTCCCAACATTGTGCAGTTTATGTTGAGCTGATGGGTTTTTTTTTTTTTTTGGTATAAAACATAATCACAAAACATTTGTAATTTGTCAGGATCAACATGCAATATTTAGATTTTTTTAATTATTTTATTTTATTTTTTTAAATTTAATGATCAGACACATGGATTTCACTGAATCATAGAAGTGACACGGCAGATGTTTGGCATTCTGTAAATTAGTTTTGGGCACGGTGAACCTGTGTTTCTGTCCAATAAGGATGACTGTGTTTTTCCTTTTATGAAATCGTTGTGGCTACCAATTTGTTAAAATATTTGCCTATATGATATATCCAAAAACTTCTGCCAAGACAAAAGCATAAAGTCAAAACTGTCATGGGCATGACGTTTTTGTTTGTTTGTAAAATGTTTCTTTTATGAATGTGCAATCTCAAAGAATCTCAAGCTAAAATGCAGTTTATAAAGAATTATGAAGAATCTTTGAAGAATTTTGTTGAAAGGTTTGTAGCTTACAACCAAGAAAATATATTTTCTCTTTTCTTCTCTTCCTGAGAAGAAAAACATTACTGAAGAAGGAAATAATGATGTAGCTAGTCAGGGAGGTGAGTCCTGCTGTTTAGTTCTGCAGAATTGACTGTGCTTGCTTAGATGTGGGATTGGTGAATCATAAGAAAAATTTGGTGTTGAGTGTGTCCTTCTCCCCAGTTCAGCATTTTTGTGGAATCTGCCAGGGAGGAAACACTGCAGTTCTTTAATGCCCATTGCTTTGCAGATGCTTTTTTTTAAAAAAAAAAAAAAAAAAAAAAAAAAAAAAAAGACATTGCTGTGCATAGGTCTCCATGATATCCCTCCTTTGATCGGGTCTCTTATTGGACACTCGGGGTTAAAGAAATACTTTCAAAGCAAATTGTGGAAGAAATGGAAAGTAAATAGTGGATTCCGATCAATTGGGACACACACGGACTAGAACACTTTTTGGCCCAACCAAGCGCCTGCCCCAATTATGCAAAGCTTCATGTAAACAGGTAAAAAGATATTAAAAAAATAGACAAAGTACCATTTTACCAAGCAAAAAATGATGCATTAATTATTAAATGAATTGATTCAAACTGTACACGTACGCAACCCTTGTCAGGTCTGTACAGCGCTCCGTGTCACTGCAGTGCGAAGAGCGCTATATCAGAATAAAATTGAATTGAATTGCGTTTGGGATGTTTCCTGTTGTCCTTCACGTTATGCCCGTCCTCCTCTCGGTCAATCTTGCTGCTGTGTCAAATGTGCCATTTCGGAAATGTCCTGTATATTTACAGTGTGCCTTTTGCTTTGGCTCACTCTCTCAAGGGCGTATTTGCCCTGCGCTTCTGCCTCTTCTGATGCCGCCTTGCCATTTCTCATGTTGCAAGGCATATGAATCACTCCGAGTGCTGATATTGTCAAACTGCATTTGCCAAGAAACTAATTAGTGGCAGCACCGTTTTAGTGGATTCATCATGTCTGTAGCTGTAACATGATCATTTTTAAAGGGAAAAACATCAGTCTCCATATACGCACGCAGCTTACATTTTTCAGCCTAGAATTTATTAGCAACTGCTCGTATCAGTCAGTGTAATGGATGAGCAAAAGATGGCTCGTGGAGTTTGTAAGATCCTGGAAAGCCAGCGCCGTGGACCTGAGCTTACAGCTTCCTTTGAAAACTGTTTTCTGATTCAGTAAGAATAAGCAGATTATAACAGAGCTTGGATCATGTTTTAAGATTAAGAATGAAAAAAGGCAGAATGAAAAGCATAGACGTGAAAGCGACACATCACACTTTCAGTGCCTCTAAGTGCTTTCGTGGGTTTTGAGGCATGGCTTTGGCGCTGCAGATGAGCAGAAGTGGGAGGGCCTGGGAGCGGTTGTGTTCGTCTGATTTGTGATCCTGCAGGGAAGTCAGATGCGTACAGAGACAGTGGATGCCTACCGAACGTCATCAGCGGTGATGAGTCGAGGTGTTGACATGCTGCAACTAAAAATAAAGTATTATATGAACACGATGCATGGTTTCTGTTGCTGTGCGTAGTAAAGCTCACTTTTGTATGTGATGTGGCACAAGATGTTACAGAAACGTAATATTTTTCCAGCGTGCTTAAAGTGCATTTTTCTTGTTGTGGCCCTTGGGGGAGCAGTTTTTTAAATGTACAGTGACACGTAATGCCCTGTTTTCTGGGATCGGCGGTCAAACGCTTGTGACAGAAGGGACTATGCTTAGAAATGTGTGTTAGCATGGTGGCAATGCGTGGATAGCAAAGTAAATTCTACTAGCATTTACGGTTTTATTTATTTATTTACTTATTTGTTGTTTGTTGTCTTCTCAATGTTTGGTTGTTTATTTACTCATGGAATGGAACCACACACAGTCTCTTGTTGAATCGGGGCACATTTCACTACACGGTATACTCGGTAACCATGTATGTGACAAATAAATTCTTTTGATCTTTTGATCTCTAGCACACAACCATTTGTACTTAGCAGATGGACAAACCCTAGGACTTTGTTACTAATGCTAGAAAGTTCCACATAACAACCAAACTTAGACAAGTTCACCCTCCACAACTGCTCACGGGCCTTCCCACTTCTGTTCATCCGCACTGTTAAACATTTCAAGTTGATAAACAATGGACTGTACTACAATTGTTTTTAAAGACAAAGAAAAGGATTTTAGTGGCCATATTTTATGAGACTTCATGAAATGTGTGTATGTAATAAAAAAACAATGCAAGTGATTCAATTTAAGAATTGGTGCCGATAGTGATGCGGGACCTAAAACCTGGGGCTCAGTGAAGTGTGAATTTCTAGTAGTCCACTCTACTTAGAAGGTCTGCTCTTAAATCCTCTGCTAATGATGAACCACACTTTTTCTTTGTATCCTGGATAAAGGGTGTGAATTTCCAGCATTGTGCTGTCTTTAGCTTTTAATAATACTATGCTACTAAATTTTGCTTTAAGAATGTCCTTTTTTTTTTCTTGGTACCTGCTGCTCTTTAATGGCTATTAGTTTTTTTTTTTTTTTTTTTTTTTAAACTACATATTAATAAGTGAGCCATTAAATTCTAGTACTGTTAGTATTCCTACTTTTTAAACTTCACAGTACAAAAAGGGCATTTTTAAAAACTCCAGTTACTGAGTGAAAATAAATTCAGGACAGAAGTGAATTGTTATAAATATAGTAATGAGAATATTAATACCTACATATTTAAAACAAAGTTTATGCAGAAGTTGTAAGCAACCTAAATAAACAAATAACACAGAAGTCACAACTCGTGTTCATTACATTTCCAATAAAGGAAGACAGTGACTGAGAAAATTTCATTTGTACATCTTATTTTCTAACTGAAGCAGGTACAGTTCCTTTCTCTCCCGCACAACAGTGGGGTCTGGAGCCAACATCCTTCAGATTACTGGCGAGTAAGGTCCATAACAGTCTTTGCTGCATCAGACTTGGGCTACAACAATGCATGGAGAAGTACAGTAAATCTGAGTGAGGCCACATTTTTGATAACGTAGTAATCTGAGCAGGAAGAAAAGTTCTGGGTTATGCTGGTGTGAAATTGATTTTAAGAAAGTTGCTCTTTGTCTTTTTTCTGATAGACAATTTTCTTTTTTTTTTTTTTTTTTTTTTTTTGTGCAAGCGCACAGCAGTATTCTTGAAGATAAAGGTTTAGGTGAGACACTCGAAGAGACCAAAAGTGTGAAGTGGGAACTTCCTGCAGGATTCAGGCAATGATAGTAGTCAGGTACAGAGTTGACTGGAGGCTGAAAGAATCACAGCAGATTTGGTCATTCTTGTGCTTCAGGTCCTGGTTGCTGACATTATGGCCATCCAGTTTGGGCATCTTGTTGGCTTGAGAACAGTGAAGATGCAATCAGGGGTTCGCCTGCTACCAATAATTTGGCGAAAAGCTATTGGTAAGAAAGGAAAAAGGATGGGATAGAGCACATGCGATATATGAATAAGCTGCTGGTTTGTCACTGGGTTCACTGTGGAGAACCGTCACAGTAATAATGACAATTCTAAGTAGATAACTTGATCATTTTCCATGTTGGGAAAGTCATTTGCCCATTTTTTCCCCCCATATTTGAGAAAATAGGCTAATGCAGAAACATGCCGTAAACTGCTCAAGGAACACTTTGGTTTTTGAGCTTTGTCAAAGTTCAAGTAGTTGCGTGTCCTGCCGTGGTCAGACTTCTGGTCCTGGAAAAGGGAGTTTATTAGTTTTGCTAAATCGATGAGGGTGATATTTTGTGATATAGTCATATAGCAATGCTAGTAATGTTTACCATAAACGTTTGGTTGAAGTCAACTGCTCAAGGAAGTTACAGCAGCTACTCAAAGCATAAATTCACGTATGATGGATCATTTTGGTCAGTAAATGAATGGGGGGGAATATAACATTTTGTTTGTTTCAGTGGGTTCTCTTTATTTTTATGATTTAGATGAAGATCTGACCATATTTTAGGTCAATTTTCTGCAGATATTCAGGAGATTGTAAAGGCTTCACAAACTTTCTAGCACCTCAGTGCATGACCTGACTTTGTTTGTGCTATAAGCTCTTATTATTCATTTAAAAGGAGCTACTGTAATTGCCAGGCTCATTGTCCCATTGTGTCATTTCCTGGTCCGAGAGGATGAAAGAGCAGTTTGTCCCTCCCTGGAGGAGACTGGCTGACTGGGACAAGTGTCATTCAGCACCCTCCCCCATTACAACAGTTCCATTGCGGGCCTTCCAGTCATTTAACAAGATGCGTGTGGGAGTCTTCGTGGTGAAGTTGGGCATGTAGGTTCTGGGAAAGCAGCTCCCGGGCCCCCGCACTGCAGACTATGTGGGAAATGCTCCCGAAGCATGGTTCTTGCCTCAGAAATGGCTCTCCTCCACATCTGCCCGAGTCCCCCTCACTGTGTGTTTGAAGGAGCTGTTGTGACAGCTGGAATCCTGTTTCATACTTCTGTCTTCCTGTTACTGGCCATTTAGAATGAAGAATGAAATTAGTGTCACCATAAGTACCAGTCACTTATTGCCATAAAAATACAGTTGGAGATCCTAATGGAGCCTGGAAAATGTACGTTAACGGCCTTTGAGTCCCACCAGAGAAATAACTCCTCTCCTTAGATTTGCACGGTATCATCAGCTGATATTGAGTCATGGAGAGGCTATTATGAAGCTTCTGCTGTCTGCCTCTTTACAGAAGCTTTTGCGTATTTGGTTTTATAATGTCTGCTCCTCTGCTTTTGAACTGAGCTGAAGTGTTTAATAATAGTCATTTTCTTGGCTATCTTGCACACACAGTACAGTTTGGTGGGCGTGGGTGAGAGGCAGAGGGTGGATCTGCGTTTGTTGAGCAGGTTGCAAAGGGCGGTGGGGTTTTGGGGGGGTGCGGGGGTGTGACGGTTGGCCACCGTGGTTGTCGGTCACCTCAGCCCTGGGCATTCAGCAGCACGCCATGCGCATTTCCACCAGGTGAAAACAGAGTGCTGCGCTGTGAAGAAATAACACCGAGCCCCCCCCCCCCCTCACAAACACCCTCCATCGCAAGCCTTCAAAACCGAAACGTCGAGAGCGGGCAAGCACAGGAAACGGCTCATTCCTTCTTGCGAACCTATTTGTTGTTGCAGCTGCCTCTCCTGCATCTTAGTATTCATGTCATATTTTAATATGTCTTGGGTTCATAATAGCTCCACTCTCCTTGTGCGCTGGTTCTTGGGGGTAATCTTGCAAAGGTTGAGCAATATTTAATTGCGGTTCCTCCGCTTCCATTATCTGGCACAGGAAGGAAGTGTTTAAAATCATGGCTGTGGAAATTAGTATTCTGTCATGTGGGAATTTGCAGAACAGTATAGCTGCCGTCCTATTAATTACACACAACAATAGCTGAAGACTTGCTGCAAAATGAACTTAAAGGGATGATATTATCTGTTTCTTGTACTTAAGGCTAAAACATTTTTTCCAACCTGATAATCTTCTCTTTGCTGACCTATTAAGCTCTGACATCTGCCTTCGTGTTACAGCACTGAGTAATGACCTGTTCTTTTGGGGTTTGAATGCCTTGTGTGGATATGGGCTCTCGATGCCCATCAGACTGTCCTCTTTCATTCGGGCAGGATTCCTCCTCCAGTTGAGCCCTTGTGATAATGAGCCTCCAAGAACAGGGAGCTCCTCTGTCAGTTCGCACTCTTGTGTGTGCCCCGGGCCGGATTTGATTTACTTTGATTGACTAAAGAGTTCTCATCCGGTGTCAAGAATTCTGGCATTGCCTACTTGGTTTTAATCCTTTGAATCTCGTAGGATTGCTATTATTGGCCTTTTATTTTGGCCCTTTGTTCTGAACTGGAGAGTCAATTGTTATGGTCTTGTTATGTCATTTTTTTAACTTGGATTTTTTGTTGATCTTGCATTCAAAAGGTTGCTCAGCAGATTAGCAGTAGCGGCTTAAAAACTCTTTCACTCAGAGAGACTTAAATTTTGCAGCCTTACATACACCTATCAGCCACAAGATTAAAACCACTGACAGGTGAAGTGAATAACATCAATAATCTTGTTACAATGGCCCCTTTCAAGGGGTGGGGGGATGTATCAGGCGGCAAGTGAACAGTCGGTTCCCGAAGTTGTGTTGAAAGCAGGAAAAATGTCCAAGCGTAAGGATCTGAGCGCCAAATTCTGATGGCTAGACGACTGGGTCAGAGCATCTCCAAAATGGCAGGTCTAGCGGGGGGGTTCCCGTTATATGCAGCGGTTAGTATGTACCAAAAGTGGTCCAAGGAAGGACAACCGGTGACATGGCCATGGGGGCCCAGTGCTCATTGATGCACGTCGGGAGCGAGGGCTAGCCCGTCCGGTCCAGTCCCGCAGAAGAGCACTAACTGCTGAAAAACCTTAATGCTGGCCATGATAGAAAGGTGTCAGAAGGCACAGTGCATTGAAGCTTCCTGTATATGGGGCTGCATTCCCGCAGATCAGACAGAGTGCCCATGTCCACCGCCGAGAGCGCTTACAATGGGCACGTGAGTGTCAGAACTGGACCGTGGAGCAATGGAAGAAGGCGGCCTGGTCTGATGATTCACATTTTCTTTTACATCGTGTGGACGGCCAGGGAAGAAACGGCGGCAGGATGCACTGTGGGAAGAAGGCAGTGTGACGCTCTGGCCAATGTTCTGCTAGGAAACCTTGGGTCCTGGCATGCACGTGGAAGTTACTTTGACACACGTACTGCCTACCTAAACATTGTTGCAGAACACGTACACCCCTTCGTGACAGCAGTATTCCCTGAGGGCAGTGGGCCTGACACACTTCAAAAATTGTTCAGCAATGGTTTGAGGAATAAGACTTCTTGCTGTTGTCTTGGACTCCATATTCCCCAGATCGCAATCCGATCGAGCATCTGTGGGATGTGCTGGGAAAACGAGCCTGATCCGTGGAGGCCCCACCTCGAAACTTACAGGACTTGAAAGATCTTTGCTATCGTCTTGGCACCAGACACCACAAGACACCTTCAGAGATCTTGTGGAGTCTATGCCTCGAAGGGTCAGAGCTGTTTTGGCAGCACAAGGGGGACCACACACAGCTGGCTTTAATGTTGTGGCTGATCGGTATAGCCTGATGTTTTAACCAAAGCGCTTTTTTATCAACACGCACAGGAGGGGACAAAACAAGGACCCAATCTGGGACTCGAAATGTCAACTTTTGTAGCTCCTCAAACAGCGGACCCTTGTATGTGATGGCCACGTTGTGGCAATGAAGAGTCACTAACACTGCGTGTATGTAGGCGCTTTGCAGCGTTTGTTTGTAAAAGCCTCACATGATGTGACTTTTTCAGCTTTATTCATAAAGCAGTACCTCAGTTAGATCTGTAGATGCGGTCTTGACAAACAAAACTGCTGTACAAGAGGTCATTAATATAACCGAGCTCAAAAACTGCAAGCACAACATGAAACATAAGTAAGTTAGTTATACCTCATAATGGTGACAAACACGGAAAGCTGCTTTATGAATAACAAACATGAAATTATGAATTGCTTCAAAATATTTTTGGAAAAAGTTCAAAATATATGAATTATAAATTGTTCAAATGGTTAAAATAAGGGTGCTGTCACAGAAACTGCACTCTAGGAAGTAACGCTAACAGTTCTGTTTCAACATGTGCCTCTACAAACTGAAGATAAAAACAGCTATTACAGTTCTTTGTTTTTTTATTTATTTTTTTAATTTCTTGCACTTTAAAAAGGAGAAAAGACAAAAAATGTCATGAACAGAAACCCGGAATCCATTGTTTTACGGCACTGATTTAGTAATCAAACTTGGGACAAGGATAATTAATTCGTAGAAATCAGGAAATTGATTTGCATAACAAAGGTAGCATAATTATGCCTCGCGCTAATCGAGGCCAAAAAAATGTAATTACAGATTTAGACTGCATTACAGTAGCAAAGCTGGTTTCTGGGAGTCATTTCAGAGAAGCCTCGACATCCCTTGGTTGCGAAAACGGGTTCGCGAGGAAGTCCCCCTAAGTTTGCCCCTCTTGCTTAGTCTTGCCAGGGAGCCTCATCTTCTAATCTGTGACCTGCCAACTGCCAGATTCTCTTGTCACCAGTTGGGGTTCCTGGCTCTATAACATTTTCTCCCAGACTGTCCCGTTGCACAAAGACGGTACAAACTGAGAAATGCCACCCTTCAGGGTTGAGTAGGTGCTTTAAGCGGATTTGGCTGCAGCCCCTGCTCTCTAGTGCCGTGCGTGTGGCTCAGACAAAGCAAAAAATGAAATTTAAAAAAAAAAAAAGAGCGGAAATGCCACCGGATACCCTGGGAACATCATGATCGATTAGAAATGATCGGACGCTTTATTTGCTTTATAAGGTCAATTAAATGGCTCTTCTCTGTTACAGGAGGCATGGCGACCGCTTTAAGGCAAATTAAATGGTACTTTCACAATGATATTGGACTTCCATCTTTAGTTGGAAATGAAAGGCAAAGGACCGCAGAGCTTACTGTGATTTATGAACTTTTTAATGAGTTTAGATGAGTTTCAGGATGAATATCGCTTTTTTTTTTTTTTTTTTGTCCCAGCAAGTATCTTAAAGAAATTGCTGCTTCTCATTGAATCTAAATGGAGTCCATTTTAATTTTCGTAAAGCTGGTTGTGCCGTTTGCGGGGCGATTTCCTTTAGCCTTTGCTCTGCCTGAAATGGTGTGAGCTCTGTGGAGGGAGCAGAACTGTAACATCACATGTTTTTACAGCAGGCGGCAACCATGGATTAATTTAAAATTTGCTGAATTCTAATTTGGATGACATATAATGCTTTCCACCTGAAAATGTCGGTGTGGAAAAATCCAGTCATTCAGGTTGGGGGGGGGGGGGGATTGCCAATAGCAGTAGAATCCATGATTATGCTTAAGGAAGAAGGAGAAAAAAAAAAACACCTAAAATGTAATTCAGACATTCAAAATATGTTTACGGTTAATGTGGATAACTTGTGTCCTGGAGGGAAAATGAGGGTCTGCGCAGGCCATCTTACCTTCCCGCGTCGCCGATGCGCTTCAGATCGGCAGCAAAGTCCAAGTTGTTCTTTTCCGCGTTCGTCTGCTTAGTTTGCCCAGATGAATGGAAGCGTGGGGTCGGTGGGAAGAGCGAGCGTCTTTTGCCCGTTGCCCACTGTGTCCGAGCACGGATCCGGCCGAGGTGCCGTTTAAACACGCGGAATCCAAGCTGGCTTAAGAGTCTTGGCAGCTTTAAAACGCAGCTTTATAAAAGTAGCTGACTACTCTTTGAGATGATGAAAGATTCACTGCCCTTCGGGTCTGCTGAACAGGGTACAACTTATTTGTTAGCAGAAACTTGAGTGCTTAATAACCATGCTGGAGATCAAGGTAAAAAATTCACCTCCCCATACAGACTAAATGGAAACCGATTCCCATGGAGACACTCTCCATGGAAACGCTGCTCGGTTATTGACCTATCACTTCAAAGAGCAGAGTTCATGCTTCAGAAAAAGCCTGCGTGGTGTTACATTTGCCGCGCTGCAAATGATCGAGAAGCCCGACTCCAAAATTGAAAAAGTTGTACATTGCAGAGAGAACTCAATTAAACCGAAAGGGGGTTCCTTCAAACCGTGGGATGTAATGCTCCTTTCACGACAGCGCTGCGTTAATGACCGCGTTCTGCGGCGAGGAAGGGGGGTCCCGTAGCGATGATTATGACATCGCTCCCGCAGCGGCCCCTTCGTCTGCTGGCCCCCGGCTTCATTGTTTGCCAAACATTGTTAGGAAGCTGATGCCAGGCTTCGGGAGAGACCGGGAAACGACCCCACGCGGCTTTCGAGCGTCTCTCGCCGCCGCCGTCGCCAAGCCTGCAGCCTCATCAAGAGGAGAAATCATAACTCTTTTCTGCCTGTACGCACAGAGGGCAGATTCCGGCTGCCAGCATCGACAGCTTTGTAGCGCAGGGCTGAACGGCACTGAGCAGCGCAGCCTTTGCTTGAAGGTGGTTGCTGGCCCTGGGTGAAGTGGAAGTTCTCTGTCGAGTTCTGCGGAGTTGCAAGCGGCTTATGGTTCGCAAAGCTTTCTTGTTGCTGCAAGCATCAAACGAAAATGCGGGGTGTTATATTTGTATTTTCTACATGTCACTTTACTTGCAGTAACAAGCCATTTGCTGAGGACACACATTTCTTTGCGCAAAGCAGGCGACCGTGATTTGCTGACTGCGAAACGGGTGACGGTGCCGCAGCTGAAGTAATAGCAGAAACGGGCCTGCGTTTGTGAAGTGGGTGCATCTCCAACAACTGAAAGTGGATTTGTAGCCGTCAGAGCGGTTTTGCTGCTGCCTGCGCTCATTTTCCTCTTCTTCATACTGTTTTTCCTTCCTGGATTATAAATTAACCTGGCAAGGGAGCGTGTAAGTGCAGAGGCAGAGCTTGCAGTGAGAACCTAGGCTTAAATTTTGCTGATGAGTTGCATACGGACACAAACTATTGGGAAAGCAATGGCGGTGCGAAGATCGCTGCTGAAGCAGATACTGTGCATTTCCGTTGTCCTGTTAATAACTGCCTTTGTTGAGTTGATTCAAACGTCCCGTTCTGTCTCAAATGGAAGTTGTTGTTTTGAGAGACGGTGCGGGGTCGGCCTACTTCGGATCACTTTCCTGTGAGAAAGTTCAGCCCTGGAAGAGGCAGGGGGCAGGGATTTGTGTGTGTCTGGGGGGGAGAGATGGCCACGGCCTTGGTAGAATGACGACATTGTTGCAAATCGCACTGTGCCGTGACCCACTTCACACCTTATAAAAGCTTCGGTGGGGGTTTTATGTAAGTTTGCAGACAGTCCACGTACCCTTGTCTGGGGCACACATGCATCACAGTGGCATATAAACCCACGAGCCTGGGAACCACACCCTCCGCTTATAGGCTGTGCTGTACTACAGCAAGGTCTCACGTTCACTTGTGAGCTAAACCCACAAACCCTTGTGGAACTATGGTCACAATATGGAGACTATTTTTGCTTACCTTTGTTTTAGCTTATGTAGTCAAACGTGCGCTTTTGAGTTCGCTTGTGACGCTAAGAAGCCCAGAGCACCGGGTCATATCCACAGTGTCTGCTGAACAGATTGCTGAGAAATGAGCTTCAGGTAGTCTTACAGCAGTACCTGGTGGCTGTACATTTGTAAAATTTGATAATTGCAATGGTTTGTTCTCTGCGTAACTTCAGTTAACATGAAGCGCAGGCAGAAGCGAAAATACCGAAGGCTTTGCAAAGTCCAGGACTATACATTTTGTCTGAGCGGTGACTTCACACATACATTTTGGGACTTTATTGGCATCTTGTGATGTTCATTTTCAAAAATAATTTATCCATTTTTTTGCCACACGAATTACTGTTTTATCAACAGGGACAAAAATGGAACTGGGAAGAGTTTGTGATTTTATTCCGTTTTTCATTTCTCATGTGCAAACTTTTTACGTGAAAAAATCCTCAAACTGTTTGAACTGCTGCATCTTCAGCTCATTCTTGTATTTTCTTCTGCTGTGCGCTGACACGTAATGATTGAGTAGATTTTGTTTATTGTTGAAGTGCCATCTCTACACTGCTTAGACTCGCCATTTCTTTTATGACCGTAAGTGTTTACGCAGACTTCTGCAAGTTAATCCTTAAAATTAGGCCTGTGAGTTGAGTTTTGGAACATTTGGGAATTGGCTGTTTAAAGTATATTTGGTCCAACAGCAATTCATACAAAAACTGGGACTATAGCGTGCAACTCATAATTGAAAATGTATATTTATTCATTTAAGAAGTATTACAAGACAGAACAGCAGACTGAAAATTTCTGTCCCCTGGGAAGGAGTCTGCTGGGATATTACGACTTTAATTGGGGTCTTTTTCTTAAAGTGGGCCATATCACGTTTTTCTCTGCCCTTGTTAGTTTCAACGGCTTAGTGTTTTGTGCCTTGTGTTTATATCCAGAGGTTTAATATTTTGTCAGGTGCCTTGGACCTGAGCTTCATGTTTGTTAAATGCGGCCCCTGTTCCTTCCAAAGAAAAGGCATCTGTTGCTAAGTGGCTGCGCAAACCCCGCGCATGGAAGGAATAGCATTCGGTGCCTGTTTTCTGCAGTCCAGCATTTGCAGCTCTGAAATTATCTACAGTCCAATTCTGCTGCAGTTTTTTTTTTTTTTTTTTTGCTCTGCATGGGCCTGCGGCTCGCCTTGCTGCATCCGCAACCAACAGCTTTCGGAAGGCCACCGTCATCTTTTGGCACTTGAAATGACACGCGGCGCACCTAGACGTACGAGCTCATTTCCGAAAAGAGGTGGGACGTAAACTTTGGCTCCAAGCGAAACAATTCCATTGCTTGCTCCACCGAACCTGCCGTTCTCTGGGCGCATCGAACACGGTTAGACGTCTCTCTTGCATTTATTTATGTAAATATAAATTTTTTAAAAAAAGGCTAGATTTCCAGCGGGGGACGGGTGTAAGCAATTAATCTGGGTCCAACTCCATCTCTCCCTGGCATGTAAGCCCAGCAGGGGAGGGGTTGGGTGCGGAGGAGAACGGGCACAGCTAATGGGGTCCCTGTGAAAGCCAGACAGACAGATGTTGACGTTAGGCTTATCGGTTTGAGCGGGACCTCCGTTCTCAGCTGCCATCTGTATGTCCTTTTGATGGGTGGTTGTGTCTCTCCAAGACAGCAGAGCTGCACTTTCCCTCCGTTCAGATTAATCAGCTGCCGCCTTGGCGGCCCGGAACTGCGGGCTGCTACTGTATGTTGTTGGCGCGTTATACTTTATTTATGTATATTTTTATTTTTATGTGTTTTTTGGTTACAGGTGGCCACAAACAGAAAATAGATAACAGCCTAATTCATGCAAATCCCCTTGTCCATGAAATTAGATATTTAACTCCTGTTGTGTTGCTTTGATGACTTCTTTACCCACAGCAGCTTCTCTTATTAATGAAATTCAGCACATGTGTGGTAGCCAGAGTGATTTTGGGAAGGCCGTGCCAGTAATGCCACCATCTTGTTGTTGATTTTAAGTAGTTCTCTTGAGAAGTAGGGCAATTGGTAGTGATCCAAAACCTAGTCTTGTCGAGACATTTTTGTCTGCTTTTACAGCCTTAATGTGGCTTTAAACTTTGCTATATGTATTTATGATAATAGGATTCAATGTTGCTCCTCTTATAATGGTTTTTGGTATTTCTAGCGTAATTATAAATGAAAACTTGACCCAATGAAATTAAATTTGTTTCCTCATGAAGAAATAGATTCTAAAAATTTTTGGTGCAGCAGAGTTGTTGGAGAGCTGTACCGGGGGGGGGGGTGGTATTGTTGGTGAAATTGGGCTTAAGTAAAAGAGAACCAAATGTGTACAATTTTTGCTAGAAAAATAAAGCTACTTCTGAGGTTGCGGTGATGGTTGGTTCCAGTGACCAGGTTGTTCAGCATATTGGTTATTGAAATCCCTGTGTAGTGCAGGTTAAATTCGCCAGCTTTACACCTAGTGCTTAAGTTTATATCGCACAGTATAAATAGGCATTGAAGTGGCCATTTAGCACAAAACTGTGTGCACATTATCATTCATTTAAATTGGGAAAATGATGGTCTTTGAAACCTGAATGTAAGACGACAGACAAGCTCATGTGAGTATTGGTGGGAACACCTATGAGTGATTTCTGATGAGATGAGACCCATTTCTTCTGGTCTCCATTTATTAGCTCTTTCCGTGGAGAGTTTGTGCACTGACTTAAAAATCATACAAAATGTTTTTTGGGAGATTACTGCCTTGCAGTTTCTTGGTTTTTTGTCATAATGCCGCAAAGGCTGCATGCCATGTAATTTTTTACAAATAAAAAAAAAAAATCATATGTATACCACTTTGTTTTTGTGACATTCAGATGCCTACAATAATAAAAAATGCACAATATCTAACCCTCTGCTGGCTTTGACAAGGTCACATTGGTACTGAGATAAAAGAGTGTTGTGTGATGGCTCTGTTGTGGCTGAATGTGCTCTGGTATTCCTGTGTCAATGAAATGTTTCACTTCTTTTTGCCTGTAAGGCATTTCTTATAATAGTGGTAAGTAGATAACTGAGATTAAAGTATACATTTAATTTGCTCGGAAAGGTGAGTTTTCTTCAGTTAGAGAATCTGCAGTGGTCTCTTACAATGTGCAAAACACGTGTTTATACTTCAGTGTAATCAATAACTCTTATGCCCCTACTGTACCAATGTACTCAGTCATGAACTGACAATAATCCATTTTTTTGGAGGATCCTATATTTTCAGCATACTTTTCCCACACTAATCTCCGCATTCACTCTTACGCAAGAAAAAAGAAAAACTTTTAAGCAATAGCAATAGATTTGGAGGACAATGCACTTCAAGTGGTATTAATTTTTCATGTTCAACCATCGTGGAGGCCAAGGGGAATTGCGAATTCCTGAAATAGATGCATGGGAGAAGACCTCTCCAAGGAGCTCTGATTGTTTTTAAAGCTCCCTTAATCTGACCCTTTTAAAACTTAAGACTACTTTTGGAACTGAGGGAGATGGCAAGCAAATGGAATCTTTATTTAGCCCCCTTGTTGCTCCCCTCCCTTGAGTTTTGTAGCTGCTGGCCAATTCGCAGAGGCAGCGATGCTTCAATAATTACTGCCGTAATTAATGATTAACAAACTATTAACGCTTTTCATGCGATGGCCCAAAAAGTGGGGCATTTTAATACATAAGATTCAAGGCGTAATGCAGATTTTGTAGAGTTAGCAGTAGCACCACCGCGCTATGTCCTGCCCTGCAGCCGAAAATGACGCGCGGTCCCCCAAGGTGGAAATTTGCTCCTGAAATTCTCGATTAACCTCAAGTTTTAGACTACACCGCTTGCAGCACGCGACTGAACGTTTTTCTGAGTCGGAGTCATTAGCTTTCTGTTGGCTGGCCGGCTTCTTAACCAGCACTCTGTCCAATTTTTGGGTAAGTGACCTTGGTGACATGGCGGATCGTGTTTGGATCAGGTGTTGACCAAGCGTGAGTGGCAGCAGTTGGATGGGCTTTATTGTTTCTTCACATTTTGTCAGCAAATTAAAGATAAAGCCTCACTGGGAACAAAGAAATGGCCTTTTGGCTCAAATAGAAGGAAAACACCCTGTTGGTTAAGAGCTGATTAGCAGAGTCATGAGAACAGAAAGTTGCCTGCAGAGACAAAATGCAGGAATCACTTTCTTCCTTAAAATCTCTGCTGGAACATCATGTACCATCGGGGGTACAAGTGGCTGCCCGGGGTTGTGCGTCGGTCCAGCGGTTGGGTGTGCTGTCTATACTTGTACTGGCTGAGCCACGCTTTGCGCAGCGGAGTCCGTGCACTGGGCCTGCATGGCTATTGCCAAATTCTTCATAAAGCTTCAACAGCCCAAGCTCTTACTGTGGCGTAGATTAACCGTCTCAATTACCTTGCAGCCAAAAGCTCTCCATTTTCATCTACCTGAGTGTAATCAGGAGTGTGCAACCCAAGCAAGAATATTAATTTGCCTAAACCGGCAGTCTATCCATCACGGCCAGTGCACGGTGTGCAGAAGGGTGGCTTGGGTGGGGCCGCTCGCACGCTCGAGGCATCTAATCCACTTAGCTGTTCGGCTGGCGTCCAGGGTTAACGTGGCGCTTTCTCCATGCAGCTCGCGTTGCGGCGGAGTCGTCTGAAAACCGGTACGTGTCGCGGTTTTATTTTACAGATCGACGTCTGATGGGGAACAAATACGCGAGGGATTCAGAAGAGGGATTTCGTCATGTTTGTGTTGCGTGTTTTCATATTTTCATCCACTGCATGTACATAATTTCACTTAAATGGTTCCACAGTCATTACCGTTTGTTTTTTGTGTAGTTTTAATAAATGGCATTAAAATGAATTCTATTGGAAATGAAATGTTGTTTTTAGCTACTTTTAACTTTTTTGTTCTAATCGGTATTTTATCAAAAGACTTTATACATGCGGGTGTTGTGAAGTGTGTGTCACATCCGCCCAGCAGTGTGGATGCAGCGAGGTACAGCTGGAACCATCACGGTGGCTAAGGCTGCAGCTGCCCCGTGAGCCTAGCAGAAGCTGGCAGGGTGGTTGCCCTGTGTGCGCACACCGCTGGAGACCACCGCTTTCTTGTTAACATGGCCACTACGGCCGATCAATAGCAATTTTGCTGTGGGTCAGATGCCCGGTGACGGGGCCCGTACATCCAAATATGTTTTACTTCTCCTTGAAAGTCAAAATGGAAAATCGGTCTCCTTGAACATCGGTGAGAAGGTGCCTGCGGGTGTAGCGAGTAAACTACTGCGGCTCACAGGGCACTTCTTTGAAATCTGTATGTTGTTTTCCCTCACAAGTGACTGTACTTTTGGTAGGACGGTATTTGAAACAGCCACCGAATGTAATCGGTTTAACTTCTGATTTTGTTGTCCATTCATTCCATTATTTTGGTTTCTTTTTGATGCCTGTGACTTACTGTTGCAATACTGTTGCAGCCATTCGTGCAGCCAGACAGTTGTGGTTCAGTACGAATAACTTGTTCGGGAAAATGACAGTAGTGCTCTGCCATTTGGTGACTAGGCTGTCCTTCAGCAGCCTCTGTGCTTTTCTTAGCGCGTCGTCTTGAAAGAGTCCGTAAAAACACTTGTTCTTACGCGTAGCACATACACAATATTGGCAGTGCACTCTCCCTGGGACCAACTGTGGTATGCGGTTTGTTTGCCTTTTTTTCCCATAGCTTTTTGGATTCTTCTTAGTTATTTTTCTTTACATCGACAACATGCAGTCACAGATATGCTCTACAGTCATGAAACTCTCCTGGCTTTTTGCTCGAGAAGGTGAGCGGGGCCAAAGTGAGGTTTGACTTGCTGCTATGCTTCGTCTATCGGCCCCTTGTGAGGCCTTCGTTTACCTGAATGGAGAGGGATTATTGACCAAGTTTGGTAGTGGTGATGGGCTTGAAGGTTAAGTCCATGGTAAGTCCCTGTCTTCTGCTGAGTGGCCTTGACACCCTGACTATCCATTGAGAGGCCTTGTTCCTTATTTGCTCTGACACCAAAGTGACCCATTGAAGATGCAGAGATGTGCTGTTTTGGTGTTCAGGATCAGTAGAATATTCTGACTCTTCGGGAAGAAGGAAAGTTTTCCATTTGGTGTGAGACTGGTATGGGGACAGGATTCCCAGAACGCTCTTGTCAGCGACCTCCCTCTGCTACCATTTCTTGAAGGGGGGCTCTGGGTTTGAGCACCCTGGGAAAGGGGTGGTGACAGCAGCCCTCTGACCACAGTGGGACGTCATCCTGCAGTCGCACTGCCAGTCTGCACAGCAATATTCCCGCCACCAGACTCTCAGGATTGTGTCTGTCTGTGCCTCCGTGAGCGTCAGTGGTCTCTTGAGCTGTCAATGGGACAATGCTCTTGGTCTTGTGTGACTCTTGTGTTTCTTTGCAGTTTGAATACAAACTTTCATTGGGGTGGGTGACGCATATGTTCTTTAATATATTCCTCATATTTATGCTTCTGCGCTATAGCTGTGGCTCCGTTAATGTCGAACTTGTTTCTCTTCTGTCTTCCTGAAGTAGGTCAGGTGTTCAGAAGTTTGCAGTTTTTGTCCCGTAACAGCATATTATGTTTCTTGTTTCTGTAGCACAACAGATGTATCAGTCTGCAAGTATGATTTCAACATTTTGCCATTGATAATAAACTTTTGATCTCTTTATCATTCTTTATCTCACTTTGGATGCATTTTTCATTCCCTTTCATCTTTCGTTGACCAAAATTGTTTGCTTTTGTCATTATTGTCCTCTTACTTAGCTGGTGACAGTCAAAAGACAGATTATACACATTTTTCATAGCTTTTTTGCTGGAATTGTACTGCTGCAGATCACATCCTCAGGCAGAGAAATGACAGACTCTTCCAACAGCCTTTAAGCAACAGGCACCTGTCCGTTACAGTCATGCCTAAATTAACAGTTCTTTAGCTCACGGATCTTGAGCAATGAGTCATTTTATTATAGGTTTTATTGGACGTTTTGACATTAAGAAAGGTTTATTGGGTCACCTTTCCTGAGAGGGACTAGAACGTTGGCCATTAATTACATTCTGCACAGGAATTCTCTCCATTCTCATTTTGTCAACATTATTGTTAGCAAATCTGACAAACTATAAATCAATCTAAAGCGCTTTGTGGTTTAGGGAGACACGTTAATTTAATAAGCATCTTGCGAATTTGACAGCCATACTGGGTTAAGTTAAGAGCGTAAGTACATGAGGTACTTAAGCAAAACCGGTCCACTGTGGCAGTGCAAGATCGTAATTGATGCTCCCGACAAGGCCGGAATACAAATGGTTGCCTTTTTCAGTCCCCTTTTGTATTAAGCCATGAATAATGAACGCATCCCTTGTTTCCTGAGGTAGAGTTTTTTCTTAAACACAGGATGTCTGTTAATGCATGTAAATACCTCACCTGTCACATGCTAGGTTGTACTTTTCAATCGCAAACATTGCTTATGCAGTCTGCTGTGTGTTAATGAACAGCATTCATGCAGAATTATGTTTTTGGCCTCTTAAATTATTTTACTGTTCCAAAAATACACACTGGATGTGTAGACCTTGTTATGAGGAAAGCTTACTGTCAGTCACACGGATTGCACATTTCTTATTGCCGGAATTGCTTTAAGAAGAATAATACTCATAGGAGATTGTCCAAAATAAAACCAACAATATACTCATTAGACAGTTTTCCAGCTTTTCATCTAGTACTCCGAGTGTGACCGTGCTTCCTGTTCTTCATGCGCAGCCTGCAATGTTAATTTATTCTTAAATATTTGAGGTCGTCGACCCCCCCCCCCTTCCTTAACTCCCTCACCCCCCTTTTTTTTTGTTTTTTTTTTTGCCTACTGCTGGCACTGAAACTAATGGGGCAAGATTTTTGAGCAGCATGACCGTTTTGGACATATTTATGGTTTTGTTTGCTGGGGGCTCTGCTATTTGGTGTTGTGGTGGTTTTGGAATTCACCACATTTGTGCTTTGGTTCTTGTAAAGTCTGTAGTCTCTGCATCTGCCCTTGCTGGTCAGAGCTTTGCTTATCAGCGATTAAACCGTGACCTCAGATAAATCTGAAAGTGTCTGGGGCAATAAATATGCTGCAGTGATTTTTCTCTATATTTTGTGTAGCCAGCAAAGCAACATTTATCACACTGTTGCACATTAATGGCAGCTATTTCAGCGTTTCTTTTTGCAGGGCATTATAGAACTCTTAAATCCATGTTTTTTTGTGTTTCAGAACAGCTTTAGACACCTGAAATTGGTTGACAAAGATGCAAAAATACCTCTTGCTTGTGTTCTCCAGTAAGGCCCACTACAGCATGACTTCTCATGGAGGAGCAGTGGGCAAACAGGGCAGCAGGAATGAAGTAGAAAAAAGTTATCAAGTATTTACCGCCAGACCATTTCCTCTCTTGTAGATTAGAGAATGTCTTATTCGCATGTAAAATGAAAAAGCTTTAAGGAAAACTTGTGCTTGTAATGATAATATCTGAAGTACTTTTTAGCCACCGACTGCAGGTAGCTACTGTTTGCATATGCCAGGCAGCCACATGATTTTTAGGTGGACTATCGGATTACTGGCATTGGAAGAAGAATTAAGGATGCTGTCCTTGTATGCATATATATTGTACATACAGACACAATAACAGCGTTTTCTGGCGTTGCCCAGGTTAAAAAAGAAAAGTGAAAAGCTGAAAAGTAGTCGCAAAATATATACCACTAAACTGTATAAACCGTACGTTGCTAATGAGCGCAGTGCATGTATTTCATGTATTGTTTCTTCGTTTTTACCTCCAATTCATTTTTAGTTTGTATAGATTTTACTAATTACATTTATGTGTATACATTTTACAACTACTGGCTCCTGTGTCCTGCCACTCAGTATCATGAGATGAAGACGATGGTGTTTTTCCATGTCTGAAACGCACCCCTTCCCCGCTTTTCTGTTATATTATGTCTGTGATGTTTGGCATGTAGATGCACTCATACAACTACTACTGGCTACTGTTTTTCGCAGCTGGGGTCCATTGCGGGGATATCGGGACACAGGACTTTAAACTGGGAGCATTTAGTGCATGAGATACATGTGTACTCCGCACACCCATTCCGTGGAAACTGTTGAACAAACATGAATGCCAGTGAGAGGCAGCTGGCTATAACTACATTTAGTTAGACAGTAATAACAAATGCATCTCCAAACTTTATTTTGTACATTTCAGTAATGTGTGCAGTACCGCGTGTGTGGTGGAGGGAGAGAGAGTGTCTGCATCATGCACTGCCCATTTGGTCAGCGCGATGTACATTTGTGCTTGCTCCATGTATGTCCTGTGTGTGAAGCAGCTACATTTCCAAGCCGTATTTCAGTGAGAGTTAAAGAAATTTAACAAAGACCTTTGGCATTTAATGAACTTTCATAACTACACAGAACCTCACATGGGTGAGAAGAATCTGTGGGTCAGGTTTCAAGTCTGTGGCTTGAAAAACAAAACTGTGCATAAAGAACAAACTTAGATTGAACTTCACGGATAAAGCTGTATTAACTTATTTATTTGCAGATATATAGCAGTAATGCATTGTGGGATAACCAGTACCTCCTGCCACTCCTGTATTTCAAATGCAGTAATAATAATAGAAAATTTAAATTTAACATTAAATTACAGAGACAGTGAAACTTGCACTTTACAGGGATGACCATACACTAAACTGAGAAAATCCCAAATGAAGAATCCATCCCAAATCTCACCCCTCCCGGTTGCTGGTGTTGTGACGTGTGATGCGAAATGCAAACAAAACAGCTATGTAAAAAAAAAAAAAAAAGGGGGGGGGGGTTATTAACTTTAGCTTTATTTAATTCTGATCCAAAGTAGTATTGGATGGGTTCTAAGTAAAGACCAGCAGAATGGGCAAAACAGCAGACATGAAACACAGTGAAGACAGATGAGTTTACATATCTGGCCCAGGTCTATTTATGTGCAGCTCTTGGCTACAGTCCCATGGCCCTTATTGAGCTCTGGGCCCGTTTAACCTTGAGAGGCCACGGGACTTGGGCTGCTGAGTGCATCCTGTGGTGAGAAAGCAGGAAAACAGAAGGGAGTAACCAAGCAGCCATGTTCACCTGCTCCTCAACAAGGAGGGAACATCTACCGTGCACAATGGCTGCAAAACCAGCAGAGAACCTGCTGTTGTGTCAAAGATGTGAAGCCATTCTGTTCCCTAACTGCCGGTAAGCCATTTCTAGGAACTGGAGCTCAAATGATGCTCCACTTAAAATAAGTAAATAAATAAATAGAATATATATATATATATATATATATATATATATATATATATATATATATATATACGTGTAAATGCACACAATTTTGAATATATTTCACAAAATATAGAAAACCTTATGGTTGTTAATGTAGTTTTACACACATGCACACGTACGCAATATACAAATATTCCTACAGATTCTCAGTGGATGTCTGTAATTGAAGCTATTATTTCAAGCTGCTATTATGTTCTTTGCAGTACTCTCACTGCTCCTCCTCTGCTGGAGTTGTTTTATTTAATGTGCGAATCGGTCTTTTTGCATGTGTGTTGAGGGAAGAAGGGAGCAGTACAGTGACAGAAGCAGCAATTGGATCGCGTGCCCGCTTATTTGGACGGGCAGTTCGCTGTGACGGTGGCTTTATTGTAATGAAAACATTTGCTTTGCTTAAGTGCTCCACCATTTGTGTGATAAAGGCTCTTTGTTGCTAAACACCCGGTTCACAGTAGAATGAAAATATTTAGGAATCTCTATCTCAGACTTCAGTTTTGTTTTTCCTTGCAAGGTTTCAAATTCTTCCCGGTTGACAGCTGGTTCTTTTTGTCTCTTTAAGTGCTAATTTCCCTTGCGCTCTCTGGTGTTGCTGTGAGTCTCCATCTTGCCTCACTGGATGTCTGTGATTTGGAGACTCGTGGGCAGCATTGAGTGTCCGACTTCATGCTCGTACTGAGGCATAATGTCAGCAGCACAGTGGCACAGGTGGTAGCAACGGTGCCCCACAACCCCTGGACTGTGTGTTTGGACATCGATTCCCACTCAGCCTATGCAGAATTTGCTTGTGTTCACTTGAGTTTCTTCTCACAGTCTAAAGACTTGTACAGAATAAGGGAATGGTAAACCTCTTCCTTGCCATGACGATCATGTGGGTGGTTGCCATGAACTGGTGGTCTGGAGCACTTACTTTAGCTGCTAGCCTGTTACGCCCCACTATGTTGACACGTTGGAGGTTGTGTGTGTCATATTTGTCCTAACCCAAGATGATGTATGTGGTCACGCTTTGAGTAACAAGGTAAACAGCCATCCCTACGTAGGGAGAAAACTAGTAAAAGCAACAAAAAGGCGGTTCTTTTTGAGCTCAGCGTTTCTTCACATCACGGGGGTTTTTTTTTTTTTTTGTTTTTACTTGAAGATTTAAAAGCCCAATGACCTTCAGAGCTCTTTGGCTCTGTGGGGCGAAGTTTGACCAGACCACGAATACATTAGGAAGCTCACAGAAGCAGCAGATGTGACTGTGGCGCAGGTCAGCACTTTGAACCTAAAGTCAAAGTTTGACAAAAAAAAAGTGCAGCGACTGTTTATTGATACGCATTGTGGAAATACAGTCAGAAGGCACAAGGATGACATTTGTTACTTTAGAGTTTACATTAAGAAATGTAAATAAGGCTTGGTGAAGGTCGGTGCATGGAGTAGCAAGGCAGGTGGGAGAGGTTGCATCTCAGAGGGCTGGGTGTCGCCCTGTGAAGAACAGCAGCGGAACAATGGTTAATTCTCCCTGATGGAGAAGAGGTTATCTTAGTCATGGTAATTGGTTTCCTGGCATGGAAGCTGGATTATTTGTAAAACCTCATTCAGTCTCCAGCAATTTATCAGCTTGACGGCAGAGGCAGTGGCGAGGAGTCAGTTTGCTGTGGTGAAAGGGAGGAATTTGCATAGGGAGTCTGAGGAAGAGGAGCACCGAGCGGCATTTGGTCCGATGGCAGCGAAATGTACAATTACTGCAAGCCATTTGCAGTTTCTCAGCGTGGAGATTTCTTTAACCCTTTGAGTTTGCTAAGCAACACTGCACTTTGCTGAAGTGAGGAGGCCCCCTTTGTCCCGGTGAAAATGGCCGTGGCCGCAGAACATATTTCATCTCCCGTGTATGGTAATGATGATGAAAAAGGCATTTTCCCTCGTGGAATGTCTTGGCTAACCAGGGGTAAAATGGAATGAAACGTCTCATGTGATTATGAATCCATTTTCTCAATTTGTTATGAGGGTATTTGCTGGATTTTTGAGGTCAGTTTGGTGACCTGTGAACAGTGGCAAGCTTGAACTTTTTCAGTGTGGTCAACCTTTGAAATGCAGTACAATGGTTGCATTTATTGCTTGCGGACAGTTTGATTCAGGTGGCTGGAGTCGACTTTTGGGAGGGAATTTGAATTGGACCAAAAGTGTGACTAGGTGGAAGCTGACAACCGAGCGCAACTTCACCCATTTAACGCTGCTTTTTTTCGCAGGGCATGAACTAATTCGGCTGCCGCTGCATTCCTGTGGTGCCAGTCAAGTCGTGTTGACCGATGGCGTTCTCTTTGCTGACAAACGATGAACGCTTGGGGTGCCGTGTCCACCACCTGGGGCACCAGGCCCAGATGAGGTGTGCGTGGCTGGGTATCCTGTCCTGCAGTTGGCCCAGAGGGTAACAGAGTTTGCCCAACCAACTGCAGTGATCTTGAAGAAACAAGTGATCTTCGTACCTTTTCAGTTGCCGGGCAAATGCAGAGACTTCCACAGTGTCGCGTCCTGGTTCAGCCTCGCTGTGTGCTTTGGTTCTCCTTAGGACTGACACCGGGGTCAGTAGGTAGCCATCGTTGTGCAATCTTCATTCCACTGTCCTGGTCCTTTCTGCTCTTGGCTTCCAGTTACTTTGCGGTGTTGAATATTTGACCACGTTCTTCTAATTTCACTTCAGACTACTTGGTCTTGTTGTCACTCGCTGGACTCCCACTTTTCTAGCTTTGTTTCATCCCACTGTTTAAATATTGGCCAGCTTTGAAATGAGTCCCTATAAGTGTGCAGGTGTTTTATTTCCTGACTGTTTCCCACCATGCAGCACCGACTTATCTCATAGATTGACAATAAAAATGTTTCTCCAACTGCCGGGCCCTTTGAAGTGACCCGCAGACTGACAGCGCAGACCTGCCTCACAGTAACATCACGTATTTGAGGTTAGAAATGTTTTGGCGCCGAACTGAAAGTCTCGAGTCGACCTTTTCACCGTCAGTGGCTGCGGGTTTGTAATTTGCCAGAAACGGGCTGGACCCGTGGGTGAAGGGATAAGCATGGCTGCCCGACGAAGCAGCTGCATACGAGCGTGAGGATTGCTGTGTCAGCTGCGCAACCGCTGCCTCTCTCACCCAGGGTGCCTTGCTGTCGTTATTCATAGAACACATCAATGATTTATTGAATTACAAATCTAGAATAATGGAACCCCCAATACATCACCCAGACAGAAAAATCTCTTCCTGCCCTCTGAAGCTTTATTTATTCCCAGTTAGACTTTGACATGGAATTAGCCGGGGTTAATGGATTTCATTGAATTTCAAAGCTACGGAAAGCCAACAGAAGTGTACCGGTGGCTTAAAACGACGATGACCTGTAGTATAGAGCAGTATCTTCATTTTAATGCGTTTATTAGTTATTGATTATTAATTACACAGTTATTAGTTGGTTTTTGTTTATGTGAATTGGCTTCCATTTGGGGGGAAATGCTTGCCAGTGCAAAAAGAGTGCATTTTATCTCGCTCTCTCTCTCTTTTAAATAATTTTAAAAAAAAAAGATTTTAAGGCTCTAAATGAATGTTAAAAATGTCTGTAAACTCTTTCCTGCTGCCTGTTTCCATTACCACCATGGAGCACACCCATGCTTGAATTAGGGGACCTGATTATGACAGCTTTATGTCTGGATTTTTAACCAAATCCATAAAAGTTGATGGACCATGGGGAAATACTTCGGGCAGCGGCGGAAGGGCACCGCACCCACGCGAAAGTGGGGCTGAGGGTTGAGAAAGAAGCGCGGATTATTAATATTATTTTTCTAATTGGGTCCCCGGGGAGCCGGGGAAAAGGTGGCCAGTCGGAAAGTATTGTCTGCCACCATGGAGTTTGAAGAGCTGCAGGACTTAATTAAAAGTACTAAACGCTGAGATTTTGCTTGCTCTGAAATGCCAAGGTGCCAGAGTGCACAGCCACTTTAGAGATGATCATCTGGTTTATGTGTGTATTTTTGTGGCGCCAGCAGGTTCCTATTTGGAGCCGTAGTCGTCTACTCGCACGCTCAGAATGCGCACAAACCGAGAGCTTTGTTAAGCCTGATGCCACTTTGTGATGTCTTAGGCAGATCAGGTTAACTGCTGTCATGAGTTTTTCTACTGTTGTTGTCGTTGTTCTTATTATTATTACTACATTTTTACCGTTCAGTTTGCTGTTTTTACAGGAGGAGTGGAGCCTAAGTGGCTTTATTAAGGGTACTAAGCATTGGTGGGACACGAATTAGAAATGCATAAGTTACAAGTCCATGTCCTTAAGTGCAGCATTACTTTCTCGATATAAAATATCTAATATTTAAACTTATTCCAGTGATTTATTGCTCTATTTAAACATCTTAGTTTCAGTGGCATTTAACAGGGTGCTGTACAGTAGAGCTGGCAGAATTATAGTGCAGATGTGAGTACGTGTTGTAGATCGTAATACCGCATTGCAGGCTTTTTTATTTTAGTGTTTTATATCTTCATAATTTACTATATTTTCCTTTTTGGACACTTTAGAATTTTATATTTTTATCCATAAAATAAAATTTATTTTCTGTTTCTAAAGGTATTTATTTTCTTTTTGTCTCTTGTGTTATGTGGTACTTGCACAGTTTCAGGCTCCATTTATGCAGTGTACTGTATACTGTACTGTTTATTATCATTAATAATAATACTAATAAAATAGTGCATGTTATTGGCCTAGGAGCCCAGTTCTCAAGCATGCATCTAGAGCATGGATTGGCAAATTAGGGTATGATGTGACTGGCGTTTTTTGAATTGCGTTTAAACAGGTTTGCACTTTTAAAGGGGCTCCTGGTCCTCAAACGTGCCCACAAGCTTAATCCCCGTATCTTGCTTCGGGTGCTGTATGTGGCGCCTTGCGGAAGGAGAAAAGGGGCCAGGTGATTATCGGCCATGTTTGAGGTGTGTGTGGCTCACATCTCCCACCGTCTCAGCATGTTTTATGCAAGAATCCGAGTGTGAGCTGTTGCCTTCTTTCTCTCCCTTTGAATGTCATTGATTGCGCTGGCTTCCTCTCCCCGCGTTTCCCTCCTCAGAGAGGGGAAGCATGACAAGATCCATATCCTGTGCTTTCTGAATATGGATGCGCCGTGGAAATGGGCCAGGTGGCAACCAGATACGGCTTTTGACAGTTATTAGGTAACTCGATTCAGGTGATTAATTAATCTCTGCGTTCTCATTAAGTCTCCTTCCTTTTCGGTGGCGAGAATCACCTTGATGCTCGGTGTGACTCTTGCGGTGTCTAGGATGCTTTAATGTTGGAATTCAAGCCCAGCAGAATTGCTGTTAGTTTTCCATTCATTTTGCTAAGGCTGTATTCTGATTCTGTGCATTAGAGCGTTGAAAATGTCATAGAGGTTTTGAAAATTATTGTTTTGTCTTTCATACAAATGAGCATCATAGGACTCTTCCCATGAAGCGGTCTGCCTGCCTGCCTTTCTGCACGCCGGTTTCAGATCTGTCGGACACTGATGCTTACATGCAATTCCGTGATTTACGCTGCAGTTACCTCCCGCTGCCGCTTTTGCCCCACCTCTTTCGGGGCCTCAAGGATGCGTCCGAGCGAACAGAGCCGGGTAAAGGTATCGCGAAACGCAGCGGGCGGTCAGAATGTGGCCCTTGGCTTGGATTAGAGTGCACGTAAATGAACACGCATGGTGCTAAGTTAGTCAGACCCTTAGGTACACGGTGGCTTTTGTTTGTTTCTTTTATCGACCCCGGTAAGCACAGCTCGGGCCACATGAGGGAGGGGTGCAGAGCAGGCGGCGGGCACGATTCGGTGCCCCTTCCCCAGGCTGCCTCCAGGTGAGCGAAGGTTGTGCGGGATATGCAGATACGTTCCTGGAAGGTGACGGTGACTTTGAGTGGCTTGTAATTATTATTGCGTCTCCCTCTATCGATTTCTTTACAAAGGCCAAGAAAACAGCACTAACACCGCTAACAGGAACAGGAGAAACGTCCTCAGTGAAGGGCAGCACGTTTAGAGGCGAATGCTGGAAAATCATTACGCTGCGCGATCTATGACAGTACGCAGTTCGCCAGAGGAGGAGGACAGAATGCTCGGCTAGGTGTGTCCGGACTTTGGGGGCCATTAGCATTTTTTATTTTCCGAGATGGTCGGCGTGGGCCTTCGATTGTCTGGGTAATTTGAACACAGCGGGAAAACAAATCTGCAGTTTGCTCGGAGCTTTTCTGCGCAGATGAGAATAAGGAAGTCACATAATTCACCGTTTTATTACTGATGCATGAGTTTGCCTCGAAGACTCCCACGTCCAAGGCACGTCGGGTATTTAGTAAAGCTGTGTAGGTAAAACAAGTTGCGTGTAGATAACAAGCGTGTCCCTGCCCCAGCCTGTGGCACTGCTGTTCCTTTAAAGGGTGTCTCCTTTCGGGAAGAACCACGATCGAACGAACGCAGCCCGATCGGAAAGAAGACGGCTCCGCAGCAGCACACCCAGATTAAAAACCCAAATCTGCCAATTAATATAGTCAGTAACACGCGTTCCCATTTATTCCTCAAAGCGTTTATTTGGTACAAACCTGCTGCATTTATAATGGTCCAAGCACGGGTGCTGTCAGATAATGAAGGCTTAAAATACCGAGTCATCCGCAAGCTTGTAATTAAATCATTTGAGAGGGTAGGCAGCGAGCTGTGATTTTGTGCCAGCTGCTGTTTTGCTTTAAATGATGCTGATGTCGGGTGTGCGGAAAAGCCGCCTTTTCTCACCCATTCCTTTGACTGGTTGTAAAAAAAAAAAAAAAAAAAAATTAAAAATTAATGCATCGCTAGCTTTTGTGCATTTCCCCAGTTTTGGTGGGACGGTGATTCCTCAGACGCTGCTTTTCGACAAATAAAGTCCTGGAAACTGCTTGCCTATTTCTTTATTTCCTCTGGAAGAAAAAACAATTGATGCGGTGCTGAATTTTGAACTTGGGAGAGACTGCTGCTACTGGGAAGGAAGTGCTGTCGGGAGGGACGACTGCTGCGTTTACATTACCCGCCCGCCTGGCTATGCGCTGTGGATGGCATTGCTTGTGGCTCCTCGTGCGATCTGCGGTCTTAACGTACATATCGAAGATGACGTCCAGTTGATTTCAGTGCACGCGCACGCACCGGCACTAAGCTGTTCAGCCAGTCTCCATTGTTTTTGCCAGTTTTGTCCAGGTTGTCTGTGGTTGTCCAGGTTTTTGCTGCGCTGTACGCACATCTTTGAGTCTTCTAGAGTTGTTTCTCTGTATATTTAATACTTTTGCTAGACCCAATGATCGATCTAATTTGAAATACATTATAATGCTCAATTTCTGTACATCATTTTATTACACTTGATCTTTAGATGCTCGCCCAGAATTAGTGCCATAGTAAGACAATGACAAAGTGTTGTTCTTGTGAAATAGTAAAACGCGACGGCAGTTAGTTTGTCCAACCCTTTTACCCACACAGCAGTTTGATGGGTTTATGGCTTTGTTCTGTTCATCGTCTGTCTGTCCAGCAGCTTCCCGCTTCTCAGTTTGTTTGGAGAGCCTTTGAAAAGCATGTGGGACACCTTATTTTGCAATGTGCTTGTACCGGACCAATGCTAAATGTAAATAGTTTATTTAAATTGAGCGTGTACATGTCTTGCCTGTGTTAGAGAAAAGTGTTTTCCTTTTTTTGGGGAAAAATATTTCCGAGTCGGATTTTCTGAAAGCGGAGCTGAGTCGTTCTACACGTCACTGACTAACCATTAGCTGTTTGTCACAGAATTTTTATTTTCCCTGTGTGAACTCTTGCTTTCTGTTGTGCCAGTTTAGACCATTAGAACACAATTCAGTCATTACAGAAGCCCCGCGGCGTTTTCCTTGGAGCTGTCGACCGGTATGAAGTTGGTTTGTTTTGGCAAATCGTACAAGAATACCATTTATCGAAGGACCTTTGACAGGATCCACAGTATTTCCAGAAATTATATTAATTTTACCATTAAAGTTTGATCTTATTTTCTGTTGAAGTATAACATTTTGCTTTCTTTGAAAAGAATGCAAGGGCTCCTTTAAGCATTAGCAAGCAAATCAGAGGACCGCCGCTACGGATTTTTGATGAAATTCTACAGAAGCTGACAACACGCACGGAGGCAATTTGTGCAGCTGCTTGCGGAGGTCAGGCTTCAAGCTCCAGCACTGGCGAAGCAGCAGGCCTCGATTCATTTCCACACCGGTGTGCGAGCAGGAAGAATCTGTTTGGTTCTTCTCTCATCGACAACCTGCGAAGGCAGCACCGAAAAGCCATTCGATCTCAACGCTGTTACGACGCACAGAAACATCCCCGGTAGTCGGACCTTTCACCGCGTCTCAGAAGCAGCTTGAGCCTCGGGCTCTTGTTTACATCCCTGTGCGTCTCGAGCTTCCGAGCGACTTGATTGTTTTGTAGAACTGTTTATGACAAAACCTTTCGATTGCGGACCTGCTCTGCAAATCTGCCAGCGCTCGCGTTGCCCTCAGCTCTTAAGCTGTTATTCAAAACTCAGGCATGGTTTCAGGTCTTTGATTCTTCGTTTTATGCCGTTTTTCATTTTTAACCATTTTTAAGCATTGTGCCAGACTCGTTCTGTTTCCAACAAGCACTATCGTTGCAGTTCTATTCCGGATTGCGTATTCAGTTTTTCTTCTTAATTCATTTTATTTTCTATTTGTGGCTTGTTAATTATTCAGAACAAGTTTGTTCACATCTTCTAGCATAAATTGTGTAGCTTTGGGAAACGAGTGATGCGCAGGGTCAGCACATATCGCCCGTGGTTGTATTTTTCGTGTTGTGCAGACAGCATAGCGTGTCTTAGTATTCAACCTCAAGCCTCGGCTGTCTATTAATCTGCAGTCAACTTGCTTCCATTAGATTTTAGAGAAAGGCATTTACCAGTGCAGATTTACTGCGCGCCGTCGACCAGGAGAGGTTGACGATAAGCTTTCGGGGAGGAACGCGTGCAGCTCCACAAGCCGTAAGAATGATGAATGGGGAGTAATACTCATCCAGGACTGGCTGTTTTCATCGCTGCCGACTCCTTTGGAGATGCATTTTACCTGTCACGGCGTCCCCTTGTGAAACAATTTAACGGGCACCGTTTCTCGGGCGCTCTGTGCAGTTGGAGGAAGCACCAGTTAAGCGGATTGGCACAAACTGTGCTAAATGGAGCTGTGGTAATTCATGGGGGAAAAAAAACAAAATTTATATATAGACACGTCATCTTACTGCCTTTTTCAGAGACACTTATTAGCGTGGTAGCAAGCTTGTCAATGAAGAAGTTAAGCTTTCCATTAAAATGTTAACACCAATGTACTGGCTCACCTGTATTGTTCTAGTTATGGTGCCGATATAAATTTTTATTCGCGTGTCCTAGTAGAAGGATGGGTTTTTCAGGGCTTGTTATATCGAGGGGGTTATACTCATATGAGCATGTGACAAATCACCTTTCTAATTTGGACTTAAAAACCTCAACTTAAATAATTCCACCACATATTTATATAAAAAAGGCATTTTCATCGAGCCTTCTGCATCTTGAGGGATGATGCTCATTCAATGACTTTAGCTGAGTTACCTGGTGCTTCCGCATCAAAAAGGTATAGTGGTAGGCAGGTAAATAGTAATAATGCACAATATAATCATCAAACTGTACTACCATTCAAGTGGTATTATACTGTATATACATTAAATGTATTTAGTGCGTAAGTACTGTTAGTGCTGCCAGACACGCAGACGCCACAAAGAGTGATGCTCCGCCGATTGCAGTCAAGTGGAAAGGGGAATAAAAACAAAATATACGTCACCCAACTTTATTACTTTTACATCTCTAATGTTTTTAGCACCGTGTTTGTTTGTGATGTATAATTCATATGAAATTATGCCACGTGTGCTGGCCTTAGTGACGTGTACACGGTATTGGACAAATTGTATATTGCCAAACTTTATTACCTTTAAACTTGTTGAATTTAGTCCCTGTGTGTGTGCGTGCGTGCGTGCGTGCGTGTGTGTGTACTGATGTGTAGACAGTAAAAACAAATTTTAAAAAATCTTCCCATTTATGTATGCAGAGAGAGAAAATGTCAGTTTTTCCATACATCAGCATATGTGCGAATAGCATGGGGCTTCTGCCACTGTGTGTGTGTGTGTGTGTGTGTGTGTGTGTGTGTGTGGGGAGGGGACAAGAATATCCACAACCATCTTGCACGCATGCCCTGCGTGTGACGCTTACTAGGTGCTGTATAATTTAAATCAATTTAATATTTTCTAAATATTGTAAGTACCCTTTTGAAGTTTGTTGAACTTAATAGAGAGTCACCGTGTGGCTGGTGGCCTCAGAGGGACATCATCCCCAGTTGCAGAGCTGAGTTCCCCCATGGCCAACGCTGCCAACGGGCTCATTTGCTCCTTTGCTGTTTCATCCCTTCCCTCCAATCGATTATGGGTGTTTCCTTCCAGCAGGGCTTATGAGAGCCGAATGCATTAACCTGGTTTTCATTTACTCCCGGTGGGTGTGCCCCAGTCTAACTCCAAATGCTTGCCTCCACCCACCACTGGTACATTTTTCCTCAGTGTTGACCTTGGTGCTGTGCTCCGAGAGACAGGATGTTGGCTTGGCGCTGTTCACATGTCCGCCCAGACACCCAAGAGTCCTGGCCTTCTATTCAGATGGAAATCTTCACTTATTGGTGAGAAGTCGGCTCACCCTCAATTGTACAATGGGTTTTACCTGAGGTCCTTGCCCCCCGGTGGCACGTTGGTCACAGTTTTGTATTATCGACCTGATGACAGCCGACCTGACAGCACTACTTACCACGTTTTACTGGTTTCCTTTTCTTCCTCAGCAGGTGATTTACAGGACCTTACAGGTTTTTCTTGTATCTGAAAGAGCCTTAGAGTCAAATTCAGAGGTGGTTCACGGTGGTCTTCTCAGCCTTAATGTTTTCCATGTTCTGAATGTGAATATGCTGTGATGCTGTCTCGAAGAGAGGGGGGGGGGGGGAAGTCCACGCAAAGGATGCAGAAAGTTTGCACTTTTGTCTGAGAGCAGAGCTGTCTGTGCTCCCAGCTGCCATTTTTCTCGATTTTCTGGAGCTGACCGATCGTCAGCCTCCTCGCCTCATCATTTGTTAACTCTGGGAGAGATAAAAACTTCTTCCCGCACCTCATGCCCTTAGTGAAGCGAATGCCACAGCCACGAGACAGCTTTTCAATAGCTGCATTGATATGATCAAGCATATCAGAATGGTGTGGACGACGCTCGGCAGCAGTTGTGACGCCTTGCTGGATGTTGCCACTCGACGTCTCGGCTATTTGGCTCAAAGTAGCTTAAAGGATTTGAATACGGCGAGACGCACGATGATGTATTTGAGCCCTGTGATCGTAATGCAGCATTTTTTACTATAAACAAATTATTTGTTTCAGGGTAAAATTTTTCTGACGTTGGATTACCCCTTTTTCCATGTAATTATGCAACTTGGCCGTCATACGTGGTATAAATGTATTTATATTGTGACAAAGACTGTTATGAATAAAGCAAGGCAGATGGCAACCAAATCCTTATCAAAGCCAAAACCCCAGCACTTTTTACACATTCCACTGCCAGGGCTTTATTATTTAATTTGTATCTACACAGGTTGGAGCTGTGTAAGTACGAGAAATCATCCCTAGAAATAATTGAGTCCATGAAATTTAATAGGGATATTATGGTTAATGCTTAAAAGATTGCAGTCATAAAATCCAGCCATTGAAGGAGTTCTCTCAGGCTAAAGCTGTTTTGCTACCACGAGTTATTTCTGCGTTGTTCTGGTTTTGTTTGATCCTCAGGTGACACAAATGGCCGTTCTCGGAGGTGATGTGACCCCGGGTATTAACTTCTGTCGGCAGCACGGACCCTGCAGCGCCGCCTTTCCCCACCCCACGCGATTCCCCGGTGCCCTCAGCCTCCAGGTTGTAATCTGTGGCGGATGCTCCGAGCGAGATCATAGACCCTGCAATCCACCCCTGTTTCCCCCATTCTTTTAATCAGCCATCAGCAGAGGCGCGATTCGTGTTTGGCCAGAGGTTCTGAGCAGCCACATCCTTTAAGGAGTTTAATGAGACTGAAGATTTTTGCTGCATTTTGCATTCCCGACATGAGCCGTCTGCTCGAGGCCTTCGCGGTGAAAGTGCCGCGGCGCAAAGCAAACGTGCATGGGTGAATCCACAAGCCTTTGGTATACCTACTTTTTAAAAACCATTTCTGTAGCCACGCTTAACTTCATGTCACTTCGGACTGCCTTGTGAAACCAAAGTCTGATCCATAGGTCATTTCCAAAGGTTCTGCAAAAGCCCGTAGATCTGTGTTTCAGTAATTGTGTTTAAGGACGTAGCATCATTATATGAAGAAGTTGAGGAAGCCGTCATACAACTACCGTTCACGTAGCCTAGGCGTTTTCAAAATCTTTCTCACACCCAGGGAGCCTGTCTGCCGCGGGACTTCTTAAACAAGCATATATTCATGTAGCCATTTATGCAGTTAGTGTGGATCTGTTTGACTTTGCTCTCAGGTTGCTGTTCATATTTTTCATCGTTTTGCAAGCATTTGCTCAGTAAGAGTGTGAATACTGCAGTGAGCGCTGAGTCCCAGTTCCCTCGTTGTGGGATTATTGATGGCCCTGTGACAGTAATGGCACAAAGACAGACCGATGACAAGAGGAGGTGTGCTGCGGAGTGTCTACCCCGTGGCCACCGTGGCCTCCAGCAGAACATCTGAGCAGTGCTCCTGTCAGCATATGTGTCCATTAGAGGCTGCCATTCCTGGTCCCAGGAGGGGAGGGGTGGGGCGAGAGTGGAGGTCGCTGTGCTGTCCTTGTACCTGGCAGCTGGAAAGGGGCGGAGTGTCCGTGTGTGGGGTTGGGGCTAACAAGGGCTCTGTCGCATCTGCTCGGAGGATCACCGCTGAGCGCCTTTCGAAACGGCTGCCCACGACACTGCGGGAGAAGCAGTTGGCTAGAGAGGCTGGGGGTGCAGGAGGGTTGTCATCATCGGCGCCCAACCTGAGACCGCTGTCTGAGAGACCGTCCCATTTGCTCTGAATTATTAATCGCTTTGTCTGGTCACCCACATCACTCATTTATTGTGTATTTACATACAAGAGTTGTTGCCTGTCATCTCCTCAGGCCTGTACTTGGTTCAGCCTTAATGCATATAGATTGGACCCGGTGTCATGAAAGTTAGAGGAAAACAAAACAAGGGGGGTGGGGGGCTGTCAGAGAGACAGGCGGCCTGTGCAGATAGTGAACGCAAGCGTAGGGTTGGAACACGGGCTGCCGTCTGGATGCACAGGCCTGGGAAAAGCAGCAAAGTCCCCACTTTGGGCTCATGTGTCCACCCCCCCGTTCTGCCCCTGCCACACAAGGCATGAGATTTTACTTGCGTTATCTAGTGTGATCCCAGCGGAAAGCCTGCGCCTCCTCACTCCTGAAAACAATTCCATTGAAGAAGGCCCACTCGACGTTTCCTACGCCCGCGGTCGCTCATACAGTACGGCCGGGGTGATGGCGATGACGTTGAAGTTCTGAAGAGCAGTCCAGGAGCTGCGGAGCTGTGCTGTGGAAAAGTGCGGGTAATCACACTTAATCTAATGGGGGAAATGTGACACAGTGCCCTGGGAAATGCGGGGGTCCTCTGGTTGAAGTGCGAGCCCACGGGGTCGTGGGCAGTGCGGCTGCGGTCCGCATTGTCGGGGCCTTGCACTGTGGTCTCGGAAAGCAATGGCTGCTCGGCGTGAGTCTAATGAGAGTGACCTTTGCTTGTGGAGGTGTTTTCTTCCCCCCCATATCTTACCTGGCCGTCTGCTGCAGCGTGTACTTTTGTGCCGGCGCCTCTCACCTGCTGTCCTGTTCCGGGTCGGTATCACCGGATGCTGATGAGGAACTACGGATCCAGGGGGATCTACGTGCCCTTCTCCTCCTACCTTGGTTTCTTCCTCAGTGCAGCACTCAACCTTGAGTGTAATTCACGTTCATATGCTTACCAAAGTAGTTTTAAAAGCTAATTTTACTTTGCTCAATTGAAGTGGAAAGGAGCATTTCAAATGCATTGTAGCCCATGTTAATTGTCAGGTACAGTAAATATTTGAAAGATTTTTTTTTTTTTTTTTTTGCAGCAAGCAGTACAGTGTAATTTGTAAAGCGTATATTTGTAAATGGCTTATTTTGTGTGGCTGCAGAGTGAAATTTTGTTATCCTCAGTCTGTGAAGGACTTAATATTTGCAGAAATTGTAAGCCAGAAATAGCACTTTAAAATAAGATGGATGGGCTTTTTATTGTGGATTTAAAATTAGACTGTGTTCATATACCAGAAGAAGATGAGCGTGTACTGTGTGACTGGTGAAAGCCAGCTGTGGCCACGTTGACCTGGTGACACTGCTGGAAGCAAACGGATCTTTAGAGATGCAGTAGGTATACTTTCAGGTTTATGATGCTGCGAAAGCCCTCCAGCGGATATGGCGCAGTTAATGTACGGCAAACGCGAGGTGCTTGGGTATAGCTGTCAGAGTGGAAAACAAAAAGCTAAACTGAAGATTAGATTCTACCTCTTTTTAAGGCACTGTTGTCCAAACCACCGGGCCATTGTCTTTGCATGAACTCGAAGGAATTCAGCTGCTGCACTTTTTAGCACCCCTCTGCCATCCTGCCACACAATGATCCCTCTGTATAAATTCAGCTATAAGCCACACTGTGAAATGTAACTGTAAAACATGACTACTGTCAGGAACAGAAATGTTTTTCTCCAAATGATCGGCTTACGGAAGCATCAGATTTTTAAATTTTTTTTATTTTTAATTTTAAGTACGGAGGGGATGACTGACAAAGATGAGAATGGGGACTGTAGTTGCAGATACCTCAATAATATTGTGGGACATTTGAGTGCAGAGTGTGTGCGTTGATCATTTTGGGGGATTTTTTTTTTTCTCTTGCTTAGAAAGTCATGCCAGTCCTCAGTTGTCCTGCTTGTTTTGTGTTATCGACAGATTTTTGTTACCGTCGTGGAGCGGAAGTCTATTCGGTTTTAAGGCGGTTTACACACGCACTGTCTAGCTGGTCGTGCCCTGGCTTTTACGGTGTGTGTTTAACTGTGGCCCAACCCATCGTTAAAGTTGTGCTGCCCTGCAGTAAAGTGGCCACAGGGCCAGAATGGGGTGACAGGTTTATGTAGTCCTTGTGTTTTACCAGGGAAGGTTGTGTTATATTGAGGAAGCGCTCTATAATTGAATCTAAATGCTCTTGTCCTAAATCTAATTCTGCGAGCTGAAATTTATGACCTGTGTCATTCCGGGCTTTCTTGGACCAAGTAATTCTCCCCTTTGTGATTATCTGGCGCCCCCCCCCCACACACACCACTAATCTAAGTACTTCACGCATCAGTTTGCTAAATATTGAGTTTATTTCAGAAAATCCAATATTTAGGTCTCCTCTCAGCTTTGCAAACAAGCACAGATCAGCGTTTCTGTTCGAATCGTATTGTATTTTGTGGGCCCTTTGCATCTGGAAATTTGCATACAGATTTTTAAACTTTTCCATCTGGGTTGTGAGGGAGTTGGAACTGGCGATTGTTTTGAGGTGTGCTTCTTCATCTGTGTGTGCCCGGTTTTACTGTGGTTTCTTTTTTCTTTATTTGTTTACATATGAAGCAGAACAGCAAAGTGCAGCGCTGACTGGCTCACACATTGTGCAGCAGCAAATAAAAGCACTACCTGGGCACCAAGGGGCCATCAAGCGCCAGACAGAGTTTCTGAAATCCTTATGCCACGCCAGGTTGCTGGTGATCACGACCCAGTTGTCATGGTGCTTAATTGTATTTTGTGGTTTAATAGAAGGCTTTAACCACGATGGACTAATTTGATCTGAGACATGTGGAGCTGCTCAGGCTTGCTTGTCCCGGAGTATGGACGGCCTTTCCCATGCGTCCCTTTCGTGAGCTGGTCTCCGCAGTCCGCTGCCAACGTACACGCTGCAGCTCATTGTGTGTCGTCTTATTTGTCTGTTGTTTTGTTTTGCGATGTAGAGCTAATCTGCTATTGTGTTACACAGACTGCTGGATTTACAGACAGTTTTTTTTTTTTTTTTTTTTACCTCTTCTTTTCTCTGTATTCCTCTAGGTAAGTGATCCCTGGCATTCCATACTGTCCTAAATCTGCACTGCCACCCTGGGACAGGCAGGTGCCCCTGGACACTACGGTACTGCAAGGTGATTCATTATTGGGATGGAGCAATGTGGTTAAAAATACCACTTGCCTAACAATGGGGGAGGAAATGGAGTATGCCACACACCTCTCCTCACATTAGCATCTCAAAGCCTGTACGTTCATATGGATCATTCTGATGACTCCTTACCGCTTCTGTATAAAAATTTTATTATACATCTGAAGCTAAGAATCACCGATGGGTCTGAGCCCTATTCAAGGCTGCAGTGTATTTATAAGAGGAGTAAAAAATGTAACTGTTGGCTTAAAGAGAAACGTGTTCCCCAAAATTTCATACTCAGAAGAAGTGACAACAACTACGAATGAATATAAAAATATGAACTCTTTGTCTTTGGCCAATTTTCACACTGATATTTGGTCACTCTCACTTCTGTGTTGAGCAGCTGGCAGCATCGCGTTGGAGCCTAAAGAATAAATACTGTCGCAAACGTTGCAGATAACGTTTTTTATAAATATATTATCAACTTTGTCTGGAGCGGCCAATTTTATTACCGCAGTCGGAAAACTTTCTCAAGCAAAGGCTGTGTCTTGATGCCGTAGGGTCAGAGCAGAAATTCCCAAAAGACGCAACATGCAGAGCAGTGTCACAGCAACGTGCACGTGATGTAAAGTTAGCATATTGATCAAATGTTTGATATTAAATGTGTTTCCAGCATGTCTGAAAGGAGCTCTGCATGGGTCCACAAAAGAGCGGGGGTGGCTGCTGTCTCTTTGCTGTGGACCGGCTTCCTTTCTCTCCTTTGAGACTTGCACCGGGTGGTTCCGGCCATCTCCTCCCGCAGAGAGGAGCGCCGGGCCAGGCGTCAGACGCTTGCGATGTGACGTCACACTGCGTGACTCCAGCGTTCCCTGCTGCTGCTCGAAAGGCAGAAATTGTGTTTGTGCCAAGGAGATCAATCACTCACGGAGCATTGTTGTTTTTGATGTTTGAAGTGCTGTTAGTTTGCGGATGATGAATTCTTTAGCAATGCAGATCCAGCCCTGGCCTCATCTGATGCAATGGCGTGCAATGGCACCCTTTTCTTCTCAAAGCTGGCTTCTTATGTTGGACGGACATGAATTGCGGCGGACAGCGGCGAGGGCAAGGGTGAGCGACTCGTTTTGTCTCGGTCAGCGAGGAGTTCAGACCCACTTGGCAGAGTGAGACGCACCAAATGAATAGATGGTCTGGGATGATTAACTCCAGCGCCGTAAAGGACATGCGGCACGCGGTTGTGCATGGAAGCCGGCGTCGCACGGCACGTACGCCACCGTCTCACAATTACCGGCTGTGTCACGTTTCATCCCGAAAGCAGCACGGGGCCATCCGCTAGCATCTCGCTGAAGGAAGCGTTTCCTCTCGGGAAAGTTGGCCAATGTGGCGTCGGCCTCTCTGTCGTTGGGGTTGCGATGGGGGGGGTAGTCCATGAAGTGGGCCTCTTCCACCACAAACGCAGCTATGGCACAGATGCTGGGCATGTTGGTCCCAAAAGTGCATTTGTTCCCAGCGTTCTTCGCAGAACATCTCAATGAAGAGTGCAAAACGGAACTAAATACACGGTGACGTACGCTCAGCGAGACGATACTCGTTCGTATCCGGAATGACCCTGAAACATACGTGCAGGCAAGCTGTCTAAATAAATGGCTTCCATTTTTGATGACAACCGTAAAATGGTATCTTCCAGCCCGACCCCAGGCCACGCGCGCATCCCGCCGTTCCGGTACCGCCGGAGTCCCGACTCGGGTCCCCTCCCGCTGTGATGTCATGCTGGAGCGAAAACACCGCAACGCTCGTGATGTACAGATGGGCAGACACGCAGGTAGACAGACAGCGCTCTTTAAAAAATTCAGATGAGTTAAATAAAACAAATAAACTCCTAATGAGTGTGTCTGTCAAAATGTGTGTTTTGGTTTTCACTGCCGGCGTGTGCATCGTACACATAGGACTATTAATCCTATTACTCGACTTTGCAGCCAACAACTGTGTGTCACGGGATCCGTGCAAATGCGATCGACAGTTGGAACCAAAGCGCCAAAACCAGACAAGGTGCAGCGCTCTGCCTGAGCACAGGTGGCCTCCTGTTAAGGTCTCTGTGCTGCAGCCAACGCCAGCTCGGTGACACGTTTGCTTTCACGGCTCGTGTGTTAGTTTGCTGCTAATGTATGAGAAGAAACAATGGCTTTTTGTGGAATAAATGTTTCTCTGCTGTCTGCACTTTCAGGTGTTCAACAGGAAGTAAGTGGTGAAATGTGCATTTTTAACTTAACTTTCCATTTTTAAGATGTGGTCTAAATTGTAGTGTCCACATATTTTAAAAAAAAAAAAAAAACAAAACAAAAAACAGGTTTATCATTATTGGTCACTCAGTTATTCTTGTAATTATTATACTTTATAGTTTTTATTATGCTTTATAGTAGTTACTGTCGTGCCGGCAATTACGGTAAATTGCAGTTATTTATTTGGTGCCGTAATTGTGGTTAAATTTTTTTTTATTTTGCTTTCATAAAAATATGCAGAAATGCCCGTGTCTCCTCGGTGCCGTTAGTGACTGAAATTGAAACTGGGTGAAATATATATGCTTTAAATGAGTTTCGGTATTTCGTAACAAAAAGTCATTTGTGACAAGTGGACATTTTACGATAAATTATTGCGGAAGTGTCATGACGTCAAGTGTGTTTCGCCCGTGATTATTCGCAGTTGTCAGGATCATATTATGTTTTGCAGGACTTGGTTTTGCATTTCAAGTCAGAACAGCATTGGGGAAACAATACAGCCGACCGACAGTCATTATGCACAAAGCAGTCAAAGATAAATATTTTTCTTTACCTCAGATTATTTGCAGTCAAATTAAGTCCGGGGTTGAAAGTCCTTAGACCTTAGATTTTGATTAGTTTGCACAGCCGTATCGCAGCTCTTGTAGGAAATAAATTCAGAATAACTCAGCCCTGGAATTGTTGTACATAAACACGAAATTTTTGTGCGATGCCGCTTTTGTACCGTGTGAGATGAGCTCCGGGTGCCATTACCAGCAGAGCCCAAGCCACGAGCTCCTGTTGCTGCTAACGTCCGCTGAGCTCATTTGAAGGCAGCAAGTTGCCGTACAGCAGCATGGGCTCTACCATATGGGTCAGGCGCTCCGTGGCGGGTAGTGCCATTTCCCCGGCCTTCGGGGCACCTCGCACGCCCATTATCTCAGCTCTCCGCATGCCCCGGACTCTGTTGGGCGGCAATGCGCCGTGTCGTGGCGGAAAGCTGGAAGTGTGCTCGGCCACCTGGACACCAGGCGGGGCAGGGATGCGCTCGCGTGGCGGGGGGGGGCTTGGCGACAGAAGCGTTGCCACACTGGGTCTTGTGCTCCTCTTAGAGCTGGAATGGTTTGCCACACTGGCGCACCGTTGCAGACCGTGGCAGGGCAGTGCAGCTCGGATGCTCTCGGAAACGCCTGCGCTGCCTCTAGTGCCTTTATTTTTTTTTGTTGGTTTTCTTGCATTCCCTGTGCTTTTGTCACTCTTGCTTATGCATACTAGAGCCACGATAAGTTAAATTAGCAGACTGTAATAGTTTCAGTCCTGGTTTATTTTTCTTGTTGTTTTATTATTACACACACACACACACACCTCAGATACCCGTTGTTCATTAATCATTTTTAGGCCCATCAGGATGGCAGACACATGCGTGGAGGTCAAACTGTGAGGCCAGGGGAAGGAACTGGCCATATTGCACCCGCCCCCGCCTCTCCCCTCAGAAACCTGCATCGCTTGCAGGGAGATGGAGATTAGGGCCACCCCCGCTGCCTCTGCCACCTGTGACATTTACCACGTCTTTCTCCATCGAGGTGTGCCGGTATTCCACTAGTAGCGAGACTGTCACGCTGAGGCTTGCAATGCATCTGATTAGGCTCACTCGTATTATTATTATTATTATTATTATTATTATATACTTAGTCATACAATCAGTTATTTTATTTCTTAATAAAGCTGTGTCCATGTGTCCCTCAAGGGGCAATTTTTCCGCCCAGCTGCAAAATGAAGCGGACAGCTCCAAAGACGAGTAACTGTTGCCATCGACACCTCTGACGTGACTCGTTCAGTTATTATTTTACTTTATTATTTAACGTTGGGGTTATTACAGCTGCATTTCTTTAAGCTGTCAATAGGCAATGTATTTACCGTCGTCCACGTCTTCTACGGCACTTAGAGCTGCTAGGAGCTCTCTGCTTTTCGACATTGTGCACCGGTCATGTGTTGCGGTGCGCTGAGCGAAAAGAGAAAAACATGTTGTTTTTGCCAGGCTGCGGTCATTTGATGACCTCTTTGCTAGCAGGTGCGAAGTGTGACGAAGCAGGGGTCCGAAGGACGGCGACGCGGTGGCTGGGCTGTCTGTGCCAGTGGTTTCCAGGCGCTCGCCCTCTTACTACCTTGACCTCGACAAAATACCTGCGGCTGCCGAAGAAGTGACTTATCAAAGCAAATGTTAATTAAACACCTCCGGCGCCATCCGCTGCACCTTTCAGCCCAGCTGAGCAGGCCAGTCTGGAGCCTGCTGTCACGAAGCTGTCTCAGGCCAGCACTGGGGACAGGTGTGCAGAGTGCCTCCGTGCTTTTAAGATTTACCATCGAGCTTCCGCAGAGCCCTTAATTAGTGTCTTGGACCGTTCTGTCCTCGATGCTCTTAGTTCCCGTCTTTCCTTTTCGCTGCCTGTCCTAGCATTCGGTGTTGGCACCACACAGCGTTTCAGCAGTGTTTAGAGCTGCTGCTAATGGAGTTAATAGTGTGCTGCGATACGGGCTTTTACTTGGGTGTTCGATACCTGGAAACACATGCGACAGTGTTTCTCGTCCTCGCAGCACGACGAAGCCAATCACCTTGACAACCGGTGGAAATCGTGACGGCAAAGAGGGAAAGTTGTACTTCCGCTGCAGGTGAATTAAAGGCTGGAATGGTGTGCGACGGTGCCGATTGGCAGACCTTTTGTCCCCGTGCGCGATGCAAGGGAGGGGCGGTGTCGGAGTCGGGTAAATTCGTCGCGTGGCCCAGGTTACATCGTGGACATTTCAGCTTGCGAAGAGAGGGAGTCACCAGGATAGTGCGGGCATCTTTGTGCCGTACCTCCGCCACTGTTTGCGTTGGCTCCCTATAATTGCTTCTAAATTCGATATGGGACCTCTTGCCGAACTTGCCAGTTTGTGGCCCGAAGCTCTTTCCTGGGGGACCGAACGGCGCTTCCTGTTCGTGTTGATTAAACTTTCATAATGTCAGAGCCCCTGAGAACGAATCATCCCTCTGTACTTTGAGGCAGAGGTGCCAACAACAATAATTTACACATAGAAGTATGACAAACCGTAGCTTCTGTTGCACTAAAGGAAGTGTTTCAAAGGTATTGATTTTTTTTTAAATTTTTGTTTGTTCCCATTAAATGAAACCAATGAAAATAACAAAAGTAGGAACTGCCTCTTTTCAATGACATAATGAGCCTTTTTTAACACCATGTGGAGACAGCCCAGGAAAGGTGGTAGCTGTGCGTGACATTATGAAAGCCGACTAGCCTTTTTGGTCGAGGGTATGATGTTTGCTCTGATTTCGGCAGCCTTACAAGTGGAAATTTCAATAACCTGTTTTCATAAATCTCATAGCAGTCTCTCACATAGTCTCTTCACAAAGGTTTTCATTCATTATTTCTCATTTTGCAGTCACAACGGCTGCAGAAAATGTGTGCCGCAGTTTTTTTTTTTTTTCCCCCTACTGTTTTTATATTTCAAAACTAATTAGTATTTAGATGGCTTTTAGAATTAATGCATGAAAAATAAAGACCTGAAAAATGACTTAACTGATAAATATTCATCCTTTTGGTAGCAACCTAAATTTGCTCAAGCATATTCAATTTTCTCGAGAGGTTACATGAAAATATAAACAAGGATCATCTGCGATGATTTAAAATTCTGCTGCGTTCAGCTTCGTGAGTGCAGAACAAACGCTACGTATATGCTGGCTCTTGTGTTCCTGCTACTTGTACACGAGAAACTGTGTCACAAAGCAGACCCGGCAGCTGAAGGTGAAACTTCATGAAGGAGGTGTTAGGATTCAGAAAGGTGTGAAAAGTTGTAGCTATTCTAGCTATAGCCAAATTGAAGAACACGGTGCAGCCCAGATACAGTTAGATGATACTACGCTGGCTCATTTGGAGCAGGTGCTGGACAGTGAACTGCGTAGGTTTGGTGTCTTCAGCACACTGGCCTGGTAGACAGCACTTCTGTCTACGAAAGCTTCCAGAAGGCATGCGACAGACCCTCAGACTTTCCTCATTGTCTAAGGAGGCTCAGGTTCTCTTCTTTGGTGTAAAAGCAAATTGCTGTGTTTGGCACAAACCCAAACCCAGTTAACACCAACCCCCCAATAAGCACGGAGACGGCAGTGTCCTGCTGCGGGGTTGTCTTCTAGCATGAGACCCTGGAAAGCTTGTAGCCATCCGAGCCAGAATGGACGCAGACAAATTCTGTAGCAGAACATATTTCAGTCAGCAGAAGATGCCAGCACTGCATTTACAGTATAGCTTGGCTGCAGATGAATCTTCCGTAAACGAGAAATGCAAGTGTTCCCTTTTTTAATGAAAAATTGACGTTTCTTGTTTTCATTATTGGTAAGTTGAATTGTACTGGGGAAAATGCAGATTTTAAGAAAGAAGTTCAAGGCGGGTGATTGAACGCTTTTGGAAGGCACTGTATTGTGGTGCGTTTTCTACCTGTCTTTTTCATTTTAGCAAAAAGGAATCATTTGTTTCCTCATCTTCTATAACAGCAAAAAGACCACTTTTGCTGTCAGACATGAGGTGCACATTTTAACCGTGGAGCTGGCCAGATGTGTAATCGTTTACGGGATTAAATGAACTTTGCTGTGGCTTTGTTTGGCATTTGTCGTTCTTCTGGTTAAGGCTTAACAGCAGCAGGTACTGTATTTCCCTTGGCTACCTTTTCATAAGATGGCACGTTTGTGTGACTACGCTTTTAGATACAAATTACAGTGTTCATCCCATCGCTGTCAAAGGGGAGCAAAAGGTATTTGGGCAGTCGAGCCTTCTCGTATTAAGGGCAACATGAAAATGTTTGTTTTCCTTAAAATGTTTCCACTTCACTTAGTATTGATCTAGCAGTAATTTCCATGAAAAGTACTTTCACTGGCATTGCTTGCTCTGAATAACTTTGCATTGCATTAAAAGTCTCTTCACATTTCATGATATGATATTTTATGATAACTTGTGTTGTTGTGTTGGACCTTGGTCCTTGTTTCACTGTGTACCATGTAGAAGGTTGAAATGACAATAAACTCCTACTTGACTTGATATGGTGGTGTGTTGGTCTGAAACTGCCATCACTGAGAGCTTTGGAGAATTCTGACTTTTTTGCTACAATACAATAGTGTTTTGATCAGTAGAGGTGCAAGACCTGACTTGAGGTTCTTGTGAGCTGGGCTCCTAGAAGAAGCTCGCTCAGGGGCTACTAGGTTGCTGTCAGACACGCTGGCCATTGTATGCTGAGACACAGCATTACATGTGTCAACAACTGTTTCATATAAGGTGCAGAATATTGACCGCTGCATTTTTAAGTTGGCTTTATCACCTGTGAAATCTGAAATTTGCTGTCAGAAACACTATCATGGGTTCTGGCCAAGCACCCGTTTACCCTCAACCCATATGCTTCTCAGCGGGTACGGAACCCATTCAAATACCAACGCCTTTCTACCGTTCTTGACTCCCCCAGAAAAACCCGACCATTGCAGTTATTGTACAGTTGTATGAACACATTAGTGCAGAACTTGGTGCTTTTTCCTCACTGGCTGTTTCAGCACTTGTGTGTTGACAGATCTTGTGTCTCCTCCAAACATCACCCGCAGACTTCTCCTGTCATCCTTTTTCTTTTTTGTTCCCCCACCAGGTCTTTCAAAGCTCATATCTGTCAGTCAGTCTATTAAGTGTCATTGGTTCTGTATTGACTCCCGGTTCTTGGGTGCCGGGATGAAGATAGCTGAGAAGATAGCGGTGGTGCCTCGCTTCCTCCAGCACAAAGGGGTTTTTGCCACCATTGTGGTCACCTCCCGCTCCCATTGTCTGAAATATGGCAACAAAAGCTGACAGGGGCAGCCCATTTCTTGCAAATGTAATTTCTCATGTTTTGCACGAAAGAACTGCATCGCTGTGTGGCAGAATCTTCTAGAATGTGGCCTCTTCTGATTGCGGCTTGCTTTTGTTGGAATGTAACCCATCAGAAAGTTTGCATGGGGGAAAAAGAGTTTTCTGTGCATCAGTATTTGGGAGATTCTGTCTGACCTTTCAGCAGAAATGCGGAGAAGTATGAAAGAGTTTCAGTACAAAGATTATTTGACTCTCTGAGGCAAAGTCAGACTCGGGAAAGGCCAGGGAACTCGTTCGATATGACTCAGTTGCGTATTTGTCACTTGCCTGTTGTCTACTCTGCAATATATTGTTTTATTATTAGGCAACGCTGTATTGATGCCCAGCACTAGGGCTTATGAAATTTATGAAACTTCTGTTGTGAGAAACTGGTGTGGTTGCAGTCATTCGCAGAATGTGTGTAATATAATGCAGAACAATTTATACTAAATTAAACTTGTTTTGTACAAGAACATACAGAGAAGATGCTAACGCACATCTCGGTACCATTGGCTGACAGTTCATATGGTTGCTATTTTTACAAAATAATGTTAAAATGAAAAGGATCGCTAAAAAAAACACAAAATACTCTCAACCAACAACTGCATGTTTAATGCCTTATATGCGGCCATATGTGACAACCGAATGTAAACGGAGCGGGATTTTGAGCCGTGATGCCGACACCCGGCTAACCGATCATTTTATTTAGTGCTGAGTGAGCTGTTGAGTGCATGAATTTTTCAAACTGTGCTACATTGAGCAGGAACTGGGGACTTGCAATAATTGTGACAAACAGGACTTCTGTTGAGGAATTCCCATTTCAGTGAATAGACAGGCAACACTTAGTGAATCTCTTTGTGGCGATTAAATGTATGCGCACCTGAATCATTTATTCTAGCTTGAGGATGTTAGTGTTGAACTTAAAGTATTGATCAGTTTTATTGATGAAAACTTAAACGTGATGAAGTACATATTCCCTTTCAGTGGTTTTGCTGCAGTGAGATACCAGTTTTTGGGTCAGGTACAGTGGGGGGAGAAGGGGAAAAAAAAACACATTATGAAAGTACTGTACTCCGCTGTATTGCATGAAGTGAGTATAACAGAGCATTTAAACACCAGATAAAGCACACGTAAGGCTCCGCACCTGCTGCATGACAGGAGGCTGCCGTATAACACAAACTCTGCTCAATGGGAGCTTCTTCCTCGGCAAAGAATGTACAATTCGGCGTTCACACGTCTAACACCAACTACGGTGCTTCCCAGCAGACAGTCAACATGACAAAAACTGACAGCATGCTTCCATATGTATACAAGCATCAGGACAGAATTAAAGTAATACAAACAAAATTTGAAATTATAACTCGTACGTCATGATTATTGAGGATTTCACAGCAAATGTCATTTACCCTTGTGTGCCATTTCTCAGAAGCACAGCTTCAGAACGAAGGGAGAATACTCATAGGCTGGAGCACTTATTCAAAACAAGAACCATGTGGGCGGCTGAGGTATAGGTTCAAACGGCTTTTCTAAAAACACAGTATGATGTAAATGAAATAAAAAGTAAGGGACTTTGAAATGAAGCTACCTTCTTCCGTTGTTCACAAGGAATTTCCTCAGGTGGTAGTGACATCTTGTTTAAATGTCATCAACAGCTGGACATTTGAAAATATTACATTAAGCTAGTAATAATTTTTGTAATAACAAAATACAGATATAAAATCTGTTTTATTGAAATGCAAAAATTCCTTTTATTGTTCTGTTTTAAGCCTCTTTTTTTTTTTTTTTTTTTTTTTTGGAAGGTGATAATAATTGTCCCCTTGAATGCGCAGAATGCATTAACCTTATTGTTTGAACAATGGGTCTCTTTACAAACATGTTGACTTATTAACCATAAGAGGTGTTCCTGCAACTGTATGTCGACTATAGCGAGTGGTTGAGTTAAAATGTTGTAATTCACTGTGGACAAACCTGCCTTGGTTAGTCAAATAAAACCCGAGCTCCAGCAAAAATCTGCAAATTCAATGAGGTGCCAAGAGCAGGTCTAAAACAGCCACAGCAGACAGAATTGGGGTTTTCTTTGTCTACCCCGTCTGCATGTCAGTTGTGTACAGTGAGTAGTGGTGGAAGAATTAATCTTACAGTGGACAGAATTTACATCGACTGTCACTTGCTTTGGCATTTCGATCAGCTTTATTTTTGCTTTATAAAGCCAAACTGACATGATATTGACTCCGATTTTGTCATGTTGCAACACAAACCTGCTGCTGGAATTCCTAGATTTATTTTTAAATCTGAATTTACCTGCAAGACCTCTACTTCATGTAAGATAGAAACCAATTCTGATAAGTATTTGTGTGAGATGTTGGATGAGACTCTGGAGTTAGGCCGTGGAAGAATTTTGTTACTGAGCAAGAAACAAGCAATTTTTACTTTGATGACGTAGCACCGCCAGGAGTTTAGCTTGTATGCCCCCCCCCCCCCGCACATTTTTCCCCCGTCTCTGAGAGAAGGTTTTTACGGGCTTCGTACAAGGTAACGCCCATTAGCAAAGCAGACCAATGAACATTAAGTTCCCTTTGGACCAACCAACCAAAACAGGAAAATAAGAAGGAAGTCGCACCCCCACTCTATTGGGAAAACTTAGACAAAGGCGAACCTTGAGAGCTACAAAGGCAAATTAATTTATGATCAGTGGATGTGAGGTGGATCACATCATATAAGGAAAAGAATTTCCAACACTGAAAGAAAATGCCCTCCTTTTTACAGAGCATCAAGCTATTCAGTTGAAACAAACAAAAAAGCAAATTATCCTAAGAAAAAAAAATCCTCGATTAAAAAAAAGTTATTCCTCCACACAGCAAACTTGTTGCTTTTGGATTGGTGTCTCAGAAGTGAAGCCTGTTGTTTCTTCACAGGCACTTTCTTCCAAGCCTGTCACTTTCTCCCCTTCCACCAGTGTGTTGCATGCTGGGGTGGCAGTGGCTAGCGCCCACCAAGGGATCGGTGCGTTATTCGCTGCTGGCAGTCGAAATACGCCTGACAACTTAAACCCTGCCACCCATAGCACAATGGCGACAGCTGTGCATCCGCATCTGTGTACCAGCACCCCCCCAGACTCGGTGATCGCTGGATGACAAGATCTGAGTCACTGCGGGGCTAAGCCTGGGCTCAGGATGGACACCCTTACTGGCTGAGATGCTCTGAGGCCCTCATGCTGCGGGCTCTGATATCCACAGGAGCAGCTAGTGAATGCTTTGCTTGGAAAGGCAATTTACAGCTTCAGCTGGTGGTATTGACTTCTGCTGTCTGTGTGTGAGCCAGTTTCTGTGTGTGTGTGTGTGTGTGTGTGTGTGTGTGTGTGTGTACGCTTTTTAAACAGATAGAAAGCACTGCTACATTGTGCTCAAATGTTTCCTTCAGGATAGAAAGCAATACCAAGCAAAAGTCCTACTTGTTCTTGCAGAAGAAGCTGGCCAAACGCAATGGGAGTTGTGTGCTGTTTGAAATGACTTTCTCGGATTATAAGTAAGCAAATACGTAACTGAGATTATGTTGTTTGTGCTGGAGCAAATCCGTTGCCTAGGATTTTGCTGTCCCTGTCATTTATTCTGTGGCTGTAGATAAATTTGAAATTGACAATTCACCCACTTTGTCTACTGCTTAAGTTCTTTTGTGCTGCAGTGCAGCCCCAGCTCCAACGTGGCCCATTTAATTGCTTTTGTGACGCATTTCTGAGGAAGCGCGAAGGAGGTCCGTTGCACAGGAGGCTTTTGGAGATGGAGCCAGAGTTCCTGCCGAGCGGTCCGGCATCCTGTTTGCTGCCGCTGGCGAGTCAGCGTCTGCTCTTGGAGAAAGGGAGGAAGCGCCCATCTCGAAAGCGCAATGAAAGAGGTCATTATGTGTGTTGGTTAGCAGGTCTTAAAACAATTTGCCCGGAACACACGTTCTACCGTCGCAGCTTCATGAGGCAAAGCAGTTCTCTCTGTCTGCCCTCTTCTCCTCAGACCGAACAGTGATGTGACACAGGCTGTTATTTCTGGGGAAACGGAAAAATGAAAGGAGGAGAACGACAGTCCCGATAAAAACAAAGCGACAAGTGGATTGATTTTGAGGGAATTCCCAGCGTTCGACGCATCTTGACACAAACGCCCTTTTTCCTCGTGCCATTAATTTTGCGGTTGCCGGCAGTCTTAAGCTTCTCCGACTGAACTTGCGTGGAAGAGGAGGCCGCGCGGATGCTCCAGTTAGCCACGCCGATGTTTGACTGCAGCAGAGCACAAGTGTTTGCTCTACTTCACACCAGCAGTTTGTTCCCGCATTTGTCCCTTCTTAATTGTGCCGTTTCCCCAGCCCCCCGATCGTGTTTGCTGAAGATTTTGCGACTACAAAGCAGACACTGTGGGAGAAAAAAACGCACTTTCGCGAACGGATGCGACTGCTTCTACAGCTCCCATTTTTCACTCCTGTACATTTTAATGGAAGCAGCTCTTGTCTTCAATAATTGAAAAAAGTTTCATACAAAGTTCCAGTCATCTGTTCTGAATTGAATAGTTTGGCTTGTGATTGCATCGTGTCTGCTCGGCTTTGGGCTGAGCAGCTGTACAGCTTTAAACTTGGACAAACAGCATAACAATTCATGGCTCGGAGTTGATGGCAGTTTCTTCCAGTTGGGCCGTGAAAGGCACCATTAACCTGGGCCAGGTGATTATTAGATGTTTTTTTTTTTTTTTTTTTTCCTGGCAGCGTGCGCCGTGTCATCCTGCGGATCCTTTTTTTTTTTTTGGTCTTTGTTCACCTTCTTCTGTTAATTTGAAAATCGTGAATCTCATCTCCGACTGTCTTCAGGTGTAATAAATCTCTTTGCGGGCTATAAATATGATTGATGGGGGAGGCATTTATCCATGCGACGATGCTGTGGTAAACAGGGAGAGGAAAACAGATGAGCGAGATAATGAAGGGGTTGCACAAACCGACACCTGTAGAGCCAAGTGTCACACTTTTGTTCTTGTTGCACGTTGCGGTGGTCATGGTGGGGACCGATGGCATCTTTTTGCACGTGAGCAGGTTTCTTGTAGAAAGCGCTGCGCTTTCACTTACTGCACGGATTTGCTTTTGAGACTTCTCTTAATGAATGTGCTACGTGAAATTGGCACGGCTTGTCATTTTCGCGGAGGGCTGCTTGGAGGGGACACGGTGGCCGGTAAGCGTGCATGCTGGTGATGATCTGCCTTGTTGCTCATTAGGATCACCCACCAAGCTTTTCACAAGGTCACCCTGAGCGCTTTGAGTCCCTGTTGGAGTCCCTGTTGGAGCCCCTGAACATACATTTTTCTTCTTGCCCTTAATATAAGGCCCAAAAATAAGTCGGTTGTGGCAGGAGGTTTCTGACCTGCTCCGTGAACCGGTCGGGTGTCTGTAAAGATCTCGCATGAGATCAGTTCAGCCGTTCCCCTTTAATTTTATTGACAGAGCGTTCATTTAATAATTCCTAAAGAGTCGATGCGTCTCTAATTCTTTAATGACCGTGTAGTACCATGGTGTGGCAGTAAACTCTTTCGTCCCTTATCAATTTACATAGCTTTCCTAACATACCGTTGCTGGCTGCAATTCAAACGTGCGCCGTTTACTTATGAACTTGTCAGCAGATATTAAATTATGAATGCACAAGTTCTTTACTTACTTTAGCAGATGCGGCAACACGCTCAGCGCATGGTTTGTCACGCTTGGAAATTACACGCAAACAGCGTAAGTTTAGGTGCTGTGTGTACAGTTACCTACCAGGAACGCTGAACATTTTCCAAGATTATCAGCACCAGCTAACATTAATAAAGCAGGCAGAAAATGGGGTCTCCTGCCGAGGTTTACGGGCATCTCTTCGACATTTTCTATCAGCACAACCATCAAAGCATGGATTGAATCGTGTGTCTGTGTTGTAGGCACGTAGCACTGTGGTTAAGAACATAGACTTGGGTCCGCTCTTAGGAGGAACCTGTAGCATCAATCCCAAATTACAGCAGCAGAGTACTGGTCAACACGTGCAGTTGAACGTGCGAGAGAATGCCAGCAGCAGGTAGCCATTTTCCACAGGTTACACACCAGGTGGCCAAAGTACTGTATGGTATGTTTAATGGTTAGGTTTTTTTGGGTACCTTTTTAAAAAAAAAAAAAAAAAAAAAAAAAAAATTGCTTTAAATATACTTTTTAAATTCTGCTTGTAACATTTAGTGGTATTTCAGTGTTAATGTTGCCATTTTTCCGTTATTTACTTGCTGTTTCCTTTAAGCTTACAGCTAGCCTTTGCTATCCGTAATGTGTCGGAAAATTCATCATTCTTGAAAATTTGTTCCCGAAATTCATTGTTCTGAACCCGCACCCAGAAAAAAAAAAAATCAAGCGTACCAATGAAAATGTTTAAGTTGTGCACAAGTCTGGACAAGAGGATGTGCAAAAATGGAGGCCTTGTTATGGTGAGTTTACCTTCAAGCGGAAGAAGTTTGTTTTCCATTCGCTCACTACCTCACCACCCCCACCCACCTGTGTGGCTAACAGCCCTTAACTGCAGTTGCTCCTTCTGAGGGCTACAGGCTGGAAGCGAGTCTCCACCGTTCAGTTGACCACCATCGCTCCCACAGGCTCCTGAAAGCTTTCATGGGGAAGTTCCTCTCAGGGTTTCGCCAAGAATGATAACATTTCTTTTCCCTCGGTTTTGCGTAATGTTAGCAGTAGCTGTCGAACTGGTTATGCGAATACATCGTGTGGACCCGATTAATGCCTTTGTCCACTGTCATACTTGAGGTTTCACCTTCCCTTCATGCTGAGTACGGCATTACTAAAAGCTGTCTCACAAATACGATTCACTTCAGACATCTTGTGCCCCCCCCCCCCCTTGTTGCTTGGCCATGGTACTTTTTCTTTTATTTGTTTTCCTTTATTTCCTTCTAGTGCACAAGCCTTTGACTTTACCTGCAGTCCTTGTTATTTTGACAACAGAACCACGTATGGGCGCCCGTCTCTCTTAATGCCTGCGCCTGAGATGGGACCCAATTCTCTGAATGAATCGATGGAAGAGTTTGCCGCCAGGGCTTCGTCGGTGAGCGGACGTTTCCTTTCGCTGCTCTGACGCGCTCCTCGAGTGGCGCTGCAGGCGGTCAGGCATCGCAAAGTGGCCGATACGTGCAGCCCGCCACTTACCGCCTCTTTTCCTCCTGCAGGGCGGCATGTGGAAATTTTTTTATTTATTTTTTTTATTATTTATTTATTTGTCTTTTTTTTCGTTTTGGAAAGCAAACATGCCTGCATCTTCCTCTTGCACCCCCTTTGGCCTTGTGGTTTTCTGGCTGCGGTAATGGAATGTCTTGAGGCCCCTCATGAGGGGGAAACAGCGAGCTATCGATCAAAGGCACAATTGCGGGTCTGGATTCTCCGTTAAGATTAGGACTGTTTAGGAAGATGGATGGCCATTGTCAGTGCATGCCATCATCCCCCAAAAGTCTTAAATGAAATCTGAAGATTTGCTGTGATTTTTTTTTTTTTTTTTTGTGGGGGGGAAAGGTGGCAGCAAGGTTGGGCTGCGGGGAGTTCAGGGGTGCTTAGGGTTGCTGTCCCCTGTACTCTTGTTTTTACAAATCAGCATTATTCCCCCGCTTCTGGGTCCACTGAAGCTGGCAATGAGCAGATGTTTGGGAGATCTAAGAATTACATTCTGCTGATCAGCTTTGGATCGAAGCGAAAAAAAGGACCCTCAAGCTGGCCTGCACCGCGAATGTTAATTGTGCATTGGCCCCGGTGCCGAATCCCTTGGCAACCATGGGGGTAACATTCCTGAAAACGGTTGTGGTTGGCAGAATTATCTGGGAGACGCTGATGCCAAATGGGAAATAGAGGAGGGAGTAGACCCTTGGCACCAGTTAATACTCATCTATTGTAAGTAACTTCCTGGTTCCTAAATAGATTAACAAAATACTGCAGCATCATTAAAGCGATAAGTAAAAACAAACAGCATCTCAAAAGTTTTCATTATATGAAGCCTAAATCCCAAATCAATCACATTGTGTGCCACTGTCTTGGCCACTTACTTTCTTGGCTCGTATTTTCGTAGAATGACTTCTGTTTGTGTTCAGCTCAGTCTTAACTTGATTTCCCCTTTTTTCTCCCCATGGCATCAAACCCCACAATTCAGTGTTGGGCTGCGGAAGGCAGCTTGTCCGATTTCACCTAGAACCACTTCGGGTCAGTGTTTTGTACAGATCGACAGACTATTTGTTTATTATTTTGACCAGGCTGGCACCAAAATAAGTTAATTTGCTTTGTTTGCCAGACATTTTTTGGTGCATTCATCAGATCATGCCAGACACAGTCAGATGCACATCGTACAGCCCGGTAAAAACAACGAATCCTGACGTTAACAAAACACAGAATCGTGCCGCCATCTGTGTGATTTTCAGCACGGACAGCTGTGTTCGGGATCGCGCTGTTACTCCTCTGAGGAAGTCCAAGTGAACTTGACAGTGATTGATTTATTCTTTTCAAAGGGGTCGGTCCGTGTTTATCAGAAATCTATACTTTGCTTTTTGGGTTAGGGCATTCTCTTCTGCTTACAAACCATGCAAACTTCTACATGGTTTAATCCGTTTATAAATAAAGACCAACAGATATCTGTGTTGCAGCAAGACTGCAGTATCTTCACACTACAACAATCAATACTGTTAAAGATGGCAGGTGGAGGTGGAGGCAGGGCAGATGGTGCTCCATTTGAAGTTTTAGGTGTTCCGCAGAATACAGAAGCTCATACGGTTGTTTGCAGAATTTAGCAATAATGCAATTATTTGTTGCACGAGATGTTTTTGGGCAAAAATGTGGTCAGCAGGGGATTCCTCAGTACAGTGCGTGGCATTAATAAGAGCTGCACATGGTGTGATCTGAATAGGAACTAAGAAAACGTTACTGGCACAAAAAGCTCTCAAGCTGCCAGTCTTCAGCATACCTGTTGCGATCCTCTGCAATGAGAGCACGACTTCTTTCCCACGCGTCTTTGACTTTGCTTACCATCTTGGCCAAACAGTTTTGTCTGTCCTCGTACCCCCCCCCCCCCCCACACACACACACACACACCCCATAACACTCCCGTGACCCCGCGGTCGTGGTTCTTGTAGCCATGTTTTGAGCACAATCTTTTGCACTAGAGTGTTCTCTGCAAATCCTTTTGTCCGAACACCAAAGGTAGTCATTACGCTGCTCGCTTTCCAAGATGGCTGTGCTCCTTGTATACCGTTGTTAGAAGCAACCTACTCTGTCAGTGCCTTATTGACATTTTCTTGCATCATAAATGTTTCTCGGATCCTCTCAGATATTTTTTCAGGCTTTCCAATTCACGTGTTCTGCGTTTTGTCTGTTTCACCTATTAAAGTAGGAGGAGATAAATAAAGAGAAGGCATTTAAAGAAATGAAACGCTTTCCTATCCATACTTAAAAGGGTGAGTAAGAGGTTTGGTCCTTTGTAAAGTTTATTTGCCACTTGTTATATTTTGAATGTGTATTTTTTATGATGAGTATGATGCTTCAGTGCTCTACTTACTGTCTGAGTATATTTATGGTTATAGTCCTCTTGTATCCCCAGTGCACAGTTTTTAGTGCATTTCTATTATAGAAGTAGTGAAATATCCCCAAAAGTCCACAGAACTTGTTTGAAAGCATTTTTTTGGCTAAATGTGGGACTTGGCAGCTTTCCGTGGCTAAGTACGCCACGCGCTCAGCAATTGGTCCTCTAGCCAGCCGAGTCGATTTGGTCGATGGCGGCTTTTGTTTGTTTGTTTGTTTGTTTGTTTGTTTGTTTAATTCTAACCCCCCCCCCTTCCTCCGTGAGCTTTGGTGGGGGGTAAACGATGGGGGGGCGATCCCTCGAGAGCTTGGGGAGGCTGCAGTGCTCTCACCGGCGGCTTCAAGTGCGTAATTGCAACCTTCTGATCTCTTTGGCTGTTTCTGCTCTCCACTCGTTCCCCGTGTGTTTTGCAAACACCTTCTTATTTGTCCATTAAATGAAATTAGATGTGGGTTAATACTTGAGAGGTAAGACTGTTGCGAAAAGCACAGCGTGTTGTGTAAGGATGAGAAGTTAATTGTTAGACGCGGGCTCGATTTTGGCAGGAGCCCTTTGGAAGCTCCGACCCGCAGGAAGGTCACTCCCGGCACTTCGGAGCGGGCGAGCCCCCCGGGTTGGCTGCGGAGCGACAGGCGGGGACCCGTCGACGCAGTCCGTCAAGAGCGGCAGGCCCGGTTTTTCTTCGGAACGGAAATCGATGCCACCCTGACGGCGGCAATTAGTGTCATCTCCGTGCCGACTTTTTCAAATTGCTGCTGGCCTTTTGGCTCTCGGCCTGTCCCTCCGTACAACCTTGTAATTACTCATTAGCTGCTCAGCCTCACCTTTCGTCATCCCCCTCGTGATGCTCTACCTTTCTGCTATTTTGGGAGGAGGCTGTCGCTGGCAGTTAGCAGGGGGCTCTGAGCCGCTATTACCTTTGTGTCAATGATAAATTGATGAAATGCAGTAGGCAAATGCAGCAGCTCTCAATATCCTGGGGTCAGGGGGCTTTTTATTTCTTTGTCTCCTCATTTAATTTCCTGCCTTGCATTGACTGTGATTAATGCGATGTGTGGCTTGATTTCATTTTTCCCCCTATTTTTTTTGCCATTAATCTTGAGAGGGTGTGGTGCCCACTTCCATTTTAAGAGCGGGAATGTTTTGATAGCAACGGCTGACTTTCATTGTTTGGTTTACCTCTTTGCTCCGAGTTATTAAATTTGAAAGCGCGAAGGCAGGGCGACGGTCGGTGTCTGCGGGCCCCGGGCATCAGGGAGAGCTGTAAACTTTGAACGAAAGCTGAGCGCTGCCTTCGGGTGCCTACGCTGCTGGGATTCCTTATAGCAACGCACAGCAAAGCGGCAACGTTAAGCTGCGGCCTCAACAGCGTTGCTACCGCGGCGCACGTTTCACTCTGGGCAACGAAAAGGAAACTTTCGTTGCTGCCCAGCTCTCGTGGGCACAAGAATTAATGCCCAAACCTTGCTTATTTTCCTCGTGGGCTCACAAACCCTGCCGTTTTGAAATGCGCACGGAAACATATAAATAAAAGGCTGCTTGGTGCGTGTTGCGTCGTGACATCTCTGGAGCATCGTGCCTTGTCGATCCAGCTGGGTTCTTATTCGCAAAACACACTTGCCGGCTTTATCGGGATTAATACAGTTTTAATTAATAGGCCCATGTCAGTTAAGCTGTTTTATTTCTCAGAAAAAAGCATGACGTATACGAGCTTTCAACAGGCTTTGCCTCCACTACGCCCAGATCGCTGAGGGAGAGAACGGGGAACAAATTATTTCAGATAGCTCTGCTGCCTTCCCCTCGCCAGCAAACTCTTTCTTTAGCCTCTGCCGCATTCGGTGTGAGATGAAGGTTTTTTTTTTTTGGAACCTCTCTAAATCTCTTCCGTAGTTCTTCAGTTATCTTAATGTACAGATTTCTCAAAACAATAAGGATGTGGAAGCAGAGCTTCCTTTTTAACATTTAATTTTTAAATTTCCCTACTTTTCTGGAAAAGTTACAGCATTTGTAATGCATGATATAAATAAAACGGACGGTGAAAAAGTCATAAATGCTAAGTAGCGCTTTTGGTTGGCAGTCCTCGTTGAGCAGATGGGTTTCTCCCCGGACAGCTTGGCTCGCGAGAGCCTCATCGGGCACCGTTTTTGTGTGCAGGTAGCCGAGCCCCGAAACAAAGCTCCCATCGAACATTAAGGCTGCGCTTAATAAGATCGTAGTTTAAGATGCACTGTGCTGGGAGACGTTTACATTCCAAGGCCGGCACCTAATGCTGCAGCCCTGGGCCCGGGCAGACCAACATCTGTCTTCTGTCTCGATTGCCTTCCCCGGCAAAGTGTGCGCCGGCACATGGACCTGACGCACGTCTGCTGCCTACCTAGTCGCCTCCACCCTGCTCCGCTCCGCACGGCCCGTTTTAATTAAATGACCCCGCGGCAGTGCTGGGCTGCTTGATGTAAGCGGAGGGGTGGCTGTCGAAAGTGTCTCTGCGGTAAACCGGGATCGTCGCGTGATCTGGACAACACTGCGAGATGTCTCCTCCTTGACCCGCTTCTATAACTTAGCTTAAGGCTAGGGGAAGTAATTTAGATTTAGATTTTTTTCCTCTTTGCGCGTCTGGCTGAACGTCTCACTTACTTTCTACGGTAGTTGTCTTAAGTGCAAGCCCCCCCCACCCCATTTGTAACCCATTTTCCACCAGAGCCACCTCCCAACCGTACGTGGGAATCGCCCCTTTGCCCACACAGGGGGTAGTTACGCCGAGGGCCAGTGCGCCCCGCTGACCAGGGTCCCACAAGGCTTGGCAGGATTAAGCCCCTTGGTGCCCCACGCTGCTCTTGTCCCTTGCCTCTACCCAGCTCAGGGCCCTGCAGGGAGATGCTCAGCTGCCACATGCTGAAGCATAGAGCAGAATATCTCCCGGTGTGCAGCAGGTCCCAGGGCGTAGGGAACCCTGTGTGGAGAACACCAGAGGCGTATGAGCAGGGTATTGCTTCTGTTGTAGTGAGCATGTGGTGAAGAGGCTCTTATGAATACCGAATCGTGGTAATTACAAAAGCTATTTCTTTGGCTTGTTTTGCTTTGGGAATTTCTTTCGATCCATCCAGCAGTCATGGTCCTGGATTACATTCTATATACTCCTCAGGACAGATAAAGCTTTGGTTAGAAATGGGGGTTGGAAAGTTTAACCCTAGGAATGGTAGTGGACGTGTGAAGGAAAGCGGGCTGAGCGGGGATGCGTGCCGAAGAACCCGAGCCGGACGAACACAAGGCGTACGTGTCGGCGCGTTCTGACCGCCCTGCATGCTGCGTGCCTGCGACTATGACCGGCGAATGGGGTTGATCCGCTTCTGAAGGGGATGAAGAGCGGGGTCTTCCTCATATTCTCACAGCCACGCATACAAGCCATTCTAATGTAAATCCCAGACAGACAGACAGCTTTGAGCCAGGCCCAGCTTTCTATTATTATTCACCTTTAGAACTGAAGGAAAACGTGATGTGTCCTAAATAAACTCGATGTCCTTTGCTTGAGGAGGTTTGTGATTAAGCTGTGGGGTTCGGGCTTGCTTTGAGAATAACATCATTTTTGCGAAGGTAATTAGTTTCTGTGAAATATTTTTCCCAAATAACGCATTCGTGGACATTTTCCTAAGACAGAGTCCTTAGCTTTCATCAGAGGCTTTTTTGCAAGGAAAAGTTTAGGAAGTTCTGATCAGACCATAGGGGAAACCTGTGCGATGCCCAAACATCATTTATCTGTCTGATCTTGAAATTGAAAGTAACATTAAAGCTTGTGTTGTTTTCACATTCTGGAAGGTTACTGTCCCATCCAGGGTGATTCTGGGTTGGGCTCTGCAACTGTGACCAGGAGAAGGCAGTTAAAGATGATGGAAGGATGGATTAAAGTTTCCTTCTTTTGTAAATGCATTAATAAGGAAAAAGTTAGTAACCTTAATGTTAAAATGATACGTCATGCAGGAACAACCAAAGAAGCTTGTAGGGTGTAGAGGCAGCACACGGCGTAGTAGAAAGACCCGTCGCTCTTTTAGTCATTGTTGGTGAGGCTTGGCGTGGCTATTGTCACTGTAAGGCTTTGGGATGAAAGTGAAGATAAATCAGTGCCTGGTAAGAACTGTCCGGCGTGGCGGCCGGCAGGTCTGACGAAATGTTGGACGGAATTCGGCACAGGGAACTGGATCAAATGCTCCATGCTGTTAGTCTGCTTGATGGTGCTGTCCAGGCTTCACACCACGCAAATAATTTCCGCACGATTTTCATGCTGCACTTTACATTCCATGTACTTGCGTACAACGTTTCTTGTTTTTAGTCGGCATTAACAGCCAAATTGACTGTATTGTGTTGGAGTGGAGTTGGATGATCAGCAACTGAGAAAGAAAATAGTAAAGGAAAGAATGAGCCACTAGAGATGAATAAAGGGGCACAGCCAAAAGTGTTCTTCATTTGTCTCGCCGTATGCATCCATTAATTTGGTGTGCATCTGAGGATTAAAATATGGCCCTTATTGTTTGAATGTTTTTCAGTGTTGGGGAGAAGTTTTTTTACGGCATATATGACCTGCAGCCAAACCGATTTTGATACATTCATATTTTAGTACGCTTGCCGTTTTCCAACTTCGTACAGCCGAATATGTGTCTGCGTTAAATTGAGTCAAATGTGAGCCAACAACTGCTGGGGTAGACGTTTGCGTCTCGAATGGCTTTGCTATTGTCGGACGTCCTCTTCGCACCAAAACGTTCCTTTTTGAGGACCCCGCTCCATCCGAAGGGCTGACTGAAAGCCACTCGTGTGTATAGCTGGAAATGAAAAAAAACTTGTTTAAAGATTGGAAAGGAGGAGGGAAGGGAGGGACGGGCGCCAAAAGATGAAACGCTTGTGGCACGTCAGGTGTGTGATTTTTAAACTTCTCCTGAGGGCGGAATAGCCGAGCAGATAAGGCCGGCCTTAAAATGCCATGCCGGCTCCGAGAGGAAATTAAATTTGACTCCGAAAGGACAACTCTGACATGGCCAATTAATAATTAAAGTAGTTTTTACTTTAATGAGCTGTTCAATTACCAAGTTGTCCCTTGAGAAGATGGTTTATGGTGTTATCGCACGCGTTGCTCCTTCCACGGCTGGTTTCTGTCATCATTTTAGGGCCCGCACCATGAATGAGGAGTTGCAGTCCCCATTAACCTTACCCCCACATGAGTGCTGAAAAATGGCTGGCTGGAGCACCGTTCACCAAACACCCCCCTCGCCCGGTGCGTCCCTTCCCTCTGTGTGCTGAGCTGTCGGTTCGCCCAAGAACGATGGAATGACATGTGCGCATGCACATAATGTAGTATTTGGAGTTAAAACACCCGGTGTGCACACGATGAAACTGAAGTGCGGCATGTGTTGAAGGAATGCATAAAAATGTATATAAATAATAATCTGTTCTTTTGCGTTTACCTTGCTGTCTCCTAGAGGCTAAAACAGGTTTTTAATCTTATCTGAGGCTTAACACGAATATAATGTGCAATAAGTCATGTTGCTTTTTCCCCTCGATGAAGTGATCGTAGTGATCATGCAGTAAACCCCTCTCCTAATTTTGACATCTGCTGTAGCTGCTTCTGTCCCCCCCCCCTTTTATCATGGAGGGAAATATTTCAGCAAAGCAGCACCGCTGACTTGTTTACCATATAGGCAAAATGGATGTGATAAGCGCCAGAGCCCTGTCTCGTACGATAAAGGGAGGAATTGTTTATTGAACACATTTCAAATATGTGATTTTCATAAAAGAGGCTGCGTACCAAATGCGCGAGATGGGCCACGGAGTCCATTGTGGGTAGTTTAAGCCGCAACTGGTCTGCCAGAGTAGTCTCTAAGAACCTTATTAATTTCCAAATTGAGATCTTTCCGTTTGGGTTAGTAATTCCTCCTAAAAGATCGGCTTTGGGTTTAGCATTGTTGGGCCTATGAAGTTTGAAGGTGGCAGGCTTCCAGACATAAACAAAAAGCGATTGTCTTCTTAATGGGTTTACAATCCCGTCGGTTGAGAACCTTTTATGCCGGAAGCTTTGACAGACTGCTTCCCTCCCTCCATTTACGACCAGACTTGGCCTGAAGGACCCTGCCTCCCCCTCCTCCACGTGAACAGTACTGGTTTGCATCAGGCAAGGTGTTTCAGTTCAGTGCAACCAACAGGCACGTGAACAGTACGCAGCCCCCCCTTGCATTTCTCGTGGCAGTTGTTTAATCCATACTGGGATTAAACGTGGGAATGCCGATGTTGTGAGCAGTTCTGAAGGGGTATCTTTGCCGGGCATCTGCGATTTTCACGTGGAGGGAGGAGATCTGTGTCACGGGAACTGTGACGGATGTTCCGGACCAGGTCATCCCGAGGAGCACGCGTTAATTTATTTTTAATGCACCCTTTAAGAGCAGTGCCAGGGGAATATGAATAATTCTAGAGAGACAGCAGCAGCAGCAGCAGCCCCGCGTTGGCTGACCACGAGCAGTCCGTGTCCTGAATTGCCAGGCACCAGCCCTGCCCGCACTGTGCTAAAGTACACAAATGTGGCTCTTGCGCTGGCCTCCGTGGAACAGCGTTAAATTGCCAGCCAACTTGTTTTGGATTCATCACCTCGGCCGCAGTGTGAAGAGTGTTGCTGCTTTGTGAGTTGAGTGTGTGAGAGCGGAGCTCCCGCATGAGCCCGGTGTCAATAGTATGAATAATTTGAGCCAGAAGCAAATGGGCGCCTCGATATCGTGACGTCTGCGTCCCGCTCACAAATTCTACATTCGGAGCGCTGTTGGGTTTTCACCTTGTGAGCTAGCACGTAAGAAATTAGAAAGACCTTCTGGTTTTCATGGTGCGTGAAAGGGTTACTGCTGAGTGTCTTAGCTGGCTGTGGCCATAGCAGACGATTGCGCCGGGGTTACTTTGCCTGTATCGATTTGGCCGGTCCCCTGCAGTGCCCTGTTTTGGCTCAGACTGACTTACTCTGAAGCCCTCTGAGGATTAGCTAATGAAATTAGTGCGCCATAAAGATGATGATGATGATGACCCCATCTGTCTGCTGGCACCATGAAGTGGAGTGCAGTGATGCTGTGGTCCGTTGAGACCTGCTGCCCGCCCTCCTGGCTTCAGCTCTTATCCTTGGGTAAAAATGCACAGTTATGATTTTAATGCATCCCCTCTGCTGTGCACTTAAGCAGGACTGTGACACTGGGACCAAGAGTTGGTTGGTTGGTTGGCAGCTTGAAAAGTTTTAGTTGAACACGATGGCGAGCAAAGCGATTTGCTTATCACTTTTATATGTAGCTACTCATGAAAAGGGGCCTGGAAAAAATCACAGTCTTGGACTAAATGACTACATTTTGAGAGTCCTGTGTGACTCTCTTGGTTGGTGAAATGCACTTTTGTTTACTCTGATGCTCCTTTGGAGAAACACGTCTGCTAAACGAATAAATTTAAATGTGAGCAATCCTGACAGCTCTGTAAGCTGGGAGGCGGTGGCAGCAGCAGCAGCACTTTTTGGGGAGCAACACAGTGGAACAGCACTGTCCCTCTATCTCCTTCCCGTTGAACTGCTCACAAAGACCAGGCTGGCAGACTACCCATCCCTCAGGTGAGCCAGGATCCCTTGGTCCCTTGGCAGGGGGTCCTATGACACCTTGTGAATAAGAAAGCACAACAAAGAACCATAGCTAAAGCTAGAAGTTACCATTTGCTGTCACTATCTGTTGACTTGACTTAATAGGGGCAAATCCTTATATTTCTTACTCGTATTTTGTGCATGTGAACATGGATGTGAACGTTACTGATGCTGCTTCTGTTCCCTGCAGCATGAAGTAAACGCAAATGTGCATTCGTGCAAATTTTTTGAAATTTTTTGGTTTATATGATGCTGCTGCTCTGTCAGAGTTTGCCTCGTATTTTACACTTGTGGGATCGGCCTGGGTCGCTGCAAGCCTGCACCGGACCAGCACTTACCGGTGATGGATGGGTGGAGCAAGTACGAGGCAGCTTATTTTTGTTTTGCACTGCGGTCACTGGCCTTCCCGTATATGTTAATGTTCAAACTTGTTGCCTGCTGAAGTGTGCAATTTTCCCTCCACCTTGTGCTGCAGTCGCTTGTGCTCCTGTGTATTAGACAATTTGGAAAAGTGGCTTGTAGACTGAGAATAATGTAATGCGCTTGTTTAATAATCCCTTATCTTTTCCTTTTAGGTAAGCACTTTCTTTCTGCCTTTCTGGGTAATGACTGGGGTCCTGTCGCAGCTGGAGTTCCACTGTTCACGTTGACATGCTCGAGGACCAATAAAAGGTGATGTACCGCACACTTGGAACACCCGGGGCATAACCAACAGGTAGCGTGCTGGCGAATTCTGCTGACACGCCATATTTTGCACGTCGGAGGGAAGAACGCCTGCTAGGTGCTGTCTCGGCACCTGGCTCTGGCGCATGTTGCCAAAGGACCACGAGGTGAAGCGCAGTCCTGCGTCTCTCTGAAAGTGTTTGCATTCATCTCTTCTCCTAGCAGCAATTTTGTGTACTTCTGACCTGCAAACTTAGTGGCTGTCAAACCTGTCAAGCATGCTATAGATCTAGAACAATCTGTGCGCTCTCATAGTGAAGGAAGACCGTGTCTTTGGGCTTTTGTGTACAGTGACATCAAGCCGGCCGGCCTGCCACGGATTGACCAGGCCATTGTACGTTCTCTAACTTATCGAAAGAGATTTTTTTCCCCTGGACCTTGAGAGCAGATGGCACAGAATTGCAGGAGGCAAATTATTCCTCCTACCACAATCTGGGCCCGTAACTCACTGCCCACTGCTTGAATTTAATGGGAATAGTTTTGCAGAGTTCAGTTAAGCTCCAGCTAACTGCCTATAATTTCTCTCCTGTCTAATGCAAAAAAATCACTCCGCAAAGTGCTGACAAGCCTCAGATTGCCTTCATATTTCTCAAGCTCCCCTTACAAAACGAAAATGAGGAATATGTGGTGGCGTATCGTTGGGCTGTGCTTCAGCACCCCACAAGGCAAATTATAGGCGCAGCAAAAGCGAACAGAGACTTTAAAACATAAAAGTAAAATTTGAATATGGACAATTATATATAAACACAGAGGGTGAGTAAGATTTTCTTTTGTGCTCTTCCTTTCTCTTTATGGCTATTCCCTTCATTGTTGTTCCATATCGAAAGCAAAATTCACAGCCAAACTCTACCAACTTATCCCTTCATTTTGTCAGTATAAGGTTTGGATCTCTGTTTATCCCTGCGCAAGATGGATTGGCTGCAAAAGAATTTCTGTAGGATGGGGAAATGTGAAAAGAACAGCGACAAGAGGATTACTCTTCCTCTAGATGCAGGTTTGCGATAGCGCTGGCCTTCACACAAGGTTTGTTGAACTCATTGTTTACCGCGAGGCCGGCGTAGCAAGACGAGGAGTCTTCGCCTTAAAATCGAGTACGAAATTGTGCAAGAGGTCAGTGAAGTCTGCTTTTCTGTGAAGGCTTAAGGAGTTATGGTGAGCTAGTGTACATCCATCTCCCGCGTTTGAAGGTGAAAAGTGCAGTAACCTTTTCCTGCTGGTGAAATGTGTCTTCCGGCCTTTGGGGGGGGGGTTCGCTAACATGACAATGGCAGAGGGCTTTGTGATGCACCAGTGCAAATGCTGTCAAGTTGCTTGTTGTTGTTGTGGGTGCTGCGGCTCCACCGAAACACTCGTGTAATCTCTTTGTCTTTCTCGAGTGATTGTTTCGAGCAAGACGCCGCGCTTTGGTCTCCTGGATGAACCGATGACGCATCACGTTTTCCTTATCACTCTCAAATTCATTTGTATCTCAGTTGCGTGTCTAATCAGATTTAAATACAATTTTTCCCAAGGCCAGAATCTTAACCTCACAGGAACTTATTCCACTTGTGTGCTTTGTCTCACACCGTAATTTAGGCTGCTTTTATTTTGCCTGAAACAGTTTAGTTGACTCGACAGTGGTCCAAGCGGAGGCACAGCCCAAATTTACAGTTGGCTTGCTGCATGTTGGCACAGCTGTTTTTGTCAAGACACACATGGACATTTGTTTGTGTCGAATTTAATGTTAGTGTATATATAATACATTTTCACTGCATAAAGCACATAGATTAGTTTCCCTTTGAGTGTAAATTTTCACAATAACTTGCATTTTTCATTTGCTTTAAAGATTCTTCGTACCAGCTGTTATGGCTCCATAAAATGTGTTGTGCTGATTCGTATTGACAATCCAGTGCATATTGACTTGGCTGGTGCAGTTACCAGAAGGTTTGCAGCCTTCACATTTCATATTCATATCAAGTGTTAACTCGCTAAAATATTGTCTGTGAAATTTTTGTGTATGAAGGCTGTAATTTTTACCCTTAGTAGTGTTTATGAAATACATATGTATATATTGCTTAAGTTGAGTTGCTTTAGGTTAGATGAAGGAAGACCAAAAGCAAATTGATATGTACGGCTGACATCTTGGAAGACATTTGTTGTGCCAGAATGCTAAATTCAGTGCACCAACAGATGCGTCATAACACTTCCAGCTGATCTCCCTTAATGTTTCCAGCAGATGATGAGATGTACCCCGACAACCATGCTGTAGCATTGTTTGGAAAGTTGCGATTTCTTTTTTTTTCTTAAGTAATTTTATTCATGAAGCCCAAATGAAAAACTTCACTGCTTTTGGTTTGCAAATGGAAGACTTTTGCAGTTGAAATGAGGAAGACTTGGACCGCAGCACAACTTGTGATTCAAGCTGATCTGTCCTATATATCCTCGCTCACTAAACATGCGGAATACATTGGATTGCATTTATATGTGTGATTCTTGCTGTTGGAGGGAAACATTAGATTGAATTGGGCCTAGTACAGGTCATCTGTTGAAATGGTAAATGAACAAAGGACTTTTAGTTGAATACGTTCATATCCGCTGGGTCTACAATAGAATACAGTGTGGTGCTCCACAAACAAAGACAAGTGGATAAAATGTTATGCTTGGTGTTTTATTTTTATGAATGAATGAATGAACATGTTGGTTTTGCCCTTAGCTATACAAATGTTAAAGTGTACATGACAGCCTATAGTAGTTATAAGTGCTTCTTGGGGGGCCTTGTGGCCATTGTTTTCTGCGCATTGAGCTCTCAGTGGGAATCTTCAAATCTTCTGCATACGGGCATCTGCCCAACAGAAATGTCAGCTTGGGCCTCTTCAGCGGTGCATCGATAAAGTGTAGTGTAGCTTAAGAGGCAAGTTTGTTCCTTTACAGCTAATGTATCCTGTAAGTCCCCTGTCAGACCTCTTTTTCAAAACAAATTTTGTACTCCTGGAAAATTATCCTTCACATAAGTACTTCTCTCACTAATTTCCAGACAGTGGAATCGATATGAGGAATGTAAACCTGCCTGATTTTGATTCTACTGGAACCGGAATTCATGAAACTGGGACCGTGAAAGCTGGTTTTGTGTACCCGGCTGTAACCCTCATTACTTACGGTGACATCTGTATGCAGTGGGGGTGGCCTACAGGATTGCGGGGGCCACCAGCAGTCACCTCCGAGCCTGTCGCATCGCGGCATGAAGACTGCAGCCACCCCATGCGAAAAGTTGTGGGCAACTTGCACCTTGCACATTAGAGGAGGTGCGTGGCTGTTTCTACCCATGCGGAGCTGGCTTGGGAGAGCCAGAAAGTTGACCGTTAGACCGCATGCAAACTGGAAGAAGCGCAGAGAAACGCGGGCTGCTGCGCAAAGAGCACCTGCCATAGGCAAATGCAGCGTGTGCGTTACATAACAATAATGCGGTATTCCATTATTTGTCTCTTTCCTGTGTGACGCAAATCTTACGGTGGCTTTGTTTGTCATATCCTGTCTGTGCGCCCGATTATCCGCTTGAGCCGAATGTCACCCACGCTACCGATAACATTAGCAGTTAGCGCTGCGGCCTGCTCGCCGGCACGTTGAGCTTCCAGGCCCCCTCGCATTTACTAGCCACGATGCAGTGTTCGTCTCCGTCAGTGCCTTTGAAGGCCATAAATCTACGATTAAGTTGCAGCGTAGCGCTTTACTTCACGCCGGAGTTTCTCCGACTCATCAAGGCAGAAACGGACCCAGAGCGGTGGCATGATGGGTAGAGACTTTAATCATCACCAATACCTCACTCATCAATACCGTATTAAAAAACAATTGCAGCAGCACTTCAAGCCCCCCGTCGCCATTTTTTTTCAGGAGCTGCTGCAAGTCGAAGACCTCATCACCAGAGTGGCCTCTGAAGAGATTAATCTCCTTTGTTTGCAGTCAGGCTGTACGATGGGAGATTTTAACCAGCCTGCTAGGGCATCTTTGCGTACTGCATCACGAGTGTCAAATTACATTTCGGCTCACGTCACGATGGGGTTCTGCCGATTCTTGCGTCGTCCTCAAGTTGTCTTGGGTCCCTGTGGTCATTTGAATCTCCTAACTGGTGCTGGATGGATATGTTTTGAGATAAATAACATATTTGGGGCCATTATTTAAATTTAATTTCATCCTCATTTCTCACACTTTGGATATCTGGTTCATTTAAATTTGCAAGTATTTCTAAGATGGGCGTTTGGCTTTAGGTGATACACGGAGGAAGGAGCAAGGGTCTGGGGTAATACACAAAGCTGAGCTAGCAGTGCTCCTTATGCTGCTATGCTTGTAAATAATCCAGAGGTACGCTGGAAGGACCGGTTCCAGTTTCCTTGTTTCCTTGTTTTCAGTGTTTAATTTGAATCGTGAACAGTTTCACCTTCATCTGTCAGGGTAAGGCGGCACCGAAAGGAATGCATAGTTTCATCGGATCAGGATGGATGAAGATTGTCAAAAATTTTGCAACAAAATTTGTTTAGCAATGCCAGTCACTCTGAGGGTCTTAGAGATGCTGCTGCTGCTAATATTTTTTTTTATTTGACCATTTCTGAGAAGCACAGAGCAGAACATATTAGTTTCCTCTTAAAGAAATTGATCAGTTTAAAATTGCAAAAGCTAAGAACAAAGGAAAGCACAAATTATAATAATTGTGACATAATGAATGCTGTATTTCCAAAATTTGTCAGCGCAGAAGAGAAATGTTTACTTTTCATTTGCCCTTTTATTACTTAGGTACTTGTAGACTAATAAAAATAAAACGTAGTTCTCAGCTTGCACTCTCATTTTCAGAACTCCTAAAGTGTGCAGCGAATTCAATGAGCAGTTATAATCAAGGAGAGTCAATCGGAAGGGGAAAAAGCAGAAACGTGGGGTTCTTCTGGCACCGGCGTTGGCGACGTCGGCTTGCAGAAAAAGGTTGGTTGGGTAGCAGCGAGGCCAAGCACAGCGCAGGTTTTGACGTCAACTTCAGGAGTGATGGACACAGTTTTTTGCTGAAGCTGTTCTTTTTTAAACGTGCGGTGCAAGAAGCAGGCAGGTCGCCGAGAACGTGCGACTTACAAGGGTGGACATTGCGCACACCTGCCGGTGCACACCTGCGATTCGCAAGCCAGCAGCCGTACGTCCGCAGCACATCGCAGGGAAATATAGCCTGACGCCGGCCTGCCGGGTTCGGCCCCGTAAGGCCACGAGGCGCAGCCCGTGCTTGTGGGAGCAGATTAATTCGAGGTGAATCTAATCCTGTTTTGTCTTTCCTTGGGAGAGTCTGTTGTGGGGATTTGACCGAGAGCTTGACAGCAAATTGAAGACAAGCATCAGTGAAGGCGGTGAATTCCGGAAGCGAGAGAACGGCGCACAGCTTGGAAGTTTGCGTTCCATGATACGACATCTCAGAAAATGTTATTCGGTCGCTGCCGTCGTACGGCACGTGGGGTGCGGGGAGAGCCGACTTTCATCTCACTGGGATTTACAGCGTGCCTGGTGACACGCACGTTGACGTTGTAGTCGTGTTTCTGCTTCATTTCATTTGGGGGGGGGGGGCGTTTATACGTTTTAGTTTTTCCGTGCAGTTTTTGTTTGCGCAACTTAGGGATGTTCATTTTGAACAAGAAGGAAATACGTACTTCTGAGCGGTTTGAAGAGTGCAAGGCCAACCCTTGGCCTGCGTTAAAAGTTAAGAAGGAAAGGTTTTCACAGGTCTGCGTACACTGATTTTTCTACACAGAATCAACAACTTTTACGACCGTTTCCACACTTTTCAAGGGTGTTTTGAAAACGCTTTGCAAGTAACCATCCTCCACCTCCAAGTAAAAGCCGTGGCGAAGAGCTGGTTGAGGGGTCTGGAGGTCTGTTAGGTCTCTCTTCATTTATAATGCATTAGCAGGAAGGAAGGAAACTCCCTTTGCAAACACCCAAACCTCTCGGGGGACGGAGACATGGAGAGGGCGACAAAAACTACATAAGTAGACTGGGGACTGAAAGCCAAACGCTTCGTAAGCTAAGTTCCCAGGAGTCATCCAGTTTTTGTGGAGGTCACTATGTGTCCCTGCCCGGTTTATCACCGCCCTTTGTCCCTCTTATCTGAATGGCATCAGCAAGGAAAGGTGATGCCGACCGCATTAACATAACGACGGGACCCCATTGTGTGCCCAGGTGATGATAACTCCATGCTGATGGCAATCGGGGAACGGCAGGGTCGAGCTGCAAGGAAGGGATGTGACCCACCCCCCCTTCACCTCACCAGCTGCTTTGCACAACTTCTTTTTCTGCAGAGCGCTGCTGAATTTCAGATGGCTTCGCGAGGAACGTTTGCAGCTCGTGCCCGGTCACTTAGCCAGTTCCCCGCCACTTCGGCCGAGGAGCTGCATGTTGCCACTATGAATGTTACCATGAGTACCAGACTGGGTTGCGCGCAAATAAATGTTTCATGTAGAACTTGGACCTCTGCAGAGCTCCGCTTCATTTATTCATAAGCCGTGTGACTGTGTGGATGCCAGCAGATCTTCAGTACCTACAACAATTAGTCTCGTTCTGGACGCGCTTCTGAGCCGATGGCATCCGAACAGAGGGAATCTCTTCTGGGGAGCAAGTGCGTTCCCTGTAGTGAGTCACAGTTGCACAAGAGACTGCATCGTGAGACCGGCTACGAAGTGCGTAAACAAACAGATAATGATCCAGCCGGTTAAGCTGTCTGGGACTTGACACCTTTCTCCACGCGGCTCGGGCTGGAACCGAGGGGGGAGCCATTAGTCGCTTCCCTTCTGTAAGACTCGCTGCAGGATGCAGGGTGAACTCGTGAGCACCAGACGCTCCCGCTTTTTATTTTCATCTGTTTGTGGGAAGAGCTTTTTGTAAGAAGCACGCTTTCTGTTTCGTAGGAAGGCGTTAAAAATTGCACCGAGTATTCTGTAACATTTTGTGCCCCCAACCAATTGTTCTACAGCTGCCAACAGAATATGCATGGCTTGAGCTCTTTGGCTCAGATTGCCCCTGGTTCCTTTGGAGGAGGAGAGTCCGGCGTGCGCCGCTCGGTGCTGCCAGTAATCGGCCTTTGACAGAGACGTCAGCGAAGTTCCTACTGTGCAAAGTTCTACATTTATTTACCTGTTGCTTTGAGGATGAGCCCCATGTCAAGGCTGGGATGAGAGTTATTCAAGGCTGCCGAAGGAATTGTGTTGGCTCTCCCGCACTCAAGAAGTCACGGCGATGTGGAATTAAAGCTGTAAGACCATTTAATACGGGAATAATCAGCGTATTGTGGCAGAAGAACTCATTTCCGTGTTGGCTCATTTATGTGACTAATTTTCTCATTCCTCCATCGCTCTGCTCTTTGTTGCTCGAACAGTTAACTTCCTCACACAGGGCCAACCACAAAAGAACCGCGGACGAATTCGCTGCGAGTGCAGAGCATATTAAGGCTGTCCATATTGTGGTCGGTTTTGTCATCTGTTAATGTATTTTTTTTTTTTCTTTTTCCCCTCCTTCCAGCTTTCTCATGAAAAGCAGGCACGGACAACTTTTGCATGTGTTAAAATTGGTTTCTTTGGCTTTCCTTGACTCGGGCAGGTTTGAATCCCATCTCCTAAACGGTGCCCTTGACCAAGGTACTTAACACTGAACTGCTCCAGTAGAAATTACCGAGCTGTGTAAACGGGTAAATCTTAGCTTCACGTTGTAAATTATTTGGCAGAAAAATGTCAGCTAAATAAAAGAATGTAAATTTGAGGTGCGTTGTGCTTATTGGATTGCTCATAAATGTCTCACGTATTTGTGTGCTCGTGTTGGCTCTATGTTGCTTGCTGATCTTATTTAGTAAGACACAAACTTTCCTTTTTGCTTGCTTGTGTCAGTCGTGTTGCCGCATTGTGTGCGGGCTCGCGCAGTTCGGGATGTTCATAGCTACAGACATAATGTGAAATTATCTTTGTTTTGCTTCGATGTAAATGTCCAGCGAAAGTGCTTTGAACCAGCAGAAAGTGTTGTACTTTGTGCGTTAAAGTGTTCATTATGTGTGAGGTCTTAAAGTTGAACTTGAGCTACAAGTTCTTTGGTTAACTAAACAAAAGAACGCCTTGACGTTTTAGTCATCAGAGAGGCTTCCAGCACGCAGAACAGTGTTATCTAATGGAAAAGACAATAAAGGAAACAATAGCTTGTCAAGTGTGACACTTATTTGTGAGATAGTGGCGTGGATTTGTATTGCTGCTCATGCTCTCTGAGCCGTATTTGCATAGTTAAGCGGTATGTATTGCTGGCTCCATCTTAGATCATTAATGCTGAACAATCGTGAATGCCGAGAGATTATGAATGTGTAATGCATTTCAGCAGTGAGGATTCATCCTTCATTATTGAGTTCATACCCAAAGACTTCCAGTGCAGCATTGTTCATCGCTCTTATTACAGTGAGCTTTTCACGGCGGTGTCCGCAAACTTGGCAAAGCATTTCACGCGAAGGGCTCTGCGGCGTAACATCCGGAGGCAACTCCGCCAGACAATCGCTAAAACGAAAAGGGATTTTCTTCAGTTGCCTTTACATGCTTTACATGCAGTTTAAATGTTCCGCATTTTTATTTTTCCTCTGTTTATTTGGTCGTCCCTTTAAGAGTAGATTCCCCCGAGAGATGAGATGCCCCTGAAACGCGTAACGCTCGCAAATTTACAAGCGCGTGGATGGCAAAAGAACCATCGAGCTGCATTACAGGTCAACGGTTATTTGCCTGCTCATCTTTCATACCGTGATTGTGAACAGTGCGTTTGCATCACAAGTATGTGTCACATATTTGCTGAAACGGCTAAAGGGCACTGCGGTTTGAGAGCTTCTGGGAAGACGGTAAGCTGATCATAATTGTTGTAAAGGTATTTTCATTGCAGGCTGAGGGTGACTAACATGGTAGTGGACACAGTAGGCACACAAGGTTACTGTATTAATCACTCTGAAATGAAGTACATTTAGGCACGCGAGTTAATATTCAGCTCAATTCAGGTTATTTTTTATAGGCCGCTCTTTTCACACAGTGACACGGCGCCGAACAAAGAATCAAACACGTGTGGCGGAAGTAGATGTAACGGCTGTATCGGAAACCCATGCATAGGGTAAGCAGTGCATTTAATTTAAAAAAAAAAAAAAAATGAAGTCAGCTGGCAACTGAGGAGAGGAAAACAAGCAAAAAAGAAAAAGTAAATTCCCAACACAAGGTGAGGGACAAAATAAACCTCTGGGAGTCCAAGTATCAGTGGCACCCTTCTCCTCTTTGGTATTCTGGGTAGGAGAAGAGAGCCAGTGGTTGGAAGATGTGGCAGAAGAGAGATGTGGAGTTAATACAGTACATATCACCTCAGATGGAGGTTCTCGTGGCATTTTTTTGGGAATAATAATTTGTACTGGGTGCATTCCAGTTTAACATTTTGCGAGTGCTGTATATGAATTATCAGGTGCAGTCTGCTGTACCCCATATATCTATATATCTGTGTAGGAGCTGCTTGAGTTCCGGAGGACGGCTTGGTCAAAAGTGCAGCAGTCGGTAGCACAGTCCAGCTTTGCAAAAGGGTTGGAAGTGAAGCTGCCACACGAGGATGGTTTTCCTATTAATATTTTTTGCTTTAGGAGCCAACAGTTAAATGCGCAAAAGCCCACTGACTGTGCGTTAACCATCTCTCCAAAGGCACGCACGAACATTAACGCACCGAATTCATCCCCCTTCTTCATAAGGAAACGGGGTTCCGGGTTCGATGTGGCTCCTGCACCACGGCCGCTCGTCGCCGTAATTCGGTTCGACGACAAAAACGTTTTGTGTTGTGCAGCGTGGGGGCTTGAGTGCGGACCCTCTTTTGTATGTAAAGAAAGGGGGGGGGACTTTGCTTGCTTGACTTGCACCGTTTTCTTCCTACCTCCTTTCTTTAGGCTTATCGCTTTAATGTCTTGAGAGATCTGCCTTTTGCTGCCTCTAATTATCGGTCGGCACGGTTAGTCCCCACCCGCGGATCCATAGCTTTTTTTAATCGAATAATTCACTCGTGCTTTTGTGCGAGCGCTGGTTTATTAAATAGTTAATATCCCCATTTAACTGAACATCAGTCTGTATTTACTGAGCGGTTAAGGCCAGAGATAGGGTGCATTTTCATTTAATTAAGACCTGGGATAATGGCTGCTGTATTTCAGCGTCACTTAGAAGCTGACCGAACCGAACGTATTCAGGTGAGCCTCTTCCCAAGATGCTTAGGTTAATAATTTCCCGTCCGAAATTTGTCGCGGATTAACTCTTTGATGGCGGTGAAATGGCACCGCTGCGGTAATCTTTACTGCGGCGTACGTGTTCATCATTACATTTATTATTTTATGTTTGGTGGGAGATCGGATGAATTAAATACATTTTTTTTCTGTAGCTGAAAACAGTTCCTTTGTTCTCTCGCTCGCTTTTTTTTAAAAAAAAATCATACATTCGAAAGGGGATCTGCGGAATTTCAAGTTTGATGGAAGTGTGTCTGAATATTTTAATGATGTCAGTCTGCAGGAGCTTTGAAACACGGCGCTCAGGCGTAACGTTGACCGCGTGTGGGATTTCCATATCCGTCCACCTTGCGCGACCCCCAACTCTTCTGGCCTTCGGAGGCTTTTTCACCGTGAACGTATTAATTAGCTTTAAATGTCGACGTGCTGTGGTTCTGCACCTCTTCCAGCTAAGTGATGGAAAGCGGAGCTCAGCCTGATGCTTTTTTTTTTTTTTTTTTTTTTTTTCTCCCCCTGCCGAACGCTCCCCGCTCCGGTACGCAGGGCGATCCGTGTTTTGCCGCCTGCCGCTCCGCTCTGTCAGATCTGCTCCGCGCAGCCGGGTCTCCGGAGCGCTCCTCCGTCAGGCCGAGGCAGCACCTTCGCCCCGCCAGGCGCAGACGGAAAACGGCGGCAGCCTCGTTAGCTCCGAAACTCCTCCAGAGTTCCGACCGCCGGTGCCCGACGGGACTCCGGACCGGGACCTGCGCCGTGGGGTGTGCAGCGCGGTTCAAATTAACGGCGGATGAAATAGAACCGTCGATTTTCAACAGCTGGTCCGGAGCTCCGCTTATTAATCCAGCTAGGATGGATTTGGGGGGTGTGTTCGGCAACTACTTTAAAAACGCTGCTTTTCTGCGTTCCGAGTTCCTGCACGTGCAGATCAGTCAACGTTTAAATTAATGCAGCTCCGTTTCAGGGTTTCCCAAAACTGGCTGCCGTGAGCTGCTGCTCTGCTTGTGGGCAAAAGAGTCTACAGCCGCAGACGTCCTACGGTGTTAGAGGTTGGATGCGGACGCACGCATGCTTTAAACAGCAGTCGAGTAGGTAGATACCACAGTCGACCAAGCACAAGACTTCATGAAGTCAGTAGCTGGTTAGTTGAGCAAGGTGCTTAACCCAAAGTACTCGAGTGAAAAATACCCAGCTGTATGAAGAGTGTAAGTCGCTTTGGTGAAAAGAGTCACGTAGATGAATAAACGTGAATGTGAAGGAAAACGGTGTGAGAAACCTTCCGGGTATACAAATGTACACTGACCGCAGCCGATTTGGTGTCCAAGGCTGCAGATCCACTTTGAAAAGCAGAATTTCTAGCATTTAGATGCAGAATGACTTTATTATATGCGTTCAAGAGAATTATTTTGATTTAAGAACGATTAAAATTATTTCTTTGGTTTTTCGCTGCCCATGAAATGGTGAAGTCACAGCTGAAGCAAAAATGAGCAATTGGCTGGCGTGACCTTGATGTAAATCGCTGGGCTTGCGTCCGTCGTGTTTATGTGCCTTACCAAGCGCACTCTTGCCTATGTTTTATTAGGCTTGCAGGCTTCTGGAGTTATGAATGATGGATTGTAATGCCCTAACAAGAGATTTAAGGTCATCCTCCTACGTTGTCAGCTACAGACTGCTTTAGCAAAGTTTAGTCATGTTGAAGCATGTCATGTCATATCAGTGACGTATCAGGATAGCCTGTCATTCTGCATTTTATCTGTCTCTTAAAATATTAGTGCATGTCCTTATAGCGCAGTAGAGGTAAAGAAATCATTTGACATTTCTGTTGAGCCTATATCCTTAAAGGGCGCTTGTTTCAAAATTCTTATTTTGCTGCCACCGACGTGTCCACGTCACCACCCGCTTTGAAACTGAAGTTACGTTCAGCCGTAATGGTTAGTCGCTTTGTGAGGAGCAGAGACGGCAAGGGTATTTGGCGAAGCAGCCGGCCTTTGTCTCAGGCATTGGCGGTGCTTGCTGGGCCATTCTCATGGGCTTTAGTGTGCGGATTTCCTGCCGCCTGCAAGAAGAGGAAGGAGCCGAGCCACTGCACGGCCTCCTTCGCCTACACCCCTGCAGGTAGACAAAGGCTCAGCCCGTTCACTGCCCAATGACACAAAACCCTGATGTGCGCCTCCCTGGGAATCGAGCTGCGAATGAACCCCTGGATGGGGTCCCACACACATGCAAAGGGCAATTTAGGGCAACCACTCAACCTAAAAATAAATAAATATTTATGATTTATGTGTTTACTTATATCAGGCACGGGGAGAACGTGGAACCTCGACCCAGACAGATTTGAATCCCCCCAGCCCAGGTGCCGCGAGGCAGCTAAGTTACTCGCTTTAACATTTATTTTGCACGCCTCTTCATTTTGTGCAGTGCCGTGCTTTAGTTCAATTTCCTTGTTTGAGGACAGCACAGCGGGGCTCCTCCTGGGCCTCGACCTGCCACCTCCGTGGCTCAAACTCTGTGCTGGCAACCACCGCTCTGCGGTGGGAGACAAGAGTCCCGGTATGTGCTGTTTACAAGGCAGGCACTTTGACCGGCACGGCTCAGGTGCCTTGGCGCCCCTGTTGCCTGTTCTCGTTTCGGTTACATCTCTGCTTCGGACGGGGTAGCCCCGTGCTCGCTCCCTCGGCAGCCGGAGGCGATGCGGCGGCCCCGCCTTCTGGCTGCGGCCTCATTCGTCAGCAGATGATCAAATTCCCTCTGTGGTTCAAACCAGACCGGAGAGCACAATTACTCACTTGTGCGGACCCGGGACCAGACACGACACGCTGTCTGTTCGAATGTGCCGCTGCCGAGGAGACCGAATGCAATTAGCGGCCCGGCCCGGCCAGGCTCGGCCCGTCGCTCGGCCCGCCCGCCGCCCGGCTCCTTCGTTTGTAAGCAAGGCGGAGGCGCCGAGAGCTCGGTTCTGGAATACACGCAACTGAACGTATTTTGGCCGGGAAGCGAGGAGAATTGAGGACAAATGAAGAGAGAAACCGTCTTTGGCGTCGGAGTTGCATGCCGCCGCGGTCTGCTCCTGCGTGTTCTGGAGGTGTCACTCATTAGTGTTGTCTTAACCTTTGGCCCGTACAGCTAGTGTCTCCCACCTTAATAATGACTTCAGCTTTGAACTCCGGTAGGGAAGGCCCTTAGCTTTGGAGCAAGTGTGTTTTATACTAACTCATTTGTATTGCCAAAGGAAGTCGTGAATTAAGGTCATCTTCTCTGCCAAAGATCTCCCGAATTTAATGAGCACTTCTGTGAACAGTAACCTTTGAGATGGCCTTACGGATTACTGGGAGAAAACGATGGCTGTAGGTTCTCCAGCTTCATGCCGTGGCTGTGCGCGCGCGCGCACTCATTTCGTGGGCCCTCTGCTGAAGGAACCGAGTGAGTGGAAGAGCAGAAATGGATTTCTGGTTTGTCTGTTGGGGGGGTCCGAAGGAGGGTCTGCAGCGCAGCGGACCGAAGGGTTCTTGACAACCGACTGTGGGCGCAGCACTTGGAAGTTTCCGTAGCCAAGTGACACCAACTTGACAATTTCACAATATGTGTAATAAGGTTAAGGTAATACCAATTTAATGGTCCGGTTTCATCTTTGAACGTAACTGTCATAATCTGCCTGGGAATTAATCACTTTTTAGCAGTAGCCGCGGGCAGCGTTGCGGATCTGCGGCTTGCAGATACAGTGGGACAGACAGTTCTCTGATATTCCCCGCTTGTCAGTGCTTGGTGTGTCAGAACGCATCATCGAGAGCTCCCAGTCTTGCAGGTTCTCGGGTTTCTTACTTCGGTGCAACCACAGGTGCCGCGGACGGGCCGGCCTTTTCGGATTTTTTCCCCGCAAAGGCGTGCGACTCCCAGCCTCGAGCTTTGCTGCATATTGAGTTGTACTTAAAATTCTTCATCTGCCAGGTACGATCGCTGTGTAAATTAGCTGTGTTCTACGCAGTCCTCTAATTTGTTCAAGAGTTTTGCACACACTGGCAGCCACAGTTGTGGAAGAGACAGAAATATGAAGAGGAAGATCAGAAGGCTTTCCTTCAGTTTAAGGGAATAAATTTGCACATTGAGTTTGCGTGTGTGTGTGTGAGACAGAGAGAGAGAGAGAAACGAGATTAAACCGCTCTCCCTGCCAAACTCGTGCATCAGCTGCATCTCTGGATGGACGTTTGTGCACCACAAGTTGCTGCTGGTAACAGAAGTCAAAAATTACGGATTTAATTTCACAGGAATTTTAATTTCAATACCATTGTTAAGGGCCGTCGGCTGTTACGCGATTCTGACTTTGTCTCTATTTTTAAAGCCCGCAAGCTATTAAATCATCAAACAGTGTGGCACATTCTCGGGTAGGATTTGCTTTTATTTCTCTATTAGCAGTGTTGGTCACGAGATATTTCTGCATGTGGAAATCCATCATGTTGTCCCTGATGAACAGGTAGACTGTGTCCACCCTACTGTTACACGTTTGTACCTTATTATATTTGTAAGCCCTTATCTGATAGAAGGGTACATACTGTACATGGGCAGTGAACCGGGGAACCAGCAATGGCTGTATCTGTGACGTGTGTGGGAACGTCCTTGTGCTATCTTGCACTCTGCTGCATAGTTCCAGATGGATGGGGTGTCATGTGACCGGTGGCCAACGCTTCAAAATTTCAGGAGACGTTCGGCAGTGAAGTCTTTCTGTTCTCTGATATCTCGATTGGTTGTGCCGTATGACCCGTTCCGCTACGGACGTTAAGCAACCGTGCTGAGAGATGCAGGCTGAAACTGCGGTCATTTGGAAGGAAATGCGTTCAGTGCGCTGTAGGTTTTGAGCACGTTGGAGTTCATCAACGTGCAACTGACCCTCGCCCAAAAGGGAAGTGTGTACTGTATGTACAGTACCAATGATATTTTTTTAACTTAAATGCTGTTTTTAAAAACTGTATCTAAAGCTCTTGTTCTGTTATGCAATGCACTTTTGTTCTGCACTCAGCTGTAGGTTATAGAAAGGTTTTAAAAATTATTTCAGTGACCTGCTGTACGATCAGGCCGCCCGCATGCAGGTGTGACTGACGTGACTGCAGTAAATGCTCTGTGGAAAGACCATTACCCTGAACAGCTCATTACTTGAGCTGAAGCCGGGGTTTAAGAGGTCGATCGCGTGTGACTGGGCTGTTCTGCGTCTCAAAAAGTGAAAATACAGAAACATAATTGAAACCGCTGTTGGTTGTGCAGACGCAAGGTAAGAGCCGCGGCATCAACCTTTCGCCTTCTCGGTTTAGCAAAGCATAGAAAGTACAGTGTCGTTCTCTTAAATTTATTGTGCCATTACGTAATTAAGTACAGTAGCTTTAAAACGTGACAGAAGTCCTCTCCTCCGAGCTGGTGGCCTGCAAAGGCGGGCAGCACAAACGGGTGCTGTGCATAAAGGCCTCCGCTAAGCTGTTAATCACGACTGCTGGTTAACTGGTGATGGCCGTGGTCAGCAAACCATATTAGCCATACAATTCCTCCCGGGCAGTGGTAAAGCGTGGCTGAGAAGCGGTGACGTCCACGTGCTCCAGATGTTGCCGAGGTTGCCCGAAAACGCATTAATGGCTGCGGCCGTTCAGCTGCTCTTTTACCCTTTGGAGCTGTGCGCAGTCAGTGCGGGCAAAAGTGGCCGCCGTTTGGCCCAGCAGACCGCGTGGCCCGACGCACGAACGGCGTTCCGTCGGTAGCTACCACGAGCCGGCATCGCCGACATAATATTTGCCAAGCTCTCAAAGCAGTTTGTCTTATTTAAATAATCGGGTCGATAACAGGGCAAATAGGGTGACACGCAGCCTGGTGGCTGAGGAAACGTGCCAGGAAGGCTCATGCTGTTGTGCCCTCCGTCGCACCACTTAGCTGGAAATTACTGGAGAAAATATCCCACTGCATAAATGGATGTAAGTTGGTCCCTGGGACTAATGATAATAAAACATCTCTGCAGAACCTTTCAACCCGGAGCGCCGGTGCATGTCGGGTCTGCGCGGCGCTTGCTGGGAAGCAGAGCCACGACTGCACACGGGCGCCTGGTTCTGCCCTCGCAGGGCTCAACGGTGGCCCTTGCGCTTCTGCGAACACAGCTGCCTTTTCCAGCCTTTAACTCACTCTGAATATTGATTTTCCTCTCCGGTCTGCCCTTTGTTTCCACTCATTGTTTCAGTTCGCCATGAAATTACAGCAGCATTTGGCCATTAAAAGTAAACACAAAGTAAGATGAGCCTTGGCCGTACGTCTGCAGTACAGGTCAGTAGTTCAGCATTTTTGAAATACTAATTTTTCCACAATGAGCTGTTGATTCAATTTCATTTCTGTTCACATTAGACCATTAAAATCAGTTGAAAATAATCTGCATAGGCGTTCATATGTTTTCATCCACTGCAGTTTATTTCCAGTTGTTTTGTTTTATTTTTGTCAGTTACAGTTAAATGGTTTTGATGAACGTTTTAAATGTGATGTACAGATTTCTTGGTACAACAAATAAACCATTTGCTGCAATAAGAACGGCTTTGTGACGGAGACCGGGGTGCAGTTTGTGGAGGCTGAGCAGGCAGACTCCAGTTAAGGGGTGAGCCTGCACTTTTCCTTTCTTTTCCTTCTCTCCTGCATTCTAGACTCACTGGTGTGTTCTGATTTGTGGTTTTTTGTTTTTTTTTGTTTTTTTTTTAAACTTAAGGCAAAGTTAATTTTGCTGTTGCCCATCATCACATCACGTACAGTATGAATTATAAATAGTAAATCTTTTTTTGTTCCGTTCCTTTCGTACAGCAGTGTTTTACCCCCCCCCCCCCATCACTTTAACTTGCGATCATTTGGGAAGATGGCATGGCGCACAGTCAGATACATACTGTACATACATGATATTTATGTTACATTGTGTGTAAGTACACGCTTGTCTGAAGCAAAATGCTCTGCTTTTCAGTCGGACAGATAAGATCGGATTTGACCTGCTGGGTCGGTTATTAACTGCGTTAGCGGGGAATGGAAAGCTGAAGCCAGCGGTGTGTTCCGCCAGGTTCTTGAGGTGTTCACCACCATGGCCCGCAGAACATCTTCTTGCTCCTGCTGGTGGTGATGCTGCTTTCGGATCAAATCAAACGGCAGCTTCCTGGCGGTGGACTCCTCGCGTTGTCGGCCCGGAGCCGCACAGTGCGTAAATGTGCTGCTGTTGATGAGTGGGGTGGGAGTTGGTGCAGCCTGAAACCTAGCAGTCGGTAAAGAGAAAAGCAGAAGGCAGTAAACATCCTCGCGGATCGTTCGTACTCCAGTCAAGTCGCAGCCAGTGCTAATTTAGGGGTTAAAGCCATCCAGGCCCTGCCTCTCCCAACACGGCATCCTAATCCTCTTAAAGGAGGCACGTATCTCTTGTAGGACCTGCTGTGGAGAGGGCGAGTTGGACTCATGGGCCCAGGATGCCTAGTGTGAGGCGGCAGTGACATTTTGCAAGCAGGCCAAGCTTGAAGACATAAGAATAATGGGGAAGGTCTGAAATAAGCGAAGAAGGCTGGCTGTAATGACCGTGTGCTGCTGGAGCAGCAGGCCGCCAGAGAAGTCAATGTCCTGGCCCGAGCTCCAGACAAGCCTGACGCTCATAAATACAGCCTAAAATGCTGGAAGGGGATGAAGCTGCAAGCCTTTGCAAGCACTGTCGATTCGGAGACAGAGCCAACCTCAAGATCCAAACTTGCACCCTAAGAACTTGTACCCAGCGGGCAAAGTACACAAAGGGACCGATAGACGTTTTGGAATTCTGCAGGAGGATGCGTTGGCCGACGTTCCCGAGCAAACGTGCGCTCTTACCGGACATCTTGGCACGGGCCTGGATTGTCGGTAGTCCTTACCGCCGAGTCACGAGCGGCGCGCGCTGCCGTCAGTGGCGTAACGCAGCGCTGCGTGACTCTCTTGTACACAGTGCCTCCTTGTATAAAACAGCTTCGCTTTGCCCCGTATCCTTAATCTGAGGCTGGAGACTGTTGGATTAAAATAACTAAAAATTCCCAGCACGATCATCAGATCGTTCCTCCTTGTGAATTAAGAGAGACGCTTTAAAGTCCCGGAAAACAGCAGATCCCGTGTTCGTCACTTGGCCAGAAGCCATTGAACAACAGCGAAATGACTTGGATGCATTTACCTCCTAGCCTGAGTGGGGATGAGTGCTTTGGTAATGCAGAGCGGGAAAGAAATGTAAAATCACTCAGGGGGGTTTAGTTGCTCCGCAAATGTGTACTCAAAAGGGTGCAGGAGGATGTTTGTGCTTTCTCCTATGAATAAAGAGCGTTCGGAGTGGGCGAGCACTTCAGAAACGGGTAGAAATATTCATTACTCATCTCCAGATTTGCATTTAGAGGAGAAATCGGAGGACTGGACTCGAACAAAAAGAAAATAGCAATTTGCTGTTTTAAAGCCTGGCAGTGCAATGTAGAGCGGCCTGTATTTGCATAATAAAATAATCAGGCCCGTGATTAAAAGGGGAGACGCGAGCTGGAGGTACAGTAAACGCGAGGAAATAAACTCGTGCGCTGATTTATGGCGCCGTTGAAAAATCGCTCGGGTCTAATGTCCTCGCTGCTCGCACGCCGAAGCGAATCGCACGGACAAACGCCGCACGGGATGCCGAAGTCGGGGCCGAGCCTCGTGCGCCGGACGTCGTTTGCTGCAGGCAGACGCCGCGCTCCGTCCCCTGTCTGAGCGAGCGGCGGAGGTGGGGCTGTTTTCAAGCAAGCGTGCGGGATGAGAAATGCATATTTCATAGGAATGGCAGCAAAGGCAGGAGAGATGCTGCGAGCGTAGCCTGGAATTATGCGCCGCGTTCGGTCGGCATTAACGCGTCCGTGGAAGTGGGTCCGTTGCTGTCGTGTACGCTTTCTCCTCCACGTCTGTTGCATTAAGGGCACAATGAGACGGCGGTGCGCGATGACGGTGTTTGCGGGACAGATGAATGAAAGCTGCGGCCGCTGACAGGAGCGCCGCTCATGCGGCCGCTCCCACGGTCTCCCAGGAAAGCTGTCAGCCACTCTCCTGTGCGGAATGGCCCGGCGCCGCCCAATTACCGGATGCAAACCAGGGCCGCTCCCTGCCCCGGCGCTGGGTGAAGTCCACGGCCTGCGAGATCCACCTGTCAATTAGTGTTGGGGCCCCGTTCTGGCCCAGCTTGTACCCCTCTCCACACCCACTGGCGCTCTTTCCCCTTAACCCCCGTGAGCCCTGCACTCTTGGGCATCCGTGTCAGTGCCTGAGTGAGAGAAAAACGTCTGCGCTGGGATTCATTACCGAGGCTCTGGGCCGCCTGCTCTGTCTTGCTTACAAGGTTTCGGTTACATCGGCATCGGAGGGTTGGCTTCTCGAGCCTGCAGGGGCCTTTCCTACCGCCCACCCCACCCACACACGTAGCACGAAGCTGCAGGCTTGACCACGGTTTGCCTTGACACCTTTGATCAGGTGTTATCAGCCACGGTGGGCAGAAGTGACGAAAATGACAAGTGCTGGCATTCCTCGAGCACCCGGGTGGACCGGCTCTGTACGCCCACGCCCTCCCCGCTCGGTTCGCTTGCTTTTTGCACTGGTTTTGCATTAACAAATAAGGGGAACGCAGAGCCTGGCGGTAAGGTCTGACTAATTGCTCAATTGCGCGTTTGCCTGTTCCGTCCGTGTCCATAATAATAAAATCTTATATAAGATTTTATATATATGTATATATATTTATTTATTTATTTATTTAATTTTTCCCTGTTCCTATTACCAGCCACTTTGCACAAGTGGTGTCCATTAATGTGCCAAATTGTCAGTCTTTGAAAAGCGAGTAAAACGGCAAATGGGAAACTTAGGGTTCAAGATGGTGGGGAGAGAAAGAAGCGAAGACAGAAAAGCACGCAATTAATCACTTAAGAAAACGACTTCTTACCAATGAAGTAATTACACTGAGCGCCCTGACCACCGCGATCCCAGCTCAAGGCTTTCGACACGACGGGGCTCTCGCTGTTCATTTGGCTCTCTTGACAATCCAGTATGGTCTCTGGAGTGAGTCACCTAATGAGGACCTCCCAAAGGTTAAATAAACAGCGCCGGGGAGGGGCTGGCGGTGGACGTCCGTGCGAGGAAGACGACTGCGACGCCAGCTTCGGGGCTCGGAAGAAATTGCAGGATCTCGGGTTTAATTCCGACGGCAGGGGTCCGGGATCCGCGTTTTAATTCCGCAATCGAAGGTCTGCCTTTTTTTTTGGCCACATGGCAGTCACAACGGATCACAGGTTAAGCTCAGTAAGAATGCAGCCCTGTTTTCTTTCTCTCTGGCTAAAGCCATTTCATTAGACTGAATAATGCAATTTTTCAAAACAAAGCCATAAAGAAAACGTGATATTTTTGTGCATTTATTCAAGGGAGAGTACTAGAATCAAATTGACAGTTGTGTCTGGATTAAGTAAAATGGCCAGCACTGTGAAAATGATGGTGAAATAAATGTCAGAAATGGCAACGGGTGACAACAAGTGGCGTTAAGACATTAAGCCAATTGGTGAAAGGGAGAAACTGACGTTCGTGTAACATAAAAATGATGGCATGTATGTGTAAGTAAAGCTAGGTTTGTGACCCAGAGGATGCAGAATGCATTATTGTACCCTAAAGAGAGCAAGGTATTCATAACAACAGTGGATGCACAGCTAAATTAGAAGTCTTATATATTAGTTTGGCTAAAAGCCATAAATGTTCGTTGCATTACGGTTGGCTGTATTGTCTGAAGGCTTCATTCAGTTCGCCATCAAGAAAATGAAGCCGGTAGCATCATGATCATTTAAAGTCAGACCTTGAGCTCTGAGAAGTGAAGCTATTTTGTAAATTGCCCTCGGAAATTTCCGGTGGCAGACTCGTGGGCAAATGCGAAGAAACGTGCTTGAGAGCTCCGTGTCGGCGCTTGTTATGCAGTCTGTGAATTTTGGCAGGTGGCTGCTTCAGCCACTGGAAAGCAGAGGCAAGAAATGTTCCCGTTTGCTTGATTCGTACGTGTTTGTGTATTTATTCGTTCGTTCACTCATTCGTTGTTGGACTTACCGGCAGCCTATCTCCGGCAAACTCCCTGTCTAAGGGTACCGGACGGTCTCCGATGTGTCTCTACCTTTCCGAGGTCAGCACCTCTCCGTGGAATCTTTTTTTTTTTTTTAAAGGATATGGGGGGGTCAGCTGTGGGCTCCATCTTCTGCCTGTGTCTGTGTTGTTGTTTTCCCCCAGTTTCTCTCTGTACCCCACCAGAATATTGATCGGTTGCGGTCATTGAAAGAGCACAGAAGCCACTCGCCTGCTGGCCTGACATTTTACCTCCGGCCCAGTGAATGAGAGAGACAGCTCTGGGGGTCAAAAACGTACTTATTTATTTTGTCAAGTGTGGAGTTTTTTTGTTTTTTTTTAATTGCTCATCGCGCAGGTCTTCACGAAACTCATTTCAGGAAACTGCTGGAGAAAAGCGGAGTGAATAATAGTAGGAACGCATATGTAAATGTGTACCTTCTTAGTTACCAAATGGCAGTCTTGGACATGGCTCACAGTTTCCACAATATCCCTTGCCGTAGATATTAGCAGCATTATTAGAATAACTACCATTTTGTGGGGCTCGGGGAAGTCGGCAGTGGCCTGACTGAAGCGGTGTGGTGGTTGAGCCCTCACCAGCTCTCTGCCTCCGTCCGCCCAACTGTCCCTCCACCCCCGGCAGAAGAGTCACCTTTACCCGGTCGGAGCGAACGAGAGCGAACTGCGCCGGAGCGTTAATTACGAAGCGAATCTCCGAGCCAAAATCAAGAGTGAAAAATGGCTTTAATCAAGCATCCATCATCTTTTTTGTCTCTGTAGAGCTTTTTCACTCAGGGGGTAGGGGGGTGTCGGGACTCAAATCAGAAAGCATTTGTCTGCATGATGTCAATTTTGGGCGATGCCTTCCATGTTCTGCAAGTCTTCTTAAGAGCAACATTTTGGTAAATATTCATTCACTCTGACTGGCTTGAAAGTTGTGAGTGTGAACCTACGTTCTTCTGAAGGGGAGAATAACTGGAGTGGCAGTAATTCGCTCAGATGACTGGAAGATGGGGTGGGTTCTACCTGTAGGAGATGGCTGGTAGTAGGAGGGAGTTTCCTGCACATTACCCATCCTAACCCCTTTGAGCTCTCTTGACAGCCTTTCACAGAAAACGACACTTTTCCTTTTTCGGGGCCCTTTGAAATACCACAGTTTGGCACAGATATGCTGTGGCCTCCTCCCCATGTTGGTGCATTTGTAAGGTTGGGCAATCGGTGCATGCGGGTTGCGAGGAGGTCTGACTGTGGCTCCGGACTCTGGCTGCGGACCGCTCCCCTCAGCCACGTGTAACTGGAGCTCGACGTGATGCCCCACGCCGGATCAACGTTTGAACCGAGGACATGCATAGCTGCCGTAATTCTCGTGCACCGTAATCCACTTTTGCTCCACGCGATCCCGTCAGCTTTTCTTGTGCACCCCAGCAGAGAGGTGTGCGTTTTGCCTCCCGTTTTGTTCCCTCGCACAGCGGACAATTGCCATTCGGCGCAGATATGCAAATAAGGAGCATCGGGGAACGGAACGGAAGCTTGGATGCAAACCGCTACAGCCCACAGCTGCTCTCGAGAGCGCGTTCGACTCGCAAAGCAAAAGCACCTTCGTTGGGGCTAAATTTCAGCAAGGCCCCTTTGAATTTCCATCAGAAAGCAGCATTAGGTGCAGAAGACTGGACTCATTTCATATTCCTGGCAGTGGCACAGCAGAATGGAAGAGGTTCTCTAATTTATTTATTTCCCCAAGAATAAGGACAAAGCGCCCACCTAATGTGTTTCAGCTGAGAAGGCAGCACGCTGCGGCTCTTGGGCTGCCTCCCCTAGCCTGCCTACTTCATGCGCTCATGTGCCGACAACGAACATATTGCTGTATCTGGCGCCGGCTCAGGACGGCAGCCCAAGATCCTTTTCTCTTTCGGCGCGCAGACGGCACCAGCTGTTTGGTATCCGTTCCCGTTTTGCGCCCGCTTGTCTTGTTGATCCAGCCTCTTTACCTGAGGGGACGCTTAAAGTGTTAATTAGCCGGAGCCGTTCCGAGGAGGGCTCGGCCTCCGATCGACTTCTGGCGCCACGCGGCGCTCTCTTAGCCGCTGCCCCTGCGTTCCTTGGCCGAAGCCGCAAGCGGGGGACCCAGGGGACCGCTGTGGGCTCAGGTTTCCGCTCGCGCTTCTCGGGCCGCCGCCGCGTAGCCTGACCGCTGCCTTCGCTTTAATCGTGGCTCCCAATTGCAATGGTAGCATCCTTGGATGGAAGGGTTGCTTAGCGTTAGCAATTTTAATGATTTCTTTATTTATTTGCCTGCTTCTTTGTCGCTGAGCAAACGGTAATAATTTGAGAGGGCTTACCCGCTACTCGGAGAAGAGAACACTGGCCGAATGTGCAAAGGGAGCTGTGCTTGCTGGCCCAGCCACATGTGTACCCCATCGCTTTGTTAGGAATGTGCTGCTGCATGCAGGCTTTGTGCTGTATACTTAAAACCTGCACGACCTTGCGTTCCTCAAGCTAAAAATATAGATGATGAATCAGTAAGGAAAAAGCGAATAATGACCGCATTCTCCGTCCCGCCTTTTTGTAGAATTAACTTTGAGAAGTTATTTGGAATAATTCTTGCAAGACGTGTTTTTCGACTGAATTCGTGCCACGTATGACTCAGAGGACATGTCACTGGCTCAAATCCTTTTCCAACCAAAGCTTTTACCAGGGCATTGAATTCTGATTTTAATCTTCTACAGCCTCTCTGATAAGCACAAGCACTTTAAAGGCCTTAGAAAGTGCCTTGACGTGTTTGGTTGGTCTCCACTGTACTCCCATTAGATCGGATTTGGTTACATTAAAATGGGCAAAATGTTTTGGTGTGAAGGGAAACGGGGCGCATTGGCGCCAGAGCGACCCTAATCCCTTTAAGTTTCAACGATGGCAAACGGCAAAATTATGTCTCTAGCCCGAAGGTATTCTCGAAATAGGTGAAAGTATGTGGGCTGTGCTTGGAGATGCTTTCTAATCCCCTTAGTCTTCATTATGCAAGTTCCTCCTTCTGCAGCGAACGTGCGGTGTAGCCGTGTTTTGTACCACGTCTCTCGCGCTCCTCGTGTCACTCAGGTACCAGACGCCCCTCAGCAACCACGGGCCGTCTCCTTCCCTTACATGCACAACAAGAAGGACGCTTGCGCACCCATGTCTCTTTCTTCAAGTCCAGTGTTTCGTTCCTTTGTGCGAAAGGGAGCGTCTTGCACACTTTCTTTGCCTCCTGGCATTGTTTTACTGTGTTTAGTACTAATTTAGTTTAGTAGGAAATGTCTAGTTTAATACTGCGTTTTAAGAGCGTTTGTTGACAGACACGTTTCGCTTGTACAGCTTTGTTTTTCTCATTTTCATGTAAAACAAGGAGTAGAGATGCAGTACGCTTTTGGTCAGCGGTGAAGCAACAAGTGACAAGGGCCACAATCCCCAAAATCGATGTTGTTGCTTACATTTGTTCTTGCAAATTAAAATGTGTGCAACCGCAGATGTCAGGAAAAAAACTTCTGCAAGAGGTGCGCGATCCACCGGAAAACACCCAAATAGAATACGTGTAGGACCGCGCTCAGCGCGACCGTGAAAATGACGCGAGGTTGCGTTTTGGCCATGTTCAGCTGCAAACATTTTGGAAGAATGCAACAAAAAAACACACGTACAGTACATATGGTATACGGTATGTCACCTGACTAACAAGACACATAACTACACATAACAGCAGAGATAAAAGTGAACATTTAAAAAAGAGAGCATCTATTATGTTGCCTGACCGTTGTTTATTGCAGCTGTTCGAAATGTACAAGCAGCCACAACGAAGACTTTTTTTTTTTTTTTTTTTTTTTTTTTTTCTTGTATGGCGACAGCAGGACTGAAGCGCTTGGTACGCAAGAGGGCAGAAACTTGTGATACTGCTGCTTGGAATTACAGGTAAACTAAATTTGCAGGCCGATTATTTAAAGTCACAAGTCAGTTCGGTTTTACCTGTGATGTAAACTGTTTTTTTTTTCTTTCTTCTTCTTTTTTTTCTTTCTGCCGCCACGCTATAAACTTCCGGCTCAACAAGTGAAGCCACCGTACCCCTCGGTAAATTTTTAGATGAAAGAAAAGGTTTCTCATATTTGATATGAATAGGGCTCGGTGGCCTATACTCTCCCACAAAGCGATGGACTGTCATTTGATGTGATGGATCATAGACATCAAGGACTGATTATGTTGAGAAAATGCCGTACTATTTGGAATAACTCTCAATTTCCCGTCCGCTTTGAAGAAATATTTGATGTGATAATCGGAAGATTTTTCTCCTTTATTTCTGTTGTCGACTTTGCGTTGCTTGCTAAAGTTTTGGACAGAAATGCAGCATCTTTTTTTTTTTTTTTTTTTACTTTTTACAAATGTACTGTTGCACAGCAGAATGGAAGAGGTTCTCTAATTTATTGTGCACTTTGCTGTTTGGAACGGCAATGCTCTGCTCAGTTTTGGCAGGATGAGAAGGGAAGCTGAGATGCAACACAGCCATTTTGTTGGTCTATGTTGAGCTGCAACAAAAATGTTGAGGGATTGCAATCAATGCACAAAAATCCCGATCGCTCGGGAAATGGAGACCATCCTCGAGATTTTTGGAGTACCGGCGCATGAGCCAAAATAATAACATCACTCCGCTGTGCGCTGCTGATGGAAGTTTTATTTATTTTTTTCCCCCCTTTTTTCAGGGGCAGCACCAAGCGGTGGTTTTACAGGAACTGTGGAATTGCGTGCAAATTCAATCTGAAATGGAGCCCTCGACTTTCTGCAGATAATGTGATTATCAAGACCCCCTTCCGTTATACGAAGGAGGAGGAGTCCCCTCCATGTTTCAGTTTAATTCCACAACGTTTATAGGAATAGTTTTTGACCCCCCAACACCTCAAAAACATAAGTAAGCAAACCAGGGGACGTGGCTGCAGTTGGGGTGGTTATATGTTCTTGTGCAATGAGAGGCTGCTAATGCAGCGAAATTCTGAATTTGCTGTCAGGCGTGAAAAGCACAGAGCACACGCATCTATCAGGCCCGGTAATTCAGCCTGGCACACTGAACGGTGAGGATTAACCACCCACGGTGTAGCGCTTGGTTTCTGCATCCTTCTTTCTTGCAAAGAAACATTTAGGAAGAATTATTATTTATTCAAATTTTTCTTCTTTTCCCTAATAAACAGGCCGATAATGCTCAGCAGCAGCAGCCCCTCAGCATTACCCTGTGTGCACGTTTGAGGCTTCTGGGTGGGGCAGGATGAACCGAGGTTGAGTGGAAGCAAAGGTCTGGCAACGGATACCTGGGCGTTTACCTGCGCTCGCACATTAACGCGGCAGGCGATAGGAAGGTTGCACTCGGCAGCTCTTAACACCGCCGACGGGGGTCGAGGCATCGCGGTGTGGCGATTGTGTGACCGCACGGGTCAAATGGAAATGAATGCGCTAGAAATGTAGGTTGGGGGGGACGGGGACGCGGAGGCCCAGCCGGGTTTCAGGAAGCCGGACCTGCCTGTTTGCGATAAGTCGGGGCTCGAGTGAATTGCAGCTGCCATTACCGATTCGAGATCCTCTGGCCTCCTTGCCAACGTGTCAGGCCGGCTGCACGAGTGACAGGTAAATTTGGACTGGGCCCCGGGGGCCTGAAATGGGTCAGCAGGGAGGCAACTTGACATGTCGAATGTTGTCATCAGCCGGGGCGGCGCATTACCCCCAAAAGGGATATTTAAACGCCTATATTTAGATACAAAAGCACGTGGGCAAAAAGGCATCGTGCACTGCGGGTTTGCGTGCATCTTGTTCCTCTTCCGTGTGCGGTCGATGTCACAACATCCATACTTTCTGAACCTGACTTTCCTCTGGCAATTTTCCTCTACAAATTAGCTGTACTATATTATGAATTATTATCAAATTATGTCATTGTAAAAGTTTAATTAGCTATTAAAAAGAGACATCATTCATAGCTTTATTTCCTGCCTAACAGTGGACAGCATAGTTATTCCTCGAACACTCAGCTATTTCAGTCCACAACACTTTAGTACACAGTAACCAGGGGTAGCTGTAATAGTAGTAGTAGTAGTAATAATAGTAATAGTACAGCTATCCACCTAGTTTTCCAAGTGGTTAAACTTAACATCGGTATCTGTGCATCAAAGGAAACGGACATCGGGGACCCTCGCGCAAGATTTAGCGACTCCGATCGTTTGGTTCCGTAGACCTGCGCAGTCCTGTCTGCCAAAATTTAAACATTGGCGTTCTGCTAACAAAGAAAGGCAACCTGTGAGGAAATAAGCTGTGATTTCTTCTTACCTTTCATCCACGTACATTTAACGGCGGCCACCGAGCACTTCAACAGAAGTCAGTAAAGTTTATGACTGTTAAAGGTGGTGCGGTTTCCCTGCCTCCTGGTCTCTCGGTTTAATCTGCATTTTTGGGCAAACTTAAGGAAAAACACAGTGCGGCTGGACGTGCTGATAAAGGCAGAATCGGGGTGCCAGGCAGAAACAAACTGGCTGTTGGCTCAAATAAGGGAGGTGGCACAGATGAATCGGGGAGAGGAGGACTCTCCTGCCAGCCGCTGGGGTGATGGGCCTGGATCCTGCAGCGCCGCAGAGGACAAAGAGCCGCCTGGGGCACAAGGCTGTCTTCAAGCCTTAGCGGGGAATTCTTCCCCTGCCCCTTCCTTTTAGTGATTTCAGCCGGAAATCTGCGAGTTTGCTTACTGACGTTTTGCCGTGCTGGCCGTGAACACTTTTAAAAAAGGTGTTGTGGTGGATTCTAAGCTTGTGAATCACAACGACATTTAACTGTTGTGCACTGAAATCTGTATTTTCATCTTACTGCACGTGAAGGAAGTGGAGGGTTTAACAATTCTGAAATGGTTTTTATTTTCAAACTTGTTGAATTATTGTTGATTGTGTACAAAGCGCCTTGCACGGCTTGCAGCTCCGTACAATTTCTATTTCATGCAGCAGGATGCATGTATTTATTTATTTATTTTTTGTTATTTATTCTGAAACGGTTTAGTGCATGAAGTGTACAGCAGTAGCAGGCCCATCGTGGGACTTGAACTGGTATCCTTTTGGTCATAAGTTGGTTCTTCGGTAAAGACCCATGTGCTCAAGCTTACTGCTTTTCTGTTTTTCAGTTGCATTTCATTTATAAAATATCAGACAAAACAAACAGGTCTCTCAAAAAATACAAGGAAGCAGAGGCTCGTAGAACCTTTAGCACCTTCACGTGTTTGGTCGGACCCATTTCATTGGTGATGTTGCGGCGAACGCCTCCCGTCCTCATTCTGAGCTCGGAGTGGCACTTGCCATGCATCGTTTTTCCTGCTGCGTTCGGTGCAAGCACATTCCTCCCAGCCGAATGTGCACAGGCGTCGCTAAGTACGGTGCCTGGACTGAGCAGCGCTTGGCAGAGACGAGTCAAAGTCCATCCATCTGGCCTTCCCAATATCTGCCTTTTCCCAGACTTTCTGGTCAAAAGTAAATAAAAAGATGGGGTTGGAAAACAGTAAGTACGGCTGTAATATTTTCATTTTAATGGGATCGTGGCTCCATAATGTCAGCATCAATATTTTTAAAATTCAGTGTGGACTCGCCCATTGAAGCCAATTCCATTTGTAAGAGACCCCAGCTCAGTTAACGCCATTGCTAACCAGTGATGATTCTGCACATTTAAATGCACTAATTTCTGCTGTTAATGTGACAGTTGTGTTCTTGAAGGATGGCAGGATGCTTAAAAATGTGTTATAATACCCATAGTTGCATTGGAAATGAACAAGGGAGAAGGTTGAAGATGCTAGCAGGAGGGGTATAGGGTTTCTTCTGGGTACTCTGGCTTCCTTCCGCAGTCCAAAGAAATGGTGTCCAGGTGTGTTGGTGACTCTGAACTGCTTGTGCTTGTGAATGTGCAACTGTGTGTGTGTGTGTGTGTGTGTGTGTGTGTGTGTGTGTGTGTGTGTGTGAGAGAGAGAGAGAGAGAGAGAGAGAGAGAGAAAATACTGCCTTATTCTATATGCTTTAATGTTAAATAATTATTGAGGAGATAATTGTTACTTTACAAGAATAGCTTTACAGGTAACGCCATGTGTTTGGAAGGGGTTTTAGATTATGAGGAATTTCACTTTTACCCCAATCTGGTTAAACAAAAGAGAGTAAAGTCAGAACCCCACTGCAGAAACGTCACACTCGGTAGCCTCCTTGCTACTTATCCGTGACAGAACCCAGCACATGTCCTTGTGAATGTAGAAATGGGCTGTTTACATGAGCAACAAACGCCTGCCCGACTTTGAGTAAAATGAAGCAGAGGGCCCAGTGGCGGAAGAGGAATTGTGGGAGTTGTAGTTTTGTACACGCTAATGAGGAGAGTCCATTTGTAAAGCCATGGAAATGGAAGGAGTTTGAATTCAGTTTAAGAAACTGAGAAATGCTGTGTTTGTACAATGTGTTAAATGAACAATGTGTTGTACTTTAAACAAATGATGATTATTGGATTGTACTTTAAAGAAAGAATGGATGTCTGTTAATTTCAATGACGAATGGAATGGCTGAGGGCAGAGCCTGTTGTGTGAAGTTGTTTATTTCAGAGGAACAGAGGGATGTGAGTGATTGAAGAGTATTCTTGTTAAGACTGCTGTTCCCTGGCAGAGGCCCGACATTTGTACATAGTTGGTGTTGGGACTCTGGCAGCTGTAGATAGAGAGAAATAAACCTATCGCAGGTCCACATTAACCTCACGTTCACCTTCGTTGCTTGGCCAGCTGGGTCACAGTATCTGAAGCGCTGTACAGGCCTTTGGAGATCTGTGTTGCGTTGCATTGCGTTGCGTTGCTTTGGTCAAAGTCAACAACGCTAACAGCAGATGTGCCTCAAAGGGTTCAGCGGACGTGTCGCACAGTAGCCCTGCCTCCAGGCCCTCATGGCCGCTCTCCTACCTTCACGTGGAAGTTCAGCACAGATTCATTTAAAACTCATGCAGTGATGTGGGCCCAGGCGAGATGCATGCGTTTTCTCAGCGGAGAAACGGTGCGCTAGTTATATTCGTAATGCTGTTTTGAAGAACTTTATTAGGATGCTCCTAAACATGTATATGATTCACACAGCATTGGTGCATTTTCTGTTTTCCCTTATTCAGTTCCATAGTTTGCAGACATAGTCTTTGCAGTAATTTTTCACATTTAGAATAGAAAAATCAGCATTTCCGCTGAAGTAATGCCAATAGGAGTGAATTCCTGCAGGTGTCGGTTGTGTGAAGAAAATCATTCTTTAAACATAAACCATTATTTTAACATTAAAATTGATCTTTTTAACATAAAAGCCTTTGATAAGTTGTATGGTTTTTAGCGTAAAGCATATAAAAGGTGGCAGCAATTGCGTTTCGTGAAGTTTATGAAACATTTAAGGGAGTAGTTTGGATTGGGTGGCCTTCATGTTCCTCTTGTTTTTGTCAACAAGTTGATATGTGCTTGAAATGTAAACTGTTAAAGCCTTTAACTTATAAGCCATAATGGCTTATTGCCTTTTTGCCTGCTTTCAGAAACTGGTGTTGGGAGATTTTTTTTTTTGGTGGGGGGGGCGGGTTTTCATTATATTCCAAAGCGTTCTTAAAAAGAGCACTCCTTCAAACTGGAAAATGAAAAAACAATGCATCTCGTAGTAATTTCAGCGGCTGAGTGCCACTTGGGACGCCACGTGGGCCGATCGGCGGGGACGGACACGTAAATGGGTTTGCTCCACTCTGTAGAGTTCGCTGCTTTGGCAAAGTTCCCTTTTCACCCCACTCAACTATTTTTACTTTTCTTTTCAGCACAGGCCTGTCAAGTGAAGTCTTCCTTCGGTGCATTATGCCCGAATGTATTAAAAAAAGACGGCGACCGCGATCGCCGCCACGTAACGTGCGCCTTTTATGCTTTTGGCGAACGGCAATGATTGCTACCTTGATTAAAAAGGCACTTTTTGCCTCGACGCCGCCGTTGTCTCATGGAATTTCGCCGGGTTAACCGGCGCTGCAATTACGTGCGTGAAGCACCAGTCATTACCATCACATCCACCTAATAAAACAAGATTGCAGATTATTATGTGAACCCCTAATTGCAATCCCTGGGTGTCATCATTATAAAGCACTAGCACTTCTCTTCCATCCTTCAAGACAGCATCCCCTCCCAGTAAGCAGCTTCCAAAAAGGAGCTTTAATTTCAAAAAGCATGTTGATAATAAATTATTAATCAGTCGGAGTCTAATATTATGCAGAAAATAAAATGTTTGGTGTCTTATTGCGATTTTGAATGCGGTTCAGAAGTTGCCACTTAATTGTGCCTTCCAGTCAGGGGATTGGCCGTGCGCACTTGTGCGAGCGCGGTAATCCCATCTGAACGCGGCGGCGGCGCGATAGCCACGGGTGCGCATCTGCATACCTAATGGCGTCGGTGCGGAGGACACCTCTCCCTCTCTCCCTCTGTCTCGCCGTGACTCTTCCTTTCTCTCCCTCTCGCTGTCACTGTGTCTGTCTCTCCGTGCCCCACTCCTCTCTTCTCCTCTTGTATCTGTCTGTGAATAGTCTCACTTGAGCAATGAGTCACCGATTCTCAAGTAAGACAAAGGCGCTGAGCGTGTCTCGTTCTTTAACCATTTTTCGTCCCTGTCGCCCCTCCCATCCCCAACTCCCTTCTCTTATTTTTTTTTTCCTCCGGGTACGTCGTTTTATCGTTACATTTTGGAGCTTATCCGAGGCCACGCCGTTAACTATGGCTACAAGCAAAAACCAAAGAGAAACCATGTTGTCAGGTATAGGTTGTGTTATCAACCTGCTAAGCGTGTGTGTGTGAGATAGAGAGAGACGGAGAGAAAATTTATATATATATAGGCAGCATCTGACACGTTTAATTTTGCATAAATTTCCACATTTTTGTCGAACCTTTCTCATTCTGCTTAGGGATAACCCAAACTCTTGCCTTAAGCCTAACCTGAGTGTCACGAGCTTAAATCTCTAAAATACTGAAACGTGAGCCCGAGCGCTCAGGTGGAGCGAAGGCAGGACGGCGGCGGCCGAGCGGAACGCCGGTCGGGCGCACGGATCGGAACCCCCGGATGCGCACAAGTTAAAGGTCGCTGCTTTTCATCCCTCCTTCGCTACCGCGGTGGCAATAATTCTTTAATTTCCCAGGGCCGCGTCTGCATTACGAGAGGAGTTTTGCGTGTCCCTCCGTCACGACGCCTTGTGAAAAATGCTTTGATGATGAAGCGTACGCGCAGCGGCTTAGGCTCCCCTCTTGTTAAAAGCCACCTCACGACGTACCTTCGCAGCGCGTGCCAAGGCCATTATCTCCTCCGGTGTCCTAGCCGCGGCTGGCAGGGATCTGAGCAATTAGGCCGGATCGGTGGCAGCCTCGCTTGCCCTCGTCCTATTATCGAGACCGCTAATTACTTCGAGCGTTCGGTCCTCGGCTCTCCGGGAGTTTGTTTCACGTCGGCACCGGCAAAGGGGACGCGCACGTTGGGGAGGAGGGGCTGCTCGTGGGCAAAATTGATTTTTCCCCCCACTTCCAAATGTCACAAAGGGCTTTTTTTTGACAGGAAATCCACCAGGTAGTGAGTGCAGACACCTGGTCCCCGCGTGGCGGCCCCTGGGGTACCGGGCTCTAAATGGAACCGCTTTAATGTGTCAGTCCTCTGATTGAAACCCATCAGGGATGTCATCTCTGGGCATTTCTCCCTCCTCCATGTTAGCGACTGCACTCCTTTTGGGATGGGTGCACATGTTGTGTCTGCGAACCACAGAGCTGTCAGCGCTTTAGGCACCGCGATGGGGGTGACTACCGCTACCGCTGGAGAGCAGCTGATTCTGGCGGTTCTTCCGGCGTGGCCGGCGTCGCTGTCCGTTTCGAAGACTCAGCTGAGGGCTCCCTAACGATCCGGCTCGGTCGCGGGGGCACCCAGACGCGGCCGGCCGTTGAGGCTCGGGTCGCTGCAGTTGGCTTGGCTCCCGCTTGTTCCCGCTTCCGCCATGTCCACTCGTAGTTTCCTCAGTTCAGCGTCCTCCTTCCTTCCCATGACAGGTGTCGGCGAGCAACAGAAACCAAGTGCGTGACACGAAATCCCCAAACAATAAGAAGCGTATACAAAAATCCCTAAAAAGACAGCGGATAATAACAGGCTTGGCGCAAACTCTTAAAAGGTCAAATATCACAAATCGACGAGGGTTATCTTTCTTGAGAAGGTACCAAAGATTCCATAAAAGAAAAAGGAGCACCAGTCTGCAAGAGTACGGTGGAAAAGTATCTCCGTAAAGGTTGCGAGAGTTTGCTCTGGTTACACAGTGGATTAAGGACTTCATTTTGAAGGAGCTGCACAGTTTGAAATCCTGTTCTCCCCAGTCTTTGCTCATGGAGAACTCTGAACTGAATGGAAATGAAGGCTGATTAATTCTCTTGGGTGGCTCGCGGAGGAGGCCTGACAGCGAGCAGGAGGTGCGGGGAGCGGAGTTAGGGGACTTTTGGGGGGTGGGGGGCTTAGAAGCCGCTGTCTGTTCTTGTCACTGGGACACTCAACAAAGAAGAATCACACCTACAAAAGCGCGGAGGTCTTTGATATTCATGTTTCACAGGGAAAGAAAAAAGAAAAGCCCTTTGTTGTTTATGGGCAATGTTTAGTGTTGGGTTTTTAGTGGGGACGCCTCCCGATTTCACGAGCTGTAAGATATTAAGAAGTACAATATATTTTGGCGTGGTACTGCGCTAGCACGGCTGCATCTGCAGAGCATACTTGTCAAGAAAGCGGGCGCGTGTTTTAATGTGCGAATTCACCATAGGCTCATTATTTGGTGCCCGCTGTCTGTGAAAGGAACCATGGAAATGGCTCTTTTCTGCAGCAGGTGCTGTGCGACTCGGCACGGAGCATGTTTTGCGGTGCTGCTGTTGGACTGGCGAGTAACCTTCTCTGGCAGTCCGGTTAAAGCGACGTAAGCGTTTGTCTCGCGAAGGATGCGGCAAAGTCAGTGCTGCAAAGGTCATTTTCATGGTACGCGCGCGCTCCCTTTCTGGAAGGCAGAAGCGGATTGTGCAGCTGTAGCACGCGGGGAAATGGTGGCTGGCAGTTGTCTAGCACGGTAGCTAAAATGAATGAACGGTTAGCTTCACACTCAAGAGGAACAAAAAAAAAAAAATCAGGCGAATGTCCGCAAACGTGAAAGCGGAGCGGCTCGGGATGTGGAGCGATTCTCCGACAGCGCCGAAGCAAAACGCAGCGTAAAACCCCCTCTTTAAAGCGGCCGAATTTCAAGCTGGTTTCCGGGTCCTCCGAACTGGCAGGCCCGAGGCCCGCCCGGAACAGCAGCATTTCCAGCCTCCCGCCTGCCACAGCTGTCTTACTTTTTAAAATTATTTCCTGACAGGCTGCGTTCGGGGTTACGAAGGAGAGACTAGCAGAACTAAATGTTCCGGTGAGAGCCTAACCTTTGTACTTGTTACATACAAAGATAAATAGAGTTGATCTAAGTAAATTAGCTATTACACCGACGAAATAAATCAGAACCACAGTAAATGTATTTTAATAAACGTTAAAGCTCATTTGACTGAAAAATTGCTGGGCTCAAGTAGCAAAATAAATAAAGAACCACGTTTGTTTACAGAGGTGGCACATTTTTTAAGCCAATTTTAATAATTGACCACCGTGCTTTAGCTCAAGTTTGCTGAGAAGCCAGAAGAGTAGGTTTTGGTGTTGGAATCGCAGAGGAAGATCGATCCTTTCTGAATAATGCGCAGCGGCACTCTCTTTGTCACCGAGATAATTTATGGATCACGTCTGACCTCAGCGGCTTCCTGGTCTTATTTTTTTCTGCGCTTCAGCGTGAAGCCAGCGCCGGAGTGCTCCTCCATTGGTAATAAACCCATTTTGCAGAAAAGCGCCAGTAGCGGGAGTTTCACGTGGGAATACAGGCCCCAGACCCGGCCTTGCGGTAGCTCTGGCACGGTGCTGTTCAAACCCGCGTTTCCCATTTCAGAAATGCTTTCGTTTGAGGGGAGTCGCATGTTTGCGGCATCTCACGTGCAGGCTCCATGTGATGCTCAGCACCAAATTGCAGTTGTCTTTTTGGAACCGAAGCCTGAAACTCATTGTCTCAAATGCAAGTGCAGGCACCATTTGTTTCAGGACTGAGCATTTTGTACTCGGGTTCATTATTTCTCGTAGCTCTTTGCGATAGATTTGTGTCACAGTTCGTGAGATCTAAGCGGGCAAGATGGACGCCAGGCACAGGTTTGAGTTGAACGAACAAGAGAAACCTTTCATTTCACACACAAATTGGACAGCAAGAAAGAAACAGGAGAAAGTTGCACGTCGGCCTAAATGGGTACAATAAACAGAACTCGGAAAAATATAGGATGAAATAGTGTGTGTGTTTCAGACAGCTGTTTTGTTAGCTGACCTCTCTGTGTTGCCATTGCGCTGCATTTTTGCATGAAAGTCTTGAGCATTTTGACACATCGCAATACATTGTGCAGAACATTTGGGTCAGCAGAGGTCTTGTTACGTCCAGCACTGTTTGTTGTTCTGCTTTGTTTCTCAGCTCCGCAGGCGGCGAATCCCGAATGTTTTGCACAGTTGCGATTGGAGAGGGCACGGGCAACACGAACGTCTTGTCAGTTAAAACAGCAGCGCCATCGGCCGAGGACGGCCAGAGCATCGCCATCCCAGACCGCAGTCACGCTAACGCGGAAGCCAGCCTCGTGCGACTTGGGGGGGGGGGGCGCCGAATTTGAACGTGAACGTTTAAAGCAGGCGGAGCCAAAGCATTAAGGTTCTTCAGCTCAGTAAAGTAAATGAAATATAAACAGAATTTGCGTCAGCTGAGCAAGGTAACAGTTATCGTTGGAACCGACTGCACGTGTGTTATGGGAATAAGAACGTGTGAGGTGCGTCAGATCTTCCCCGAGTTGCCCCGTGTAAAGACGGCAGTGGATGTTGTTCCCGCTTTGCTTTGCTGTTAGGTAGCTGTACCGGGGGGCATGCGGTTGAGCATCGGTCCAGCTGCACAGCACAAGGGAGGAGGCAGCGAGCTTTGCAGGTCCTCGCGTTTCAATGAAGTGCTCTCTGAAAAATATTTTCGGAATCGCTCAGCTGGAGTTTCAAAATTGTGTACACGAGGACCTAATTTGTACGTTGTTTTTATTTTCTTTTTTTGGTCCAAACAGAAGCACCACTATAAATAACTTTTTTTTATTTATTTTATTTATTTATTTTTTTATTCTCACCTGAATCGTGTTTGCCAAACTAATGGAGCTTTCCCCTGCTCGGGGTTCTTGCGGCTCGCACCGTGCTGCCGAGGCCATTGTTTCATATTAGAGGCCTGCCACTTTCCGCAAACAGGGCCCAAGTAATTTAAACAAAGAAACAGATGTCTTGAATACATATTTATTTATGAGGTGCTGCGTCCTTTTTAGTCCCTTTGAATTATTTGAAATATGTTCAACCTGTTTCACCCGTGCTTGCCCATGTTCAGCTCAAGTATGCGTTAATACGGTTTTTTTTGGGCGTTTTGTTGTTGTTTTAACCGTCACTAAAACAAAAGATTCGGTTTGCGTTTCTTCCCGCATATCTCGTGGCCCGGCAGAGCATCGATGTTCCTTTACTCGCCACAGCTTTAATTTTTCACACAGAATCATACATTGGTTGTGTGTCACCGATTCCTTCCAAGCCCCTCGGTTCAAGTGCATCGTTGATTTCGTGTCATGGATTTTATATCAGTTTCTCGTGATTCTTTCCGACTTCCCTAAATCAGCGCTGCGGTTCAGGACAGCTGCTAGTGCCGTATTGCTAAAAAGCACTTTTTCGTTGCTGTTGTGCACTCCCGTTCAGCATTGCGTTTTCCCCTCTGCTTCTCCCACCTCAAAGGCATTTTTTATAATTGAATTTCTTGTTGTTTGTAGATGGATTACAAAATGAGATTTGCTGCTTGTGTTGTTGTGTCTGTGTTTGTCGCATGTGTCGCTGGCAATCAGGGTTTGCCCTTTGTGAAGTGCATTAGGCATTCGAGTTAAAGCTGTTTGCGCAGACAAGAGCAAGCGACTTTCAACGGCGCAGCTGCACAAAGCTCCGCGGTGACAATTACCAGGCTGAGAGCGACACGAAACAAGGGCGACAAAGACAGCGGCACGGAAATCCTCTTTGGTTTACTGCCGGATCTTCTGCTCGCAAGTTAAGGTGCGATCTCGGAGCGGCTCTCGCGATGGTAATGCCCGCACCGTGGAACGTTTGCGAAGAGCAACCCGTGGGATTTTTCCATCACGTTGGTTAAGTTCCTAAAGTTTGTGATTTTTCGTGCCTCCTTGCATGTTTCTGCTGTCGGGGGGAACGGTAAGCTCGCTCTGTTTTTCCGTCATTAACTTGAAAAACGAACAGTAGTTTATTAAACAGAAAAATAATCCGTTTGACAACTTGAAAGTCTTCTCACGGCGAGCATCTTGCTGAGCGGATGAGTGACGGGGGGAAAAATGTAGAGTTAAGGAAATCCCACTGCTTTGATCACGGAAGTATTGGTTCCCCTTTGATTTCCGCAGCGAAAAGACTGGTGGAGATTATAAAGGCCGTCGAGAACCGAGAACTTTCGTAATTGTTGGGTGATCGATGCTCGATCCGTTATTTGGCTGTCCTTAAACTCAAGTGTGCTCAAAAGACGCGTGCGTATTTAGCCGCTAATAATGTGTTTGCCGTTATTCACAACGGTGGCTTTACAGCGATTTTACCTATTTGTGCAGCGTGGTACTCGTACGGCGCACGAGTTGTGGCAGAAGGGTACCGGCAAGAGTGAAAGGGAAGGTCTACGAGATGGTAGTGAGACCAGCTATGTTTTATGGGTTGGACACGGTGCCACTGACCAAAAGACAGGAGGCAGAGCTGAGAAAGATGCAGAGGACAGGAAGAAGTGGAAACAATTGATCCGCTGTGGCGACCCCTGACGGGAGCAGCCAAAAGATGAAGAAGAAGAAGAAGAAGGCATTCGTACGGTGCCGTTTCATGCTAGTTGCTACCAACAGCAGGCACGACAGCACTAAGCACGACACTATCTGCCATGCAGACGCCGATGTACGGTATATTAATGAATAAAATAAATAGCTTTAAAAATAAAGTTAATTGTTCTTATTTCTCTTTTGATGGCATCGTCTCCCCGCATCGCACGGGCTAAATAACAGGCCGCCTAAAGTTCAGCTGGAACACCCGAAGCGTTGACTATTATCGGGACGAGTAAAAGTGCATTGCGATAGCTTCATACAGTATATTTTTAACAACAGGGTTTTACAGCGTTGGCTTTGCGTGCCATTTTCTCACGTTGTCTTTCTTCAGTGATTCGGCGACATAAGGCCACCGCTTCGCTCCGGGATGTGACTCTGCCTTGACGCTAAACTTCCATTTTTCTTTGCCTTGCCTTTACAGTAGAGTTTTGATGTCCGCAGCGGCTCGCAGGCGGGGCTCAGCCCGGTAACCGTTTCTCCAGCGAACGCTAACAAGTGGCCGAAGGTGCGGCAGAATCCCGATGGGATCATTGTGGTGCGGTGACTCCTTCAAATGGCTCAAGTTGAGAAGCTGGCGTTGAGAGGAGCGGTTTTTTTCCACCGATCACCCTTTTTCGAGCCAGCTTTGAAAATGGACTGCTCCTTATTGCGCGGTGAACGAGCAGCGGTCCCGATTCGGCTTTGAACCTCACGGTGGTGGGATTGTGGGTAAGGACCCAAGACTTCGTGTTCGTAGCTCTCGCCTTTCATTCCCATCTTTTTGGAGCAGCAATCCAGTCTAGAATCTGTACTTTGCTGCCTTAAGTTGTAGAAGGAATCATTGTTGTGGCCCTCAGGGTGGTGATAAACATTTAAAAATAGTTTTAATGAAGTGAAGAATCGTTTTAAATCAGATAATCTTAAAATTTGCCGCATTTCTTTGCTTCACATTCATAACGCGGTTCTGTACTCCTGCATCAGCTCAGAATGATGAACATATTTGCTGGTTGTGAGCTTTGCTGACAGGGAATCGCGGTGGGGGGGGGGGGGGCAACTTTTTTTCAAGCTATAAAGAAATGGGCACCTTTTTTTCTTCTTACATCTGAAGTTTACACACCTGTTTGGTTCACACGCTCCACTCTGGATGACACGGTGTCTCCGGCCTGTGCGTTCGTGCGTCCGTGACAGGTGTGTCGGGGAACGCAGGGTGTGTAAGGCCTGCATGGTTTAGGTGTGCTGGTGCGCGCACACACACGTTGCTGACACAGTTTGTGCCCAGATTAGGGAGGATTAGATGGGATGAACAGTAAACACAAGAAAAGTGATTAAACTGAAATGGCACACATTTACTATTTACTCGTACAATTTTCTCTTTGTCATTTTCTCATTTTATTGCACTTTTGCAGCGGGCAGTAATGCCGTGTAGGAGTAAATAAGACCTTTGGTACACCGTAAGCGTTGTGTGTGTTCTTTGTGATTACTAGAATATGATCTGGACCCTAAGGAGCATCGTGTTCTCCCTTAATCTCTAAGCATCTCAGGTGAAACAAAATGCAGAAAATCAAATGAATATTCAGCAAGACCAGACATAATGCACATGCGTCTCATAGATAAATTAGACTTTGTTTGTTGCCATAGCAACTCCTTGGGTCACAAGCCAGAGAAAAGATGAAGCCGGGCCGTAGCCGCGAAGGTGATTAGTCTTTGTGTCTGTCATCCTTAATATAGCAGCCGGGGAAAGGGGAGCTGCTAAGTCCCCCTCCCTTCACCTTTTGCCCGTTCCACATGCCGTTTTGTTGTACTGGAAAGAAGGGAGAAAGCATTTCGAGGGTAACAGCCGCACGCCGTTCCTCTGGGCAGATGAAAGTTGACAAACTTTTTTTCCCCCATATATATATATATATATATATATATATATATATATAAAAAAACCCATATCGTGATGCATTTTGGCAGAATTCAGGAGAGGGAGTCGCTGAAGTGTTTGAAAGGCTGTGCGACACCTGCGGCACCCTTACACTTCAGCTTATGCCTCTGCCGCGTCTTTAATCATTGTGAAATCCTGCCATTTTTGTCCATTTTCTCTCAGACTCGCCAGATGATAGGAGTCGGCTGTCCGGCCGTGTTCTCCTCCACGTAGCTGGACGGCCGATGCCCTTCGGGTTCGGCGTGGCCCAGCAGGTTTGTGCTCACGCATGTGGATCCCACGCCCTGCGAGAACTTCCTCTCCGATGGCTCTGCCAAAAAGGGCGCCATTTTACTTTCGACTCCTGCTGTGACGTCACTCTCGCGCAAAATGGTTTCCCAAACATCTTGCGCACCGGCCGTTGTTTCTTTGGATGAGACGGAACCTCGTTGCATCGTGGCTAAAAAATGGCCTTTTTTAAAATCCCAATTGTTGGTCAGTGATTCTTGAACTCGCTACCTGGCTGAATTTGGTGAAGGAAAGCTCTTCCCCAGTGGTCTGCAGACGCACCGTGCCGTTTTCGTTTCACCCGACTGCCGGACCAAACCCCCCGCTCCGGCCCCAGGAGGCGTTCTTAATTTGCGCAGGTCAGCCGATACGCCGGAGCGCAGCGGGCAGAGACTGGATGCCGTCACTATGGCTGCTCTTCTCGGATGCCACCCTGCAGGGCTGCAAAGTGAAGGGAGGGGGTAAATTAAAAAAAAAAAAAACAAAGACCCGCGCAGCCTTCTATTCTGCTACCCGTCCAGCGCTGCGGATTTAGCCGAAGGACTCGGGCCGCTCGTACCCGGTTAGCATCTCCTGCCTAGCAGCCAGGAGCAGACGCCGGGTATTTGGGCAGCAGAAAAATGTTTTGCCTTAATTTGATGTGGGTTACAAGAGGCCTCCCAGTGCTCGCTTGCGTTTAACCTCCCTGTGCCGCAGTGTCCGCTTTGATTTTTTCTGCATGTTAAGTCATAGCCTGCAATTACAGGCCCGTAATGAATGGTTGTAATCAAGAAAAGGACATTGGGGAAGGTATAGAAGGAACGGGCCAGCACAGCGGAGGAATGCTAAGCAAGCGGGGGCCATATTGTCGGCGTGAGTGCAGCAGTTGAGCGCTGCCCTTGATTTATTGCAGCGCTGCTTCCCGGCAGCCCCCCACACGCACTCCTTTGCACGCCATATTGGACCCCTGCGCTGATGGGGGCTCGATGGGGTCTGTCGCGAGCACGGCGCTGCTGGCAGGTAAGGCCGAGAGAACGAGTCCCTCTCATTTTCACCCGCCCGCCTGCGTGAGAAAGAGACATAGAGACGGAGGGAGGGAGGGGCGGTGAGTGGGACAGCGAGTACTGCCAGCACTGCACCAACCGCAAACGGAACTAATAGCCGTGCCGAACCCGACTCCCCGTCCGCCACCCGGTCGCCTCCGGTCAACCGGCTGCCCCCAGCGGCCACACGCGCTCTGACCACACACCGCCTTTGCCGAAAGCACCGTGTTCTCATGTGCATTCTGTGTGCCACTTACCGCATAGTTATTGGAAAAGGGACAACTTGGGAGAATCTCTTTATCTGAGTATTTAACACGGCACATCTGCCACCATCAAAGCGGCATGGTCGCCGCTCGTGACCAAGCACACGGCTTTTCATTAGACACGCTGCGGCGACACGAGGCGAGCGTCGGCACGGGGAATGAGAAATGCCGAGAGCCCGTGCCAGGGTAATGGGGTTGGGGCTTTACTTAAGAAGGTTCCCCCTTAAGAGGAAAGTCCCACGGTTGCTCGTCGCGCCCGATTGTTGGCGCCTCGAGGACGACAGCATCTCGTGGCATCATGGAACTCAAATCCTTGGAAACTTCAGTTGTAGGCGGTTAACCAATTCTTGCGTGTGACCCCGTGAAGCGCACAACCCACTCCGAGCCAGGACGGGGGAACACAGACACATTCCTACCCCCGAGCCTGTATGCTGGGAGCCACTGCTTCTCTTCACTCTGAGAGGTTTCGTTTATTGCATTTCCCCCCTTCATTGTCGGTCTTTTCAACAGCATGGTAGCCCTGTTTGTTGTGCCACAATTTACTTCCTGGCTGTTTCTGCAAAGCACCAGTGCTGCCATCTTTATTGAACTCACGACTTCCTTTTCCACTCCGTTTCAGTTTTTCCTGCATAACTCCACCCCACCAATCTCTTTTTACGGAAACTGCCTCATTCACAGCTTAGAAAATGATCTCCAGACTAAATAAGATCTTGTAATTCGTTGCGTGGCCCAAGCCGTCGTCCCGGCATCGTCCCACCTGTCAGAGCTGCCAGTAAACCAGGGCAACGTGTGTCCCATCCCCCCCGGGATGAGCCGCCCGCCGTCCTGCCAGGTGCCGATCAAAGGCCCCATCTCACGCCTTCGGTGTCCTGCCCATGCGGACTCGCATCTGTCTCCCTGTAACCCCCTCCTCCCGCCCCCCCTTTTAATTGCCTCATTCGGGAGGCTGCAGATCACAGGCGACCCCCGCTCTTGGCACTGCCCCGCCTGATGAGCCTCCCCAGGGTGAAGCGATGTCCTCTTCCCGGGATCCTGGCTTTCGCTGGCGAACGGGTAGCAGTCACGCCGCGGTGCCCGAAAGCTTGCGCCTCCTCCGGCACTCCGGGCACGATCGCAGTTGGAGGGACGTAGGTGTTTTCCTGAACGCGTTGACAAATTCACCCCGCCGGTGTTTTTCCCCAAAGTGATTCTGTTAAGCAGCCCGCCTTCCACCAACTTCCTACTTTAGAGTCATTTGCAGCAGGCAGCCCTCACTGACACCAGCGAGCTGCTAAATGGCAAGCAGGCGCCCTTGCTGGATTCCGTTTTATTCTTACCTGCTTGTTAAGCCCCCGTGTAACCAATAAGTGGAGCCATTTCTGCCACCTGGCAGCACATCAGCCCCTGGCCTGTCTCCCGAGTTAATTCTGAACCAGGATGGCAGGCAGACTGGCGGACCGCTCGGCCCTGCTGGCACCCCAGTGAGCCGTCTTGGCCATCGGTGCCGTTTCTTTGTATTAATGAAGCTGGCAAAAGTGGGCCACGAATACTGGAAATGAAAAACTACCTCCCAGGGATGCATTTAGCCCTGGTCGGACACCTGGCTATAAATTCCTACTTAATCAGATGTTTCGGGCAGATTAGCGACCAGGTCATTGCCAGCGGACTGGAGAAATGGTGCGACGTAATTGGGTGCTCAAGTACAGACATGCTTTTTTAAAATGATTATTTATTTAGTTGACACCTTTGTCTGTGGCGACTCCCACAGGTAAGTACGTTTATAAGTCAAATGATTTTCGCATTTACATGGTTGGGTCTTTTTTACTGCAGCGATGCATGGATTCAAACCCAGGTTCTTCTGCTGGAAGCCAGCGGCCCTAACTGTTGCGCCAGCTGCCGCCCCATACGTGAAGCGTGCGTGTATGTTCATTACGGTAGACAATACAAGTAAAAGCGATCTTTACTCTTTGCATTATACTTTTTTCTATAAATATATCTGTGCGCCATGTGAAGAGCCTCTGCTCCTCCGAAGTACTTTATTCTGAATGTATTTGAACGGAGGACGTGCTGCTCAAAGGCACTTTTGCTGACAGGTGAAGTCCTGGGCCGGCTGTCGGCCACAGCACCTTAACGCTAAACAATACGCTGTATTTTGGCGAACTGTGTCACGTCAGCGGAGGGATCCTTCCGGAAAGCATTCGCTATTTTTTGTTCCCGGAGCAAACGCTCACAGTACGGCTTGGCAAAGGGGTGAGCGAGCAGCGGCCACACACGGCTTCGGTGCCATCGTTTTAGAGCGGTAATTCGGTGGGTTCTCGGGAAGCTCACGTGGACGCCATCCGTGGTCTCCAGCGAGTCCCCGCTGTTCTTCCGCTGTTACGCTTTTTATTTTTTGCATTTTAAAGCCTCTCTTGTACTCCGTGCCTCTTGTGAGATGTATGTGCTCCTGCGGGGGCTTTTATTCAAGTCTGAGACGTGAGCGCAAGCACGGCGTTCGCAACACAGTTCCTAAAAGTCTCGAGGTTGCCGTGGATGCAGCAGGTACTGTTTAGCGGAACGTCGAGATTTCAGTCACGCAGAAAATGAAGCCGTCTGAAGGCTGGGTAGTCTGGAGTTCACCTGTTTGTTTTACGTATGGTAGCTCGGTGTCTTGGGTATCGAATGCAAAGGCTTTCGTTACAGACTCGACAACAGCAAACTGCGCCACAGCTGTTTGTTTTTGTTTTGTGCAGGAAAACAGAAGTTCTGTCAAATTAAATATTCATGATCTGTTTTGCTGCGTATTTGTTTTTCTCTTGGAGTGCGAGATGAGAAGCAGCGCATGTCGATTCGGCATCGCTACCAAGTTTTCCCTCCTTTTCCCGAGATCACCAACCCCACACGCACCAAGCTGTAATCTGGCAGTCTGGCATCTTCCTTAAATTTTTTGCAAGAAAATATCATCCCGGTGTTTCAGTCCTCCTTTTAGCTTAACAACTCAAACGCGATGAAGGGTCAGGCTCGGTGCCCATTTTCATCGCTGAGATTACGCGCAACTCATCGTGCGAGTCGGTAACAAGGAAATTTAATAAAGCGTGCATTTCGCATCTTTTGAAGGCTTATAGAATGGCCCTTCACCTCAAGAGAGAGCCTGCCTAAAATACTGCTCCTTTTGTTTTGGTTGGATCTGTGACGATGAATGCAGGTAGCTAAACCCTTATAAAGGATCTCGAACGCACGTGTGCTGTTACAGTTGCGGCTGCCCTTCTTGGTACCGCTGTTGAGCTTTAAATAGAAATGCACTCCAGATTTTATTGGCTGCGAGCAAGCACGGAACCCTGAAAAATGAACTGTCAATTTGTTTGTATTCGTTCTCAAATGAATCAATGACAGCCTGCTATGTAATCCTCTGTCAGCGGCGTCGCCACCTCTCCCCAAACTTCCGCCCCCCCATGTGTATCCAAGTCACCATTAGGAGTGACATTTAAAGGTTGCTTGCTAAGGTCTGTTTGGTCCCACCTGTCTGAGCGGAAATTCCAGCTCACGTTGGGCTAAGCACGCCCCTCCTTCCATCACTCCAAAGAAAACAGACGGAGGATCTAAATGCGAGGAATACGCTGATCGGGGTGTTTGTGCACATGCATATCCGGAAGTGTGCTTATGAGATGTTATTCTGTGTGCGGTGCCAGTCGGTGTCCCTTGTAGCTCCTGGGCTGCACTCTTGGATCTGGAGTTCGATCGCGGTTTAGTAGAGTTTGCATGCGCTTGGGTTTTGTCCCATGGACTGTGCACGTGCATGGGAACAGGAAATGGAAAACCCCTTCTGTTCCCTTCCTTCCCGTGGAACCCGTTTGAGTGGTCGCCATGAGCCGACTTTAATGCTGGAAACTTCTCTTTCGGGTTCCAAACTTGAGCAGGAAGCGAGCGGCCGTATCTTTCCAACTCTTCCACAGCACTTGCCAGAGAACAGGGCAAAGTTGGTGTCACCCTTCCGTCCATTCTATCGCCCAGGTGCACTCAAAATTTTGACTTGACTTGTACTCACGCGAGGAATCTGGTTGTGGCTTTGTTTGTGGGAACCTGCATGTGGGTCAGCACATCTCTGGATGCACGTGTAGGTGCTTCTAAGTTCCGGCGGTGCTGCGCGTTGGTCTGAGAGCTGCTGAGCTCTGGAAACGACTCTGGTGTCTTTGGCAGAACAGTGTTTGTCCACCTTCCACCGGCAGCTCGAGGATCCACGTTCGACCTCCCAAACCTCCCCTTTAAGAGCCATTTTGTCGATTGCAGCAAATATAAAAGCAGCAGCTGGGAATTAGGCAGTTAGATGAGACGTGGCATTTTTTTCCCGGACACTTTAACATCAAAGGCGCCGAATGAACCGGCCCGCGCATGACAAAGAGAAAATGGCGCATAATCGATGGGCTCGGGAAGCCTCGTCGTACAGCCCGACGGTCCAAATGTTAAGTAAGCGCTTTGGGAAATGAGTAGCTTGAATAGCCAGACAAGGTGTACATATGATATAAAAGGTTTTGTCATATCAGGAGGTGCAGAGTGGATGGATGCTTTTCTATCAGGTGTGGCAGATTCCGCTGGCATTTGCTTTAAAGAGCGCCGGCCCAGATGAGTCCGTCGTCGGGAGAACTCATCTGGAACCTCAAAGGCTGCACTCCTTCACACGAAAAAAGAGCATCCCGCATTTTTTCCGTTGAAAAATGCCTGCTGGTTCACGATGCGTTTGATGGCTCATCTGTGCGACAGTGGAGAGCCAAAGGATTTCAAAATGTAACAAATTACTGCCATTTCATTTGAAGGAGCACCGGCTTTCGGAGCAACTCATCCTCCGCGGTGCAAACGTTCAAATCAAATGGTTTGAAATGACCACCGAATAAAGGAGCGCTTGTTTAAAAATGAAAATAGTACGGCGATTTCGGATGCCTTCTGTTTCCTCCTTAGTGCCTCGGAGGCCCTTCGCTTCGGTCCCAGTCCGGTTTGTTGCGCTGCGCTAAACTTCCAGGGTCCCGTTTCACTCAGAAATACGGTAAAGCATTGTTTATTCCCCTGCGAACTGAAACGCGCGCCTTAACAGGTTAATCACAGGTTTCTTTGTTCCAGAAGTGGCATTTAGAAATACAAATATAGGTGACGGCATCATTATTTTTATGCCTTTTTTCGTCACCGCTTCTGCAAGTCATTGTATTCACGTACTTGATCTTTTGCCTTAAACCATGTAATTACTAAAGGTTAAATGTGCTTGCTCTGAATCGTGACATAATGTAGCGGCAGTAATGGCTTTAAAACTTTGAAAGCAACTTGCAGAGCACAAGTCAGGGCAGGGGCACGCTGGGCTCCCGTGGCCTCAGTCACCAGGCATAAAAACATTTCTGAAACCTCGCGTTGTTCGGCGGGCGCAACTACAGCGCGGCCAAACACCTTGACCCCACGCGCAGTTTTCGTGGTGGCTGGAGCTCTTGGAATCGCACTTCCCGCCGTAATACTTAATACCCTCGGTTGGCAAAGTAAGGAAACCCTGCCCTGGTGCGCAAATGGTTAACCGTATTCAGTTGGCACAGAGTGCTAAGCCAACACTTGCAGTCGCCTTGGAGAAAGATATCCGCTAAACAAGCGCGCAGTTTTTCAGTGCACGCTTAACCCGTTGCTTATTTTATTAATTGATTTTCAGACCGTTTTCGTGCATTACATCCCGGGGCTTTTGCAACCGTTTGCGTTCCTACCGCCGCCCGCATTTCAGCAGTTTTCACACGAAGAGCTTCTCCGCGGTGTCTTTTCAGAAGCGCGTGAAGAGCGGAAATGTCGACGGGCGATTCGAGCCCCGGTCTGAGCGCCGGTGACCCTCGGGAGGCGAAACCTCAAGGGACCTCCAAAGCCGTCGTCGCGTTCAAGCGGCGCTGCTCATTTGCGCTCTCTTTGTGCGTTTAGCTGAACGCGGCTCCTGTCCCCATCGGTGTGCAACTCCGAAATGCATACGCTGGTGTTAAACGTTTACCGCAACTCTGATGTTTTTAAAATTAGTTTGGTCTCTTAGTAAAACGTGAAACTTTCTGCCGTTGATCAGAGCAGTAAAGCAACTCTCCCTCTCGCTCGCTGTCTTCCATTCATTCCTCTCAACTGGCGAACTGGTGTGCAAGTCTTAAGCATCCTTTTGGAGGCTTTTGGGGGCGCGTCCTGCACGGGAGGAAGGGCCACCTAATGCGTACGTGAAAGCGCTGCTGTCGTTCAACTAAATGTACACAACTGGAAAAGATTTCACTCCGTTTTAATCAGTATGCTTAGCAAGCGTATTTTGCATCACCAAGATTGAGCGGATGAAGCCATTTCTTTTTCTCCACGCTTTCAGCTTTGCGCAGACATGCAGTTTCCGATCTGACGGAACATCATTTATTTCACACAAGACTGTATCTCGAAAACAAGGATTCGGTGTGATTCAGTGGAGCACTGCTGCATAAGCATAAAGCAAAACGAAGAGTACACTGTGTGTGTGTGTGTCAAAAGAGTTTATTTGTCAAGCACATGGTTGTGTACCATGTGTTGAAATGTGCACCGATCTGAACCAGGATGACTGTGCGAACAATCTATAATGGAAAAATGAAGCAAACACATATCCAAACACTAAGAAGAATAGAGACAGAAACAAGCAGTAAATAGATAAATAAGTAAGTAAATAAGTAAATAAATAAATAAATAAATAAATAGGCAAAATGGTACGGAACAGTTAAGGTGCCCTGGAAGGGCAGTGACAGTGGGTGGGGGGGGTGGGAGCGGAGTGGTCAGAGATTACGTGAGGGTAGTCATGTCATGTCCGGGTTCAGAAGTCTTATGGCCTGTGGGTAGAAGCTCCTCCTTAGCCTCTCCGTTCTGGCCATAATGCTTCTGTAGCGTTTGCCTGATTTCATCAAGATGAATAGATGGTTGCTGGGATGAGACAGGTCACCGACGATCCTACTCGCTCTGGTCCTGCATCTCCTGGTATAGATGTCATGTAGGGACGGTAGATCAGATCTGGTGCAGCGTTTCGCTGCCCGGATCACTCTCTGCAGTGCCTTGATGTCCCAAGCACAGCTGTTCCCAAACCAGGAGATGATGTTCTGAGTCAGAACAGTTTGTACAGTACCAGAGTAAAAGGTCTTAAGGATAGCTGGAGAGACCTGTAGCTTCCTCAGCTGCCGGAGGTGGTAGAGCCGCTGCTTTGCTCTACTGGCTTGAGCTCGGATGTGTACAGTCCATGTCAAGTCCTCAGTGACATGAACGCCCAGGTATTTGTAACTGCTCACCCTCTCCACTGCAGTCCCGTTGATTTTAAGGGGGGTGTAGGACCGCTGCTGGCGCCTACCAAAGTCCACCACCATCTCTTTCGTTTTGCCGACATTCAGTTGGAGGCAGTTCTCCTGGCACCATGATGCCAAGTTTTCCACCTCCTCTAAGTATGCTGTCTCATCGTTGTTGGAGATGAGGCCCAGCACCACCGTGTCGTCAGCAAATTTGATGATGGAGTTGGAGGCGTGTGTGGCCACACAGTCGTGAGTGTAGAGGGCATAGAGCAGAGGGCTAAGTACACAACCTTGCGGAGCTCCTGTGTTGAGTGTGATGATGCCTGAGGTGCAACTACCCACTCTCACCACCTGTGGTCTGCCTGTGAGGAAACTGAGAACCCAGGCACACAGGTGGCGGTTCAATCCCAAGTCATTCAGTTTAGTGAACAGTCTACGGGGGACAATGGTGTTGAAAGCTGAACTGTAATCGATGAACAGCAGTCGCACATAGTTCCCCTGTTTCCTGTCCACATGACTGAGGGTGGTGTGCAGGACGTGGGATATGGCATCGTCCGTGGATCTGTTGGGGCGGTAGGCAAACTGAAGTGGGTCTACAAAGTTGGAGATGGATGCTGTGATGATGGCTTTGATGAGTCTCTCAAAGACCTTCATGACTACCGAGGTCAGTGCAACGGGCCGGTAGTCATTTGGGCATGAGGGCTTATTGTTCTTTGGTACCGGGACAATGGTGGATGTTTTAAAGCACTGAGGGACTGTGGACTGAGCCAGAGACTCGTTGAAGATGGCTGTGAGAACTCCGGTCAGCTGGTCGGCGCAGCAGCGCAACAGGCGCCCGGAGATGCCGTCCGGCCCCGGCGCTTTCCTGATGTTGACGCGCTTCAGCTCCCTCCGCACATCGGACTCAGCGACGGTGATGAAGTCGCCGTCGTGTGTGTGTGTGTGTGTGTGTGTGTGTGTGTGAGAGAGAGAATGGTGACTTTTTGGCAAAGTAGAAAAACTCTTAAGGCTGGCCAGAATAACAGCATATTTTTAAGCCTTTAGGTATAGTCCTATATGCACGGTACGTGTCCGTGCCATTGCCTGTCTGAGTGAGGTTACACAGTCCGAGTGAGGTATTTGATGGACGTCTCCGAGTACCTGTAGCCCACCGACGATTTCAGCATCAGGTCTTCGCATTGAGCACAAAATTCATTTGTTTGTTAGCTTTGAATGTCAGATGTTAGATTTGATATTGATTTAAGTGATATTTATTTGTACGTGACGGCGTGGTTAACCGTTGTTCAAGAAACGTTTGGATATTCACTACGAATATGAAGCACTGCTTGACTGCTGCCACTCCAGTAGACCTGGCCCTGAACACGGTACATAAACAGATGTTTTTCTGCAGCTACAAAATCCACCGACTCTCCCGGCAGAAATGTAGTTGTTGCATTGGCTGAGCACGTTGCGGTACGGGAGCCTTTGCTTAAAGAAAAAAATAAGATTTTGCTGCAGATGTATTATTAACTTTATATTATAGATTGACAGTTTCATCTAACACAACAGTGTAGCCTACTGCTTAAACAGTACCGCATCCTCAGATTTGCGGCCGTGCGTTCGAATAACAACAAAATGAATTGACATGATTGAACCTTTTGAATTAATAACCGCTTGGAGTTTAAGAGGCTGCACAAAGTTTATGAAGAGACCGTGAAGGAGCCCGTGCTGCTGTGACCTGGTTTTTGCTGCATCATCATGTCCTCATTCATAATCGATACAATGATAAATGCATGTTTGCATTGGGTTAGATATTCAAATGCAATGGTTTTAAACTGAGTGGGGAAAAAACAGTCTAGCAGTCCATTAGGGCCGGTTCATGTGACGGCACTGACTGCCATCGACCTCTGTCCATCGGGGAACCCTTGTGCTTCTCACATTCTGCGGATGCCCTCTGTCCGACTCTGGAGCCCAAACAGCAGCCAGAAGTGACCGTGGGGTATCAGAAAGGCCTCAGCTGAGCGTGGTGACCAGAGAGGCACCAGCACGCTGGCTGGACCCGGAGATGAGCTCTGCAGAGGCCTCAGGGCAAGCGACGCGCACCAGTCCGGAGTACCACCTGCGTCACAGGTTTCGGGTTGATTTAAATCACTGTGCCCATCCTGGTACCGGATTTCCCACTTTCCAAAGCCCCTGGTGCCTCACTGTGTGCGGCTGGTGTGCTGCTTTGCCAAAAGCTGCTCCTCTCGGAGTCGTTGAAATGCTTGCTTATTGGATGTGAGTGCAAGTTCACCGCTGGCGGCCATGAGGTGGGACACGTTTACAGCACAGCCCCGGCGTCAACTCATCCTTTTGGTCGCTGCATACCGGTGCCGCAGTCACGGTGCAAGCGGCGACCTTCACCTGGTGGGTGACTCGAGGGTGGCTTTTCTGCCAATCCTATCCCACAGATGTGTACTTCCCTCACGCTTCTGGTATGTGTGCGTGTGCTGCGGACCTGGTTAGTGATTCAGCAGAAGCAAAACCAGTGACCTTACAATGGTTCCCATCTGTTCCTCCTCAGTGCTGTTCATCCCATGGGATGGATGGCCATTGTTCTGCATTGCCTTTTAATTAGTCAGGCCATTGGAATGCACCTTAACTCTACACTTAGCAGCCAAAACCTTCCTGGCTTCAACCCTGGGGTTGGCGATGCAGAGCATTGTGGTCAGGACTGGGACGTTCATTGACTAGCAAAGTACTGCAGACAAAGCGGTTTGAGTGCAGTTTGTGGTCATTATGTTTTTCACATGAAGAGAGTTTGCGCACCGAGTCATGCCAGAAGGCCAGTTTGTCCAGATGTCATGGCGGTGAATTATCGAGGCCTGCAGCCACTTGATCGTCACGGGCTTCACAAGCAGCTCTGGTGCCCATGATCGGTTTGGTTTGTTTTATTCATTCGGTCCTTTCTCTTTTTTTTTTTTCTTAATTTAAGCTTCAATTTATTTTTATTTTTTTCCCCTCCTTCAGGAAGCTGGCTTTATAGCGATTGCTATGGTTTTGCATAAACAAGTGAGAAGGGTGTTTGGGAAGATGCTGAGACGCATGTCAGTGGTGATCAAAAGTAAACAACAACAACAAAGCTGCAGGTCTCGAATCTGTTCGGCTTTTATTAGCTGCCCCTTTCAGCAGCTCTCCTCATATTTATTATTTGGTGGTGCGTGGTATTTATTTAATAAATAATAAAATAAATATTTATTTATTTTCATGCCTGTGATGTTGGAGCACCCTTTGCATTTGTCTGCAGACTAATGCAGGACTTGGGCTTTGAAGATCACAGGTGCAGCAGTGCTCCTTCTGAGGAGCTCTAAACACGGAAAGGAGGTGGAGGCGGAGGTGGTTGAGGATGCAGGACGGTGGGTTGAGGTAGCGGGTGGTGGTGGTCAAGTGTGGTTTCAGTGTTTTCCCGCCTTTGTATACTGTGTCATGTATGATAATGTAAGATCCAGTAATACAGCCCGGGCTCAGCTAGGGGACGGCCGAGAGGACCTCGTGCTAAAACGTTCTGTGTACCCGCAGAAGCAAAGCTGACCAATTACCATGCCAGTCGAGTGTCGTCAAGGCGTTCCGTCTCTCGCCTTCCAAATGGTGTGACGGCGCTATTTTTCCGTCCCCTGTGATTGATAACATGCTGATCGGTTGTAACCGTATCACTGTGTGTGCATATCGCTTTGACAATAGATCATAGTGCGGCCTGTGAAAGACCGAGGGTAGACGTTTGCTGTGGGTTTTTTTCTTTGTGTGCCGCTGTTTGGTTTGGCTTGTCACGATGCTGCAATTTAAATGATTTATCTTTCTTTGAAACAAAGTACGTGTTGTCGGTTTGGCCTAGGAGTGCCGGCAGGGAGAAAGCTAGTAAATGAAGAAAATAGCATTGTTGTTAATGGATGCTCACCTGTGTTTCTGACAGGACCTCTGTGCCCGGACAAAATAGATTCCGGAGTCAAGTACGCATGAAATAAAACGGACAAAAATAGGATGCGTGACGGCGTGAGCGTGAACGGATTGCGGTGAGCGGTCGCTCGGTCGGGCCACGTCCGTTTGCCTTTGGATGCGCAAACTTTTGTGAAAACATTCCACTTCTGCACATTTATTTACTTTATGTGTCTTTTTAAAGCTGACAGCAGAACTGGGTCACAACAACATAGAATTAATTAGAATAGCGAGGAAATGCAAATATTTCAGATACAAGTAGAAGCGCCGCACAAGTGGAATAGCGAAAGCGGCTATATTTAGCACGGATGGTCAAGTACCGCTGAGAAGAAGATCTCGCGGAATTAATTACTTTTTGACCTGCATGATGATTCCATCATTTTTCTCCATCAACGTACTTAGCGAAAAAGGTTTGGCTAGTAACGCGAGGCGAGCTTTCGGACAAGTCAGGTGAACACCGTCCCTGTTAGCCTTTCGACATTTAAAGGTTTAATCAGATTTTTGCTTTAGAAAGGCATTTGCTTAAATGGAGCTTGTTTTGATTTGGATAGGGTGGCTTTGGAGAAGCAATTTTATAGCAGATTGGACTGCAGTTTTTATGGCACAGAAGCACAATATTTTGCCATTCGTTCCATCTAACTTATGCTTATAGCAAATATGCCTCACTTTGTGTTTGGTAGTTAGTTTTGCCCATTTCACTGACCACAATGATGGGAAAGTTAAAATAATGGGTTTTTTTTTGTTTTGTTTTTTTTTTTGGTCTAAGATGCGATCACTGATTTGCCCAGTAACATACAGTAGCCTGGTAATTTTTTACCGTAGCAGGGAAAGTACCTTGTTCAGGGGTATTACGGTAGTACTGGGATTTGAACCTGGGTGTTCGGTGAGGCCATAACAGAAATTTCATCAAGCAGTATATGTACAGTACTATCCAGTATACTGTATGTATCACCTGCTGTCTTCTTTAGTTTTCAGAACAGCATGAGTTCATTTGGACATGGATTCCACAGGATGCTGCATGCATCGTATGGAGAAACTGCAGCCAGGAACAGATGACCTTGGTCACCAACATTGTTCACAGACACTGTGCCGTACAGTAGGTATCAGGGCCCTGACGCGTGCTGAGAAAACTTTCCCCACACCATCACACTGCCACCTCCGGGCTGTGCTGCTGCCACCAGATAGGATGGCTCCATGGACTCATGCTGTTCGTGCCAAATTCTGATCAGTTGGGCAACCCCCCCCCCCAACGTTTTTCCCCCCTCCTCAGTTTTGACACTCCAGTACCCACCTGGTGACGCACTTTTTTGCTGTCAGCGGGGTCAACCGAAATGGTCTTCACCCGTTGCAGCCCATTAAAGACAGAGTCCGACTGGCGGTGGCACTTCTGCACAGCAATGTTGCATTTGGATGTGATTTGCCCGGTTATGGCCTGTCTGCTTGCTTGCATGATTTTCCCCGTTTTCCTTTAAACCAAGGTTGCCACTTTTCGCACCGTTCTTACTAAACCCTTAAAGTGGTCGCGTATGGAAAGCCCAGGAAGAGAGCTGCCTCACACCAACTGTCAAGCCACATCCAGAAACCCCAAGGTTACTCATCTTGCCCTTTCCAATGCTCAGCTGAACACTAACTGATGGTAGATTTGCTGCTCTGTCTGTCCTGTTCCACACACTGCAGTTAAGTGACATATGACAGGATGGCTCCAATGTACAACTCGTGCGATGGTGGGGGTCGTACCTAATAAACCGGCAACTTGGTATGCACGAGTATGTTGTTTGCATTTGTTGCTCTGCATGTTCTGTCTTGACTTGGTAAAGGTGTGTGCAGGTTCACATCAGATTCTGCCCAAGCTGAATTACCCACTGGATAAGCAGTTAGACAAATGCGCCGAGTTAAGGTTTTGGGGCAACGTTTATTCTCGACAAGCGTTAAACAGACGGGTGTTTTATTGGGCTGGACACGGATAGACAGTTTTGCTTTGTGGAAGTGGGAGATTTAAAAGTTTGTATCGTTTGCAGCTTTTTAAATACGGCGTATTTCTGTTTGTGAGTCGGGGCTTTTTTATTTTTCGTTTACTGAATGCGGCCAGGCCTTCTCTGTTGCAGACTCCTTCCCGGGATGCATTAAATCCAAACCCATTTGAGTCTTTGTAGTCGGGTATTGATGATTCCTGCAGGGTGCCAGACGGCTACTGCAGTGTCTACAAATTCCGCCAGCTATTGCGCAGGCTATCAAGCAGACCCTGCGGTCAGAAGAATATACGGGCGAAAAGAAAATTCACCTTCTGAACTGTTTTCGTACCAGCGTGTGATCTGCCTTGATCTCCTCGCTCCTTTGTGCCCAGTAAGTTTCTCTGCTGTGCTGGGAGCGAGGGGGCGAGGGTTAGGGTTATCGAAAGAAACCGCTCCTGTGCATTTGAGAACTTGAATTTAGGACGGCCACCGGCGATGGTCAGCAGCGAGGTCCCCGTTAAGCTCCCTCGGATGAATTGGACTCGGCCGAAACGCCCGTCCCCGCCGAGCCCTTCCTGGAATCGACCGGTCCGGCACCATTTGAATGGCGGCGTCTCGCGCATCGCGCGTACGAAAATGTTGCTCATCAGCTGCGCTTGGGTTACGTGCGATTTTCCGAACGAGTTGCCTTTGGCGCTGGCTTTTGAGCAAAGGAGTTCAGTGGGTTTAAGTAATTGTTACTCGGTTTATACAGAACAGGAGTCTAATGGTGCTTAATGGCACGTCATTTTTTCCCGAAGTCTTCTTCCACGAGCTGTCCCTTTCCAGTGCCAGGTTTCCTCCCTGTGCATGTTGTTTTTGTTTGTTGTTGTCATCATTGCTGCTGCCCCCATTTTGAACCGTTGTCTAAATGAAAATGGAAGTTATCGGAGGCCTCCTGTCCCGCTCATAATTTCCCTCCATCCCGTTTATTAGGCGCCGTTGTCATCGGCCATTCTTCTTTCGGGGCGTCTCATTGTCGCGACGCCAGCTAATTTCGACAAAGTGCAAAATTAATTAAGATCGGTTCTGCGCCGCGGAAGGACGAGTATTTGCTCCCGTGCTTTCCTTTCCCTGCGTCACGCAAACACCCGAAGCGGCAAGCTATACGTCGCAACAATGCGAGCCCGAGCGGCCTTGCCTCGCTCTTCTTCCTTGCTCTATGAAAGGAGAGGCTTGAAGCGGCGTGTTTTTAGCGGTGTGCCACATACATTTTCGGGAGATACCAAACAAATGGAGCCAGGCTTGCTGTGGATGTATCCATCAGAGTGGAGCTCTCTATCTCGCCCCGAGCCATAACTGATTGATAGCTGTGATATCCGTGGAGAGGAGGAGGCAAAGAGAGGGGGGAAATGAAATGGATAAAAATAGTGGTTGCTGATTATAAACTCGGAAGGGAAACAAAAGGGCTTCTTTTCCTTTTTCCACCTTTTCTCTTTTTTCTCGTGCTCTGCCGAAGAGGCAGCAGGTGTCTCTGACAGGTGTCTGATTGAGCCTCACGGAGAGACATTGAAATGGCAAACAAATTGGAGGAAGCGTTTTGTGGGTCTTCCCCGTGATTGGTGTTGGGGGGGGGCTGATGGAGGTTATTACCCTGGGATGCGACGGCCGGGTTGGGCAGCTGAAGATCTGACGCCGCGGAGGGCCGAAGGGCACTCGGCTGAGAGCGGAGGAGCCGGTCGGGGTGCAGGAGGCCTTCGCCGACACCGCAGAGCCAACGTGACGGCAGACCCCTTCGCTTGACCGTGTTGTTGGGGAAAAAGCCGATTTAAGGTTCAGTAAATGTGCGTCCAAACCGCGTGCGTTCATCATGTTTACGGCCGTTTTTCACTTGTGCTCGGTGGAAATGTTTGGCTCTAAGCTGTCGTAACGTAAACGTGACTGCTTTACACCTGGCGAGCGTTCTTTTCCTCCTTTGCGAGTCGCAGACGGCGGATTGTAATTGCAGTTTAGCGTGAACCGAAATATGTTGCTGTTACCGAAGCACCGAGTGTGAAATGGCGGAGAGCGACCGCGGCGCCCCGCGCGGCCTGCTTGTTGCACCGACAGCTTTTCGGCGGCTCTGCGCTCAGCTCTGATGGAGCGAAATCATTTGTGAGGGACTGACCAGAAGTTCGTAACCTTTTCCTTTTTTCCTTGGTGAAGGCAAGCACATTTGAAGGCCCGCATCTTTCGACGCCAAGGCATCTGGCCCGAAGGAATAGTAATCTACAATAATGCCAGGCGCCATATGGCAACATAACACGACTATTACGGTAATACGACAGTCATTCTGCAGTGTTTGACTAAAGGAGTTTGTATTTTCGGTAGCGTAGGGGATACGAAGTGGGCGATTCGCTTTAATGCTGCGATATGCTGCAGCGTTAAACACGTGTTTTTGTAATTTGAGCAAAAAATTAAAAAAAAAATCTTTTTCATATTTCAGTTCGTGGTTCCCGGCCAGGGGGGTCCCACCTTTTGACAGGCAAAGAGCATTTTCTTCTTTTCTTGTCAAGATGACGTGGAAACTAAAAATGCTTGTACGCGTCATCTGCGGAGGTGAGCCTTTGCCATGTTTGTTGGTCTCCGTCTGTGTTGGGGAGAAAGGAAAACTGAGCTTCAACGAAAGGGAAATGGCAGCTAAGAAGCCATCGGAGTGTTGCGTTCATAAGCGTCGACCATGTGGACTTTAGCGTTTGACTCTCCGGGTTGCCCAACTTGCAGCTAAAATCCGCAGAAATATCCATCCGAATTGTTGAATTTGCACATAAATCTTCCTGTGCTGTCGACTCGGCAAGTATAGACCCCCTCGAAGCCTTCTAGCTGGTAAAACAAAAGGAAACAAGGATCCCGCAGTTTTATCGCACGCTGAAATCTTAATACCTTTGTAAGTGGAGCTTTAAATCTAAAGCTGTTTGTTTAATATTGACTTTGCTCCGTAATCCATTCTTGAATGATGCTGGGTGTTGTTCAATTGAGACATCACTGGTGCTGTTGCTACCCACAGTCCCCCAGAGTGTACAAGCCACCCCCTCAGCTTCTGATGCCACTGTTTCACGGGCGAAAATATGACAGCCCATGGAAATGGGATTGAGTGTTAAATTGAATTATAGTGCGGTGTTGTGTGCCAGAATGGCAGGTGCGCGGTGCCGTCGCCGTGGACGGACTGATCTGCGGCAGTTGGACTGCGCCGGAAAGGGCCGAGCGCCGGTCCGTGCCGCTCACCTTGGAATTAAGAGACCTGCTTAGTGCACAGGGGTAGCGACAAATCCTATTAGGACGTTCAGGCATGCGACTCAGCGCTGCAAACCTTCAGCGGGGGATCCGCTCCGTAGACGATGCCAAAGGCTAACCCGGCTGATCACCATTGCACGTTTAGCTTGACGTTATTTTTTAAATAATGACCTTGGAGGCACGCGGCGGAAAAGTCGAACGTGCAGCACGTTTGTAGTCTTTCGGAAAGCGCTTGCGCTTTGGTTACGACGCGCTGTTTTCCTGCTTCAAAGTTTAAACGCTCGCAATACAGCAAAACATATGAGCTTGCATTAATATATAATTGAGGGCCGGGTTGAATTGTCAGCTGCATCTGAAATGCTGTGCTTTCTGGGAAAGCCGTTTTGCCCAAGGCCTCTTTGATGCTCCGTGAGGTTTTGATGGTGGCAATAAAACCGGCAAATAATTAAGAATAATCCTTTGCGGTTTGATTCAGTTGTTTGCGTGCGCGTGACTGCGTCGTCCTGCTGCGTGTTTGCCGTTAATAATTCAGCCGTTCACAGTGACGGTAATGGAGGAGCTTATATTCCGGCCGGATTTCAGGCACCGCGGTACGGAATGCGTGTCGCTTAATCTGAGCGTTTTTGATGGCGGAATAAAATCTCACTCGTTTCTGTTTTTTTAAAAATTTTTTTATTTTTTAAATTGAAATAATGGGCTAGAATCTGCGAAAGCTTCGTAACCTTTTCCCCACAATCGTTCCTTTGTAGCTGAATGTCAGAGGCTTAATTTAAATGCAGCGCTTTAAATAACAGCTGACAATAAATGCGTGTAGCCGGAGCGGCCGCGCTTGGACCCCCCCCGGTCCCCGGCACGTTCATCGCGGCAGAGCCGGGCCGCTGTCGGAGAGGCTGTCCCATTTTCATCGCGGAGCCGCGGGACCCCGAGAGTCGGGGGCCTTTGAAAACGGCCCGAGCCTCCGGGAGGATTTGGCGCCGTCCCTGTGGACTTCTTCAAGGATGGAGACGTTGCTGATGCACACAAAAGTCTTGGGGGATTTAACTCAAAGGACATTTTGCTTTTTATCACTGACATCAAGGTGGAGGGATTGCTCTGGGTTTCGTGACATCGCACTGGATTTTTCTTTGAGGAAATATGATAAAGGCGGTGGACTTTCCCCCCCCTACTCTCTCCCAGAGAACAGGGTCTTTACGTCTGTATTTGCTTAATTTTTCTTCACGCGTTTTGTTGACTGCCGTCAGCCAAGGGATGCAGCTTCGGTATTTTTTTTTTTTTTTTTTTGGTGAACAAAAATTTCATGAAACTCGAAGCTTAAATTGTTGTCCTTGTGAAACACTTAAAGCCGGGGCCTGATAAACTAATCGGCAGTGACAGGTACTTTCAGAAGTGAAATTGGGTTTGATAAACCCTTTTTAATATATATGGGGGGGGCTGTCAAATACAAGTTTTTCAAATGTTTTTCACAATTGCAAATTAATGCCCTTGATCTTCCCTCGCGTGGCAGTTTAATGTTTTTCTGCTCAAGGCTCCAGGAGGCCCGTAATAGAAAAAGGAATACGGCAGGGTGGTTTTTGAAAGAATGTTTAATTTTGTCAGAGGCCGCTTCAAGAGCGCTTTTCACCTTCTCAGAGAATTACCCGATATTTCTCCTCCGCGTAGAGATTACGCTCAGATTTATGCGACCCATTCACACTTACTGTATTATAGCCGGCGCCGTCCCCGCTCGCTCCAATGCGACTCGGTCCGGCGGCAGCACAGAGCAGCGTCCATTGCAGTATTTATAAAGCATGCTGTTGTTTTCCAGCCAGTGTCTTCCACCTTCTTCTTCTTCTTCCACGAGGGCCACGTGCATTATTAAAAAATTGCACCAAATTGCTCATTCCCGAGTACAGGTTTTTAACTCCCCCCCCGGCTTCTGTTATTGGACTGTTTATCCTGCTGTACAGAAATGCACAATTCTGGCTCACTGCGTCGGTTGTTCCTGTTCATGCATTCTCTTCACATTTAATTACACGCTTTCTGGACACTGATAAAAAAAAAATAGATGGTGGGGAAAAGAGCGAGAGAGAGGTTGAGACAGATCGGTCCCCTGAGTCATGTATTTATGTTGGGAAAATCAGTTCAGTGGAGTGTTTCTGTAATGGCACCCTACTGTATAATGATGTGCAATGACCTCCCAAATGAGGGGATTAGGCAGAGGCCGTCTGGAGCCCGAATAATGGGGCCCCTCTCAGTCGGGTTCCCACCGCCGCAGACTAGCTGACGCCGCAGAAACGGGCTCCGGATGAGCGGGTCCGTCCGCCCTCGTCCGTTGCCGTCTTCGCCGGGACAAAAGTCCGACCGTCGGATAACCGCCGCTTCGTTTCCTCGAACTGACGGGTCGCGCAGAGGAGAAACGGGCCGGCCGCAGGCAGAACGCGTTCTCGGGTCCCGCCTTCACTGAGAGCTGCAGCTTGCAAATAGGTTGGAAGAGCACCGCATCTGTCAGGCAGTCACCCTCACGAGACAGTTCCTTCATAATGCGCGTCCAGGCCGCATTTCTCTTACTCTGTACTGGACCAGGAGGCCGGGCGCCTTTGATTTATGCAACAGGACGGTCAAGGGACACGAGTGTTTGCAAAGAGAGGATTGGTAGCTTTCAGCTGAGCGATTTAAGAAAAAAAAGAAAAAGGTTATTTATAATTTCCCCCCCCTCCCCCGCTGCTCTGAGCGGTTTAAAATGGGAAATGGGACGGGGCGGCAGTGCATTGCTAACGGCAGCCAGCGACTCGCTCGGTCTTGGCAAGCGTGCCTCTCCCCCGGGTATTAAAGCAACCCCCTTCCTCTGCAGTTTGCCCTAATGGTATTAGAAGAATGGATATGGTTCTGTATACCATTAAGGTGCATCTCATGCATCCGAGGGAGGGGGTGATCTAATCAGGTAAAAGCGGGGGCTGCGGCATTGTCTGAACCGGCCCTTCCCCGCTACCCAGCGCCGGCCACGCGTGCGTCTGCGTATGAGCCCAACGCTCGGACCCCCGTGACCTCCCCCCTCTTCACCCCGAGTCCACTTCGGGAATAAGCAGGGAAATACGAGCCGCAGAATCCAAGGGGGTTAAGACTTTTATGTCGTCCGCAGTAAAGAATTAGCTTAAGGAGGCCCCGCAGACTCAAGAGTTCGCCGGAAAGTTGTTGTTTGAGAAGTGTAGCCTATGTACTATTCTGCGAATCTCGCAGGCACCGCACCGATGCTGCTGTCACCCTGTGCCTCTTTGAACTGTGCCGCAGTAAGAAGGAGAGTTGGGCACGAAATGCTGGCAGCGGGAGCATCGCCCTACCGTACGTCTGTGTTTCCCCGCTCGTACCCTTTCGGTGGGGTAAAGCATACACCTTTGTGCCAAAAATCAATACTGTTTTGACGACACATACAGCATAGCGTGCGTGCGTGTGTAATGGCCTGCTGCTTCATGTTTCGCTGTTCTCTTGCGGTGGCAAAACAAGTCCGTCGGTAAATGCAGTCATTTTAATGTTTTAAGTTGCTGCTCGTACCGACTTGTCTGTCATTTAATGCAGCCACTGCAAACGCGTCGTCTCGCCGCGCTTATGGATTTCATGCCTCCTCCTCGGCAAATATCGTGCTGGCTGTATTGGTTCTACCAAATGGTTTGTTTTTTTGTTTTTTTTTTGTTTTTTTTTAAATGAATTGCTCCGGAGAAATGAGCCATGCTGGCTGAGTAGTCATCTTGCAAGAGCAGCATTGATCATCTGTGATTCAGTTTGACTTGTGTTGCAGTTCACCATTAAGAGTTTTGGTCCCTGCTGGTGATTCGTAATGGCTTTTCCTGCAAATAAAGTGACACGACTTGGCGGTCGTACACACAGTTCCTAAGTGCGGGCCACTCGGTCTTTCCCGTTGCTTGTTTTGTTCCAAAGGCTCCAATATCCCATGTGGGTTCTGCTGAAGGACACCTCTTTAGAGGAAGCAACAAAAAGCTTCATTTATCACAGCCTTTTTATTATTCCCAGGAGAAATAACATTGTGTTCTTTAAAATGCTCCATCTGCCTTTGGTGCAGGATTTTATGAAACGTGGCTGAATTTGTTGAAATATCTGGACCGAATGTTGGCATGGATGAAGGTCTAGGCTTTCTGTTGTAAGATAAAAGGCAGCGATGGCGAGGTAACTGCAAATAAAAGGTTTGGCTCTTGTTGTGGTCTCTCAAGGTTGCCTGGTATGGAGGAAGTGCGGTTCCACAGCAATCTTGTAAAAGCAGCATTTGCACAGCTAACCTAATGAAAAGGAGAATGCTTAAATTCATTCAGTCTATATCAATGACTACTTGTCCAGGTCAGGGTGATGGCAGTCCAGAGCCCACACCAGAAGCACAGGGTTCAAGGCAGGGAACGCCTGGAATGGGAGCCCACCCCACCACAGAGCAAAATAAATGACATTTCTTGCAGGTTGGCAATGCGTTACATTCACGTAAGGTCACCGCGAGCAGTGTAACGGCTTTATGATTAAAATACCTTTGCGAAAACCATTTACATGAAAATGTGAATTATTTCAAAATGGCCGTGTAAACTAACTGTAAAAACGTTTCTAATGGAGAAATGCGATTGGAGCAGGTTGCCATTTAAATATGTGGAGTGCGGCTACTCGAGCGCGATCGCGTTCCAAGACAACGGATATTTGGAACAATGAGCTAGAATAATAAAGAAACTTATTGTAGCTCAAGCCTTAGTGCGGCAGTGCTGATAACGGATTTTGATCGCTGTTTGGAAGACCACACAACAGCAGATAAAACTTAAATCTGTGCAACCCTTATCTTAAACTGAAGCTGGTGGTGCCTTGCCACTTTAACTGATTTATTTCATGGGATGAATGAGAAGTTGCGCTGGAGTACACAAAAGCGCGCCCTTTGTTGCGGTTACAACTCGAGCGGGAGCATCCGTTTGCTGGCAAACTTCTTATTTATTTAATTTCTTCTTTTTTTAAAATTTAATTTTGGACAAATTAATTGGAGCCGCATCACATGCCGATAGGAGAATGCGCTTTGAAAACAGAGACGTAACCCGCGAGGGTGTCGATTAAACTCAGCGTTGGTCATTGGCCCGCCGCGGTCCCACCGTGTCTCTGCGCTTCCTGCCACAGCAACAAAAGCGCACCTTGTTATCAATCGCAAACTCGTCCGTCGGCGGTGGTGCCGGCCGTGGAGACCGCGGAGGAGATTCAAAGGTGACCACTGGGCTTGTTTTCACACGAGTGCGCGCCGCTAACCTTCCCGGTTCGGTTGAGAAGATAAAGGGTCGGGAGACAAGGAAGGAAATGCAAAAAATCCCATTTCTTCGCGGCAATGTTCTGGAAGGTTCAGCGGCATCTCGTGGCGCGTGGTATCAAAGACAGTCCACCCACAGATGTGTTGGTATGGACACGCGGGCCCGAAGCCTCCGGTGCCTCGGCGACCTTGGTGCGCGGAGGACGTCGCCCCGTCCTGCGGCCTGCTGTCCGACGCGTGGGCCACCGCGCTGGCCTCTCATTAGTATTCCGTCAGCGGGCGATGGAGGGGGCTGGAAATGGAGTTGTTCTTGGGGGGACATCGCACATCGCAAGGGGTTAGCGCTTCCTTCCGATTCAGGTGAATAATTGAAGGTTTCGGCGAGCCCTGCCGTATTGCTTTGTTTGAGGGACCACATTAAATCGGTTCTGCTACACTGCCTTCCTTGAGCACAGGCAGCTTCACAAAGTGCCTTCATCGATCGGATTATTTTTATTCAGTGCAGCCATGTTTCTGTCGCCGCAGCGGAGCTTTTTGTGGGGGCGGGCACTACGGTTAGTTATTTGGACTGCTCGGTTGGGTAATATTTACAATTGAGAACTTTACAGCTGCTTTGCTTCGTGCAGAATTATTTTTACTGTGCCGGTGTTATAATGGCACGGTGTGGCTTATCTGAGGTCTTTGGGTTATGCCTTTGTGCTCTTGAAGAAGTTATTTAGCAAATTGAATTCATCCGCTGCAGCGGTTAGTTGAGTAGGAGCAACGTGTAAAAGTCTCGGTGCCAGGATCGGTTTTTAGTTTTGCCGTGCAACGGCCCGCCTTATCAGCCCATCGTTCCTGAAACCTACGTCTTGAGCACCGTAGACATTTGCGGAGGTGGGACACGAGACATCCGCAACACGCCAGCCACCGAGTCTCGGGGTTCGGATCCCTTGATCGCCCACGCATCTCCGTTGGCGACCAGTGCTGCAGACTCTTTGACTGCGACAACTCGTCGTTCTCGAGTCCCCCGGTGGTTTCTGAGGTGCTGGGTCTGTAGGTACAACGTTCACGTTCTTGCACCCTTCATGTCTGCGTAAAACACCGTTGTCCTCATCTGCGCCGGAATGCACTGTGTCCTGCCCCCTCCGGCTTGGCATTACACCTGTTTCCCTGTTGCCAGAGCTGGCCAGGTGAGGAAGGGTTAAGCATTCGGCTCCCATGCTGCTTTGGAAATTATAACTGCGGAAGCCAATCTGTGTGCCGCTGGTCTGCCCTGTGCGCTCTGGCCTTTCCATCAAACTCCCTTTGAGGTAAAATGTGAATCTCCCATCCTAACCTTTTAATTAAATGAAAGCGCAGCGGGGTCGCACGCGTGCGCTTTCCGATCCAAGTCCCCCCCTCCTTCGTGCGCCTGGTCTCGGGCCCCACCGTTGGTGGTCCTGCCGTGTGTGGAATAGTCGAGTGAGGCCACAGGGCTGTGTGACAAGAGATAACATGCAGATCCCAGCCAAAACAAGGGAGGGAGCGGGTAGGGGTTCGTTTTTTTATTTATTTTATTTTGACAAATGCTTTAGCATTCAAGTCACGAAACGGATATGGCGAACCTTTTGGGGGTGGGTGGGTTGGACCGTGGATCCCTTCCCCAAACAGCTCACACGATTTTTAGTTTCAGCAGAAACATCGGCTGCGGGCAGTGCTTTAACTTAAACTTTACTCACTATTTACGTATCTGTACAGCGGGGTGATTTCTACTGTATTAATTCAGGGTAAAGTATCATGGTAACTGGATCTCCGGCGTGAACGGGATATGAAACTCAAGGTGAAGCAATACTCTGTGTGCTGCCTCTTATATAGAATAGATAATATTATATTTGAATGGAATTATTATGCACACATCTTATTGCATAACGCGTCTTTATTCTCATTTTGCATGAACTAAATGAATACATTAGAGGAACGCAGCGGCGACCGCCGAAGCGCTGCCCGCGTAGGCCGGCCCTCGGACTGTCCGTTTCCCACGTTGTTCCAGGAAATGCCCTTTGCTCTTTGCGGAAGCCCCCTCCACCGCACGTGGCTATAGTAAATCACGGTTGTTTTTGCCCTCCTTTTAGCAGCGTTCTTCTCTCGGCTCCCATACTGACACCATCCGCTCCTCTGCGAGCCTCACACTTTCTGCTATACGTTCTATTCTTGTCACCCCTCGAGCCATATTTTTCCCAGATTTATAGCTCCGTGTTTTTATTCAGATAAAGTAGAACGTGCTCGCTGTTCGCAGTAGCTCATCGGTAATTTCTTCCATTCACTTTTGACGTTAGGAGATGCCTTTCCTTCAGTTTTCACGGCTTCACAGAAGTCAGAGTTTTGACAGACCAGACCAACCTGTGGCATTAGCATCCTGTGACTGTTGCGCTGCAGGATGCTTTTAAAGAAATATAAAAAGTGAATAAATAAATAAATAGCGCACATATAAAGAAAACAGAATGACATTAACAGAGGAGTAATGGCATCTTTTCAGTCCCTTTATACAATAAGCTGAAGAAGAGTTTTATATAACCCTCCCCGGCGATGGCTGTCTGGCGCTGTCGATGAATGTACCTGTGCTTGTTTGCTTTGATAATGAAGCGCTAAGAAGATGACACCCCCCCCCCCCCAATGCAGCTAGCTTTTATTATCCCAGACGGCGATGGAAGGGGAACTTTACCCATCTCAGCTTTTCTCCCTTCTTCTGGAACAATGCGCAGTTAAGCCACAGCTCTGGAAAGCGGCGGTGTTTGCCGTGCGAGTGTTCGCTCGCGCCGCCGTTGCTACCTGCACGTCAAAAAAATGACGATCAAAGAAGCTGAGCGCGGATTAAATCGAGGGAAGCAGCTCATTTCGTTCGGGTCTAATGTATTGGCTCGAGATGGAAGAAACGCCTCGGAGTCGCTTTTTGCGAGATCGTGTGTGGCCGAGAAGGCGAAAAACGCTCGGGTCCCGTTTGAGCGTGAGAGGAAAGTGACGTCGATCGATGTGACAAAATCGGTTTACGCTGCGTAAGAAAACATTTTCTTTTAATTGCTCCAGGTGGTCAAGCTGCTTAGAGCTTCGCGGGCTGCGTTTTTCCGGTTTTTCTCGCTTTTCAAAACTTTTCCCGTGCCGCCCGTTCCCCGGCTCGCCCTCGTCGACTCGAGCCGGCGTAGCTCCGCAGCCGGCCTCCGGAACGGCGTCGCCGGCACCCCTCTGCACGCCCGGCGCGTGCTGCCGGCATGTGCACTCTGGCGATGCCGATGGTGAATTTTTCAGAAAGTCGCAACCTGTCCGAATGGTGACCTGGAAACTTCATCGTTGTTGCTGTCTCATCAGCCACTTGACACCGCACTACACTGATACTTATTTTGTATTATTTGCGGCACATTTACAGTGCGCCTGCTAACAGGCGAACCCCATGGCGGACCTCGCGCTCTAATATTCACCGCTGCCCCAGGGGTCGGGGCCGCCGCTCCCCTGTTTGTATTGCGATCGGGTCTGCGTTGTGTGTATTCATACGCATGAACTGTGTTCACTGCGGTGTGGCACCTGAACCTGCATGTGTAGCAAAATGTCAATAAACCTTTAAGCCTTACATTTTGCAGTGTTTAGGTCTGAAGAAATGCAGGCCCGGAGGGGGCGTGAAAGGCAGGTTGGGTGCAGTTTTACGTAGAACAGTAAATAAATTTTGATTCTAAAAATCGTAGCGGTCAATATTAATGACTCTCACAGATATTCGTGTGTATTTAATTTTGTCGAGGTTGTCCCCCGGTGACTGTGTTTAAACGGCCTCGCCAGGAATCTTCCGGGTTCGCGAGCGCGTTTCTCTCGCGGCGTCGGTTGAACTCGTGTCCGGTTAAACAAGCATATTTTCCAGTTTACAGTGGGGATCGGCGACGATAGAGGCGATGGGACGATGTCTTTGACGGTGCGGAGATGCGTTTCACACGTCCCCACTTTGCCATCGCATTCCCGAGAACTTTGAAGACGCGTCCTAGAGACGCGCCGCTTCCTTCGTGAACCGGCAAACCGGTTGGGTCCGGAAGGCGTCCCTCAGATCTGTCAGGCTTCTGCTGCTTTTCAGTTCCCCTGCATAACGCTGCATGACCCCCAGCGAGCATAGAAAGCCTCAGGCTTAGTACGCCGTACCATCGAGGCCTCAAAGTGGACGTGTGAAGCGAGGTGGAAATTTGCCAAACTTTGTCAGTCAGCTTTAGCTTATTAGGCCGTCTTGGAAATGTCTAATCGTAACAGCGCTGACACCGACGAATCCCTACCTAATGTGCTCGCTGACAAGATGCGAGCGTGGGGGCAGATGGCACCGTAGCAGCTCGCTTTCGAGCTGAGGCGCGGAGAGTGGACGCACCGCCCCGTCACGTCTCGCCTGTCGGCGGGAGGAAATTGACATTCGGACCGCCGGCGTTCTCGCTGACCTCACGCCGCCTCCTTCGATGCCGTAATCGTGGCCGAATGCTTCTCTAACGGCCTTTGCCCGAATCGCTCAAAGCCACCAAGCAGCCTATTTTACTTTTACCATTTTTTTTTGCAAAGTCTCCCAAAAATGTTTATAGGCATTGTGATGCTAATTCTTTTTTAATGTTCCGTGCGTATCGTGTGTAATTTAAGCGCCTGCTGGCGGCGCTCAGATTTAATCAAAACATTAATACGGTTAAAGCTCCATAAAGGGACTTTGTAAGGAGGCTGAGGGGATTTGGACTCAACGGCAGATCGGCTCCGCAGCTCACCCCGGACGCCGGCGGCCCGCACGCAGGTCGCCCGGGTTGCTGGGCCGAGCGGCGCGGGCGCGCGCCCTCCGCCCCAGAATGCCCGGCGGGGATGGCTCTGGCGGCACCCCGGGAACCCAGCGGGATCGGCGGTAATGAGCGGAGCCTCGGCGATCTTGTCCGGGCCGTGCGGTTGGCCGGGAAGATCGACCTGCTGCTGATTGAAGACGGGGAGGGAGAGAGGCGGGCTGTGGGGGTTGGAGCTGCTTGGGTCGTCTGTGTTCATGGTCCACTCCACAGGAGACGCCATACCAGAACGGCTCGTGAGGAGCCCGTGCTCCGCAGGGCGTTGCGAGCGTTCGCTTGTGCACGTGCGAACGTCATCACCAGACAGCCCAGATTGAGCTTCTCAAACACTTCTGCGTCCGCCGCAACGAAAGCACCGCGGTGTCGTAACGTCGGCATCGCAGTCATCGCCGTGGCCGACACGCGATTCTTCCGGAAACTCTGTTCGTGAGGTCGGTCTGCCGTACGTGTGAGAGCAAGAGGTCTTGTGTCCATTTTTGTGCGCCTTCAGACTCACGCCAAGGTGTTCCTTCCACCCATGGACAGCGTCAGCATACTTGCCGGTCGCCCGCTCGGTGCTCCGCCTTTGCACGCTGCCCTCAACAAAGCTCTTTAGTGCTGATGTGGAAGCATTTAATAAAGAAGTTCATGCACGGTGACGCCCCCCCACTTAGAGTTCCTCACGCTATGGAGCACGGAGGCCCTTTTGTTTGAAGCGGCTCCTTTGGCCCTCTGGTTTTTGTCCGTACATCGTTTAACCGTGGCTCTGCTCTCGGCAGCCCCGGGGGCTGCTGGCTAATGGCTAAGCTCATCCGCCGGCCCCCGTCCGCCTGGCATTCGCTTAACATGGACGCCCCTGCGCTCTGTGAGTCTGACTTCCAGGTGCTCTGCGGGTCCCTCTGGGCTGAGCGCCAGCCTGGGGCTCCACCGTGCTGCTGACGGGAATCCTAAACAGCACCTTTCTAAAGGCTTTCAAGAACACCCTTAAATTAATTGGCACCAGCTGAAATGTACCTGTCAGTCCATTTTGAGTACAGTTTACGGCAAAAAAAAAGCCTATGTAGCCGGTAACTAATCATCATGCCGCGTCTGAAATATTCTCAATGCGTTTGAGCAGTTTCACACCTTGTTAGGAGTTGGGCAGGAGTCGGAAAGTCAGAAAATAATCGGTGCTTTACAAAAAGTACCGTGGTCGTGGCGGAACGCCGTATGTGTGGATTGGCTGCCCGCGCTTCTTTAAAGGAGCCACGTCGTTTCTCGTATATGATCGCCACTTCCATTTCGCAATATAGAGCGCCTTCTGTTGCGCAGCACGCTAACGTTCTCTGCAGTCACCAACGTGGCCGGAGGTCTCGTGGCCGTTATTTAACCGAGGAGCGTTTTCATCGCACGCGGGGATCACACTACGAACTTTTGCGTACACGACCGGAATTATTCGGCACCCCTGTCAGAATTACGACCGAGCACCAGGCCGATTTTTCACATTTACCAGTATCGAGAGCCCAGCGCGGGGCAATTTTCAAAGTTCACGAAGCCTCGAAAGTACGAGGTGGCTTCCAGCAGAGCATTACACTCATACGGAGGGGACACCTGAATTGAGGCCGTTTTGCGTGGATGTTGCACGCAATAACGCACCCGTGTTAGAAGGATTTTAAGCGTAGTTTATTTCCTTGCGCATGCAGTGTCGTACAAGTGTGATCCTGTGACCAGCAGAGCCTTGTTAGGTGTTCGATTCCATCTGCACAAAAATTCTGTTCGCAGTTGGTCATCCGGTACATCTGGAACTCGGTCAGGTCATAAATATGCATGTTCCTCCCTGGTTGATGCTGAAGGTTGAGTCCGCCTTCTCTCCAAAGAGACAGATTTTGCTCAGGGGCAGCGTCTTTTCTTTCCTCAACAAAAACAACTTTGTTCCACTCTGGACTGCTTGTTCCCCACACTTAGTGGCCACATTGTGTAATTACTTCATCACCGTGATTGAAAATTGGCAAATGTTGAGGAGAAAATTGGTTTTGTAATCAAAGCACGTCACAAAGCGTGACAGTGACATTCAGTTGGCTTCTCACGGTTCTGAAGCTTGAAATGGGTGCCAAATGCAGTGTATCGTGGGTAAATTTCTCAATTATAATGGAAACGATTGGCAAGATGGACACACGGGCAGGATTCGTTCATTTTTTTTTTTTTTTTTTTTGGGTGCGGTTTTCTGGCAAAAGCAGGTTTATCCTCTCTCTTCTCACCTTGCCCAGGAGACAGAATAATGCACGTGTGGCCCAAAGTACATTTTGAAATATTTAAAAAAGGACTTTTTGAGCTGTGACAATTTTGGGTGTTATTTCTCTCATGATGTGTCTCTTTTCTGCCGAGTTAAGCCCGAGTAACATTATGAAAAAATATCACGAGGCTTGTCTGTCCTTATGTTTTTCAGAATAAGAGCTATAAATCCAGACACTAATGTGATAGCGTTGTGTATTGACTTGTTTCTCCACTTGAGTCACTGCGTTGGCTGAAATCGATGCATGATATCCTGCTTTGAGGGGTAGATAAAGTGGGGTATGATAGCGTTGGGTGGGTGCTGTGTTAACTCCTGCAGCGAAATTCACATCTTAAAGCATGAGCTAAGGTGCAGTTTAGTTACGCCTAAACAAAGTAAATGAGAAATCCACTTCTTACAAACGAAACTAGAACCAGAAGTTTGTCAGTAGCACCGATGTGTCTGTAATTTCACTCACCGCACAGAAAAGCTCACTCTCCCAATTTATTCACAGTAAGATTCTGTTAAAGACGCCATGTGAAGGAATCACGTGTAAAAATTTCTTCTAAGACTTCTTACTGTTATTCTGCAGTCTGCATGCTTACAGTGCAGTGCCACCGTGTCCCTCTGTCCTGACAACGTGTATGTGTGTTTTTTGACACGGAAAGCATTTGTTAATAAACCACTTCCTTTTCCTTTCCTCCCTTTCTCTCCTATCCCCATTTTGAGTGCATTTCACTGCCAACTAGTGGCAGAATATAGAAAACGGGCAATTTTCACTCCGCAACAGTTTTAAGACGGTGGAGAAAATGTATTTGTTTGTGTCTTTGGAACTTTGTTAACTTGGATATTCGCAAGGTACAGGTGTGATAAGTTAGAACAAATAAATAATAAAACAATTGCAATTCAACTAGACGAATAGTCCAAAGCTCTACAAATGACTAAAAAAGCACAAATAAGCAAATACGAATTGGAAACGCAAGACAAACAATTAAACAAATGCAAGGACTCTTGAGTTATAAGGTGATTCCCTGCTCCCGTGTGCTGTGGTACGAAGGTGGCTCTTGGTAGAAAGGACCCTAAATAGTGCTTCGTTGTATGCTGCGGACGAATAACCTGGAAGCCGAAGGAGCTCACGGCCACCCCGTCACGGAGGGGATGAGTCCATAGCGGACGCTGGCTTCCGCGTTTTCATCCCTTGGCTCGCCTGTAGAGCTGCTGATCTGTACTTTACTGTGGTGTATCAGCTACTGCTAATACTAACATTTTCTTCTCTCTGTTTTCTTTCTCTTCACTGTGATAGGAGCTGCTCAGAACATCCCAGGTATGGTTACTGCCTCGCTTCTCTCTCTTAATTACTGCCTCTTACAGCTGGTTTGGATCTTTCCACTCAACTCCAGTTTTCCTACTCAACAGGTGCTTGACACGCATGCCACCCTGTTTATCTGTGCATTTGGTCTTGGCTGAACCTCGGGTTTTTCTCTGGCAGCCCTTGACGGAAGCCGCTAATTTGCTCATTTGACGGGCCTTGAAACCATGGTCTTTCGAATGCGTCTGGAGCAGTAAAACCTCTAATGATTTGATTGAAACGATGCTCAACAATCAACCAGAGGAACAACAGAAACAATACGGCGTAATTGGGCACTCGTGTTATTTTATTGCAATTTAAGCACTGTATTTCTGACAAAAGTGGGCTAAATGAATGGTGGCACTGTTCCATGAAGGACTGCCAAAGTCTTGTAATTATCGGCGATTTAAAAGATTTTTTTTTTTTAATATAAGTGCTAAATTTATGTTAGACATCAAACACCATCCCTCCAGTGGCCCCATACACGACAGTTGTTTGCTTGAGTGACTATTTCAGGTCCAAATTAGGCCAAACGCTGCATTTATTTTTTATGCGAGTTATAGGCCTGCTTTTTGTTTTTTCTTTTTTCTTCCTATTCCTGCTCGGGTGTTTATTTCGTATCTGTTATAATTAACGTGGAGCTGTTGTTTTCACGGATGTAAGAGTTTTCTGCCACTTTTTTGCACTTTATATTTTTTATTATAGTTGCGTAAAAGGAACACTTTATCTGTTCTTTCAGCTCCCATGAAGTTAAGTCACATTTGCTGTTAAAAATCTAAGCCTCGATTAAAAAGGTTAAAGTCCCAAAACTGCTGCTGTGCCTTTGAATGAGGTTTTCCTGCACGTCAGTTGTCCCAATAAAGCTGTGCCAAGGAGTACAAATTTAGTGTACGAGTGACTTCCATAAAAGATAAATAACAAAATCTCTTATCTGTAAAGCTCAGTCTGTTTGTGTGTCTTTTTTTTTTTTTGCCCGGTTTTGTTTTTCAAGCCGCAGACTTGAAATTCGGAACCCGGGTACTTTTCGCTCTAAGTGAGTCAAGTTCGTGAAAGTTGAAAAAGTTTAATGCTTGCCGGTTTGAAATTTTTTAATGCCGCCTTTGACGCGATGGCGACACATTTCCTTGCTCCACCCACGCGCGTGCGCACGCAAATGTACTACATTCAAAAAGTTAAGATGTAACCCAGTTTGTTGAGATATAATTTGCTGTACTTGTGCGCACGTTGCAGCCAACGCCATCCGGGCGTTCGGCCTCGGGAGCCAGTAGCTGCTATACGCGAGCAAATGAACGTGTAAAAATGAGGAAGAAATTGTCTGTGCCGCTGTTTGTGGCTTTGGCCCGTCTGACAGCTCTTATGCACTAAATGCCAGCACTTTAACAGTAAAACATTTCTGCGACGTATACGTAAAGTATGTTTCATGTCTTATTGCTGTAGTCTTTTGACCTGGGCAGCGCTCTGCTAATAAAACAGTGCTGAGATTTTGAGAACCGATTCTTAGCGCTAGCGCTCTTTACGTGCGGCGAAATGAGTTCCCTCCAGTTACTAGTGAACAGCAGGGCGTTTTGCCTGCAGGTGGGCTGTGGTACAAGTGCTCTGCCCTGTAGGCTACATTTATGTGTGACAGCCACATACATGCATATCTGCGATTGGGGCAGGCCTCCCCTAATTCCATTTATCCTTCTGAGAAAAATAATTCTGACATCCATCCACTCACTAATTGTTGTGATCCCAGGAGGCTCATCCCAAATATATATTTGTATCTAGAGCACTTGGCTCCCATGAATCTCCAAGGCGAAGATTGTATTCCCTTCGCTAAGCCCACAAGCCCTTACACGAGGCATCTCACCCACGCCGGTGACATCAGAGCGCCTCGTGAGATGGTCTCTGCCTTGTTAAGGGCAAACATCTCATCTATTTTTCTGTGTGATTTTCAAAAAGGAAGGAGCGTTTTGTTACACCGCACTGCATTACCTGTTTGCTTAGCAGACCTTTTCATTCAGCCAGACTTCCCCGGCTTTCTCTTCCTTATGCTTTCAGCGCCTCGATCAAATATGTTTGCCCTAAAGAAAGCTTATTTCCGCGGTTGAAATCGGCAACGTCCTGCTCACAGATCCGGTTCTCCGACCGCTGATCCACTTGCCACCCCATGGTAGAAATGCGTTGCCCCGTATCGATCCGAGGCTCCTTTTCATGCGAGCACAAGAGGTTACGGATGAGCATTTCAGGAATTAGTAACCCACAAAGTGGTTTTCTGGAACTGGCAGCTACATAACAAGTAAGGGTCTGAATAAAAGGAAAAGCACCAGCGCTGAAAACCTCCCATCTGCTAGTAAATGGGCTCTTCATCTGTGTCTTATATAAATGAGGCGCGGTTACAGCTGGGCCTTTTATTTTTAATTTATTTTTTTTAAACACACGCTCATCCCTTTTTATTTATTCTTGGAGACTTTTGCATTTGTAAATGAAGCACCTGTCAACCGAGGATGGCTCTCTTCAGCCGCGGGCCGCTTTCGGCCTCAGCCGATCCGGATGGCCGGTTACCCGAACCAAAGCAGCCGTCTAACCCGGTTACCTCCCTTTTTCCCCATTAGTGCATATAATCGGGCCCGTACCGCGTGTTGGACCAGCTGCACCGCACGCTGCCCACAGATCTGTAACACAGATATCTCCGTGCCCGAGTCCGTGAGAAAGCCTGAATCGCGGCGCTTCAGAACCACCTCTAATGTGGCTTTTGACACGGCTCAATCGCGGTGCCAAATAAGTTTTAGCAGAGCCTTTCGCACAGACCTAAATGTGAATCGATACACCCTGCAAACCAGTATTTCTAATCTGCGCAACTGTGTGTGTGTGTGTGTGTGTGTGTGTGTGTGTGTGTGTGTGTGTGTGCACGCATGCGAAAAATAGGGAGAGAGAAGCCACCCAGTTCATCTCAGACCCGCAGGTATCCTCTCGCAAACTGCTTGACATAAGTATACTAAGCCAGCCAGTGTTACTGTCAGTATATTAGTCACCGCAATCTTATTACCGTGTCATTCCTTTGCGATATGGTAAGGTATTAAATAAGAGCTCGCATTTGTGAAAAGCAAAGTTGTACCACGGTTATTCCGAGTCTGATAAATCAAAGCTATTAAATGCCTGCTGTCTGCGTCAACCAACTGGTTATTTTACTAACAGCAAGGGTGCCACTCTGCTTTCTGCAATGCGAGATTTAGATTTTCTATTCGCAGGCAACTAGTTTTGACGGACGAGTCGCAAGGATGGTTGCTATCAAATTAGGACTCATTCGAGGGGAGCTCGCGAGCGCGTGTTTATGAGGCCGAGCGCCAAGCCGCTTGAACCGTCCTCCAAGGGACACTCCTTGTCCTTCTCCTTTTCAACCTCAAGGATGTGCCTCTGCCAGGCGTCCTTGCCGCTTTATTATTATTATTTTGTGGCCTCTCCAGGGCTCCGATGTCATTTCGCAGAGGCTGCGTGAAGGCGGAGTTTGCGTTGCAGCAGACCGGCGAGCAGCGGGCAAAACGGTTCCGAGGTCTTGGTCTCGCGATGGCTGACGACGGCCGGCTTCAGCAGCTGCCCCGCGCCGAATTTCAAGGCATTGCCTCTTGTGCGAGCCGGTCGGTGCGACGGGTGCCAACCGCGGGGCTGCACGCTGCCGCGCTCTGGAGAAGACTTTTGCGACGTCCCGGCTGCTGGCCCGAGCGCGACATCCGGCAGCGGGACGAACGGAAACGCAAGAGATTTCCGAGTTAGCGCACAAATGGCGAGCCCTCTGCTGCCGAGCGTTTCCCCTCCGACGCGTCGGCCTGCGGGGCTGCCGTCTCCATTGACTTGGGCCGAATTCGGCACTTCTGCCCCCCACCCCTCCGGTGGCCGGGCCTCGCTCGCCCGAGACGAGCACTTCACCCTTCATTAGCCCTGCCGATGTCGCTATTTACTTATCCGTCGGGTTATTGCCACGTGCCGTGACGTCGCTCCCCGACGCGGGCCAACCGCCGAGGTCCTGTGGCAAGGCGCGTGGAATCGCCGTGGAAATGACCGCTTTAGCACCAGCATGCAAAATGGTTCCCTTACTTTGTTTGCCGGAACCCTTTTTATTTGCACGCACATTTACATTGGGATGCGTCGCCATTCGCAACTCCGCTATATTCTGCCAGAGATGTAGAATCGCAATGAAGCACAAACACAGCAGTTAAAAGTTCCCCCTTTTAAAAGCATTGAAATGGAAGGGGAAAGCAGGCAATTGACTTATATAAACAGACACGCATTCACAAACACTTCATTTAAAAAGGAGCTCAGCCAGTGAAAATGTTGTAGTTTTTTTAAACATTGTTTTCATAAAAGTAAGATAATTTCATTTGTGTGCTCGCTTTCCTGGTAGGAAAATTGTGCGTGCGGATCACATGTCCAGTCGCGTCAGGTGAGGCGTGCACGCAGGTTGTTTAAACGCGTGAGAGCGGCCGGCGTTCGGTCCCCGGGCGGGGGTCGCGGCGCCCACGAGAGGTTCCCGCTCACACATGCAGGAGGTCAGTGGCACCGCCACTCGTTGCCTCCTCACGGTAAGGGCCTGTCGGCGGCAGAGCGGCTCGGCAGGACGGGGGGCACGCAGTAGAGAACCCCGTCAGAAAGGACATTTTTCCGAAAGATCGAGCGCAAACAATGCCGCGCGTTGTCCTCCTGCAAGATTAATTCCGTCACCCAGCATTAACGTTGCAGGCCAGGTCCTCGCCGCCGTTTACGGTCCCGCTCGTCGCCTCTCGCGTTCGCCTCCCCGAGCGGCTTGGGACCGCTGTGGCACGGCCGTGCGTGGGCGCGCGGCCCCGGCGTAATTCCTTTCTTTAATTATTCATCGCATCCAATCGGTAGTTCCGTACTTAGGGCCCCAGCGGGTCGGAGCAGATGCAGGAGGAGACGCTGCCGCGGAGAGGGCGCCTGTCCCCCGGAGGCCTTGCAAATGGCCGCAGGACCCGTGCGTCCGTGCACAAGCGACACGCATTTTTGTGCGATACGCTTAATGCAGGCAAGGACGACCGATGTCCCAGGAAGAGAACGCGGGTATTGGCGGGGACCTCGCTTCCCCAAGTTACCGAGCTCGGGAACCCTCTCGTGTCCGTCGTTTTATTCATCTCGGTCCGTGTCCACGTATATACAAAATATTTGCGTATAACGCGAATGAAAGCCGCTCGTAACGGCAGGAGAAGGCCGAGCGTCGATCGATGCCGAGGCCGCTCGCACGGCGAACGCTCCTGACAGCTTGTCACCCCCTAGTGGCAGCGTTTCCTCTCCTTTTGGGGAATGCGCACAGGCAACAGGGAGGTTCTCTTGAAATAGTGCCATCGATACGACGGTACGTTTCAAGGTCACACTTTCTAATGGTTATTTTGCTCTTTGCTTTGCTCAACTTGCAGGGACGTTGCTGAGGCAAATACAATAAACCCTGGCAAAATAGTCCGGGGGGAGGTAACCTCACGGTGCTAAATGCCGTTTTGGTCGTCTTCAGATGTTTGTTAGCTGCCGCGAGTTTTGGAGTTTTGTTTTGAACGCTTGGAAGTCATCTGTCGCCTTAAAGTAAACAGTGCGCTGACGGTGCGACGCCGTGCGCCGCTGCCGACATGCCGTGCTCGTGCGAATGCGGGTGATGTGCCACAGCCGCACCTCGCCGCGGGCCTCTGCCTCCTCCTTGGGAAGGATTTCCCGTGGTTTTCACCTCTAATATTGCCATTAAACCAGGGGACGCTCGGTTCACATTTCGCAGGGTGACAACTGAACCGTACCAATGTGTTTCGATGCAGTGGCGGGCGGCGCCGCTCTTTCACGTGACACCTGTGAGCTTCTTTGGAGGAACAAACAGAGAGCCCTGCGAATCCCTTCTTTTGCTGCTTCACCGGAAAGCGGTAAACGGTTCGGGTGTTGGGTGCTCGTAGTGCAAGGAGCCTAAGGAGGGGGATGGAGACACCCGCTCTTCTCCTGAGCTGGAGATGACGCCACAGTTAGAAGGTTGTTGGTTCACACCGCAGATACTGTGAATGCACCATACACCAGGAAATCAGTAGGTAGCCACATTATAGTATGTTTACCGTGTGTGTGGCTCAGTGTGGCAGCGTTTGTTTCTAGTTTTTGAAGGTCTGTCCAGAAAGGCAGCTTCTGTATAATTGTAAGAGCGCTTCTCTGACCTCTCTCTCTCTCTCTCTCTCTCGCTCTGTACCACCGTGTCCTCTGATCTCAGTCCAAAGCCAGAATTTGGTGACAGATAATGTATCTGTGGTGGAGGGGGACGTCGCCACCATCAGCTGCAGAGTCAAGAACAACGACGACTCTGTCATCCAGCTTCTGAACCCCAACAGACAGACCATCTACTTCAAAGACCTCAGGCGTAAGTACGCTCTCCCCCCACCCCCTGTGTCCTTGCTGAGCCTCTCGAGCCAAAGGGGGAGCTAGAGAACAGATAATTCATGATGTTGTTGGGGAACGGCGTGGAAAAGCTCACAACCCCCCAAGGGCTTTGGAAAGCCCCCTCATTTGCGCCAGTCCGATGCGCCCCGTTTCCGTGCGAAAACGTCGCGGCTGCTCGGCTTAAATAGAGCGGGACTCCGGCCCCGTGACCTGTGCTCATCTGCCCTCTGGAGAGCAACGCCGGGGCTTAACTTTGACAGATGAAGAAATATGCACTATGGTCTGGGCCGCAGCATTCGCAGGAGCCCGGTCCTGGTACCCGCCCCCCAACGCAGGCACAGCGCACCGCCGAGCCACCGAGGGGCACTGCCCTCGGGGCCATTGCTCCGGTCACGCGCTCACGGACACCGGCCTGACCGCGCCTTTCCCCTCCCTCCCTCCCAGGGGTCTCATCCCGTTCGACAAGTTTTAAAAGCGCTCAGAACGCATCGCAAGCGTCAGGGTTTGTGTCGCATCCTTTCTGGGCTCGACTGCATTTCGGTCTGTGCGAGGGAGGTAATTATCCCTTGTCTGCTTAATAAAACCTTGATAGGCTCATTTGAAGTGGCTTGGCCCAGTAATCACAATTGATCGTGGTTATTTAGGATAAATGGCGCGTCCCCCGGAGCCGCCGAGATTAAACCCGAAAAAATGGCCGAGACTGCGCGAGCCAATGGAAACGGGGCACCTGAGCGGCGCGTTCCGCCGGCGGGACGTCTCTGTCGCTCGTGCGCCGAATGGCTTTTCATTTCTGCCTGCAATCCAAAGTCGCGCCCGCCTTTCCGCTCCGGCTTAAAATAATAAGCAGCCGGCGCGCGTTCGCCGGCCGGACGCGGGCCCGTCCCTCGGACCGCCTGTTTAAAGACGGTCTTTCAGGTGGACTCCACGCTTAAAATGCATCGGTTACGCCAGAGAAAGCCTGAAAAAGTGTGCCAGAGATGACTGAACAACAGACAATAAAAACAATGTGGGTAACATTTAAAATATCACAAAAATGTCACAGCGTCGGAAATTAGAAAGGTCTGACCTGGAATGAATTGCGCGGCGTTGTGTACAATTACTGAACATACAATTTATTTTTTTTGGTCCAATTTCTGCTAAGCCCGAAGGAGGAAGAAAATCTTGTTTTCATAAATCCAATCTTATTTTGTAGGAATGAAATAATTTGGCAGCGACTCCTCCGAGCAGATATGCCTCAGCGCCAATTATACGCAGCAGAAGCAGTCCCTTCTCGCCCCGTTTTAAGACGTGGAGGGAACAAGAGGTCATCTTGCTTATCCCACACGGCTGCAGCGTTCGCTTTACTTCTCAGGAAACGTTCTCCCGCCTTTCAAGCATTTTCACTGCTGCCATCAATTATTCTGTCTGATACTTGACGCATTGTCAGTCCATACTGCCGCGGTTATATTTATTTTTGCCTTTTACTGATGCACTTTCATTTTTTGCTGCTTTTCCTTGTTACCTTATTGAGAACCACCACACTGCAGCCAAAAACTTTTTTTTTTTTTTGGTGGCTGATGGTTCTTTCTTTCCTTTTTTATCCCACGGTTGCTGAATGTTTTATGAAATGTTTAAAGTTCTTCAGTGCATTCTGCAGAAATCCAGAAGGCACCCGAGTTCACGCGTCCATCGCAGTGTGCGTTCGCAGAGCTTTATTTGAGCAGAAACCCGCCGCGTCCCCGAGTGCCAGCCGCTCAGTTGGGGTCCTGAGGGAGGGTCTGCGCTACCTGTTCCACTAGCAAGGGCAACCTGGCAGGCAGACGAGCGCTGTGGTTCCGGCCCCCGTTCCCCGCGGGGGACCGCCTTCTGTGGCCACACGGAGACCTTCGCGCCGGGAGCTGCCTGGATTTGTGTCTCTCGGCAGCAAATGCCACACGCGCTTCAGGAAGGGTTGGGGTTCAGTCAAAGTGCCGCTACGGAAAGGTCTCTGCTACCCGGGAAATACCGCAGCAGAGCTCACCTGGCTGCCTTGTCCTGTCCCTCTGCCTCCGCTGTTGAACGGGTGCAGAAGACGGCTCTTAAAAACGACAAACGAAAATTGCCAGCTTGGTAATGTTCTCTGGCCACTTAAATGTCCACCCAGTAAGGCACTCGGGTAGAATAATGCTGTTCTTCCGTTTGTTAATAAAACTTTCCCTCCTTCACAGGGCTCTGCCGTTCCTGTCCCTCAGCGCTGCCCTTTCTATGGCACCCCGCTTCTCTCGTTCGCCATCGCTTTTGTCGTTTCCTGGGTAACCCCCGGGGACGGTGGGCGGCCACCGTTCGTGCCGTATATCTGCTAATGTCCCTTTTGCGTGACGAAGATGTCCTTGCACGTCGGGCTGAAGTCCTGCAACAGAAAGCGGCGAAATCGAACGGTTACCCAACATGTGACGTAAAGCGGCTCGGGAGCGACGTCCCGGCTGCCGCGAGCCTCTTCTTTCTTCTGTCCGACGGCGTCGTGCGAGTGCACGCATCTTCTTTTCGCAGATAACCTGCAGGATTTCCTTTACCGGTGCTTTGCCTTAATAAGGACGAACGGTAGAAGGAAACGTTGCTCCGTGAGCCGGAAAGAAAACGAATAGTTTTGTACGTAAAGTCTTTGAAAGGTCTCGCCGGTTCTGTTCTAAAAGGCTGCGGGATGTGACTCCGTGACGAATGGAGGCGCAGTTGACTCTTATTCATGCTGCTGGTGTTCGTCCCATTAAAGCTGACATTCCCGTTATTAGCATTTTTATAATGATTCAATTATTCCCATCATTTGCACAAGACTTCAGTCACAATAGATTACAAACGGCAAAGTCTTCATCGCTCTTATCGTGTTTTTTGCGTGTGCGTGCGTGCTTTAATCCCCACGCGTTCTCCAATCGATAAATTGAATTAAATCATTAGCTTTCAGCTGCCCTCGCCCTGTCAGCTGGGTTCTCCGCTTTCATGCCGAGCGCCGTCATTAGTCACGCATTACTCTCGCGTGGCTCGGGCGATGTTTGGCAGGGCGGCCCCGGCACAGGGCTTGGAGGCAGGTCCGGGCCCACGCCAGCGCGCGCGAGAGGCCCCTGGCAGGCATTTGACTTTCAGAACAGATATGGATTACTTTTCGGTCTCTTCTTTTCATCGTGTGCAGAAGCGGCCTAGCGGACAGGTAGGGGAAGATGAAACGGGGAGTGGGATGCTCTGTCCTGACCTTTCCCTGCCGCCCGCTTCCTCATCAGACCGGGACTTACAGCCCTGCGTTTGCACACGCGGGCCTTCGAACCTGCCCGCACGTGTATTTGTTTTCCGTAAAAGCTTTAAGACCGCTGTTTATCCGGTCGGGGCTCTCCTGGAAGGGGGGCCGAGCGACGAGAAGAGCTCACCGTCGGCTTGTACGTTTTAAGAGCACCCTGCTGCAAATGCATCTCCTCTCTGCTGAATTATTAATTTATTTCTTTGTGCTTATTTATTTATTTATTTATGGTACCTCTCTTTGAACTGCACCGACAGGGGTGAGAACAAATGCAGGAGAGAAAGCTTTCGGTGCTGTAAATTGTCCGCTGTCGATCAGAATTCAATTTATTGGGGAGCGGAGGCAAACCTTCCTCTCTCGCGGGCTTCGCCTGGAAAACAAGGCTAATGGACTCATCATTATTCTTAGGGGAGCAAAGTCCAAAAAAGTACGGAGGCTCACCAGCTCCTCTCCAAATTAGGAGAGAGGCCCTGAACCAAAATCTGTGCTTCGTGAAGTTAAGATGGACGCCAGCTGCTGACAGTTCCCCCAGTGGGGAAAAGTGGCTGCAAAGAACACGCGCGCTCACTTGAATCTGTTGTATTTATTGTCTTAAATGATGGACTCAGCTTATCAGGGGTAACTGTGAATTCCGCACACATTGTTTTGCCACTTTCTGGTCCAGGGCTGAGAGCAGGATGAGGGGGTGGCAGCAGGAGACAGGTTCCATACGAGCCCTTCTGTCAACCACCTTCCATGACTTTTTTTCCCTCAGCCCTGAAGGACAGCCGGTTTCAGCTGGTCAACTTCTCGGACAATGAGCTGCGGGTGTCGCTGTCCAACGTCTCGCTGTCGGACGAGGGCCGGTACGTGTGCCAGCTGTACACCGACCCCCCGCAGGAAGCCTACGCGGACATCACCGTGCTGGGTACGTGCACCATTACTGCTGCGCCCGAGCGCAGCTTAAGTGGACGTCTTTGAAGGGGGTCACGGTGGGGTCGCTCACATGCTTTTTGGACATTTTTTTACTTTTTTACTTGAAGGACCTTGACAACACTGTCGATTATGTGTATTCTGCATATACTCTGTGGAGCTGAGCACTTCTTTCTGACGGCGTTGCTGTTTCTCCAGTACATGAATGTGATTCAGAAGGTGTCTGAGAATCAATTCCCAGAGCAGAACGAACACACACATTTCCAGGCTGAAGGACCCCTTTCCTTCTTCTGACAGCTCAACATGCCTACTGAGGCTTTGCTTCAGAAATGGCTAACAAGCACCTTCTGAATCGGGAGCCCATGAAGGCAATCGATGGTGTGCCGGGCTGTCATTTACCTTGGGCGGTGCTGTGTGACATGTAAACTTGACCGTGGTGGCGAGCGCTGCTCTGGACAAGCGGGAAGAGTCTCCTGCAGCGCAGCCTGCCTTTCTAATCCTGCCTGTCTTTGTCCCGAGCCAGTCCCACCAGACAATCCCATCATCAAATCCCGGGAAGAAATTGTTCGAGAAGGAAACGAGACAGAGATAACCTGCACTGCCACAGGCAGCAAACCCGCCTCCACCATACGATGGATGAAGGGAGACAAGGAGCTGCAAGGTGGGTGCGAAAGGGACCGCGGAATCCCGACCGCTTCGGTTCCGTTTCGTGGGTTCCCGTGCTCGGCCGCATCTCGCCGCGGTGTGGGGTTTCTCGGGTTTTGGGGCGTGCAGATTGACCGATGACCGAATGACCGCGCGGCCTCCGATTACGCGTGCACTTTTACGACATCGAAAGAGGCGATGGAAATTAGTCTTTTCGAAAGACCCCCGCCGTTCGACTCCCACTCGACGAAAGCCGCGCGCGTATCCTCCCGCCTCATGCGCGTTGGGCTGCGCCAGAGTAAAGCCTCGATGAGGGCTCGAGCCTCCACAGTGTTTCAGCTCATCGGCCCGCTACACCGGTAGGTCAAACGCTGAGCGCCGCTCTGCGACGGCTGATGGAGGCCAGTGGCGAATCTCCACTCGAGTCTTCAGCTGGAGCCACCATCGTGCCCTTAGGTGTTTAACAGCCTCAGAAACCCAAAAGTGCCTCATAACTTTAATCCTTATAAGTGCTTTGCCCTTTTAAACCCATCTCATTTCTGTTAGGGACGACGTTGTTTTCTCACTTTTATTTCTTACCGTTGGGCGTTGTTTGCTCTCACTCGCATCTTTACCTTTGCGGTTTTTGCTTTTGTTTGTTCGCGTGCTAGTTCTTCTACCTGCTTATCTGTTAATTTGCCAATGAATTTGTGTGCGTTTTGTTAAGTTGGAACGTTTGATTCGTGAAGCACTGCTGTGCCTCATTGGCATAGGCGGCAAAGGATGGCATCGACGCCAGGAAAGGCCTGGTGGATCCCTGGCGCAGCCAATCCGCATTCACAGACGCAAATACTTTTGGCTTTTATTCTGGGTGGATTTGCTTTTAATTAAATATTCTTATTCAACCCAATTACTGTTAGGATAATCGCGGCTCTTCTTTTATTAAATAGCTTTTAAAGATTACACCCACCTTTCCCAGGAATATAGAGCAGCACAGTGACGCAGCGAGAAACGCTGGTGCCTCACAGCACCTGAGTTGTGTTTGGATGTGGGTTTTAGCCCAGCTTAGTCTGCGTAACGCTTGCCCGTCCTCCGCACGTTCGCCTCGCTTTCGAGCATCCGGCACCGCAGGTCACCTTGGACAAAGCTGTCACAAAAGTTAAGGCACCTTGAAGAAAACCGTCTGCTAAATGTGCAAATGTAAACGTACGCCCAGCGCTGGTCTGTGTCCTACAGTGGGCAGCGTGGTGGCTCAACAAGCTTGGAACTGAGTTTGGGTCGAGTTTGCATCTTCTCCCCGCGTCTGTGTGGGTTCCTCCTGGAATCCCTGCCATTCAAATTAAATTGTCGCTATAAATTCCCCATTGTGTTGTGTGGGTGCGGACGGACTTGGATCCCATCCAGGGGTTAATAACAGTATGGGATGGGGTCTGGATCTTCACAACGCTGTCCACGATGAAGTGGTTACCGGATGGAACGGATGGAAGCAAGCGTCCTGATGCATTTTACCCTGTTTGCTTCTGTTCTGCCGTCCTAGATTTGCACTTAAGCGAGGAGTTAAATGAAAGTCGAGAAACTAGAGAGGTTTTGTTCGACAGGTGTTAATCTGTCCCTGCGTGATGCGTCTTTTGAGTTGAGAAATGAAAGACAACAGGCAAATTGATGGGCATAAATGCAGACGGGCCCCAGAGAAAAGCTCTCAGAATGCCGAAAGGGAGGAATTAAATGATCCGCCGATTTCATTCTCCGCTAAATGTAGGCATGATACCTCAAAATTGTTTCAGAACGGACAAAATTGCACGTTGGATTAGAGTGGCTTAGTCTGACGTGCAAAGCCGTCTTTTTCCTCATGCGGCCAACGATGTTTGCACACCGTCCTCTTTTAAAGCCCTAAAACCGCACTTCTGCGGGCATCAAATGTGATACCTCGAAACCTGACAAACAACTGCTGCGCTAAATTCGGGGAAGCCGTGCAGTTGTCGCAATTCGGACGGTCAGCACAAAGTGCCTGATATTCTGCATCAAAAAAGTAGATGTCGCCGACTCCGGAGACACGAGAAGTAACGTGTGCCCGATTTCTTATTGTACATCACCCAGCGGATCCATTAAACGCATTCGGCTGAGTAACACACGGCAGTCCGTAAGAGGCGAGCGTGGACAGAAGGCACTCCAGCGTGTCGAGGCCAAGGCTGCCTGAAGACACAAAGAATTTTGTCTTAATCGGGCTTAATAAGTGTTGGCTGCCGCTTATGAGCATTTAAATATGCAGGTTCAGCACGATTGTAGACGCGTCGGCACAGAAGGAGGGCAGAGGGAGCGCGCTAATCTTTTTCGGCAATTGTAATTTTTCGTTCCTCCTCACACCGAAGGATATTTGACAAGGCGCTGTCTCTACCTTGGCTGACTTATCTGTGGATATCGCTTTCGCGCGCTGCCTCCCCAGTTGGCCCCCTCACAAGGGCGAAATGAGTATCGAGGACGCCGGCTGCGGACGCAGCGTCACTCATCTGAGCCTCGGAGCTGCCGGCCGTAGCCGTTACATCTCAGTCCGCGAAGCGCAAACAAAGCGTGGCAGTGGCCCCGGCCGATGAGCGACTCTCCGATAAGGGCCCTTGACAGCGAGCGAGCGATTTTCATAGGGTTCACCTCCACTGACCATCCTCTAGGGCACAGCAGTCTTGTGCTCTAGACAAAGGGAACTTTTCTGCGCTACTTTGTCCGCCATCTTGCCTCGCTTAGGGTCACCCCGCTTCACATCCTGCATGCGCCGTTGCGGTGTTCCCCTTCTGCATCTCCTCCTTTCTTCCTTCCGCATGCGGATGGCATGTTGAGCGGCCGCTGTTTGGTTGTAATGTCGCGACGTGAAAAGGACTCTTTGTTTGCCTTTTTCCGAATAGCCGTGAAATGTAGAATTTCCGTTTTTGACCTTTGCTGCTCCAAAGTGTGTGGCGAACTTGAATGCAATGATGCGATTCCCTTGCGCTCTTCCAGGCAAGTCGGAGGTGCAGAACACGTACGACAGGATGTTCACTGTCATCAGCCGGCTGACGCTTACCGTCAGCAAAGAGGACGACGGCATGCCGGTGGTGTGCATCGTGGAGCACCCGGCGGTCAAGGACTTCCAGGCGCAGAAGTTACTCGAGGTGCAGTGTAAGTAACCACCCCCCCCCCTCCCCCAAGAGTGACCGCCCATACAGTGCACAGCTGAGCAGCAGAGTAGTAAAGCTTTCCTTCAATTCGGATATGACGCTTCCCTCAAGTCGCCTTTATGTGTCCTAACCTAAAGCTCTCCTTCCGCATTATCTTAGACCCACACGTGTTCTCCCAGTACTCTCTTCCCAGTGTTCCCAGCAGCACTCGATTGCACCGTTCCATTTTGCCGTGAAATGCCATCGCTTTTGCAAAAATATCGATTGAGCCAAACGATGGCTGAAATGCACGGCCGCTTATGATGCGGTGAGATGGGGTTAACTTAGCCCCTGGCAATCTTCCCAGCGCACGGTCTATTTGGAAAGAAAGGAGTTTTGTCTGACCTTTCCCAGATAAAAGACACGATGGATCGGCTCATCTGCAACAGTTTGACATTTTGGCAATCTTGGATTAAGGTTGATAAAAGTGTGACATGTGCTGCACAGCGCAACTGCGGGTGCGAATGGGCGGCGGCGGGGCCCACGGCATTGGTTCCGCGGAAAGCAGCGCTGTTTGAGGCCGAGGGACCGTGGAAACGCGCGGCCGCTGCCGAACTGAGCAAGGGCTTTGCCTGATGGAGTTCGTTTTGCAGAAAAATGGAGAAACACCGGTGTATATTAGATAAGCGCAGAATATTGATGGCCCACGCAGTGCTAAGAACATCGCTTACTGCTTTGTTTTTGCACCCTCGGGGTCAGCAGTTCAACCGTTCGGGGTGGATGAGGGCTTAACGGCGCCGGCTATAAAGGGGGAAACAAAACATGCAATGTAAATAAGCTGCTGTAACTTGGATGTGTTTTGTGCTTGTATGCATAAGGCATGAAGGCTGAGAAGGGCCGGGGCTGGGTTCTCCTGTAACACGTATGAAACATTTATTTAGCTCCTTTCATGTGATGTTTTTGAAGATGACAGTGGAGAAATACACTTCTGTGGAGTGAAATGTAGCCGTCGCCAGGGATGCGAAGTGCCGATCTAACCTGAACGAAAGCCTTAGATCATCCTTAAAGAGATGTATGAAGAACTACGGCAACGAGACAACGCATCGCTGTCCGCAAACAAAATTCCTCGGCAGCCTGGACGGACAGCGGTGAGCAAAGCCACGGAAGGACATGCGGAGCGAGCGGATCTCGTGAAAGGAGAGCAGCCGGGCTTGCGCGGAATAACGCTCGCTTCCTTGCATATTTTGTGGCGCGGGTGACGTCCCCCTAAATCAGTAGGAAAAATTTAAAGCTGATTTAGAACTGAGCTCGCGCTGATGAAGCTTCCAAATAATTTGTCAAGAACGTCATTTAAAGCGCAGAGAACCGGCGATGAATTAAGGGACTTTGTTATCGGCGCCATCTTGCCCACAATTACACGAGGGGTACAGTTGTATTGATCCGAAAGCGCATTGAGGTGGACAAGACGCCCTGAAATGTCAGCAGGTCCGACGGGGGGGAAAAAGTGTCATTACCCTGCCGGTTCTATTAGAGCACAGAGTATTACATCTGGGGTCCACAGAGAAATCTCAACTAGGGATTCAGCCAAAGTTTGAATGCGCTGTCTTGTTCCATTTGTGCTCGAAACCAGACGCTGAGGTGCAGGACGCAGCGTTGGATGCAGATCTCCAAGGAGACCCCAAAATAGATTTAAAGTTGTTCTCTTGATTTTTGCGCCTGTCTCCGGTTCCTGCCATTCTTCCTCCTCCCAGCTGTTGCAGGTACTCAGTCCTGCCTTCTCGGTGTCTCTGTTTTTGGCTTTCTGGATAATTCCCTTGCAGTACCTCTCGTGCAAACCCCCCCCCCCCCACGGACCTCATTCACAGCCTCATAATTCCAAGAAAGAGGAAAAGGCCCATCGCGGTGCTGAGTCCAGCTTCTTCCTCTTTTTCTCCCTCGTCCGTTTGGCCCTGTTTAGCACTCTGTGTAACCGCAGGGCTCTTTTCCGAATGCCCCGCCACCAGGTAAGCTCTTTACCGCCTGGACGAAGGAGTGGCTCATCAGCATTTACCTACGGCGTGGAAACGCGTGAGCAAAAAGCTGGCTGCTCAAGATCGGCGTTTCCTCTGATGTTCTCAACATATGTTTCCCAATTCGGAAACCGTATTGATTTCTTATAGAAAGCTGCCTGGGACGATTTAGCAGTATGGATTTCACGTGTTTGTTTTGTTCGGTTTGTTTGTTTGTTTCATGGTGCTTTATTTCTGCTTCCCATTCTTTTCATGTTTTTTTTATTTCTTTCTGGAAGGAAGGACCCATCTTTGTTTGGTCATTTCCTTCCATCTGCATTCCAGACATTCGATACCGAGCCGATAAGATCACCTTGTCCGCATCGTGTTTTCAAAGCTGGCTGTCTCTGAAGTTGGAGAAAATCAATAGCGCAATTGTACTTTTGTCAGCATCTTACTCCTGTCTGTATTTTTGCATTAGCTAACAGGGCATCGTACCTCTTCCTTGGTCACCGCAGATCGCGCAGACCATCGCTGATGGCTTCACCGGGTTGCTGATGAGTCGATTGGTAAGAAGGAAAGTCATTGGGCTTTTCCGCAGATGCTGCCCCTTCGAGCCAACTCATTCGGAAGCCCCGGAAGTCATTAGAAGCGCAAATGAAACCAACGAGAAGGGTTTGGCCCCGTGCGCACAAGTCGCTGCTCCGGGCTCGACCACGGAAACTGAGCGGCAGTTTGATTTGTGCGCTTCGTAGATGCGGGTTTACGCGCTCAAATTCGTCTTTCCAAAGAGGAGCCCTCGAGGGGCTCGAAAAAATGTTTGCTTCTGCTCCGTTCGGTTGTCCTGAATCCCGCGGCGTGTGGTCTTTGAGTCGGGACTGCCGCCGCGTGTCACTTGGTTGGGACGGCAGCTGTGGCTCCCCGAAAATATTCCCCGCCCTTTGCTGGAAGAGATGTGGTTCGTGTGCGACGTCCCTCGGTGCACCGTGTGGAACGCACGCAGGGTCAGCTTCCGAAAAACCCACGAAGAGTCGAGAAAGGCGGCGGCAGCCAGGAACTGTAACGAATGAGGGGAAGGTCGGCGCCGATAGAGCGTAAAGGTCAGACTCTGCTACGCGGGGGTGAGGGCGCTGTTGACAAACCGTATTTGGGATTCAGCCCTGTCAGCGCTTGTATGTATTACCGCAGTGAAGTACCAGTGCTGTTTGGTCCATCAGCCAGACACGAGGAGCTCAAGTGTAAGATGCTGTTTCACAGTTGATGTGCGAAGCCAGAAACATTGAGCCTCAGCAGAAAAGAAGAGGGGAAAAAAACTGTGAGAATTCGGCCCTTTTTACCTCCTCAGACCGATCGTTCGAGCAGGGAACCATCCGTGCGTGCACACCCATTAACATCCAGCGTCTCCCCACATTTAACACGGTTTTCCTTTTATTTCGTCATCCAAACATGCAAGGCCCTGTGAGCGTGTTGAGCGTTTTGCTTTCCGCCACACGTTAAACTGCCAATGCGCTAATAGCCGAACGGCCGAAGTTCTACGCATCCAAATGCAGCCACGTTTCTGTTGCGCTCGTGTGCTCCATTCCTCTCTTTTTTCTACAGATAAACCGGAGGTGAAGATTGTAGTGGAGTTTCCCGAAGGTCTGACAAGGGAAGGGGAAAACCTTGAGTTGACGTGCCAAGCCAAAGGCAAACCCCAGTAAGTGGATTCCTGTCATTTCACGCACAAAAATCTTCTCGCGTCGACCTTAGTCGTCGCATGTAGTCGTGACGATAATGAGAGAGGGAACCGCTGCTGCTGCACTTGTTTTGCAGGAGATCTAATAAAATGTCACTCGCCTAGCTTGCAGTCTTGCATTTTACCCGTTAATGTAGCTGGGCGAAGTTTTGACTGAAATAACCTTAAACGCTTCTCAAGGCTTTAATAGCAGAGCCGTTTCTGCGCCGCGGCTAAGAAGTGCGCAGTGTTAGTAACAGCTGTCACAAGTGAAACCATGTTTTATGCAGCAGCCATTCGAAGCAGAGGCGCCAAACGCTTTACAATTCGGTGGGCTTGAGTAATGACACGTTCTCCCCGGCTCCCTGCAGGTTAGCGCGTCCAAAGGTCTGCGGATCATCGGGCTGAGTCAAATGATGGGTTAATGTGTCGCGGAGAAACGGCGCCCTGGGCTTGAGCGGGGATGACGCGACTGTACTTTTCGAGCGATGGCGACAACACCGGCTACCGTCTGTATGTCCCTGTGAACAAGCAGCCCGCCCCTCCCATCAGCTCGACGCGTTGCTCACGGCCTCCCTCCTAGGGGCCTCTCTGCAATCGAAGAGGCCGGCCGGCCGGCGTGAACCGAAAGGTCACTTTTCCAGCGTCTTCCCACAGCTCTCCCGCTGCCGAGACACAGGCGTCGGCTAAATTCATTTATAAAGATGAAAATACGATCAATAGGCTGAGAAGAAAATTGGAAGTAATTTTCATTAATGCGACTGAGGACTGCAGTCATTACCGTGAGACCCCGCTGGTTTTGTCGGCGCGCTGATTTGTATTCAGTCTTTCACCCCGGTTTTCCAGCGCCTGCTCCCTCTCGTGTGCCTCCCATCTTTGGCTTTCAATAAACCATTTTTTTCTAGGTCATTCCTTTCGCTCCTTAGCAGGGGTGCTGCATTTTCATGCCGTACATGTATATTTAACCTCTGATTCGAGCTCCTCGGACTTCCGCGAGTGGAACGTGCGTTGCCTCCCCTACCCCCGCCAAATGCCATCGCTCACAAATGCGGGCGATCGCCAGCGATTGAGCTTGACCAGTCTTTGCTTGAAGTTGTTTTTTTTCTTTTCTTGTTTTCCCTCGTTCAGTCCTTTCAGAATGGATGGAAACAAGTTTAAACACCAACACAAAACAAAAAAAAATGTTCGCCAGCTCCGGGGAAATAACAGAATGCTGCCAAAACACTAGAGGAACTTGTGAGAGCATAACTGAATTTCTAGTGCCTTTGTTTTCCCTTAGTGGATTTTGTTCTCTGTACTCATCCTCATAAAGGGGAAAAATATCTGTGTTGTACAGTCTGCTTGGAATTTTTGAACGTCTTACTGGTATAAAAATTTGAGGACTCGGCCAAGAACAGCGCACGCAACAACTTGTTTTGACGCGCTGTTAATGTTTGTTGGGAACCGACGCGTGTCCGTAGGAAGCGCGGCGCACCTTACAGAGGGGAATCTTGAGTCCAGGCCCAGTCAGCATGTTTGTCCTCTGTGCATCCTATCGCAGCAGAAAGTTCCAGATGCCGCCTTTGCTGTGTGTGGGATTTTCTTGCTCTACGACTAATGGCTGTCTGTCTGTTTAGGCCCCAGCAAATCGACTGGGTGAAGGTCGACGACGACGTCCCCTCGCACGCCGTGATAACGGGCACGGATCTGTTCATCGAAAACCTCAACAAGTCCTACAACGGGACGTACCGCTGCGTGGCGTCCAACTCGGTCGGCATGTCCTACGATGACTACATCCTTTACGTTTACGGTATGTACGCGTCGCTCGGTTTCTCGAAATGTGGCGCCGGCGACCTTCAGCCACAGGATGCGCTCACCTCTTTCTGGGAAGGAGCCTTAAAAATGTATTTGTTGCCATGTTCCAGGAATGGTGGGGATGGCATTTGTGCGGCAGGCCACCCAGGCGTTTCGCGGTTATTGCGGGAGCCCCGCAGCTTCGGGCAGAGTATCGAAACCCAAGGCAGATAAAAAGCCGCGAAATCCACAGCGCTTTATGCCGGTCAGCGGATTTTCCAAGAAAAGCAGTCGGTGGGGCCGCGTAAAGAACGAGGAGCGCGCGGGCGTCAACCTTCGGCAAGTTTGACAAGGGACCTCCGAAGGAGCCAAAGGACTCCGAGCCAAATTTTCCACTGCGATGCGAAACGCCTCTGAAAGGAGAAGCACCTGTAAAACGGCAGCGGTGCGCGGGTTTACAAGCGCGCGCAGTTATCAAAACAATTTCGGTGTTTTGCCAGGCAAGGAGCGCGCAGTAATGGAGTCGGCCGCGCGGATCACGTGATCCTTGCGATGCGAATCTGTCAGCGGCTCTCTTTCTACGCTGAAGGTTCGGAGCACGTCGGGACGGGGGAAAGGGTGTGAGGCGTGTTGGTAAAAGACTAAAGCGAGGCTCCCCCATTAAAACCAGCTCCAAACATAATAGAGGCTGTCTGGATTTTGATAACTTTGATGTCTGCTCCCGCTCTAATATCTGCGGTAATGCAGCAGCGAATCATGTCGAACATTAGACTTGCTAATGTGGAAACAGTACGCTGGGCCGAGGCTGACAGCGCTTAATCTTGCGTCATGTTTCCTGACACCCTCCTACCTGAGCGGGGGGCTGTTAACAGTCTGCTCTGACATTCCGGAATATTCTTCGCACATGCTCACAAAAGACAAGCGGCGGTGACATCTGTTTGTACCATGCTCTTATAATTATTCTTCTTCAATTTAAGGGATGACATCTGCTTATTACGGGAACAGCGGCCCTGACACTCTGCCGATCCGAAGCTCGATCCGAGGGGAACGTTTCTCTCACGAGTTGAATCCGTTGTCAAGTGTTGTTGTATCCCATCATCCAGCTCCAGCCCGTGCCAATTGCTGAAGGACGTTTAGAAGGGAAGTTAAATTTCGCTCCGCCGTGTGTCCGTTCAGCAATGCGTTCAGCGGTACTTTGGTGCATTTATTTCCATGATACATGGACCCAAGTCCATATATGAAACTGCAGCCCACAACACATTGCCCATCTGCACGGGAGTTATTTTTTCCTCATTAGCATGCTTTATGCTTTTAGCGAGAGCTCCGAACGAGTTGTGCTCGACAGCGGCGAATGGTTTTGTGCGTAAATCTGCGGTCGGCGCCTCGGTTACACGCGCGGCAGGTAAAGACGCTGCTCAAAGGTCTTGAGTTGCGCTGTCGGATGTGGGGGTTTCATCCGAGCTCGGACTGCGTGGCGTCAGCGTGGGTTTCGCGCTGGTTTTTTCCTCCGTGTTTGCATGGGTTTCTTGCCGCAGTCCAAAGACATTGCTCTACCCCTGTCCTGCACGCCTTCGCCCGCAAACCTCAAGTGAGTGATCGCCATGGCTGGACAGCGCTTACCCTAACCTCGAACACACGAGCACAAGCGGACCCCCTGTGTCCATATGGACTTATTGTTCGCGGCCTTCTAACTTGGCCCTCAGGCAGAGACAGGTGTTTCGTTGCTGAAGGCCCCCTTTAATGCACTTGTTTTCTGAGGCGCATAAAGGTTGAGCAATGAGGAACAGCGCAGGGAGGGCTAAATCGCTTAGAGTGAAAAATGTATTTACCAAAACGCGTGTGTGAAAGCAGCCATCCAGCGGGCCCCACAGTGGAACTACGTGAACCCCAGAGGAGCCTAACAAGTTTATTGAGATGTTCTAACCTAATAAAAGCGAGGCCTACCACACAGCTGAGTTCTTATTGCACAGCTCTCTGCAGACTGTCACTTTCATTCTCATTTCTATTCCACAAAGCTCCTTGAAACGCTTATTGGGATTTCCTCCAGCAGCATCCATTCCCCCTAACTCTGCACACTCTGGACAGGCTTCGGGCCGGGGTCCTAGGAAATCAATTGCACCGACACGCTTTCTCCTCAACCGCGTTTTGCACTCATGCCTTTTATCAGCAACATGGCATCTTGCTTAATTTCAGACTCACCTGTTACCTCCCGTGGAGATTTTGTTTTCGAATCAAAGTCTGAAAATGACCTCTGACCTTGCGACGCCTCATTAACTTTAATCGCTCGGCTTTTTTACTAAGCGTTTTGGGAGAAAGAGAACGTAAAAATAGTGAGGTGCCTTCAGTCTTCGTCTTGTAAGGTACATCTATGTTCTATAAAGTTCCGTCTCTGTTTTTCTGTTTCTTCTTTATACACGGCTTGAAATTTGGCACATAAGTTCTTCTCCCCCCAAGTGAGGTTTTTGCATATCCAAAAAGGCCGCTTACCTGTCTGAAAATTAAAATTTGTTTTTTTTTTTTTTTTATGCGGCTTGCGGAAGCAGAACTGGTGAGGCTACAGAAGACACGGGCTGATTTTCTCAATCCACGTACACATTGGCGCACTTTCGCACACATGTACGAACTCAGGTGCTACACACCCTCTTGCAAACAGACTGACTCGCTCTCAAACACAAATTGAAAGATAATAACGTTTGCCGATGTTTCTTGTCTACACGTCAGTCTGCATACACCGTACGCGCTACACACGCACACACACAAATGTACCACATTGAACAATTTTAAAGGTAAAAACATTTGGTGTTATGTAATTTGTTGTTACCAACGCACCTCACTGAGGCCAAAGTGCGTGTGGCTGTCAGTGTCATTCACCGCAGGAGCCAGTGGCGGTAATATGTAAGAAGAGGAAAATGTAAAAATGAATAAGAAATTACTCATGACCCACATACGGCGCTGCATACTTGAATGATTTAAGAATGATAAAATTTGGTGATATATATATATATATATTTTTTTTTTCCTTTTCTCTTCACTTGGCTACAGTCGGCACTCTCGTCATTCTCTGTGGTGTCCACAACTCCAACGGCACTAGCAATGCTTATGCCCTAAACACAACCACTTTAAAAGCAAAACAGTTTGGCGATTATATAACATTTAAGTACTTTTTTCATTTCCTCTGCTGCTACCTTTTTAATCCGGTCAGTGCCAGATAGCTCCACCATTGCTGGCATATTTCTCAGCCAAGAAGTTTAATTTAAAACAATGCAACACGGCTAAAAAGGAATGAAAATGTGCTGTGCTGTCTTTTTTCTGCAAGAAATCATTGCTGTGCCATTAAAATGGAGCTGTAAGTTTACCTGCTTGACATGTGCTCCAGGTTTAAAGTTTCATCTGTCTTTTCTCTTTTTGGTGAACATATTTTCCTACTTTTATGCTGCTCCAGTATGTGGCAAGTCATTTTACAAGCCATAAATGAATTTAAATGGATGTCTTGCGCGGTTGACCGAACCTTTAAAAACTGCAGGCCTATAAATGTGAACACAGTGCAGAAGATCTATTTTAGATGTTTCCTGCTACTTTTTGTTACTCCATTTGTTTGGTAAATGTAATTTCTTTTACCTAAGAAAAATGAACACAGTAGTAATATTATGCACTTAATTTGGAGTCTTTTAAACTCTTTTAATTATACGCGGTATTATGGCAGTTGGCTACCAAATATTTGTCTCTATGTGTCGTGCAACACATTTGCATGTAACGAAATATCTGACAAACTGAAGACAGTTTCGATTCCCTGGGAAATGAATTTACTCAACAGAATGCGGTCACTTGCTTAATTTGACTGTTTTTATTAACACATAAATGTGTTGCCTTGTTTAAATGGAGAAGAGTGATCACCGCTTGTGTGCCTTTGGCTTTTAATAAGCTTCTGTGTCGTAAGCGTTTCCAGAGAAACGCTGCTTCCCCTTTTCCCCCCAATTCAGGAAAGAGGAGAGGACCCATCAGTCTGCCACGTCATAGGACACAGACTGCGGTTTTGGGAGGATCTAATTTTGGAAACGGTACAAGTCCGTGCGCTGCAGGAAAATGCGAGTGCAGAACTCGGAGTTTCAGAAGCTCAGAGCAAACGGTACGGTGAAGGAAATGAATCGATAGTTCCTTTGTACTTTTGCACTGTCAGGGAATGCCTGGTAGACCAAGGAAGAGCCCTATGAAAAGTGTGTAAGCTGGCAGGCAAAGCAGGATGCTGTGGAGCTGTGAAGGGCGGTGCAGGGCCACTCCCGCTGCCTCCAGTAAGGCATTAGCCCTACTGTTGCTTCTCACGTGCTGCTCCTGGATTGCTGTTATCCGCTAACACCGTCCTCATGTGTCGGTTTGTCTTTCAGCTCATTCGTATTAAAGGTGCTTCATCCTCCTGGTTGTCTTCCACCCTGGTCGCTGGCTGGCAGCGCTCGCACCTGCTCGGCTTTACGTGCGAGAACCGGGTGTTTAATAAGGGGCTCGAGAGGCACGAATAGTTGACTTCGTGCTATTGCCGCACCGGCCTGCCCACCGAGCGCTCTGGGCGTACAGGGATGGCTCCCCGTCACACAAACACAGGTTTAATGAGGCTGCTAGCAATGATTCGCAAGCATCCGGTAAAATCGCATCACTTTGACACTCTGATACCCGCAGCAATTTGAACGTCACTACTGTCCAACAGCGACATGCTATGTCATTTTCGTTTTTTGACGTATATTTAACATTTGTATGCTCAACCTTGTCTGGAAGAAATACAATATTTTTTCGCTGCCGAGTTTTAATGAGCTATTGACACCGGTGATCCCGAACATCTGTTGAGTATTCACAGTTCATAACAAGATAAAGCCAATTATGTAGCGGTAGCAGAGAGCTGGAGATGCCTGCCTGTCTAGTGGAAACCCAAGAAGATTCACTGGCTTTGCCTTCAAATGTCTGCTGCCGTGAAGTCATTACTGCATGTCTGCCTGCCTCCCCGCCTGCCTGCCCGCCTGCCTGCCCGCCTGCCTGCCTGCCTGTCTGTCTGTCACCCAGATGGAGCAGCCAATGAGAAATATGCAGTGTAGAATTGCAGTCAAACTTTGAATTTTAAATTGTAAGTAAATATCCTTCTCTTGGGAACATAAATTACTGCTAAGACCAGCAGGGTGCAGTCGTAATGTAAAAAAAAAAAAAAAAAAAAAAACATTTAAAAAGGAGATAAGCTCATGATATACATATAATGCTGAAAGGATTTAGCTCCATCTTATACATTAAAAATAAGTGTAGCCTTAAAAAATTGAGCAGTGTTGTAAGCACAAGGCTTTAAAGCTTTGTGATACAAATCACACATGATGTTCAAGACAGATTGTACATATTTTATGCTTGTAACTCGGGTTAGGTTGCGACTTTTAAAATAAGCCATATACAGCTCGAATCTGAAAAAATGAAGCTATTCACCCAAAAAGCAACTGAACGATTTTGCCATTTGGCTGCACTGTTTTGAATTTCTTCTGTCGTATGTGAGGAATTCAGCTGTACACGAAGGCAAATAATGAAAAAATGAGCGAGCTGACATTACTCACATCCGTGTGATGCTCATGTGTGAAGTAAAACGGTTCAGAAGGTTTCCGTCTTGTTCTTATGGTCTTGCAATTCCAGTCTGAAAGACTGGGGGACCATAAGGGTAGGATAACCCTAACCCTAACGTTGGAGTAACTTTATTGCGTGAGGCGCACTTGAGGTGATTTGCGAAAAGCCGTGACTGGAACTATGATGTTGGATCCGTCTGTGTGGAGTGATGCCCGCAGCCCATGTGTGAGGCCTGAACCTCCAGACACTTTGGATGCTGAGCATTTTTAAGAGGGAGCCTGAAATCATGCAGGCAGCAGCTTGCGGCCGGACTCCCCGGCCAAGCCTTCGCAGGATCTCCACACGTGCGTGCCGGCTGCTCCCCTACATTTGCACGCTGGCCGCCAGACATCGGTGTTTTCCGGCAAGCTGCTGTGGGAGACGAAAGGAAGCGGTCGCTTCTAATAGGTTTTCGTTTGCTCCCCGAATCTGGCTTTTTCACCAGCGCTCCGTGGGCCTTGATGTTTCATCATTAGGCTCTGAATGTCTTGGCCCCCTATGGAGGTTTGTCCAATGGACTGATGCCGATGTTCACGCGGAGTTTTCCCAGCGGAGAGGAACAAACATTCCCTTTGCTCATGTTAGCCTCAGTGCCTCTTATCTGCTGCGTTCGCTTGATAACAATTTATCGACTTTGTGTGTTTGTTTGCGACCGACGAAAGCCGTGAGCAGTGAGCTCGGTTAGCATGAGGATTTGGTGGCCACTCATCGCTCGCTCATCCCTCGGACCCAAAGCCTTCCAAGCGGGACCTGGACCTTCCTAGGTGGCGCAGGAAAAAGGGGTCTAATAATTAAATACAGCGTAATGGAAATGGTCCCTGGTCCATGTAGGCCGTGCCATTCTTTCTTTTGGCCCATTGTTGTCCTTTGCATGCTTTTGGAAATGAATGTGCATTTTTCATGCATCATTTTCTGTTATTAGTTTTACAGTTGTGACTTTTACATTTCTTTCATCTTATTGTGATTTTATTTTTCTGGTGTTCTGTTGTGGAGATGAAATTTAAGATAATAAAAGTTGAAAAGTAGTTATGTTTACAGATCTCAGATATCCGCAGGACAGCTCAGTTGCATATATATTTATACAGATGTGTTGTTGATTCTAGTAAAAGTTTATTAAAAAAAAAAAATAGGGAGGTTAGATGTTTCCTCACAGGGTTAAGGTAGAAGGACTCTTAAATGAACAAACCCTACACAAGCAAAAAAAAAACTTTATATCAGCCATGTCAATATTGATATATGTGCATATATATCAGTATTTTTCTGAAGGTCATCAAAACTGTTTCACTCCCTTGGGTGGTGTTTTTTATTACCTCATGATTTATGTATTGGTTTCTTTATGTTATTTTTGTTTTTTTTTTTCCATCTAGATGTTCTCACCACCACCTCAATACCCACCACCACCACCACAACCACCACCACCACCACCACCACCATCATCCTAGAATCCACTAAAGGTACAGTACACCATACCTTAGCAGCCCCTCTCTTTTTCAACACAATGAGTAAAGCTGTGTGTGCCTGCGCACGTTTGGGGGGATGGGGGGTCTACTTAAATGCACGTCTTTAGTGAGAAGCCAGAGGCAGCCAGGCCTGATAAGATTCCTCAGCTGATTCTGCTAACTAGATCCCTCCAGATGCCATTGTCATCTCACAGCGTGACGCTGTTTGCGTGGCTTTGCGGAAAGAAGCCATTCTTGTCACATTTCTCTCAAAATGTAGTTTGGTCCACATACCTCACAATCTTATCAGGATCTGTGCCTGCTTCTGGCAGTCAGTTTGTGGTCCCTGAGGTTTCATGGTGACCACACAGTAACCACCTGTTGAATGGTTGTGAATTTAAATATATACTCTGTGCGTGTGTTTTGTTTTTTTTTTTTGTTTTTTTATTATTAATTTATTTATTTTTTTCTACCTTCTGCAGTGGCCCTGCTCTACAGCATAAGCAGCCAAATTTATTTATAGTCTTAACATTTCGGATGTTTGGCTAGATTACATTGCTCGTGCTGGTCATGTTTGCTTGCTTGCAAAATTGCGGATATTATTTGTACCGGAGAACTGGAAGTTCATTTATTGAAGTGTGATTCTGACAAAATTGTATGGGAGTGGTCAAGCGAATTGCCACGTGAACATGTATTAGTTCTGTTTTTTTATTCGCGCTGCCCTCGGTTTTCCGCATCCTGTAAATTGCAATCTGTGTTTTCGGTTTGTCGTGCATAATCGGCCTCGCCGGAACGTTTTCCTCGGAATGTGAAGCTGCCCGAACGCATCGGTTTTTTCTTGCGTTCTTAAGTAATGCGTACGCACATTATCAAGAGATTTGCTGCATATGAAATTAAATTAGCCATAGACGCGGGTTTAAAAAAAAAACCTGCAAAGTTCTGTTTTTCTTAATGAAATAAATATAGTCTGCTGAACTGTGCGGGATAAAGCTAAGATTTTCAAAGGTCTTTCCCTTGCTCTTTATCTGAAGAGTACTCCATTATTTCTGCGTATTTATATATGAAAAATCAGTTCCTTTGGACCATCTTGCTCTCCTATGGCTCCCTCCATTTATTCACATAGCGGATGGTTATAGATCAGCGGCACCAAACAAGTTTAGTGGTGCACAGGGGTAGAGGCCACTTAGAAATTTAATACATTTTTGATAAACTGGCTGTAAGAGAAATGGAATAGGGTATACTGCACTTTTAAAAAATCTATTAAAGCCTAACGTGGGGCTAAAGTGCTCTGCTGCTTCAGGAGGTGACATTTAGAGATGACTAAATTGCCATTTATACGGAAAAATAAATGGCTAAATGGACGGGTCCCGCTCACCATTATTTGTGATGTGGACAGATGTCATTAATTCCTATTTGTATTGCCTTCTTTCCCCCTAATAAACACAGCTTCAAAAATTGATGTTTATCGATATTTGGAAAAGTGCTTATTTTCTTTTAATAGCTTCTGCGAATTTGATCAAAGGCCGGGCTCTCTCTCTCTCTCTCTCTCGCTTGCCGTCATTCTGCCAAGAAAAAAATATAAATAGTAAAAAAAAAAAAATTAAAAAAATTTTAAAAAAGGGGGGTGGGCAGCTGAGGGAACCGACTGGTACCCCCATCTCCCGAGAGGCAGGGAGGAAGACCCATTTTACTCAGGTGCTTGCTGATGTGCACGGCACGCAGTCGGCTCCTCATTTTCCGGCCAGGCGCTTGTAAAATTGCCGTTTTATAGTCGTCGTGAAAATGTTCCTCCAGACCCGTTCCAGAAAGTCGAAAAAGGCCAAAGTCGTCCGAAAATGCTCTCCTGTTGACAGCTCGCAAAATAATTGTTTTGTTTTTTCTTTCTTTCTTTATGGGGAAATTCCGTTTTGGAGCGGCGTTTGCTTGTTGCGAAAATCCAAGGTTTGACTAAGTAGCCCGATTATGAAACCGGTGTGAAGGACGATTAAAAGGCCTTCATGTAAGTGCATGGAGCAACCGAACCGGTTGCGGTTGTGGTTGTGCTACGGTTTTTGATTCATGAAATAAACAGTCGCAATGGAAAAAATGCTCAAGTCAAGGCTTAAATTACATAAACGCCATCTGGTAAACTGACTTCGGAATTGTTTTGCACGCAGCGCTCGCATTGCAGCAGAGCAGCTCATTCCTCTAACTGTCTAATACCTCGAGGAGAATAAACACGAGGCACAGAGAGAGACGCTTCCCCGGCTGAGGGGGAGAAAAGCTAATTCGCTAAAGGTCAATTGCCTTCCGCAGGGGGAACAACAAGCGCGGTCTCGTGATGCCCTGTCGAGGGAGACCATCCTGGTGAATTTATCGGGCTTTGTTTCAGGCGAGCGCAGAATTCGTCCGACGCGTCCGTCTTTTATCTGCAGGTAAATTGTTATTGGGCTCGCGATTGCCCTCCGCGATGGCTTACGGGAGACGGAGCTCATAAAGCAGCCGGAAGGTAACGGCCGTCGTGGGCCAAACGGACGGCTCTAGCGCAACAGCGCGCAAGTAAAGTTTCCCCGCGAATGTTTCCGGCGGTCGGAGGAAATGGCGCCCGACGTGCACGCGCATATCAGGGCTCGCGGCCTTCAGATGGAGACGCAGCGAGAGGGAAGCAACGCTTTGTGAGGCGTCTCATCGTCCCGCTTCCGCCGAGCGCAGAACGCATTCCTCCGGCTCTCGCGGCTTGCTGTAGGGTTCATGCCTCCCGTGAACCTGTGTGTGTGTGTGTGATGTACGACAACGGGCCAAGCTAAAAAGGGCAGGAAACGTAGTTTGTGCTTGTAACAACAAACGGGTGGTCAGAAAAACTGCAAAAATTAAACAAATAGATAAAAATAACTTACTTGAGCCCCACAGTGAATGTGTATATATGTTTTGCACATTTCCCTTAGCTGCTGCTACCCTGGAGAAGCAACTGCCCTCCTCCAGGAAGCCAGAGGCCTTGAGACCCAGCCTGTACACCCTTCCTCACGTTTGCTAATACCAGCAGCGGTAGTTGGGCAACCTGCTGTGTCGGGGACTAAGAGCCCAACGGAAGGCGATCTTTTGTCAGCGGGCGAGCAGCGTCGAATAACAGTCAGATGTGTCTGAATTCCCGTTGCAGCCTTTTCTATCCCCGGTGGCTTCCGGTGGCTTCCTGCTGTCTCGTTCCCGCCGATTGAGAGTGTTTGCCGAAACGCGGTGTTGTGGTGCCGTTACAGAGGGAAGGTGGGGACCACAGTTCCCGCCGTGGTCAGAAGCCCAAAACGTTCAACCGAGATGGCAGGGTTTTTTGTCCTCCTCTAAAACAGTTTAAAAAGATGGGGCACAAACTGTATTTATTAATATAATCGCTGCAGCCCCATCAGTTCCTCACATAGCAGTTTGTTTCGGTATTTCGGTGCCTGGCCGTGAAGAGCAGAACGGCGTATTTTGTGTTTCCATTCATTCGCGATCGATAGCCGTTGTCCAGGGTCAGGATTTTTATGATGATTTTGAGCATCCGCTGCGGAAGCACCTACTGAGCTGGGGAAACCCGGTAATGGGAGAGCGGTGCTTCCTCAACACATTTTGCTCCTCTTCTTGTCTCATTTACGTCTTGCCGTGATCTGAGGAAAGCGGTTGTTTTCGTTCATTTCCGGACAGTGCAGCGCGTGTTTTAAACTCAAGTTCTCACGTTGAGGAGGCGCGCCGTCATCGACTTCCGTTTTCCTCTCTTCGGTTATCGGCTCACAGGTTGCCCAAGCCCTTTTTCTTGTGTTCGGTGCAGTTTTTCAGTGCTGCCTTTTACTTGTTTTACTCTTGGGGGACTTGAGGGCTGTGTTTGTGCACCAAACAGCAGTGCTGCAAACACACAGATGGAGAGACCAAGAAGCACCGAGCGCCGCGAACCAGTTTCTGAAAAGCGTTTGTGACAACCGAGGACACAGATTCAAGAGTGCAAGCTTAGTGTCTGCATTCCACTTTATATGCCCAAAATATATATTATATTATATTATATTATATTATATTATATTATATTATATAGCATGTTATCATGGTGGCTGAGGAAACATGGCCCAGGATGTATCCCTGCTTCTTTATACCTCACTCCAGACGAAGTTCCCTTTATTAAATAGGGGTGTCATGGCAACGAGGTGTGTGCTGTTCGTAAAATGTATGTTTGGGTTGGTATGCTGTGCGGTAGGGGTTTCCAGGTGTGTGTTTGAGATTAGTGTTTCACGCCTCATGTGAGGAGTCCATCGTGATGCATGTGTGTGAAAGGTCCTGTGCACAAGTTTGTTCTGCGATTGTGGTTCTGCACCCTTGTGTGTGTTATTATGTCCCAGTGTGTATTCTGTCTTCCCGTGTGCCGTGCCACAAGTGTAATATTTTCATTTATAACCAGGCTATGCCTATATGAGCTAGCAGATGGTCTGCACAGCAACTGCACTGTCCACTGAGCAACTTGTCTCTAAAACTGTCAGTAGATATGAGATCCCCACATCTGACTGACCGTAAATGAATCATTTATCTTTCCTGCAGTTTTTATGATCGTGTCCTTCTTTGAGATGTTTTGTACCCGTGTATAAGGTAGCCTCAAAGCTGCACAGCAACTGCATTAATCGGGACTGTGATGTTCCACCTAAAATAACCACCTAAAACAACCAATTGCCCATTGCACAGAAGCACGATATATTTTTATAAGCCATGGTAGCTGTGTGTGTGTGTGTAAGACTCCATTTTCCATATACAAGGTACGAAAAGGTACGAGCAGCTGCACGAAGGGGACAGTGTAGATGAATTCAGTGCGTCATGTTGCCGTGTTAGGATATAAAGTGTAAAGCAAGTAGATGTTGTCAAGAGGGTCAATTATTCTTTGAACTCTAGAGTGGAAGAGGCAGGCAACCTGGGCAACACAGAGTGCGGTGCAGTCGCTGGGAAAAGCTGCACTTGTCCTCTCTCAGGTATGCCCTCTGCCCTGGGCACCCTGAGAAGAGTTTACAGGAAGGTGCGAGAAAAGTTTTCTGTGGGTAGAAACTCCTTGTTAATGAGCATTCAGAGGAGGACGGTGGGCAAAAAAGGCATCCTTGAAGGCACAAGTTACCGAACCTTAAGGTGGATGGGCTACGGTAGCAGAAGGCAGATGCTTGGCTCCACTGTGGTTCTGTCGGACAGGTGAGGTTTTTCAGCACCAACAGAAGAGTGTTTGAATGCTTCAGAGTAGGAGAACACGGCGGGCGACCAGCATGGCGTGCGTCACCGCGCACGTCATCTTAAGGTGGTCCCACAAACGCGCCACAGCTGGCCTTCCCTTCACGCCAGCGGTTTGCTCTCAAGTCAACGGAGATCTTCGGACTCGGACGGGATGCGATTAGCATTAGCGTCAGCACGGATCGCAAACCCTGCGGATTTGCGTCCAGCACCTTGTGGCACAACTCATGCTGGTCTGGAAGCGCAGGGTCCCACCAGGTACCTGCTGAGTGCCCCTGATCAAGTGGCCAGTGTGTATTTTGTGCATACAAAGCATTCTCTCTTGGATCCTCTTGGATTTCTGCCTTTCTGCCAGATTGCTGTAATGTACATCAAGGTCAAACGAGTGAGCGACAGGACCGGTGGGGTGAAAGTAGTAGCCGTGGAAACCGTCTCTGGAGTTTTTCTCTCTTTTGAGCTTAAATCCGCTTTGATGACCTCTGTAAGGTAGTGAACCCAAGTGAATTCCCACCGCATTGCGCTGGGAGATGATGTGAGACAGCAGTGGGCTGTGGTAGTTGAAGACCACAAGGAGTTTGGTTCAGATCCCGAAGGACTCGGTGCTTCTGACATTTTGCAGCATATGCAGGCCAGGTGCGTGGAGGAAGTCAGGTGTTTTTCAGAGTCCTGTTAAAATTTTTGCAAAGCGCAAAACCGTGACATAAAACATAAATTACCTCAAAGACCAGTGTAGCAAAAGTGCAGACGTTTGTTCGCCTTTTCCAAAGCCCCCATTTTTTTTTAACCATCTCATGGCACCTGCCTGTAGCTTCGGTGGTTGGGGTGTGCCTGCCTGTGCCTTTTCCCATCCCTTCTTTTTTCTGCTCCTTGTTAGCAAGCCGCTTTGTTCAGTTGTGCCACAATAAGCCTCGCTGATCCTAATTTCTCTGACAATTGAGTTACAGAAAGCACTGCGATCAATAACATATTTCATCTCACCTTGCACAAACACCCAATGTTCATCTCATTAATCTGTGTGATGTGTGGTAGGGATTTATCTCAGGGTCCCCATGTAGATTTCTCGATAAGTGCGGCAGGCACCGGGCGGCTGTGCCAAAATCACCGAGGGCGACAATTATGTCTCCATTACTTCTGATTTAATCTGCACAGAGAGGGAGCAGAACGTTGGAGCCTGAATTTCAGCACCGTCACAGTCGCCGCCATCCATACCATTTTCCCGAGGTCTAACGGGTGCCCCCATTATATAGAAATCGCCTTCCTGGTATGCTGAACCGTGCCTGCCGTGCCCTGGGGTGCCGCGGGTGGAACTTGTCGCACGTAGCTTTGCGGTGGCGGTCGGGGAGGACCGGATTCCGCAGACGGACCGGATTCTGCCGCTTACGCGCGTTTCCACGCTGATGGGCGTTGTCGGACCGCGGATAAATCGGTGCTCTGCACTCCGCTTCATCCAAGCGGCCCTGACGTTCTTAGTCACTTGCAGGACTGCGGGACGAACGTCTACGGTTTGCGGCTGGGCGCCTCCTGCCATTTAATCTCCCGTAGCCTCTGAAATGATCTGAGAATACGTTCTATATCGTGTGCTCACCGGGTCATCTCCACTTACATTAACCAAATGAATTGCCTTCAAAAGTTTTATGTACACAAATAAGCAGTGTTCGCCTGGGCTCGCCAAGCCCCTCGAAATAAAGTCGCCCGGTTACGTGTTTGCAGTTTTCTAGAATATCTGTGAGTTTGGAAACGAAATACCTGTGTTTTATTCAAATGTGCTCTAAGGTTGTGTCCGAGACAAACCGGCAAAAAGGCGGCGTTAAACCCTGACTCTGGTACGGTTGCGCACGAGCAAAACTGTGCTTGGCAGCTGATTTCAAAGCGCTCTGTTTTAAATCTGAAATGATGTGCACTTTTTGTGTGTTTTTAAACTTGTTCACTGCAGTTGTGTTATGTGACAGCTGTGGGGTCTTCTTTTGGTTGTTTGATGTGTTTTAAATTATTTTTGATCTTTTCCTTTGTTGAGTTTGGGTCTTTGTCCTGTGACTCTCTAAATGCTTGCTTATCGGTTCCATTGTTGTCATTCTCTTTTTTTTGCATGCTGTTCCTCCTGTTCCCCTCCTTCCTCCACCGCTCTCGTCCCCACGCGTTCAGACTCAGCGTCCAGCACAGAACCAGCGGCTCACGGTGGGTAACTCGGCCTCGTCGCTCTGCTAGCACGGCACGCGTGTGACACGGTGTGGCTGCCGGCTGCCGAGCCGAAACCTCCTCGCATCCTGAGCCGCGCGGCTGACGTGTGTGTGTGCGCGTGCGTGCTTGTGTGCATGCATGCATGCATGCATGCATGCGTGTGTGTTTGGGTCTGAGAGGTCCCCAGCGATTCAGCTGAGCTCAGGTGCCACTGCTCCCAAACGGAGCCCAAGTCCGTACACACATAAATAAACACCTGCGCGGGGTTAACCTCCGCTTCCCACGGTAACCAAAGAACAACATGCATGTTCTCAGTTCACACACGTGAAATTGGAGCGTGCAATGTGTTCTCGATATTTAGTCGAATTTCAGTTTTTCCCAGCAGCATCCGTGGAACTGTCTTCTGTACATCTGTTCCTAAATCGTCTGTTAACTATTTTGTTTTACTGTAAGTGACACCTGTTTCACTACGCTGGCTTTTATTAGCGGTAACAAATAAGAAGACGTGCCGTGTTCTTTTTACTGCGTTTCCGGGTTAGGGGTTAGCTCCCTTTCGGCTCTCTGGTTTTTTAATATTTGGAATGAGCACCTGGGTTGACGGAGTCTCAGGGGCTTCTTCATTTCATCCGCACGTATTAAGTAGGTGAGCGCCCAGCCCTTGTATAATTGACCCCTTCTCGACACGCGACTCCGGCGGAGACCAGCGGCCGTCCGCTAGGGCCTCTCATTCTATTACAGAGCGGTAAAGACAAAAGTGACCCCCACGCCGAAAGCCTTTCACAAGTGCACTTGTCCACACGCGCCCATTGTGCGGCCATAAGTGGAGGGTCCCTTTGCAAAATGCTGCCAAAAGAAGCGAGTCCAACAAAGCAGCACGTTGACTTTGTCGTATTAATATTTTGCACTTGAATGGTTGGGCCAAAATGGATGTGAAATTAGGCAGCGGACGCACTTTTGTGTCAATGTCATGACCAACACAAAGGTGTTAATTTCTGGAAAATTCTTCATTTCTGCTTTCTTCCCCAGTTCGTTCAAAGGAGCCTTTACTGATTTTGGAAATTAAAATTTCAGCACAACACCAGATTCAGAGCCGCTTTAGTTTCAAGGTCCGTGGAGGGATCAAGGTTATTATTTAACTGTGCTGAAGTCCATAAAGAGCAGGAACCATTTTGGATTCAGAAATGCGTTAAAGTCATTAAAATTCGACCAGGTCTTTACTTTGTTTTGCACATAAATCTCCGTGTAATTTTTTTTTTGACTACTCTTGCCTTGTCATATTTGCACTGTTTGCGAAATAGTTCCCCCCCTTTCCACTGCCTTTATGTAGCCTAGCAACACACGTGCGGTCAAGGGAGGCAAACAGCAGCGGAGGAAGAGGAAGCGGGGTTGTGGCGAAGAAGAGTAGCGCGGTTATCAGTGCGGCAAAGAAGCGCGTTTGAATTTTTTGTTAATTCTCTGCTTGTGTCAGGCGAGGACAGGGCTGCGTGGCGGGGCCTGACCGTTATGCTCGTGCCTACCTTACCGTCGGTGAACGGTCAGCGCAGCCCTGCGAGAAGCGTGGTCCTCGGCATCGAAGGTGCACGTCCGTGTCCCTGAGAGAAAGGCGTTTCGGCCGAGCGGAACCGAGCATCGGCCGCGTTCTCTGCACCCGAACGGACTTCCGCCAGCCGTCCGGCAGCACCGGGCTCTGGGCCCCGCTTTCCCATTCGTTGACACGTCGTCATAGTAATTTCTTTCTAGCAAATGAGGCGCGATTTTTCCTTGTCCCATCCTGGATCCTGGAGTGGAGGGCAGCGAATTTAATCACCAGATTGCTTAGTCGCTCCACTGCCCGGTGCGTTGTCTCTTTGCAGAGTCGTTCAGGCGTGGTCGCCCCGCGCAGCGTTCGCGTACGGGGAGGCTGACGCCTCTCCGGCTTCGACTCCCCTCGCGTTGTCATGTCAGCACGCTTTGTTTAGGGCGCCGAAACGCAGCGCGTACGCACCAGGCTTCTCCCAAACTCCTCACAACTGACTCAGAGCAGGATTGCAGCAATTTATTCTGCAAATGTGTATAATTGTTCATTTTTTCTTATTTTGAGCAAAACTTGCATGCGCAAAAGATGAAAGGGGTGCAGGATTTTTGTGAAATTAAAGTATGAAACTGGGATCCATTTTAATTTAGCCGTGTATCTCCGCTCGTGTTTTTCATACCTTCGCAGCATTTGTGTTCCCAGCATGCATCAGAGAGCACGTGCTCCCGTGTCTCGGGGTGAACGCGTGGTGCGTTTTGATAGCCTTGATATCACAGAGCTCATTTTCAAAGCGCTCCCCGTCACCCGAAAAGCGTGCCTTCTGTGATGTCTCCGAAACAGATTTTTGGCCATCTTAAGTCTTCCCGGGAGTGAAGCGTGAAGCCGTAACGAATAGCAAGAAGCGACACTCAAGAGTCAGATTGCGGGTGACGTCTCTACTGTAAAAATTAAGAGCGGGCTTATTTGGGCTTCGCTCGCTGGTAAGCGTGGACCCCCGTTTTCACATGAGCCGAACGCCCGGTGATGCAGACCTGTTGGTGCTCCAAGTGCCGGCGCAAACTGCCTCCCTCTTCCTCTCAAAGGCGGTCTCCATGGCGATGGTGCTGCGTGCCGGGGTGTAGAAAAGCCTGTGTTACAGAACCCCCGGAGACCGCGATTTGAATTGTGCGAAAACAAATAAGGGGAGAGGGGCCAAAATGCCGGGTGCGTGGAGACAGCGGGTGTTCAGCACACGATAGCTCAGCTCATCGATTGCCCCGCCAGCCCCCGGATGCTGAGCCAGGGGTTCTCTCCCTGTTTTGCCTTCATGATGCTAATGTATGTACACCCACCTCAGGCTGGGCCGCTCTGATCTGCTAAAGCGCCATTTCTGGGAGCAACGGGAGGTTAAGTGCTGGTATCCGCCGACTCCGGCTTTGGCGCACACGGGCTGCTACAGCATCTGTTTTTGTGCACGGATGACCGAGAGTCGGCCATTCTTAAAATAGCTTTGCACCTCGGGCGGCGCGTTGAGCTCGCGCGTAGAGCGCAGGGCTGCCGAAGCCGCCCTCGGTTCGCCTCTAGACCCATCTCACCTCGCTAGATTATGTTTATCTGTCACCCGGCTTTGTCTCTGCTGGCGCAAGGGGCGGCGCCGCAGCTCTCGTCTCCAAGGCTTCCCACTCGGTGCTGAGCGCAGAAGGGGCGCGAACCGCAAGGAGGACGCCCTGCCGACAGCCTGTCAGGTTAGGGCTGACGCGCGGGGATAATTGACCGGGCTGCACAGCCGCGCTGGTGGGAGATAATGACCGCTTTGTCTCCGGCGGGTAGCGCGCATCTTTTTTTTCCCCCTCTAAATTTTGCTTTTTACCTGCATCGTAATCGTATGCGGTTTTTTGAGAAGGTGCAACTTTTAAATTGGCTTGAGGGCAGCCTGGTTTCTCCCACCGCGGTGCGTGACGGAGGCCCCTCTTGTTTTTACCGCAGCTTTTACTTCCATGCGTCCGACCTTGCGGAGCGAAGCGGCGCCGGTGACAGCGACACCTCTGTCACCGTCGGAAGATTTGCTGACGTCCGAGGCTGCGTTCGTTGAATTATGTTTCTTGGCCTGCGCCGAAGCACACGGAGCGGCTTTTATTTTTTCCGCCCCCGCCAAACCGAGGGGGTGCGTCCGCCAGCCCGCGGGTCCGCGCACGTAAAGCGCGGTAATTAGTGTGAGCTCGGCGAGCGCCGGCGGCTGGCGGGGCCGTCCCGGTGGGTCATTTGACCCGACATCCGGAGGTGAACCCGAATGAGCGGCGCGGGTGCCGGCTACCTGTCGGCCTGTCGCCCGCTGCCCAGTCAAGCTCCCTAATTGGTACCAGGCCCCACTTTCTCGTTAGCCTACCTGCCATTCGCATCACCCCCGCGGCCCCCTGTCATGCTGTCTTCATCTTTGCGTGCTCTCTGCGTGATGTCTCTCTCCTCTCTCTCCTCTCTCTCTCCTCCTTTCTGTCCTCTCCTGTCTCTCCTTTCTCACCCTCTCTCTCTCCTTTCTCTCCTCCTCTCCTCTCTCTCTCTCCTGTCTCTCCTCCTCTCCTCCTCCTGTCTCTCTTCCTCTCCTCTCTCTCTCCTCCTCCTGTCTCTCCTCTCTCGCTCTCTCTCTTCGATCCCTGCTGCAGGCTGCAAACACAGCCCTGTTTGCCTCCTTCCAATATTTTGCCACAGAGCTTCCAACTAATGGAAGCCATTCATCTTTCCTGGTTTGCGACGGTGCTGCTTTCCCACCTTCAGCATTTTTGCCCTGGCTCACCCGGATTTTTTACCACCTCAATAACCGCTTCTCCCCTCGCTTGTTTTTCGCTCCATTATGCATGAAGGCGGCTACGTAAACAACCCGAGCGCCGCCTAAACACCTTAGCGTGAGAATCGGCCCTTCTCGAGTAACCGTAAATAGCTATGCTTGTAAATATTTAGCATTTGTGAGGAGACTTCATGAGCTTCTTTGCTGTAATAAGTCTTGTTTACCTTGGAAGGTTAAGCAGCGCCACTGCTGCACACGACACCATCTCTCATCTCGGAGGCCTGTAGTGTTTGAGGTTTAGATGAAAAAAGAAAATAAACCTCAGAAGTCTATTGTGAACACCCCCCTGGCCCCCCAGAGCAGATTGTCTTCGGGGATGACATTGGTTTGATAAAGAGCACACCTGATGCTGGTGTCTCTCTCACTCACCTGTCGGCAAATGTGTTTCATTTTCTCTGCTGGATCCCAGAAGAGATCACCTCACAGCCACCGAGTCACCGGCAGCGGCGATGCAGAAGCGCACGCAGGTCCGTAAAGGCCCAGTCGGTATTAACGCTTTCCGGCACCGTGGCAAACTGCTGGAGCTGGAAGCTGTGTGTTATGTTACCCTCCCCCCTACACACACACAGACACACACACACACACACACACACACACACACATACAAACACACACACACACACACACACAGAAACACACACACCAAACCCACTTTTGTGTGGTTTCATACACTGCTGTCACAGAGTCACTTACAGTACTGAAATGAATAATGGGCCCACACACGCATGCACACACACCAGAAAGCAATAACAAATGTATTGCTGTAGTGCATCTCCGGCCAGCAGCGGTGACACAGCAGGGCCAGGTGGGGTCTGGCAGCTTTTGTTGGGGGCTCCTGTGGGAGCGGCGGGATGAGGAAGCGGAGCTTCAGCCCACTCCTTGTGTCTGTCCCTCAAAGGGACATCTTATCCTGGATTAGCTTTGACAAATCGAGCTGTGGAGCAGCGTTGATTCAAAAGCCTTTTGGCACCAGCGCTCCTGAGCATGGAGAACCTCGCCATTGTTCTGTCGCCACAAAGTCCCTCTGACCGCGTGCGTCACAACTTCCCCGCGCAGCCAAGGCCACGAGGCGTGAGAAGAGCGGGCTGAATCGGGTAGGCCGCAGTCAGATTAACTTGTGAAGGTTAATGGTGCGCAGGGGCTGAGCGAGCACCCCGTACATACAGCAGCGGCGCTTTGGTTTTCTTCTTCGCTAATTCTGACGTGAAGCCGTGGGCACCTGGTCTCAATCGTGTGAAGGAACCGTCTCCCAAGAAGGCCTCTCGGCCTGCAGACCTTTCCATTTAACCGTCTTTTAGAGGTTGCCCTCTGTTCTCCTATCCTGCCTCAACCGCTGGCTCCTGGCCCAATTCTGTCCGCCCCTCCGTAAGGTAAATATAGATCTTGAGGAGTTATTCTGAGGCTCGGTAATGACAAGGCTCCGGGCGCTCTGACGGCGGCGGGCCGAGCCTCGCGCGGGCTGTGATAAACAGACAGCTGGGAAGAAGAAAGGGATGCTTGAAGTCTCATCAGCTGTTCTTCTGCCGTCTCCTTTAAACCCAGGGTCTCTTTGTCTGCTGCTGAGGCCTTGTGGGAAGCCTGTAGAAGCCGCCGCTCTGCTCCAGAGAGTGCGGTGCAACACCTGGGCTCAGCATGAACGCACAGCGCGGGTCATGGTGGCTCCTTCACGGCGCACTTAGGGCGTCAGCGACAGAATCCTTGGGGTTCTAAAGAGTGATAACCGCAGAGGAAAGATGCTCACGTGGAGCAGGACTGCTTCATCCAAGTTTTTTGGTCCTAAACATTAGTTTCCCCTTTCTGGAAAATCTTGTTGGATTTTATTTATTGGGTAACTGGTGCTCATGTGTTCAGGAGAAACCCTGGGCCTCCAGAAATCGTTGCCTTTTACAGTCACCCGTAAAAAAGCAGGATCTCCGTCCATGGGACATCTTTCAATGCACAGAGTCAAGGTTTTTTGTGGCCCGATCAGAGATCCGGTTGCTTTGAAGTTGCTCATCAAAGAAGTCGATGGAAACGTTTTCATTCAAATCTGTGCCGCACGATAACACCGATGGGGGTTGGATTTTTCGTGACCGCGCCTCTTAGCGGAGGTACTCGGCTCGTGGGTGTGGGCGAGCAGCAGGATCGATGCGGAGCAAACGGCGCGTCTCCAGAGCAGAACCTGTTCGGTGGGGACGGTTAAGCACACGGTAAGAAGCCCTTTTGCGTTTGCTTACGGATTCTGTGTTTGTGCAAGAAATATCGCACGTTTGCTTGCCGTACGGCATCTTGTCGCAGAATGTCAGGGCACCGCGAGATGCTTCTAATTTCTGCTCAGGCACCCGGCTGCACTGACAGGCAAGGCGAGGAGCGCAACATTTATACCGTAGTAAACCATTTCTAACATCAGAGTTATACCTGGTTTACCTGATCGTTAGTTAAAGTCCTTTAAAGTGGAATTCAAGTTGGTGGCGCGAGTCCCTTATCCTTATGCCGTGTGTGTCCCTGACAGCATTCGATGTGGCACAACCCGCCCCGACCGACACGTCGGAAAAGTGGCACCAAATGGAAAGGCTGACGCTTGAAATACAACGTGAAAACTTTCGGTCCACTTGCGTTGAGAAGCGGAACCATGCTTTATGCATGAGCTGGAGATTAAATGGACTTAAACAGGTTAAGCAGGCAGTAAACGGTAGCGCGGGCTTGAAGAAGCCTTGCGCAAGGTGAGCGCACCCGAGGGGCGAGCCGGGTGTTCGCGGTCTGCGCTAGCTGCGCCGCGTTTCTGCTGGGGTCTGCAGAAGCTCGCGCGCATCCCTCGCCCCCCGGTAGCTGCCCGGCCACACCGCTGTCATCGCTAATGTCGAATTAGGGGAATAGAAGATCCAATTAAAAGATCCCTTGTCTTTCGTATCAGCGGCCAGCAGACCTCTTCGAAGGCGACGTTTCGTCGCCACTGGGCTGGTTGGCTGGCACCATGGCTTCATTCCCCACATCTGCCACGTGCCGGTCTCACTTGAACAAGGCGGGAGCGCTTGTTGGCCCGCGGTCACGACGTCTCAGCCGCCCCGTGAGGTGGGATTTCCAAGAACGCCAGCCGCTGTCGTACAGAGAGCTTCCCCGGCCCCCGCCAAGGAACCTCACCCCGGCAGGTTTCACCACGCTTTAACACTCGCAGAAATTACCTTGCTTGGGTGGTGGTGGTGGGGGGGGGGGGTTCTAGCACAAGAGACATCCCATGGTTGCAGATGCCCGCTGTGTGTTCCCATGCCGCCTTTCGCTTTTCTCCAAAACTAAAGCCATTAACAGCACTTTAGCTCATAGTGCAGCTGATGTGAACCGCGTGGCCAACAAATGTACGGATTTGTATGAGCAACACAAGCGGGGGAGGTTGTTTAAGTGGAAAACCCTTTGTTTTTATCCCCGTTTATTATGAAAGCGTGGCGGTGAACAGCGCAGACGGGAGCGCGCGGCTGCTGTCAGTCAGCCTGCGGATGCTGCGGTGCGGAGACTCGCTTGCCTGCCGTTGCATCATGCTGGGACGGGGGAGTCCGGAGAGCACGGGGGGGGGCAGAGCCGCACATCCCTCCTGGTCCACGGAGGCCAATCGGCGAGGCAATTTGGGGGGGATCAGCTGCACCAACTGGGAGGGCTTCGTATTTGTTACCCCCCAGCAAAGGGATGGAGCGGGAGCTTGGTCAGGATTTCCTCATCACACCTGAAAAAGCAAGGCATCAATTCTGCTTTATACTGCTACATTCTCCACTGCTAGGGTTTGTCTGGAGTCAACACACGCGTGTACACGACCATTTAAATTTCTCTCGAATCTGCTAAAAATCTGCCTTTTTATCACACAGAGGCAAGTCAAGTTTTGGTGTAGATTATAGGATGCAGGCAGCGACTGTCTCTCCATGTCGCTGGTGCCATGGCGCTTTTGTGAACAGTCATCCTTGTGCCACAGCAATATCACCTCAGAGACCGAGTCAGACTGCTCTCAGCGTGCAGCGTTGTCCGGCCAAAGTGAGCGTCTGCCGCTCCGGGTGTGAAGGTTTGTGCTTTTAGGGCTGCTTGTGCGTCAGGCTTGCGGGCATCCACCTCACTGGCTCACTAAACCATTTAGTAAAGATGTTCTTTAGGCGGAAGAGCAGCACGTGTGTTCTTAAACTTGCTAAGTAACACCAAAACATTACCTACCAAAGAGGAGGTGGTGCCATGTTCACCTGATGACGGCGCTGCCTACATTGTGGCTCCAAAAAGGCCAACCTTTCGGTCGCTGAAGGCCGTGGATGAGAACAGCAGCAAACACTTTCATTTGTGAAATGCTAGTAGGACGGAGCAGGAGAAATTGACAGTATGTGGCTCCGACTCGGTGTGGAGGTGCAGAACGAAATGAGTTGTGACGATTGAGACATGGACTTTGTCCTCCTCTACGTGCGAGCAGAAGCAGGAAGGTGGCGGCCCTGCCGTCAAATGCGCAGGCGTTGCATTTGTTTCGGCTATTCGGCGTATGTCTCGTGAGTGGGAATCTGTGCAAAACGTCCAGGAAACGTAGGCAAAGCTTTTTTTATGGACTGCGATACAGATTTTCAGTGCTTCATGTAGAAGCTGTCAAGAAGAATTCGGCGAGCTTGTACATCGGTGATCCAGTATGAAACTGCATGGCAGTTCTGAGGGTGATGCGGAGTTTAAAAACGGAGAGGATCGCCGGGCATTTGCCTAACAGCAAGTCGACAGTTTGTCGAGGGGCCGCTGTCTTATTTGGAATTCATATCTGGTAATCGCTGTCTGGCTGCATCCACCCTGCTGGACTCTTAGGACCGCCGTGCTATTGAGCTTAGCGAGGAATAAAGCCCATCCCTGGGGAAGGCGGCACAGCGCTGGAGAGAAGCGCCTGTCCGTCAGCGTGCGTGCGTGCGTACCTGTAAGAGTGTAAGTGGTGCTGGGCCACCGTGCGTCTCCATCTCACCTTTGTGAATGTTTGCGGAATTGTACGTATTTTTGTATGTCAGCTACTGGGGGGAATCATTAAATGGCAATGGTGTGAAATATTTTTCAGGACAGCCAAAGCATAAAAGGCACGAGCTGCCGTCCATGCCGTTGCCTTTCGAGACGCTCGCTGTCGATTTGCAGATTGTTTTAGCGCGATTTTTACTCGGCCGTTGCAAGAAGCGTTGGCACGGCGCAGGGGCTGACGGGAAGTCGAAGAGTCCCTGGCCAGGCACGCCCGCGGACTGCGGCGCGCGACTCCCCCGTGGACTCGGCCGTCGACCTCGGCGACTCGCAGGCGGCCGCAGATCCCAACTCCATCAGCAGGCGTGTCGCGCAGTAACTCGTCGTGACAGCGTTCGCGCTGCCCCAGCGTCACCCCCCAGAGAAATGCTTCCCTCCTTCCAGCCCCACGCTTCTCACTTTGCAATTTCACTTGAACTTTAAGGTCCTGCTTTCATTTTGTGGTTCGGTCTGATTTTTCTCCCCTCCTTCTGTCTTTATCTGGACTTCAACACACTTGAATCAAATGTCACCCGTGTGAGTGTTTTTTTCTGAGTTATTACAGTGTTTTGGATTGTCTGTGTCCAGCGCGTCACCTTTCCTGAACTTTTCCACGACAGTCACGTGTAATTTTTAAGCATGGCAGCGGCAGAAATTTAGTCGTTTTTAATTGTGTACCAAGCAGAAAACGATTGGCCGTTTTTCGTCCGAAAATTTGCCATAAATCGGGATTTTGCAGCGGGAGAAAAGGTTAAAACCGTCTTTTTCTAAATGCGTTTTCAAAAGGTATCCAGCTAATGTCTGTAATCTCCCTGCGTAAAATATCCCCTAGGACCTGTGATGAGAATTCATTTTAATCCCAGGATGAGCAATGCTGTTATATATAAACAAGCAAACAAAAAGAAGCGCTTTGCTAAATGTCCAGGATAGACGTTTAAAGAGGGATGATGATAGCCGATTTAAATTGGTTGCATCAGCAAACGCACAGGTACCTTCACCATGGTGCACCCACACGCCTTTACCGCACACACACGCACGCGCGACATCCTTATAATTTGGCTGCCGCATTATGGAAATGGGGTGACAAACTTTTGCTGGCTGTGAAAATCCGATTTAGGATGGCGAAGGAGGCGTTGCCTGTATAAGCAAGCTGTTATCGGCGAGATCCAAAAGCAAATTACTGTGTCAGAAACGGTTAGGATTTGGGCATCACCGTGTCACTTAAATTGTAACTGGTCTTGGCCAACCCTATGGGAGGCGATAAACCACAGCCAGGGCCTTCAAATGTACCTTCATAAAGGTGTAATGCATAGAATACATGTCAATTATGTAATACATAAAGTACTGATTCTGAACAGGGTAACTGGGTCCTGCTCAGATGGCCGAGTGAGTGAGTGAGTGAGTGAGTGAGTGAGTGAGTGAGTGAGTGAGTGAGTGAATGAATCTCACTGGGTGGCCGCTGGGGCACCAGGCAAGGGCGTCACTCCCCCTCTGTCTGATAACATAGCAAAAAAGCCCCTTAAAGTGAGACCATTTAGCAGGACCTCTGCTGAGAGCACCGCCCCCCTTCCCAGGTGAGCGAACCCTGCGGTGATGCCGCTCAGCCCCTGACCCCTCCGCTCAGGTGACTTTGAGAGGCTGTCAGAAGGTGAGGGTGGAGATGGCTGCTGTTCGCCGCCAGGCCCCGCCAGCTCTGCGCAGCTGCCGTCGTGGCACAAATTCGCAGTTCGATTGCTGTCGCTCGAGTGCAGATGCCGAACGAGACCCGCAAACCCGGTACGCGCTCGCCGCCGCGGCGTGCGAGTCACCCTGGCGTCCTGCAGCCACGCAGAGGAGCGCGGGCAGCCCCTCGGTTCCCTTACAAGTTCCAGCTGCGCTCGGTGACGTCGCGGTGCTTGAGAGGCGGCGGCGCTTCCCGGCTTCTGAAAACCGTCGGCTGTAAGCGCAGCCTGCTGCTTAGTATTGAATTACTCATTCTTTTCAATTTAAATTTCCAAAGTAATTTTCTATTTAATTAAAGTGCCAAATTTCTCTGATATATGGCGCGTTCCTGGGGCTGAACAATACGATCAGATTAGACTTTGGTTGTTTTGTGAATAACAAATTTCAAAGCCATCTGGCTCTTAAATTATACTGTTATGCGAAAGCAGTGCTTCGCCGTGGCTTTTTATTAAATTACGTTTTCAAATTACTTTTGGATGCTATTTCTGAAGAAGCCCCCATGCCGCCGAGGTTCCGTCCCGGGACGTCGCATTTTCTCCGCGGCCAGGGAGCAGCGTGCCAGGCAAAGACCCGGGTAAAAAACGGAAAGGAGGAACGGCGCTTTTCCTCCGCTCCGTCCATTTGCCAGCTCACACGGTGGCTGTTATGAAGCGCGGTCGCAGCCGCGGCCCAGGCCCGAGGAGACCCTTAGGCCCGTACAGGACGTCTCCTCTGCCAAAAGTGGGAATTAGCAGAAAGGAGAGCGGCGTTTGCAGGTGAGTCCAGACGAAAAAAAAAGAAAAAACGGTGCGCATTAACATCTTAATAAGAAAGCGTATTAAGGTCCGTCTTTAGCTCTTTGTTGACAACGGAGAATTAGGTGTCAGAAGGATTTCTGCTGACTTTAATTGATTCTGCCTTTAGGAAATCTAAAGTCAAAATAGCCTATTAGGTTCATCAAGTCGAGTTTGGTTGCGTTGGCAGGAAGCGAGGCAGCGCCGTTCCCATAGTCTCACCTGCGCGTCGCGTCGTCTGCGGCGAGGCCGGCACGGGGACGGCGTTGCGCGCGCCCGCCTGCTCCCGTCACGCCGCGCGTTCGTTTCATCTTTGTTATTTTTAATAAGTTCTGGCCTGCCGTTTGGTTTGAGGCTCCCGCAGGAAATTCGTGGCTCTCAGATGCATGCGGGAGATGAGAGCAGAGGACTGCAAATTGTAAATAGGGAACAAGAGATGCATTCCTTCTGACAGTTTCACAGAAGCACACGTGTTTAGATTGCCTTTTTCCCCGTCCCCCAATACTGCTTGTGCTTTAATATCTATTTCTCGTAGAACGTTGTCGGACGGATACATAAAGCGGTAACAAATCTAAAAATCTAAATGTAGACCTGGAGTGACAAGGAAAAGGGCCTTTGAGTGGGGGTCATTTATTAAAGTGCAGCTCTATTTTCAGCCCCAGCTATTATTCCGCTCATAAACGTGCGAGCCACATCCACGTACACCCCTCTATTTGGCTGCTTGACCGATACTTGTTTCCCCGCGAAAGACCCTTCCCTTTATTTTCTGGCCCTCATCTCCAAGCAAACGCTTTAATTTCCAAGCTCAAACCGAGGCATCGATGAAGAATTTAGCTCCTCCTTTATGCGGCCGAGAACCAATCGACTCCGCGAGCCACCATTAACTTCGGGTGTCACGGATGCCTTCGCCCGATCGATAAGCTTCACATATCATTAGGGCTTGGGGCATCACACACCTGCTTGTTCCTTAGCCGCAGAGGTGTAAACCAGACTCGTGGGCACGGTGCACTCCTTCGGCGTTGACGGGAGTCGGCGTCGCGAGCGGCCGCATCGCCCGGCCCGCGCTCGCCGCCTTAGCCCGAGGCCGAGAGCCTTGGCGTTCCGGCCGACGCGACATCTCCGAGTGGGAAAGCTTAGCTGCTTCGCGGTTCGCTTTGCTAGAACGCAGTCTGATTCCGTGGGGCAGATGTGATGGAACCGATCGGCGGAATTCTCCCATTAAACAACGAATACACGGCGCACGCCCGATAGCAAACGTTTGGAAAGCAGAGGCCTGCATTCGGTTGTTTTAAAGGGGAAAAATAAAAATGCACTTCTCAAATACTATGCCTGAACAGCGGTCCACCAGTATTTCTGCATAATATGAGGTATGTAAAGCACCGGTTGCCTATTACCTGTTTAGTACGAAATGCTCTTACTGTTAATAAACTCATAGGTGCGTATGCTTGTGCACAGCACACGCAGCAGCATTGCGCAGTCAGATTGTTTTCCTTCTGCGCAGGAATGAATGTGCACTGTAGTGCAGATAAACAATAAATGCACATAACGCAACGCAAAATGCAATAAAAGCCGTCTCGCGCGCAAACCTGCGTCTTGCTCGCCTCACTCAACAGACTTCATCGCGGACAGCTTTTGCTCTCGTGCGGGCATTTCTGGGCCTCTTTCGCGGTCATCCCTGCTTTGGAAAATGAGAGCCAAAAGGCGAGCGCACAGAACGTGCGCCGCAGCTCCGGGAACCTTGACAGCCTCGCGTGGCCTTGGGGTCAACCTCGCGCCTTCGCTGCCCGGGGCTTTGAAATTATTTTGAACGCGGAGTCCGATAAGCGGCTTTTCGAGTCCGACGGTGATTTTTCTTTGGTGAAATTTCGAAATGGACAGATTATGGGCAGCGAGGGACAGCCGTACGCACAAAAGCCGGAACCCGGCATTAAAAACGGCGTTCCCGGTGACTGTCGGTCACTTTTGCGCGGCCGCCGACGCGTAGCGCCATGAGCGATAGACCGACGGAACGCAGCGACGGTCGCTTGAGTAATTAATGGCATCTTGGTGACCATCGCGATGCTTTCTGTTTTCAGGAAGTCATTTGTCTTCAGCATGACATTTACACTCCTGTTTTAGATTCCCTTCAAATTCTCCGAGCCATCGATACTCGAACGGAAAGGTCAAACCTAATTTAATCCCAAAGTGAAAGACGGGCACTCGTGTCTTTCTGAGAACTTGCGAGATGCTTGGGGCCTCCCGGTATTTGTGAGCGTCCGCTGGGTTCGGTCCGTTAAAATAAATGGCCGAAAGCTTCTGAGAAACGAATGCGGCGGCGCTCCCGCAAAGCGGCGACGCAGCGCTTTAATTTGGAGGCCTTGTCTCATTTTGACTCCGATGATGGAACATCTACTTTCGGATTCAGACTCCAAATCGAAACTTAGACTGCGAATTGATGCTTGACAGCCGTCTAAATGTTTTTAATTGAAGCGTGAAGTTTCCGGACTGCTGCTGCTGCTGCAGATTTGCTCGCCTGCTTATTAAAGTTGTTTAATAAAATATCCTCACATTCATATCAGAGTTCATCGCGGGAGTTTTTTTACTCCACCGGGGGTAAACGAAACCCTGCCCCTTTTTCGGTTGCCAACGTTTGCTGAGGTGCCCGCCGGTGCTGCTGCTGCTGCGCTGCCTCTGCGCTCTCCTGGCTGAAGCCGATTTTACTGAACCCCACATGGCTGCGGCCGTGTGAGAATCGAACGGGGAAACTGCAACAAACTGGCACAAACCCTCAAATATTGCTGCATTCGTGCCTCCAGCATGACACTGAGATGCTGCTGTTGCACCAGCTTTGCAACCCCTCTTCCTCCTTCACGCTAATGGCTTTATTTTGCGCTGCCTCCAGATTCCAGAGCAGGAGAGGGAACTTCGCCGTCGGTGGACCACGCGGTCATCGGAGGTGTTGTTGCAGTTGTGGTGTTCGCCATGCTGTGTCTACTCATCATCTTGGGTCGATACTTTGCAAGACACAAAGGTAAACGCGCAAGGCGGTTCCACCGTCGCAAATGCACACCATAAGTAACTCGACCAAGAAATGCATTCGGTTGAACCAATAAAGCCAATTGCTATGAAATCGTCACTTCGACGTTGCATCGGCTTTATGTTATGATGCTTAAAATAAAAAAAGGCGAAAGCTTATAGTAAAGCGCAAAATTGGCTCCGGCTTATTGTGCGTTTGCATCCACAGTGAGCTCGGTGTCCCTCAGCGAACGCTGCATTTATTTTAGTTTTTCCCCAAATAGCGGCTTGCTATTATCTGGGATGTTGTTTTTTATTATCTGGGTGAAGACTGCTGGGAAGCCGGTGATCCTTGTGAGGAGTCTGGCTTAAGACCGCATTGCTTATTTCTGCTTCTGTGTGAAGTTGACAAGGTTAATTCGGAGGTGCAATTGAAGCTCCCCTTTCGCAGCACAAAATGTTTGTTTTTTCCTCCGTTCCAGGATTAAACTGTGAATTTCAGCCAAGCTTGTAATTGACCAAGGGTTTCCGCAAGCTCACCTTAGGCTTGCCTGCGAAGCACTAAAGCGAATCCACACACTCAGATGGCAGCTTGAAACTGTACTTTTCTCTTTTTGCTTTGACTTTTGTTTTCCATGACTTTGATTCGTCCAGCAGCGCCGGCTGAGACTGCCGGGTAAATTTGTTCGGTAGGCGCGTTTGGAGCCGCTCTGCCGAATAAGCCGAGATCGGCTCGAGAGCTCAAGGTGCGTGCGTGCGTGCGATGCGTGTTGGCCCGAGCAGCGGCTGAGTGGCCCGGCAAACCTGCGCCGCACCACGTGGGGCCGGCCATCGCTTCCGCTTCGCGCGACACACTCGCTCTTAGCCGGCAAGTGACCCAGAGGGAAACTGCGTGTTTTAAGAAGGTGAGCACGAATTTAAACGTTTCCCTGGTCTGACCCCCCACAGGCACCTATTTCACACACGAAGCCAAAGGAGCAGACGACGCGGCGGATGCCGACACGGCCATCATCAATGCCGAAGGAGGCCACAACAACTCTGATGAGAAGAAGGAGTACTACATCTAATCCTTTTGGGCTGGGGGTGGGATGGGGTGGGGCTGGGTTGGGTCGGGCTGGGGAAGGGAACGGTCAATCAGACAGGGTTGGGTAGATTTAGGTACAAAGGGATGGGCTGGATGTGGGGAGCAGCTTTCTGGGGTAGAAGGATGTCCAATCCAACACGTGCAGCTTAGCAGGAGAAGGGATTCGGAAAGTGTGACCCGGTGGAGGTGCAGTGGGACAGGGAGAGCGAAGGAGGGACGTTGCCACAAATCACTGTAGCGAGCTTCACCATTAGACACCTCCCAAACTGCTGGTTCCGATTTTGTTCAGTTCAACCATCTTGCAGACGATTCTGTGCCTTGTTCAGATTTTTTTTGTTTGTTCTTTTTTTTTTTAATCTTTTCTTCGGTTCATGTTTTTTCATTTTCCCCCCAGTACGCAACCAAGTAACCCCCACTAACTCACACTTCTTCCTCGCAGCTTTCCCCCCTTTTAACCTTGTTTGACCTTTCCTCTGTGCATCGATCCTCTTGTCAAAATTATCGCTCTTCCCCTGCGCACCAACATCTCGTGAAGGTGCTTCTATACTGTGAGCAGGCCTTGTAGGCGCGAGCCGCTTCTCCGCTTCGCACCCTCGATTCCAAAAATCAGAGGACTGGGCTTCATTAGGATGCTTCTCTGTACGTTGCTATCGGAGTAGAAAACGGAGCTTGAGAAGTCTGGCCTACAGGTCCTCTGAAAAATCATCTTCGCCATCAGTGGACATTGGAGGACAACCGATCCCGAACCGCACTGTTTGTTTCCTGGCCCGTGTAATTCCTGTCTTTCTGCGAGTGTTGGTTTTTTCCACAAATGAGATGCCAGTACAACCCAAAAATACGCCAGTTGCAGACACTGGAGTGACGTTTTCAGTTTGCTGTGAACACCGGGAGCTGTCGTTTTCTGCCGTTTGCTGTTGCGCCTACAAGAGCAGTTTTTTTTTTCCTCAAATTTTTATTTTATTTATTTATTTTTATTTATTTTTTTTTTTTTAACAAATCCTCCACTCTGTTCAGCCTGTCCTGCGCATCCACATTATTTCTGCTAGCACGTGACAAACTTCTTGAGCAGATCTTTGGAAAGGAACCGTTCCTCAAACCTGCTTTGGAGCTTCGCGTGATCCCTGGGGGAGAAGATGTCCGCGATGAAGACGGAGAAAGCAAATGGCTCGACGGTCAGATGCTCGAAGCGCTAAAAGCAGCGAAACAGTTGTGCTCACAAACTGCTGTGCATTGCACGCTCGCACAAGGTGCACGTTTGAAAGCGGTCGCGAAATACAACCTTAAAAAACCCTTACTGGGGGCAAGTCGGTCTCAATACTCGTGTCTTACGGAGGAAGATCTGTCCCTTCCCTGTATAATAAGTAGGTTCGGTCGTCTTCATTACGTTAGAAGAGTGCGAACTGGACACGGACGCTTGTTGCAGTTCCTGTGTGTGTTTACTTTTAAATCGGCTGCCAAAAGGGTTTGCTGTAATGTTACCGTGTGGTAGAAATGGCAAGTAAAACACCTTAATGTGCGTAACTTAAGTATTTCACCCCCGTAGGCCATGTCTGCGCAGCTCACTCGAGTGGCCGGCCGCTAAGATTAGCTTCAGCCGCTTATCTCGGCGTTCGCACGTCTTTGCGTTCCGTTTTCTGTGTTTGGAGGAGTGTCAATAAAAATCTTGAGTTGTGTTCTGCGACACCTATTAGTCCTGTATACATTACATTACTGTGCACTGAAACAGAGAATAAGTACAATGAAAGACGAGCAAGTCGCCGCGGTTCCCGTCGCAAACCATGCGCAAAATTGTGAGCTAAACGTACAACACGAGGCCTTAAACCCAGCGTGCACCGTGGGACCTGTAATCGCTTTAGCGCAGGCAAACAGACGTGGCTGCCGAGCCAACGCGTGCGCAGGTGGGCGTCCTTTCTCGCTTCATCCCGCTTCCCCGCAACGGGAACATCGGTTGTTACGTCTTTGAGCGCTTCGGGTAGAAGAGGAGGGAATTGCGAAAGCCCCCATTAAGAGTAATTTGGCACCTTTCTCTGTGCACGTTCGCTTCTTCCTTTCTTTGCTTCTGTTTTTACGTTGCTGCACTCCACTGCATTCCGAAACTGCCAGTGAATCTAGAACATTCTGCAGGGCCCGTTCTGCGGAGCCCCTCCGGCACCATCCTACTTGTGTGAGCGTTACACAGGGATTAATGTGCGTAAACAACAAAGTGCGACGTCTTCACGGTGCATTCGCGTTGGTTCTGCGAGCGTGCCGTTCGACATCGACACCCGCGGCCACGCGCGGACGGCGCTTTAGCGGGACGGCGCGTTTTAAGACTGCGAGCCCTCTTGACCTGGGGAGGACGGCGAGGCCTCAAGGTTAGGTGTGACATAATACATAACGCTGTATCGTAGGAACCGCGTCTTGGTTTTCTCTCTTCATTTGTGATCTGAAAACGTAGAACTGAAGCTACAAAGTTGCAGTACTTTCACTTAAGAGTTGAGATGGCGTGACTTGTATTTAATAGTGAGCATTATTTAGCTTTGGTCAAAAGTGTGGCGGCTTCTATTTAATAAACTGGATACACTGATACTTCATTCTCAGTCGACTGGGCGCATTCTTCTACGTACGTGAACTTGGCGACACCATGGACTCATTCACCCATGGATTAGACATTACTGACTGGGCCAATGTATATTTTGTTATACTTGATATGTTGAGCCAATATCTGGTGTGTTTATGTGCTTTTGATCTATAACTACTGCCAGGGCCTGAGAATCGGATGTGTTTAAGCACGGAGACGTGACGTTCGCTCCGGCACAGTTTGCTCCACCTCAGCGCTGCCGTGGTACGAAGAGCAGAACAAACGCCTTACGATGGGGACAAGCAGCCGAGGTGTCTGCACTTAGGTTCTCAGTTTCGTCTTCGGTTGCTGCATTTGTTGTTCGAAAGCTCATCCGTTCCTCTTCTTCTTTGAGCCCATCCTTTTTAAGGTGCGAACTTAGTTGTGTGACGGTGTTATTAGGGTTAGGGTTTTCCCTCCTTTTTTTTTTTTTTTTTTTTTTTTATTTTTTAAATATATATTTTAATTTTCCTTTGCCCCGTCTCAGGTTCATGGTCATCGAATGGTGTGTCTTGCATCTCAGGTAGAATGCAAAAGTTTAAGCCCACATGAAGAAATTATATTTAAAAGCAAGTAAATTTGTTTTTAAAACCAAGAAACGAGAAAGGCTCATTTTGCATTTTAGCTGCACATGTTTTATGTCTTTTCTTAATATACGGTGCACTGTATAAGTGTGTTAAGTATTCCTTTGTATAGTTCACAGAGCAGGCGGTCGCTTTGTTAAAAGACAGGAAAGAACAAACTTGCTGTGCTACAAACAATCAAAGTAAACAGCTTGTGGCAGAGGTCTGGTTTATAAGCAGTTTCTGTGACTCCCAGGAGGTGTGGTTGTTCATCGCTCATTGTTTTAGGTTGATTATTTTGTCTTTCTGCTGTACTTGGCAATGTTACTGTGTATTAATGAAGAAAAATATCCATATGTTCCCATACACATTTTGTATTGGTTCATAAATAGACATTTTTACAAAAAATACTGAAGAGTTCTTGTCTTAATAAAAAAGATATTAATGTTCAGAACGACTGCTTCACTTTGCTGTGAATCGTACATTCTGTTCCGAGGAACCTTTTTTATTTACTGCAATTTCTCCTTTTCGTCAGTTTCCCTTAAAGTCCCTCAGACTGTCCTTACGATGTCAGGTTTGAGATAGGAGCTCCATGGGAAAAGGACTGCGCACCTCATTTCTTCTGTCGCAGGACCGTGTGAAACCTGCACTTTAGTCCAGTTGGTAACCTTTGCACCGATCCACGGTTTTTGCCTCGTGCGCAGAATAAGAAGATGTAATCGTCATCAACTGCGGGCCACCAGCCAAGCTGAAATGGGGAGGCGAAGGACTCAGACGCTTTCAGCCCGTCGCACCGGGACTGAGCCACGCGCTCCTGCCGGTGTACCGCTAGCACCTTAGCCTTGGGGTTCAAACCCACAACCCGCATGCTGGTGCCCCTGTACGCAGTAATAAGCAAGGGGACAGACTGGTTTCCATGTCTGCCAACACTACTCTGTGGCCGCGCCGAGCGGCCCGGGTTCCACTTCACGGCACGACCCTCTCGCTGTTACGCGCTCAGGGTTTACCGGCGGTCGGCATCATTACTCCACCTTAGCGTTGCTTGAACCCGAAACTGTTTGATGGCGTCAAAACGCCACTCGTCTGCCCGTGTTTTCGCGCAGAGATGGTGCGGAAGTCCCGCAATGTGCAAGTCATTGCAAATTACTTATAAATTTGTTTACCAAGAACTCAAAAGTTGGATATGCACCAGTGGCAAAATGAGAGTCGTGTGTCTCCTCATTTGCTTCTTGTCATTTGCACTTATTCATTATTGCAGATGTGTTTATGCCATGTTCGCTGCTGACATCAGGCAGCCGTTTGCTGAGATTTTTATGGCCTGTTGCTTATTTATTAAGTTAATTGACTGCTTAAGACGCGTGTCACTCTGGGAGTCGATGGGAGTCAGAGCACGTGAAGGCCAGGTTATATTTAGCCCTTAATGAACATCGAGGAACACCTCTGCATGCATGCATCCATCCATCCATCCATCCATTATAACCCAGAGCTGCGATGGCCCAGACTCCATCTCAGAAGCATAGGACACAAGGAGGTGGATCCAGGATGACATGCCAGTCCTTCACAGGTCAGTCTCTCTCTCACACACACACACACACACACATACACACACACCGAATGGTCAAGGTACCAATTCACCTCAAGTGGATTTCTTTGCACTGTGGTAGGAAATCCATGCAAATATGGAGGGAATCTGAAAACTCTGCAGACTAAATGGGATTTTAAGCCACATCTCAACATAGAGAAGCAGCGGGGCCCCGGCACCACCTACCCCATCATCTCAATCCTGTAATAAGACAAAAACGTACTTTCTTCAGTTGTAAAAATACGCTTTAGCGCATAAACTCATACCGAATTCTGTGATGATGCTTGTTTTTGTGTTTTGTGCTCATAATCACGAGGAAGCGATGTGACGGGCAGGAAAACCCTCGTGAACACCAAACCTTCCACAAGCTTCAGCTCATGGTGCTCCCATGGACCGTCAGGTGGAGCTTTTTCATTTGTTGTTTGAAGTCCGCTCAAGTGGGCCTCATTCATCTCTGAGGGTTGAAATACCCAGAGAGCTTCACGCACATCCCATGAGCACTCAGCCACAGCTCGGCTCCCAATTGTGTCCGTGACACAAGCATGGCAATCGGAGGGCACAATGAAGGTGTTTGCCCTCTCCAAGGGCTCCTTTCTCGGCCTAAGGATAGAGTGGTTTAACTTATCTTCTGCAAAGTGGGGCTTTTCTGTCATTTCCTTCCAAGTGTAATTTCAAGCTTCGGATCAGGATCGAACCTTTTAACCTGCCCTTAAATGTCAGGAACTACATAACAATAAAGTGAAATCTCAACAATTATTTTTGAGGACTTCACCTCAGCCACATAATGGAAATCCATCTTGAGACAGGGTGGATGTTTTGGTTTGGGTCTGGGGAGTCTTGGAAGTTCACCCTTTTTCCACAACACCGATGTGCCTGCATGTCAGCACCACACATCATATTTAGATCCATCACGATAACTAATAAATTTGTCACCCCCACCCCACCCACGGAAAGTCCATTCAGGTTCATTAGAAATCCACGGGCGCGCCTTCCGTATCCTCACCGAAAGGCTTCTGTGACAGCTGCTTTGTGGGACAGGAGGACAAGAGAATTCAGGTTTAGTGTTGCTTTTCACTCCTGGAGGTCAAAGGAAGAATCTCTGCTTCCCCGTGTTTCGCCCCAGAGGATACTCTCTTGCTGTGAACAGAAGTGGCTTAAACAGGGCTGTCATGGTAACCAGGTGTTTGCTGGTCCCAACCAGGTGTATGTGTTGGGGTTGGTATGGTGTCCAGTAGGTGTGTGTCTGTTCTGTGATTGTGAAGCCTCCCCCTCCCCTGCATGTCCTGCAGTTTTCTTTAATGAAACTTTTGTCAAATTTGTTTGATAAATTGTTTCATCGCAGCAGCATTTTGCTGTTTTTATGTTGATGAAGTAAATGTCGAAAAGGCAGCGTTGCATGAAATCCTCAAGATGTTTGACAGAAAAAAGTCTGGCATCATGGAGAAGAAGTCTTCAACGGCACAGAAGCATTTAATAAGTCTGGTAAGTTTATCGCAGCTACACGTTGTGTTTTTAAGAACTCATCTGCTCAAAAGGAACGACAGTTCAACTGAGGTGTAGGTGTGTTTTCAATTTATTAGGTTACCTTTAAAGGCGAACAGCCAGTTGAATTCAGAAAAACAAGCCTGCAAGAAGAATGCAACTAATGAACCTTTTTCAAAGGAGCACTGAGGAGATGATGCGGTGCTGAGCCGGTAGGAGTGCACGATGTCCTCCTCCAACGATGCTTCTGTTTGGCTCGTGTCTGAAGTACGAAAGCCAAAAGCCGAAGCCTTTTCTTCTGATTCTCCAGGGGAACATAGGTTTGATCTCCTCCAACACCAATGTTTTTTTTTTTTTTTGTGGTCAGTCCACGGATTCACGGTGTTCTTCGCCCACCCCATAATCCAAAGGCATTGATTTGCCCGTTTCTTCACTGTCCAACCTTCGCCTCCACACACCTCTACTGAGAAAGCCAGGGCTGAACAAGTCATACCACTGTACGCAGTCACGTCTCCGCACTGGAGAATTTCGTCTCGGTTTTTCTTGGCCGCTCTGCCAACAGCAATTTGTCGTCGGATTTCTTGACTGCTTGTCATCTCATTATAAACATTGATCCACGCAGGCTGAAGTTGTCGATTTTACTGTAAGCCCTCGGCATCTCAATCCAATTGGCTCCCTGAAAACACAGTGGATATCAAATTTTTCTGACACCCAATGTCTAATTTGTATTATTTTAAATTTGGAATAAAATAACAATAGCCCAATAGCCCATCTGAAAACCCCCATAAGCTACCAGCCCATGGTTTCAGTCTGAGAAAACAGCGTAAACACCGCTCACCTCATCTGGAAGCACTTAATGTGGTAAATCATTTGCACGGTACAGTATACACAGTACAGGACGCTTTGCATGTCAGTGAGGTTTACTTAAAAAAATGAAATTGGGCCACAAATATGGCTAACAACTTTTACATGAATGCGGCGAAGGAGACATTTGTGAGGACTCCTGCGTGCCGGAGGGAGATGTTGCGCCAGGTTTCTCCGGAGCGAAAAAATTCTGTTTATTTTAAACATTTTAAAGTGAACCATGGCATGAACTAAAATTTACAAATCCAAACTTTTCTGGAAATTCAAATTCAAAACTGTTTTGTCTTTCTGCCCAGCATTTGGGATGAAAACTTGGAAAAAAATGAAGCGAAACACTTGGCGCTGAAGAGAGGTCAACAATCGAGTTGTGGAGAGTGACGGCCGTTGAGTTTTATTCCACCGTCGATGGATGCCGTGCGATCCTTCCCGCAACATTTTCACTCTTGCCTCATTTTGGCAGAATGGGCCCGGTATCACATAGCGTCGCAATGGTAAATGGTTGAAAAATTTGGCGAGAAGGATGGTCAGTTTATGTATCTGCTGTGGACCGCTGAGGTAAACCTGCTAAGCTGTCTTACTGCTCACCTTGTCATGGTGGGGGGCATTCGTTTCAGCAAAAGTCGTCCCGGTTGGGCTGAGATGATCCTTGCAGTAACATTTCTTTCCCTCCTTTGGATAACATATTGACTTTGTCTGCCTGCTTGCTTGACAAGAAACTCTTAACTGCCTTAGCCAGGTGACACAGGGTGTCAAACAGCTGCAGACCTTCAGCCTCGGCCCCCGCGCTTATTGCACCGCCTCAGCCTGATAAGATGCACAGCGCAATGCAGGTACACAGAGGTAACCGAGTGTCTTTCCTCGAGTTGGTCAAATGCTGAAAGTCACTGCTGCTGACAGCTCTGTACAAATGTGTGTGGTATCCTCTCAACCCGAGCGAAACAGGAGAAGGAAACGGCGTACGATGCCACTCGCGGATCTTATTAGAGCCGACGTTGTGTCTGTACCCCTTCCTGTCCATCTTGCCCTCCCGCAGTTCCTCCCGCTTCAGTCTGCTAAGCAGCTCCAGCGTGTCCAACTTGTCGCGGTTGTCGAAATGAAAAAGCCGTGCACATTTGCTGCATGTTTGACATTCTGCTCATACGCCTGCCATCGCTGACCACCGCCTTTCTCCCACGTCGCCGTGAGTCGCTTGGGCTGCGGCTGCAGCTCTTCCGCTCCCGCTACGCACTCGGATGGAGTAAATTATCGACTCTGCTGTGCCTACAAATGGCGCCACCGTCTCCCTCCGAAGTCCCGGTGGCATAAGTGGGGAAAGGAAAGGGCGGCGGTGCCTCGGCAGACCCGGCCGTGGGCTTCGGAAGCGTCGCCGGGTCGCGGGAGGCTCGTTGCTTTGAGCGGCTCCTTTCCCGAAGCGGAACCGCGTGTAGAAATGGTCTCCGCAGACCTCAGTAAAATGCACTTTTGCCCACTTCCTTCATATGTAGCTGAAACTTGCGTAATGGCCACCACTGCAGCGAAAGACAAACACAACGCGCTGGCAGAGCAAGAATCCTGAATGGCGACTTTCCCAAAACAGCACATTTACCACAGCCGTGCTCACAAGTTCCGTTTCATTTGTATGCTGAGTTCAAGCCTCAAAATATCACGGAGATTCAAAGATGTTTTTAAACTTCAGTGCTGTCATGCAAAGGCAAAAGTTTATTTCTTTAGTGTCTGAAAAGTGTCTGCTTTCTACATTCGGCGCTACGTGCACATCGCCACGGCAGGCGCTTGCATTGTGATGTCACGAAGTTCATCCCAGTTTGTCCCGTTCGGTTTCTCTCGTCTCGACTTCAGTTCTGAGCCGTTTCTCCACCAAGTTCCATTTTTAATATCATCAAGTAAACGCATAAGTAAAAAGAAACAAAAAATCCACTTAATAGTTCCTGCCCATCTTGTGCTGGGTCTGTGGCAGTTCTGCTGTGAAAACTTGTGGTCGGTCCTCCAGCCAAGAAAAACAGCCACAAGTCAAAACAAATTCCAGAAAACTGCCGGGAGGAAAACTCCAGTCGTCTCTTCTCACCGCTCAGCCGCTTAGTGTTGTCATTTTTGCCATGTCTGAGCCATTGATTATATTTTACACAGATGCCTGCGACTCTGAGGAGTTCATGCGAGCAAGCGCTTGTTTGGCCCCTTCAGGATCTCATTTGCCGTTCGGCTCTCGATGCAGCTCCAGCGGTTGCAGGCGGTTGCATAGACATCGCCTGTAATTGACAGCGTTTGTGTGTTTAAAGCAATGAGTTTGCTCGTGTGCTGCATCCAGCTTCAAGACTTTTTGCAGTAAACACAGTATACAGTGGCAGTGTGAAGGCACTCTTTCTCTCGTGCATCTTGATCGGGTTGTCAAAATCCGGTGTCTCCCTCAGTGCACAACAGCGGTTCGCGGTCTGTGGGCTGCGCCTTCTTCGCAGGGGGTCTGCAGGCACAGATAAATAATTAACATCCCCGTGCTCCATCGAAATCCAAAGACTCGGTTAGCGGGCCATCACAGGCACAACCATTTGTCCGCAAGGAAAGAAACTCACGGTTTCACGGTCCCCAGGTTGTCGTGATGTAGCCGCCTCGGACTGCTGGTAGCGCTGCAAAACCTGGGTTTTCAACCTGGTGAGAAGCATAGCTCGGTGCAAGTATTACTTACTGGAACAGTGCACTTAGCAGCGAGACACGAGGTGGTCATCCTGCATCAGCAAGGTCTCTCCCGGGCAGAAATTTGGCCCCGGACAGATGTTTCCAGACGTTCCGTCCAAGCTTTTCCGCAGAAGCACAAACAAGTGGGAACTGAGTGCAGCAGATGAGATGCATCAAGCTTACGTTCCTTTGAAATCAGAAGATGCTATCATCACTGCTATCATCTCAGCACTGGGAGAAATCACCGGGAGCCCAGTACACCCATCTACAGTCTGAAGAAGTCCTCTTGAAAGTGGTCTTCACGGAAGGACTGTGAGCCAAAAGCTGTTCCTCCGAGTTGGAAACAAAACCAGGCGACTGACGTGCGCGCAAAAACGCAAGGATTGGGATGCAGAAAAATGGCAGGAGGTGCTCTGGACCGATGAGTCAAAATGAAAAATTTTTGGCTCCAACAGAAGGCCAGTTGTCTGCTGAATGGCTGGAGAGCTACGTGGATGAGTGTCTGCGGGCAACGGCGAAGCACAGTGGAGGTTCCCCGTCGGTTTGGGGCCGCATTTCTGCAAATGGAGTTGGCGATTTGGTCAAAATGAACGGCAGCCCTCACTGCTGACAAATGAAGTACAGTCAGGTTCTTATCCATCACACGATACCATGGCAGGGCGGTGTCCGATGGGTCCTAAACTCATTGTGCGGCGTGACGATGTCCCCAAGCACACGGCCAAAGTCATAAAGGACCGCGTTCAGGGAGGAGAAGAACAAGGGTGTGGCCTCCACAGAGCCCTGCCCTTCACATCATCCAGCCAGTCTGGGGTTACATGCAGAGACAGAAGCAAGTGAGGCACCTAACATCTGCAGAAGAACTGCGGAAAGTTCTCCAAGATGCTCGGAAGAACCGGCCAGCCGAGTACCTAAAAGCTCCCCTGTACAGTAGCTAAGAGAATCGGTACTGTTTCGATGCCGAGGAGTGGTCACATCAAATATTGATTTTATTTAGCTTTTTCTGTTGTCTGTTCTGTTATTGCTTTATAAAAACTAATCGTGGCATTATTTTTGGAAGCCTCCTCACTTCACACCATTTTTGTCCACAAGTGCCGAAAACTTTTGCACGGCGCTTACGTATTCTCTGCAAAAGCACTTAGTCCATGCTCATTGTTGACTTACTGGTTCCAGATATATGCAACATTACTCATCTTGTTATTGATCGGTGACACCCGGGGACACCACACCCAAGCTGTAAACACCGGGATGAACAGATGGATGGATGTGCTGTCTGACACTTGGCTGCTGCAAGAGGGGTTGGCAGTGGTTTGCCGTTGTCTTTTTCTGGCTTTTTCACATGGAGAACATGGGGCTGCCGCCCTGAGCTGGGCTCAAACCCCACATCCATCAGGCTTTGCCCGCTGTGCCACCGCATCCCTCAGACACCGTGGAAGCGAGTTGAAAGGAGGTGGTTCCGAAATAATACGCCATCTATATTCCGTCTGAGTGTTTTACTGCCATCGAAAGGCTTAACACAGAAGTGCAGGCATCTTTTGCTGTGCAGCAGACATGTTTTTGAAAAGTGGAAAAGTATTAAAAATGCTTGCATTTGAAAAAGTTTGTAACTCAAGTGGCTGCGTATTATATCAGTGGACTTTTGTTCTGTCCAAAGGGCTGGGGTCCACTGTAAAGCGCCAGCGCCAAGCAGCTTAAGTGGAGCTACTGTCCACCTTCGGGTTAAAACACCACAGCTGCGTCCACTCCCTGCTCCCACCATGTTTATTGCGATTAAAAGCTCTGGCAAAAATCATAGTAATACTCATGCAGCACATTTACCGTTTGAAAGCACAGTACCTGGAAGTTTTAGTAACTCTTTGTATTTGCCACAAAAAGCGCACGGTAGTTTTTCCGCAAAATCTTTAAGTCTGAAAGGACACATTTGAAAACAGAAGGGCAAACTTTCAACGCACCGTTGGATATGAAATATTTCATTGCTGTGTATTTGAGAGGTGCTTTAGTCTGTGGCTGTAAGATGGCTGCTCAGTTCCCAATTTAAGCCTGGTGTTTACTCAAGGGGAAATACATTAGTAATTGATGTTCTAATCTTACGTCTAACACAACTAATAAAAGCAGAGGCAAACAATTTTGTTAATGGAAAAACCGATACGTTCATAAATAATTGCATATTGAATGTGACAGCAATGACTTTGGTGAAATGAAAGGGAAGAATGTACACTGCAATGTTTTTAGCCCTACGTCACTTACTTTCCTTTCTTGTTTCTTTTAGGATTTTAATTTTTTTTCTTCTATTTACACAGCGGTGCGCTTGCCGCGATGCTGTGGCATATTTGCTTCGCTTTTTAATGCAGTCGCATATAAACTGTCAAGGGTGTCTTCATTTGATCCCAGTCATAAAAGGAAGGAAGCAAGCGGATAAACACCAGAGATCCAGATATAGGCTTGTACTGCTGTGACAAGCCATGTTGAGCAACATCAAAGACGTGTACGTATATCAGTCAAGGTGTCATTGCACGAAGATCGGTACAGTTCATTGTGCGGAGTACAAATTGCCGCATAGGGCGGAAAAATCTTGAAATAGCTTAAAAAGGCGGGGGGGGTTCGCGGGGCCTTTGGACAAATAAAATGACAAATAACAGCGAGGAAAATGATGGCCTTTTGGGAGTTGATTTTAAAAAAATGATAAAAACACAAACGGATAGAAAAACCTGTTCCATCAAGACATCGCCGGGGATCATCTAAAGTGTCTCGGTACCGTGAATTTCCACGCCGTAAACCGCTTGCGGGAGTCACATCCGCCTCGGGTACATGTTGCAACCCCCCCCAAATGGGACGCAGGGGGACAATAGTCGAGGCGTCTCTCCCCTGGTTCCGGTGGCAGTTGCTTAGGAGTCCATCATCCTCCCACCGTTATGTCCTTTATGGCTGCTGCGCTCTGTAAACAGGAGCCCGGGGAGCCATTTAATTGCCGGGCATTTTATAGCCCCCTCTGTCTCGCACTGTTTTTTATTCTCACAAAAGGGCGGTCGTCCTCCTTCGGCAGTCCTTACAGTCGTCACCCGTGCGCGTTATCGTGACTTAAGAAAATGTCGCCGGGAATGCGGACGTGCATCTTCCCTAGACCGAAACCATTTCAAGTGTACGTTTTTTACAGCTCATCCACAAATCGATATATGCGTCTACGGTACGTTAAGAAAAACAGCCTACGTTCTTTAGGTAAACACACTGAAACAATAAGAACGTTTTGAAAGCGACTGAGGGCAGTCCTATTCCCTCCAAGCAAGAGGTATATTGTCATCATTATTATTGCTGTTTTAGCAAATGTTGTCCGAATGAGCTTTAATCCTTATTTTACGTCATTTGTCTCCAAATTGGCTGTTCTGAGATTTGTAAGATGCGTTCGACTCTCGTGGGTCACACGTCAACAGGACACCTTTGTCACAGAATTTAAATAATGAGTTTTTGATGCCTTCTCCTCTTTAGGCTTTAACTTTCCGCGTATTTGTGCGATTTCCGTCCTCGCAAAAGTAAAATTTAAGTTACTCACCGCGGAAGCCGGGCTATTTCAACACTTACCATAACGCAAATAAAACACATACCTGCCTTTCTGTGCAGGAAATTTTGGGAAGAAAAATAGTTTAGCATTAAACCTCAAGACCGCAGCTCTGAAACACGCCTTAGGTGCAAAAATCTTTGAACAAAGTTGCGGAAACGCTGCGAAAACGTTGCGCCAAATGGCACTCTTCTTGTTCTGTTTGCATTGCACCGCAGGAAATTGACTGAGCAATTACTTGGTGGCAGGTTTTAGCAAAGCCCGCATCAGTCAGATGTTTAATTTTTGGTCCACTCCATTTGTCAGCTTAATGGAGTGAAATGTTTCGTGTTTCCATTTTACATGCAGGGAAGCTTGTTAAGTAAAAAGAATAACATACATAAACACGGACAACATTTCTGTTAGTAACACCAGGCGAGCAGAGAACTTAAAGGAGAAGTTTCAGTTTAACTTGGGGGATATCCTTATCTGACTTGTAATGCTGCGCAAGAAATACGATAAAACACGCACGCGCTTTGCACATTTTGATGCTGTACTTTTCACTGAAGGCTGGCAGAGAGAACTCATGCGACTGAGCAACTGCGTCTCTTCCTTTCCGTTATTAACATTCGTCGGACTGGGTGGCGCAAATGGCTACCGCCGTAAATCATTCCGCTGCACGGCGTGCTGCGACGAAGGTTGCCGAGGAAAGGGTCCGCCCTGGGTGCCAAACACCTTGGGCACGCCGCCGGTCGGAGTTGTGTCTTCAGCCGGTCTGGACGGCAAGCCAGTTACTCATTTGTGAGTTGAGGAAACACAAACACTTGTGGGTTTCTGTGTCCTGCTCCATCTCTTTTTATTCTTGGAAAACTTCATAGGAACAGGTCCGCTGGGGAAGCCTCAAGACTCAGCTATGACCCGAGGTGAGACCTGAGGCCAAACAGAAATCGCGCCGACAATCCCCTCTCACCCACGGAGGGCTGATGTGTGCCAAGCATGGATCCCCATTGACCCCTTCCCTCTACTTCTCACTAGGATGAAACAGCCTCAGGTAAGGCGCTTGACCACTGAAGGCACAGCGCACAACATTTTAACGTGATTCCGCAGCGAAAGGGGTAACACGGAGGAATGAGGAATGAGAACCCTACCCAGCCAAAAAGGTGCTGGAGGCGAAAAAACATGCATACGCAGTGTAAAGTATCCCTCATTGTACACGACGGGTGCAGGTGCACGCAGTTCTTATTTGGAGTAAATAAATTCTAAGCAAACGACAAACACGCGTGTGCAGTTTGAAACTTCTACACCGAAGCCGGAGTTTCTGGCGGAGAGGCACCGATGGCCGACAACGCGCTCCAAAATGTCCGAGTCGAAGCCGCGAACCGGCGCGAGAGCACGGGGTTTGAAACATCGCTGGTCGGCAGTCCCCGGCGTGACGGCAGTAGACTAAGACGACCCGAGTAACAAGGCACGGCAGCGATGTCTGTCGCACGAAATGGTTTATTTCAGAAACGGGCAAAGACGTCGAGATTATTTGCAGCGTTTTGAAAAAGTTTCCCTTATGAGGGAATGGGGGGGGGTGTCCAGCAGCAATGACTAAAGGCCCTTCTATTGACATCCAGCACAATAGATAGGAGTCCTAAATAAGTTAATGGATCTTACAATTAGACGCGTCGAGGAGATGACCGAGGCAAATTACTCAGAGGTGACAGTTTCGGCCTCTCTCTCTTGCTTACAGTTAATGCGGTGACGTTCTTTTGTGCCAGCCCCTCCGCGTGATTAATGGTGAACTTTCCAGGCACCTGCGCAAGAGCACAATTTGAACAACAGGCTTAAAAACGCCGAGGCCGCACCATCAGCATCTTTTCTGCCGCCTCAAATGGACCGAGCGAGCGAGCGGTTTCCGCGCACGTGGGCGTCGGAGGCGAGAGCGGCGCCGGAAGGATGTCCGTCTGTAGCGCGACGCCAGGCCGGCGCAGGCCTTCCCGTCGTTGCGGCTCCCTCCGTGGAAGCAGGATGCAAGGGCGCGTGGCAGAAAGACAGGGCAACCTGTCCTCATCCTTCTGCCTTCACCTAACCTAAATTCACCGCCCCTCCCTGCCTCGTGCGGGGCATCTCGCCACCTGCCTGGCCCTCCCCTCCACTCCATCAAGGTTGCCCCAGACATGCGCGGCGTTGGCCCCGAAAAACTCCAGCGCTGTCCCCAAATTCGGTCCAGCCTGTGCCCCAAATAAGCCCGGTGCTATTTTTTAATTATTCCCCGAGCCCTTTTGGCAGGCTGCGACCACGCGGTGCCGGACATCTGGTTAAGTGGCCGCCGCAGAGATGAGGTGCAGGGGGGCTTTGAAAGGCATCCAAGTCCTGCCTTCATCCTCCGAATTCTCCGCATCCCCTGCGATCGCGCCGATTTGCATACATTATCCGGGGCCACTCTTTCATGTTCCGGCGGGTACGTTCGTCCGGCTCCGGCGCCGTGCCGCCGTATGAAATTCGGAGCAGCTCCGCATTAGCGCGGCGAGAGGAATATCGCCGTTCAAAGTTTTAGCGCCGAGTCGCGAGACATAATTAGAGAGGACTTTGCATGTTGCGACCCGCTGCTGTTCGAGTGTGACAGCCAGTATTTTGACATTTCCCAGATCTATAGGGCAAAACCAAGGGATTCCAGGCAAGCGTGTGACGTGCCGAAGGCCGACGTGGTAACACGGCGAGCTTCGCTTAACATTTAAAGTCGGAAACAAAAGAGATTAAAGCGTTCCGCTCCGTGTTTTCATTTACCCTGAAATCTTCATTTTGGTGACATTCGCAGCGGGGTTGTCAAGTGTTTCTCTTTTATTATTCTTCCAGCATTGCGAAGGCTCGGCGCCTTCCTCTGTTTCCTCTTCTTCCTCGCCGCTTCGCCTTTCCTGCCGCCAGCGTCCGCGCGCCCGATTCACGCATGACGCTCGTGTGGAAAAATTAAGGCAAGTTAAATAAATCAAACACGCATGGATTAAGAATATGGCTCAAACCTGTAAACAAATTTGACAGCATCTTCAAAGGCTTTTACATTCACTAGACGACATGCTGGGTTAACGCACAATTTCTGTTGATGTATGATGTCTGAATACAATCTGTAATATTCTACAGCATCGTGAAGATACAGTTACGAGTCACCGTGCTACGGTGCTGCCGAGGTGAGATTTATGTACGGTCGTTTCCCATGCCAAGCGGTGGCCGCGCTCGCTGATTTTTCCCCGTAAACAGAGCTCCGCGAAGGTACTTTATCTGCAGTTCCTGTAATGGAATGTAGATATGACCGCATTTATATCCACCTGAGATATTCCACGCTGATGCTTAACGTCCCTGTAATAAGCACATTGATGTCTCATAATGTCCCAGCCCGGAGACTGACAGCTGCAGTGAAAGCCACATCTCCAGACTTCAAATGAGACTCTGGATGTGGGTGTGTGTTGCCGCGTGGTGCTTCTAACCTTTCTAACAGCCTCGAGGGACACAACTTCCGTAGCGAACCTCATCTGTCGGCAGTCATTACGGAGATCAATAAGCCGCCTCCGCTTGTCGGCGGGCGCTTGGTTGCTTCAGTTTTGCTCGATGACCACGGAGCTTCAACCCTACGGGTTCGAGAGCTTCGCGGGACTCCGAGGTGTTGCATCAGCTCGTCCGTGGAGGCGTTCGTGGTTCGCAGCAGCCAGGTTTGCACGGGGTTTTGCACAGCTCTCCGCTCCGCTATTGTGTAGGACGCTGATTTTGGCACGTTGGGTCCTCGTAAGAGCAGCATCCTTGCAAAGACCCCAGCAAGGGGAAGAGGGGCTGCGTAAAGGCCGAAAGCCACAGCGACCACGTCGGAGCGTGATTCTTGTTTACGCAAACCATGACCTAAATTGTCGCGAATGAGCACCGTTAATAACAATGGAGAAAGGAGTGACCTTTCTGTTTCGCTGTGTTTAGAGAATTGCCTTTTCAAAAAATTCATTATAGTGTAAGTGCTGTGGCCAAGGGCAATACAGCCACGCAGTGAGGGACAGGTGCACAAAGTGTGCAGTGAGTTTTGCACTTGACCAACACAAATGCCACAAGAAACATGGAACTTGTCTGCAGCAAAATAATCCCTGCATTCCAGCTTCACCTCCTCAGCAGCGTGCTTTAATGCTTTAGGAGAGCAGAGCCTGGACAACAGGGCTGGATTTCCCATCTCCTAGGGCCTATAGTACTTTTGGGGTGTACAAATGACAGAAAAAAGATTAGAAAGTAAAAAAAAAACTTTGTAAGACAGAAATGCATCGCAACTAAAACTTCAAAATTACATTACGATCACATAATTCCTGTATTTCCTGCAAAAGCTTCTTCCTTCGGCTTCTCTTTCCGCCAAAGTCTTTAACAATGTCCTCAAACCCCGTATTATAAGTGAGGTCACTCTAAATCGGAGCTTTCAGGGCGTTGCAAAGGAAATTCTCGAATTCTGACTTTCTGCAAAAGAATAGGAGGATCTATATAAGGTACGAGTATAAAATTAATTTAGTTTTAAATGTTCCATTTCAATTTTAGCTCTTAAAATAGGACGACCGAATCTGCAGCGAGAGGAGGCATCCGTTCACGGCCCGCAACTGACTTTATGCACCGTATGTCCGAGAACCTTGGCGCACGGTGCGACTGGAAAGAAAAACGCAACGTCTACGATTCAGGCTCATGGATCTACAGATGTTAGCGCAGAGACGCATTTTTACGATTTAACTGAATGCGCAAAGAAGACGACTTTGTGCGACAAGAATTGTGCTGAAATATGCTCGTGCGCGAGTGACACGTGTCCCAAAAGGTCTGGTATGCTTGAGAAAGCAGAAAATGAGAAAAAAGAAATCCCAACACGTTGTTTTCTATGCAGAGAAGTACTGCTGGCAAAAATTTACCCGAACCGCTGGAAACGTGAATGCGCAGAAACGGTAAGTTTTGTCAAAAGCAACCCATCTAAAAACATGCAATTTTTCAATGTATGTGTAATGAAATGGGCACCAGATGAGCGGTGGCACAAAACCACCTTTTCGCTGACATATATTTGTACTCTTGAACAAAACAAACTCTTGAGTGTAAGGAAAGTGAAAACATTTTAACCATAACAAATTTCACCGCTGGGAGACAAATGAAAAATTTGGTTCAGCAAAGTTAGAAGAAGACTACTATGAAATGTTTCCCAAAACTTTTGTGTTTTGAAAAAAAGACATAAAATATTTAATTTCACGTGAACACCGGGCGCTACTGAGGGGTTTTTCCGAAGGGTACTTTCCAGATCCTTAAACTGCATTGAGTATTCCCAGGGGAAAAAAAATCTATATATTTCCACGCAAGTTACTGAACCTTCCTTACAGAAGGAAATTCGCAGAGCTAACAGCCGGAGCTTAAAGTTGAAATACCGAAAAGGGGACGTGCACGACATCTGGATTTCACTGCAAGAAGACTTTCCTCAGTTGGCTCAATGAACGCTTGGTATTTTGCAGCAATTGGAACCACTTATTTGTGCGAGGCCAGTTTTTCTGTGATGACAACATTAGAGCAGGCAAGTTTGAAAACGTCTCGATCAAGAAGTGGAATCTACCTTTCTTCGCATTCAACCAAGCATCAAAAAAACTCGAGAAACTCAGTCACACGTGAGTCACTAGCTGTAGAAAACCTTTTGTTAAAAATTTGTTTGAAAACCTCAGCGCAGCTTTTTGCTCTGCCCCCAGTCTAAATGCTAGTTACACTTGTAAATGCAAAGGCCTATTATATATCGGGGCGTTGAGCACAATTTTGAAAGCCCGTTGGGGATCATCACGGAAAAAGTTTGGAAAGCACTGCTCCAAGTGCACAGAAGAGTGACGGGATGGTTTAAAGTCCATTATGTCAATTGATGTCATTCATTTGGGGTTTACCCAATTTTTTACGCATTTCAGAGGGAAAGTGCCTAGGGCCTACAAGCTCCGAAATACGAAGATGCAAAACAGCGTTTTAAAATTTATTTCTTGTGCTTGTTGCAGGCTGGTAGGACAAGATATCCAAGATTTCAATTTACTTCACTTTTTAGCCTTCCTCACCGTTGGCTTGTAGATGGAATTTGCAGCAAATCTGCAATAGCAAATGACAGCGCTGCTACTGACAAATTACGAATCAGCCTTAACTCCTAGCATCGGTTGCTCTTGTCTATACACCAAGTAGCAGATGTTAAGCCCAGCACGTGGATCGAGGTTTTTATGAAGGGGTGAGCCTGCACGTGCCAATATAGACTTATTATTTTCATACCTGTCCGTGCTGAATGTAATACTGACAAAACAATTACAATGTACTGACTATACTGTAATTGTTGAGTTCTACAGGTAAATGCAGACCAGAGTAATTCCGGACTGAAATTCGGTAAATCCCACGGAACTGAGATTCTAATCGTTCGCTCATTATGGATCCCCATGAAATGGAATTTAAAAGGTGTTAAAAGACTTAATCGAAAGTCACGCAGGAAAAAATCTCAATGCAGAAATGTTTACTGCCCCTCCAGCTAAAGGTTCAGCATGTAAATTAAATACATAATTCTAACCTACAGGGAAAAAGAGAGGGATCTGTAGAAAAATGAAAAAGGTCTTGAACCAAACAATTATTGAATGTCAGGGAAGTTTTAGCTTTCAGCAGGTTTGACCTCCGCTGTTCTTTAGTTTAAATGTCGCACCCCGAAACAAGATAAGTCGCAATTGATTTGTGCCGTGTTAATGCCACTAAATTCGTGTGCGTCTCGCGTCTATAATTTAAATTCCAAAGCCGAAAATCACCTGCAGTTTGACTAACAAAAGTCCCGCAGACATCAAATGATCAAAAAAGGCTATTAAAATGCTTCTCGCTTTATTAAGTTTGCTTTTCCTCCTTGCATTTGACTTAAGGCAGGTAGCATGCGCAACTTCACTACTTCATCCATTCATGTATTCATCTGTGATAACGCCTTCAGCTGCTTCTTTCGACCGATTCTACTCGGAAAACTTCAGGAGACCAAGACATAGCGTTGCGAACCGCCTGAAGTTCGTATGCAGGGCCGCTTTCTCGCATGAGAGCACGGCTACGTGGAAAACGTAAACTCGAGCGCCAAATCCGAACAACGCCATGCACTCGGTCACGATGCAGCCGAAATGTTGCAAAGCAAGCGCTTCGCAGCAGCGGCAGCCACTTTAGTCGCTCGCGCACGCAGTATAAAAGCCGAATACGGCGAAATAAGAGTTAATGCGGTTGCCGGTCATTAGCGCTCGGGCGGAAATGAAGGAAACATTTGGCGAACATCGCGTGCAAACCAAATGCATTCTCTAAGCTGCTTATAAAAGTCTGAAAAGCAAATTAGCTCGAAGATTTGTTCAGCTTTGAGCCTTTCATTTCCTCATAATGACCAGTCAGGAGATGTTTTAATAGAACAGAAAATATTTGATTTTTAAATGAACATAAGGAAATTAGACGGTTCTTTTGTGTGCTTGTCTGGGGAGAGGATACGTTTTACCGGGCACCTCTCCAGATGAGGATTTACAACACGCTGGGACATGGGATGGGGGACTGTTGTTTTCACTTCAGAGCTGGGCATTACACGCACACCAGACCTGGGACTTGCTGGACTGGAGCCTCCGGCAGGGGGGCCCACAGCGTGCCAGGCTCTGGACGCACGCACGCACGCCCTGGTCCCCAGCTAGGAGGAGGTTGGGGAAGAGCGTGCTGCATCAGCAGAGATGAGCCGGGCACATCTGTTGCCCGCAAAGGCTTCCCGCTGGCGTCCTCAACGTCTGCATCATTGGGAGAGCAGCGCCCCGATCCCCCTCATTCTTCAACCCGGAGAGACGGTAACAAATCAATAACGGTTAGGAACGGCTTAACTCCCACCTGTTTTTAGCTGGCGGCGAGCGCGTCTGCCGGCCCGTACGAGGCCGATCGCTACCTGTTAATAGACTGCGGCCGGAACGCAACCTCGTATCGGTCGAAGCAGAAGAATTTTGTCTAGACGGACGAAAGCCAGTAGGAAAGTACGATACAAAGTTGCAGGCCACGTCATCGAGGACGACGCCTCCCCGCGAATACGAGCACAGAACACTCGCGTATTGGGTCAGTCTGTATACATACAGTCATAAGTCTATATACACGCTGGTCTTGGGCGAAAGCTTCACGCACATCTTTGTGACCCATTTTGTTTGCTGTCATTCGCTTCACAAACAGCTGTGCAAAAATGCAGGGACTCCGCGCTGTCCGCAACTGTCGCCGACGCCGGGCAGAAGCAATAAGATTTCGAAATATGCATGTGAAGATGTTTGAACTTACGTTACAGGAGGGTCCTGCTGAGGACAGGTCTACGTCCACAGACAAGAACGTTTCATCCGCTCTAAAGTTTATAGCAAATCTGCCGAACGACTTAGTGTTGCTCCAGAATTCCTCCTCCGAAACATTAGAGAATGTCCCAGCAGCCTTTTTTCATAACCCTGCAGTTTTGAAGATAACTGTAATTTTCTCCAAAGTGAGGAGTTTCTGTAGTGCTCATCTGAGTCCAGACTTGGTTAAATCTGTCCAGTGAGCGACGGTGAACCTTCTCCGTCCTTGTCCAGATGCTGGGTCAGCCACTTTGCGTTTGCCGTCATAAGGCAGATCCTAATGGCATCTGGGTTAGCTGCTAAGTAGCTGGGGGATACTGACAACCACAACACAACCTTATTTATTAGGCTTGCTCAGAGGCAGAATAAATGGATGGTCATGGGGGGGGGGGGTTACCAAACATTAACACATGGGCTCTGACAGGACCACTTTGACAAAATGAGGCTCTGTCACCAGCCCCCGTCACAAATCATACTGCGCTGTTGGGTCCCAGAGACAAGAAGGACAAGCAAGCGGTGACTGTATGTCAACGGGAGAAAAGAGACCGGGAGAGGACGGAGGTAATTTACACTCTTTGCATGCAAAGTCTCTTGCCTCTGCACCAACAGAGCATTTTGGAAAACGGCCATATTTCACATCCCAAACACCAATGTCCTTCATCACACCGTCGCTGTGGCCCATTTCCACTACTTGGCTTTTTTCCTCAAAACATGGGTTTTGCATGTCTCCATGTAGACCATCACCAGACGACAAGCTAGCCAATGTCTGTCTTTTTTACATGTAGTATAAAACTGGCTGCCAAAGTGTGGATTTGAGAACAGGTGGCTGCACATCTATTGTTTCTCTGTTGACTCTTTGGGATAGTATGGCTTGACAAAGCCTTCCATAGCTGTTCATTTCAGAAACCCAGGAGAGACCCGGACATGAGATGGCCTTCGGAAGAGGCCATTGCTTTTGATGTCTGGGGCTGAGTGGGGATATGGGGGGGGGGGGTGATGATAAAACAGAATGTGAAAAGTGAGTGCGCAACAGCTACAAAGGGACAGTTTTCTGGCCTAACAATGGCTCCAGTGTGTCTGTCTCCCTCAGCCAGAAAGGAAGCTTCATCATACAGAACTGCAGCTGAAGTGTTGAGGAACCATCGGGCAACATTTGAAATGCAACCTTGGGGAGAAAGGTGTGCCTGCCAGTTGAGGACCGTTTCTTTGCTGCCCACTTCGAGTCCGATGGGATGTCCTTGTGCGACGCTTGCGAGCCCGCGGACCAGTTGGGCTCCGCGGTGATACGTCAAGGTCACTTTGGCAGACCGTGGTAAAAAGACCACGCTGACAATAACTGCGTTTCCACAGCACAAGGTAAGGGTTTGCTCTGCATGTAATTCTTTTTGGAGGCTTTCTGCTCCATCCTCCCATGTGTTATTTGTTTCGTTTCGAAGATTTGGGGAGCACGATGAAAGACCTCATTCCAGAGTTAGTTGAAATAGAACAGACAGAATGACTTACTGGGCGCAGCATGACAGGATTGTTGCAAGTGAGTTGCTCAAAAAGATTTGTCTCCTTTTAAATCATTTCTACTGGTTTTAAAACAAGCAATTGTGCTAAGTAAAAAAGTTACGGACCGCATGCGGTATTTATGAGCAATCGCAATAAAAAAACAGAACGTTGAGGCACAGGAAGGAAACTCAAGGGGTCAAATTTTTCAAGCTGTTAAAAAACAGTGCAGATGTTAATTTCTACAGCGTCGGCTCCAAAACTGACAATCCATTCCAAATGGCCAAATAGTTCTCCAACAGCTGCCGAAGATGATGTTGCACAGAATACAGCGATGCAACAAATCTAATTGTGGTTTCCTGGATTCAAACATCACAACCAAAGGTTACAACATTCTGTTCCAGGGATTTAACAAACAGCCATAGGTGTTTTTTCATAAGCAAGCTGAAATGTCCATTTGCAAATCATAAAGGTACTCCTCCAAAACGCTTTCCTTCTATATTGAGCATCTGTTTCCAAAGCACAATTACGCTCTTGCTTTTCTCTACTTTCAGCCAAAGAAAATGACCATTTTTAGCCATTTATACAGCTATATATTTTGCTGCAGCATTTCATGTTAAGTACCTTGCTCAAGGGCACTGAAGTAGGGTTCCTTCTGGGACTTGAACTGGCAAACTTGTTTACACTACACCTGCTGTCCTCAATGCTAATACGAATGCATCAATGAATGAGTTAAAAAATACTAATGAAAACCTGCATAAATATAAGGCTAAATCCCCCTTTCAGGGGATGAATCCCTTTGTAATGAAAACGTGAACTAGAAACGCTTGTGTTATTTCCTAGAATTTACTGGAGTGAAGTGATTTTAACTTTAAATAAGCCATGTTTGAAAAAGTCTTAAAAGAACACAAACCAGATATTTGTAATGGATAAAGACAGTTTTTTTATTCATGTATTCTTTTCTGTGTGGATAAAAAGCCAAATAATGAATAAGCTGAGACATTCAATGATTCAGAAAGCGCTTTACTTGCAAACCATTTTTAAAGAAAACCATCTGAAGAAAACAGGCAATATCACAATCAATGATCAAATAAGGCTCTGAATTTGATCCGCGCAATTGGATAGATTAACTGAAAATGTTCAATACTGAAAAAGTTTAAAAAGATTTTTTTTTTTTAATAACAGTTGTCACACGATGAGCCTCAAAAATAATCTAGTTTTGTACAGGAAAGAATTATACTCTGCTTTTTGCCTATTGCAGATGTTAAAAATTCAAGTTGTAGATTTCAAATGAAATACTTTTCAAAAACGTAAATTGTTTAAGGTTTACATTATTATCATCAGTGCAGACCATCACGAAATTTTATGCTGGTTATGGCGAATGTCAGGGAGGAGTTAAGAGCTGAACCTGAAAGGTTGTGTGCTTAGGTCCCAGGAGAAGCCCTGTTGCTTGCACGTGTGAAGTGGTAACTGGAATTTGTTCACTATCACACGCTACTGTATGCATTTTTAATGGGAAAGCTGTAAGCTAAGAAAGATGCTTTGAATAGCAGTGCAGATTTTCAGTGCTACTCAGGCACTTGACATAGAAACAAAATAACAGCCGGCCTCCAAAGGACAAAGAGCAATTATTTGCTTTCTCCTGGACAGAGGCCAGTAGTTCAGGTCGCAACACCAGAGGGATCATCCCAGAATCCCAAAATGAATCCTGTTTCTAGAAATAGAACCTCAAAATGACCGTAAGCTGCTCACACGTCCGCGGATATAAATCATACTGCTGGCTTAACCAAAATAATACACTAAGTTTCCAGACTAAGCTTACGTCCTTTTTGTGTCTTAACCTTATCCAAAACGTTAGCCTTTATCACGTGAATTTATGCTAACATTAAATAAACAGATCTGTGGGGGAGTCCAGTGTGTCAAACTCAGAAATGAATGTTCAGTAGGTGTTAAAGCACAAAGCACAAATCTGTTAACAAAATTCCCCTGCATTGCCAACTGTTGTTCTGCAGTTATTTTTGTGCCATAATACAGACACTGGCGTCCACAAAAACGGTCTTTTTATATTATAGTGAAATGTTTTTACTTGTAGCAATAAAGTGCTAAAAACACAAGTCGGCCAAATACTGTCCATCACTCCATTTACGGAATTAAAAAGCCACAACGGAGCTAAAAAAAACGCCTTTACACTAGATTCTCAGCTACAAAAGACAACAGCATATAAAATGTTTGAGGGCTCAAAATCGTTGGTTATCTTAGCACCTGGTGGAGGTCCTCTGTTTATGTTTTCATAGTCAGACAGGTAGAATCACTCTGATACCTGTGGTCAGGTGGCCAATAAATTAAGGTAAAATATATATAAAAAAATTTATATATATATATATATATATAAAGAAACTGTGAGACATCACTAACTGCACATCTATATTTTCATTTTAAAATCTTTTTGTCAAAAATTAAGCACAACAGCCCCTGTATCTTGCAATTTCTGACTATTACTTTTAAAGGAATGCTTTTAGTGGTACTATATAATCAGAATGTCACACAGATTATGAATGACAAAAGGAAGATGCAGTCTCTTATCTGAGATATTTTTGGAGCAGGAAAGTCCTGAGAGAGAAAAATTTTAAAAAGGAAAAGAAAAACAAAAGGAAATTTTGACAAATTATGTAAAATGCATGTCTTCTTGGAAACAAGTTATGGCACGGAAAAAAGCATAGTATGTCACAGACTCGGGTCAGATAAATATTTTATTTTTTTCACGGTCTGTACATCATATTTTATAGAACCTTTGAACAATGTATGTTTGTGAGCTGAGCTCTTGCCCTAGAAATGTACTTGTTTTGTCTTCTCAGAGTGGTCCAAAATTGGACAGGCACCAAATTTGATGGGCCAGGTTAAATGTAAAATTATGTTTAACCTTGTATTTTGATGTGATTTGTCCTTTACGTCATTCTTACAGCCAGTACAATGAAAACATAGGGAATAACACACAAATAAATAATCAAAAAACATTTCATGCCCTTCTTGAAATACCCTATAATGAATAGGAAGCAGTGCACCTGCTTCGCAAAATGAAATGGACATCAAATAATTCCTTTCATGGCCCTCAGAAGAACATTCAAAGCGACACAGCAACCTAAAAGCTGAGGGATGCAGCGCTAACAAGGCCAAACACACAGTTTGGGGAGACAAAAAACCCACTTCACCAAGTGCAGAACGTAGAGCTTCCCTAAATACCCGCGATTCTCGCTCTGTGGGAGCCTAAAGCTGCCCTTGCTCGCCTACTCCTTTAATATTCCTTAAAAATGACATCGACGTCCTTCCGTGACGGACAGAGATGCCGTCTGTTGTGGCCCGAGTTGGATGTGGGATCATACAGAGCCAATGGATGTGCTATGGCTGATCATCTCCGAGCAGAAGGGCAGCTGAAGCCAACAGAAGGTGGAGGAAAAAAACAGAGCACAGCTGAAGAAGGAAGACAGGCACTTAAAAGCCAAAAAGGAAACATAAGAAAGATGGGGTCCGTTGTATCAAGCAGTGTTCAAGCAGCTTTTAAGACTGCTGCCAAAGTCGTCTTTCGGGATGAGATCATCCCCAGCTGTGCCGAAAGTCAATGGCAATTACACTGAAGAAAGACGCTTGCACCAAAGCTTAACTGCAGGAAATGCGAGAAGGCTTTGGAAGTGGCTGTACGGACACCACGTACGCGGATATCAAAATCATTTCACCGCAGAGCTAGGCGACGCGGTCTGTCCGTTTGCTGCTTATATGTATTTGTTGTGCACGACAATTACAGAACGCACGCTCGCGGACGAAAATTTGCAGCATTGCATCCCGGCGATGTTTGCCTTGGATTCGGCTCATAAGCGTGTTTACATTTGCTGAATGAGGGAGAACAAACCCTGTCATATCATTACTTGCATACGGTTCTGGTCAACGTTATTGGCACCCTTGCTTTTTACATGTGTATCATGTACGATATCTTCAGAAATAATTGGGAATTTGCCAACTTTCGATCATTGGAATATTTTAAAAATGTTGTCTGTTCAACAAATAGAAGACATGACCAGGACAGTGAAAAAGGCACCTTCCCTAATGCTTGGATGCACGGCCCCTGGAGGCAATGATGATGCCTCCGAACGTTTCCGGTAGCATCTTTGCGATTCTTGCACCTTTCCGACGGGAGAAGATTCTGCCGCTGTTCAGCTGCAGGTTGTTAGCTCTTCAGCGTTTGCATGACTCCTTTCGCCAAGAGCAGATTTCGGTTCTTTCGCTCAGATTGAGATCAGGACTCAGTGCTGGTCAGTTCATGTTCTTAACACAGTCCACGTTCTCCTTTTTAAACATTCATTTAAGGGTCATCTTTTTCATACAAGCTTCATTTTATTACCCATAAACAAGTCACCGGTGGTGTTTCCAGGAGGTACTGTACATGATACACCTCAAATGCATGGGTGCCAATAATACTGCCCAGAAGAGCACATGCATCTAACTTCATTCTAAATCACCTGTTTAAAGCTGACATTCTCTCTGAAAATTAACCTTACTTTAGACAAAATGCTGTAATTCCTTTGTTGTTGCTATTCCCGTTGTTTACGGCTATATTCGGTAACGTTTAACTAGGACCGGATAAACTAGTATGGTGTCATGGTTAAAACATCTTAAGAGGCAGCGGGGATTCAGCATCTGCCACAAGCCTGAAACAGGCCAAGCACATAAATACATGATATTGCTCAACCTGCATCAGGTGGAACAGTGCAAACGCCAGGCATGTTGCAACCCAATGAAATTTATGCTATGCTTGGTAACAAATTAATTTTTAATGGATTTTTTACAACCATGAGCTTCAGTTCACCCTGCTTTCTGGGTGGCACCCCGTATGTCAGACAAAGACAGAGACACAGACACACAGCAAAAAACAAGTCACGACTTTACATTTGGTAACAAATATTTCTAAAAGGTGACTCGCAGTTTATGGCTGTCCAGTTTGCTAGCAGCTGCCTTAAACCGTTCTTGTACATATCTGAGGTTTCTGTATCTGAACAAGTTATAATGCAGATAGAATAAATAAAATTTTAAATGCAGGCTATCGGTATTAACGTTAAAATAAAACTGAGATAATGGAGTTTTTTAATTTTTTAAAAAAGCAGAAGACAGCAAATGCACAATAAATGTCAGGAGTAAAGAAAATAATTTGTTTACTTTAATACTCGAAATATTGCTTTGTTGCTCTTAGAAATTGATCAAAAGAAACTGTGATGAAAATTTAAAAGGGACACGGCACAACGTATCTGAAAGGAAAGGAACATGAAAAGGAAAACATTGGATATCAAGAGCATATTAAATGACAGGGGGGAGAGAAGCTGAAATACAAGTAGCCACCAAACATTAGCTTGGATCAGAGATCATTGGAAACGACAGCGGCTTCTGTTCCTGCTCCTTTTTTGTCTTTAGTGTTTCCCATCGAATCTTCTTCTATATCAAGAAAGCAAGTCAGCCGAGACTCCATTCTAAAGAAAGCTGATCGGAATAAACCGAATAAATAATGCTGCATAGATGTCTTTTTGCAGCTCCCTTTCCATCTGTATACTCTTCCCTCATTTCTGTGGATTTTATTTTTCATCCTTTTTCCACAGGTTCCTTTAGCTTCCTCGCACTAGCACTTTTGTCAATTTTTTTTGGCAAGACCCTTAAAGTGTGACAGTCTGTACTGACACCCACGATAACACAAAGGGCAAACTCACACATTCGGCTAACCGTGAGCCACATAACCAGTTATCCTCTCTGCCCCAGCACTCATGAGAACTTTTGAGGACTATGCAAACTTTACTTTAACCGAACTTAAAACTGCGACGATCATATCTGTCCGTTCAAACTGACATTTTACAAGTATGATACGCAGCGTAAGTCGAAGGCCGCCATATGTGTTAAAAATATTCACCACGTGTAAATACCCTGTGTGGAAAATTTTATTATTATTATTATTATTATTATTATTATTATTATTATTATTATTATTATTATTATTATTAAGATGCGCATCTTAAAATAATAATATGAATAAAGTAGCACAATAAAACTGGCAAAATGAGAAAAAAGGCTACCAACGCGATGCCTCCGTGCCTCGGACGTCTATTACGGTATTACATCCCGATGCGAGATTTTCGTGTGCCTGGGCTACTATTATACCTTAGTGTTTCGTATGTAAATGGCAGTATTAAAAACCAGCAAAAGCCGAAGAAAACGCAGGCAATTAAGTTATCGATTGCTCTCTAAAGCTACGCGAGCCGCGGCACCGGGAAGCATCCTTCACAGAGACAGGCGGACAGCAGCGCGCTCTCCTAGTCGCTCCATTCCCAGTCTTTCTGCAAGGCGATAATACGGCTAATTGGCTGCCAGCTAGCTTGGCTTGGCGCTCGGCGCAGGCCTTCCGTTATCAGTTACCAATACCGTTTACCGCGGTGATCCATTGCACCTTAGGGCCAATGACAGCTTGCCTTTTCCCATAGCTCATAACTAGTTAGGCAGATGGAAAGCGGACGGCAGGAGCCTCGAAGTCCGTCCTGCATTTCGGGGGACCTCCCGAGGAGCTTGTAAGGAGAGTTGAGAAATGCCCGGGAGGATCCGAGCGAGCAGACCGCTCGGGTTTTCGCCATCCGTCCCCGCAGCCACACCCAGCATCCTTCCCGGCTGATGCCGTCCCGTGCCGCCGAACCACCGCCGAAGACGGAGGTGTCACTTTTGGCCAACGGGAGGCGAAGGATGGAAGAGAACGGGACCGGGGCGGTTCGTGACGAAACTCCGACGCGGAAGCTGTTTTCAACGGGCCGCGCGGCAGGTCGCTCCGCGAGAGGCCCTGGGAGTCCTGAGGCTGCCCGCTCCTTTCAAGAGCTCTTCGAGCAGCCTGCTTCTCCAACCAAATAGCTTGGGCCATTTATCCTAATCACACGCCACAATCAAAGAGGCCAGGACTCGAAGCCGATGATCTCCGGCCGCGCGGAGTCGAGACCCGAGCCTGGATTCTGATCTTTATGATTACAGAAGGAATCGCACAGCACCTGCCTGCCGATTGCAAAGCGGTGATTCGGAAGCCAAATTACGCTCTAATACCCAAAGTAATTTCTGCCACTTTTTAAAATTTGAACAGTGCTAAATGCAGAAGCTCTTCCTCGGGTACTTCACGTGAAATAAATACAGTACACTTTAGTACATCTGTCAGCGTGCCGAGTTAATGCTTCGCGCCGCATCCGCATTAATTACGGGCCGCCATTCCATTTCGTGGATGTTTTTATACCCAAAATTGCTTGCGTTTCTTTGTGAAATATCTCACGGCTAAAGACTCCCGTCACGTGAAGAAGAGTGCGTAGTACGTGGGTTGTTAATCTTAAGACAAAAACGCAAAGAGCCTAATTTGACCTCACAATGAAAATATTTTCCTACGCCAAAGAGTCTAGCGCGGTCCTTTTGGCTAAATCTATAATCGCCCTCATATCTGCCCCAAAGAGAGCGAAAAATCTCATTCGATAGGGGGGTAATGAAGCCGCACATTAATTATCCAAGATAACCTATTCGCGGACTGCTTGAGCAATGACGAAAATTCTATTAAACATAGCTGAGCGATTTCTCTATTTTGATGAGCGAAAACCTTGAGATGATGCGTATTTCTGCTCTAGCCAATTCACTTTGAACTCTCTTAGGTTGGCAAGGATCATTACTTTGCGGATCTTCAAACGCACTCCTGTTATTTAATGATTCAAAGAGAGTAGCTCTAATCTCCTGTTAATAACCTGGGTATCGCCAGGCACCGTGCACGCTGACGTTTCGCGCACGAAGGCTTGGCACTGTCGCTCGATGCCATCCCGGTGATCCACCGTGGCTGGACGAGCACGATGAAAAATATCAGACGCCTTGACCGTTAATATGAGACACGCTCTGCTTTCTCAGAACTGCCGAATCCCTTCCGGGGTTCAAGGGGGGCTTCGGACCTCGCCTCTTTCGGATCCTTTCCCCTCCCGAGCTCCCAACACACTTTTGCGGGTTGGTCCTCCGTCTCCTGTTGACGCGCGTGGTGGCTGCGATACGCACACTAAGAAAATGTGCTTGCATGTACAGTATGCGCCGTGTCTGAATCTGTAGTACGTTACGATGTAGAAAAGCATCTGCCAAAAGTTTAAATTGTGATGTCGATTTATTAACACGTCTAATAAATTGGCGGGCATCGGGGTACGTTGCTTTACGGGCGGGAAAAACTGCCGAATCCTGCTGGATTCCTCCATTAATCTCCTCAGACCTGCAGCACTGAGCTGAAAACGGAAATAATTCCCTCACACCCCTGCTGTCATCATAATAATCTCTTGGGAAATTTAGACTTTCTTGGCTGATAAAAAGTAGTTTCAGAACATTTTACCTCCTCACATAATCGGCCAAAACTCGAGCCTTTATCTTGCACGGCAGACAGCACAAATCATTTTCGTGCATCTGCTCCACACAAGCCGTCTACGTCATACACGTATAGCTCTTCGTGCAGTTTCCGAAATCTCTCAAAGGCCATTGCTTGCAATAGGCGTCGGAATTTGGCGATACGGAGTTCAATAAATAGTTGTATGTGGGGAAAGTGGTTGATTTAACACTGATCTAAACTACTGCAAAAAAAAAAAAATCACTTTTCACATTGTTCGAGTTGTGAAAAAGCCAGATTTCACTGTTTGTCACCAGAAAACAAGATGCGCTCTGCAAAAATGTTCAGCCTTCTTTGAGAAACAGCACAGCATTGGGCTTCATTTGATTTTGTTTGCCGTAATAATGCTAGACACCCCAAGATAATTGAATTACGCACAGAGACGCCACGAACGGAATCGGAGAAGCTGTTGGAACAGGAAGGTTTTGCTGAAACACAAGGTTGCCGTAAAGAAACGCCGCTACCTTCATCGCCAATAATTCGGAACCATTTTCCTTTGTTAAATGAATTGGGTTGCTTATTAAAAGTGACAAGATTAATTAAACAGACATAAATGAAAACATTCGAATCCATCAAATGAAAGCGGAGCTTCGTGCCGTGTAATAAACCGCGCGACTTGGGTTGCGTTGCATTGCCCTGCTCGGTGCTGGCGAGGGGACCGAGCTAAGGGTGTTCGTAATGAATTTGCTTGCTTTACAGAGGCTTACGAATTCCATCCGCTTGAGCTGTACACTTTTGTACAGCTCAGCTTTTGGCATGTTTTCCACACAGGGTATTTATAGCATTTACATGTTTGCTTCTGTCTATACGGTAGCTGTGGCGATGCGAATAGGATACAATTTTCCTGCATTTTAAATCGCATGTCCACCGAAATTAGCATTCGCTCTACCAAAAGAATAAAGGAGAAAAGACGTCTACATTATTGTAAAAGGTTCGAAATGAAACAACACGCTAGCTTCCCATCCGCTACGTACGCCCTTTGACTTTCTCGCACGGTACCGTGGCGTTGCGGGAATTTTACCGTCTGTTCCTGTTTCGTTGAGCCGAGGCACGTGAGGTGATCGAGAGCCTAGTCTCTAGCACATGTAGTCAATAACACATTTAGCACAAAAACAAGACGCGCACTATGTGGAAACAGAAAAATATTGGCAGCGTCTGATGGAAAAGTTGCCCGCCTTGTTATTTCAATGTCGGGATTAATACAAGGACCTCGGGCTCTGAGGAAAACCCCACGCTGCAAGCAGGCTGCCTGTCTTTGGGCTCAATAAAGTCCGCACTGTTGTCCAATTGCACACCCGCCTCTGACCTGCCGCACCACGGGAGGGCAGCTCTGCTTCTCAAGAGCCGTGTGCGGCAGTTTATAGACAATGCATTTTAATTATGGCCTGACTGACAAACAAAGAGCCATCCAAACAGTTCCTTCGGAAAGATTCTGGAGCTTAAGGGCCTATTTTCGCGCTAGAAAATGGACCGAAGGACGGGAGAGAGTGAGTCGGGGACCCCTTTTCTAACCAAGAAAAATGCCGTTATGTCCAGAGCCAGCTCAGCCTTTCATTTGACTCTTATTTCACTGTTCTCTTTCTTAAATAAACTGTTTGCCTTTATGCTTTGTCTCACCCAAAACGTATACCAGGTAATGGAGTGACCTTCAGTGACTAAAAAGCATGCGGTCCCAAACATGTACGCGTCCCCGCTGAGTTTCCCAAAGTAGTTTTCCAGCATCTTTTGTCATTAAAAAGAATAAATGTATGAAGCCTAGTTTAATGGCCAAATTAATGCTTTTTAATTTTTTTAAGTATACAGAGGCCGCCAGATGACAGGTATCCCCACTAGGCTGCCTAAAACAGAAAAAAGTAGACCTACTTTAACAGCAGAAAGTTGTGCTTTCCATGGGCATTCTCAGTACTGTAAGGATAATTTTTTTCTGCTCTTTCTGCTTTTAAATATTCTATCAGCATCTGCTGTTTACCATTACGCAGTGAAAACTGTTTTGCCCAGGCTTGCCAGTGTTACGGTATTCAGCCTCAGCAGCTCTATGTGCATGTTTTCCGACTGTTTGCTGTGGAAGGATCACAAATTATTGTCCACCACAGATGGACAGAAGTTATTTTCCCCCAGATTTTTGTGTGAATAACTGTTCTTGCTGTAAATCAGGGTTAAGCACATTCCTCAAGGGTAGGACAACAGAAGCAAGATTCAAAATTCAGACCTTCGGCTTATATGGGAACAGCCCTAATCGGGACACAACCTACTGGCCCAGATACAAAAAGTCAAGAGTGCGATAGGCCCAAGGTAATGGGTTCTTTATTATTAACCTGTATTTGGTTGAATTCTTTATCCAAGCAAGTTACAAGGTTAGATTTGCACAGCCTCAGACTACTGTCACTTAGGTAACCATTTGCACAATGCACTGATGTTATCGGAGCAATTCATGAACTTCAGTGCAAGTGGGGAATTAAATGCGGGACCTTCGGCTTGCAAGGCAACAGCTTCGGGCACAACTCAGTCTGCTGCCACCGGGTAGCATATTTGAATGGATCTGAAGCATAACACAAACCATTATTTGCAACTGTTTCATGTTCTCTGCATTTCAAGTGTTCTCATATTGTCTTTCCAACTGAATGTCTTTGCTCAGACTGTCCCACTTATCTAACTTACTTCCAAAGAACTTTCTTCTAAAGATTAATTCCTTCAATATGTCATTATGGTTGCAGAGGTCAGGCTGCATATCAGAGAAATAAGTGACAATATCACTTTTCGTCGTTGAGCACTTTTAATAAAAAGAGGCATAAACTGCACGTTATTTGTATATTACCCAAAAATGATGTTCCATGGAGGAATTACTTGCCAACGACAGTATTAAACTGTAACTTAACTAGGTCTTCGACCTAATGGGTAAAACATTATGCTTTCAGTTCTCATATAATGTGGTCCTATTCGACTACAAAACTGCTACAAAAACTCATGAAAATATATACCCTTTTCTCATAGAATGGGTTTATTATTCACTACATTAACATTTTTGCCCAGTTCTGCGATCATTTTACTGCCACGATAGGTATTTTATTCACTCCATTATGACTTTCACTCTGCAAGTCATGCAGCCGCCATTCGTAGTCCATAACAAAACCAGCTAGCCTTCCTCCAACTTGCAAATTTGTTCCCGAAAAGACCTTCATAAGGCGAATTCACCATTAGTTTTAAAAGTAAACACTTCTATGTTCCCGACCCCCGAAATGGATACAGCTTTACGCCAAATATAACCAAACGCCATTAAAATAAGCACAATTACGGTACACCAATAGTTTCATTTAGCTCCACCACTGAATTATGAATGTTTCCCGACAACAGCAAACAAATGTGTGCAAACCGCAGTGCCATTTTCTCCGGTTTTTACTGCACAAAGCAAAGCGTAGACACGAACCCTGAGTTTTTGGCCTAACGCACACAAGCACAGAGGACACCAAAGGCAGCAAAAACCAGAGTGGGGCTGGGAAAACATAGCCCGACATCTCAACCCAGTTAGTAATCCATTATTAACACAACATTGACTTAGAATAATACACCAAAACAGTTACTAAACGTAACTAAAACAAAACAAACGCAACTAAAGATGGTAGGAAGAGTCCACCGTTCTCGGTGGAGATTATAATGTTCTGGTACCGTCTACCGTTGCGTTCTCTGCGTGAAATAAAGAGCAACTGGCTATATAGAAACACACATACATGCAGTACATACAACATACAGTACATATACACATGCTGCTATGCAGTTTGCACTATTTTCTATGCATTATTTATTCTCTGTTCTATTTACATATATAGTTGGGATTAACAGGTGAACCTGGCAGACAATAAGGGCAGAGAGGAACACACGGTGAGCATAGTCTCCGGACTGGGTAGCACCGTAGAGCAGCAGGCAGCGGTGATGTCGCAGTACCATTGCTCTGCAGGTCAAGTTGTGTCTGAGCCCTGCTCAGTCTGTGTGGAACTCACATGTTCTCCTCACATTTGCATGAGTTTCCTGCAACAGGTGCCACTAAACTGCCCTGTGTGTGTGTGTGTGTGTGTGTGTGTGTGTTGCAGTGTTCTGCTCCATAAGCGGTTGAATGACTGTAGGATGTTCAGTCCACCGTACATACTAGCTCTTGCAGTAATGATGTTGGCGAAATGAAAGACTTTCGTAAATTTATAACTCAGTAACTAAGCTTAATATGAATAGTTATTATGCACCCAACTGTATGGTTAGCCTTCATTTTCCCCAGACTGTGGCACTTGAAAGACTGCATGTGCTTTGACACAGTAAATCCACTAAAAGCCATGTGGTCGCTCGCTGCAAGAGGTGCTGCCGACTCTACATCACACACCGGAGCGCACGGGTGGCAAGCCTGTGAAATTTTGTCTTTGGAAATGTTGCCGTTTTTCCAATTTTCCTGTTGTGGGCGGACACAAATACTGAAATAAAAGCTCCGGCAGGAGATCGGAATGCATTCATTTTGTGAAAAGCTTGAAAACACAGACCCACAGTTTAATTTGAAAGACTTAATAGGGTTCATATCTGCCAATCATAACCAATGTGAATTGCATGGTACACATGGGCTTGAATTTACTCTTGACAACGCTCAGAAACTCTTCAAATATCCCTTGCCTGAAAGTGGGCATTAGCTTCCGTTGTGGTTAAAGAACTCTTCGGGGGCCTGCTGGTCGAAATCTGAGGAAAAGAAACCAACAGCTGTCCAACATTTGTTCAGCTAAGTTGCTTAAGCAATCGTAGTTCAGCTACCACGGTTAAGCTGTATAAGACCGAAACACGCAGAAGCTGGGCCAGGGGATTTAAAACTTATTTTAGCTGATGATTAAATATATTACACAGTTTGTTCTTGTGGCAAGGCTGGTTCAGGATGACAGGTGTCAGAAACAGGTCTCTTTGCAGTGATTCTTTAATCGAACAGAATCAGAACACAGGATTCAGGGGGTCACTGGCCTTGTAGCGTCTGAACTGAAAGCAGGATCAGAATGTGGGAACGTCAAATTCAGGATCCCTGGCACTGCTGTCTCTCTCGCTCTCTCAGATCTAACATAAACGGGTTTTTATACAGAGTGTCAGGTCAACAGACCGCGGCGAGACGCATCTGCGGTTTTTGGGACCGTGGTGTCACGAGATGCCTCTGCTGGGGTAGCCAGGCAGTCTGGGGTGTCAGAGACCAGGGAGCCCATGTCTGCATGTGCACTATGAGTGTTCTGCACGTGCCACAGTGCCGTGCTGAAGCAAACGTGAATGCAGGACCCGCTCACTAGAGCTTCGGTGCTCTAGTAGGTACGCCGTTACAGCCACACTTCCCCCAGTACATAACTTGTACAGTTTAAGTATGCTATATGTCATAAAAAAATACAAGGGTACGTGTTTGACGCCTCGTGGTCATATGGCTCACCCCGTCGCTGCCTCGGACGTAGCCTCAGACGACAAATTTGTCTGGTAATACCATTATGCCGAAACAAGGTGGAAAATTACACGTGAATATGCCACTATTACAAAAAGATGACAGCCGGTTTTTTTGTTTTGATTCTCTTAGCAACTGTTGGGAAAGAAGCAAATGCACTTAGTTTGGAAAAGTGCGCGACATGATGTCAATTTAACCCAGACCTCGGTTTCGGAAACTAGTCAACTTCTGATAGTTTTGCGGCTAAGACAGAAATCCGGTACGATAAATACTTCTTGCGGGACGATTTTTAGTTCATCAAGGGTGGACACAAGTAAAAAAAAAAAAAAATGACCCAAATCGTACACAGCCGCATGACAGTATTGCGGCCACTCTCCGTGTAAGACGCACGGGACGGACGTCGATTTTCTTACACCTTGGAGTCGAATACTGTACGTACTTTATTAACCCCTGCAGCAAAACTCAGCTTAACACACGATGCATAACAAGAAAGTCCTGCTTTTCAAAATAAACGCTCTTGATGCGATTCAGGTGGAAAAGCTGCTGATATTGCAGCAATGGAGTGCAAGTTTCGTGGCAGCTTACACAGAAACACTGTGTTTTTCAGGTGTTTTAAGAAAGGTAAGCATGTAATAGACATAATTTCAATGGAGCAGCAAAGTGGATAAGAAAGAAACGGTAAAGTGGATATTTTATCAATGTTTCATTTTTACAGCGATGTAAGCTGTTAGAAAATAAGTAGGTAAATGGACTGCACAGCAATTTTTGACATATTGCAGTTCCAGTTTACTCATATTTCCACTCATCTGTTCACCTGATGCATTTTCACAAAGTGACTTACAGTTTTAGGTACAAGGTACTAATTTACCTGTTAATACAACTGGGTAATTTTTACTGGCGCAATTGACGGTTTGCCTCAAGGGTGCTACAGCAGGACAAAAGGATTCGAACTTGAAAGCTGTAATCCTAACCAACAGAGCTGTGGCCACGATACTACCTGACCCCAAGGTAATGCTTGGGAAAGAATAAAAACTGTGCAGCTTAAGCCGCTGCTTTTATCCAAGGTTAATTATTACGTTACACAATCACCTTTACCCATTTATACTGCAGGGCATTGTTACTGTGTCAACACAGGTAAGCAGCTTTACCAAAGGTGTTTGCTGTACTAATGGCATTTTAACCATGAAACTGAACACTGCAAGACCCAAAAGAGCAGTTTTGCTTTGTCTCGGCTCTAAAATGTTGCAATACTTCCTTAAACTTTTTAACTTTGAGCACATAAAGAGAAATAAGGCACCAGATTTAGTCAAGTGAAACGTGCACATAGCAGAGCACACAACTGTGTAAAGTCAAATTAAAATGTGAATTTCATGTTATTTATTTGTGCGCATGCATATATCATATGTGTCTGCACAAAAACAGTAGCTCGGCTTGGTGCAAATGGCGGAAATACTGTACAAAAGCATGTCTCACACGTCACTACCCCACCTACAAGGTTCGTGCAGAAAAGGTATGAAACCAGGATAAACCTGTGGACCCAAGCATCACGAGCCCCAAATAAGTAACCCAATATTCAACTAAACTGGGAAACTGTGTATGATTTCTCTCAAATGATGAAATATAATCCCAGTGATAAACCAGAACACATTTCATAACCCTTTAGTTTTGGGGTGAGGTTATTTGTGTAATTTAATCAGAGCAGGTGGGTCATTGCCAATGTTTGCCCATTTGAGAAACGTGTCCACGGGGTGAGCAGGTACTGCACTGCTCCAGGCACCAGGCTCTCCAGCTGTGCGACCTTAATATCATAAACTCCACATGGGGTCAGGCAGTGAGACATTTTTCAACGTTTAGAGGTTTAGTGCAACAGCTGAGGTGTGGAACACACCCATTTCTCTGACATTAAAAAGGTCCAGCCAGTATGCTGATGCACATCCATCTTTTGGCAAACATCATCATCGTAGGTGCCGGGGCAATGGTCCGTGTCCAGAATCATCTGTCTATTAGCGGTACGCTATTCTGAGTTGATGTCTTTTGTGCAGGAGAACGACGTTCCGAGCGGAGGCTTGCATATGATGCTATATGCAGCTGTAATTGCCGACATTATAGAACCGTAAAGTTTGTAAAAATGTTTGTTTGATCCAGGCCTGTTTTATTTTACATTTGCATAGTAAAATTAAAAATAAATAAATAGCAACAATACAACAACACGTCAAATCAGTTTTGTGATCATGTGGCCATAAATTTATTTTTCTGTTGTTCCTGCATTTCAGAGATTTTCACATCTGAGTGGCCCTGGAGATGGCAGGAGAAAGAAGAGTCGACTTACTGCAAGAACCAGCGGAATGAGCGGCACTTCAAGAAAAGAGTGAAGATTAGGACACCTTGTCAACTTTTGTAGAGAATATGGGATAAGTGCGATTCTTGGTCCAGGAGAGGGTCAAAGCAAACGCAGTAAAGGACATACTGTAGGGGAGTTTGCTTGAAAAAACGAGGCCTTGGCTTGAAGAAAGGAGCAGGCGTCAATCGAGCTTGAAGTGATGGCCAGCGAAGGACAGAGCTGGTGATGAAACTGACATGTAATAGAGAGGAAAGGACAACTGTTGGATCTCATCTGCATACGCGGTTGGGAAAACAGTTGCAAGCAGTTGCAAACCACCCAAGGGATCCCATGTACCAGAAGATGGAACAAATTTGTGCCACCTTACAACTCTGCGACGAGTTCTTAGGAAAATATTTCAAAGTACACTTTTTAAACTTATTCATGTAACCCGACAAGGGCGTATTTAGCTGAGGACAAATTGGAATGTGCTTCATCTTAACAGCTTGAGGAACCACTGTGGCAAAACAGATGAATACACTTAAAACCACAGACCCTTCATTCAGAGCCAATCTGAGCAACTGCTCTCACTCCAGGGCTGTGGAAGGACGGTCCGGTGCATAGATGGGTGCATGTACACCTCCGCATGCAGAACGTCTCGTCAGTGTCCCTGTTTTAAATCCCCTGCTCCAACAGTAGGGACAGGTTTTTCAGCAATATTTCGGTCAAATGTGCCATGTCGGAAAATCGGCCGAGCAGCTAAATCTCACCGAAAGGTTAACCGCTCGTTCGCGCTGCTGATACAACATTAGCATCAGTCTCTGAGCTTTGGATTAATTTGCTGTAAAAGACCTGCGCAGCCGCGACTGCTAAGATGAGCGTTCGTTCATTCAGTAAAATCAATGTCACCGTGCCCGCTCCGTATTGCAGCAATGACAATGAAAGACTTGCAATCTGTTTCCAGGAAAAGTAAAATAATAATGACATTCTTAGTGTTTTTAAGCACACAAAAGTAGTTTAAAATGTACGGCATTTCTAATCCAGATATACTGCAAATATATACAGTGTAAGAGGTTGGTACCACTTTAAAAGTTACAGGAGTCATTATGGGTCCAAATAGCCGATAGCAGAAATGAACTTAGATGGCGCTAACTGGAAAAAAGCAGCCTGTTGAAGAAGGTGCCCCTCCGTTCAGCCAGCGTGCCATGCGGAGGGAGTCCGTGATGACAAAGAGTCTTTGTGGAGCTCTCTGCAATCCTTCCTCAAGAGAGCATATTTTAACTCGCATTATCAAGTGAGCTTCTCTTATTAGTTCCGTCTGCTGGCATCACCTATAGCAATTCCGTTACCAAAGAGCACACCTGCTACAGCTGACTGCAAGAACACCTGTAGTAGCGACCTACGTTTTCCACAGGACCCTCAGGAAGTGGCAGTAACGCTGGCCATTCAGTGTTGCCAGACCACTCTGGGCTGTTGACCAAGTGCACCCCTGGTACTTGTACATCTCCACCACCTCCGCTTCCACTCCACCAATGATCTGTGAACACAGTAGCCCTTTGCACCTTCTGAAGCCCATCCCCTTCTCAGTTTTTGCTTCTCATTGTTGAGCTGCAGTTGGTTGCACCACTAGCTTCCGCTTGCCCATCCCCAACTGTAGTTGTACCATATGAGAATTTCTGCAGATAGCTTGACTTGATGTTTGCCTGAAGTCAGAAGTATACAAGGTGGCCAGGAAGTGCATAGCTTATTATTACTTATGGAAGCAAAAATTTGCAAAGATTTAAGAAACTTTTGAAATGGCTTTTATTGGCACATCTACTTTTGAACTGGAATACACTTTATTCATCCGGTGTATAAATACTTAAAAGTGCTGATTTCAAGCTTATGCGCCCATAAAAGAACATTAAAGACTCACTTTACGTCTTTGGGCATCTTGGGAAGTTCAGTAAAAACCTTAACCCAGCATACAACAAGTGAAAAACAGTATGAGCAGGTTTAAGGTGGATGTATAAAATGCTTTTTAAAGCTGAGTTCAGCTGATTTAAGCAGGCTGTGACCTGTGGAAAAATAAAGCGCACAGTATCCAAGCTAATCCTCCGGGGATGTTTCTTACACTCGATCGCACAGTAAGTCGAGGAGGCGGATGAAAGGTGCCTCATTTGGACCGGGCCATATTCATTTAATATTTTCAAAAACAGCTTCAGTTTCAATGAACATGAGTTGTGGCCTTCTTGGGTGGATGGCTCTTAGAAGTCAGGTTTGCACCAGACGTTACTTCAGATAAAAGAAGTACAGAAAACAGGTACAGAGTTCTTTTTTCTTCTCTTTTTATTTTTATGCCCTCTTTTTAATAACTCCAGGCAACCTGTGATATGGGAAATTCCTGTTTATTGTAACATTTGGTGAACTTAATTAGCACTAATAATAATAATAATAATAATAATAATAACAACAACAACAACAGCATGATACTAAGGGAGAGATTTTAACACCCCATCTATCTATCTATCTATCTATCTATCTATCTATCTATCAGCAGGTGGAGTTTCTGCAGAAATTGAGACTGCCTGTGGAAAATTGAACCTGGTGAGTTAAAGCTGGTGTCTCACTCTTCTGATTTCTTCACCCAAACCCACACGTGAATAAGGAAGAAAACCAACTGCCATTCCCCATTCAGCTCCATCTGGCTGGTGCACCTCTGCGCTCATAAATGAGCAAAACCATAACTGCGTTTCGTTTGACCACAGCAACATTGAGTTTGCCAATTTTCTACACGCGTCCGTTCATTGGATGCGAAACGTGCAAATGGTTCAAAAGCGCAATAAAGCACCACAAAGATTTGAGGCTACGCCCCAAAAGATGATAACGGAATGGCACCGGGTGCCCGAATTACACATTAGAGAAAGTTTGAAAGTTCATTACCGAACAAGACAAAAGGCTCCAACGCGACGGTTTCTCAGAAACTCGAAACCCATTGAGGAGAATAATCTTAGTCGTACACCTGTCGCTTTGAGAAGGGAGGCACCCCGCTTGCACAGCAGGCCCCCCGCTTAATTGGCTCAGAAGAGGAGCTCCCATTTCGACTTTCTACCCCTGCCACCTTGACAAATCTCCACTCATTCACCACTTAGTCTCATCTTGTGACCCCCTCGGCCACCCGTCTTTAATGTTGGGTAATCTCTGTGTTTGCAGCACGTTCTATTTTGAGACACTTTGAGTGACACCCCCACCCCCTCCCACCCTGGTTCCCTTGGCTCAAGGGGGAACGGAGGGGAGTCAGTATGGAGCCCTGTCATCTCCGCGGCTCACCAGGAGCAGAATTCAAATCTCCCCAGAGGACCGGAGGCAGGTATCCAGCTGCCTGCCTCCCCCTCTCCTGAACACGCAGGCAGGGTGGAAACGGGCTCTGTAGCTCAGCTTGTCCTTGTCGTTTCGACACCCACCAGCTGAGCCGCTTATGCCGCACAGTCCTGTTTTCGGTCCGGCGCAGTTCATTCTGCTGCGATACGACTTTAGCGCCTAAATATAGCGTATTAATTTAACCGCAGCAAGTATCTTTCCATTTTAAATAACCCTGCAACACAAAAGGATTCACGAGAAATCCTCAGCCACTGTTGCGAAAAACAAGACCCACACCGAGACCCACGTGCACCAGGCAGTAGCGACTTGATAAATTGGTTATATTCACTTAACAGTCCCACCAAGAAGGCATTGCGCACGAGAAAACGAACAATAGTTTGCGCATCGAGGGCGTAGCCACGCAAGCCTGATGTTGCCTTTTGCTCATTTAACACGCGTGGTGCTGGGAATTTGGACTGCGCTGCTTACAGAGGAGGCAAACAAAGCAGTATCACAGGAAGATGTTGAATTTAATGCACTCAGATAAGCCTGTCTGGATCCTTGCAGCACCATCTCATGCCACTGAGCGGGTTTAATGAAATCTGACCACAGCTCTCCATTAAAATTGAAAAATCGGTCGCTGCACGAAAGCTGAGCATCACACGGTATATACCATTATGAAAATGCATTGAACTGTTCTTTTCTCTCTGGCAGAGCGTTCCTGCTTGTGCTGAATTTCTGCTGGAAAATGAAATTTTCTCCTTTACCTGCACTGTATTTCATAATTGAATTCTCCAGTTTTAGTTTTACATTTCACGGAAAGGCTTACAGTAAATATTTTAACAGAGCCTTCTCCCGAGTAACATTCAATAACATTTCTGCCCCGGTATTTCAATTAATAGCGACTTGTGTGTTAGGGGGCCTATGATAGTTTGACAGCGAAGGTCCCAACAGGGCTGTAAAGTGAATGATCAAATCAGAAAGAACAGTTGCTGTGGCTCCACCGTTATTCTTTTTGGAAGAGGAGCTCAGATTTCCCCAAGATCAATCTATTATTTAATTCTCAGAGAGTCTGACAAAACATATTTATCTTGCCAGGCAAATTAAAGAGACAGCAACTGAAGTATGTTCTTTCCCTCCGGTCGTGGTGCAGCTGTCATAGCCTGTTACCTTGGCACAAGCTGACCTATGTGCAATTTTTAAAAAAAGCATGCGAAAGGGCTTCTCCCTCAAATGGCACCTTTCGTGGGCACTATCCAGCAGAGCAGGGGTCTGCCTTTTCTACCATTTCAACACTGTACTTAACAGGGGGAGACAGAATGGGCTTGGCTGTGTACTGTGCGAGCTGCTCCGACTACAGGCCAGCTGAGGACCGTGTGGAGGAATAATTTTTATTAATGAGTTGTTGTAGTTTTGTTTCAGTTGAATGGCCTCTTCCTCTGTTCAAAGGTGGAAATTTTCTCTCTCTGTATTTGGCAGAAATTCTTGTCTGTATATGGCGCGTTGCAGCTTGTTCATCCCCCACCGCTTGTTAATAACTGTTGTAGCTCTCGAGTTTCTCCTTTGTGCAATTCTTCCACCAGAGTGTAAATGTAGCTTCCCTTTTTGTATTCCTGTTTGGTTGGTCGGTCCGTTTGCCGGATGCTTATTTCTTACCGGTCAGTTCCGCTGCTGTACGTGTCACACTTCAGCACCTTACACTATGAGGGCCTTCGCCCCGCGAAGAGGCAGAGTCCTAAACATTTTCAGTTAGACTCTTGGTTGTGCTGCATAACCGAAGTGTAACTTACAGTGGCTTAGCTTGCTGTTTCTTATGCATACTGAAATGCTTCCGCAACCCCATAACCACCTGCTATCCTGCACTATGCCTCGTGGCCTCGGTGCGTTGAGAGCCAATAGAACATGAGCAGACTCCCTTGCATGTACAACTAACAGTAGGCGCATTGAGGAGTGTTGGAGGCATACAAGTTCAAAATCAGAAAGTCTCAGATGAAAAAGAGCAAGACTTCATGTGCACAGAGCTGGAGCAGGAAAACTGTAAAACACCTGACACGTGGCAGTGGACGGATGCAGCTTGGGGGTGTGGTTCTTTTTGCCTTTTTACCTTTCGTGGTGAACGGGAGCCTCGGAAAGGGCCTGCTGCTTCCTGCTCTCCGCAGCAACTCCGCCATCTGACGTCCCAGAACAGCACTGAGTCTGCAGTGCTGCTGAATCATTACTAAGAATGTACTTGTGAGTTTTGAAAAGTGCAGGATTAAATTAGAATCACCTTCTCCGCCTGTCAGCAGCTGTTATGGCATGATGATATAAAAAGGCCTCTTGTAAGTTTCCATTTTCCAGAATGGGGAGGAGGTGCTGGGGCGAGGGTGACGGGGGTTCTACGTGCGGATGCATATTAACGGAGAGCTTCTCCCTTGTAATGGCCAATAGGCGGAGAGGCATGGTGGCACATCAATTAATGCGATTTGGCAGGAATGCAGCACAGGAATGCTGGAGGCTGCTGTAGCAAAGCAGCTAAACTTGTTACCAGTAGGTTGCTGGCTCACGTCCCAGGAGAGGAACTGCCTTTGTCGCTCGGAGTGCGGCGTGTGCTTAACTTGAATTGCCTCATTGAATATTCAGCGGTATTGGAATAACTTTTTGCCGTCAACTGCCAGTGATTCAAAATCGGGATCGTTGATAAAGGGGAGTGAAGGAGACCACAACTGTAAATGCCTGTTTGCATATCCATACAGATCCTCCCAGTTGTGGTGCCCAGTAGGTGGAGGGGCACGATGACACATCAATTAATGTCATTTGGCAGCAACGTGGTGCAGACAACAGTGCAGCCTAATGATTCGTCTGTCAAAGAGTCCCGTGAATTGTTGCCCGAAGGTTGCAGACTCAAATCCCAGCTGGGGCGCTATCGTTTGCAGCCCTTTGTGCACAGCGGCCTGGGCTCCTTTCCAGCGGCACACATGGCGCGAGCTTCTGTTTTGCGCGAGTCGCTCTGAATAGTCGCGCTTTCGGAGCAAACAAATGAGCAACGGCTTAGATTCGGAACGTGCGACGCCGAGGCATCGGCCTCTGCGGGATGCGGGACTCGTCCGTGTGTTCCGGCTCATCAGACGCCCGCTGCTCTCTGGGCCATCGAACTCTAAGAGGCTCTTCCATCAACAACTGTGCAGGGAAAACCGGAGAGACCGAGGAAGGACTGGGCCGGCAAATCACCCGGGTTCCTGAGGGAGAGGGGCCACGAAAAGCAGCCGATGAGGAAGCGGGTGCTTCCACGACCTGTGCAACTGAAGGCAGACGTTTGTTTGACCGTTACTTTTTTGCTCAGCCCGGCAACATAAATTTTAAACACTTCAGCAGCCGCAAATTTGACTGGAGGAGCTCGGCTCAAGAACATTGCTCTAGAGCACCACAGTAGGGCTCCTCCCAAGACTGCAACTGACAGCCTTTGGGAAACAGCATATTGTTGCTAATCGCTTCACCACCAGGCATCCTACATTCTGAGACCTTAGGTAAAATCCCACTGTGCGCCTGTAAATATGGGAAATATGGGTTTAAAGAAAACTGCTCCATAAACTAAGCAATACATTTCGGCAAAACGCATCCACAGTTTGCCCATACGCATTAGCGTGATGGCCAAGTGAGCGCCGAACACGATCGTGGCGACGCTCCCCTCACGTTATCCTGCCATTCTGGAAGACATTGCCCTGTAGGCCGTGCAATTTCTTTTTTAAATAATTCATCACTCAAGCCGCTCCGCTCCATTGCTTTCCATTTCAGACATATTTAGCCCTAAGATCTATCTTTCCTTCTCACCATCTCCTCCCTATGGCCACCGCATACAGCGCATAGGCTCGTTGCACAGGACGGACGGCACGTCATAGCAGAGCAAGTTCGAACACAATAAAAGCGGCAAAACCTAACCAGAAATAACAGTGACACCGGAATTGATTTTTATAGAAAAAAGGATTTCAGCACGTTCTTCAAATGCCTGTGTGGTGTTTGGTGTGCGAGGGAGCAACACTTTAAAATTGCTTCACTGTGCAGACGAACATATGAATCAAAGCTAACGTGGGCCATTTTCGCTTCTTATCTTAAGATATTTTAAAAAGAGGACTGATGGCTTCCTTTTGTGCCGTGTCAGTGTTCCCGGAGAGGGAGGAGACGCGCGATTCCTTTTCTGCAGTGCAAAAGTGAAAAGCAAGCGCTCACTCAACCCTAAGGACCAGACTTTACAAAGGCTCAGGATTTATTTACGTGGAAGGATATTAAATCCATGCGGGGATCATATATATAATCGCACAGCCACAATACAAATCGTAATGACCCCAGCAATATCGCAGATGTGGACATTTCCGTTAGACTTTCGTGCTGTTTGTGCACAATCGGATGTAGGGGTGTTTAAAGCGGCATTTGCGGTGTTTTACGTTATCGTTCCATTCACGCTGCGTACGTCTCCCCGAGCAAATGCTGCTCCAGCAGTGGAGCAAGAGTTTGGGAGGGAGCAGAAATCTACCTGCAAACGCGCATTATTTCATTTTCGCCGGTGTTCATGTTAAGGACCGCAGTATTTTAAATTTGTACATCTGTAACCGCATTCATTTGCAAGTCTCAAAGTCTGTTTAACATCGCTTCGTTTCCAGGTGAGACCTTTTGAATATTAGTCCACATTGCTTCTTGTGCAGCTCAATATCCCTGAAAGTGGATATGCTTTAATTTTAGTAGGTAAATGTAGGGCTCATGAATGTCACTTTTATTACATTTTATTGTCTCTCTTTGAACAAGGAGCAGCACGTCGCTTTATGAATCATGTCTCTGATATTAAAGTATTACAGTTACCACTAAGAGTAAATTTGTGCTGCATACTCAGCCTCTGTCCACACATCATATAAACCTTTGTGCGAGGCATAAGGTTCACTGTGTGAAAAGAACGTACCGTTTAAAAACACAGTTTTTGTAGCTTTGTCGCAAAATGCTATGCTTCTGGTTTTTGCAGGCGTTGGGCGATCCGGAGACAGTAAAGTCTCCTGTAGGTGCCCTGTCAGTGATCCCAGTCGCAATGGGAGCAAACACATTAAGGCGGATGGTTGCGACCCAGACTCCAGAAGCCCGGAAACACCCGAAACACCGCCCCGCACCATAAAAATGTTCCAGAAACAACCCAGAATAAATTCCCGGCGCAAGCATCCCGAAGAGCATGTATTTGCTGTGCTCGCTGTTTACTTATTTGCAATGTAAATACAAATTAAAATAATGAAAAAAGAGAACGGCGGAATATGACAACGTTTTGAGACCGACTTGTGAAAAACAGTTTGTGTTGCGTAACAGAACGCTGAAATGCAATTTGCAATGATGACCGTTTCCAGAATGACCCATTATAAGATACAATAACAACCCATTACCATGGTTAACAAAGCAGATTTAAATAAAAACTGAGTGCCGGGACTGTATTATTATTATTTTTTAGCTTTCTTTGGAACAGATTATGCCTGCACCTGTGTGGCCTTACAATTACACGGATTGTGCTTTGGTGACAGCTTCTGTTAAGCAGAATTTATAATAAACCTCAAACGGCGTGAAAACATGCAACTTTCGTGTTCAGATGTGGACCCATCGCGGTAAAAGTCTTCCGTGCCTGTTGCGTGAGATGCACGGCCTCTCGTGTGAACGTGCACTTTTGCCACAAGCGTGTGAAAATGGGGAGCGATTCAGAGCCCCCGTTTACATGGAAGTCGATGCGACTGCCGGTGAAAGATATGTGCTGCGGCAAAGGTGCCAACAAGCGGGTTGAAGTCGGAAATTTTACCCACGCCAATATTTTCGGTATTTTCAGTCTCATATACCCGAGGCTGAAGTCATTTCTTTTCTTTCTGCAGCATTTTAATTGCAAATAATACATTGTGTTCTCTGTGCAACGGGACAATTTTATTATCGTAACAGCCAAGATCCAAGAGCCAGCATGTGGGTGTGAAAGCGAGCGGGAGATAAGAGTGTGCAAAGTTGGAAAGAACGTGAAAAACCACCGTCGCGTCAATGGCAAACCTGAGCCGGCGAAAAGAAGGCCAGCATCCGCGAAGAAGGCGGACGATTTCGCCGCAGTGACGTCGCTACCCTCCCGCTCGGTGGCCTGCGGCAAGGCCCGGGCCCGCTCTCCGCACACAGCCGCCGTCTCGCCTTCCGTCACCTGTGCTCAGGTACCCGGCCGTCAACACGCACGCATGCGTATCGCGTATCGCTCCTGTTTAACAGAGGAACAGACTGAGGATTTTGCACTGGTCCGGTCTCGGGTTTTCGCGCGCGAAGCCAGTTTAAAACAACAGGGGATGATGTGCTGATAAAGATACCGAGGACGGCCGCGGACGTCTGCCGTGCGAATCTAGCTGTGCAAACCAAGGCGGCGCAGCCAGCAACGGCAGAGCACTGCACCAGAAGATAAACTTTCATTTCCAATGAAATTAGAATTCCTCAGATCAAATAATTTCCAACAAATAATTTCTGGCAACAACTGTGCCTGCCTGAATAAATAAAACCGGATTGGAGAGTACAAAAAATAAATAAAACAGAGAGCACAAAGACAGCTTCTGGCACAAAATGTGAGATTTAAAGTCGAGCATAAGACTCCCTTTTATAAATGCTTATTCACCCCCCCGCCCCCCATCCCCCAAAGACACATTTCCAAACAGGCTTATATTTACCCTGAGAGCTCAGGGTTTGGTGGTCTGGCTGAAAGAGCTGAAAGTCTCTCCTTCTGTTTACATCTGTATGCTCGCCTTTAATTCATCTGGGCGATTTTTACCATTTCTAACTATTATTCATCTTTGCGGTAATGGCTCCGTAATGAGACCGGGAAATGTGAACGTTGCTAATGTCTATTATTCTCACACAAAAAAGACAGGAAGGTCTTAATGAGTGTGGGGCGATTCTTTGAATGGAAGGTGCCGGAACAGGTGATAATGGAGTGCCATGCCTCCCAGAATGTCTCGCCGCATTAGGCTTATGACTTGATACGGCGCGCACGTCAACACGGGGCCTCGCTTTGGTTATGCCAGCTAATTTTGTGAAATCGCAAAGTAATCTGTTTTCAAAGTAAGCAACGGGAACGCAGTTACAGGAGATCGCCAATATAAGTATTAATGAAACGTAGTGGAAAACACACACAAGCTGGAGTGCTGGAATGGGATGCGGGGGCTTGGGGTGGTGGGCTTTACCTTTTGCCCATCGGACCCTTGCAAACGGGCTCAAGAGGCACACGGGCTCGCTGGTGAGGGCCAGGAGAACTTCGCGGTACTGGTGGCACACACCTGCGGTCACAAGGGGAAGAGACACCGGCGGTTTCAAGCAAATAAGCTGCGACATGCTCGGGATGGAGCTGCCAGGCAAGAGGAAGAGAGGAAGGCCTAAGAGGAGATTTATGGATGCGGTGAAGGAGGACATGCAAGTGGTGGGGGTGACGGAGAGAGATGCAGAGGACAGGAGGAAGTGGAAGCTTTTGATCCGCTGTGGCGACCCCTAACGGGAGCGGCCGAAAGAAGAAGAAGAAGAAGAAGAAGAAGAAGAAGAAGAAGAAGATGAGCAGCGCTGGGAAAAACAGAAGCAAACGCAAAGCGGGAAGAAAATGGTCAGGGCGCGAATTTGTCCTCTTTTATTTCTGCTCACGCAGACAAACGACATCCTGCGCTCTTCCCTGAAGAAGGAGCGAAGCGCAGCACCTCAGCCGCCCGTGGTACGACCAAGGTAGAGCAGCCATTGCCGACCGGCACCTTTCCAAGTGATTATATCGCATTAAGAACGTTTTCTCGTAACCAGAGAGAAGCGCGCAGCAGGTATCTCCCCATGTTAATGACAGCGTAGGAGACAAATCCAAGGCACTCAACCCTCTTTATGGCGGGATGGGGCCGAGTGATGAGAAAGCGCAAAGACTTGCGTATCTTCAGGCTTCCGAATGACTTCCATAACCAGCAAAACCAATTCAACCAAAAACCCAGCATCACAATTACCTTCATTTGTTTGCCTATCAAATATATTCAAGCTTTAGATGTTTTACTTGTTCCCTCATATTCCTACGGCCAGGACGGTGGAGGCTGCCGCCGAGACCACTGACATGCGTGGAGGAGGTACATGGAGAGGGCACCTTTTCGGCAGGGGCAGAAACCGAGGCTTTTTCGAGCGTGGCTCTGCCTGAAGCTCATAACCGACGGCGTCCGAGGCAGCAGTTGTACACGGTGGCAACGCGGGAGGCCGGAGGGCAGAAGCTCGGGATACAACCGAACGTTTGGCGTGGCTCGGACTTCCAAACTTTTTTTTAATAACCGCTTTGACCGCAACGCTTAGCAACACTGCAAATAGCAATCCCCGCTATGTGGACCAAACAAATGAAAAGGATTGAAACCTGAATGTGAAGTGATAAAATCATATTTGTATGCATTCCCTTTATTGCCGTTAAATTGTTTTTACGAAGCACACCGGTTCGACGCGGATTTTTGATCTTCTTCGTCCGGGATCGAGAAGGTCGATTGTGGGATTCGAATGGCACACATAAGCTTGTCTTATTCGAATGTTCCACTGCCGACAGCAAGTCGATGCACAGCATTGCTCACAAAGTGCCAAACAAACCACGGAGTTAACAAGGTCGGGTTAGGGTCTCGCTGTGCCCGCTGTAGCCTTCAGCAGGTCGTCGGGTTGACTGCGCCGGTGCCCCTCGGAAATTCTTCCCTCTCTTGGATTTGGAGAGATCCGGGCCGATAGCCTCCCTCCGAGCACCGAGCGTGAGCAGACATCATGAGAGCGGGCTGTCAACGGAGCTCTCCTGGACTCATCTGAGAGCTGAGGGACCCAGAAGGAAAGTAAATCCCCAGATCTTCTCGAAGCTCCGGCCCACCCCCGTCGACGCCTGCGTTAATGGAACAGCGGGTCTGTCCTCGCTTCTGTGCCACGGCGTCTCGTGGACCCCAGACAGCGATTTTGCTCGATTAATGGGCAATGTTCCCAATTTGGAAGTGTGATTTCTTCAGCCATTTTCTAAGCACAGCCGTTTCTTTTGTGCGCCATTGTTTGCTAAAAAGTGTTGCTGAAACTCTCCTTCCTCGGTGTCACCGGGAGGCCCGTTCATTTGCGTGTAATTATTCTGTGAATTCAGTATGACGAGGAAAGGAAACAATATTTAATTTTTTCGCCGCCGGTGTTTTATGCTATTTGTCAAATGCCGTAGAATCTCGGTGAACGCTGGCGTTCCGGGGACGCACGAGGCGTTTGCTCCTTTCTTTCTTTCGCGTGCACCTGTGTCTCATGTTCTGCGGCTGAGCGCCACACGTTTTCCTCCCCCCCAGCTCCTGACACGCCGCTGTCATTGCTGTGTGCCGGATGCCATTTCTCTGCCGGTGGAGGGAAGCGCGGTCTCCCCGGGAGGGGAGGGCAGCATTAAGAAGAGCGATGACCTCGCAGCTCGATGGTGAGACGGTGAGATGGGCCGCAGTGAAGCGTAGGCTGCTGGCTCGCCCCTGCGTGTCCTTCAGGATCCGTCAAGCTCTCGGGATGGAGAGGAGGGCGTGGCTCACGTTGGTCCGGGTAATGAACGCTGACCGCAGCCCCCGCCCTCTCCCCGAACGGAAAGTCGCATTACAGCGCAGACTGATTTACTCGGTCGTCCCCGGCTCAGCTCACACGAGGCGATGAGGTCCGCCCAGCTCCCGGAGTTCCTTCGCTATTTCTAGCACGTTCCGGCCGGAAGGGAGAAATCTCGCAGAGCATCACACAAAGGCTGAGCTTTTGCAATGCTGCCCTGATGTAGGAAAATAAGTCGCTCGTAACCCCGGTGCAGGAAAACAACCTCCCTGCCGTGTTGCGGTTACGTAACCGATGCACCCAGCCAAGGTTTCTGCAAGACGTTTGATTCTCCATTACCTCCACCCCAGCTGAGATCTATCTGCGCATTTAGCAAAGGCAAACCCAAGTATAAATTTTTATTTTTCAGTGCACTATAATGTGTATTTCACACTGGCTGTGAGCTGAGGCACCGACACGCTAAGAGCAGAGTCTATATTTCACCTGCTTAGGAGTTGTATTTTATTACATTTTATTGCCTGACCTTAGTGAAACGTTGAAAAATGAGAAATAGTACCTTTTGGTGCCGAATGCCTCCACGGACGAACGTGTTTGGTGGCACCAGCACCAGCACCGGCAGGAGGCTTGCTCTTCTAACAGTCTCCAAGGGAAGGTTCTTGTTTTAGCAGCGTAAGAATAATGTTATTAGCACTGATAGTACTCATTTTGAATATTAACAGAAGAGCTATTTTTCACCGTACCTTTAAACTGAAGTTTGGCAAAGAAATGTCAGAGACCCAGCCATAGCAACGTGTCACAGCAAGACATCCTCCTTCAACACGACCGAGGTAATGAATTCACCTGGTTTCTTTATCTAAGGTACTGCAAGACAAAGTGTTTACTGACCACAAGAGTAAGAAGACCGATATGACAAAGGCCAACAACAATTCTGGCGGATAACCGGCTGTGAGCCTCCAGCCCAGGAGCCGCTCCAGTGCAACCATTTCGACAAATGTAAGTACCGAAGGTGCACGTGGTCCGCCGCAGGTACGCAGGTACTTTATGGCCAGACCTTTGGCCAGGTGCTCAGCTGCGGGCAGCAGAATGAACCGATTCAAGCGACCAGCGAGACAAATGCGCTTCCCTTCCAGAGGGTGCGATGACGGTGGAAACGCCGATCTCCTTCGGGCCTCGGATGGACTCTCGTTCGACGCCTTGCTTACCGACCCTTAAATATCCCTTAAAGGCTGCAGCTGATGCCTCCAGCATAGCTCTGAATGCACAACTTAAGCTGTGCTTACAGCTGATGTTTTAATGTCTTGAACATGTGGTCCAGACTGTTACTTACAGATGTTAAAAATGACCCTTGAGCTTGGATTTTTGATGCTCGCCGCTTTCATTTTCTTCCTGAAACAAAATAAGCAAAAAAGACGCACATGTAATTAGTTATTCTGCTGCAAGATCAAGTGCTTTGTAAGAAATGGAAATTAGAGACTAAACTGAAATACATTCTTACATCTTTTGTTTAAAAATGGAAAACAATTCTTGGAATCAAACAGCTTAATTAAGTAAAAAACCACAATTTGGCCAATAAATCTTGCAAAAAAACATCACGACCATAATATATCATCTACCCCAGGCCGTAGCCACAGTACGCGCCTTAACATTCACCAGCAGGGCAGCTCGAGGACCCCGCAAAACGCAAGAGATGTATGGAAGCATCGCTGCTTTCTCTTCTGCAGTGCTCAGGGAAGGTAAACCCGCACGGATGCAAATGTTGCCGTCTTTAGGGTGGCTGATGATCTATTAAATGGCCGCCGTTTGCCGTGGTGGCCAGAATGCTTTTTAACCGTCTAATTGGGAGTAGCAAAGGGGGTCTAAATGCCGGGGCACGGTTGGTGGCGGCTTCTCAGCAGTCGAGGCTCGGAGAGCGGACCCCGCCAGGCCTGCGCTGGCCTCGGGTTGTCATGGCGATTCTCGGCGACGTGTCGCTTCCTAAACACATTTGGTGCTTTGCGTGGGCCTGTTGCTCACACACACTCTCCCTGTGTCTCACCAAACAGCGCTCACAGCTCCACCTGCCCACCTGCAGCCGGGCCGCCTCCGACGATGCGCGTGACAAACGTCGGGCCGAAGCCGCGGCATCGCAGCGACGCGGCGACCTAACGCAGCACGCGGTCCTATTGCCATGTACGCAAACATACGAAAATAGCTTCGCATCAAAAGGATCTTGCATTCTTCTGCAAGCCAAAAATAATTCTCTTTAGCTTCCACAAAAGCTTGATACACCCCAGAAAACAACCTTCCTGCTGTGCTGTGGTTGTATAACTGATGCAACAGGCTAAGATTTTATACATGCTGTTTTATAACCTTATTTTTATTCCCCGACCGCAACGTAAGTAAACTCATGCAGGAACAGATTTCAGAAAAAATAAGGAAAATGCCAAAGGAAAAAAATACATTCAGCTTGATTGTTTTGGAAAATGAAGCATTTCGTAGGAGTACCAATTATGTCTTCATTTTGAATAGAGGTTTGTTTGAGGCATCAAAAACTGCATTTTATTATTAAACTCCATCCATGCTCACTAACCGCTTTATCAAGGTCAAAGTTGCGGCAACCGCTGAACCTTTGGGCGCTTGGCTGTGAAAGTACACCTTACACAAGATGCCAGAGCGCCACGGGGTAGCCACACACACACTCTCTCTCGGTCATACACTTATTATCAACTTACAGTGACCAAGTAACCCGAAACGCATGTCTTTGGACTGTAGAAACACACCAGAGTGCTTGGAGGAGGCCCGCACAAACGCCACGCAAAGCGATCTGGGTTTCGAACCCGCACCTGAGCGGCCCACCGTGCGCTGTGCCGCCGTGTGGCCCTTTAAACTGCAGCGAGTAGAAATGAGCTTCAGACAGAACTCATGAGCACCGCGCACGTTTCCCAGAATGCCTTAGGATCGTTCTCATAGCCCCCGTTTTGTCGACGTATCTTTAGCAGCTGGCAAACTGTGCTGAGGGCACCCGAAGGTGTGTCGTACACTCCCTCTGCCAAAACAGGAGGCCGAGTCTGAGCTAAAAGGACGCAGCTCTGTTTTTTACCGGGTGCTTCTAGAAAGTGCCCTTTTGCATGCATCCAGGATTAAGAGGAGATATCATCAGCTGCCGCAGAAATGAGCTGAAAAGACACAAAGGGAAAAAGTCTGTTCAGGTCCCACGTGGAAAGGCTAACATAGCGAATATGACAATCATGTTATTAGAAATGTTAAGGGCTGAAATATAAAAGATATTATCAGGGAGCTCCATTCAGCATATTAAAAGCTATTGTGTGCGGCGCTGTTTCTTCTGCGTGTTTTTTTTAACCGAGGAGCTAAAAGCGTCTTTCAAATTATTAATGATTACAGTCTGCATGCTTCACAATGATGTGCAGACGGTTTAGAATTTTGTGAACTCCTAGTTCAAAATCAAGCTTTAATCAAACGCATATGCGGCCTCTTAATTCGGCACATTTTGGCCCGATAATAAAAAAAAGGGTTAGAGTTCTCCGAAAAGAGTTTTTGTGCGCAAAGTTTCCCCGCTCAACGTTTTTGGGGTGCCGAGGAAAGGCGCAGAATTTATTTTTCTGTGCAAATGCAGGTTGTTTAATTCATTACAGGCAAACGCTCATTCTCATGGAAATGCACTCGCTATTGTAGCTACCCATGTGCCACTCACTGCGGAGGCATTACAGCACCGGCAGCAATAGTCGTTGCTTCCATTTGTCCTGTTTGCACAACGCGGAAAACAAAGGAAACAATTTTGCCCACGCTTAACAGTTACAAAAATATTTGCAAGTGTATTAAAAGCAATTATTGGATAAATCTGAAAGCAAATGAATGAATGTATAAAAACATTTATTAATTTCAATTAAATGCTTGTGGGATTGCATATAATTATGGTTGTGTAAAAAGACAAATGCTGGGAACTTGTATTATTATTGTTATCTGGCTGTTCTGTGAATGTTATGCATTTGGGTAACAAACAACAGAAGATGGCAAGTGAACGTTAAAAAAGCGATTGGGCAGAGCAAATAGTGAATGTCAAAGCTGAGAAGAAATTATGCGAGCTAAACAGGGCCAAATGGTGGCTTTGTATGTCTGTTTTACTTTGCGACTAAAAGGTTGCTGCTAGAAAGTTTTTTAGTGCTTCTTTGTGCGTTTAAAAGTAAATCGAGGTAAACACAGCGTAATGTTGCTTCGTGATTATTATTAACATTAATCGGTCAGATAGGGCAGAATTGTCCCGCAGCAAGAAACCCCGCCATCTTCGTAGGACCTGCAGGGGCGGGGGTCACACATGGCTTCAAATCTGGCTCCATGGAGTTTACATGCTCTCCCCTTGTCTCTGCGTGTTTCCTCCCACAGTCCAAAGGCGTGCGTTTCAGGTTAATTGGTCGCTCCAAACTGGCTGTCGATTGTGTCTGTGCGCGGGTCTGTGTCCCTGCGATGGGCTGGCCTGGTCTCTGGCCTCGTGAACAAGCTGCGGACCGTCGGGACATGCAGCTTAGGATACTGGATGGATGGACAACCTAAATAAATTTGTGTACGACGTTAAGGCGAAATAAGCTAAAACGTGTAATCCATAAAATATGGCACATTCCATGTTTGTGGGCTATGAGATATCTTCTAATTCACTGGACAATGGAAGGCTAAATTAAATAATATCAGAATCTGATTTAACAGGAATAATATGCATATATTATACGACACACAATAAAAACCTGAGGATTTTTATTTGATTTTAATCACAAATACAATGTTAAGATCCTGCTTGTCATTTGCTCTGCTTTTCAAAGTATGGCAATTTCAGCTCTCGACCCTTTTCCTTCGAATCTAGGAACACATCTGGAAACTGCAAACATTAAGTATACGTACAGCCTGCAGAGCCCGGTAGACGCATATGGGAAATATGCAGGCAAGGACTTTTTATTCTAACCATTTGTATGTACCATTATAACATCTTCTCAGCGTGTGTCTTCTTCTGAAGTGCAATATGCTCTATAGATTCAATAAAATTTGTGCCGTACTAATTTCAATTCCTATGTCCCGCTGTTCTCGGCTTTGTGCGAAGTTACTTAAAACCGAACAGGTATTTTGTTGCGTAATCAGCTGAACCGTGGGAGGCCTCGGAGGAAACGCCTGACACCACAGTATAATAATCCCGCTTGCTTGAAATGGCTGCCGCTGTAACTCGATCAAATTCGGTCTATCAATTTTGATTTGCTATAGTGAATTTTTTCCAGGGGAATTTGTCACAAAGTACTTGACACGACGCTTCTTTGTGTCCAAGGGGAACGCAAAGAACAGGAAAAAATGTGGAGGTAGAGTGAAATGGAGTATGGGGGTAAGGAACCAATTTGACTCGGGAAGAAGACAGGCAACTTAAAATCCTGGGAAATAATGGAAAAAGAAATAAAGCGGGATGGTGGCAAAGGGAAAAAGATCAGAGGAGAAAATAGTGCAGCACGACGTTCTAAAGCCATGGGTGAGCAATGTGTAGCACTGCAGCGAAAAGCAAAAGCGGTGAGATAAGATTTGTGGCTACGAAGAGCATGTAAAATGAGCTGGGGGTAGGATGAGACCAAAGCTGATCACGAGCACAGAACAAGCGCTCACGTTCTTCTCCACCTTAGGGCCTCAGCTTTTTGTCTGTTTGTCCATGTATGTATGTATCTCTCTGTCTGCCTGTCTTTCTGTGTCTGTTTTTCTATCTATCCATCCATCAGTCTATCGACCTGTCTATCTGCCTGTCTGTCTGTCTCACGGCAGACTGAATTTATTTTGTAATGAACAGGATCATTTATCACACAGTTAACTGCACAAAATCATGCAGTGCTTAAACCACTTGGCAAAAGAATGAAATGCTCTTGCCCTCCCGGGGGGGTCCGATCAAGCTGTTATCGCAGACGTCCCGCGCTAGAAGCCCACAGCTGGCCAGCGTTGATCAGCATCCGTCATCTCGGCTGCGTTTGTGCCCCCTCCCTGTCTGGGGGGGTTAGAACAGACGCGGGACAGGAGACGCCGCTCCGGATACCGCTTTCCCTCGGCCCATGCGGCACTTAACAGACGCGGGGGAGCCTCCGCTATCGTCCTCGGCAGGTCCTCGTGCACGTGGGGCCACAACCAGTTTTGCTTTGTCAGCAATAACTGCGAGCAGCAAATTCCGACACGGACTTGATTTTGGAGAGCAGCCCCCATGAAGCCCCGCCTCCCCCTTAAAGTGATGCTCAAGGTTACTCGGCGACGCCTCCCGTTAATGGCCGACACCGGGCGAGCGACCTTGCCATGCCCTCCGCCCACCCCCGGGCATCTGCTTGCTGCCACGAGCGCCACAAACAGCCATTAAAAGAATCCCACGGACAGCTTTTTACGTTCACCTTTGATCCACTTAGCCGACGTTCCTGTTCAGAGTGACAAACGTGGCCGCAAGGGCAGGAATGAAATGAAATTGAGGCAAAATAAAGTCAAAAGCTGAATAACAGCAAACTCACAGTTAGTGTTAAAGCTGGCCCATAAGTACGCACCTTACATTACTGTGCTTTGACTTTTTAACTTTTTTGGCCCGCGCTGACTAAACACCAAGGACGCAGTGTAATCCTCTCTCTTCCTAATGGGGAACTGGCACAAAGGAAACTTTTTTCCTGCTAGCGACGGGAGCAGCGTTTCACGTTTATTCTGCTTGGCCAGAACAAATATCAAGCATTCTTCTCGAGCCATAGAATAGCCGCTTGAAAATGTTTTGCTCAGCCAGAGTACAAAGGGTCTGCCTTTTGGTAGCGAGGAGTTCCATTTGATTTTAATCACAAATACAATATTAAGATCCTGCTTGTCATTTGCTCTGCTTTTCAAAGTATGGCAATTTCAGCTCTCGACCCTTTTCCTTCGAATCTAGGAACACATCTGGAAACTGCAAACATTAAGTATACGTACAGCCTGCAGAGCCCGGTAGACGCATATCGGAAATATGCAGGCAAGGACTTTTTATTCTAACCATTTGTATGTACCATTACAACATGTTTGGAACATTTTGGGATTTTTTTTTAGTGAAAACGAAGGCAGGGTTTTACCGCTCTCACCCCACTCCTTCCTGCAAACCCACACCGCCTGCCGGTTTGCCTTTCACGCCAGACACGTTCGGCTGTTTGAGGGAGCACAGAAGCTCGGAGACAGACTGACACAAATGAAGCTGTTGTGGGAACCTCGGGCCTTCGCGCCGCCGGATCCGCGCCTCTCCGTCGACCTCCCGAGCCCCGAGACTGGCCCGCTGAGCCGCTTCTTCCTTTTCACCCCACCGGATGCGGCACATTTAATCTCCCTCGTAGGCACCGAGGCTGTGTTCTGTTCCGCAGATGCCGTCAAAAGAAACACCTTTAAATGCAATCCTGTCAAGTGGCACTACAAGTTGCCAGCATCTATTAAGCTTTAAAGAAATAAATGAAAGGCTTAGCTTTTAATTGAAAACCTTGAAGCGGTTTGCGATAACTAACTGCTGAGTTTCGCTTAGACCTCGCCGAAAGGTTGGGGCGGCATGGCGGCTGGACGTGCGAGCCGGAGCGGGAAAACGCGTCCTTAATGTTTCACGACGGCTGCTCCGAGACTTTCCGATAATTGCGGCGGAATAAATGAAAGGATGCGGCGGCGAAGTCCGGCAGGCGTTCGTCTCAGAAATCAATTTCCTTCCAAGTCTGCCTCGTGCATAGGTCAAAAAGTCGTCCGTCGCAGCTCGTGCAAACTCTCCCTGACATTTTATTCCAACTGTAAATACCTTGACATTTCACTGGAGTGTAAAGAGGACCACGGTGACTACAGATATCAAGTTAGTAATCGCGGCATATTCATCGCGCCTCAATATTGCGTGGATGATGCGGCGTCCACTTGATCCGCGCTCGAGCGACTACTGAGCGCACCTTTGGCGGGGGACCTGCGAGATGAAGCCGAGGAGCTGCGGAGCCGCACGTGGCCTCCCCGGTTCGCCGTTGGCAGAGACTGCAGCTGGCAGCCATTTTGTGCTCATTTGAACAGAGCCAAGCGTCAGAAACGGAGGCTGGTCTGCAGGAAGCAGCACGGACGGTGCTTGTTCTGGATGCGAGGCGGCCACCTTCGTTCGGCGCATGAACGGGCCGGTGCTCGGCAGGCCGCAGTGCCGCGCCTTCTACAATTTTTCTTGCGTGCCACCGCTTCTCAGAAGCACCCGGGACTCAGTTCTGCCCCGGACTGACCGGATCCTTTGTCCGAGCTGCTCTGTAAAACACTGTAATCGCAAGGGTGCACTAAGCTACGCTGCAAGTCAGCTCAGGAGCAGCTTTCCAACCATTTTCTTAGAATTTCCCTCCTCTTTGTTAGATAAACACATATTCTGAACGCCAGCAATACCTCCTGGTATCTTTTATCTGCTGAAAAAAATCTAAATGCAACGTTTATTTTGCTGGTGCCAGGAGATACACAGAGCAGCTTGAAAATATTCGGGCACTTTGTCCTTGCTCTTCTGCTACCGCTTGCGCCACCTACGCGTTCTCAGGTATGCACACACGACATGGAAGAAGCACCAATGAAGTCATAGCGGCAGCGAGCAAATCTCATACACAAGGTGCCTCCTTTAACCCGCAAATAAGGCTTAAGGGTCCTCAAAGTCCGGAACAGATTTACGCAAACGCAACCGGTTGTAGCGGCACTTTAAATGGATATTTACCAAAGTTGCTTTTACGAATTGCAGTTATAATTAAACCTATGTATCTGTGACTGATCCTCTTTCTTTGAGCAATGCTATATGGCAGGTTAAATTCGCCGTTGCTGCGGCCCTATGGGAGCCGCTAACATACGGCGTCCGACGCCTGAAACCCATGTTCGAAACGATCTCGGAGACGCGAACCCGTCCACGCAAACTTTGAGCGTGGACCCAACGTTCGGCCACCGGTCGCCGCGATCCAACAATTGCAAGAAGGATGCTTAACTGGCCATGGAAACCGAGCGTCTCGGCTGTCTTCTTGCTTTTCGCAGAGAACAGAGCTGCATTCTCCCTTTTTTCTGCATATCCGTTGGAAGAACGCATTCTCTTTCGTAGCAACAAAACCCAACATAGCGTTTGCAGCTCTGAAAGAACGACTTAATGAAATTGCATTTTTGATTTTAAAAAAGGAGGCTTAAAGCCAGCCGCTCCCTTCGGTTTGCAGGGCAAAACGTGTCCTTCTCGGCTCCGAAGAGGAGGGTTGCGGCTACAAAGTCATCGCTTGTGCTTAATCTAACCTGTCAGATGCGAGGCGGCGGCGGCACGAAGCATCGCATTTGTTTTTGTCATTAACGTCCACGCTGGCGAGTCCCCGGGTCCACGCTTAGCACAGCAGTTAAGAAAACACGCTTGCGACACAAAGGTCGTCCTAGCAAGCACCCGCGAAATACCAAACTGTACAAATGAGTGAAATCGCATCTGGCTTTGAAAAACAAAGCGGCGACAAGAAATAAAATGAATTAGTGCTCAAAATGGAATATTGACTTAATCATTTGATGCGGTCAAATGGAAGCCGAAGCGGTTTTTGAATTCTCGTTTTTCCGAGACTTCTTCGCAAGATGGGCTTTGCACCTCGTATCTGCCAGCCGTACTTTAAAGGCAGACGCCGAAGAGGTGGAACGGGTACCTCAGCACGGCAACGGCGGTGGGGGTTTCACGTGATTTGCGCTTGGCGGATCGACGGGTCGCCTCGCCGAGGTTCCTCCTGCCAGCAGCCAGTGGGAATTTGAGTTAAACGGCAGGAAAAACCCGAACGTTCGACGATAGGCACGGGGGGTTCCTCGAGCCAGCTCCGGTGTTCCTGGCCTGAAAGCACGGGGGGATGTCGGGGATGTGGGGCCGCCCTGCAGATCTCGTGTCATTTGTCCACAGCCTTGCAGGGTTTCTGCCCCAAACCTTGTTTCCATTTACTGTCTCTGTCGGTTCCGACCGACCAACCACTCAAATACTGAGCCGCAAACACTTGCAAGTGACAGGTTATCCACTTCTTGCGAACATGCGCGTGTCACGTGCGTCTGTACCATTAAAACGTGTGCCATTACTTCGTTTTGGCTCCTTTGTGCTTCTCAAACAACAAATACTAAGTTGTCCCTGCAAAGGCCGCGTTAACGTTAGTTTAAGACACGAGACGCAACGCAGGAAATGTGTCGTAGACCAACTTGGTTGCGATATTTAATGCTGATGCCAAATTCAGCTGCTGCTTCCACTATTTGAACCCCCCTTTCATATGCGGCTGTCATAAAATCAATGAATTGTCTATGGAGGAGAGCGATTTCGGTTTGTTGCTCACACTCGGGGGGTTTATCTCATCGGGGAGGCAGAGCAATTGCTCACTTGCCTCTCCTCACACATGCACTGGGAATTCAAGGCACGAGCAAACGCCAACCCCTTGGTTCAAGACGTGAAACCCGGGCTGCAGCTTTGTGCATTTGACCAATTTAAGGTCATGCATTAACACAGGAGGCCAGCGGTGTCCTCAGCAGGCCATAAAGCCCCCCAAAAGGAAAAATACTGAGGGAATTTCAATTCCTTCCCACATCTAAATTACGCTGAAGGTCCAGAAGAGTTGGAATAGTAAGCTGGCTTGCAAAATAATTTTCTTTCCGAATGATGCTGCTAATGCTATCGATTAAAGTGATAAAAAGGCACAGTGGTGAAGTTGGGAATCCAGCCACGTGCTCACACGGGTGACCTCCCTGTGCTGTGATTTCCTCCCACAGTCCAAACACGTGTGTTTCAGGTAAGCTGGCAATTCTTCATTTCCCTTGACGTGGGTTGTGTATCGATGAACGAATGTGGGTGGTTACCCTGAAATTGACCTGCATGCATACTGCTTCACCCCTGATGCTTCTGGCATGGGGTCCATAGCTACTCAGCCCTGCGCTGGGCAAGCAGCAATTGAAAGAGAATGGATGGATGGATGGATGGATATTTAGATCAATGGGAAAATGCACCGAAACAAGACATGACTACCTGACAACATGACTGTGGCCCTGGAAAACATCTTAATTCTGTTTGCACGAACACTTGACTCTCTTACCGCATTTTGCCTCAAACACAGTGGCGTGAAGGTGAGCGCCACTGCTGACTCACAGTGGCCACTTGCGTTGTTTTCATGGTAACAGAGTGCTTAACCGTTTTTTCACTCATGTCTCTGAATTGGGAACATGAGGCAAACGTGCAAGCGCCAAACAACCCTGGGCTGTGTAAACACATGCATCCAGGCACTGTGGGGCAGCAGCGTTATTTATGGGGGTCAGCGTGCTTGCAAACAACAGCGTAAGGGTTATGCTGAAATGGTAAAGAAATAAATCATCGATCACAGCGTACATGCATGGAGGAGGCTGGATGTTGGATCCAACCGGATCGGCGGCGCTTCTCTGTGGTCTTTAGCCGCCTTACAGTGTTCTCCTATGTTCTCCTTTTCCCTGACAGTGTAGTAGTCGGCGCTTTAAAGGAAGAACCGAGACAGTATGGAGCGCAGATTATGCTGTCGGAAATGAATTTCGGCGCAGCGCTCGTGGGCTCTGTCCGTAAAGATGATCAGATGAGGGCGGGCAGCTGAAGCCGCGGCGGAACGGGCTGTTGTCACGGGGGTCACACGGCTGGGTCCCCGGGAGCCTTGAGCGCAAACACGGCAAGGTCTTCCATAAAATCAAAAATCATAATTCAATGGTGAGAAGTAATTACCTTAGAAAAATGTTGTATTGAAAAACATTAAATGGATAGATGCTGTCGGCCGTGAAGATCAAACTGTCGACGCCCCGACGGTGTTCGGCACAGCCGGCCGGGACGTCGGCTTTGAAAAGTTCTGCGGAGGAACTTGTGACAAAGCGACCGATGACAAAGGCGTCCTTTGGCCTAATAGCACAAATGCCGATTCGTAAAAGCCAGTGTCCTCTCCCATCAACTATGCGCACAGTCATGGGACCTGAGAAACGAGATTCTAAGTATATAAATAAATACATATTTTTTTTTTACCACGATGCTATATAGTTCTCCACTTGTGTACGTAGTCCAGTTAGACTTTTATAACCCAAACTATTTTGCAGTAAACTTCATTCAGCGAATCAGCACTGTAAACATACATACGAGCAGTGCGGTGAACAATGTACAAAAAGCGGTGAATAACATGAGAATCTTGCTGTACAGGAACTACATTTTAAAACCATAAACCTGTTTAAATCATTATTTAAAACAGGCAGGAATTAAGTTATTTTTTCCAATTAGTTAGATATGCATTGTCTGAGAAAATGGGATTTTTGTTTTTATGATACATTTTATGTTTTTTTTATGTTTTTTTCTTGAGTACTTTTGTGACGGTCTCTAAAATCCGAAATACCTAGAAGCGAGGCCCAGAAAATTGAGGGTAGATTGTAATCGTTCAAAACGCCTTCGGGTGAATAATAGCATATTTGTCTCCTCTGGGAAGCTGTAAACTGGACGTAACGGCCTTTACATTTAGCTTCCGTCGAAAAAGCGCCATTAAATTTTTGCATGTGAAAATAAAGTGACTTCTCATCATAGATAACTTTTATTAGATTGCGCAACCTTTTAGAAACGGGAACAAAATGAGCAGATTTATTTTGTGAGGCGACAGCTGCCGCCGCTGTGGCCAACTCAGCATCTGAGGCTGGATGTGGACTTTTGGGGAGTCGAGGCCTTAATAACTCTCGCCCGATACGTGGAGATGCACCGGGGAATTAAGCGTTAGGGCGCTGCACGTGCATCGCTTTCTGCAGCTTCTGCGGTCTCGACAGGACCGCTTTGGACGAAGCACTTTTTTTGGGCCGGAGCCTGCAGTTCAACAGCCGAGCGCGGGGTGCGGAGCGACGCCCGGTCACGGGGACATGCAGAGATGCAAGAAGGCCGGAAGCCACCGGCTTATTTACGACGCAAGGGTACCGTACAGGTGTAAAATGAGGTATTTTGGAGGACGTTCGTGGCTGCGAGTCGCCAACCCGTTGAAACGTCCGCGCAGAGTCAACCGCAGATCTCCCGCATTGATCTCTGTTCCGAAGCATGCATCCGGGTGAGGTCTGTGGTCTGTCGTTCACCGCGAGACGCTAACGTAACCTTGGCTTTTAAAGCGATTAAATGCTATGAAGTTTTTAAGTATTTATCATTAAGTGCCTAGAGGTATCTGTGGGAGTGACGTGGCCCCCTCAGTCATGCCGGGACCCCAGCGTAGGTCCCATAAATGTTGACAGGAGGTCTTTGCTGACTATCAGCTGCTTCCTCTGCGGACTCCTCGGAAGGATAACTAGAAAGAGGGATGTGGCACGGCTGTCCAGAATGCACCCGTCCCCCGGCACCTTCCCGAATATGTGTTACCCAGCAACCGAACTTTTAAACGTTTGCTCCGGCCGACCGTCAGGATACAAATGAGCCGCGCGGCATCCGGCGCGGTCGTGCGCATCGTCTGCCCAACGAAGCTTTTTTTGCCCAGCGTGTTTTTGGGTCCGACGTGTGGCTCGGCGAAGGCCGAAAAGCCAACCTGACAGATGACCGTGCACCTGTTGCAAAGCGTAATGTTTCAGTCCAATGTTAAAATTTTTGCGTACCTATTTACACAACCAATTTATACTATGATGAATGAATACAGTATGAGGAGAGGGTGTTTTTGTCTACAGCAAGAATGGGATTCGACCCGGTAACTTCCCAAGTACAAGGCCACAGGCCGCCATCTACAGTATTCATCGCATTTCTGCCAGTCTGTAATTGTAGATTATTTACCAAAGCGGATTGTTAACTGTTTACCTGCAAGGGAACTGTAAACACCAGCGGACTCTCACACAAGCAAAGCATTGCAGCAGCCACCTCCACTCGGAGCTATCATTACAGAGCCGGCGGACGGCTACTACAGGCTTTTCAAGTGCCGAAATGAAGGTTATGATCACAGACAGCGATAACGTGGAGGCAGACTTTGAAGGGCTGTGAATGAAAATGGTCAGATGGAGAGGGGGAAGATGGGCTGCCCGGCACAGCTTAGCGCGAAGCTCCGGCCCCTTCCGCTGCGCTTCTACGCAAACGGAAAATCGGAGAACATACGCGGCGCGGAGAGCGTAAGGAAAGCACGTTTGATATGAACGACGTTTTGGACGAGAAGACTAACGCAGCATCTCCAGTTAATGTCCTGGCACAGGAATAAACAAATGTGGGGGAAAGATGCGCTTTTTCCCATATATTTCACCGCACGTTCGAGATGGGATGAAATATGAGTCCCCGGCGCAGCTTATCGATATTAATGACTACTCATTCTTAACAGAAACGCATCTTGGGCCGCAGACTTGAAAAATACTCACTTGCAGCCGAGTCTTCCCGCTTATAAACTACGGGCTCGTTGATGCGTCAGCCTTCGAAATGATGACAACGCGGCTGTAGAGGAAGCTTCTCGGGAGAAGGGCCTCAGAACGGGCACAAAGAAAGTAGGAAAGGCGAAGGATAAACAAAGCCTGCTGCAGCGTCATCTTGTCTACTCTTGCCCTTCTTTTTTTAACCGCAGCCCATCTGCACGCTTGAATAAGCAAGCGGTGTTTACCCATGGTCTCCTGAATGGTTGCCACAGCAACGTTTTGTTTTGGGTTTACGGAGGCTCGGTACGAGTCCCGCCGCACTTCGGACCTAACCGTTCGGGCGGGGAGCGGAAACAGAGACGCGGAACGATGGCGCCCGCGCGCCACGAACCTGCCGCTGCAAACGGGAAACAATTTTCGTTATTGGATCATCAGCTGGCAAATGAGAGCGAACGTTAAACAAACGTAATTTTTCCTTATTCGTGCCAGCACAATGGAAGCAAGTGAATTTCTCTCATCAATTGTGCACATTGCCTGCGTCGAGCAGGGCTGTGGGTGCAGCTGAAAATTCTGCATCCCCGGCAGGAAAATAAACGCTCGTACTTGTGCATTTGTGCAACCGTTTTGACTTATTAGCGGTTACGGAGCAAATAATACTTTATTTTTGTTTCTGTCGCTTATGCCAGCGTTCATACCAACGCAGCCCCCCAAGGCGAACTGCATGAAATGACTGGCACACGAATATCACCGCTTCGAACAAACCGCTGCCAACAAAACTTTGCAAGTCGAACAGACCGTTTCAGTTATCTTAGCATTTTTGACACAAAGGGCCAAGAAAACACAGCTCCCAAAAAAAGCCCAAGCTTTTCTCCAGCCTCCGAATGCAACCACGCACGCAAATGCAAGGTCACCGCGTCGCCGAGAGGCGTTTCTGTTTGCTGCTTTGCGCTGCGATCGCTCGGCCCAATCGTGTGACCTAACAATATGCCATTCTTGTTCAAAATCAAGATTGATGAAAGACAGGCAGGATAAGTGATACGATGACAGTGAACGTTGTGGCTTCACCTCGGAGGAGGACAGTCTAACGCTGATGTTACAGCGCCCCCTGTTGTAGCAGATTGGAAAAACATTGCAAAGTCCAGTGCTGCGTCATTGTGCCTCCTTAAGATCTACAAGGACCTAAAGACTGAGGAACCTGGTGTCTTCCCTAGAGTCCAGCGGGAGGCATTCCTACTCGCGAGGAGTCTCAGTCTTGGCCCTGATGTAGAGGATCCTGGTCCTGCCCTTCCTCAGAGCTGCTGAGTCCCTTCCAGCAGTCAGGACAGCTCTCAAAATTCACATCGTTCAGATCCATTTCTGCCCCAGCGTCCGGTTCGACTCCTGCTGTCTGCAGTGAGAATCCGTGGATTTCACTTGAGTGGTTTGTGCCACGAAAATGGGGGTAACAGTCAAACTGTGCAAAATTGTGCGCATCTACGGCTCTTTGTTGTTAAACGCACTTTGTTGCGCCTGCTTTCCTTAAATGAAGGAAATACATGAACGACGGGGTTTGAACGTGTAATGGACGGATGGCCATGCCTGCAACTTCATAGTGAAAGCGGAGAGTATTACTGCAGTAAAAAACACAACTGGGAGCAATAATCAATGTGCGGCGGAAAAGTAAACTGAAACGTAAAGAAATATAATTAAAGAAAGATAAACTCGCCTCATTTGTTACTGACAATAGAGCCTGACAAGTGTAAAAAATGACTTATTGCTGCTGGGCTCATACGAACGCAGCCCGACAAAAACATCTTCTTTCAAACAGCACATCCTATCTTACTCTCCGCTATCATTATTCTCCCGTTCTATTTTTAAAAAATTTTATATTGTTATTTCAATACAGTATTTTCACCAGGAAAAGATGTGATCCCAGTCCAAAAGCGGAATTCAATTTATCCTGGACTAGAAACCTAAACGTGACTTGGCAGACTGGTTTCAGCGTCGCTTTAAAGAACTGCGACTGCTACCAAAGTGGTTAAAAAAAGTCTTTATTTTTGGGAATGTAGCACTGCAGCGATCAGTAAAAGTGCATCGTGTCCATGATAACAGCAGCCAATACCTTTTGCAAATTGAAAATTGCAGCGCTACAAATAAGAGTCTGTGCAATATTGTAGAATGTGCTGCTATTTTTGCTTGCACCAAACTTTATTTATTTCGTGTGCTTTTTGTTTTCCTAATACACTTGAAAGGAACACAGACGGGGAGAAGGAGAAACATATTCAGAGTCATCTCATGTCGGCCCTTCAAACTCCCCATCCACTGTTCCATCATCTCATGCAGTGCAAGGCCCGCAAGTACACTTCTCATCGCAGCACCCGCGCGGTCTGCGATCCGCAGGCACCGTATGCGATTCCTTTGCCGTATCACACGCATGGACCGCAACTCAGAGAAAAGCCCCCAGAACACATATATTGCTGCCTGGCTTTCATCACCAAAACAGTTCTACATTCCGATGCAAAAGCTATCATTTAGTCCACATTGCCGAATTACTCAGTTGAATCCCATTTCAAATTCAGTATCTACGATCACATCGCAATCTTGGCATTTTTTTTTTTTTTAATCAAATACAAAAAAATAGTTCATTACAAAAAAGCAGCAATTATTTCCTTCATCCCTTTGCCCTCAGCATCCCTTCAGCAAGTCAGCTGTGAAACTGAACCGACTTACAGCCTGTAAACATTGTGAATGCCACTTTAAAAGCCACAGAGCTGCCCCTTAAGCTGCGCCCTGTCGCTTTTTAGGGTCACTCAAGAAAGTTGCCTCATGTCAAAAGTGTCTACAGGGCGTAAGACAACGTGTCGGACTCCACACATCATGGCAAGAACTTCCATTTGGCCACTGTCGGTAAAAGCATTCCCCATCTCAGAAGGTGAGCAATGTACTTTAAATTTAGGCAGAATTATTTTTTGCTGGTTACTATTGCACATGGTGTTTGCATCCATTACCATGTTACTGTAATGACAAAGGTAGAGAAACACTACTTGTTTTCCTGCAGATGAGGAAGGGAAATGTGCAAAGGCCTACACACGTGGACCCTCACTGTTAGCTACTGTGCAGCCGGCTACTCCTGCTTGCTTGCTTTGCCATTGGAAGGACCACCATCAGCGCGGCTCTCCGCGCCTTTGGCCAACTTGGCCTCGGCCATGAGCTTTCTGACGGTGTCGTGCGGCCCCTTCCCTTCCAGGGCCGAAGGATGACGATAGGAGCCGCCGATGCGATCCCAGAGGGTAAAGTACTGCCCGTAGTTGTAGTCAAAGAAGAGATGATGGTCGGTGTGATGCGCAGAACCATTGATGACCCTCTTCAGCAGACCGGGTACCCGGTAGTCTCCGTCATGGATGGAAATAGTCCAGATGTTGACAAAGACATAGAGGGCCAAGTATAGCACCTTGTGTAGGGGAAACAGGAAGGGGTAAATGTGGTAGGGCAGGCCCTGGAGGAAGCCGTCGACAGGATGGAAGGCGTGGCTGGCAAAAGGTGTGGGGATCTTCCATATGTGGTGGGGCTTATGGAAATGCTGCCAAAAAGACAGGGGAAAAAGGGATGAAAAATCAAAGAACAAAAACATTATCTATGTGACATATCACAGGATACACGTTTACATGCGTCAGAAGGCATTTTATTTCTTAAAGTGTGCAAAAATTATTGGAAAATACCTTCTTAATTAAGTAATATCTTATTACTCTTAACTAGAAAATCTGTTTTCACCTTATAAATAAGTTTGTGATGAAGAAATCGATGGATCCAGTAGATGCACATATCAGTAAAAAACAGGAAAGACATCATGCTGAAAATGAGGCCAGGCCATCCTAAAAAAAAAAAAAAAAAAAAAAAGACACACAGAAAAGCTTAATTTTCATTGGCAGTTTTCAGTGCGTAGCGTAGAATAAACAGTATGTAATAAAAGGGTTTGCCGTGGAGAAAAATGATGCTACCGAGCGGAGAGTCGCTGACATCGTCGTACAGCTTGCTGTATCCCCGGACTTCGGCGAAGAACAAGGCCACGGTGGGGATGCTAATCCAAGGCAAAGAGGTCATGGCGTACTTAATCTCTCGACGCACCTGATTCTGCAGGGCACCCACAACAGATTATTAACTCCGCTGCGGTAAATCCTCTGTGTTAGCGAAGCCTTATGTTTTTCGGCTTAGCGGTGCCTTTTCACACAGATATTTTGAACACGGGTGCACAGAACGCCGGTTGAATTAACTGTTCCACTGAACAAGTAGAATAAATGCACAAAATGTTAAAATCACACAAACCTCGAGAAACTGGGGATGCTTCATTAGGTTATGGTCAAAAATGAAATAATAGCTCAGAGCACCCAGAAACAAGTACAAGATGGCTGCTCCGAGGTTGGTGACCAGCAGCAGTCCGATGACCTGCCGCACGGGTTCATCCTCGGGCCAGCAGGACGGGTACAAGTAAGGGGTGAAGAAGTGACGGTCGGCGAAGTTGAGCACGAGATCCATCCTTCAAGCAGCTGGGGAAGAAAAATTTCGGGTGAAACCCTGATGTCGTGGCCTCCGAACCCTCGAAGCGAAGAAACGTACGAGAGCTGCTCCCTGGCAGCGGTGGCTGCATGGAGTTGGCATGCAACTGACTTCGCATTGCTGTCGACATGGCCTGAACTTGGCAGGGGGTGAAGGCTTCGACATCAAAACTAATAAACCGTGAATGTTATTAACTGGATCCTGCATGCACTCCTGCGAATATAAAGCACCGTCTCCCTCACTCACGTCCCACGTTCACTTCAGCGTGCAAAGTGCACTTTTCCCCCAGCGGCTAACCAAGGTTCACATGTGCATCCAAACTGTGCAGCAGTGAAACAGCGTTCAAGAACCGAGCAGCGAAGTTCAGGCCACGCATTCTCGGAATCTTATTTTCTGAACAAAACGCACAACGAAATTAAGTTTCGTTTTCAGCACCGCCGGTGCTCTATTAATAATGGGAATAATCCAACTTGCTCGCTGCTGCTATTAAAGCAAACTATAAAACCACACCGCCATCACTTCGCCACGTTTAAGTCAAGTCGAATCGAAAACGGAACCGCTGCGCCACACGGGTCACGCACCGTCCATCACTTACCTGTGCAGGTTAGCTGGGTGCACAGCGACGCGGACATAAAGCCAGGGGCTGCAACGAGTGGCCAATCAGCGCTCAAAAGATCATTACGCCACACGCGGTTGCGTCCAATAGGATGGAGAGCCGTCCCAACGCAAGACTCTGTCTTGAAGCCGATTGGACGACGGCCTGGTCAGCTCATGGCGCTACGAGAGGCGGCGAGCCGAGCATTTAAAGAGACAGCGCGAGGTGGCTGCTGTGTTGACGCCGATATTCGCCGATGTCATCGCTGTCACACAGAGCCCAAGCGCTCCGGTGCATGAGTAACGCACAAGGAGCGTCGCAAAATGAGTGCTGTGAGTTGTGAGCATCGAATTTTTCACACGGTTTAAGAAGCCGGAAGTACGCGTGCGGCCCAACGCGCGTAATAATAAAGCCACTTCCGGTGAAGCCCGGAACCAACGTTCCTTGCTCCCCGTTTCCGCGGTTTCGGTTTGAAGAGCGCATGACGTCTAAATTCTGCGACGCTCAGGAGAAATCGGGCGTCGCGGTGTGGCGAGCGCCTCTGCCAGCGATGGACAGCGAGGTGCAGAGGGACGGGAGAGTCCTGGATCTCACGGACGATGCGTGGAGGGAGGACCGGCTGCCCTACGAGGACGTGACCATCCCCTTGGTGAGCGCCTTCCCCCGTGGTGACGGACGCGCAGTCGGCATGGTGGTAGCTCGGCACTGGAAGCGATTCTAGCAGACGCGTTCCTCAGAAGCGGCGCGGATCCGAGAGGACAAAAGCGTCACCAACATTCGTACAGGCACAAGCACGCAGCTGTTGGTCCACAGCCACCGTTCTTACCGAACCGAGCCGATAGCCCTTGTGACAAAGTGTTTAAGTATTCTGCTCGTACACTGCTTTTTCGCAACTTCGCTGTTGTTGAAGCGCAGGCAAGAACAGAAGGAGAAATGGCGACGAGCGGGTTCAGAATAGAAGGCACAATTTAAAGTAAACTGGCAACCGTCTACAGCTTGTAGTCTGGATGTCTGAACACGAAGAATCATACTCTAATCGGGGACAGCTGCTCGGTGACGGTCCTACCTGTGTTCCTAATAAAGTGGCCCGAGTTGCACAGCGGGGTTCGCCCTTCGTGTTAGTATGACCCGTTCACAGAGCGATGCCTGGCTGATGGTGCTGCAGCGGGAGATGGGGTTCGAAATCGGGTCCTCGTAAGTCCGGAAGGTGGTGCGGCGGCCCGGCCGTGTTGTAACGGGTGGAGATGAAGATGCGAGACTCAAAACTCGGCCGCCGTCGCTCGGTCTCTCTTGCTGTCCGTTTGCCTTGTCTGCCTCTTCGAAGCCAACGCATGTGCACGTCTTCTTCTGCGCAGAGTGAACTCCCCGAGGCCGAGCAGGACAACGGGGGCTCCACGGAGTCGGTGAAGGAGCAGGAGATGAAGTGGTCTGACCTGGCGCTGCAGAGTCTGCACGAAAACACGCCAAACGCAGGCAGTTAGCACCGCACCGGGGCTGCCTGTCTGGCTTTCGGGCCGCCGAATGCGTAATAATGGACGCCTCCTTCAAAACCTGCAGCAAGTTGTGAAGATGGGCCGTAGTTTTTGAGCTGCATACATAATAAAGTGAACATGTGTGCACCTTTTTACACCAATCGTTTTATTTCCCCCGATTAAAAGATGCTGGATAGAATATATGTGATACGGCAATAATTGTTTTCAGGTAAAATAAGAATTCAGCCAACCCACTGACCAGAATGGGGTGAAATTCTCACCGATTTAGACAAAATGTAAATCCAGAGTTGGCTTAACTTGCAGGAAAGCCAGGGCCCGAGTTTTCGTCATTGCGACCAGGAATTTAATTTGATGGAATGCGACGTTAAACTTTAAGCGCACTTCCTTTTATATGAAACAAATGTTTTCTTCCTTCCTTCAAACGGAAGTGTCATGTTGTTCCTGTTGTCCTTCAGATATATTTCTAAAGTCTGAAGATGTGAAAATGTAAGCAACCACTGGACCTCCATGCTGAACCCCTAAGCCATTCGCTTTGCCTCCCCAGGTTCCTCTTAAATTCATGCGAACTGGAAAACAAGGCACAAGCGTCAGAGCAGTGCTTGTAAAGTCCCTCAATTTTTACATCTTCCAGTCAGTCAGAGCCGCAGGTAACTCATCCAACTGTCGTTCTGTCTTGGGTGGGGGAACCATGGGAGTTTGCAGCGATGGCTTTAAAGCTGCATGAGGATCAGCGTTTTGGTGGGGGCGGCAGCACCAGAAACTCCAGTTAAAGGTGCTTAGTAGCTGCACAGCTCAACTAAATTTGTGTTGACAGAATTGGGAGGAAACATGAGATTCTTTAAACACCTGGTGAAATTTTTTTTCTTTTCCCCCAGATGGTTTGAAGGTGTGACCAACAGGTTTATATTTGGAAGATTCATGGTTTATGGTCTGTCAAGCAATGTGCAGAAAGCTTTTTTTTTTTAAAAGGCAGATTTGTAACCAATTCCATAAATATTTGCAGGTTACTTATTTATTATGCATGTGAGGTGTTAAATATTTGAAGCAGCCTTTCCAGCAAACAAATGTTTTGTTGTACAACCACAGCTTGGAGGAAAAAAAAAAAGTAAATGATCTTTGACCTGAAAACAATATAACTTGATGTTACAACTAATGAATTTTGTTTTGTCAAAATAAACACTTGTTTTTCTAGTGATACTTGCAACATGGGACAAAGAACTTACCTCTTGGAAACATTGCCTTTCCTTCTCACAACACTTTTACATGCTGAAGACAGCAACTTGCTGAGTTTCAGGTGTAACTTTGTTCCATTCTTCTTGTAAACAATCTTGTCTAACAGGATGGGGTCTTCGTTGTCAGGCAGAATCAAAAGTTGCTCCAAAATCTGTATGCACTTTCAGGCATTTTATGGTGCCTTCACAGAAGTGCAAGCTACCCTTACCCAGGGCACTGACAACCCCTTTCCAACACTAATGCTGGCTTCTGGACGGTCCTTTTCGTCTTTGATCCCAAGGACACGATGTGCATTTCTTCCAGAAAAGACCCGAAATTTCGATTTGTCCAACCATGGTGTGCATTGCGTCCATCTTAGATCCCTCAGAGCCCAGACGAGCGGGCGTCGCTTCTGGAAGCCATTAACCTACGTCTTCCTTTTGCGCAGTACGGCTGTAAGCGGCGTTTGCAGATGTAACTACGTTCTGGGTTGCTTGATCAAGGTTAGCCCACATGGTTACAGCAGTCGATGCTTTGCCCAGTCCGGTCGGCTTTAGGCTTGTGCCCTTGCCCTTCACATACCAAAATTGCCGTATCCCAGCCTTTTCTGGAATGTGTTGCAGGCCCTCAGGAGCAAGAATGCATGCATAGTTAGAAAAAAATAAAATTGACCAGACTACACGTTAAATATCTTGTCTTGTTTGCGATGGATCACAAATCAAAGTGAATTTCCAAATCACTGCTTTCTGTTTTTATTTGCATTTTCCATGCAGTGCAAACTTTTTCCCAAGTTGGGGTTGTGCAAGCGTAAGGCAGCACCCACCGCATGACGCGCAACCCATAAATTCTTGCAATGTTGCACCCACTTCCTAAAGCGTCTTCTGCGAGAGCAATAATGAGGAACCGGTTTGAGGAATTATATTTTACATTTTATTCAATCTGGAAAATCATCCAAGTGCCCCGTGACGAAAATAACACCACTGCGCTCTCCATTCAAGGTGTTCCCACACAGCACTTCCCCAAAAATCCCCCCTCTCTCTTTCATACACACACGCACAGTCGCCTTCTTCCACCGCCACGGCAGGCGCTCCGTTATTTGGTCCCCCTTACCAACAGCAACAAAGGTGAACTAAGGCATCCCATTTCTTCCACTTGAAAGTGTTCGTCCGAGTTACCGTGGACGAATGCACTGATGCTCCAAAGCGGTCGATACATTCCCTTCGTTGAAAAGCTTTGTAGACCCCCAGCCCCGCGCGCGCGCGCACACACAAGGAGACGGGCGAGTGAACTGCCCAGCGGTGAACTTGGAGGAGGGGGTGGGCAGGCGGGCGCGATGACATGTACAGGGCTCCCCCCCTCACACGTGGGACACTGGAAAGTACACCATGTAAATCAAGGTACACAAAACTGTACTGCGCAACATCGTGTACATGCATTTCTAAAATGCAAACCGTAACCCCCGAACCTGCCCCCCACAGCAAAAATCATAATCCCTTATAGCCAGTAGTTGCTCCATTTCTATGCTTACGTACCATTTGTTAGACACAGATATACATAAACATCTCATTTTTTAGTAATGGCTGTATGGCATTTTAGACAATGGAAGAAATTATGGTACATTCGCTTCAGTAAAAAGTCTTTTTGTCATTTTCTTTACATTTCATTAAAAATACAAAGAAAAAAAAAATCAAACACTGACAGTCCACTGTCCTGCAGAGGCTGCTCAATATCAGGAAGGTTTTTATGTCTAATTCTTTCTTAAACTTTCCTACTGCAAGTCGGGTTCCTCTCTCTGTCGCCGCTGCCGACGGGTCACTCGGCACGCACCTCCCCCTCGTGCCGCTGCAGGGACAGCTCTGCGGAGACAAAGGCACCCTGCCCCAAGGCGGTGGAGTAGGCACGCCCGCCATGTGGGGGTGTGAACCCCGGGGTGGGGAACGCGCCGGTGCCGCCTCTGCCCGCTTGTGGCGCCGGGCGATAGTCGTCCAGGTTATCGTAGTGCGACAACACGCTCATGGCGCTGTGCCTCGGCCCATGCGGTTGGAAAGAGTAGGAGCCGGCGTGCTCCCTCTCTGGGTTCCCTGGCAGATGCAGCGGGGCGCTGGGTTGGTGGTAGTGGTGACGCTCCCTGACGCTGTGGGACCGCTCTGGCTTAGGAGGGGCGGCGGGCTTCATGGCGGTCGCCTGTGGGTCCTCCTCAGAGTAATTCCGGCCGGTTAGCCGGTCAGGCTCTGGGCGCTCGTAGCGTGACGCGTGGGCCCTGGAATCGGCGCACTCTTGCCAATGCCTGCTGCCGCCGCCAGCAGGTTCATTCTTAGGGTCGCCAAGACCCGATTCCGGGTGTCGAGAGGAGTCCCGCGGCAGCGGCTGAGGCTGAAGTGGCTGCTGTGGGAGGTGGGCGTGGTGTCCTGCTTGACTGCTCCTGGAGCTACTCGACTTGAGCGTCGCGCCAGGCTTCTCGCCCATTCCGCTGCCCTGGTAGTGCTTCTCCGTCTCCATGTACATGAAGACCTCAGGCTCCGGCAGCAGGTGCCTGGATTGATACGGAGGGGCAGCCATGAAGACAGTCTTTCCTGGGTCTGATTTGCTGCGCAGGTGCAGGATTTCCAGGCCGCCGAGATCCGCAGGGACGCACGGCCCCACATTGTCGTACTGAGACATGACGGGGCCCTTGGTCTTCTGTCTGGCGCGGTTCTCTCGCCTGATGGAGTGCATGCGGAGCCTCTCGGACTCATCGGGATCCATGGCGAGGTAAACGGCGGCTCCCTTGGCACCGTGTGAGGGCGGCATGTCCCGGCTCACAAAGCTGTGTTCTCTGCCCGCAGGCAGGATGTGTCGCGACAAGTAGTGGTAGCTCCCAGCCTTGCTGCCGGTGCGGCCGAGGTGCGGGGTCAGGTCCCGGCTGCCGAACGAGTGGAAGTGTCGCAAGCGAATGGTCCCGTAGGGGTCCACATCGTAGTAGGGGGCATCCAAAGCATTCGAGCCCGAGTAGGGGCTGTAGCGGTACTGGACGCGGCCGTTCTCAAAGTAAGGCTGCAGCTGGGTGACGTGATAGTCCGACTGCAAAGGCTGCTGGTAGGGCTTGCACTGGTATATTGGTCGCTGGTAGTAGAACAAGTCATCGTCCGGAGGGACCTCCGTTCGTGAAATTGGCACGGAGCGCACCGAGGTGGATGGCACATGCAGAGAGTGGACCCTACGGATGGTCGGGTACACAGTGGCCCCGTCCGCTGGTCCGTAGCCCTGACTGCGGAGTGCGGATGACCCGCTGGGAGGATACTCTCCCCGGTGAGGAGCCCTGGACTTGATGGACTGATGGAAGGACCTGGGCCCCAGTGTGCTGTAGCGGCTGTCAGAGCGGGCGCCGTACAGGATCTGGGGCTCCGACTTGGAAGCATAAGACAGGTGCGGTGGGACGCTGTCTGACCGATAATGATACGGCACGTTAGCCTGGGCCACTGGGATGGTCCTCTGGTGGAAAAAAGCCTCTGCACCAGGCTCCAACATGCCCTCCGTCTTCAGATGGTACACGTAGGCAGGCTGGAGGACCGACGGTTTCCGCGGTGGTCTGGGTGGCTGCGGAAGAACCTCTTCCACCGAGGATGGCATGGAAGCTTCGGCAAGAATGGCATGGAAGTTGGATGCATTGGCAGCCTCCGTGCTGGAGAGCGCGGCTGTTGCCAGTCTGCTTTCGATCGAGCGAACGGGAGGAGTTGGAGGCGCTGGTCCATAGGAGGGATATGGTGGAACAGGCTCTGTCCTGGGATGCACTGACTTCAGAGCTTCCCGGGACTTTTCGGCTGGTTCTGAGGGTGTAGTGGGCCAGGTGTCATCCTGTGCAGCTGGGGGCTTTTCTGGGGATCTCAAGGAACCTGATGACAAGATGTCCATGTTCTCCTGCAGGTAGGAAAGAGACCATTTATGATGCAGGAAGACATCAGAGTCGTACCGCAACCGGCAGGCATTTATTCTGCCCTTTTGGTCCTCTTGATGCCACTGGGAGTCGAGTCTCCAATCCTGATAGGAAACAGTTCAACAACCAAGTCAACGGTTATAACAAAAAAAATTTGGGGATCACAAACTCAAGAACGAAAGGGTTAAATTAATTTTTACAGGTATTAGAACGATGCTTAGTTTCGACCGATAATCCAAACTGATATCACGCTGCATTAACTGTGAGCACAATGCAGAGGCAACGCTCGAATACAGAATGAAAGTCTGTGGTGTGGAAGTTTTGCCCCAAGTCAGCAAGAAAGTCTGCAACGCCCGTTCGCCTGACAGGGAGGGACAAACGTACAAAATTTCAGTACCATTACAGTACAGACGCACTGTAGAAAATCTCTCCCCCTGCCGCTGCAAAAGGAATGATGCACTTAGCGATGTCTGTAATTCTCACCCAGGCAGATTGAGTCGCTTTTCCTCCATTTTATAAATCCGTGTATCAACATCGGCACAGAACTGCCACACGACTGCACCCCTGAGGCTGTTATCCTCTAAACATTCCAGCGATTTAAGTCGCATCTACCCAGCCAAACACTTATAGACTCTCACCTCTGGCCCCAGTGGCTGCCCAGCTTCCATGTCCCGGCTGACCATAGTGTTGCCCGGGGGACTGGGGACTGAACACGTGGTCACAGCAGCCTGACCCACAGCTGGTTGCTGCTTCTCTGGGCTCTTCTGAGTGGGAGAACCTTGAGGAGCAGAGGTGACACCATGGCTGGGCTCTGCTGATGTGGCTGTGTTGGCACCAGTGCTCTGGCTGCGCTGACCAGTGGCACAAGTAGGGCTTAACTTGACACTGTTGCCCGTGGAGAAATACGAACTGGCTGCCAGCACCGGGCTTTCAGCTGCTGCATCGGCTGGGTGAGAGGAGGAAGAGGCGGGTGTCGGTGAAGCGTCCCTCTCCGTCATCTCATCAAGTGCATATGGGACCGGGAGAGGAGGAGGTGGTGGCCATTCCAGGGTGTCCAGAGGTTCCTGGGGTCTGAGGGGTGAGAGGGGTGTTGGGGGCCCAGAGGGTCTCCTCTGGGAGAGGATGGTAGCTTGCTGGGCAGACTCAGCCAGGGCCAGAGCTAGCATGCGGGCAGCATTCTTCGGAGGGGGGGGTGGTGGAAGGATGGACACTGAGCTGACAGGGGTGGGACCCTGGGGAGAGTCCATAGGTAAAGCTCCTGGAGGGGGGCAGAACAAGGGGTAAGGTACATTGAGCTTTGACAGTGAGGGACAGAGGGGAATAATGACCACATTCTCTGACAAGTTTTCCTTGGTATAGCCCCTTTTAATGAGGACACCATAAGATGTTTAAAATGTTAAACTGATGACTAAAACCTTTACAAGTTCGTGGCACTGTATACACAAATCACATCAATCCTTACAAGAACAGTACCTGTTGTCCACTGCTCTGGTTGAATGTGGTTGCCAGTTGCTCTTTTTACCTCTGGACACTCTTCAGCAGACTGCTCTTGGCTTTCTGACCCACGAGTCCCATGGCCGTTGGTGTTTGGCTCCTGCTCGCCACCTTCACTCAGCAAGGGGATCATGTCAGGTGGGGGACCCAGAGAACCCTGGGAGAGTACTGAGGGAGGTGTAGAGGGCTGGGGGGCAGTGCTCTCAGAAGCCCGGTTAGGCGTCGATGCAGCCAAAGGCTCTGAGATATTAAGAGGCGGTACCTTGGTGGACTTCCGGCCAATTTTGGGGGACAAGGCCTGCACAACTTTCTCAGCTAAGGAGGCTGCGGGGTGCTTCTTGCTTTCTGCTTTCGCTCCCAGAGCTGGACTGAGGTCGGGGGAGAGCAACAAAGGGCTCGAGAGCTTCCCTGGGGGGGGTGGAACAGGTTCTGAGCAGTTGGCACCCGGGCTCCTCTTCAGGCCACCAGCATCACCCTGCTCCGGTGAGGGGAACGAGGACTCGGTTACAGGCAGGCTGCACTGGAAGGACATTGGATCAAAGTCCAAAGATGCCATGCCAATGTCGGGGGGGCTCAGGTCCACATCCTCATTGGAGCGGGGAGGGGATATGAGTGCTGGCACACAAATGAGACCTTCGTCCCCGTCACTCTCCCCCTGGGCCACATTATCGTATGAGTTGCAGTGGTGCCTGCTGTCAAGTAAGTCTCCATTAAAGGATGCTGACAGGGCGTCACTGCTGGAACGAGGTCTGCGGGGTCGGTACACCTTCGACTCACCTAAGAAAAATGAAAAAGTGATTATTGTGGAAGGAGGTACTGCAGGTGGACACTAAATGAAAACTAAAAAGCTGGAAGTGCCAAAAAGCTCTTCTTACCCTCCACGTTGTGCAGAGAGCTGAGAGACTCCTCGCTTTTGGCAGAGCGTAGAGTCCCGGTGTCACCTCTTCCACCTGGTGAGAAAAAAGCAAAGAGAAGAGTGGGTTTGAATTAGCAATGGCCCACCCCCCATTTTTATGGAGATATTTTCATCAGAACCAAAGGAGCGGGACAGTAGAGGGCGGACTGGAAGAACATCTCACCTCCTAGAGCCATGGCCTTCAGCTCATTGGGCTCACTGGGATTGCGCTGGAGTTTGCGTTTGGCCATCGAGGATGACTTTCCCAGGTTAAAGAAGGAGCGCCAGCTGCCTACTGGAGACTTCTTTGACTTAATCGGGGGTCTCTTCCTACAAGGGACAAAGGCGGAGTGGGATCTATTGTAAGTAGTTCTATCACCGTGTCCCAACTATCTGTAGTCTGTTGTGATGCCCAGGCAGGTATTTTATGTTTATAAGGTTACGTTGCTGTTAAAATTTAAAAAAAAAAAAAAAAAAAAAAAAAAAAAAAAAAAAAAAAAAAAAAAACAGCTGATCAAGCCCACCACCTGGGGCCACCTGTTGTTGATGAGGTGGATGGTCAGACCCAGCTGAGATGTGTCTGTCTGACGCATTTACCTCTCGGTGGGGAACTCGATGACTGTGTGGAATTTGCCCTGCAAGGCGGCGGGTCCCTCCCCCACTTCGATGTACTTGCTGTCGGCCGTAACTGGGGAGTTGATCTGGGCTTGAGTACGTGCTTGGGCCTCCTCGAGAGTCAGCAGTTTTGTGGAGGGCGATGACACCAGCAAGGATTTGGGTCTGGACAAAGAATTGTGACCTGTAGATCACAAAGACAAAAGTTATATGACTGAAAGTGCATGTGTTTCAAAGAATTTTTACAACAACAGGCTGTGCTATGGTGTCCCTCTTCGACGCACCAGCGCCCTCCCGAATGAGCGAGCTGAGTTTGGGGCTGAAGAGCACATCCACGTGGTTGAGGATGAATTCAACCACCACCGACTGTATGCGAACCTCCATGAAAGCTGCAGTGCCGCTGAAGCAGGCCGATTCAATCTGTTTGGACCTGGACAAAGAACAATTAGGCCATGGGGTGAGTGAAAACGGCCAACATGAAAGCAATGTAACCCCAGCTGGAGGTCTGCTGAAAGGACAAGACCACACGTGCAACGGGGAGACCTTAGGGAATCACCTGAGAAGGTTGGGAGCCCACACAATGGCCAGGTTTTTGCTATGCATGTTGGTGATGTAGCTGAAGGTTGCCAGGTGGGACAGGTGCCTCATCAGGTACTCAAGAGTCCTGAAAACAAGTCAATTATAGGAAATCATCCCAAAAAAGCTGTTTCTTTCACTGCTACGAATGCTATCACATTGTCAACCCAGCAGGGGGTGGTAGATCACTAAAAATAAAACATGTTACCGAAATAAAGAGATGCACTGGTGTGATAAGAGTGAAGCTGCAGCAGTTTAACCACTAGACAGTCTGTCAACACCCTAGAAGAATCAGTGCATATAAAAATATTCTATTTAAATATAATCTGTAGTTGATTTTTTTAAACCTTTACATACATTTCCAAACAATTATAACACATTTATGTATTTAACTGTGAATTTCAGCAGTACAGAACTTGACTGAAAGGGGGGAACTGTATGGCAAGACTAACACTGTACGCAGTATCAATACGAGGATAAAGCAGTTTACATGCCGGCAGTCAACCTGCGGGTGGCGCACAAGCCATCTCTGACCTGTAATGCGGAGGCGGCAGCTGCTGGATGACGTCATGGATTTTGATCAGGCGCTCCTCATCGGTGGCTGCAGACACAGCCTCCTGTTGGGGGGGGGGGGGGCAAGGGGTATGAGTGGTGCCCCCACTGCACAGGGGGCCGCAGACCCAGATGCTATCACACCTGTACTGTCAGGCCAGGAGGACGAATGTGCTCGTTTCCATAACAACTGGGGAACACTAATGCATCCCCATCTTATCTTCAGCAAACAGTAGCAATCTCTCCAGTCTGATTTACGCCGATACGCACGCACTGTTTGTACAAGATCATTATTCTGATTGTGTATGTGTTTGTGTATGTACGTGGGAAGCTAGGAAGGAGGTGAGCGGGAGGGCAGCAGGTTATAGAAAAGCATCTGGGAGGGGGATGTGAAGTAGCATCAAAAAAGACATCAATGCCAAAAATAAACTTTAGCCTTTCAAAGCTGGAGGAGGTAGAGGTTTAGTTAAAAATTTATTTATATACAGTACAACAATCTCTCCTGGCTGTAGGAAGCTCTGCATCCTGTGATGTTGTGTCATACGTTTACTACAACCTTTCAATATTTAGTTGAACTGCTGGAACAATCAGGAAATCTCAGTATTTCTAGCCGCAATGGTTAAATGGTGTCAGACCAAACGTTGAAAATGTAAAGCCAGACACTGCGTTGAGGCCAGTGATAGATGTTGATGGGCAGTGGACCGGACTGCCTTTAATCAAGCATTATAGAAAGCATGTCAGCCACGTTGCAAATGAGATCTCATGGGTCATACCGTTGCTAGATAAACACTTCTGAAAATGAATTGAGGACATTGTGCAAAGTCATACGGTAAAAAGTTGACAACATTTATCATGGAACTGGTGTCATTATAGCCTCTGTGACACATTCCCTGCTGGAATATCCTGCACTTCCAGTAGCGTTCAGTGGCACAGCGAGTAATGCTGGCACCTCAGCTCCAGGGCAACGCGTTCAGACTTAGGTTTAAATTAGGCTCGGTCTATGTGGAGTTTGCATGTTCTCCTTGACGATGGATGGATGACTGTTCCTATCATGCTTACCGAGAACTTCTCGTACAGCTGGTAGGTGAGCAGAGGGTTGGGCAGCTCCCGAAAGTAGAGTTTGCAGAGGGAGCCGACGCAGTGGATGTCCTGGATGTACACATCTTTGGTCAGGTCTGGGATCTGCTCGGAGTCAAACTCGTGCCTGAAGGAGGACCACATGCTCATTCAACCAAGAGAACGGCAAAGACGCAATTGTTTATTTGCTCTTTAACTGGCCTGGGTGCCACAGAAATGCACCCGACATTACCACCCTGTTTAAGTTCCCAAAAAGAAACCCAAGAAAAATCAATGAAAAGAACAGTAATAACACAGTAGTTCACTTTAAGTGGTGAGGTAAGTAAACAGTGTTTGGGATGCCATCCATTCCCCTAGCTATGCTGTTACAATTACGGCTGCAACGTTAACCCTTGACTGCAGTAACACTGAGACCAATTTGAGGACAAACAGGTCTAAAATTTGGCAGACTGCAGCGGAGGGCGATCTCGGTGCAGCTCTGTTAGTCAGGAGGTCCCCGGTAGGACAGACCCACATGGATGGCTGTGATGACATCAGGCATGTTGATGGCGCTTCAAACAAGCTGCTTTAATTTTGCTGACAGCAGCTTGTAGGAAACAATGAGGTCTCCTAGTCAGGAGGAGCAGTAACACCAACATCCCCTCTATTTACTGCTGCCTGCTGCTCGTGCCAAGGGCCCATCTACAGAAGTAGGCATTCGGCATCCTGGGGTAGATGATTGTCAGCACCATGACCGAATGACAAGAAAATTCTTAAATTGTCAGAAGTTGAATTTGAAGCTACTTCCACCGCATCATCTCAGAGGTTGAATGACACGAAGAAGCCCAAAATTGCAGAGCACACCGATGGGAAAACTACCACCAGGCTGGGCAACGGCACGCACACATGCGGCTCTTACCGCAGTTTCTGTATGTTGGAGGCGATTCCTGACAGGCGGTACATGCCGTCCACCACCCCATGCTTCTCGATGAACTCTGTGCAGCTTTTGAGCACCTGGGGAACTGGAGGAAACCACAGACGTGTCAGACCAGAAACCACAGCAGACAAAGCCATAAAGGGAGGGACATGCTTTGACTTTACTAAACATGCCTATGCGGCCAGTAAAGAACAACTTCCTCCCGCATGTCAACCGGGCTTTGGTCTTTGAGGTCAGGAAGTGGTGACCTGTACCAGCGTAGCAGTTCCTTATGGTAGTCAAACACAGACTACTTGTGCTTGTCTATATTTGAGCTATGTCACCATACAGGACATTGTTGTTTATCTGGAAGCGATAACACTGTTGTCAGTAGAAAATAGGATTCCCCATTGTGCATACAATCTGGGGGGAGGGGGGCTCTGAGCAAACAAAGACTCCTACTTTATGCTTAAGTGCACATGGCCAAACACAAGCCTGCTGCGGTCAGTTACTTTTGACTTTGTCCATGCCGTCTGTTCTAATGTTGTCCACTGCCATGAGATGGACCCCCCCCCCCCAGCCCCGAAAAACCAGATATCCAGATTAAACTGAGCCCCAGAGTTGTGGCAATATAAAAGATCCAGTCTTGAATTTTAAAGTTGCTACAGTACAGACACAAAAGAAGATTACCTTCACTTTTCCCTGTGGAATGTTTGCTATCTAAATGAAATTAAGAGACACAAATAAATGCATAAATGAGGGGAAAAAATGCTGGACAATTAAAAACCAAGTATATGTTCACTAACATTATTTTATATCATCAATGTAGAACTGCTTTTCCCTTTGAAGGCCACGGGCAGCTGTTCTTCGGACAGCCCTTGACCTAAAAATTCACACAGAATCCATAACCCATGACATTTGTGCAGTTTCCCTGCTCCGCTGTTGTGATGATGCAGCGCTCCCTCCGCATCGGAGGAGCGCGAGTCCCAAGACTCCTTTTCCACAACACCTGCTGTATCTGGACATTGCGGAGTCCTGGTCTCCGCACAGCCAACTCCCAGTTAGTCGTGCGGAGCAGCACAGAAGTCACCGAGCCCTGCCAACCTGCTGCCTTATTAGCATGACATTAACACATGAGGTAAGGCTGCCATTTCCCCTTCTGTTTGACCTTTAGTCCAATGACAGAAGCAACACAGAGCTGTGGAGGTGTTGGCCTGCCAACCCATGCGGTTCCTGGGGCTGTATCAGTACCGTCTACCTGTTCTGTTCACAGCAAGTGGGGAAAAATAGCCTTAGAAGAAGAAAAATCAAATGTCTCATTCCTAAGGACCTCCTTTCATTGGCAGAGTTTCACTGACTTTACGGATGAAAATGGAAGGAGTCACAGTAAGGTTAGCACTTGGGAAGATTTACAGCAGAACATAGTGGCCGGAGACCAGCGCTGTCAACCTTACTCAGATCAGCAGAGGAGAAGCCACCCAACTTTGGTCTCCTGCCTTTCCGGCTGACCTTTACACCCTTTAAGCTCATTTGTTGCCATGGCAGCCATCCCAAGGGTGGGAAGGGTGGCCAGCTCCAGCACTAGGGGTGGTCCTCCTGGCATTCCAGACTACCAGAGCGGGGCTTCTTGCTGACCTGCGTTGTGTGTCTGCCACTGGCCGCTGTGGGAGGTGGGGGTGGGGGCACAGCACATACTTTGCAAGGGAAACACCATCCCTTAGGCGGGAGCCGTAAAAGATCTTTGCCCTTGCAATTTACAAACACTTCGTAATCTCTACCCTCAGGCTGCCAATCACATCACACCTGTCAGTTTACATTTAAACTGAAATTCAACAGTCATTCTCTCCAGCTAAAATGAATTAAAACAATTACTGAAAATGAATATAAAAGCACTTTTTTTATGCAGTTACTAAGAGAAATGTCAGAGCACAGAATTAGAGAGTAAAGCAGCTGCCCTTCTATTATCAGCACTGTGACAATAAAAAGTAAAAGAAGCTTTTGGAAAAAAAAAAATTGAGCTCTTTACAGCAGTGGTGAAATTGTGAGAGAATTCAAGGTCCTTGATTCAAATATTGCACCTTGACTGTGGGAGTGTCTGCACTGGAACAGGACATCCTGCTGAAGGTTGTGCTTTCTGTCAAGTGGACAGGAACAAAGGGACAGAGCAGATGGAGCAAGCTGAACCATTTCTGTGCTCACGGGCACTCGGGCCTTCTGGCGTGAGCAGTACTGAACCTGGGGCACTCAGGGGCACATTGGGGGCCACAAGGAAGAGGACAGTTTGAGAACTGAAGCAAAGGAGTTCACACAGCATGCAGTGTTGACAAAGACACAGGGCAGGTGATCTGGAGTTCTGCTTGAGGTGAGACAGCGGAAGGGCCTGCTGCTCACCGTCTTGGCCTGAATTGAGGAGATGCTCGCCCAGGTCGCAGCCGAACACCCTCTCCCGGAGGATCCCGCGCTGCTTCAGCTTCTGCTTGGTGGGCCGCGACTTCATGAAGGTGCGCAGGAACGTGATCAGCTTCCCGTGTTTCTTGGACACTGTAGGGCGAGGATGTGCGAGACAGGGAGGTGTTACCATCTTCACACTGCTTTGCACTTGCTGCTAATCGAATTTACCGTGGTAACATTTCACATATTTACACAGACATAGGAAGTAGGAATTTTCTTAAAGGCATGACAGAAATTCGACATTTGGCGTTTGAGCCTAATCGTTACAAATGAAGGTTTTCCATCAACCAAAATGTACTGTCCAGCTGAAAATTGGGGACCATTTACTCACAACCCTTTGCGGAAACGCGACAGAAGATTGACAGGGTTTACAGCAGCTTGCCAGAAAGGGTGTTACTCAAACACAACATTCAAACCAGAGGGAGATGCTCTCTTTCTTTTTAACACAGAGTTTAGCAAAAAAAAAAAAAAAAAAAAATCATTCTGGAGGAAGACCCAAAAAAAAAAAAAAAAAAAAAAAAAATTGGCAGGTCTGAGAACTGTTGCTCTGCCACTTTAGTGGAATGTCCTAAATCCTTCATGGTAAAACAGAGCTTGTGCAGCCAACCGTTCCCCGAGAACAGCGCTGCCTCCTCAGCGGAGCAGAAAGAAGCCTGTTTTTCTGGTTCTGCAATAAAAACTGTCCCTTATTCACAGATACAACGGGTTTCCCCACTTGCGCGCTTCATAGCGCAGTTTGCAGGATTCATTTGAAAACATTCAGATTAAACTATCAAACGGAACCATCATCCATTGAGAGCCAACACTTTTACACTGGATGTAAGCGAAGTCTGAAATAATTTACCAGAGAAAGGAAAAAAAAAAGTGCTCTGCATTTATTTGAGCTGACAGAACATTTTTCTAGGGTTGTGACATTAAAATGCAAGCAAGCGAAACCTAGCCGTGAACTCTGGGCCCTGAGACCTTACCCACAGACAGCGTATGCCAACCAGAGGCTTCAGAACGTCAAACACAGCTGCTTCTTCTCAAAATGTCCTCTGACAGCAAAAGCTCTCACCAGTTCTATGCAACACAGAGCGCTGTTACCAACGGCCAAAAAAGCAGCAAAGAACGGATCGAAAGGTACGTGGGAAAATTAGCACAGACTCAAATGAAGGTCCCAGGTATCCAATCCTTATGTTCAAGACCTCCGTAAGTGACGTAGCCCGATGGTCCCAGGAGATTTAATTTGCTCAAGATAGGCATTTTCCAGGATGACCACATCTGCCCGCTCTCTCACAAAAAGATAAAAACAGTTGGTCAGATAGTCCTCCAGCTATTTTATGACTGTCACGTTGCTGCCATAGCTCAGAGCCAGCAGTGGAAGACGGAGTCATGCAAATTGAATCCAGCAGCCTAACCCTGGAATTTACATGCGGGTCTCTTGGACACGAGGAGGGACAAGGCAGGGACAGCTGGAGGCCGAGTGAGACATTCTGACAGCATGAAGTCAAAATCAGAATCTAGTGGCTGTATGGGCTGTGGCTTCATACGATGGCCTCAGTCTAACTCCAGTGGACATTACTGGGCAATTCCAAAACAAATGTCCCTCGAGGGAGAATGAACACGAGCAAGAGCCAAATGTATACAGCGATAGGCCTTAACTTCATAGGTTCAGCAACTTAACTATTTTTGTAGGGAAAACACATTCGTATTTCCTCTGCGAAAAGCTTAAAATTCACACTGTGCCTTGTTATCGGCCAAGTTTGCTTACCAACATTCACACTCGCACAACACAAACTCAAGTTTTACTCACTGCTTGCTGCTACTAGCAGAGTACAGTGACTTACAAGTCACAAGACCAGCTACTACCTTTACACTGCTGTGATGTTGTGATGGGCTCCACATACCAAAAGTCTTTCCTCATACTCTCACAAGCTGGCTGGCAGGGATGTGGCCTGCAAAAGGGTACGATGATCCTGGAAATTACACTTTCTGACCCATTCCCACCAGCATTTGACCTGCAACAACACAGAACCTCACTGCCCAGCTCTTGACAGTCATTTTCTAGGGATCAGTAAGCAGAACTGGAGCCAGAAGAATATAATGAGCCAAGATGGGGAGCTTTCAAAATGCTGGTGACGGCAGACGCTCGTGTCGGACTCACTGAACAGGCGCCAAGTGAAGTCATAGTTGAAGTTCCCAGAATAATTACAAACATCACGCTCTCTGTTCCCAGTGGCCCAGTACAGGCTGTCGCATTCCAGTGGGTCAAGCCGGACCGTTTCTCCGCTTCTCAGCAGCCCCGGGCCAAGGACAGATTCCCGCGAGCAGCAGATACAACCCAGATGCATCTGTCGGCAAATTCTTTCCTGTATTACCTGTTCCAGAAGTTGTTTAACGAATATTTTCTGAAGGATCGTGCTGCCAGTAGCTCAACTTCACATCTACAGAGCACATGTAAGAGCTGCTGAGATTTCCCTACAATGAACTCTACAGCACGCGCACGCACACATCCTGAACACAAAAAACAATACAGACCCTCTGTTTCAGAGGCAGTTCCTTCTCTAAGCTCCTGATGTAAACATTTTTAAAGGACGAGAGTGCATTAAGGACACCCCTTTCCCAAAGGTTTCATAATGGTGATTTCTTCAAATTTCTGCAAAGCGTCAGTAAAAATAAAATGTGAAAACTATGAGGGCCAGAGGTCTCAAGTCACAGCTGTCACGAACAGAGAACAAATGGGATGAGCACTGCAGCCTGGCCAGCACTCCAGCGGACCTGCAGCTCTGTCTGGCCTGGTGAGCGGAGCGAGTGTCTTCAGCGGCTGAGAAAGGGCGATTGTTCCCGGCGACCTACGGGGAAAACTCACTCTGGCTTGGGAAAGGGGCAGCGACAGCGTCCATCAATGTGTGTTTTCACGGGTCAACAATTCAGCATTTTCAGCACAAGAATGGGTTAGCAGAACAAGCCGCCATTTAGTTGCACAGATGCAGAACCTGCGTTTTACTTCTCTAAAGTCAGTTCCCATTTATTGTTTCCCCGAAGGTCAATTCAATCTCCAGCAAGTGAGCATATGCTGCTGTAAGTAAAGGTTTAAAATGGTAACCAATGATCGATAATAAACACCCTTTGATAAAAACCCCCTTTCCTACCTTTATGTGCAAAAGTTATCAGAAGCGAAGGCTCAGATGTGGTGGTTGGAGCAACGCAAAACAACTTACTGAAAAAACAAAATAAAATCTACATAGAAACATAATAAAGAAATGTTGCTCTGTTTTATACACAAAACCCCAATCTTTTCAGCCAGACGCAGTAAAAAAAAAAATCCAGTTTCAAACAGTGGAAAAATCAGCTCTGAGCTACAAACCCTCCACCATAAGAAAGCGGCAGTTTACACACTAATTCCAGATCAAACTTCTTTTTAGCCCAAAAACGAAAAGGAAGATATTCTTCAGATCTTGGAAGAATCGTGTCAGCAGAAGCCACATCAAGTCACGTCTGCATTTCAGCATAAATATTTAAAATATAAATACACATTACAAAAAAAAAAAAAAAAAAGAAAAACTACAATACTTTTTGTTTTAACAGTAGTGTTGGCTACTTCCAACTATGGCTAACTATGTACTAAAGCAAAGAAAGGGAAAAAACGGAAAGCGGATTTAAGTGCCTAAAAATATCTATAAACAGCTTCCCTGTTCATGCCGTTTTCCTCAAGCAGCGCTGACGAGATATCTCGGGGGTGAGGAGGAATTTGCCTCGCTGGAGATCTCCTTGGAAAACGTGGCCACAAGTCCGTGTCGCTGGGGAACAAGAGCACGGCTATCTTTTATTTGGGAGGAAAAGCGCGATTCTCTGTCGTCGTCGGGCACCGCGGTGGAAGCGCTCAGGTGCGAACGCCTCGGGTTTCTAGAGGAAGTGCCGTTCGCCGACTACCAGCACCGCTCACAGCGTTTCCATAAGAAGAACCACAGTAATGCTGTTGCTACTAAGAGCCACAAACGTTTCTTTTCCGCAACTTTTTACTTTCACCTGATAACTTCGCCGGGGTGAAAGGAGTTAAGAAGCACTCAAGCGGCGGGACACGATTACCTCGCGGTGCAGCCCCGTCGCCGCTCCGAACCGAACCGAGCCGAAGCCGCTACTCGTCCGCACGCGGACCCGCCGGTCGCCTCGAAGAAAGGGGCCAGAAAGCATGGGAGCCGCGCCGAAGGCGAGCAAAAGCCAACGCGAAGTCGGACGAAGTGGCAGCGGCACTCAGGGGTCAAGACGCGTGCGACGGCTCCGTGGGAAGGAAAGAGGGAGAGAGAGAGAGAGAGAGAGAGAGAAAGAGGGGAGGGAGGAAGGACAGACGGACGCGCTCGTTCGCTCGCTCTCTCTCTCTCTCTCTCTCTCGCTCCGCTATTTGTACGCGAGGTGCCGGGCGCGCGGGTCACAGGGTTCGCAAAAAGCGGCGCAAAAGCTGTCCGGCAGAAAAAGAGCAAAACCGCGACCCCAACTGCTCTTGGATTGCGTCGTCTCCCTAAATGGAAAATCTGCACAAAATAAACAAAAAAAAAAAAAAAAAATCAACCTAGCAGTACAGCAGAACCCCGCCATCACAATTATTAACAAAATAATATTGCATTGACCAGTGGCTGGGAACTGGAAACGCCGGCCTGCAGGAACACAACCTTTGCTCCTCCGTGGCTTTCTTACACACCGGCATTCACAGAGCACAACACATGAAGCCCCCAAAGCTCCGGTGACGAATGCGGGCCCTGTTGGCATCCATGCCGATGGGAGGATCGCAGCTTAGCACGAGCGACATGAACCCAGCAGCCGTCCCCTTTCGTGTCAGCAGTACAGGCTGGCGGGGGGTGCTTTCCTCATGCGTACTCGTGCCGCCCAAGAACATCTAAATGGCACAGCGTATCTGAACATCGCTGCCGACCAGGTTCATCCCTTCCCACTCAGACGAACGAATCCGGCATGGTGAAGCACTGTGTCACACAGCGCGTATCGTCATCCAACGGCTCCAGGAACGTGACGGCGAGTTTTCGCCGCTAGGTCCTCGGGCCTGAACCCTATCCGGTATTTCTGAGATGAAGCGGAAAGGGGTGTTTTCAGCAAGACTGTGCAGCAACTAAACGACACGGTCATTCACGGCGCGCCATTTCCTGCACAACACACCCGGAAGCTCCATGTATCTGTTATCTCAAGCTACTTCTTGCCGTTCGCAATTTCACCACCGCTGCTGTTTGGCTGCCTTCAACATTAAGCCCACAGCTGGAGTTTTCATTCATCATTCAAAGGGAAACTGTCCACCGGATGTGACCGCTGCGTTTTTGGTGAAGCGGCTAATTCTGCAGCAGGACCAGCCGTCATCCAACAGGGCACCGTCACTGCGTCCTCAACAAAACTCACACTTTGTTCCAACTACGCAGCAGCAGTGCAGTGAACAACAACGCTGCAGGTTACATAATTTGTTTTATAAAGGTGTTTCACGCACGACTGCATGGCAGTATTAGCTCTGCTGTACACAAGCTCTCTGTTTAAGTTTTCTATTGACACACTTCCAGGTGTCACAAGTGAACCGAACTGAAGCGCAATTCTTTTTTTTTATTTTTTTTTTTATGCTTTTATAATAGAGGTAAAGTGTTAAATCCAATGTTACATTTTAACTGTTCTTTGAAATCTTGGGGGAAAAATTCCTGTCAAGTGCAAGGACTGAGTTTAATAACTCATTTTCACATCTCTGAAAAATTCCAAAAAGTTGCCCCTGGGAAGAATATCACAAGCACTGCGTGTAAAATTGAATGCAAAGTACAATTCTTCTCAAATCTTGTGAGCTGCTTGTATTTAAACAAATACGAGTGTGGGAGGTAAGAGTGACATCCATTGACATGTTTTGGGGCTTCGGTGTTTGTCTGCACCAACCAAAGCTGCGTCTCTCTCACACACAGCTGAGAACAGGTGGATCCGGGCGGAAGGACCACAGGGAGAAATGGACAGTGTGGCAACCAACTCCTTCACACAGCTGCCCTGGCTTATTCTCACACAGTATTTCTCTCTCTCTCACACACACACATGCTCGCGCAGCTGCCCCGAGTCCCCAGGACAGGAAACGGCTTGATCTCAGGACAGGGGAGTTGGACTCAAGAGAGCAGTATGGCCGCCACATCTGGACAAACACCTGTTAATACAATTTGAGCTTTTTTTTGCAAAAAATTATAACCTTATTAACTGTATAATTTTCAAGTGACAAACAGGAGCGTTTAAAAACAGACTTGTAACCTCATGCTTGAGAGCCAGGTAAATTAAATCTATAATATTATACAGCATCTGTTCCTGCAATCCTAGAAATTTGGCGAAACGTACAGAACACGGAAAAGCTCACGAGCTAGAGCTGTGCAAATGAAAACAAAAGCCCGTACTGCAGACTTTTCCAATAACCCTTTGTAGGTATGGGTTTTCTGAACAGTTATCTTTCATATTAAAAATGAATTTCTGAACCGGTGTGTCTTTAAATACCACAGCATCGTTTACTTGTCTGCTTAAATGTTACCTCTCAAGCTGAGTGTCAACATACCAGACAAGTAGCAAAATCGAAAAGTGAACCTGGAAAAGGTAAAGTCAATAGAAGCAAGGATTAAAAAGTGCACGCGAGTTTTAAAGCCCGTGTGAGGTTAACACTAAAACTGGGTTAAGAATGCAGAAGTGCAGCTCATTACATCTCACGTCACAGAGAAATATGCAGATCGGAAGCAGAAACATATACTATAGCACACTGGGAAAGACCCGGGAGGGGTGGCCAGCGATGACTTCTACCAGTTAGCAGTAGGACAAGCCACTTCTTACTTCTACAGCAATTAAATCACAACTAACATTGGTTAGACTGGTTAGAAGAACTGCGAGTTTCAAGTGGAAGAAAAGCGATAGATTCTGACATCCCAGACTTTACATGCATGTGCAGGAGATGCCTGTTGGCGTTCCGCTAATCGTAAGACCAAGACCTTCCACGCAAGCAGGGAACGAAAAGAAAAGGTTCCCATACATCCAGAATTACACATTAGTCATGGAAGGGGAGAGCATGTAGTGCAGCTTCATTTGCACCTCTGAGTCACACAAAGCTGGCAGCGGCATCAAAATAGAGGACGACGAGGTGTGTTAGTGTTGGGGTTAGCGCCAGGTTAGGCCACATGTATAAAACAAAGGAAGACTTGTGTACCTGAACTCAGCCTGTAGTGGTTTAGCAGATCGGCCACCTGCGCATTATCGTGCTTTACACTCTCCATCTCCAAATCTGCACACCAGGGGATGGGGACAGGACAAAGAAAGGGAGATCATGTTTTTTTCCCTCCACTACAGCAGCAAATAGAGGAAAGCAGTGCTGCCTCCTTTATTAGTGTTATACTTCCGGTCCGTTTGCCTGTCTGCATGATGCTCAGTTTCACGTGAGGCACGAAGAGGCAGGAACGTTTTCAGAAACATCACAGGAAATTTTTACATACATTGTTTGTTCTTGTACATAGAAGTATACTTGTTTCATCAAAAGTACCGCTAAAAATGTGCCAAAATTCTGTGAAGTACAAACTCAAGTTGTGAAAATCTACAGAGAGAAATGTGAGGGATTGTGTGAGCGGATGTTTTGATAGTCTGGTGGGGGTCAGGGGTCACAGAAAGAGAGAGACTGGGGAGTTGGGGAAGCGGAGAGGGGTATACCAGCACATACAGGGCGGGAAGAAACTCCAGGAGGCAGGCCGCAGACCAGAGCTGGGGGACGCTGGGGTTCGAGGGCCCGGGGGGGGGGTCACACAGTGAAACAGGGAGACAACATATTAAACATGCAGGGCAGAGAAGAGCGAAGGCAGAGATGTGCAGCACTTTCAGCCCCCACCCTTGCTGAGAAGAAAATAGGGAAGGTGCAGCACTGAGTTGCAGGAGGACATGCAGGCAAAAATACCCCCAGAGCGAAATGTCTTTGTCAGATTGAAGAAACATTTCAAGCTTGGGTGAGCTTGACGTCTCTGCACACCACACTTATAACCTTGGCTTGTGCTCTACTGAACACAGTGGACTGCTGAGCCTACATGAATGTTTTAAAAAAAGCACAACTTGCACCTCTTTTTTCACTTCAAGCCACATGCGGCTCTGTTTCTTCTCATCTTGTTTCTGCTATGTAATCACTTTCTGCCCATCCTTGACATCTCCACATCCCCATGCTTTGGCCAAGCGGCCAGAGCCACACCAAGGGCTGCACCAGGCGAGCGATGAGTCACCTCTTTGGACTCAGCAGTAACGGCTGTTTGGAGGCATTTTTCAGCAAAACACATGACTGTGACCAATATGAAGGACGCGATACTGAGAAGTCAGGCCAGTCCAAACGTGATGTTAGCTGGCTTCAAAAAATCCTGACAGTCTGATCCAAGTGAAAGTTCATGGAAGTACAAGAATCCTCATACTTCAGGCTGGGGGGAGGAGGAAAGCATTTTTTTTTAACCTCTCATGAGTGCACTGTCAAATTGTCTTGTTATTTTTTCCACACTCTTCTAAATGACAGCTAAAAAGCATATCACTGTATCTAATATTTCCTGAAAACAGAAATCCAGGCTAAAACTTACATGGAGTCAGCCTGCTTGGAAAACAGGCTGACTCCATGTAATTCCACCATACATGGCATGATCTCAAACTTAAAGGGAAGGATTACAGAGTTCTGGTATTTAAATCGTGGCCAAGGTCCAAGACACAACAGTTAAAGTAATTACGAGTGAAATATTTACTAGACAAATATTTATATACTGCTCTGCCTGCGTGTAATCAGCTGACTGACCCAACCTTAAATCATTTCAAATGCAAATATCGAGCATCAGTTATTTGTATTCATCCTGCAAATTTGTTCAAAGCACCTCACAATTTAATACAGTCAACTTTACAATGTTTTACTCATTTATACAGCAGGGTGTCCTCACTATATGAACTGCCTTCACCACAGGCACTAAAGCAGGAGTGGGATTTGAACCGGGAACCTTCAGACTGCAAGACACCGGCCCTAACAACTGAAATATGCTGTCAAGGTCCAACATGAAATGTATTTTTTACTTAGTGTATAAATTTACCATTTATAGGCATCGCAAATGAAACAAGACACTAATGTGACACACAGGCCTTTTCTGAATTGAGAAGACACTCTGCTTTACATGAAATGCTGAGAGTTTATCTTGGTCACTGCTGTTCCACCATAACATGCAAGCACGTATTTCATAGAGAAAATCATTTCACCTCTACGTGAGTATTTGCCTTTATATGAGGCATCAGTGGAATTCTCCAAACACCTGTGAACCTTTCCCAAAACCATCTTAAGGAATCAATTATCGGAATGCATTATCATTTTTTAAATACAAAGCAGTGTTAACATTAAAAGTGCAAATTATGATCATGGAGTTATTATACACTGTGTTCGGGTAACTACGCAGACCAAAGTTTTATAATCATGTCTACTGTGCTGCTTTTAGTTCTCCTGATTTGATTGTCTGAAGTGTTGGGTAGATAAGAGACATTAGCTTATGGTGTGCTTGCAAAAATCAGCGTTTCATTGTGCATTTATTCTGCTATTCCTGAAAATGCCAAGATAATCAATTTCATTATTCACATTTTAATACTTAACATATCAATGCATTACTGCTATTCCTATAAGAGAATAATTAAAATAGTCGTTTACTATGCTATATTGTTCATGGAGAAAACAAAGCGACCCACTGGACTTCTCGAGGCAAGCAAAGGTCCGGAAACATTCAAGGAATCAAAGGTAATGACCACTATGCACTGGACAGACTTGTTCAATTTAAAAACGAATCAATTCCCCTGTAATAAAAACATATCTGTTGGACCTGCAAAATCTGACAACAAGGTTGAGAATCTTTAGGGTCCCAGCTCTCGCTCAGATTATTGGCTCCCCATGGAATAAAAGTGTTTTTTTTTTTTCCCCCTCCACCGGAATGCAACTGTCTTCTGGGGTGCAAGAAGGACCCTCATGTTGTATAAAACTGTACACTGAAGAGATACCAGTCTACATCAAAGGCATTACTTCTCAAATAAAGAGCAACCAAAAATAACTAGCACACTCGCATACATTACATATGGGAAGCAAGCATTATCTGAATCAAAATAAAATAAATTCCTTTGGCAGACATACAGTTAATTTGAATAAATCTGCCGGAGATACAAGAAATATGAGAAACGGGAACTTTTTCAGCCTCCCAGTGCAGCTTGTGAGAGGAGGCTTAAGTACCTGGTTTGGGCATGGAGCTGGTGACGGACTGAGGGACCTTGTCGTTTATGAGCTCTACACACTCGCTAGGAAAGAAGCCCACCTGCAAAAAGAATGGGAGAGTGAAAAACCCTGAGGCACAAGGGAGGCGAACATCAGCACTGGTCACCCGCAGGTATAAATAAAGCGAGCGAGAAGTCATACCCTCGTTCTCACCGCAGGTCTGTCACCAACGCCCTTGGATCAGCACACACAAATGTATGTAGAAGATGGAAGGGGGCAAAGCTCATAACTCAGCCGATCCCCTACTCAACTTGCTGGAGAGCAGGGAAGGTGTCTGGCTCTGCTATGCTCTCAGCTGAGTGTAATCTGTGTCACGTGGCCGTTGAGTTGCCCCAGTACACTGCAATTACCCCCCAGTGTGTGTGTGTGTGTGTATGTGTGTGTGTGTGTCTTTGCACCAGTCTGCCATCATCATCTGTGATGCAGATGGGGTCCCTGTGGAGCTGTAGTCTGTTGTACAAGAAAAAAGTTACCATTGTGCCACTGCTGCTGTGCATTCCCCCACTGATTTAATCAGGACAGTGGAAGCTTCCCTGTAGCCTTACATATTCATATGATCTATTGTGTAACTTTACCCCCAGCCAAAACAAATCTTGATCTGCTCACCTTTCAGAAACAACAGGTACCTTAGGTACTGCATTGTAAATATTGTACACCAAAAACTGCCCCTTTATGCTTTTAAACACTTGGGCTACAAGCTAGATAAAATATCATTTAATTTCTAGCTTACATTACACAGTGGCCTGATGGTGCAGCGGGAATATCAAGTGCTTCACAATGACTCTCTTGTGTGACCAAACATACATTTGAGGTATGCAGTCTTTGAAGATTTTCCTCTAGGTGCTCTAATGTATTTTAAGTGAACCAGTGGCTTTAAACTGCACTCAATGTCTATGTGTGAGTGAATGAAAGTGTGGTTTAACCTGCAATGGACTGGCATCCCGTCCAGGATGTATCCTGCCTAGCTGACCTTCTAACTTTGAGACAGTCCCCAAGTACTAGACTGCTGGCTTCACTAAACATTCAAGTCAACCTGGGACAGACTTTAGAAAATCTCATCAGTCTTTACAACTTGAGTTAAAATCTTATCTGTATTTAAAGCAAAGTTAACAAATATTAGAGATCTGATCCATACTTATCAGTGCAGCTCAGATTTCAGCATAGGAGATAGGAGTGGTGATGGATTCTGGTAGAGAACAGAAACTGTGCTGATCAGGGGTCACTACGTTACTGCTAAGCTAGATAAACTCCATCAGATTACATTCTTCCTTTCGCAAAATTCACTTTGTCTGAAAGTCATCATCCATCCAACCATCCATTTTCATTATCTGCTTCTCCTGGTCAGGGCTGTGGCAGTTCCGAGCTTATCCCAGAAACACCAACTGCAAGGCTAGAGAGCCACAGGGTAACATTTAGCGTGACCAATGAACCTGAAACACTTGTCTTTGGACTGCAAGAAGGCTGGGTAATTTGTGCGTTTAGGCCTAACGTGTCTGATTCTTAATTAGGACCCCGCTGATGCAGAGCAAACTTCTCATTATAAAGAGTATATTGACAACATGAATGCTGGCACAATTTGCCTGAATCAGCTGAATGAGGAGGGCAGATAGCACCGTCTGCTAAAACACGGCAGCACAGTGCAGACAGTGGCAGCATCCACCATAATTCTTTTTTCCGGTTCAGACAACCGGCTAGTGATCTCCTCGATATAAAAATTTTTTTAAATAAACCAAAAAAAAAAAAAAAAACAAAAGACTCTCACTGCTGTACAAGGACAATGCTCTGCAAATCCCATTTGTACACCATGGCCGCTTTCCCAGTATTCCCGTCTGGCTGCCCTAATGGAAGATCCGGCCAGGGTCGTCCCCGGAGCAACTAAGGGGCCAAACACGCAGAAATCGAGTTGCTCAGCTGCGGCGGCCAATTTTAAAGGGGAACGGGGAAAACAAGGGAAGTTCGAACGATCACACGAGCCACAGTGACAGTGACACCAGAAAAAAGCAGCGGATAAAAATAAACCTAACGTGACAATTTTCCTCTATTATGCATATGCTAAGGTTGACAATTATAAATGGTAAAATGGAAAAATGAGGTCAAAACTCCCCGGAAGGTTGCAATGTCCTGAAATATTTAAGGAAAAAACAACTTGCATAATAAAGCACACTACACTTTTTGGTGCTTGAACCATATGGAGGACATTGAGATGAATAACACCATCTCATTAGGAGGATCACACTTTTGAGGCCCTCACCTGAAAGCCATGTTTGCCTCTCCACCAGGTGGTGTCTTCCTTGGGGGGCATGTCAATCACTGAAACAATGTCCCCTACCTGCGATGGGAAGAAGTGGAACACAGCTTAGCATAGTCCAAACACACAGATGAGTTGGCCTGGTCACCATATTGGCCCAGCGAGTCTTAACTATAAATGGATTAACACATACATGTATAAAAATGTGAAACTAAAATGAAGTTATTAAGAGTAGAAGGGAATTTGATTGACGTTTCTCCCGAGCGCATTTGTTTCTAACCACTGGAGCGAATTACCTCAAAAGACAGCTCATCCGCCGCCTGGGCAATGTAGCGCTTGATGACGTGGGCAGCGGCGATGGCAGGAACATTGATGGAGGACTCCTCATGTACCAGCAGGTGGTTCCCCTTGTTATCAATCTGAAAAAGAGAGACAACAGATTAATCTGAGGAAGCATCTTTTTTCCCTGCTAAGAGCTTAACGTACCAAACCACACAGTCTCCTACACCAGAGCTGAAACCTTGTCAGCTATGCAGATCCATCTACGCACCTTGTTTCAGGTACATGGCATATACACTGTACACACCCTGCACTTCACTTTCACCAGTCACACAGATTGCAGCTCTCATTTCATCTTTCCCTAATTTCAGTTCCACCCAAAGTCGAAAGCAAATTCAGTGGTTTTATGTAGCGGGCACTTGGCTAAGTCTGCCATCCCAGCAGGCACACTGCTCCCAACCAGTGGGTCTCCCAGTCATTTTACAGCCTCTTATTTGCACAGAAAGGCACTAATCGCATTATAACCGAGCAGAGGTGGCGTCCTGCTCTCCCTTCCGCTTGCTCAGAGATGCCCCTCGTCCCCATTGCTCTTGCTCACTTGATCCCATAATTGGCTGCGAAGCACCCGGAAAAATGCTGATGCCTCAAATTTAAGTGGGAAAGCCATGACAATTGAAGATGGAGACCCTTGATAGACAATGCAATTACTAATTCCTTTTAATGATACTGTTTAACTATTGTTAGGCACATCTGAGTTTACAGTACAATACTGTAATTTTATAGTACAGAGCTCAATATTTGCTAAATAAAGAATCTTTATCAAAGGTACGACCGGAGGGCTTCAGCAGGAGCTAAATGGGTTCGCAGAGAGTACAGTGGCGGTGGTGATGGTGAGGGGTTCATTACCTCCATCCACGTGAGCGCTGGCCCACAGTTTATCTTGTTGTCAGCAATCGCCGAGAGGCGGGAGAGGTAAGCCATCAGCATCTGGGACACCGCCTTGGAGGGGAGAAAGAGACGGGGTCATTGGTGCAATTGGCGCTCCATCATCCCAGTTACACACAGCAGAACAACACGCGGCGCGAGAGCCACTCGGGCCTGGATTACCCTTCAGCAGCTGCATCTCCAAGCCTGTGGAAGCCAGCAATGACAGCGATTTCACGCTCAGAAACATCCCCGCTACAGTGGGTACTGCGTGTAAGCCAGCATTTTGCTCTTGCATTATTTTTTGCATGGCTTTTCCTCCATTTAATTGCACACAAAATAAGCCTGAAAAAAACTCACTATATTTAGAAAAACTTTAATTTCAAACACCGAACCCACCGGAGGACAGAACATAAAAGGAAATCATCTTAATTTCCTTCTGTTGATACAGAGTAATTAGATTAGCAGACCCAGCAATCCCAGCGACGTAATGTTTCTGAGGAGCAAAATAACATTTCGAGACATTTCGAAACAGCAGTGGTGGACACATTCCTACCCACAACATTTTCTGCTCATTCGTACAGCCATATACCTTTGGTGAAGGCACATGTGCTCACAAGGACGAACAGTGGATGGCGGTGAACTCGTCAGTATAAGAATTTTTAATTCCACCCCCTTTAATCCATCATGTGGGGCAAACTGGCCTACTGCATCTGTCACAAGAACGTGCCAGAACTGCCACACTCCATTTCCTGGGACCAAAGGGAGAAACGGACTGGTTAAGGGCACAGGGAAGCAGATGCTCTAATGAATCTGTTTACCATCAGGACGCTGCAGACAGACACGTTTCTAATAAAGAGCAAATGCGACGAGACAGTTTGATGTAATGGCGCTTCCAGCTGTTACTTTCTTTTTTGTAATTGCAAGGTTGGGCTTAATGGGTTGCAGAAGCTCATTTCTGATGAAGTGTTACCCTGGAGAAAGAGCGGACGCTGCATATGGGTTTGCTGCGTACAGAGGATGAACGAAGGAGCCCGATGAGGTTCCCCAAAGGAGAAACGCATCTCGGTGATGCCTGAAATAACAGAAGAACGCGCAGACTAATTACAGTGTAATGTATATTTCACTTCAGTTAGGTATTTCGTTCTATTGCCACTTATGTTAAGTTTACAGTTTCTGTGTTGTTCCAGCCCTGAAATACAGGTTCGTGTGCAGGCTGATGCACCTGACGCACGCTTCCCGTGTTATGTTGCTTACTCCAAAAACAAGTGCGAGAGAGAAGGGCACACGCCCCACGCTATTTATATAGCGGTGTAGCGTTCCCCACCACCAGGAATTAGGAGGTGTTTTCAGACCTCAGTAGGTGCAAGCAAAAGAAAGGAAGGAAAAAAAAACTGCGGTTACACTCAGAGCAATAAAAAGGGCTCAATTATAGCATCAGATGGCTGTCAGATTCTAGCTGGAGTCAAGTGGCACAAAAATGCAACCGTTTCAAACTCAAACGTGTATCATCGCATCCAGTACACTAAAGTGTTGATGAGCCTTTTCCAAAAAAAGCTTTGTGCATTCTGCCGGTAAGAAATTCGACTGCACCTGGGCAGCCAAGGCAATACTCGTATGGGACACTGCTGACAGCACAATGAAAGCAAAGAGATCCACACGTGAACCTCTGGAAACTGCTGAAGAAGAGTTTGGAGGACACGGCAGCTGATATCCCTCAGATTTGTGAGCCGAACAAAAACAAATTTGCAAGCTTTTGACTGTATTCATACATAGAGTGAGGAACCAAGCACAAGTAAGGCTGTCTTTCAAGTCACAGATAATGACCGATCTTTTTCGGTTCAAAAAACAAAGCACCGGTACTCCTCTAATTACCATGTGGGTGTCAGTCATTGTCAACAAACTGTTAAGCAGTACATTTTGAATTTCTGCAATGAACAAAAGATGGTATGAGATACTTATGATTTTTCACAATGTATTTTTCTTTAATGAACAAGACAAACTTCTAACGCACAGTATGGAAGCAGCGCATGAGCCGACTTACAGCGTAACTTAGTGCACCCTGGCTAATGAAATGTAGCCAGAGAATTTGGTCCGCCAGGGGCAGAAAAGAGTATCGGGAGCTTATGAGAAGTTCAGGTACACAAGAAAGGGCCACAATACTCCAAAGAGCATTTGTGGACAAAAAAAAACAAAAAAACGCTCATATACATTAACATCAGGTAATGAGTTACATGCAGGATTCTGTGAAATAAACCCAAGCATGCTGGTGATCAGCACTACATTTTGAAATAGAATTGAGTTGCTTCCATGAGGTGACTCATTATCCCTGCTGTCACAATGAATGAAACCAAGGAGGATGCGGGAGTCCGGGAGAATTAAATGCTCCACAGGATGCCGGTTAGAAAAGGTTCAGCGATGCCCCCGAGCGTCGGTGGGACTCGTTCCCGGACGACTTTCATGAGGGATAACAGCACAGTGCCCCATCAGGGCCCAGACGTGTGCTTGCATTCTAGGGTCAGCTCACTGACAAGCTTACGGAAGAGAGCGAGCGTAACTAAAGGAAAGGCAAATGCTATTTTTTCTGATGCAGATGCTAAAAATATCTTGCTCAATAAACCACTAACCTTTGATTTCGCCGCAATACCGTCAATATAAGATGTATGCTGACGACAACCTCCCGTGTTTGCCGAGTAGTTCAGTTTATTGAAAAATGGTTTGCATTATTCGTAGACAATCTGAGCTGGGGACTAAACAGCAAAGCACTAAAATAAGTACTGTAGTACTCAGAGGAGTTGCACATAAATACTGGCGAGTACAAATTAGGTTAGGGTTAGTATGAAAATGTGGGGAGACACCCCAATGCACGTAATTAGAGCAGCAAAGCTATAAAATGGGGAACGTTCTTCAACTGACCTGCTGCATTAATGACCTCCGTATCCTATACGTCTCTCAAGTTTCTCTCAAGGTAAAAGCCCCGATACTGACATGTTCTCACATTGACGTCACAAACTTTCCCAGAAGACCTGATCCACCTCCAAAAGACCAGGCTTTTACTTGATATGGCCTCTAGTCACTTTGTTCCACAAATTTCACCGATGGTCAGCGATACCCCACCAGAGACGGCTGCAAACAAAACACACAAACACACCGGCTAAGCGTGCAAAGCGGAGCTCATAAATGCACGCTTTGTCCACAGGCTGTCAGAGAAAGGAGGGGGTGTGGTGTAACCGTAAACCTGACACAAGCTTTATTACATTTACTGCCATAAAACAGGTATCAAATAAAGCAAGGCGGCAGTTACTGGATATTGACCTGATGAGTCCTAGCCTGAGACTGGCATCTTCTGCCTTCGGAAGAAAATTCCCCTTAGGAATGAGGTAGATAAACACAAGAACCGGGGGGGGACCAGAAACCAGGAAAAGTGAACGCGGGACTCAACAGGACAGAGCAAAGTGTAACAAATGAGTCCTCGAAAAGGCAGCGGGGGCGAACAAAAACCTGTTTTACCAGTCACCCCAGATTATGCTTAAAAAAATGCCTGCAAACCCAAAATAAAGAAGACTTGTGCCTTGTGTGCTAAAAGCAGTGCTCCTCACGACCTGGTGGCGCTCGGCATTGTGGGAGCCTCTGTTCGGCCCGCTCCGAGGATCCCATTACTGAGTGGTGTAATATGCAGCGCCAAGAGCCACTCAAACGTCAAAGAGGATCGGTTTTGCTCTAAAAACATAGCAGGGGGTCAAGCACTCGTCACAGAAAAACAAATGTGAAATCCTGCTACCGCACATCCAAACATGGTGAAGAGACCTGCCTGGGACTTACACAACAAGAATGCATTATGTGTTGGTAAAGCCTATATTTAAATGCTTCACTTATGCAGTGGTGGCTCAAACCACTGCAGTGCAGCTGAAGCCAGATAAGATGCTTGAGTACAAAATGACCGCGTATGGGTGCAAAATTGGAAATTTTATATATACTATATATGAGATACTGGAAAAGTAGGCCTAAAAAAGGCAAAAAGCCATCGTGCAGACACGGAAACTGGATCATACACAGGTGGAATGACGTGAAACCTTCTGCTGCGGTGTTTGGCGTCCGTTTATGTGAAAAAGATGGAGAGGTTTCACTGGTGAGTAAATGTGAGCAGAGAAAATAGCTGTGAGGGTCTCTTACACTGGGAGCAGTGGGAAGCTGACCATATGGAGGTAGGGCCAGGGCCACCTACCTCTGCCCGGTCCCTCAGGCTGTCGAATCGGGGCAGCTCTGGGAGCTGGGAGAAGCGGCGGTCATAGATACACAGGTGAAGGTGTTTGTCAAGGACACGGAAGTCTTCATAACTGCGCTTCACAATCCAGCTCCGGCCCTGCAGCACACAAGGTGAGACGGAGTGAGAAGACACAGAAGGGCAGGGAAGAGGTGAAAGCAGCTGAAAACCTGGGACATACATTTGGAAAACCTCATGCACCATATTTCTAACCATTATTTAGGGAGGTTGAGGGTAGAGTTCTTCATCCTTCTGCTGTCCAGGACTCGGATTTTATTCGTTCAGCTTGGACAAAGAACAAAAATCACATACTGCTAATGACTTGCGATGCCCACAATGTACATACAATAAAACCCGATACGCACTGAAAACATAATAAGCTGTACTTATATTAATGTGATGACTGCCGCTGACGTGATGACGCCAAGCAGCGGTGGATGAAGCTGTTTTTTCACAAACCTCTTTATTTACAGAAATGCAGGGTTTTGAAACACAACACCAACAAATCAACAGAGAGGCGACCCCAGGCGAAATATGTTTACATTTAGTTATTTAGCAGATGCTTTTCTGCAACTTAGAATAAACTGCATTTCACCAGCAGACAGTGATACAGACACAGACATGTGGTTCTCAAAGTCATTTATTCCAATGCCACCATTTTGGCAGTGCATGTTACACCAGTAGCTGCATACAGAGCTGATAAGTATTTTTGTGCTCCTAACCACTGCAGTGGGCCATAAAAACAGCAAAATTCATGTGACAGTGATAGGACTGCAGAGAGAAATATGCCAGTACAGAATAATAAAAGACAATAACAGATATTTAATGAATAAGTTGCTATGAAACAACACAGAATGTGATCTGACCCATATTTATCCCAGATGTTGTAGCTCAGTATGTAAACAGTAAGCAATATTTATGAATGTCACACAGCTAAAGTACATGAACACTGTTTCTAGACAAACAGCTCCGCCACTAGTAACAAATCTTTGGCTGGTGGAGTCCCTTTGGAAGGTTTAAAAACGTTAAATCATTTCTTATTATATTTTGTTAAATGCTATTTGGCAGTTTAAGGCCTGAGAAACATGGCAGTACAACAAGCGCGTGTTCCTAAAAATACAGTGCTTACACCTTGCAGGCCAAAGCAATATACACAGCCTGTAATGTACAGGCAATAGCTAGAAACCTGAAACGAAGCAATGGCAGATCAGGCAGAAGTGGTGTAAGGACAATTTGGCCTGGTTTCCACAGGGATAGCGCTGGTCCTAATGAAGTCTAACACCTGCGTTCAGTGGGCGGCTCAGATTCTGGTTGCTACACCCCTGCAGCCAGTTTCAAGTCCCTGTGTACTGGCGTCCAATCGTGTGAACTTCACGATGTGGACAAAACAAGACCCGCGCTCCGGCACTTAAGTCTGCTGGGCGAACAAGCGGATTAAGGCCTTTACCATCCGTGTCGAAGCCAGCGGTGCCCATAAAAATGCAGTTCCAGGGAGCACCAGCCACCATCTGGGAGATTTGGAGATTTTCGGACACGACAAAGGATGCGGGGAAGGAGATCGTGAATAAAGCAGATGGGGAGAGGAATGGGATCCAATTCGGGATGAGTAAAAGGAAGGGGGGGGGGGGGGGGCCGTACAAGACCATATGATGGCTAAAAAAAAAAAAAAAAAAAAAAAAAAATGTAAGGGTCCTGTACACTGGGAGACATTTGAGACCGACTATGTATGAAATGCTCTGTTCACTTGGGACAAAGCAATGAGCGTGTTAACAATTTTCACCTAATACTATAATAATACTAAATAATAATACCACAATTAATATCTTTTATCATATAATGCACTCACGTGTTAAAATTCTAAAACTTTTTTGTGTTTCTTGTCAACTCTACAACTGTTGCTAAGCAGCAGGAAATGTGTACATTTATCGACTTCTCTCTGCTTAAGCCACATTATAGTTTTTCTTCCACGTTATATTTAGCAGCAATTATATTAATAATGGAATGTTTTGACAGTTCCCTGAATTCAGTGCTGGAACGGCATACACTGAGAGCATCATTTGTAGAGCCGCAGAAGTGACTTGTTTTTAAAAGACATCGCCTCTGTTTTGCGCCAAAATTTCTAGGGCCTAACAAGCACTTCACACGCCTGTTTCAGCACTTCTGAATGGTTTATCCTGCAGGGAGAAGAGAGCTGCACACATGCCCACCGGATGAAAGCCCACCCTACATGTGTGCGCTAACCACCACTGTGCCCTTTAAATAAACATCAGTGCTCAAACAGGCAGCACAGCAGAAATGCAGCCAATCCGTCAAGAAAGGCCATGGGTTTGGCTCTTGGCACAAAATTTGGGAACTGGGAGGAATGCGTCAATGAAATGATCCTACACGGGTAGGTAGGGTGAGAAATTACTGGAAAGGTTTAACGGTAATCGCTGCAGCACTAAAACCCAAGTGGACCTCAGTATAGAGAAAGCAAGGAAAGACAAAAAAGTCTATGAAAAACATCTGTATTTAATAAATAATGAAATGGTACAACCACCAAACCTTTTTTTATTATTAAATACTGGCAAAAATAACCACTTTGTAGTAATGCAAGTCAGACTAAAAATGAGGCACACGGCAGTTCCTAGGAGTAAACACAGCGGTCAGGTGGGTCAAGGTTCAAGTCACACAGGGAGGGAAAGCGCACGGGGGGGGCTTGAACCAGGACTTTATCCTTCTGTGCTCGCAGCTCAGTGTCAAGTCAGTGTGCTGACTCAGAATAACAAGCCACTCCCCCCCCGAGCCAATGAGCAACATCCCCTGCAATGACCACAAAGCATCCCTTTTGGTCACCATCCAGGAGCCTCCTGCTTCCCTACTGCCCAGCTGCAAGCATCTCTTCTGGGCCAAGAAAAAGTGGATCACCTGATCAACACCCTGACAGCTCAGGTCTGGTCTCATATGGACTCACTAGAAAGGTGCTTCAGGTGTCTCCAGCCTCAAACCAAAGTCAAAGCTTAGTGGAACCAAAGTCCTCCTCATGCCTCCGAGTCTCCTGCATCATGCACCAGGCTGGTGGCTCCTCACCCTCCCATATGCCAGCACTCCTGAACAAACCACAGACATCTATGTGGTAAATGTATAACTTCAAAATGCAGGCTGAGTGAACTTCAAGGTCAACCCACCGGCACATTCTAATGCTACCAAATTCCTCAGTCATCTTTCCAGCCTGGAACGTTTGTTTTTGTAGACTTCAGGAACTGTTTTGTTTTCCTTTTCTTCACGTGGCCATTTCCAAACCCCCAAAACCAGTTCAAAGAAACAAAAAGCTTCAGTGCCTCTGGTCTGGCCAGGAAAGATTGCTCTTAAGCATCGCCAGGACTGAGCGACGGAAAAGTTGCACACGGCTCCTCACCGCCACTGCTCCTTCGTCACTAATTGGATCCATGTGACCGGGACGGGTACAACTTCTGGCCATTTTAACTCTGTTTGCCTACTTCATCCTTATTTAAAAGTCACATTTGCAGCAGTGTCACTTCATTGAGCCTCCTTTTGTACTTGCTGACCCAAAGACCTTTCTGCTTTCAGGGCGTCCAACCTTAGAACTCCTGGAAAGGCACACTGCTGCTTTTATAGAAAAGTACTGCGAATTACGCATTTTCTGTAAATCTGGGATGCGGCTGTTTAAATGTCCTAAGTCAGGCTGTCCCTCAAGGCGTTTCCAAGGTCAGGCGAAGCAGTGTGTTTGTGAAAAGAGGAGGAAATGCTTGTGGGGCACGAGCCTTCCTTTTGGAAGCTGCCTGACTGAGGACGACATATGTGCCACTATGGTACTTTCCCACTTTGCAGCTCTTATGGAAGCCAAAGATGGGTTCACTCTGGATGTAGCACCATTTCACTTGAAAAGTGGGAGGCAACCAGAGCACATGGTGGAAACCTGCTAAGCTGCTGTACCTATGTCTTATAAATTATCCTCTTCCATCAGGGCAGTGTTTCCTAGTCTTTGCCGGAAGTTGCATTCCCCCCCCAAGATAAAGGAGCCTGGAAATCACTCCAAAATGGTATTGCGACTAAAACTTTTACCCTGATACTGTAACCAATTTTACTTGAAAAGATTTTAACCCTGCTGTGTACCAGAAATCATTCCAGCATTGCTTGAAACACAGTTGCACCTTACAAAAATCCAAAGCCAAATCATTTGAGTTATACACTCTTTCCCCTGAGAAATTTGTTGTCAGTCTGACTTTATTACTTTAACGTTTCATTTTCCCTTCAACAACCAAGCTGACAAATTTATGGAAGTTACCCAGTTACCCCTACCTGCCTATAATTGTGTTACCGCTTTGTGTTATTTGTTCAGTATTAGCATCATTTCACCTTGGCATCTGCATAATACTGGCTTAACACACTTGAAGGCTCATCTTTAACGTGCTGCAACGCGGAGAAGTTGCAGGAACTCACTTGGCATTCAAGTCGGCTGCAGTCTGCCTTGTAGGAGAATATGAACTAAAATTGAAATATATTTTTACTCCACAGACATCAGGATTCACTGGCTCCACCGTGAGAAGCGTCACAAAAAAATACCATCAGCAACTGGAATTAACACGTGCAGAAATCATGACGGATGCTGGGGATGAAGGATGTCGCTGAACGACAGAGAGAGAGAGCATCTACTGCCATACCTGACAGCTGATCTGTACCAGGTACACCAGCTCCTTCGTCTCCAGGCCATTGCGAGTTGGCTCGCTCTGCTCTTCTGCCAATGCCAGCTGAAGGAAGGGAAAGAGCATGAACGCGTTAAGAGTGCAGCAAGAGGAACACTTACCACCACGTTCACCAAAACGATTCTCTGGTCTTGCAGGAAGTGATAAGACAAAGGGAGAAAAGAAACGCAAACCATGCGAGAGAGATGATGTTGCAGGCAGAACAATGAGAAAGAATTTTCTAGTCAAGGCTAGTCAAGGCTTATCCATGTGTGACTTCACGATTTTCTCTTGGGGTTTACTGAAGCCCAAGCGGGAGACCAATTCAGTGACTACCCTGAGTTAGCATCTCTAGCCATCACACACGTCAGCGAAAAAATGCTGAAAACACAAAATTTTCGGTCATTTCATTTGCATTTATCCAGAAGAGTCAATTCCAGGTTAAAAAGTAACAGCTTAATCAAAACTGGTCAGTCTGTGACATTCCAGTAAGCCTTTCCTTTTTTACCCTCTATTACTGTCAAGTGTCTTTTAATACAATTTTTTTTCCTGAAAATATGGATATGAATGAGTATCCAGTTGCTACCCGTCGCTGACTAATGCACATTTAATAATAGTGCGCAACTGTGAGGTATAGGTTGCGTGATTTGTCTATTGTTAGGGCAGTCTACATGGTTACCATGGCAACGCCACTAGTGGAACTAGCTCCACCCACTGTCCCCTTCACCCCATAAGGAAACTGCTTTTCATTTCACCGGGATGCCTGGAGCTCCTCCAGAAAACCACAGTGATGCCTTGGAACCAGCTGATGACAACGCGTGATGGACAATGTACGCAATTACTGATATGATTTGGGGGGGGCAGTCCTCTAGAAGACGAACACGAGACTTCAAGGAACACAAGACTTAAATCTCTTGGATGAACCTTTTCATGAAAAATCAAGAGAACAGACAAGCTGGTTTAAGGCCACAATGGAGCTTTTTCTTTACTGGAATCAGGGCAATAATGGGGTGGACAATGGTGATCTGAAGCGCTCGACCTGGATAGTTTGACACCATCAAAGCCATCAGCTTGCTCCAAGGCACCACGCTAATGAACAAGTACAACAGCATGTGGGGATCAAATTTTTGTAGAAAACCTTCACATTGATATTAATACTCCGATTCATACAGCTGCAGCAATGAGTGAGTCAAACGTGGCTCCGTTGGTGGTTCACCAACAATCTGGTTTGTGTCTTCACCTTTTGACTGTTTCCTTTCCTCAATGTATTACCAAGCACTTAAAATTGACACACTAAATTAATCAGAGCCAAAGAGGACATTTTGGCAGTGTTTTCAATAAACACCAGGGCTCTATTTAGCTCCAGGGTACGTAGCACACCAAGTGAAGCCACAGGAAAAAGCAATATTGTGCACAAAGCATTAGCCTTATAAACTTGAGAAGCACCAACCATGACTGTGAGTACTGGGCAGAGCAAATTTCGATGCCAGGACCGAGCATATATCTCTACGTCACCAAGCCATGTTTTATTGTGTAAGTGCTGTTATATGCTGGAGGCCCTTCTTGTGGATCTTCAAAAATTAATGAAACTCCAAAGACTGAGCAAAAATAATCCTTCCATATATTCACTACTCAGACATAAAAGGTATTTATTCCACGTCTTAGTGATGAAGCGTTTCTATGCTGATCACAGAAGTCACAACCTGCAAATCTCCATGTACCTCTACAGCAGGAAAAAAAAAATGATCGACTGCACCACAGTCCGCTAAACTCAACTGGGCCTACCGGTTGCTGTGGTTGGGACAAACAAAGCAAGTGTTGCGGATTTTTGCTCCCAGCTGCAACCAAGTTGGCGTTGGCCTACATGTTAAACAGAGAGAGACCTGCAGATGTGCACCAGAACAGACTGACGGCAGGGAGGCAGCAAATAGAACCAGGCTGCAGTTTGAAAAAATAACAAGACTCAGCACAGGCAACACACCCATGTTGGCCTAGCCACCATTAGTTGGGTTTGTTAAGAAAATGGCACCAATGGGGAACTATGCTGCCATAATCACTGCTCTGTTTATGACACAGTGCAGCTCCTCTAGAAACATGGTAATACGAGAACAAATGACCTACTTCTTTGCTGCAGTCCATAAACAGAGAGAACGGAGCTCCTGGATTCACATGTCCTCCAGCAGCATCTACACAGGGTTATTTCTGGGAGCCCAAAAGCAATAAAAAACAAAACAAATAAAAATGAGCTACTAAACTGAAAATGAGCACATCTGCAAAGGGAACATAACTCTAATCTCCACTAACTAGACCCGAACAAACCTGTCAAGCCATTTATTATATATTCATGTCACCTCTCCCTCCCCCCCCCCCCCCCCACACACACACACACACACACACACACACAGTGACACCTGGAGTCAGTGACAACTTCCCAGTGACGCAGTCCAATCCTGTACATCTTTTGTTCAAACTGAAGGCTGAAGCAAAACAATGCAGTGCTGAACCTGCACTTTGAACCTTTGCCCAGCATATTCTGTGCAGAAGTAAATTGCCGAAAGAACGCATGAATGCTGTGCCACGCTGATGGCTTGGCAGTTACACACCCGGCCGTGAAAGATGGGTTTTCAAAGGAACCTAAACAATGCAGGGGTCAAAGTTGAACCCTTCAGTGGCCCTTTGGAGCTGTGCTGTCCCCTATAATTCTCACCTCTGGCGGGGCAGCGGTCTTCACGCACCACTTGGCAGCACATGAGGATCACATTTCAGTTGCATTCTCCCCTTGCCACGCTCATGGCAGCAGTGAGCAAGCAAGAGCGCAAGTGTACGCAAGCCCTCAAGATCAATACTCACATAAGTGGTGTCTGCGTCTCCTTGTTAGTGTGTGCCCGGCAGCCTTTGTTCACCCCAGGATGCCCGATCCAGGCTGGGGGGCCGAGCAAGTGGCTCTACTGAATGCCCGAACCCTCCTCCTCCTCCTCCTCCTCCTTTTCCGGCTACTGCTGCTCCTCCCCCTTCAGGCCACACGCCCAGTGCCAACTCTCTCCATCTCGCTGCATGTGTCTATGTGTGTTTGTGCTCCACGTTGGGGGGTTTTCTCAACAGCAGCTTCCCAGCCACCGATCCCCTCCCAACAAAGCTGGCTGACAGACCGCAGAAGCCAGCCGTCCGTTCAGCTCCCCGCCTCACTCGCTTTCCCCTTGGCCCTGCCTCCATTGTGGCTCCGCCTCCACAGCAGAACCATGCTGAGCAAAGTCCCACCCACTGCTGGGTTCCAAACATGTGAGTTGCTGCTTGGTGTGAAGTGCATTTCAATCTCATTTTCCAGCAACTTGCTAAAGAAGCTCTCCGTGTGAGAGTCTTGCTTTCCCTCCCTGCCCACCAGAGCTCCATTTCTTTCATCCTATTACCTTTGTATTATACACTGGGAGGGAGATGATGGCGGAGGAGTACAGTCAATCCTTTTCCAATACCTTGCCCGGCTTCTTGCAGATATCTTCTACACCTTATTCACAAAGAAGTGCATACAATTCAGAAAGAGAAATCATATCCTGCAAGGACCAGCCCAGACCCCCCTGTACCCCCAAAACACACACAGTTGGACAGCTGAATCCCATGAGTCTCAAAACCAGCACTCAGAAAAGCTATGAATGACGTTAAACTATGTGACCTGCCATTGCTCTACCAACACCTCCTTCTGCTGATGACATGTTTGGATTTGCTTAGAATTTATTTGGTCTACCTAACATTTGGTTATTTTTTTTATTTATTTTTTGGGAGAAACTCAAAAGAAGTGGTCATGATTTTTCCCTCGTAATTTTTTACTCACCATGAATGAGTGGCAAGAACAGCGAAATTAAAACAAAGTAAAGTGAATATCGATACTGTGAAGAAAAAGCACCTCAGCTCAGAAGAGGCCAAATGTCCTATGTTGACAGAACAAGGTCGGTCACCCGGACGCCCTCAAAGCAAACCCCGACACAGGAGGAGCTCCCGAGTCCTGCAGCCCACATTCACAGATGTGACCATCGGAGGCACAAGAAAAGGCCGACAAAAGTAGCTGGTGATGTCACTTCAACAACGGAAGTAAAGAGAGTCTGAATCTCCCTGGTGTTCTTCTCCAATACGACAGAACGATAGTACGGCAGCTTCCCGAGCCTATTTCCCCCAAAGCAGGCCGTGATGTCGAAGAGCCTCAAGATGGACGCATGTAGAGGGAACTTCGGCAGTGGACAACTGAGCACAAGGGGTGTCCCTGTGCAAGCTGGAGACCTCCCCAATAGTACAGTGTACATGACATCATCCATGGCATTACTCATGGGACGTATTGAGATTCGGGGGCCAGAGGAAACAAAGGCTCACACAGATGGCACGAGTTGCTGAAGACCAACACCTTTCCTCAGTGTCCACTAAGGTCTGGTTAGAGTCAGTTAAGGCACAGTTTGGCATGACATTATTTTTAAGACCAAGTGTCCAGTGGCAAACACATTTAAGGACATGCATAGGTTAGTGCATGCTTGTAAACTAAATTAATAATTTAGATTTGTTCTGGAGGCTACTTTTGATGTGCATCTTCATAATAACACAGTCAAATAAAACCCATGGCATTTCTGTAGGAGAACAAATTTGGGCAAATAAGAAATTAACATTCACACTAGTGAAGCGATGACAATGCTCCAGGTAATTCCAAGGAGACTCTGAACATGAGGCAGTATTAATTTTGAAATTAAAATTCAGTTTTGGCCAATACATCTGTCAACCGGACAAGATTGCTGACCATGTAAAAACATTTATATGCACACATCCCATTGTAAATTGATCGGATTTTATTTGACCCGAAAGAGTAAGGCAACATAGATGTTCGCAAAATGTGAAGATGAGAAAATTGCTTATCTGCACGGAAATTTCAAACCATCTGTACAGGCCATCCCTTGCAGAGGTGCAGTTGTACATGTTCTCAGTCATGAAAGGGGAAGTTATTCTGCTCATTTTGGGATGCACTTAATAAATTTAATGTGAATTTCAGGATGAAAACAGGGTCAGCAGACAATATAAAGGTGGTGAAGGAAACCCGAGTCCCCTAAATCTAGAATACAGGCAGTTTTTACTTCTGTTCCAGCAACTCGGGCAACACTGGCAACTGCAGTGTCCACGTAATCGGAAACAATCGAGCAAGAATTTTTAGGAAGTGGCGGCAGCAAAGCCCTGGAAGGTGGAATTGTTCTTTAGCGTTGCCATTACACTGGACAAGCATAACCCACAAGGGGTTTCCTCAAGGTCTGTGCCAAGAACATAGAAAAACAAGAACAAAATCTGCAGCTGGCCCACATGCAACTACGGATTTCTACAACCGTGGCCGTGAGCTCCAAAGATGTTCATGGGATGAGATGGAGGGTGCGACGCCAGTGCAAAAGCCACCCGATGAATGGATGAATTAATGAATGTCACACAGGGGGGCTGGGTCTTATGCCTAGGATCATGAGGGAACCCCACCCAACCAGTGGCTACAAATATCATAACATCATAATCCTGCCGTGACCCAGTTTGTAAGTCGGGGTGGGAACGATTATTGGTGAGCTGCACCCGGGGGCTCAGGTTTCCACGAATAACAGGGGGTGGGGTCACTCTGAAACTTGGGCAAAAAAAACAGAGGTGCTACATATCTAAGGGGCAATAAATACCGTCATAAAAGATTGGTGGCAGTTTTTCCTCACAGTGTGAACTCCATGGACATCTGCAGGAGCCCATGGTAGAGATGTGCAGCGCTACTGGGACAGCCTCACACGCACATCCTCTTCACATTCCACATGGATTCTGGGCCCGAAGAGTAATCTGCCGTCTGAAACGCATTAAAACCCGGCCCACGTGGCAAAGCTGCAGCACATCAATTCAGGAAGGGAACGTCCAGTTTAATGGCACGGCCCAGTAAAACGGTGTATTCAGAAGCAAGATATACACAGAGTGAGATTTGCTTGAAGTCATAAAATGGCATTAAGGCATTAAGTAGGAAGTTAAAAAAAAAAAAAAAAACATAAAAACAAACAGCAGGCAGTTGGCTGCATTGCAATGCAACGCACAGATCTGTTGCCAAACAGTCTGGAGGGAACGCATCTCCCGCACACCTTTGACAAAGCACACACAAACACACAGATATCCTCGCATCCAAAGACACACACGGGCACCTCAGCAAAGGAGCAACACCTGAAGTAATGTTTACAGTACGTGACCAGTAGCGGTTAAACCTGTGAATGCAGCAGTACTGCAGATATGAGGGACAGATGCGGGTGCCGCACCCATACAGAAGAGGACTATGCGGTGACTTTGGGAACCGGGCAGAGATGAATACAGAATGTGAGCGATCGATGGCTTCTACACAGCAGGTAAGTCGCGACTTGTTAGAGAAGACGACATGCAGCACCGGCACAGCAAGGAAGAAGTTGACAGCCGCTGTGAGCACCAATTTTCAACAAGCTGACAGAATTTAAATATTCTGTAAGATAATTAAATGTTTCACTGGGCCATGTCCTGCGATAAAGGAACTGCTCGTGGCATAGGCATATTCTGCAATACTGTACTTATGGTTCAGTGAAACCTATGAATTGTATCTACAGCCCTAAGAAGTTCACATCAAATAAAATATTGTAACCTCCACAAGCAGCCCAAATGCTGGGACTTGTATTTTCCAAAGTATAAATATGAACATTGAGGAAAAAATTGAGCAGGGGTACCAGAAAGCGAACGATCGTATTACCTGTTTTAAGGAAAGCAAAGAAAAATTCAATAATTTAAAAAAAAAAAAAAAAAAACTAAAAAAAAATCTATAGCTACCTAAATATCTAATTACAAAAAAGAAATGTCATATCAAAAAGCCTATTGATTTTCTATGGAAGGCACACTGTAGATACTGCCTACAAGAAGCTATTACATTTAGAAGGCTGGAGGTAAACAAACAATAGAGCAAACCCAATTACAATGCTGTCTTTCGTCTCTCGCAAATGTGATCACGCGGTAATGGGTGGGCTGGGTGTCGGGGACAGGGCCATTCATCTCTTCAAGGCAAGGCGGCGGGGGAGAGACTAACTGCATTCTAGCCAACAGTTTCTGAGTGAGGTGGTCCAGTGGAAAGAGGTGCTACGAAATCTGCCAGTTGCAGGTTCTTGTGTTTTTGCTTTCACAGTGATGGTTTAGAGCCCATTTTCAGAGTAGCCTTAGGGAGAGGGACCCCCCGTCCCCCCAGGAGCAGAGTTCTGCAGGACCGTAGCAGGAGAGATTCCTGGCCCAGTCCTCTGTTCCCTTCCCCCTCACCAGATCACCAAAGCCAAGAAGTCCACGAGGAGCTCTAGGAGCGCCAGGGTGCCGATCGGGTGCACGACAGAAAGGAAATGGAGCTGCCTGTAAGCAATGAGCCCCATTAATGAAATACCTGCCCACAACCCCAGCACCCACAAATCAGCACTGCTATCCTTTACCGGTCTGGCAGCACATTCCTGAACTTCCCCTCTCACACACGCTTGGAGATGAGGACAGTTCCATTATCAGGGGGGGCACAGAAAGAGAGAGAGCCAACTGGAGCAACTGCAGCCCTGCTGTGTCTGTGTGGGACATCTTGCCCTTCTGATGGAAACACAAAATCTTGAAGGGCTTTGAACTGCTGACTTCAATATTTACCATAAACATATGTATTTATTTGGGGCTTTTCTCTAAAGCAACTTACAATACAACTACCTACAATGATTTACCCATACTCTAGGGTAATTTTACTGAAGTAATTCAAAGCAAGTACCTTGTTTCTTCAGCCAGGGGTGGGATTCAAACCTGTGTATTACTGCAGATCTAACCACTGCGTGACCAGCTGCCCTCGGTCCTTACACGGAGCCAGAGTACAAACCTATCTTCCAGACACTGCTGAGTCACTCTATCCTTCAAGGAGACATAAAAAACAAACGTAAAATTTGAAGCTGCAAGAAATAGTGGGTGTCCTCCTCTGTTTAGGCCACTCTGATGATTCCAGGAGACACACCGGCAGATGCATTGGCGACAGATGTCAGTTTAAGCTTTAGAGAGGAAATATTGTTGGCCTGATGATCACACACGTGAGCATGCGCGCACACACAGCCCCAGGAGGGTGGACACAAGGGAATGCAAGTATCTGTGTGGGCAGTAAATCAGACATTTGAGCAAAATGGTCAGCTGACCCACGGAAGGGGGGTGGGGGTGATACGTCCTTCTAACCCTGGTTTGACACAAGAGCTATATAGGTAGGATGGATACACACACAGATCCAAACAACCAAGGAGATGAAAAACATTTGTTCCCTATTATTTGTCTTCCCGATCCAGGTTTTCCATTACCTGATCCTCATTTATTAATTGGTCCAGATTTATTTAACACATCTGTGACACTCAGTCCAACACATTTGTATTAAATGGATGGACGTATGACAGTCTGAAATGCACTGCATTGCGGGAGCTGCACACTTGTGCTTCACACTCTCAGCTGTGCTCTGTGGTCTGTCCTGCACCACAGGGCTTTAATATTCTAATTACTCATCTATTTAAATACAGCATATTGCTTTTTCAAGTCAACCCCCCCCCCCCCACACACACACACAAAGTAACCTTGCTTTATAAAATATAATTAATAGAATGAAATATGTAATCATTCTATTTTACTACATTGCACAACTTTTTCCGTAAGACAACAGCTATGATTATAGTGCATTTGAAATGAATTGCAATTTTTTCCCAAGCGAAATATAATGAAATAAGTTATTTTATTATGTGGCGTTTCAATATGAATTAAAACCAGATAGTGGGGGATTAGTTCATCCAGAATCAGAATTTAGGTGAACAACAAAAAATAGCGTTGATGTCCTCAAAACAAATGGCAGTATTAAGGTCTGATGTACTCCAGTGGTCTGCCAGGCTTTGTCCAGAGATGAGAGGTGTGTGAATGAACATATAGAACTGTCACACTGTTGGGGGGGGCTCACCCTCTTTCAATTTCACAGGCCAAGTCCTCTCTGTGAACATCCCAGTGCAACCAGCTGAGGCCCTTCATGTCTTTTATTAACCAATTTGTCACAAAAGAGCTTGATTGATGAAGCAAATGAATACATGCATGCATAAAGACACACACACACACACACACACACACACACACACACACACACACACACGGGCTGCTGTAGAACCAGCAATCCGGTCTGTTATCCATGTCTTTACTTGGTCCTTTTACAAACATAAAAAGTCTCCTGCATGTTATTCCATGTGTGATTCATGGTACTGAACGGAGTTTTCAGTGATTCATCGTGAATCATCTCTGCCCGCAAGAATGGAGAGAGAATCCCGGGTCTTGTGATTTGAATACCGTTTTCATTATTGTCTTGCGTATGGGCTGTCCAGGAAAATATCCCTGCCTTCAGCTACCTTGGGGAACACCACAATTGCCTCCTTTTTCTATTTTGTCCTCTACCAGTTACACTTTAAAATACACGACAAATACTAGTACGGGCAAATGTATGTCTCCTTCCGCTTGGAGAGAAGCAAAATCATTTCTGTCCAAACCTTTATATATCCAGCCATGTATCAAGAATGCTGTGCCCGTGGAGATAGCAGTACATGGTTGTGCAGGTGTCCCTAAACTGGACCCTCAGGACTACGCTTGTCCTTTATTTCTGGGTTACTTGCATCTTGAGATCAGATATCAGGCTTCTCTGGTATCACGGCACATCCAACAAGGCCATTTAATCTCTGCCAATCATGGCTCTCCACCACGGGGTTTACGACTGATGTCGCTCCACGCGGCCGGTTAAAAGGTCACTTCATATCCAAATGTGTGCGTATAATTCAAACCCATGTACGCGTGAAGCAAAAAAGCAAGGAGCAATTCTTCAGCATACAGCTCAGTTCTTCAGCAGCCACTCTGATTCTAAGCCACACTTTACTGCTCTGAGATGCCCAATGTCAAAAGACATATAACGGTAGAATTAAGCCACTGTTTACTTTTCGGTCATAAATCAAATGGGGAAAAAAGTTGCAGCAAAAGAGTCATTTCCGGCTGCTGTCTCATCCGCGGCAGATGGTGCAGATCAGCTGAGTAATATTGGCCCTAAAAATAAATAACCAACTGCTGCAAAAAGGGCCGGAGATTCCAAGCCTGGTTTGTCTTTAAGAGCACCGTGGGCTGCAGGAGAGGCATCTGACTGGATTGTGTTGCACAAATAAAGCGGAAATGAGAGGGCTTTGTGGCTTCAGCTTAATGTTACCGGAATGAAATGACAGCTCCAGCAGAGCAAGAAAACCTGAGCATCTGCAACTCCTCCACAGATCGCCTAAATTGTCCATGTAGAGGCAAAGAGGGAGCGTGCAATTTGTTTGTCCACAGACTTTCTGGATCCAAGCACAATAAAAACAACAATAAAACACAAATGAAAATGACTTAATTCACAGATCTGAAAGGCAAACGCAGCTTTGCAGACGTGGCCATTCAGCGTGCTGTCTCATCCAGCAGCTCTGCAACCATGCAGCTGTGCCCCTGGGGTCCAGTGAGCACCCCAGTGTCTTTGAGTCCATGCTCTGTTAAGAGAGAGTAAAAGTGATGGGAAGCGTCCTGATGAGGGATCTCTTCTGGTTATCCTGCAGTTACAGACTACAAAGCTGTACAAAAAAAAAAAAAAAAAAAAGCTTGAATATGACACAGACCCCCGCCCCCCCCCGCCTTCCTGCCAGAATGGGAAAAGCACTTGACTTTTTCCAGAAGGTTGCAGAAAGGACAGAAAGAGGCTTCCAGACTGTGATGTGGAGTGGGAGGTGACCTGGGTGGTGGTGGGGGTGAAGATTTGAACGTAGTCGGCTGAGCTTCAGCAACAGAAATTGGTTACTGGAATAGGACAAAGTAGGTGGACAATGGGCCAAAGTGCAATGCTCCACTTCTCTGGAGGAATGGAAGTCCAGGGATTCAAACAATGGATGACATCACTTCATCACTTGGATACTCATGTAAGTCAGAGAAGAACAATGCAATCTTTACACTCACTGCCGCATTCAAAAGGGACTGAAGCCAAGGGGAAGCTGTATGGCAAAGCTGACTGTGTGGAGCCTGAGACAGAGACGCGTTATTTCCCGTAGGAGCCATCACCCATTACCATTACCCATCAGCGCCTTGCCGAGCGCACCGATGTAGCGATCTCAATGGGGGGCTCAAAAGAAAGCTATGACCAGAGGCCAGCTTAGATGCTTGTACAGACCACAAATGTTAGCTGTTAGGTATAGACCGTCCAGCATGGATGTCATTCATTGTGGTACCAGGGTGCTCCTAGGATGGTGGTGCTGCACAGCCCGGTGGGGGCAGGGCTCAACCACTAACAACGCTGGGGCTTTGCTGTGATGAATGTCTGTGTATGGCAAAGCGCCACTGCCTTTTCTCAACCAATGACAGGAAGAATTCCCTGAGGGCCTAGACGTATGCACCACCACAGTACACAAGACAGAGCAAATGATGGGATGCAGCCCCCCCACACACAGACAAATTTTACAAGATAATTTACTAATTAAAATGTGTTACATTTGTAACACTTTATTTTGATAGACTTTCTCAATATTTTAATATAAAGATATAACTGTAAATATTTTTTAAAAATACTGGCATCCCCCACTCACAAATCTAAGGTGTGTCTGGAAATTGGCATTGAACGTGAAATCTTATAAGTCAGAGATTTTTGAAAATTCCTCTGCGCTCGACTTCTTACTTGTCAACATAAAGAAAAATTGCCTTATATTTGGCTGCAACTTGACAGAGGATTAAGTAATTTCACGTGTATACGCAAAAACTCGTAAGTCAAACATTCCTATCTTGATTGATACTAAATTAAATATTTTTCATATTTTCCTTAATTTACTGCAAACTTGTGGATCAGACTTAGGTCCCAGAACGATTCCACCTGACCACCGATGGAAGGAATAAGCAGATTACCCGTCCCAGCGAGGTGGACAACCATTAGCATGGAAGGTGAGTTCCAGAGGGACGGAATTACTCTGTCGTTGCTGTACGGAGCTCTAGGTAGCGTAATGGTTAAAACCACCATCTTGCCATCAAAAGAAAGTTTCATATCAACTTCTGCTGCAGGAAGCAAAGTATTTACCCTGAATTTAAACAGCCAAAATTTACCCTGATGTATAAATGGGTAAACTGAAAGAAGCTTAGATTACAAACCAAACCTTGTGAAGAAAGGTGTCGGCTAAATAAAGAATGTAGGCATCTTGATCTCCCCCATGAGCCCCCAGGTTAAGTGTAAGTGACAGATCTCTCTTTCTCTCACTCACACACACACAGAGCATCCCAGCAGTTCCCAGTGGGGCTCCAATGTCTCAGCCCTGCATGGAACACAATTATCCAGGTGATTTGTTTCCTGGTTCCTTGGTCACCTCTTAAAACTTTCCCTGTGATTCGGCGGCAAAGTTTCGATTATCATGGTCACCGAAAGGTGCAGCAGAGTTGTCTTTCATCAGCTGTGAGGAACATCTCCAAAAATCAAACACGAGGGGCTGAAGTGTCTATCTGCTGTGCGTGGAGTGCAAGACTCTGCAAATAAACCCCAATGGCTGCCTCCCAAACAACAGGGGAGCCAACGCGTGCAGTCAAACAGTTCGAAAGGAATCCTGCACTTACATTCTTGTCAGAGCAGCTAAATCTAGCATTCAATTTTGTGCCGAAATAAATCTAGGGAAATCTTTTGTTGTTTGTTTGTTAGGGAACACAATAGAAAGAGAATAATTCATGCTATGCTGTCCTGAGGGGGTCCAGGTTTTTTGAGCACTGAAAAAGGAACTGCTGCCCTCTTCTGGTCCTGAGGGGGAGAGACAGCAGGTTCGGGCGTGAAGGTTCGCCAGGTGGACACCATAATGAATGTTCCCACACGTTCACCTGGATGCTTAGTGTGGCCTGAACTGCAGCCTTCACTCATGTGAATAAATTATCAAACAGCCTATGTTTGCAACCACAGACAATCCCTTTAATATAGGAGTCAGTACACCGATTGACAAATTCAAACTTTTTTATCTTTTGGGGGGGAGGGGAGCAGATGGACAGGTAATTTTCTAAACTGCATGCCCTGAGTTAAAAGAAATTAAATCCAAATGTGGCATCGACACCTGTCTTTTCAAACTTGTTTTAAATAAAACAAAAAAAAAAAAACAACACTGAAAACATGTTATATATCAAAGCCAAAGGCAAACATGTTCTTTCATTAAGTTAAATATGCAGAAAAGGAAAGACATTAAAAATACTCTGACGTAAAAAATATTTTAAACATGGATTCTGGGATTTCTTTAATAAGATTTCAATAGTAATCTGCTAGCATATTTGGTGATTCTTTTCTCTATGGCAGAAATAACTTGGGAGGAACGTGGGGAAAGATTCCATCAAGTTAGGCAGAAATATATTCATATGGGAAAGTAAAAAATGTGAAAATTACTGTTTTTCTACTTTTTTTTTCCCAGGAGAAGCCAGGTTGTTCACTGCTCCATGTTTGGAGTCATGGAGGGAACAGGAATTTTCACAACTAGATTCCCTTCCTGACATCAACCATCACCATTTACCCTTGTTCCCCCCACCCCACCCCACCCCACACACACACACACACACACACACACACACACACACACACACTTTTCCATACAAGGAAACACCCAAAAAGCTAAAGAACATTTTTAAAGCTATTTAAGAGAGATATTCATTCAGCTTTTGTACTATCAATTTACTGTGATCACAGCTATCAATATAAACAATTTAGGTTCATTTGGGTGGCTAAAATGACCTTCCAGCATGCATAGCAGCCATATTTCAGAGGCCATCACACCAAGGGAATCTGAACAATAACTCTGCAATTGCAAAGAATATCAGACATCCATCTTCAGGCAGCAGGAAACTCAAGCCTCCAAACACAGTTAAAAAAACAGCCATGTTCAACAGAAAAGGAATAACAACTTGCATAAATTGGTGTTGAAATAGAATTCGGTGCTGCTCACTCAATTCTATTTCAACAACTTGCACTGCTTTTCTAGAACATCTCAAGTTTTTACAGCAGATGCCCCTACACACACCTTTACAGCATTGGCTGAGGTGCATACAATCGTACTGTATGTACAGTCCACAGCTCCACTACCTACTTCTGAGCATTCAGAAAGCGTTAGAAAATACCGTAGTACAATACATTCAGGAGCAGTCATACCAGAGTACAAGCTTTTTGATTTACTAGAATTCAATTTTAGGCATGTCATTTAATAGCCCTATTTTAGTTTACAAGGCATTTCGCCATCATTCCATCCATTATTGAAAACCGCTTATCCTGAGCAGGGTTGCAGCATCCAGAGCCTCGCCTGCAATGACTGGGAACAAGGCTATGGCAAACCCCTGGATGCCAATTCATCACAGGCTGACACCACGCATGGCAATTTAGCCACCGACTAACCTGAAATGCATGCCTTTGGACTGAGAGTAAAACAGAGCACCAGAAGGAAACCCATGCAGATACAAACTCCACAGAAAGTGAGAAGGATTCAAACCCAGAACCAAACAGCCCAGGAGCTGTGATGCAGCAGCCCCTCTCCCGACTGTGCTGCCCTTCAACGTACCATAGGTACCATATTGTTGCCGGTGGCTTTACACATTTCAAGCATTTTCAAATTCACAGTAATTTACCATCTGAATTTGCATGTAACAAAACTTCTCCTGATAAAAAAAACAACAAACATCTGACCACATGACAATCATTTTTGTCACAAAAAACCATGTGTTGTACTGATCAGGGCCATGCTGAGAAATACCGCCTCTCCAGCAGCCTATGTTTAGCGCTCAGCATCCTCTGACACAGCAGACACTGTACCACTGAGGTGACAAGCGGGTTGCAGGTTCAACGTTGATGAAAGGTGTAGACTCTAAGCCCCGGTTAACCAAAGCTGGAAAGCAGAGTGCACATTTGGAGAACGCTGCAGGAGAGGAGCACTTTGCCGGGACATAGAACACAAACTGGTTGTTACTGCTGACAGCCATGCGTACAGCAGGCTGCCAACGTGAGGCCACCGAGCTGTAAAGGTCTCGGCTGCCTCATTTTCGGGCTCTGCGGTCCTGGTCAGCGCACCTTTCTACCCCACCAGCTGACAGTTTACTCATGGCATTAAATCACAGCCATGTCATGTTCAGTTCAGGGCTTTCACACATTTCCCCTCAAAACAAATCTGGTTCAGCGGAGGCCAGGGGTCTCTGCAATCGCAACGCAGCTGTTTTGGAAACGTGGGACACGTGAGCTGCACTCATGAGCCACGGTGGAGTGCAACTGATGCGCACGGATAATATTTCCTGGGCTCTGCGCTATTCTGTACTACGGCTTTTAGCAAAAGCTGATTTAATTCTGTTCCCTGGAGCATGCAAACATAATCACAGCCTTGACTGTCTTTGGGGGCGAGCTGTCACTTTTTAAACAGGGATATTTACTGTCATTTTGTGCTCCACAGCAGCAGCTGCTTTGTGTCGCCACGTACAAGAGGCCCTGCACATCTCCCCAGGCAAAGACAGCACAAGGGTCAGCGACTGCAGCCATCATACCTGTACTGAAGACGCAGCTCCAGATCAGAAATAAGCAGACAGAGACAGACAGAAAAGGGCGACTGGGGCTCTTCTGCTGAGGGATGCTGCTGATTTTGTGGTAAATGTTAGGGTCAGGGCTGCATGGCCAGTGCTCATGCACTGAACAGACATCATGCCTACAATGGATACAATATATATCAGTAAAATATATGTTACTGTAGGAACAGAGATTACTGGCCTTCCTTAAAGGTGCAATAGCAGAGCCCCTGAGAATGTTTGGGAAATTCCCGCAAATTAGCAGTTTACCTTCTATTACTTCGAATTGACCTGTCCCAGACAAAAGCTTCCTAAATTATGGCATCCGTGCCATTGCTCTTCAGATCAAATTCTCACTCTATATCTCATTGAGTAGCTGTATTCAAGGTGTTAAAAGTTATCCCTGATCATTTCTGCATTGAGATTCAGCTCAAAGCAAAAGCTAATTGCAACTTGTTCAGCCAAAGTGCTTCTTCACGCAGAAGACGGGAGTTAAGGTTTATTTTAACTAAGGAACAATTCCGGTGCAGCTGAAAAGCAAAACAGCCAGAGGGTGGGTGTGTATGTGTGGGGGGGTGGCCTCTCATTTGCAGAAGCACGGCAATTACACCGATGGCCCAATCAACCCGCGTTCCAGCTGGGCTTCTCGGTCCACGGCACAAGAACAAACACTTGGAATGTGTTGGAAAATCCCGAGCGTACGGTCTTACAAATGGAACAAGTGATGTTATCCTGAGGTCCGGTCAATAAATTCATCCGCAGAAATCATAAAACAGAACACAAACTGCACTTTATACAAATCTGGTATAAACATATATAGGAATGACCAAATGCACAGCCGACCAGGCCCTTACCTGGATGGTCCCAAAGTCGACGTTTTCATAGTGGAAATGGGCGCACTCTGCCAGCTTGGGAAAGTGGCCCTTGGTGAAGGACAGCCTGGAAAGCAAGGCACTCTCATCAGCACACTGCATTATTGGCTAACGGCAAATGAAGGAGGTGAGCCAGGGGCCGTATCGCAGCCATTGACTGCACCATGCCTGGGGGTGGGTCCTGAGCACTTACTTCTTGACGTTCTTGACCTTCATGCTGGCAGTGCTGCTGCAGGATCGCAGGAGGGGCTCGCTGCTCAGTTCGGGGACCTCGGCACTCCGCGCCTGTCCAAGCAGACAGCACCGATCAACCTCTAAAGCACAAAGACCTGTAAACCCCTCCCAGTCCGATGCATCTGGCCCACCCCTCCCTCCCAGCCAGGAAGAGGAAAACAAGGAGTGCAAATCTAGCCCTCCTCTGGCCTCCTTGTCAGTCTTTCTGGTGCTGTGGGATGAGTCCAGGCTGGGACCCAAGTTAAGGAGAGAAGGGTGAGGTGACACTCACACATCTGCAGCTTGGCTGGAGACCCAAATACGTCAGACACACAGAAAGCCAAGAGATGACAACAAGGGCAGGGCTAGAAGGCCAAAGCAGAGCCCAAACCAGAGAAAGAACAGGCCAGCAGGGTGCATATTTATTGACCGCTTTGACTTTGTGGTAGGACCCCGGTAGGACACTGGACTGATGCTCACTCAGTCGAGGGTGAGAAACGCTCATCTAGTGGCTCCAGACAAAACGACTGAGTTATTGTTATTAAATATCCACAGGGCTTTTCCACAGCGCACTGAATAATCAAGGTAGCACTCAGGTTAAAGGGAAATGTCCGAGGACTCGCGGCGGGACGCAGGATGAGTTGGCACCCGGCAAGTTTTGAAGGTAGACACGGAAGCTTAACTGCTGTTGCTCTGTCATAGTGGAGCCTTTTTTTTTTTTTGTTTTGGTTTTTTTTTGCACAAAGGTTTTTCAGCAAGCTGCCTGCTTTCACCCTGCGGTCCACAGGCCTTTTGGAGTGTGAAGGACAACTCTGTAAACCACATTCTGCCTGTACCTCTGTGCATCATGCCTACTTATGCACAGAGACAACACAGGTGCTCCTGACCACAAACAACAGTGACAAGGCAGACATTCAAACCTAGAACCATTCCATAACACTAAGCAACTGCACCACCTTCAACTGCAGTGACTGCATCCAAATGCTTGCTGTAGCTGTAAATCAGCACTAAAGTGTGACACACATAATTAACCAAGTACAGTTTGAAAAGGAAGGCCATTTGTACTGGTTTAAAACTTGTTATTCATACCATCATGTCGTCTTTCACTGTGCTGTACGTGTGAGGCTCATCGACTGAAACGCTAACAGCGCCAAGTCCATTTGGAGGAAGACGTGAGCTTCTAAGACAAGGGCAGCCCAGGGGAGGAGGGTCGGCAGGAGATGAGTTAGGCTTTTGTTCGGCCCCAACCCTGAATTGCCTCAATTGAATCATTACACTCTGTAACACGCCAGACCACTTTTCATTAATTCAGAAAGAGCAGGACACTTTCGAGGAACAGGGGTGTCCACCCAAGCCCAGGGAACAAAGGCCACATCTTGGCTGATCTGCTTCAGAAGCGGGATCAGGTCCCAGTTGTACACTGGCTGACTCAGGTCTGGCAGCTGGAAACAAGAGCTGCAGACACTAAGTTGCACCTGGTTTAACATCATACACCTGCCTGTACAAACATATGACACGGGATGCCATGCAGCCCCAGACAAAACACTTCCTGATGCAACTCGCTGCAAGTGCCACCGCCGCTCCAGCTGTACGAGTGCCTCATTTACCTCAGTTTTGTGCCTATTAGGTTTTCAGATCCTCCGTGAACCCCCCCAACCCCCCCGAGATCCACAGAATGTCAAGAGCAAACGGTGCCCGTACTCCGCAGCGCTGCCCGAAAAATGTCATTACATCAAGTCGCACAGCTGCTGATGACCTTTCACCGCTTTCTCACAAGTCAGCAAAACGTTGGCTGTTCCGTGTAGCAAAACAAGGACAATGCAGTGTTGCATTGGAGATCGATTTGATCCCACAACACTTCGGGACAGCCTCTATAAAGGTAAACCTGTCAAATAATCCTGACACGAGCCCTGTTTTGCTGCTGTGGTCAAGCGCACACAAGAGATTCTAATACGCAGCGTGGTAATAATGTAGGTCCAAAGTCCAATTTCAAACGACTTTAGATTGATGTCTGCAGGTTCACCCTGCGGTCTCCTCCACCAATTACTCAATTACACAATCATTCTCTATTTTTAAAAATGTTTTGTTGAAACATACCCGCATATGACAACTGTACGTATATCTGAAACTTGCTGGAATGTGTGCCCTGCTCTTGGACGAAATACGCATTTTACTTTTGTGTGTGTTGTGGTGCTCCATAATGGTAAATAAGCAGAGATTTACTTGGTCTAATCGGCAGTTAACCAAGCCGTCGGTCTGGGCGCGCGCATGGCTCTCGGTAGCAAGCAAGCACGAGACGGCAGCATTTCACCTTGTTAATAAACATTTTCCGGAGAACTGGGCGTGCATAACATTCTGCAGGATACTTTGTACCGAATTCCTTTTCCGAAACACTTTCGAAAGCTCAATAACCAGTTGTAAGGACACAATTACTCATGAAAGCACCATCTGTTGTTCATCCTAACCCCACTTGAGAACAAATGCATTTCAACAAACTGCTTCTAATTGTTTTTCATAATTGGAACATAAATATATAATGAGTCATAAAAAGTCATCACCTGATCATATGCAAAGGACAAACTTTGGTCGGCATTTTGCTGGTTAACATGACAACCTAACAAAGCGGATCTCTTCGTGGAAGTACCCGGAGGGTGATGTGTGTCAGTGTGTTCTCCTCTGCATTAGGAAAGAACATAGTTTTTGGACTAAAACACATTCGTGAAAGCCAATGTCCCACAAAGCAGGTCAGCACATAGGGACTGTGTTTGGGTAGGCATGCAAGAGCATGGGAGTGCTTACCATGGCACTGATCGTCTCCTCCCAGTCAGGTCTTTCTCTGGGGTGGATACTCCTGGTTAGCTCTGGCACGATGTCATCTTCCTCCAGGTGCCGGTAGGGCCTCAGACCCCTGTTGAAGAGGAAAGGGGCAGAAGGAAGAGATGGAAGCAATATGAGAGGCTGCCAGTAAGCAGGTGCTTCATGAGCTTAGAGACAAACATCCTGGAATCCCTTTAGTAAACTGCACTGTAGAACACAGTCATAATTTAGCTCACTTTGGTTTGCTCGCATTTATGCACTTGCCACATACTACTGAAACAAAAAAAAACATAAAACTCAAAGTGCATTTATAAAATAAAACTGATTTACAGTAACGCTGCAGAGCAGTTAAAACTAATGCACGGATGAAAAAAGAAGAAAAATGGTATAATGCGTCACTGAAAACGGCAAGGAAGACCCTGACTTCAGGGTATAATGATCAGGTATAATCCGAGTGGGCAGAGGCTTACGCTCCTCTGCTGACACTCTCGTGGGAATAAGTTGTCATGATAATAGAGGAGATTCTCTGGGGGTGAACATTAGGTTAGCATGGAGGATGGGGAGACCACGAGCCGGACCCAAGCAACAGGCATGTTGTGCCCCTTCAGTTCCATTTCGAGATGGCGTCAGCGTGTTGGGCGTGGGCCTCTTGGTTACATATAAACAACAAGCCAGTGACCATGAGGTCATCTCACGAGAGACAGTCCCTTCATCGTAGCTCAACTGCAAGGACCGTGAGTAAAACATATTAAAAGTACAGCACAGTTAGAACTAATGAAAGTTCCTAAATACTGCTGGAAGAACACACAGACAGACACACACGCACGCTGAGTCCCAGATTCCCACCCGAACAACACTATGTGATCTGGATTCCATCTGAATACATTAAAAATTAAAGAGTGCTTATTTCCTGTAGAACAGACTGAAAGGGATGGATGATATGCTTCAGAATCGCTCTCGCTCAGCTTCCCGGGGGTCTGACAGAGACACAGCCCACCGAAATGAGGCCATTTGTGTGCGTCTTGGCCGTGTTCATCCAATCCCCAGGGACAGCACAAGGGAAGGAGCGTCCATGAGGACTCCGGAGGGCGCTCTCGAATGAGGCGCTCTGCTCCAGGACGCTTCCGCTTCCCAATAAGCTTCCTGTGGTTCACACTGGGCTTAGACAGATGAAGTGGCACAAGTTCCTTAAAACACTAACAAAGCCAGAAACACACAGAAACACAGAAAGTGACAGGAGGAGACCGATCCCAAATTATCATAGATAAACAAAAAACTAGCAGGATACCAGGAAAAAACTGACTAGAGGAAATGGGGCTTAGACGGAGTCGTCACAACACTGCAGACTTGTTCACAGAGCTGACGCTGGGCATTGAGGATGTGCTTATGTATCATAGAGCTGAAAAAGCCACAAGGGAAAACACTGGCGTACAGTTTAATGTACCTAAAAATACACTTAAGATGGAGGGCTCTTCTTCTTACCCTGGCACACTAAATGCAGAACTTGCTTCCTCCTGGTTGCCTCCTGGGGTCGGAGGTGATGTCAGCCGGAGATTGCTGGCTCACATTGACATGGAAATGAACTCTACCTCCTGGCATGCACCGGATCCCCCACCCCAACCGGTTTTCCACCCAGCGGGTGTCTGTATGTGACCGACCTCAAACTGTCATCGGTGGCGCAGCAGCGTGCGCATCCCTAATCAGCTGGAATGGCAACGCATGCAGCGCCAGGTGGGTGGGTGGGGTGGGGTGGGCATGCGGTGTCTTGCAGTAAGACATGGCTCCCAGGCTCCCAGACTGAGCTCGGTGATGCTGCAGCAGGGCACGAGAGACCAAGCTGAATGACAGAACAAACACAGGACAAAGTCCTCCACAGCCTCACCTCACACTGCACTCTTAAACGCTGTCAAAAAGGTACAAACACATCACCCTCAGTTGTGTGGCCGGACTTGTCCTGATTTAGCCTGACATTGCCTTCAAGGGAAGAAGTAAACCAAAAGCACTTTGCTTCAATGTTTGACCCTGAAAAGACCAATAGGAGAAAACTCAGATGAAAAAATTAACTAAGAAAACTAATGGGTAAAATCTGTGATACTCAACAATGTGTTCTCACAGCGCTGTCTTAAGGGGGCAGCCGGTGGCATAGCAGTTATAGCTTCTGCCTTTGGACTTTAAAGTCCAAATCCCACCTCTTGCTGTAGTACCCTTTAACATGGTATTTACCCTAAATTACTGCAGTAAAGAAAAAAAATCACTTTGCGCAATAAGCAGGTAGACCTTTGTAAGTAGCTAAGTTCTAAATCCTGTTGTAGAAAAGCATCGGCTAAATTAATCACTATAATATGAAGGCAACTTTTTCACTGTTAAAGTATGGAACAGAAAGCTAATAAGACATTACTGAAATAAAGCCCGAGTCGCGATGTGTTCATTACCCGGATCTTCTGCGTCACAAACACAGTCGGTGTGAGGATGCACCCCCATGGGAGGTTATTAAGCTCATCTAGGCCAATCAGGGTCATTAGAAGGCTTCATAAATCATGAAAGGGCCATTAGTGGTCTGGTGAGAGGAGACCAGAGACCATTAGAGTGACATCACGCAGGAAAGCAACCCAACGCAACACACACACCTTGGGCAACATGAATGAACCTTATTAATTGGCCACTGAAAGGCTCCAAATAGACAGGGTAGCTATCTTTAGGATCAAGGTTAAGGCTCCTGATATGAGAACGGTCAAGTGCGTACTCAACTCCAATAACCAAAAACTGTCAGCTACTCATAAATATTTACATTTAGTTACTTGTTTCCTAAATCAACAGACATGCAATAATTTACTCATTTATATAGCAGGGTAATTTCTCCCCAAGTAATTCACTATGTTCAAGTGTTCTCCAGTAGGAGGGCAAAGTGGAACCTGGGTTCTTGCGCAAGATGGTGGCTCTAACCAATACACCATCTGATGACACAGGTACAGGGGTGACAAAACAGTGGTATTGAGGTACCACGGTAAATCTTTATCCTTAGGTGGAACTCACTACTCGTATTATTCACATGTCATACCAATTTTTTTTTTAGCCATATTGTGAAAAGTATTGTGAAAACATCTTGACTGTATTCCCTTAGGTGCTCTTGGACCACATCAGCTCTGCTGAATTTGATGGTCATCATGCAGTCGTGACATCACTGAAGCTCAGTAGGTAATTCTGTCAGCTGCAAACAACACCAAATAAAAAGCAAGCAAATAATTATACCTCCTGCCATCATGAACTCTGGGCACACAAGGTCTGCATAACAGGGCAGTCCATGCTACAACCAGCCTGTTGCTGTTGTACCCTCAAACAAGGGTGTTTACCTTTAACTGCTCCAGTAAAAATTGCCCCGCTGTATAAGCAAAACCCTGCAAGTAGCTTAACAGTGTAGCTGACACTTGAGTAAAGCATCAGCTAAAAGTATAAAAATCAAATTAACGTAAGTGTAAGACTGTTCATGCAGCTATCGGGCCAAAACAAAGAAGGAACCAATTTCCTACACATCGAATTTATCCTTTCTGAAAAATGCATTGCTACAGCACACAGATCTCAGTCAGCTCTAATAAGCAAACTATAAGTTTTTACAGTAACAGTATAAATAGCATCAGGAAATTGTCTTTCGGTGACAAGTAGGCCTTCCCCAAAACGCAGAAGTGGAAGTTTTCCTTTCTGTTTTGTAGGCAGGAGGCAACGTTGCACCGTCACGCATTTTGTCTGATGTGCTGAGACTACGGAGATCGCGGTCACAAAAGGCTCAGCAGCGATGTAAAATTTGTGCCTGGGGGTGAGGTTATGAATTCTGCCTTTAATTTGATTTTTTTCTGTGCCTTCTTTTCCTTCCCTCCCCCATCACCTTTCAAGAAGAGAGCGTGGACAGTGTGAAATGTGACAGGGTGAGTGAATGTGGGAATGTACATGCGCGCACGTGTGTGTGTGTGTTTTTGGAACAACAACCCTAGGGCAACAGGAGGTGGGAAGGGAATACAGGCAAAATGCAGGCTTCTGTGCTTAAGCTCAGTGTGAGGACCTGCAGGGGTTCCCAGCGGAAGCTGCCGTTACCCCCACCACCACCACCCCGTATTTCTGAGCACACAGGAAAGTTAATGCCTCCCTCTGCACCAACAATCTCATCAGTCAATATGCAAGCAAGGGCTGCAAGCCAGTGCAATGAAACTCAGCCAGTCACACTCCAGCTGAAGGTGCTAGGACGCTACTGGAAATTGTACATTGGCAGGTGTGGAAAGCCGCAAAGGCACTGTACCCAGGGAGTAAAACATGGAGAGATTGAGCAACACAACAACAGGGTCCTCCCAAATCTGCCTTCATCACGCCAGCTGCCCACAGCGATTAGTCACATCCCACTCTCCAGTTGCACATTTGAGACTGTATGCAAGTTAGGCTTGTTGTTGTGAGCATTAAATTTAAAAAATAAAAAATAAAAAAAGTCCTGAAAAATGGAGCTCCTCAAAGTCTGGCAATGGAGCTGAGAAGGAAGATGCAATGTTCCCCGCCAGTGAGAAGAAGTCCTCTGTTCTGAAGAAAGCCATTAGAAACATGGAAAACCTTAAACTGGTCTGACTGTCCTACATTTAAGATCATAAAGGGGGGGGGGGCAAAAAAAAAATCAGTGTAGTCAATAATAAAATTCTTCCAACATTGTATACAGTGTGATCCAGAAATCACTGGTCCCCTTATAAGTGAGTGGTCTTCTTTAAGTCAATTACATTTATATTTCATTCACAACTCTAACAACAAAAATGCACTCAATGCCTGAGCTTCACATGAAACAATTTTTTACAGAACTAAATTTTTTCTCAGAAACCACTCAGGTTGCAGTCCTATTGTATGTAGGCTCCTTACAACGTGGAAAAGTTTTTTAAATGCTGTGGATAAATATTGTCCAATACATTGACACACATGCAGTAATTCAAATGCATTTAAAACCATAACAAAAATTCGATTCACCCGAATCGAGCTGGCCACACGTTTTTATGAAATGATCAATGGGTTGCTGACCGCTGCCTTATAATAATCAATAGGTAATTACAAACACAACAAAGGCAAGAATGAGTCGTAGCACAACAATGGCGACTGCTGTATTGAAATGTGGCCACAAGTTCTGCTTTCACCTTTGAGAAATCGGTCAGGTTGTGTGGTCACAAAACGACAGGTATGAGTAACGGGATTATTAAGGAGTGCCAAGCTGCAAGTGCTGGGGCCAAATGAAGCTGAAATACCAGACAGAAAATGCAATAAAATGACATAATTCCAGATGACCACAAAACCTCTTTCAAGTCAAAGGAACGGAGCTTCAAGTGTAACAGAGATCTGTTTGATCCACTGGTTAAGTGGAAGGATGGTGCCTTATGGGCCACCCTGTAGAACATGGTAAAAACCCAAGAATTTCATATGTTTTTAATGTCACACAAAGCAGCGGATCTATGCTACTCTGTGACAGAACACCCTGCTGTCAGTCTTCCAATAAAAGCTAATGAGGGAGCGACACCAACCGCCACAAATCTAACGGTGAGAAAACAAATGACGAAACCACTGAGCAACTGTTAGAATGGATTTTCATCATATTTCTAACTAAAAGGGAAAACCAACACTACACCGCGTTGTTCATAAAGGTACAAATAACTCTTTAATTGGAGATTCTTCTAAACACTCGACTCAGTCTGATTCGGGCCAAAGTCAGCTGGAAGCCCACACACCCATAAAGATCACATAAAGATCAGAAACCAGTTCATACTGGAGCTGGGCCTAATTTTTCCACTTGCTTTGTTGAGCAGCATCAAAGGTGCAAAGATCCCCATGCTGGAACTAAGACCAGGCCAGAACCTTTTCCCTAACCCATTTTCCCTTCTCTGTGGACTTGGGTTTAGCTGTAAGACTTCCAACCTCCTGAATAGGTCACGTACCCATCTGTGGCTTAAGAGGTACCAGGACCTACGTAAGCCCAAGATGATTAACATCCTGGTCACCAATAGCCAAAGCAAGCAAACAAAGCAGGTGTGCTCCACCACACTGCAATGCGGGAAACCTCAAGAGGGCGATAAAGTCCAGAACCCAATCTGGCGGAATTAACCAGCCACTTCCTCGTTCCCATAACTGGAGACCCAGAAAACCAGCTTCCTCAAGCTTCCTCACTCAGACTCCCCTGGGCCCACATTAACATCAACTTGCTGCTTTTCTGTTTAGTTATTCAGTAGGGACAGGGGTTTTAAACCAACGTCTCCTTCCAGTTGCTTGTGGTGGTGATGATAGGGGGTCCTCTGGTGTGTGGGTTTTATTAGTCGCCATTGCTGCTTCATTGGGATGCAGTACTGCTGATGCATTATTAACAAGCCTCATTTGCTTGAGCTGCACGGATTACAGGCCACCAGAGCACACGGGGCTGAGGGCATAGCCATGGACCTTAATCCCTCTTCACAGCTCACGTCCATCTCTAACAGCAAAGTGCTATGAACTCTTCGCTCCTTCTGAAGCCAAGAAGAAAAATGGCCAGTGGCTTCTACCACACAATGGCCATCCACAAATTTACTGAGGGAACTTCTATGTAAACCACACCTTTACCATATCTTGCTAAATATAAACTAACGGAAACAGTTAGCCTATATCTCATAACTTCATCAAAAAAAGAACTTGGACTATAGCCTAAAAAGATGACAGACGGGGACAAATCAAACTTTTTATTAAACGGTTCAGTGAACCCCATTCCAGTAAGTTTGCATCACATTCCAAGAATAAACATATCAAATTGCTCCAGGACAGCTTTGCTTTTAAAACTCCGTCCATGAAACATCCTATGAAGATTCACTGGGGTTCGGTAGCTTGGCAGTTTTGCTCCTGGACACACAGGAAGATGCAAGAATGGAAGGCTTTAGCATTTATGGATGACCACTCATCATCATTCACACGCGAGTGAAGATCGGGTTCCCACATTATCCTCGCCCTTTGTTTATTTTAAAATGACACTGCAGAGCATTCACATCCATTCCAAGGTCTCACACCCATCTTGGGAGGAACTGAGTCAGAAACCAACCAAAGCTGCAAGTGCTTTGCTTCGGACCTGGTTCTCAGGACAGAATAAGCACAAGAGATAATGTTTTACGCATGCGTTTCTCATATAAATCCAGGAAAGGACACGGGCTGAAGATGGCAATCCCAGGGTGGATGTTGCACTGCATGGGGGGCAGCAGTAAGGCGCCTCCACGGCTTGTTGATCACAATGCTTCTCTCACGGCTCCAAAATGTTGCGTTCTTCCTCTTTAAGCTGCTATAACATTACTCTAATATCTAATATATGCTAAGCTCCAGCTGCCATGGCAACATCAGGCGTACAGCATTTGGACCAGGTTCAAATGAGGCAGAGGGTTGAATAGCTGGAGAATAATCCTCAAATAAGGGACCGTCCTCACGTCCTCACAGACCCCTCCTGGCCAAAGAGTGGCAGTGGGAAAGTTATCCCATGAACCGGATTTAAGCTGAAAGGAGGGAAGCAGCCAGTGTTGTGAGGGCTTAGGTGGGAACGGGTGCACCCTTTCAGAAGCGCTTCTGGTCACGTGACAGCCAGCTAAAGCCGGAATGGGCGGGAGCGTATTGACACACGAGTGAGCAAAGCCGGCTACGCACCCCAACGTGAGGCATCATATCCAGAAGCACACAGCCAGGTGAAAAAGTGAAATCCCTGGTAGACTTAGTAAGCTGACAAGACTAGTGAACACAGCTTGCTCAACTGTGTGGTTAGGACTAAACACATGGGTTGTGCAGAATCCTTCAAATGTGTTACTAAAGCTTTCCAGCACGCAGCGTCCATACTAATAACGGAGTAATGCAGCACCAGAAATGTGTATTCATGACAGAGTCAGCATGACCTCCAGGCTCCAGCTTGGACCCCCTGCTGGGCACCACCTTGATGCATACTGGTGTCATTTCTCCTTGAGCTGGACATGAAGGTCTAAACCCAACACACGCACACGCACACAAACACACAAGCTGAAATGTACAGGGGCAGAAGCGGGCTCGTGCAAAGTGTGCAGTGTGGGGCACAGCAGGAGGTATGCATGGCTCTTACCTTTCGAGAGCATCATGGCTCCCTGCAGCACCCAGCAGACCCAGTGCCGCACTCCCCACTGCTGCAGCAGCCCCGCTGGCCGCATCCATGGCACTGACTCACTGTAGGAGTAGCCTGCTTGGGGGGGGGCGAGAGAGAGAGAGAGAGAGAGAGAGAGAGAGAGAGAAATTGAGATTAAGAGGAATGAGGAAAAGATACGAGAGAGACAATGAGGAAGGGGGGGAAGAGAGGGGAAATAAAATCAGGATTGTGTTCATGGGATTTAACTCCAGCCAAGATATTTGTCTCAACAGTGTTATGCTGTACAGCAGACATTATCAGTATTTTTACTAGCAGTTACTGTACAGGGGGGCTAAATGTATTATAAACATTATGTCTGCCCACATGATTTGCAAGAGGCTTTAGGAATATGCAAAACACTTCCAAAACAGGAAGAGAGTGGATAACATCAATAACAGGACATATGGTCTTCATTTTAACACAGGTTCAGTCGAGCCGGTTTCGTTTGCACTAATACAAACTCAGCTGCTTCCGTTTCACTGATGCCTTAGGGTTATTGTGGGAAAATAATCCTCAAAAATCTACATTTATTCGTTTAGCAGACACTTTCCTCCAATGCAACATACAGTGACCAGCATTTATTACAATTGTTTATTGTATTTATTGGTAATTTGCATTATATTACTTTTCCTGCTGTACTGTGTTGTGGTGTTGTGTTGCACCTTTGGTCCCGGAGGAACACTGTCTCGTTTCGCCATGTACTGTGTAGATGGACGAAATGACAATAAACTCCTGCCTTGCCTTGCCTTATTAATGTAGTAATTTCCAATAAATTATTACTGTGGAGTCAGTAATTTAGCTGAAACACATGTTTGGACTGTGGGAGGGAACTGGTGCACCCAGAGGAACCACACACAAACATGGCGAGAACACGCAAACTCCAGAAAGACTGAGCAGATTTTGAACCCACGTCCAAAACCACAGCGCAGGCCTTGAGAGGCATTTTGCCTCTTCAACTGATAGGAGACCTTCCCGCATGAAAAATAAGTCAACTTGCACTTTGACAGTAGTAATAACAAACATATAATTAGCAAGGAGGAGGGGAGCTGTCTGTTGCCAACGTGGCACTCAAACAGCAAAGGAATCATGGATGCAAGGCATGAAACATCTTCCCTATGATTTTTCTTTAATTCCCCAAATCCACCCCAGTTTGGCTATTTCCAGTTCTTTGTTAGACTTGGCAGACCATCCAGGCCCAGAAACCCTGGCTGGTGAAGCAGCGCTAACTACACTACAGAAATGCAGCTTGACCCTGCAGGACTCTATAGGATGCCGTTGGGAACCTGGCCACCCCATGACCCACTAGCGTCACTTTAACTGGAATTTACATCTTCTCCCATGTAATGCACATTTAGTTCCACAGCTTCATAGTGCACAAACCACATAAATGGGCATTGCAATTAGGAAGAATACCTTCAAGTATGAATTACATTCGCAACTGTTTGAAAATCACAAAACTTGCCTGTTTTGTTAGGACCGTTTACTCCAAAGTCAATACCCGATTCATCCGGCTTATCGGCTGCGCTTTGACTTCAACGCACTTGACTTCTTTATTGCCGAAGGTCCCAGGGCCCAGCTGCGAGTCAAGCGTAAGGTTGGACTGCATAGCAGGAGTCTCAGGTATGCGTGGGCAGCAACTCGCTCACTGAATTCACAGCTCACTCTGGCCATCCGTTTGCCCTGCTAAGTGTTTACGGCACGAACCAAGGTGCGACTGCAGGTATCAAGCCCGCCGCCAGCACACAGGATTTCATGCGGTTCTATCCTGTCGGTGTACAATAAAGGGTTGCAAAAACAAAAACAAACTGTGAGATAACTGGTTCATAATGTGAAGTCATTTTGGTCACTGGGATTATTTTAACTCAACTAGCCACTAAAACACACACTTCACAGCAGCTGTAGCAAGAGCAAAATGTACAAAAATGAACATATACCATGCAAATTTTTTTCATTATGAAAAAGATATGCTTCTTCTTTATCCAACAGATGAACATGTTTATATTTATTCAATTCACAAATGCTTTTATCCCCAGCAATGCGCAATTCAGAGTAAACAAAACTGCATTTCACCATCAGACAGCGATGCAGGCGTGTGCATGCGCAAACACACACACACACACACACACACACACACACACACACACACACTCTTCTTAAAGTACACTTTTCTTCATTGTTCTTTTTCCCTGAAAATTTCTGTTGCAGAGCAAAAACGTTGGCAGCAAACACATTGAGAAAGGGGAAAGCTGGGGAGAAGACAAAAAAGGAGGAGGAGCACAGGATGTCTCAAGGCAGGGGTGGTTTTCGACATCTTGCAGATTTTCCAGGATTTTATTCAGCATGTTTGTTATATAGTTATATCCAAAACTTTTACAGAAACTGCCCAGCAAATAAATAGAGGCACATGTCTAAATTTTGTGATCACAGAAACACAATAAAGTCAGCACATGGAGAAAAACATTTACGTAATGAACTGGTCCCATGCTGATGGCCCATAAAAACTGTTTTTAATTCACTGCAGCTTTATGTGTTCTTAACAGAAACTGTCAATAAACCGAGAGATTAAGCTGTGCTATTTAGCTTTATTGATTGTGAAGTTTTGGGTGGAAATGAAAAACAATTCCAAGTTATGAGCAGACTTGTGATCACAGCTGTGTTTGTAAATCGAGGTACAAGCGCACAGGAAAGCATCACACCCATCACAACTACAGGCTCAACTTGCGCGCCAATTAGTTTAAGTGACAAAAATATCCAAAGTAAAAAAGATACACGTTTACTTGGGTGCTTAACTGCATCCATTCCCAATTCTGTCGCCCTTCTCCACGATCGTGATGCGCTTTTCACCACGGGGCTCAGATGAACGCTGCAGAATGTCCCACTGGGAATGAGTTAAGGTCATATGAGCCACACGCTGGATGGCAGACATGCAGTTCTATTACTCATTAAGTAAGCAGAAAAGGGCTATCAGGGGAGGGAACAAAAAAATACAGCTGGTCAACCTTTGAACTCCTATGTAAAGCCTGCATGCGACATCACCCGCACCATTCTTCAAAAAAGCAGCAGAATGATATCACAGGAAATAGTGACAGAGAAGATAGATAGATAGATAGATAATCAATCACCCACCCTCCTCTACAGACAGCAGGCAAGTAGAGGAGAATGGGTGTGGGTGCTGCTTTACTTAATCTCCCTCAGCCTGGGACAGTAGAACAGACACCAATTTATGAAGCATTCCCTCCTGCCAGACCACCAGCAGACAACTTATATTGTACCCTTCAACCCCATCAAACCTCTCAATTACCGTGTTTTACTAATCAATGTGTACATGCAGTTAACACGAGGAGAGATCCAGCTCTCCCATCACACCCCCATCAGGCCTCAGGCTCCGCTGACTGGGTGCCGAGAAACTCCTGATGTGGCAGAATCTGCCAGACAAAACTACCCCACAGGAAGCTCCTTGAGATGGCTTGATGGCTGACCTTGCTGTAGGACACCTCACCAGAGCAATACCCTGATAAGGCAGGAGAGCTGCACAGCCCAGAATGTCACACAGCAAATAAAGCAACTTGCAGAAACCCCCCAGAATAGCTTTGCACTTTAGCTGCGTAATGCCCAAGTGGCCCATTAATTACAACCGCTAACTAAGAGCACTTGGGATGTTCAGTAAGAAGTCCGACTTGGTGCATTTGACAGCGCTCACAACCATTTATACAAGCAGAGCAGCTCTGGTCAAGGAAACAGTCATGTCATGACCTGGCAACCCTGCAGTCACAAATACCTGTCCTTAAACACTCACCATTTGTTATCCCGCAGTCTATATTTGTCCAAAAGGACTTGAAAACGAGAGCAACTAAGGCGCTCGTCCAAGCAGTCCCGCTGAAAATGGGTCACACCACCTACAAAATTCCACCTTTCAGCACATCGCTCCTCTTGGTTTTGCCGACATTATACTGCGGTTATTTCCCACTGTGACTCAGAGAGACTCGTGTTCGTTCCGCTGCCATTAGTCATACCTGACGTCGCCGCTGTAGCCGCCGAGCGCGATTTAACGGGATCCCCATCTGATGGTCGCGTTGGTCTAAGTGGCTCAGTCAAAAGGAAATGCCCACGTGACCGACTTGGCGTCCGGACCTCCTGTCATCCGCGCTCAGGGTAGCTATAGCTATTAGCTGGATTATCATCCGCACTCCGACTGCTGCCGTAACTGCAGTCGCCGTAGAACCGTGGGCTGTAACTGGGAGTCCGGCTCGCTTGCTGCCCTACAAGTGCATTTTCCCCAGAGCCACGCAGGAATAATTTCTATTTCCGTAAAGTGGACTGCAGTCATACGCAGCCACCTGCACTTCTCCAAATAACAATTTTAAAAAATACATTTCACAAAGTTAACACCACTGTGCAGCTTAAACATTCATATATGGAACCAAGGATATTTCTGGGATTTGTGTAAAGTGGAGTTTATATTTCAGGACTGACCATTATAAATGCTTTAATGTGTATTCTGGGTTTCCCCATCGTGCAAAAACCGATCTCCTTCTGTCTTTATTTGCCTCATTTTGAACACCTAAACACACCACTGTCACACGTGCAACATTGTGAGACACAAGAGACTGAATGGGCTAACCTCTGTGTCGCCTTCGGTGCCACAGTGTGTGACATTCGCTAATTCGCAAGGACTGCAGCTTACTGGGGCCAAATTACATCATTGGAGGTTTGTAAGGCTCTGTGGCTGCCATCACAGTTCCCACTGAGGGTGACCTCAGCTGGGTGAACGTGAGGCCATTACACAAGGCTTCGTGCATCACACAGAATCATGGTCGGTGAAATCAACAGCAGACAGGCACCCTGCCGCATATTCAAAGCAACAGGCATCAAAGGCCAACACCGCAGTGCAACAACACGGTGCTCTGCGCTCCTTCCTTTCTCGTACTCGGCTTTTACTTAAACAGAAGGGTCAGCAATGGACGATACTTCTGTGGGACGACGTGGACAGAGGAGTGAAAGCAAAGCGACCCAAAGGTGTCCTCCATATTTGGGAACTGCTACAGGACAGATGGGAAAACGCATCCCCTGTTACTGTCCCCCACCTTAAGGTTTATTTACTGCTTTATTTACCTATTTGCTGTGTGTTCTTGTCTTCTCGGGTTTGGTTGTTTGTTTGTTTTACTCGTGTAAATTTTTTCTTGGTATGTAACCACGCACAGTCTCCTGTTGAATCAGAGCACATTTCACTACATGCTATACTCAGTAACCATGTACGTGACAAATAAACTCTTTTGTCTCCTGTCTCTTGCATCCCTCGTGTCCTAACCAAACTTAACTGAGCATTTGGTACAAAATTAACATCTAACAAAAGTACCAACAGTATTCACTTTAATACCGCCTTGTAATGAAATTATGTACATATAAATTTGAATAATAATAGTTCTGATACAACAGGCAACTAGAGTGGTAAACCATGAATGAAGTTAAAGCAAAGCATGAAGGAGAAAGATCAAGCCATCAAGAAGCCACACATGGCTGGCTGTGACATTATTCAGATGGGACTAATGCTCTGTGAGGTACTCAAAACAGCAGCACCAGAGAGACATGGTCTGGGCTAAGATTGAACGGCTTCAAGCAGTGAGCAGCAGCATATTCAGCAAAGCTGGCAGCACTCGCAGAAGTGGTTGTCGGTGGCATTCTTAGCAGCAAAGCTTAGGATGCCAGCTTAGTGAAAAGGCAAATTACCAGAGGCTGTGGGAAGAGGACACATTTGTGGCATGGGGGGAGATGGGTGAAGCGGTGTGGTGCAGTATAGTAATATACAGCAAGGGCGTTGAGTCAGGGGGGCGGAGGGGGCATCCTTGAGTTACATACAGTACCTAGAACGTCGCTGTTTTGAAACTGCAAAGTCATATTCGGAAGAAGCCACAATGCTGTCTTGAAAACAATGCTATTCTTTTTCGTTTAACCATCATTATCAATAAATACTAGTCTTTTCATCTAAGGACCATAGAAGCAGTCATTCTCGGGTTCTGCCCACAACCTCACAGTCGACAGCAATTTCATCTGTGTGTTTAGAGTGGCTCACCAACATCCACCCAAGCAAACATTTGGATGGTGAATTAATTTAGACCTTCACAAAGTCATGTGGAGGAACTTCAGTGTGAGAACCTTGACAGAAGATAGTTAGTGTCTCAACACAGAGCAAAAGGTTAGGCTTTCTGTTTGAAATTAATGTTCTTGCTAAGTTTAAGAGCTTAGACTGAGGAACAGAGGTCCGTAAACATCCGTCACCTGCCACCAACGGACCAAATTTTGCATCCTGCTTGGAGGACACACAGTTTTTGCTGCTTCTTACACCACTGCCTCTATTACGCGCCATGACTCAGCACCTACACAAAATAGGAGACCCGGAATTGAGCCGGTGACAGCGACCACAGCCGTTCATTTAGCTTTTGTACTATCAATTTATTGTGATCACAGCTATCAATATAAACAATTTAGGTTCATTTGGGTGGCTAAAATGACCTTCCAGCATGCATAGCAGCCATATTTCAGAGGCCATCACACCAAGGGAATCTGAACAATAACTCTGCAATTGCAAAGAATATCAGACATCCATCTTCAGGCAGCAGGAAACTCAAGCCTCCAAACACAGTTAAAAAAACAGCCATGTTCAACAGAAAAGGAATAACAACTTGCATAAATTGGTGTTGAAATAGAATTCGGTGCTGCTCACTCAATTCTATTTCAACAACTTGCACTGCTTTTCTAGAACATCTCAAGTTTTTACAGCAGATGCCCCTACACACACCTTTACAGCATTGGCTGAGGTGCATACAATCGTACTGTATGTACAGTCCACAGCTCCACTACCTACTTCTGAGCATTCAGAAAGCGTTAGAAAATACCGTAGTACAATACATTCAGGAGCAGTCATACCAGAGTACAAGCTTTTTGATTTACTAGAATTCAATTTTAGGCATGTCATTTAATAGCCCTATTTTAGTTTACAAGGCATTTCGCCATCATTTCATCCATTATTGAAAACCGCTTATCCTGAGCAGGGTTGCAGCATCCAGAGCCTCGCCTGCAATGACTGGGCACAAGGCTATGGCAAACCACTGGATGCCAATTCATTACAGGGTGAACACACACACAAACACACACAATGAAGAGACTCACAAATTAACCTGAAATGCATGCCCTTGGGCTGTGAGAGGAAACCAGAGCATCAGGAGGAAACCCACGCAGACATGAGGCGAACATACAAACTCCACAGACAAAGCATTGGCATTGTTTTCATAGATTGAATTAATGCAGATGTGTCAGTGTTTTTTTTTTGTGGGCGTTTGTTAAGTGTGGGGTTCACACTACATATGCTTGAGCTGAGCAAGCACAAGGTATGCAGCCATAGCACAAAACTGAACTGCATAATGTTAGCTTCTGAAATAACTGTGCATTTTAATGGGATTTGGTGATATTTTAACAAATGGGTGTCACCTTCTGACTTAAGGAAAACATTAAAAGTTTTAACATTGTAACTACATCTTTACGCAAATTCACTTCACAAAGACATTTTGAGGAACATATTACCTTCGCAAGGTGGAATAACATCGCATATGCAGCTTTACATGCCACTCCTTATTTACGCAACCGCTACCCATTTTACACAGAAGCCATTTGTTCTGTGTGTCCACTGACATCAGCTGTGAGTGTCACTGGGATAAGGGCTTCAATAGTCCATTTCCTGCAGAGCTGTGAAAACTTCCTCCCTCCCACTGGAACCCGAACCAGCAACGCCACAGCTGCTTCTGTTACAGACACATCAGGGAGGGGGGAACGCCACTGTGCTGCCATCCATCAAACTTCCATCGTCCATCAACCCCAGGAGTGAGGCAGCGACTGGGAGAAAGGAAGGCCATGCTGATGAATGACCAGAGCCCCCCCTCCCCTTGTGCGCTCACTCTGAATGGGAAGTGGGCTGCCTGAGAAATGAATAGGGCTGGTCAAACCTGACACTAGGGGGGGTAGGTGGTCTCTCAGACACAGACAAAGCCAGCGGACTCAGTGGGCCACAATGAAGATTTTCCACTCCAAACAACAGTCCCTGAACCTTCAGCTGCTCCTTGGTAGCCACACAATAGAGTCCAAAAAAGTGGTTACGAGGGTCAACAGCCATCTTGCATCCAGCCCCATCGGCCTCAACGATAGCAGGAGAAGAAACCCGTCTCCCTAAAAGGGGCATGACCCACTATGCACACTCTTCAGGCTATTCATTAAGTACCCTAAGCCCCACATTCACAGGCTTCTGCGTCACAGCCACAGAACCACATTCTCCCTGTTACTGAAACCAGCACAATGTGGAGGGGCCCCTCGCTCTGTTTTCTCTCTCTGCTCCAATTGTATGTTTACTCGCACTCTATGTCCATGCTCTACGCTCTGCAGCCTGGAGTACCGACAAGATGATGATGCTGGCCTACAGCCCGGGTGTATTCAACCCCAACACACACACATTGCCAACGCTGTCAGATGGCATAAAAGGATGACTTCAGAGTACGTCTTATCTAGCAGCTTGCTGTGTTTCCTCCCACAGACACTCATTCTGTGGCCAAACAAACCTTCTAATGTGGCCACTGCTAGACCTTACCCCTTTGCAGCAACACTTAGCAACTCATTCCTCCCAGCATTTGGTCCACACCCAGAGTGCTACAGCCCCATTCCATTCCCTCGTCTGACCCTAAGGCAGGTACAGCGCAGCCGGGGGGGGGGGGAGAGCATGATTCCATGCTACTGTAAATCTGGACAATACAATGGCTATGAAGGACTGTACATTTACATTGTGCATTGAAGGGCTCTCCTATTGTCTTTCTTTTCTACTTTGCTATAAACAGCACTTTTATTGCATACACCACGCACATTCTGGCACCATTAAGAGTCTGAAAATGTGGTATTGGCAGTAATTTATACCTACATATGCAGATAGATGTCAAAATAAATAAATGAGCCAATTAAAAGCAGGAGCATACGTAAATGGATGCCTGTATTTAGCTTCTGATAAATGAAGCCAAAATAAGGAGCCCAGCTAATCCTTTCATCCCAACAAGTGTAAAGCGAGCACCTGTTGTGCTGGAAACAGACACCTGCACCTCGTAGTGCAGCTTCCCTCACCGCCGAAGCCACAGCAAACAGTCGGTTCAGCCATGAACTGAACGCGTGAAGCTGGAAAGGAGGCAAACAAGGGGAGGGGAAAGTAGGGCATTTAACAGAGAACTACACACACAGAACTGTTATTAATATTCATAGAGCAAGAGCACTTCAGAGCCTTAAAGCATGCATTACTATACTCCAGAATTGCCAAAGCCCCCTGAAGGAAGCTCCTGTAACATGAATGTAGCACACTGGAGAGTACCATGCTTAGCACAGTAAAATTCACAACCTCTCAAGTTACAGCTCAGCCCAATGTGGTGGCGGGATGGGGGGGGCTTGGAGTGTCTGGCATCCAGCACATTCTGCCAAGGCAGCTGTGGCATCCAGACATAGGGGGTCTGCAAGCATTATTAACACCATGCAGTTTGGTGTAAAAACTGTGTCAAATAGTCACTGAGGTTCCAAGTGAAGCACTAAGCTGCCACACAACAGGGACACGAAACACTAGGAAACTCTTACTTTCGATATCCTAGCAGCCTTGGATTTTTTTTTAACTTTTGAAATTCTGGTTTTATCCCTTTACATTATAGTAGCTGGGCATTTTACTAAAGTGCCTATTGCTAAATACCTTCTTCGGGAGATCTACAACAGGGACTCCAATGAAAACAGCAGTACAATTTGATACCATTCATCACCATAATACAACGGCAATGGAAGCAGTGGCAGAAACAGTTATCACCCCCCCCCAAAAAAAAGCTGTACTTTTCACAAAGTTTTCTTTGTGTACAGGGAGTAAAAAGATGACAAAAGTGTTCAATTTAGAAAAAGGGAAACTTATAACATCATCTAAAATCTATCATGAGTAATGTGCCAAAGATGAAATCTAGATGAAACATGAACCCTATTAGGAAGCTTTTTGCAATGCAGTTTATAACTAATGTGTATTAGCACTTAAAAAATATTCTCCTGGAAACCTCAACTGAAAAGCTATAAACAATAAAAATGCATTTTGGGTGCCGCAAAGGTCCAGTCTCAGCCCGTTTATAGTGAGACGTGCCGGTAAAGTTCTGGAGCTCATTAGAGGAGCAAAAAACTCTAAGAGATGTTATCTTGCCCTGTACCTGAGGGGCAAAGCACGCGGTATTTAAGCCGCTTCCCCTTGGCTTTGGCCTTACAGATCTGGGTTTCCTCAGTCACTGGGCACAGGGTAGAGTGATGCAGCTCGATGGCCTCGGTAAGGCTGAGGTATTTCAGAGCCCACCCTCATGACACACTTGCATCAACACAGAGTGCGTTTTCATCTGGCAGGGAGGCTGCCGGTCTCTAATGTATTCCCAGTTGTCAGCAAAACTGACGAGACCACAGACTGTAAAAGATGGCGCATTTTGGATGACTAGCAATTTTCTGGTGGAAGGAAATGAGAGTAGAAGAGGAATTCTACATTCTGCAGTCAAAATGGGTGGCGTGCGTTTAAGATGAGGGGTGACTTCAGCTTCGTCCTCGGCCAAACGGTTTCCACGAGACCCAAGATACACAAGAAAACAAGAACTGAATAAAAAGGGAAAAAATCCAACAGAATCTCAGAGTTGCTCCGTCCACAAACTGAATTAAAAAGGCTCAACGAACAGAACCTCGGGTGCATCTGCAGGAGTGCTGCTATAGGATTCTGCTTGAAGAGACCCTTAATTGGAGGCCCGTGAAGGCCAGCTCGCATTTCTGTAGCTCCACGCACTGAGCGCAGGCCAACGATAAGATCATTACCGCCCTATCCTCAGCACATCACAACAATGGACCCATGGCCTACAGCACTCAAGATTGGTAGGAGGCATTTGGTTCCATTTTGTTTCCCCGTTAAGCCGCTGATACACACACTGCAAGGAAATGGTCAAATGCTATAGATGTCAAAAGACGATGCATTACAAGATAGAGAAAGAACAGCAGTGTTTGAAAAATTCTCAGTTTCTGGCTTAGGATACATACTACCAATATACTGTGTTGGTACTGCAAAACAAAACAAAAAATAAAACGTTAAGGATACCGTTCGATGAGTCATTTCAGTACAAGAAATGCTGCACGTGAAGTTGAACGTCAAAGCTGCACTGATGATATCTTAAGTCAGATTTGTTATAAAAATGCATAATTATCTTATTTTTTTATAAATGCAGCCCAATACCATGCTTTTCAAACCTCTGCTGTTCCGTACATTTGTTACATTCCACTTCCAGATATTTTGACTGAGCTCATCCAGGTCTTAATGATGACTTCAGAACTGAAACAAGTGAACTGATGCTAGAACACAGCAAATGTACAAGAGCAAGACTGAGGGCCCATAAGGACAAGTAATGAACTTTCTGTAAAATTCACAAGGTTTTATGCTTATATTTTATTCTTATATATACTAGGGCAATAAATTATTTGAATGCAAGGTAAAGGCTCAGAATTGTGCAGGCTCCCCTGTGGTGCACTCTAACAAATGGCCACAGGTCCACCTAAAGCATAAGATGTTGAAATTCATGAAGAAATGCAAGAAACTGCACCATCTCCATACGGACACCCCTTCGCATACCCATCTCATATAGGAGGTACCTCCCCAGAGCAGAGGCAGGCGTGCATGTGATCAGTTCTCATTGACGGAACTCAAAAAGAGGAAAATGAATGGCGATAAATCAGTAAAAAGAAGATTTTGTGATTAAAGTGCATGACCACCCGTATGACAGCCTCAGTCAGAAGCAGTGGATTCTGGAAGGATTACAGCCAGACTGGAAAGTGTGCATTTCCAAAACTGTACTTATTGATGATGTAATATGAGGGCCTATCCCTTAACAGCTGAGTTTGCATCACAACCACATTTAACAGAAGGGGAGATGGAAAACCTGTTGCAGTTGATATCTGTCAAGAACAACAACACCTTTATCGCCAATTAACCCCCTTGGTAGAGATATGTTTCATCTTTCCGAAAAGGAGCAAACCCCTAAATCTGCTAGGTGGAAGCACAATGCCACCGAAGAGGAGCCGGGACACCTGTACTGGTACTGCACCGCTCTGGAATGGTACGTGCATGCAGTGGGACACCTGCACCTACTCTGAAATGCCAGTTGCAGATAACAGTCCCACCTTGCCTGGCCACTATTTTCATGTTGCTGACAATTTCCCCAGGAGAAGACGTCCATCACACCTGTGTTTCAAGGTTAAAGGTCTTCAGAAATGGAAAGGGTGAAAAAGACACACACACACACACACACACACACACACACACAAAATAATCCTTCAGTTTTGTTATGCCAAAAGTTCTCTTGACCTATCATTTCTGTCCTCAAATTACTGAAATGTTTGGCACAGTATTAATGTCACACTTACTGACCAGGTAGTACTTAAAAATTTGCATTTTCTAACCACCCGCTCTTATTTTTGAAAATGCTGAAAACTCAGTTGACACTTCCAGACTTGGAAGTTACAGGTCTGAATCCCACCTCCTCCTGTAATATCCTTAAGCAAGGTATCTTGAAATGCTTGTGTGTGTATCAGATCTTACCCATCTAATTCAGTGATAAGAGATAAGGAAGTGGTGATAGATGTGGTGATTCCAAGTGATAGAAATATCAGGAAGGAGGAATATGAAAAGCTGGAGAAATAGGAGGAACTGAAAGAATAATTGTGTGGAATGTAAAAAACCAAGGTGGTCCCAATGGTGACTGAAGCACTTGAGGTTGTGACGCCTAAGTTGGAAGAGGGGATCCATTAGACCCAAGGAAGGACAGCATCAGTCTTGCTCCAGAAGAGGGCAATCGCAAAAACAGCAAAAATACTCTGCTATGCCCTCAAACTCCAAGGCTTCTGGTAGAAGATTCAAGTCTAAGGAAAGATAGCAACCACAGGAAAAACTGGGGAGACAGGAATCACACACACACACACACACAAATCAGCAGAGACCTGTGTACTGTATAAATGGGTACAAAATTGTAAAAAGTATGACACAGTAAACTGCTTTGATGAACAGCATGAGCTAAATGTAAATATTAAATTTATCTATGATTCTCTACAAGTTTAAGCTTTTGTACCAACTGACTTCAACACTATGAATAAATCCCTCTAAAATGTCAGTGGTCCCGATTATCAGTTTCTTTGTGATATTTGCTCACTTTCTATCCAACAGCATTAGAGTATTGGTCCTGGCAACTTCTCCATAAGCAGGATTTATTTGTCTCTGAGCTCTAAATTTGCCTGATTAAGCTGCAGACTGAATGAACTGCGCAGTTCGCATCACTGCACAAAAGCATGACTGCCAGACTGTGTGCTTTTTTAGTTATTGAAAATCAAATTTATGCTGGCCTAAATAAAACGTTGTGTTTGCCTCAGTACAACATTTCATCTCCTAAAGCAACAAAATTGGGCAAATGACCATTAAACATCATATTATTTAATTAATTGATCTGTTAAAGAGCTACAAATAATTAAATATTATGTCACTGCAGTAATTATTTAAAGAGCATAATGACCACTGCATTCATTTTAAATTTGAAAAATGAGAAACATCTTTGCCGATCTTTTCAATAATTGATGAAGCTTGATTTTGCTCAACAATTAAAAATTGTCGCGATTCCTCCAAACGTATTTGGCTCCCCATCACTGACTGAGCTGATGTTCTCGCCCATTTTAAAACTGAGCTCTATTGTGGGGAGAACTCAGCTGCAGCAGTGCATAGTAGAACCACTTCTGGAAACGTCTACAATCTTAAAGTCTAGACAAATCCAACTTCACTACATTTATACATTTATTTCCAACTTAACAGATGCATGTTCTGTTAATACTTTTTATTATGTGCAATAATATGTATTCTGTATAAGGATTCATAGGAACACACTTTTAGGACAGTAGACTTGGACAATGGGGTACATGATCACATTTGGAAGTACTGTATTTGACAATCGCTGTTTCTCTGCGATACTGCTTTTGTTTCTCATAACACTGTTGTTGTGACCTTGACTTGTGTGTGTGTGTGTGTGTGTGTGTGTGTGTGTGCGTGTGCATGCGTATACATTAAAAAATTCTCACCACTTTCTCCGTTGAGTACGGTAAAAATTTTAAACAGGAAAGAGGCTTCGGAGATTATCCGATAATTCAGATAGGATGTAAACATGTTGGGCTGAGAGAACAGCTGGTGAAAGCCTCTTCCAGCAGCTTCTGGGAAGACCTGAACCCCTGATTGCCGCATGGCCCCTAAGTCCAGCCAGGCATTGCATACTGGACAAGACAGCTGCTCAGACATCCAACACTAAATCAATACAAAAGTGACCAATAGCTCTTTTCCCCTCCTCTCTATCTCCATTTCTCCAGCATCTCCCCATGTAATAAAATCTCATCTGTGGTGGTCTCTGTGGACCAGGCCCTCGCCAACTCCCCGCACCCCTATGAGAGCCAAGAGCTCGGCACTCTCCTTCTGTACGTGTTTGTTCAATGACGCCTGCTGTCTGCTGCAGCCATCGCTGTGGCACTCTGGTCGCACTACAGAGACATGGGGAAGGCAGGAACCAGGCAGGACCATACAATGGGGTATTTAACACAGGGTTTATAAGGCCACAAAGAATCAGCAGTTGAGCAATTATGGAGAAGCCACTCATATTCAAACAGAAGTGCACTTTACGCTGCAGACACCTATAGGTCACAAAAATCGTTCCGCTTACGCATTCCAATATACTCGCGTACACTGATGAAAAACATGGAAGGGAAGATTAATTTTGCACTATTTCTCAATTTGCAAGGAGTTCCCGCTGACAAGAATTAGTCATCACTTATAGGATCTTCGAAGTGGATTCGATTTGTTCTTTATTGCTCTGCTTCAAGAATCAGCCAGCAGAGATTTGGGTTTTGTTTAGTGGAGTCAGACATACCTGTGACTTCAATCTACCTCCTTATTCACAATGCCGCCAAGGAGTAGCGATGCTTAACCTTTTCTTAACCATTACGCATCGCTCCACCATCAGTCCGTAGCTTATTCATGTGCACCCTAACATTTGTTGGCAGCACCACCTTCCAATAAACTTTCCAGTGTGCTTCTTAACCACATTGCTCGATTCTCCCATCCAGCCTCCCAGCGGCCCAACAGAGGCAACGAATGTTCACACAGAAATATCTTATGGCTCCTATTAAAAAGAGTGCAGAATGAGACCCCTTCAAAGTCCTTTTGCACCACATGATCAATACACACAATGTATTAAACATAGTAATTTCATGTCACACACCTAAAATATTGTAAAAAGGCAAATACATTTATTTTGCTGAAATTTCTTTAGAATATGCTGATGGAAATATCTGAGAGAAGGAAAGATTCAAGAATCTGAGAGGTGGATGTTCTGAGCTTCTTATCAGGAAGTGGAGTGAAGAAAAGGTAGATTCAGGCACTCAGGAAGATTATAGCCATTATTCCCTCACAGAAAAGCATTTGCAGTGGAAAAGAAAAATCTACTGAAAGATGCATTTTCCTCTCCGCTGCAATTCTCTCAGTTCCACGAAAACAAATATACTGGGTGTTAACAATAGGACTTTTAAGTAAAGCGAGGCACACCATACACAAATTTTGACATGAATTTTCTGTACCTGTAAAACCAGCTGGACAAAATTCAAAGCATACTACACAAGCGAAGAATTAAATATTCTTAGTAACTGAAACTTCAAATGAAGGCAGCCATTTGAAGTAGCTTTTGAAATGTTTAGGTGATTATTTTATTTTTATTTTTTTTTAAGTCAACATGCAGAGCATCCTAAACACACAACATGGGGAATAACGTGAGCAATTGAGGGAGACAGCAGGGAATAAATATTAAACAATAAAACTGAGATGAAAGGGAAGGGCAAAAGAGAAGGAGGAGGACAAAAGGCTGAAGAGTAGATGGCAAGCTGCTGTCTTCAAGCTTCTGAGCCTGGACAGGAAGTCCCAGGGACTGTAATCTGTGTAGGGAGAGCCCTCAGAATGCGCAGATTGGGGGTCTGCAGGGGAGTGCGCACAACCGCTTCAAAGACGATCGAGGTGTTTTGAAGATGGAGAACGGCTCTCCGAGGATGGAAGCGCATGAAACCAGCCAGGAGATGGAGGTACAGACATCGTACAGCTGCACTGCACACTGTTAGGAAAACCACTGTACACCTGAGATGCTCCAAGGGCAATTATTCTCTAAAACAAAAGGAATAAAATTACATCTGTACTGTAAAACCATATCCTTTCAAAAAAGCATTTCCTCTGACAGGAACACTAAACAAACACACCAAATCCAAAAAAATATCTATAGTTTCAACCAGAAATATCCAAGCCTTTCTTATTTCTGCCTTGTTTAACATGAGTGATGCTTAATTGCCAAAGCCCTCAATCCAGGTGTTTAAGCTATGGATTCCAAAATACAGCATGCAAGACAGTACAGTGTGAAACTCTCAAACGCAATGAAACTCACACCAAGGTAAGATGGCATAAATGAGTCAAAATGCCACTAAAGCAGATTCATCTGCTCAGCAAGTCCTACCTCCCACAAACTGGCTTTTTTGATAACATCTATATTAAAGATAAATATAAATACAAAAAATCTCCCATGTTGGCTCAGCAAGTGTCTACTGGTGTGCAATTGTGCAACCATTTGGGGACCATTCCTCTCTTCTGCATCCTTCATTTATTCATTTTAGAGGTACAGATGGGCCTTTTGATATGGGCTTTCACAATAATCTGTACCGGTTCATCTCTGGTAGATCTCACTTCATCTGGGTCTTTTCCATTGTACCAGAACTTATCAAAACAGGTCAATAAAAGAGAGCGACAGGGAAGTGGACTTGATATCGTGTTGGCAGAGATTAAGGGAAACTGGTGCTCTATATTTCAGCACACTACCCTCCCCCAGCTTGCAGCAGCTGATATGTTTATTCACTGGGGTTCTTAAAGCTGAAATATGAAACATATTACAGTGATTTGATAAGCAAAATAGCATTAATAATGGTAAGTCTGAACAACAGGAAAAGGGAGAATAAGGCTGAACACTGCACATCTAGCAAGCATTTAGAAAAGAAGTCAGAATCTCCTGCACGTTGTGAAAGGCAGGTCCAAGTGTGAGAAAAATGGGCGGGAGATGCCAGGTGAGCAATGGTTTGGACAAGTGGAGACACACACACACACACACACACACACACACACACACACACACACACACACCAGAGAGACTTGGTTTGTGAGAATCCACAGCCAATAGCCTAAGCTTGCAAACAGACATCTGTGCTCACTGAATTAAACATCAGATAAGAGGGAACAAAACACCTTTTCACTGCATTGGTGCTTTTGCAGTCGGAACTGGAAATGAAACTTATTTACACAGACATCATTAGAATCACATTTAGCGGCTAATCCAAATATCCCTGTATTCAACTTAATTTCACAAGGCATATTGGAGTAATGCATCTGAAGCTCATGCAACTCATTTTTTGACATCAATTATATAACATCCGCCTCATCGATGACTGCAGTATTACCATGACAAATATCATAAGCACAGCAATTATTATTAAGTGGACACTTAGTTGCTTTTATCCAAAGCAACTTACAATATTCGATCCATTTATACACCCGGTTATTTTCACTGTTTCAATACCTTGGCCAAGGGTAGTACAGCAGTAACAGGGAGTGGGACATGATCTTTCAACCTTTTGATTAGAAGCCCATGTCCTTAACTGCTGTTCTTCCTGCAGCTGACAGAGAAGAAGTTCAACTCCTTTTTCTGAAACAGCAGACATGATTCAGATGTTTTTTCCCCACACTTTCCTTTTTAATATATAATGAGTAATGAAGACGGGTGGAGGAACCGCACAAACAGGTTGAGAGGAAAAAACTGGAAAATCAACTTCATCGTCTCAGGAACAGTTTGTCACTTTGACCCTGGGGCAAGCTGCTGGCTGCCAGTTTCACCTTTGGAATCGTGCAGTTACAGGCATGGCAACAGAAATTGTCAGAATAAGAGCAATTTATGAAATCCACATTGAAATGAAAATCTGTGTAATCCAGATAAGTAGAGGAATGAAGAAATCTAGTGCCGTTCCTCACTGTGTGGAAGGAGGAACTTTAAATCGCTGCATATACCATGGAGCACAATGAAAAGTGACAAGCGTCAGGGAGAGCTAATTTCAAGAAAAACAACCAAAATGGGGGGGGGGGGCATATTACTGCAACCTCTCAAGCAGCCATTTTCTACCTTTAGAAATACAGGCTCTGTCTGTCATGACTAAAAAAAAAAAAAAAAGCCGCTGCTGTGAAATGATGTTTTGTAAACATGAGGTAGGCGAAGTCATTGAGAATTTCTAGTAAACAAATTTTTCCAGCATTGCCATACCTGACATAAGAAAACGTACAAAATGTCATTAAATGGTTGCAACTGTTCCAACAAATGGAAAGCAATTCAAATAAGGGGTACTGTGTCACAGAAAGTGGGGTAGGACTCCAAAGCTCTGGAAGGTGAAGGGTTTAGAGCAGAACCAAGACACTGTCACTGCACCAGAGCGCTGTTGTCAGGTCTGGACAGGATCCGGCGCTTAAGCAGGAAGTGACCACTTCAGCAAGGGTGGGCAGCGGCTGTCAGCACAGAGCAATTGAGACTGCGTTACGAGGCTGCCCTCTGCACCCGTGGGGAGAAACCATGCCACCGCAGGAAAGACCGCACCCCCACCGAAAATGCCATGTCCCTGCAGGAAAGCAATCCGGCAACAAGTGGGTATTGAGAAAAACCCTCACGGTTGTAGGCTGTCCCAAACATCTGATGGAAGAGGAGGAGGCAGCAGCAGCCAAAAGTACCAAACTGTGTTCCAGGCATCCCCACACGGTGAATGGTTGAATGTTGCAAGTTTTCATGTTTTTGTCATTTCAATCAGATTAGCCTGCTTAACATCATACGCGCTGCAGAAATCAGATTAACATGGAGAACAGATAAAGGAGTTTGGTATTTGCCCTTGAAGCCATTTTAACAAGGTTGCACAGACAAAACCTCTAAATCTTCCCTGACTGTCTGATCCAAAATGGCTGTGTTCACAAGCATGTCAACTATGACCAGCTTAAGCAACAGGAGAAATTTACACAAAATGTCCCACGTAAACAGTAAGACTCCACAGAATGCGTAAATTAGAAAAATAAATAATACAACTATACAGAAGTGCTGCGAAGATTAAAACATTAGGTTAAAACTGGAAACTGAGTAAAATGATGCCCTTTTTGTTGTTGGATGAATGTAAAGATGAATATTGGCATAAACGTCACCGAGGACCTGTCCTGGTCACGGCACACCAGCACCATCATCAAGGCGGCAACGCAACGCCTCTTCCTCCGTTGGCTGAGGAGGTTCGGCATGGACAATACTTGTCAACTTCTACAGATCTACCATTGAGAGTATCCTGACTGGCTGTTTCACAATCTGGTATGGCAGCTGCAGCGCGTCAGACCGAAAAGCTCTACAGAGAGTGGTCAAGACAGCACAAAGCATTACCAGGACTGATCTGCCATCCCTGCAGGACCTCTACACCCATCGGAGTAAGAAGAAGGCCCATAACATCCTGAGGGACCACAATAACCCCAGCCACAAACTATTCTCCTTGCTCCCGTCCGGAAAACGCTTTAGAAGTGTTTGGACAAGAACAAGCAGGTTCCGGGACAGTCCCCCCCACACACACACACAATAAGACTGTTAAACCACTGACCCCTCCCTTGGACAGTGGAAAAAAGTCGATCGGAGTCTGTCTGTATGTGTCCCCCCCTTGTGTGCCCTTATCGGTTGCGTGGTTGTTGGTTTGGCTGCTGGTATTTGGTGTCCATTTTTGTCTGCTACTTCTTGTTTTGTTTGCTATTTCTGTTTACTAACTTCTAACTTTAACCTCTATGTATATATTCCTAACCTCTATGTATGTATCTTATTCCTTACTTATTTATTCTCCTTATTTATTTTTCTTTTTCCTAATTTCATTATTTATTATTTAATTTTCCTATAACTCATTTACATATTTATTTGCTGAGATGCCTGGAAGCAACACTTTTCATGGTGACAACACTGTTATGCTGCTGTTAGTCCATCCATGACGAATAAACCTTGAAACTTGAAACTCAATCCTAATGACTTTTTTATGAGCCACAAATCCAAATTAGCACTGCTCCCTCACACTGGAGATATCCTCTGTATTCCACAACATTCCCAAAAATCTGTTTTTCAAGCAGTAACCAGGCCATGACAAAATAACATTGTAATAACATCTTCTTTAGAAAACTTGTTTGTCAAACACCATTCAACATAAACGGCTGCAAAGTATGAACAGTTAAATACATTAATGAAAAAAATCAAAAGGCATGAACACCACAACCATAACAGTAAAAAATAATTTGGCACTGAAAACTGCAGACATTTATGTGCAGACAGGTGCAAAAAAAAAAAAAAAATCAGAACACAATTACGGAATGTGGTTCAGTCACCAATCATCACTTGTGGTGGTGCACAGACTTAAGACAGAAAGGACCAAAAGTAATCTTCTTCCACTGCGCCAAACAAAAAGGGCGCATTTTTCCCCACTTAGGGGAAGATACACGTCTGTGTTCACTTTCATATAAAATTGTCAGTCACACAACAACTGTTATGCTAAATTTTCATGTTCCCCTCTTTGAAACCCAGGACCTACTGTCCTGCTCCGGAGGGCTGTTCATCACTAAAAGAGTCCAGCAGGATCACACAAGTGGGCCTGTAAATGCAACTCTTTGCAAGCAGCACAGGGCAATAATAAGCAGCTCAGCTCAAACATATTGCGTTTCTTCCCCCCAGTAAAAAGTAAAGCAGTGATAACGCAAGTCGTCTGCTGAGCACGTGTTTCTCTTATAAACTATTTTTTCTCCACTCCACCTCATCCCTGCTATTCATCTCTCTTTTTTTTTTTCTTTCCTGTTCTACATTTGTTCGCAGTGCATTGTGGCCCAGTTCTGTCAGGCTCAGTTTCTCTCACAATTTTTATGGGTCCTGAGATCTTCCTAAGAAAACATCACAGCGGAACTGTCACACTGCATTACTCTGGTTGGGTGGGGGGGGGGGGACAACTGAATGTAAACAAATGTGCTTTGGTTCACACAACACAGGCCAACAGGTTCCCGGAAAATAATGACTATCGGACTAAAATGTTAAAGGTGAAAAACATAAGGGGGACAGACAACACACTACACAGTAATACCTAGACTTGCTCCTCGAGTTACTAAGAACTGAAGCAAGGCATTTTTACCAAGTCTCGCAGAGAATAGCATCCATTTACTCTAGTTACAACAAAGGCTTTTACTGAACCTATGTTAGGAATAAAACAAGGCATGTCTACTTTTATTCTATTAGGCTCGCCTTTTTAATAATCATATAATACAGTACTATGGTTATGCATTATTAGAAATCAATGCATGCATATTTCTCAGGTTAACCTGGACATAACTAGGAGCATTCCAGCAAATATGCAAAATAAACACTTTAGGCAGGTTCATATTGGACTGAAATATGTGTATATACTTTGTGGAGAATTCATTGTGTTCAACCTTAGTTGCTGCTTCTTTAGCAATGGAGATAAATGTACCAAAATTTGGGTTACTTGTTATCAGGTCAGCTTCAAACTTGAAGGAGTAAAGTAGCTCAGCTTATTCTTATAGAGAAGGAAGATGGCGCGGCTATGTCCAGGTGCCTACCTGATCGCTCCAGGAAGACTGTGGGTTTTTTTTCCTCTAATATTCTATCTACTCTTACTGTTCTTTGCCCATACAACAATGGGACTAGTATTTCTTTATTTTTTTTTACATCACCTCCTGGTTTGGGAATAGCTGTGCTCGTGACATCAAAGCACTGCAGAGAGTGATCCGGGCAGCGGAACGCTACACCAGATCTGATCTGCCATCCCTACAGGACATTTACACCAGGAGATGCAGGACCAGAGCAACTAGGATTATCGGTGACCTGTCTCATCCCAGCAATCGTCTGTTTAACCTGCTGGAATCAGGCAAATGTTTCAGAAGTATTATGGTCAGAACGGAGAGGCTCAGGAGGAGCTTCTATCCACAGGCCATAAGACTTCTGAACCCAGACATGCCATAACAATCCTCGCAAACCAGAGTCTACAATATCCATTGACCGGTCCCCTCATTGTCACTGTCCCATAAAGGTTTTATTTATTTACTCTGTTTGTTGGTTGTTTGTTTTAGTTGTGGAATGGAACCACACAGAGTCTCCTGTTGAATCAGGGCACATTTCACTACATGGTATACTCCGTAACCATGTATATGACAAATAAATTCTTTTGATCTTTGATCTCATCCCCCACTATATGGACAAAAGTATTGGGGCGCCTGACCATTACACTAACAGGGACTTTAATGAAATTGCATTCAAATACATAGACTTTAATATGGAGTTGGCCCACCCTTTGCGGCTATAACAGCTTCCACTCTTCTTAGAAGGATTTCCACTTTTGAAGTGTTTCTGTGGGAATTTGTGCCCATTCATTCTGTAGAGCATTTATGAGGTCGGGCACTGATGTTGAACGAGAAGGCCTGGCTCGCAATCTCCTTTCCAGTTCATCCCAAAGGTGTTCGATGGGGGTATGGTCAGGGCTCTCTGCAGGCCAGTCAAGTTCTTCCACACTAAACTCATCCAACCATGTCTTTATGGACGTTGCTTTGTGCACTGGGGCACATTCATGCTGGAATAGAAAAGGGCCTTCCCCAAACTGTTGGAAGCATGGCATTGTCCAAAATGGCTTGGTATGCTGAAGCATTAAAATTGCCCTTCGCTGGAAGTAAGGGGCCTAGCGCAAACCCTGAAAAACAGCCCCACACCATTATCCCTCCTCCACCAAACTTCAGAGTTGGCACAATGCAGTCAGGCAGGTAAGATTTTCCCAGCATCCTAAACCCAGACTCGCCCATCTGACTGCTAAACAGAAAAACGTGATTCATTACTCCATAGAACACTTTTCCACTGCTCCACAGTCCAGTGGCGGTGTGCTTTATGCCACTCCATCCGACGCATTGGACTTGGCGATGTGAGGCTTGCATGCAGCTGCTCAGCCATGGAAACCCATTTTTTGTGCTTACATTAGTGCCAGTGGAAGTCTAGAACTCTTCAGCTTTGGAATCAGCAGAGTGTTGGCGACTTTTACCCACCACGCACCTTAGCAGTCGTTGACCCCGCTCTATGACTTTACGTGGTCTTCCCCTTCGTGGCTGAGTTGCTGTTGTTCCTAAACGCTTCCACTTTCCAATAATACCAATTACAGTTGACCGTGGAATATCCAGCAGGGATGAAATTTCACAAACCATCTTATTGCGAAGGTGGCATCCTATCACAGTACCACGCTTGAAGTCACCGAGCTCTTCAGAACGACCCATTTTGTTTCACAAATGTTTGTAAATGGAGACTGCATGGCTAGGTGCTTGATTTTATATACCTGTGGCCATGGGTCTGACTGAAACACCTGAATTCAGTAATTAAGAGGTGTGTCCCGATACTTTTGTCCATATAGTGTAGCTGAATCATTAAACATACCAAACATTCTAACTATTTTACAAAGAGTTTAAAGGGCAGTTATGTCATTTAAACAGGATAAGCACCTGTCTGTTAAACTTGCAGTTGAATCCAGAAGTTTTTTGCATGTTATGATGACACCAGAATTTCTTCAATCAACAGCCCTAAAGCAAAAGCCCCTGTAAAGCTGTTAAACTGAGCCAGAGGGAAGAGTCTCCCCATAAATGTTCTCTTATGCAGCACAAACGCTTGGGGGAATATCCTAGCCAGACAAGGGTGGGGGGGGGGGGGACTTCCTTGTCCCACCACAAACCCAAACTCACTTCCTATTCCTGCTACTGAACACCATCCTCTGTGAAGGATTCAACCCAGCGTGATCCCACTCCCCGATGTTGGTCTTGGGCCATTAACCTGGTCCCAGGACAGTAGGAGTGATACCCACTCAGGGGTGTAAGCACTTCTGGATGCAGTCAAGTGCATCAACCTCTGCCAGAAAAGACAGCAGATTTTGCTGGGAGTTCTCTCTGCACCATTTCACGTAAAGCAAAAACACATTTTTATACTCATCAGGTTTTCATCTGAAAGAAATCATACATTATCGATCACTGTCTAGCAAGCAACATGCACAGCTTATGAATATCACCCATTTATTCGCCTTTGTAAAGTTTAGTCTACATGCTGTACTGTAAAAGGCAGTTTTTTGTTTAGTTTATTGTCTGTTCTTGTCAAAAGCCTGGATCCTCAGCAGGTCTGTTGTTCTTTTTCTGCACGATTCTATGGTGGCAATGCAAAACAAGGATTCAAACACATGTACCCTAATATCCAGTCTCGTCCAGATATTGAAAAACCAGTTAAAATTATTTTCTCTATTATTTCATTGGTAAAAATTGCCATTAATTTCAAGGTCATCCCAAGTTCACTCCAAAGAAGCACCCTAAATCATAAGGAACAAGTTGTGCAACAATATAAAAAGAATTAAACAACAATATTACATATCAATAAAAATATTATAAATTAGGCCCACAAATTAATTGGAAAATTAAAGCACAATGATGGAAACCAGAGGACCCAAACACAAACATGTGAGTATGTAGAACCACAGAATTCCCGAATGTACTAGACAGCGTGAGTACATGGGTTCCACAATGCACCGTGGGTTTTGGTCTGTGCTGTTTGGCACAATTTTCAGATGCACTCGATTTATTGTGCTGGACCAAACGTCACAGGCTTCATAAATGCAAATCGAGACGACTCATAACAAGCAGTACTAATAAACACAGAGCGGGTAAAGTGAAAATCCAAATATCAGGAGCCCCGGTAATGGAGGATGAGTGTGGATGAGGATGTGGAAGGTGAGGGGAGTGACAGGAACAGCCTGGTGCTTCACTACTGTGGGTAGCATTAATGCACACCAGTCAAAAGAACAGAAAGAACTTCAAAGTGACCTCTAAATCATCCAAATACATCAGAGCAAATTTGTGAAACACAAATGACAAAATGTTTTTAAATGTTTTTAATGTGATGAAACTAAAAACACATCAAAAGGAAATAAAGTGAGTGGTCATATGGTAAGAACTACGCATGCTTGCAAAACCAAACCACTGGCTTACTGGAGGTACACTGTACACCTGTATTCTCACCAGAAACTGGCCCAAGCTCACACCAAATTACACAAAGAATGTGTTAAGAGTGGTTTGGCAAACTTACAAAGTGACACTCTTGTGAAACTCTGATTTATTTTCTCAAAAACGACAAGTCCTGGCAAACGGAGCAAACCATTTACCACCATGGAAAAAAAAAAAGTCAGTCGTTCAAATTCCAGCCTTTCCTAAAAAAATTACCTACAACATTTTTTTCCTCAAGTATGTTTTTTTTCAGGCTTCCTGCCATCCCTCAAGACAAATGTACTGGTCAACAAAGTGCCTTGTAACTCAAAGGCAGATGGTGAATTTAAAGGTCAAAAGGTGGAACTGTGACATTTGGAAAATTTCAAATTTAAGAGTGGAACAACACATTACACAAACAGTACTGTGGGTCCCCAGCTGGCTTCTCTGTTAGCCAGTGACATTCGATATGGTTGACAGTTACCCAGAAGGTCCAACTGGTCCAGCAAAGTGGGAGACAAAAGATAAAGAGGGAGGGGGGAAAAAATCCATTTCTGGCCACAAAATGTATAATTTTACAGAAACACTGGTATGAGAGAGCACAAATAGATTCAAATGTAAATGAAGAAGTGGAAAGATTTAGCACCAACAAGAAAAATTACACAAAGAAGTGATGAAAAGCACAGAAAAATAATGTGGCTGCAGGAGCACCAGTAACAAACCTACAGATTGTAAGTGCTGTTACAACAACTGAGCGTGACAAGTTGGTCGTAGAAAGTATAAATAAACAAGAATCTAATCACATGGATGGTTTAGAGCCTCTGAATCTAAACCAAGGGTGGGAGTCGTGCCCTGACCATGAGGTCTACGCTTGGACTTCAATAAACTCATCATCTGGACAGGAGCTAAGCATCAGCAGTTCCCCGTAGGTGTGAATAATTCAGTGATTGGGCCACTTTACAGACAGCAGCCAAGTTACACAGGCAAAAGATGGAGGATGTTTTGATCCGAGAGTAAGATAACCAATTCATAAGCTGAGCACCGGGACACAAAAACCGACAGACCCTGCGGCCCCCCGCAGACGTGACAATGCACACGAATCAAAATTCGTGTAACTAGGGCAGGAAAAGAAACGACGCTTATCTTTCAGAAACGCAGGAAGAGCTGAGTCTCCGCACTGCGGTTTATTATTAATTTAAAGAAAGAAAAAAAAAACACGCATGTTTCTGACCGTTTTTCACTCAACACTGAAAACAACATGGAAAAAAAAAAATCGGATGCAAAGCTCTCATTTTTCCAAGAGGCCTCCAAGGTAAACCCAAATAACGCCTGAGAATTTTATACGTACTCATGTGACTCACAGGTTCAAGGGGAAACTGTGCCTATTTTTTGCCCCCTAAAAACATTTCATGTGAATAAATCTGCATAAATCTAATTGGTTCATCTGAGTGCCAAGATGAGCAATACGAATACAGAGAGCCCACTCAATGGTTTGTGGAAATAAAACGGGGGGGGGTAATAATAAATTTAAACACATGCTGAGCAGAAACATAAAATGAGAGACACTGGAAAGGAGACCATTTGGTCATTTCTTTGTGCGCTGTCGTTCCCCTTCCAAAAAAAATCCTGAATAATACCTTGGCCAAACAAAGCTAATGCCAAAACGTCTTGTCTTCACAGCCCTCCCAAGCCTTTTATTCGCAACCAACAGCCCTCTGTATCTCACATTTGCATTCCAGTCAAATTAGAAGCAACAGGAAGAATAATAAGCCAGAGCTGTCAGGACTGGGATTCTGCGACGACTCCTCACCGATGACTCATTGCTCAAATTGCAGCTTCTGGCGGCCAAGGGAACAGCGCCAGGCTTGCTTTAAATAAAGTCGGTTTAGAAAATCGGCTCGGAAGGGACGGCGAAATGGCCTATCCTCAGAAACGGGCTCCGTTTCGCCCCCCGTGGGTAAACCTCCGTAAGGTGCCAGCCACATGAAGGAATAACTCGGCACGGTTGGTCAGGTTACCAAAGTCAGCCGCTTTCAGACTCAACCATCTGAAAGTGCCAGGAGCATCACTGGGGCTTTGTTTTCCATCAACACTTACACCCTGGGAAATAAACAGTGCTTTACCATGGGAATCGTGTTCGTTCTTGTGCTACTTTTCTTTGCACCTCTACAGTTTTATTTATGCACTTCTCCCCCTTGCTTCAAGCACTGAATTTGTCCTTAGCTATTGCCGCAATTCACAAATATGTTAAAGATTTCTTGGACCGGGGTCTATGTGTCATACAGCAGTTTTCATTCATTTTGACAGGCACGTCCTTGCGATGACATTAGAACAATGACATTATGTGATGCTTACCAACAGTCCTGCCAAATGTACAGCAAATATTTTTTCTTTGGGGTCACGGAGATGCAACCCGTGTGTGTGATCTGAAACAAACAGGTTCGTAAAAAAAAAAAAAAAACAACAAAGAAGCACGTGGACAAAGATTCTGACAGACAATTTACTCCCTGCGTCTCACACCAACCACTATACTCCAGCCTTATTTTTCTTGGAATTGTGAGCTGCAAACCCAAGAAAAACCAAGCGATGGTAGGAATAATATGTTGGTCGAACGAGGACAAAAAAAAAAAAAAAAAAAAAAAAAACTTTCAACTTTAGAACTTTTAGCCTAATAATGAAAAGTAAAACTTGGGCGCCACTTTGTTAAAAATGCCAGAAATCAAAGAGTAATTTAAGGCAGAGTCAGACTGAACAAATTAATGCTTCCAATATGAGTCTGACACTGGGCTTTTGTAGTTAATGCGAAAAACTGCAAGCGAAAAAGGCTGCAGCCTCTTAATGGCAACATTTGAAATTCAGGAGCAGCAGAACTCCATATTCAACCATATTTAATATACTGCTTCAAAACAGCTTTGCTAATCATATTTCCCATCAGCTGCGCTACACTGTGTCTGCTAAGGCGGGCATGACAGTAACAAACTTTAAGCACGTTTTGCAACAGCGATCTTTCTGCGTCGGCTTCCTTCCAGTTACCGAATGGTTCGCCCCTTCTGCATCCAACCAGAGGGGCAAGGGGCCTGTCTGAATCTGAGACCTTCTCAAGGAAGCTTTCACAAGGAATACCTCACATGGACGTGCGGTAAATGAATGCTTTCTTTTTAGGGTCAAATGGCCTTCTGAAGCACTAAATAAAACAAAAGCAAGCGGGCAAAAAAACTCTTGGGCATTTTAGTGTAGCTTTATCATCTCTGGGCAACAGTATTCCATGCAGGCAGTCAAAATAACCAAGCAAGGGCTAGGAGCCCAGTCCCCTGAGACATGAAGCCATGTGCCAAATGTTCCTGCTGATTCAAATAGGCTGGGTGACTTGTGTTGTGATACCCCTTGCTTGTTGTCAAACAGCCTTAACTGTACACACATCAAGAGCAACACTGCTGCTCTAGTTTTTACAGCATACCAGAATAATTTTTCAAGAAAGCCATGACCGAGAACACGGCACAGCTCTTAAAATATCCATGGCCGTAAAGGCAGTACATACAGTATGTACACAACATATAATTTTAATTTGGACGCCCACCATCTTTAAATGAGGATAACGTGTGTAGTTAAAATATTGCAGTGACAGGAAAAAGACCAAGTGTCCCCTTAACTGCGGGAATCTCACCACATGACTGTGACCAGCAACTCCTTCACGATTTAACTGTCATCATCATCCCGCCACAAAATTAAATATGCAGTCCAGTTGCAGTGTGCGCCTATAAGAGAAATAAGGGAAATATAGTACCGCCAACCCCCAGTGTGATACATGGGATCCAGAGCGCAACTGTTACTGATTTTCATGCTGCTCACTACTGCAGTGATATGAGGCAGAAACAGGTTAACAGTTTGGTCCCCCACTAACACACGGGGCTCTGCTGATTAGATTTCACTGCGGCCTCCATTTTGCAGCCTCACTCGCTTATCCCTGTGTCGATAAGTGCAGGACATCTCACAGTACGACAGTAGGCCAGCTCCAATGCACCGAAAACATTACTAAGGCAATTTCATTATGCAATAAAATATAATGGCGGACAGTGCATAAGGAAGAGAGGCGGCTATGTAAAAGCAAAGTGAGGTTCGTAATTTAGAAGCAGCAGATAGAACAACAGAAAGGGACACACCCACGTAGATGATGAACTGCTGCAATTCTGAGCTGTCCCATCTATTCTACTTACAAATTATTAATATTGTTTCAAGTACATGGATAAACAAATGTATAATTTGTGTCATTTACTTTACAAGGAATTTATCATATCTCACTTTGAATTTAGGACTGTAGAGGCCGCTAGCCAAAGAATTAAGAGCATCATATCTGACCCCCCCCCCAAGCATATCTGATAGAGGAGCTGTTGACTAATTTAAGAGGGTGTCAGAGTGACTCCTTTCCTCTCACTCATGTAGCAAGAGCATCTACTCTTCTCATGGTGGATAAGGGATTTTTCCCCCACAGGAGAGCGGGGTTAAATATTTAATTTCTGCAATCCCTCACTATGCTCTTCTTCTGTAATGAGCTAGACTTGTCCCACCCCCTGGTGGAAAGGTGTTTTCTAGAAGGTTCTACCACTGCGGTGACATTACATACAAAAAACACATTTCTCCATCTCCCTCCCTCTCCAGCAGCTTCACACAGCACTGAACTCATTCAAACACCCACTTGTTCTGTGCACAGCTCCCACAAAGGCACCGGCTCGCAGGGTGGTTAAAAGGTGACTACTACCTTGCAGATGCCATTTCACTCACCCGCAGTCTTTCTCACAGGTCCCTTTTAGACCTACAGCCACAAATACTCACCCATCCCAACTGGAGACTGACAGCTAGCGATAAAAGCCTGACTTTTGACCCAAAACATCATCGAATACGCTTCAGCCGGATGGCAATAAACCATCTTTGTGTCTGGAGCATTCTATGTAAAGGGTTAAGAGAGGCTTGGACCACAATGGCTGTCTTTGTCTGCGCTCTCATGGATGACCCAAATCAGGTGTCTCAGGTGCTGGGAACCTCTCTGGCACTTTCTCAGAATGCAGCACAACACGCTACCCTCAACGCCTGAATGAGATTTCCCTTTTGTCCATACCCCCACCCGAAGCCCATGTAGGAATGCCCTGGCCCCCCTTCAACCTTCCCTCTCAATGTGGGAATTGTCTGTGGGAGAGGCATGCGATCAGGGATTCCATGGCGTGACACCAGCCAATGTGTGGCCTGGGGTAAGATGGGATGCCTTTCATGCTCGGTGTGACTTGAGTGGCTTGCCTAACATTGTGGGGGGTGGTGCCATTCCTGTAATTAATGAACACCAAAGAGGAGCAAGGGAGGCCCGCCTGGCCCAGAACAATGTTCATGCTGCATCCGTGTCCAAGGTCAAAGTTCAACCCAAGCCTTTGTCCGTGGTACCAGTAGCCACAGACAAGCAATGATCCCTTTGAAAGAAACAAATTTTCATACACACAAATCAACTGAACCCCGAGGCCTTGTAATAAAGACCACAACATCTCTGTACAACATGATGAACCACAGTAATCATCTGTGTGGCATACACATCTATTAACTGAAGATGTTATGTACCATGAAATCCTGCAGTTTTGCAAATGAGTAAAGACAAGTAATTATCTTCTCTTTTCGAGTTTGCTTTTAAGTCTCATCTGAAGCATTCATGCTAGAGTTCATCTTCATGGCTTTCTGCTAGAGAACACAACCCCAGCAAACCACGCAACTCCAAGTAAATTACTGAAACGTAGGGGCTTGTGTCCTTGGACAACACTGGTTTGATCAGTTCTGAAGCCTGAGAAAGATTTTTTTTTTTTTTTTTGGGGGGGGGGGGTGTGCACAGCAACTAGAGTTACTACCCAAAGTGCTGCTCTTGAACCTCTCCAGCAGGGCAAAGATGACATCAACAGCAAGAAACAAAACACAGCTTAAATTCTGACAAAATAAAAGTTTGCTAAAACAATGCGAAGGGTGAGGTTGGCCAGAGTGTCACTTGACTGTGCAGAAAGCCCTCGTAGGTGACCTGCCACCCCACTGCACCGCTAAGTCTCAAGGACCAGGCTGATTCCAGCACCTCCAACTCTCAACCCGAATGGCTGCCCAATACCGATGAAGCATTAAATAGGATTAAAGATAAGTAGCTTGGTGAGGACAGACATGTCACATCAAGTGTATGTGCGCAAACTCAGGTAACAGGCGTAGTATGATGACCAGCTGAGATCTGAATGACCACCTGTGAACACCAGACTGACCTGGTCATGGTCCAGAACAGTATATTATCAGCAACAGTAAGGAGAAAGTCTTGAGAAAGACTCATTCTTCATTCAATGCAAGCGTGTGCATGTTTCCACCCAAAGGCCAGATGACATTACCTGTGACTTGCATTATTACAGAGCTGAAAAGTACATCTCAGTGTTGCTGAAATCAGCTGATATGCACAGACTGCAAGCCATTTTCCTTAATAAATAAAGTTACTTGCTAATGTTTGGAATGTACACTATGTGACCACTGGGTCCATAAATCACCTACTTCAAATCAAAGTTTACACACACACACATATATTTTCCCCCCAGCATTATAACCCTGAAACATAAAGACTTTTTTGCTCAGTAACAGATTTATTGTCATAAATTTGACTGGTCATTGTAGTCACTGGAAAAATCCATCAGCGAAACAAACAGTAATATAAATGATCGAATTAGCCTTTAGATGCACAAACTCTTTATCATCTTACATTTGCAATGACACAGTCATGGTTCAGTACTTAAATGGCTTTTTTTTTTTTTTTTTTTTCCTGTTTCTAAAGAACAGGATACAACTTTATTAATCCATAGAAAATTCCCACATACAACAGGTCAAACAAGACGCATAACAGATTCCAACAAGTAATTAAAGATAAAATTAGCAATAAGTAATCCTTTGTTAAACAACTGCAAATATACTTTACATCTCTAAAAAGATCTGCATCTAATGAATCAGGAAAATATTGCTGACGTTGCAGTTAATATGGCACACAGCAGTAAATTGTACTGTATAGTAAATTTAGAGCAGAAACTGTGCCTATTGGAAGCCAAAATATAATTAGTATTCAGCCTCAGAATTCATCATTTCTACTGTACATCCTTACTCCCACAGAGCGGATTCTCTGGTTACCCAATGCCATCCACACACTGCTCACACACCCTTTATAAAGGCCCCAGTCCATATCAAGCCCGAAACATGGGAACAGGTCCACGATGAAGGCAACTTTCTTTGGGGAGGACCAGACTCCTCCCCCACTCCCTAAAAGAGAATCCCGCCAAACTGTCTCTGGCCTTGCAAGAACTGCTGAGTGTGTAGAACTGAGAGGCCAGTGGAGGCTTGTGGGTGGGATTACTTACACATTGCTGCACAAGCTAAAAGACATGTCACCTCTGCGGATGAGTGAAGGATCCATGCCAAGGGAGACGGCTGAAAATCCACTCAACGCTTGCAAAAAGCTTCAGGCAACCCACACTCATTTCCCCCTCACAGCAATAAAACTGTGTTTATATTTTGGTTTATTCCATCTTCCTATTGACTAGGAAACAAATCAGATTTTATATTCATAGTCGTATTCATTTGTGCAGAGCTGAATTACTTTCGTGGACAGCCGTTATTGCCCATTCCAAAATGGTAAAATGCACCAGGATTAAGGGGACTTAACATGGGTATTTATCTCAGCCAAGATGCCATGCCAAAGTGATGAAATTATTGGATGTTCCCAGGAACTTGTTTATATTCAGCTTCTCCTTTCATACCTCTCGGCTGGCCTGAGATAAGGTCTCTGTAGGATCTGTCATGTCTCAAGTTTGCTATTCAGTGGAAGTGCACTACCGGCAACTCCGCTTTCCTCCGCTTCCATACCTGTCAAGAAGCTATGAGAAGCACAACGGCAGATGTGCAAACACATCTGCTGCATTAAAGCCCAAACATCTCTACAGGCCTATGAGTGACAGAATCAGAGGAATCCAAAAGAAATCTGAGGAACAGCCTGGGGTAAGATGGGATGCGTGGTCAGTGTTACCCATTCAGCCAATGAATGCAAATCTAGATTTAGGATGCATTGCTGACAGGGTGGACGCAAACATGTACACGACAGGTATATTTTTATTTCAAATGTACTTTAGCACATTTCCTTTCCATTCAGGACTACTGATTAACATTTCTGAAGTAACCTGTTGGAAAGGTAACTACACAAAGAAAGGATTTTTTGAATGCATAAATAAACTGGAACTTTACTAATGTGTATACTCGCATCATATAAAGAAGAAAGCACTCCCTGAATCCTCCTACACTACAAAGATGCTAAATTTGGTCCAAAGCCCATTGACAGACGTACAGTAGCATGTGCATGGTCATTTAATAAAGCAGTAAGAGCCTGTAGAAAATCTGTGACAGATGTCTGAAAAAGCTTCCACAAATCATTGTTAGATCCAAAATCATTTCCTGGGTATAAAAAGGAAAAAAAAAAAAATACAAAACAGAAACAAATGCTAAAATACAACAACACATGGAAGACTGACACACATTCAAAACTGTTCAAAACAATACCCAAGAGGTGAGAATTTGTTCAAATCCTGGGCAACATGAAAACGGATTTACCAGGAAACAACTGGTCAAGTGTTATAAGGCTGCTGTCACTAATGCAACATGGCCACAACTTATGTGTTCTGGCAATGAATTAACAAAGAAAACCCCAAATCCCCTAATTATTCCAGCAGTCTGGGAATGAATTACATACCAAACATAAGACTTTAGGAATTTGGGAGCTGTTTTGCGCATCTTTGTGTGACACTGTGAGCTGATAATGTGCTGGAATGAACTGAAAGAATTAAGTCATTTCAGTAAACAGATGTTTTCAATATGAGCTGGAAAAATAAAAATGCAACCATGCTTGGAATTCATTTTCTTACATTTAATATTAAATTTTTTCACCCTACAAAAGCAACAGTTGATTCTGAACTGTGATGACATTTGGAATTTATTAGCTTGAAAAAGACAGAAGAAATTAAACATGATGGTATTATGTGTGTCATTGTTTAGGCCCAATCTGAGAAATTCAAAGTTGGAAAAGGGCAACTGAAACAACCTTGTAATTAAGCCTTAAGCAACAGATAAGCAAACAGACACGGTGTTCCCTGACTACTATCAAAACAATTTCCTTCAGCCAAAATTATTTTAACAATGCCGTAAATAAGAAAAACGTGATAGAGCAACACTGTACTTAATCTTGCTGTGTACAAAATATCAAAGTTAGTCCCCCCCTCAATAAAAAGTTAACTTTTTACCATCATCTGAGTCTTATTTTGCAGTAAAGGAATGCAAACTTTGGGCAGACATGGCATGCTGGGATACCCCACACACTGCATACTGATTCAGCCTATCAGCAAGACATAGAAAAGCAACCTTAAATGCTGAAGGCTTCCACATCTGATTGACAGGTCTTCTCTTGTGGATTTAGGCCTTCGGGGCCCCTGAATCTACCCGACTTGAAAGGTTAAGAAGCGGCTCCACAACTACATTACCAAAGGCTAAAAATGTTACTTAAACATTTGGACCCAGGTCGACACTTTTCATTAATCATCTCTGCAAATGATACCTATTCTGTACAAAGACAAAACTCCAGCTTTTGTGGGAACAACCATGCTTGGGTGACACTGACTGCATGATGTCAACTAAAGAGCTCAATCAGAACATCTACGCTTAGGGAGAGGAGGCAGGATGATATGATGATCAGCAGAAGGAGATAATAGCCTGGAGGTCACAATCCCCAGAAGTCAAAATTGAAGACAAGTTGTTCCTCATTGAGGGGCATTTGGTGAGTTTGGATCGAGAGTGAGAGTCAGGCCTGTTATGAACCTTGACATGCAAGGTCACAAGAATGGCAAACAACAGCAGAAATTAGCTCAATCGACTGAGAATGGCCATAGATCCATTTAAAACGGTAAGAAAAATTGTGAATAATTCTATTCATACATTTCAGACCACAGTTTTCTTCATTTCTGAATAACTTCACCACAAACTTGACCAGAATGTAACCTCATATCCTCTGAGAATCACCAGTCAGGTTCCTAAATATGCATTTGCTGGAAAATGAGTAGCACTTTCCAAAGAAATTCAATTAAAAGTGTAATAATTTTCTCTCGCTGCTCGGAGATGTACAAACATTTTATTCAAAAGTTGCATTGTCTCTTTATATTATAAACTATAAATGAATTTTCACATATTCCCGGTAAAACAAAACGCAGCACCCAATTTAGCGCTCGCTAAAAACAGTGAGATAAATAACCTGTTCAGTCCTGCACACAACATTTATCTACCGAGGAGCCCCATCCCGACATACTGAAAGGACCTAAAAGGTCCACATGCATGATAGCATTAAAAGCTATGAGGACAAGGAGCTCACCAAAGCGGTGCCATTTGGCCTTCCAAAATGTCAGTGTTTCATGTGGACCAACAGGAAGAAGACAGGCTCACCTCTGGGGAAGCATGTATCCCTGAGCTCTCGACAATCCGGCTCATTATGGCTGATCATGGGTGTGTTTCTTTACCTCACTCAAGGGAGACAGAAATAGCAGCGCATGAGAGATGTCCTCCCTTTTGGAAATCCAACACATTAATCATGTCTCCTAACTCAAAGCTTGCAGGACAAATCATTGTCTAACCAGATCAATATTACATTACAATATTGGTCATGTTTCTACACTGTATGACCAAAAGTATATGGACATCTGAGCATTGCACCCATATGTGCTTGTTGAACATCCCATTCCAAACCCATGGGCATTAATATGGAAGCCCCCTCCCCTTTGGCTCCTATAATAGCCCCCTACTCTTCTGGCAAGGCTTTCCACCAGATTAAGAATTTGTGTCCGTTCAGCCACAACAGCATCGGTGAGGGTGCGCATCGATGTTCAGGGTGAGAAGGCCTGGCTGGCTGGCTGGCGGTTGATGTTTCAGTCCATCCCAAAGACATTCGGTGGGGTCAGGGCTCCGTGTAGCCACTCAAGTTCTTCCACACTGACCTGGATAAACCAAATGTTTATGGGCACAGTCATGCTGGAACAGGAAATGAGCTTCTTCCCCAAACTGTGACCACAAAGCTGGAAGCACACAGTTGTCTACAGTGTGTTTGGGTGCAGCTGAAACAGCTCAGCCATTAGAAGGGGGTTCACATACTTTTGGCTAAGTATTGTATTTGCTTTTTCATATAACACTTAGATTATTCACTTAACTAGAAACAATTATCCATCTTCAAACTCTCATTTTTGGCAGATGTTTTCAAATTTGAAATGTAATAAGTAGGGAAATAACAGCCAGTAGGATTCAATACATGAACTAAGTGCCAAACCCCAGGCTAAAATTAATATTTAGGAATCCATTCCTCACATTTTAGAAGTTAGCTCTATACACCTGGGTCTTACCAGAGGTACAGAGGTAGTTTATATAATCAAAGGTTTGGGTTTTACTATATCTTGTTTTACAAAATTCTAATACAACTTTTATTGGCAAACACTTCAGTAAACAAAAACTAAAAAAGATGCTGGGAGACAGACAGCCCAAACATACAAAATCCGACTTTACAAGAATTCAAGGCGACCTGGAGTCTTATGGCTTTGGGATGAAAGGGTACGAAACCGAACCACTGATACAGGAGGGCTTTCAAACCAGTGAGAACATCACGACTGGGAAGCTGCTGGTCCATTGAAGGCCTGCTGCTGATTCACAGCGGTGGATAACAGATACAAAAAATACCAAAATGCATCGTGAGGCCTGTGAGTGAGGGTCCAAGACATGAGGGGGCAAGAGGGCCCTCAATGTTACAGATCTCAAAATCTAGTTTGTGAAAATAAAGCAATTTCTGAAAAAATATTAACCTGCAACTGGACCAACAGTAATTAACTGTAAAGACCATTATCTGGGACCAGCAATAACGAAACAACCAATTACAAATCCCATTACTCCATGACAAAGTACCGTTACCCTCTATTTACCCCACATCCGTATTTCTCCATCTGTCAATGTCCTCTGCAGCAAAAGCTGGGAATGAACGAATGAACGAACAAACGAATGAATGAATAGGATCAGTAAGATCACGTGACCAACAGAAATTTCTGGGGGAAAAAATTTAAAAAAAAAAAAAAAAAAAAAAAAAAACAATTTATTACCCTATGTTACAGAATTACTTTGACTTCATGCATTTATATCATAAGCATGGCAAAGTTAGAATAAAAAAGTTCCAAATCCTGCTGAACAATCTTGTCTTCACAAGGAGTACCCAGAGTCCATGTCTCCCCTGACCTGGTCACCACCAGGCAGCTGAACAGAGTATCCATTGCCACTGCCTTCAATTCTTAAATTCGGAGAGCCTCAAGATGTATAAATAAATAATGGCGGAAATCCCATTAAGCGTTCTTCAGTTTGCTGGAGCGGTTTATGTTCAGCCGCAGGTCTGAGGTGAAAAGTGAAGCCATGATCTACGTAGCTCCCGTCAAAGTGTGTCCGTCAGTGAGCATCTCCAAACTATAAAATGTAAAAATATTAAATTTTGAATGAGACACTAGGAGTTACTGCTAATGTTCACCATACATTCTGCATATTTAATAAAGGGAACCCTTATTTCAACCACAGGAAAGCAGGGCATGGCATGGCTTGCAACGTAACTTAGTGCACCCTGGGTACTGAAATGTAGGAGGCAACAATCAGGGGCATAAAGTTATGGTTATGAGAAGTAATGGCATGCAGGGGAAAAAAGTCCAAAACTCAAAAGAGCAAAATGTACAAGTACTACTACTGTATAACAGTATACCTAAAGCGCTGGTCCTGCAGGAAGTGAACCAATGCTCACGTGATGGTGGTGTGGGAAGCAACAGCCTGATAGCAGCTTTTAATTTTGGTTTAAACAGTCCACACAAAACCTCAACCCAAACCACCCCCATGAGGGAAGAGACATAGGCCACTCCACGGCTGCGCTATAGAATCCATAGGCATATAGTTCTAGCAAACAATATGGAAGGAAGTCGGCTTCAACAACGAGGGCTGCACTAAGCTGCATGGAGGAACTGCGGTACGAACAGACATTCTCTGTGAAATAGATTAGCAAAGCGGAATTTTGCCATTGGGTTCAGCCTATTGGAAAGCAGTGTCAGATTGTGTCCATCTTCTCCGGCCTTTACGTAAGCACACAAATGATTAATGCCTGCAGCTAAGCACCGATCTCCAACCCACATTGTCACCTTCCGCCCAAGCCGTCAGCAACTGGCTCACACCTGGAGCAACAGACACAGGGATGTCCACACAAATATGCCTGTACTTTAGTTGCAACTGCAAAAAAATACACGTGTAAATGAAGAGGTCAGAGGGCTGTAAGTTTATATCCCCGTTAATGGCGTCATGAGAAAAGCTGCGGGAAGGAGTGGGAGAAAAATGCGGGAGCAGGACACGGATGGCGAGCGAAGCAGAGCTCAGGGGACAGCCATTAACACGGTATTTAGCAGAAGATCTCAAGCGAAGCACGAGGCGGCAGCTGACATTAGCTGGCACCTCATCTGCTCAGCAGAACGAAAAACAGGAACTGGAAAGAGCAACTCCCTTGTTTTCATAATTTTGCTTTTAAGTGCCAAAGAGGAAACTCGTTTATCATCGGCTTCAAAGCAGACCGTAAATAATAGGATGTGAATCCATTTAGGACAATAGAGCACATTTTATTTTATACCAATTTCCACAGAGACACCTCACAGCTTTGCCCCCGATTTCACGTGCGGAGACGGCACCGTGTTCCCCGCAGTGTCAGTCACCTACGATGGCACTGTAAGAGAACAAGGGCTGTGTAGGATTATTAAAATGTATGTAAAAAATGACCTTAATAAAGTGCAGCTGTAACTGTACATGGCCGCGCATTAATCTTGCCCTGGTTTTCTGGTCGACGTGTCACAAGCTGCAAGGAAACAGGACAAACTTGAGATATGAGCCACAACTGCATTGCTCTGCCCACTTTTCTTTCCCATGCAGTTGTGTAACTGACACTGATCGGTCTCTCTTTTCACCGCAGTACAAACCCCCCAGCCCCCACCCAGCCATCAAAGCCACAGGCAAATGCCTCACTGCTTTCCATTCACCTACATCCCACACTGGTGCTGGGATTCCCTGTGCGTCACTGCAGCAGTGTTCTCTGTTGCTATGGTTACTTCACAGCAACATCTGAGGAACACATCTGAAGACTTCACTCGATGCTCTGGTTTCCTCCCACAGTCCATGGGACAGAGCATGTGTTTTGGTGTTTCGGTGACTCTAAAATGCCCTGTGTGCGTGTGGCTACTCTGCAGTGGACCGACACATCCTGTCCAGGGTGTGCCAACCGTCTTGGTGCCCTACGCTCTGAACTGCAGCGGGTGGACTATGACTGCACTTAAACACAACATACAGTGATTAGTGTCGGTTTAAGGTGTGTTAGCCTCTGTTTTACGCTCAGACTTCCACAACACCCACAAATGCCTGCCATGAAAAACAAAATAAGGTGGTTCCACTCTCTGCGGGTGTGAACTTGCCACACCGCGGGCCAGAGTGTCGGGAAGATGGATCCAGAACCTCTGCTGAACCCACCCCTCATGCTGCTCAACGTAAGGAACCCAGGAGGGGAACCCTATCAAGGAGTCAAAGGTACAAGGGTCAAGCTTGCGCTCCAGCTGCCCGGCAGCTAGCTGGTGATTTCTACACAAACAGGCACCTAGAATGAGATGTGATGCTCTAAAGGAGACAATAAGTGATGCACAAGACAGTCTCTCTCTCTCTCTCTCTCACACACACTAGGAAATTTAGAATTTCAGGTTGACTGGCTACATGTCTTTGGACTGTGGGATCATTCCTACGTAACACAGGGAGAACATGCAAACTCCACACAGGCAGCTGGACTTAAACCCAAGCTCAAATGGACCGGCACCACGAGGCAGCGGTACTTCTCTCTGCACCACCTTGTCACCTTGTGATCGATGAGACGACAGCGTGAAAGAGCTGCCGTGCAGTCAGTGACGTCGCCGTGAGGTGAGCAGTTCTGCCAGACAGCTCACTCACGAACAAACCATGCACTCTTCACCACGTTTACCACATTAACCTGCACCATCAAGCAGTTCTCAGACAGAACATGACAAGCAACCTCCCCCTTGTCCCAAAACCTGGTCTGTCACCCAAACCACAAGGGTTGAGCATTTGGCACTTAACCGCTGCCATGCTGACGATACACAAATACACTGTGTTTCCACCACTCAGGCTGGCCTGGAGCCAATAGAGCCTGCTGCACACATGGATGTATGTATGCATGTGTGTGTATATACGCGCACATACATGTACGTACACACGCACGCACACAGCCTCTTTATGTAGAGCCCACACCCCAAAGGACCTGATCGCTGGCAGCTGAGTCAAATGCACTCATGTCCAGACACACCAAGTTCAACCCAAGTGACGCTGTTCCACACGTTAGTCACGTTTCCTTTGGCCACGCGGGCAGCGAGGACTTGAGCGGAAGCGGCCGAGGGGGTAACACCGCAGTTCTCAAACACGGGCGTGCAGCATCCTGGGCCAACAGGTGGTGTGCTGATTCAAGGTCCAAGGACTCCAGGGACCCACAGGTGAACCCTAAACCCTGAGCAAGGTACTGATGGTAAAAAGTACCCTGCTGGATAAACTGGTAAATCACCAAGTCACTTTAATAAGAAGTGTCAGCTAAAGGAATAAATGTCACCCCCCAGCTGTGCCACTTGCACAGATCGAGTTACACGCATGCATGCACACCAGCCCCGCTTCACCAATGCGCCAGGACTGCTGTGCTAGGGTCCAGTCCCGTGAACTGCCGTGGTTCTGAAGCGCTGCTGGGTAGGCAGGTACGTCAGCGTAAAGTTGGTTACCTAACAGTGTAAAGCTAAACTGAGGTGAAGGACACGGACACACACGCACGTCCTGGGTGCAGAATCTCAGCACCACGCCGACACACAGCTGCTCCTTCACAGTGAATTATGGCTCCGTTTCAGGCAGCGGCAGCAGCAGAGCTTCGAAGCCGTACGATCCGGGTTCCAGCCCCCGGGTACTGATACGGTAAAAAGGGTCCGTTCGTTGTGGGTCGCTCCGCTGGGGCGGACCGGTGAATGAATGAATGAATGAATGAATGAATGAATGAATGAATGAATCGACAAGCCCAGCGCCGCACGTACGAGTCAATAAGCGAGTTAAGAGCCGCCTTGGTTGCTGCGCGTTCATGAATGAAGAAGCGCTTGAGCGAACCGGCGCTGCCGACGCCAGCGGACGCCACGGCTCTGCAGACGGAACGCCGGTGTGGGCGCAGCGTGGCCCCCAACTCACCTGGCCGAGGGCGGCGGGACTGACGGACGGACGGCCTTTGGGTGCTGCTGCTGTCGCCGTCGCTTCGCCCGCTCGGCTGTCTTAACGCTGGCCTTCCGGCGCCTCGCGCTCGCCACCCCGAAGCCGCATTGTCGCGCGCGTGCGGGCGCAGCGGTGCGGAGCCACGCGGAGAGCAAGCGCGAGCGCCGACACCGCGACTGCGCGTACGCCCTGGCGCGCGAGCGAGAGAGAGAGAGAGAGAGAGAGAGCGCGCGCGCGCGCGCCCTCGTTGAAGCTCAGACCGCGGGCGCGCTCCCGACAGCCGGGACGGGAACGCGCTTCCCGCAAGAACCGCGCCGGACTTCGCGGCTGCAACCATAAGTGAAAAAGTGCGCATCTGTATTTTGGGTCGGACGCGTGGCTCCTCGTCCACTTGTATTCGCCACAAGCTTGTCTCGGCATGCGAGTGACAGCGTGAAGGGACACTCATGTGACAAAAGTGTCAAATCTGCCTGGCAAAGTGGCGCTTTCGAGTCGAGAGGTGAAAACGCGGTCCAAAACGCGTCGCAGTTATACAGCGACCTCTACGAGTGCATTGTGGGTAGCTAGAAAGCTCCAAAATGAATGGAGGCCACCCTAAGACGCACTCTCTGCAAAAGTTATTTAATTTAATTTAGTTTAATTTAATTTAATTTAATTTAATAAGCGCATCCATGCCGGTTCGCGCATCCCAACCGAGCACAAATGCATTTAATGCAATTTAAGAGCGAAAACGGTTACAAACGCATGCCGGTATGCACGCAGCGCCATCTTGCGGAGGGGATCTGCGCCTACACCCCCCCCCCGCGCCACTCGGCTGAGTGAAACGCAGTGATTTTTGAAGTGAACTGACTGACAGCAAGCGTGCACTTTGGAAAGTGAAAAAGAACAATTTTTTCACAGTTCCACCACATCGGAGAGGAACGTAAATAAAGGAGGAGCTTTTCCATCTTTTTTTTTTTTTTGGTACATTTTTATTATCTCAAAATACAAAACATTTCTGAAGCAGAGTAAATGTTACATGGGACTCAAGCATCTCAAAGTGTCGACCGGATAAATTCTGCCCAGGCCGCTTGGTGTAGCGATATTGTTGTCGATGCGACGCTGCCTTCGCTGGCAGGGATGGCCTCGCCACGGTCATGCGGTGGCACTGCCCATGAGCCTTTCTGGCACTCGGCAAGACCTCGAACGCACCGGGCGCTGGCAACATCCACCGGAACACTAGTTTAAACCTCACCTGCTCCCCAGATGTTCCGCTTCTAGGCTAAACATAAACGGAAGTATTCTTTTGTTGTAGTAGTTGTTGCGTGTGTCTGTTAGTTGCATTGTTAAACTTTATCACGAAACGGTGTGTAAGAGCCCCGTCGGCCTGTCGCGGGGCTCGCAAGTCAGTTATGGTTTATGGACTTTGCTCGTGGTCAAAAACACGTAAGCGCCGCCGATCTGTGTATCTGGCTCCAGTGAGAATGCCGGCAACTATATTTACAGTAGGATAAAAATATCAGGTTAAAAAAAACACATACACAACAGACCTTATTACAAATTAAATGAAATAACATCCCTGGCCTAAGGATTCGTGTCCAAAGCTGGACATTTTGGATGTTACCGCACCTACTGTATCTGCTAGCAACCCGTGCGTGAGCCTTTTGCCACTTTTTTGATAGCTGGACGTGAACCAATTTCAACCTGAAACATCGGTTCGGATCCAGAAATGCACGATATTCTGCGTTCCGATTTATAGCACGAGGCGAAGGGGGTTTCTTTAGCTCCCCCACCGTGTTGTGATTTGGGGGAATACGTCGATTTTCGAGGAAAGTCGGGAAGGTCGTAAGCAGCTTGAGCTCAGAGGGAAGCAGAGAGAAAACCCAGAGTGGGCCGCAACCCCCAAAAAACAGGTAACATACATTCCCGGGGCGGGTATTCAACTTCCTGCTGAGCAGAGGCCAGCCAGACGGTGTCAAAAACAACTCAACACAACAATGTGTTACATAAGGCTTTGGTACAGCACCGTATATGTTTGTCTGTTTTTTTGTTTGTTTGTTTTACAGAACAAAGTGTGTCTGGGGACTAAAGGTTGCAGTAAGAACGATACCTGAAATGGTACACAATTAACCCTCTGGCTGCCTCTTTATTTCACTTTTAGTTTCCGGGAAAAAAAAAAAAAAAAAAAAAAAAAAAAATCACTAGATCAATAATAAACCTAAAAAAATAAGCACCTGAATTCCATAGTTCCACAAATAAAAATGATTTTTAACTGTATACAATGCATTAAGAAATATATAGGTAGGTGTATGAAAATTTTGCACAGAATATTTTTGTAGCTTACCATTTCGTTTAAGGAGGTAAAAACAGTGTACATACCATGCTTTAGTCAACAACATCATAAAGTAACAACATATAAGCATGAATTATGAGGTGTGGTATTTGGAATATTTACATACAGCTTATTTTCAGCATGTAACATCTTTTTTTTTTTAAAACACACATCCTAAAAAGGCTGTATAAAGCATAGTCTTCCTTTAACATTACTGAACAATGGGTGATAAAAAATGAAAAAGGCAAAATTATTACCAAGCATTACATTCTGTTTGTTGCTGGTAAACTACCTGTCCAGCATAATAACTACAGTAGATTTTACACTTGATGATGCGCAAGGTGAGTACAAACTTTTTCTTTTTCTGTTCCTTCCTTTCTTTCTTTCTTTGCTCACGTGGCTGGTGAACGTCATGGACCTCCGATTAAAGGACGAGATTTGATCCGTCGGGTTCTGGGGAAAAACGCACCGAGCTGCGCTGCGCTGTGCAACAACTCAACAGGCATCGAGAGAAGCGAACCGCAGCTACCACAGGGGATTGAAGATGCGCAAACAGTGGGGTCCCATCTGTCCAGCTGGAATAAACTCACCTTGGCCATGAGAAACAGAAAACGCACAGGAAGACTAAAACAAAACAGCCCATGGTGGGGAAAGCGCATTTTATATCTAGCGTTTCGAGGAGTTTGACAACGTGAGCGCCTGTATGGAGTTCCAATGGACGGCTCGACAACAAATAAAGAGGTTTTACAGACAGACGGAGCTCAGCGACAGGTTAAACTGCTGCAGACGTGTGCTTGTAAACAGCGCTTCGTACAGCCAAAGGAACGAGAGCTGTGTTTTTACCACCAGTAAGAAGACCTCGGAGGGGCGTTTGACGTGAAGCACGCGCGGGGCGACACGCACGCGATTCGGATCTACGCTACATGGTCGGTGGAAACAGGAGCGTTTCTGTACAAAGTCCTCAGTTCCCTGGAGATCTGACACAAACCGAGGAACAGGTTAAAACAAAAAAACTAAATAAATAAATCAACACCCCCCTGTTCTGTTCGTGCCATCTCTCGGTTTGGCTTCTGGAAACATATTAATCTTGACTTGTTCTTCTTTTTTTTGGTGTAACAGTCCTGGCAGTCAAAATACGGCCAATGTCGAAAGCCTGCCACCCACTAACCCAGCGACATTTTCCCAAAACGCGTCAGCTTTACAAATGCAGCGAACACTCAGTTTAACACCACTGGAGAGTAATTTATTGCCTGCACAGGTAACCACTATGTGTCTTCATATACGGCAAGTACTACATTATAACTTCCTCGGTTAATAAAAACAGTGCTTACAAGGTGAGTGAAGCAGTGTTGACTCTGGTAAAGAGCACCACGAATACAGTTTGGAAATAGCACCAAGTCATAATGTGTACAACGCGGTTGCAAAGTAGACACACATCGTAGTCGGGGGAAAAGGCGCCCGGCCGGGGCCCCTGCGCCAGCGGCGGGCCTGCGTGCGCCGCTGTCGCTCGGACCACGACCCCTCTGCAGCCTTAAATCGGCACGAGGCAGGTAACACACCGATTCGTATAAAAATGAGCTTAAACTGGAAACACACAGCACTTTGTTGATCTGTTACAAAAAGAACGAAAAAGAAGAAGTTAGGGGCCCCCGCTTCTGACTTTTTTTAAGCAGCTTTAAATATCGGTCACGTACACGAACGCAGTAAAATATATCTATTTGTACGGTCTGTTGACTAGAGCAATAGAAGACTACACATCTCATGAACGGCGGGCGCTGCTCTGCAGAAGGCGATGGGGCCCCTAGAGGAGGTGACCCTCCGGAAGGTGCCAGAGTTCCGAAGTACGAGATACAGGGTTCGAGAGCGGAGCAAACGGAGCCGCGTTGGAACGGGGCGACCCGGCGAGCGCCGCCGCGCCGCTGTGCTGCCAGAGCCCCACGGCGTGCCGCACGTACAGCCTGGCGGCGCGGGGACGCGCTCGAGCGAAGCGCCACGGCCCGGGCGTGGGGTCGGCGCCCACGATCGCTGAAACGCCCAATTGGCCGACTCTTATTGTTTACGCACCCTCTGTGCGCCGCGGCTTCTCCCAACCGGTTATGATCATGCGTGCGTCTTCAGTCAGAGCCGGGTTCTCGCTCCTAAAGTTCACAAGAAAGTGCCGCAAACATACGAGCTTCAGTACTGAGAAAAGAAACGGTCGCTGCCCGGCAAATTTTGCAGTCACTTTGAAGGGAAAAAATTTTTTTAAAAATCAAACGCAGTCCTAACGTTGATCTTCATGAGCGAATGTGCTGCTTTCCCGGGTAAATTATGAGTTAGGGTTATTCTGAAAGGCAGCTGTTTCTAGCCCCGTGGAGACAATAATTATTACATTATATTATATTATATTATTATATAATGATTATAATGTGCACCCAGCAGGAATACAATGGGCCGCACATGGGGTGCAGAACAAAACTGAGGCGCTCCTTACTGAACCATACAAATGACTATTATTATTATTATTATTATTATTATTATTATTGTTGTCGTTTAGTGTGGACTTCCAGAAAACGGGAGCAGGCCCTGAAGCAGCCGGCAGTCATAACCAGGTTAGGCAGCAAGGCAAATGTCGAGAGTCTCACTGGAAATTCACAGCCTTTTACGCCACCAATGTCACCGAGGAGGTTTAGCAATTTGATTTTTGCAAAGGAAGTGAAACCCTGTATCTGCCTCCCACTCCATCGACATACAACTTCTCACTCCAAAAAAAATGCAGGTCGCACCATTTTTTCGTCTTGTTTCGTACATAAACTGTTCTGCTTCTAAGTGTATATGTGAATGAAATATCAATATCTATTTTATGATACAGTATTGCTTAAAGCAGCAATGGGTTTCAAAAATAAAATCAGGTAACATTTGTATTTGGAAATAAAGAGACACTATAGGCAAAACCAAACCCTTTCCCCACACGTGGACGTCGGTCCACATCCGTTATTAATGTTAGCCTTCTGTAATATACTTGTATTAACAATATTAAGTCTTAAAACTAAAGTCATTTGTAGCATTTAATATAATCTGATTATTCACATTGTACAGATCTATAAATAGAGGTCTGCTACATGTTATACGGTACCACTGGAACTGATCGTCAACAATTTTTCATTCACTTCTCAGTTGCACATAAAAATATATTGCCAGATCTTGGTTATTTACAGTGTGAGACGTAAATGTCTGTGGGTGTTTGTGTGTTGTGTTGCGGTGAGTTGTGTTGCGTGTCCATAGCCACAAGACCGCAAACCACCGGCCAAGATGCTGTGAACGGTGTGTGTGCGTGTGTGTGTGTTTGTGCATCTTTGCGCATGGGCCATGTTAAACCAAAGTCACCGTTCAACCAAAGGTGCCGGGTCACTCAGACCGACACCAACCGCTCCACTCGGCACAGCCCGGCCACATCACACGGGTACGGCGCGAATGTCCGCAGCTTCCTGCTAGAAAACTCCCAACGGTTTTCCCTTGGACCGAGCGCAAGCACCACGCTGACGCCGCGCCTCCGACCGTCAAAACAACGCGAAGAGGGACGGAAACAACCGGAGGGATTGGGTTTGAAACAAACTCCACCAAAGAGAAGCGACATCACGGCAGACATCACGGCACCCTTGTCTTGGGCAAAAACTCGCTTGGGATTCGTTGAGCTCAGGTGTGGCCGACAGCGAAACCACAGCTCTCAGGGGGTACGAATGCACGCCTGATTCGCACTGCAAACACTGGACGGCAATGTGCAACCGTGCCCATTTTTACTTTCTTTAAGCTCTAAAGTTGCGGGTGAAACACGGACAGATGTGGCAAAGGCTGCAAACAATACGCTGCTCTAGGAAAACAGCACCAGGACTACATTATTTCAAGTTGGGGAATGAATTTGTATTAAGTGCGCAACGTGAAAATACATCTATCGAGCGGTGGAAAGTAGGATCGTGAAGTAAAAGTAAAATAAATGAGAAGCTTTACGTTGCATCGCTTATTTTATGTGCGAGGGCGGTTGGAAAAGTAAAGGCCTTTGGATTTACGCGCCACGAGCAACCTGGAACGTGCAGTGACTGCACGAAGGTTCCGGATTCCATCGGGAGTCCTGCTTCAGCCGGTTCGCCAAGCGCATCGCTCAGAAAGCGCGTCCACTTTTCACACTTTGTGTGCAAAACTAAAGATGTTTTTTCAATCGGTAAAGAAGGAAAACGCTAAGGTGTATGTTCATCACACCTGGTGGCGCACATTGCTGTTCAGTGCTGGTGGACTGGATTGCTGTGTCCAAACCAAACGCACATACACACGCTAAGGTGTAACACACCTGATTTTGTGCTAAACCATGACATTGCTAAAATATATATATATATATATATATATATATGTAAATATATTATATTCAAAACCAGACCTGTTTCTAAACATTACATACTTCAATATGCCTGATAGTCACATTCTATTGCAGACAAATGTCTTTTGTTTCCGTGGCATTACGATGTTAAGCAGAGTCGCCTTCTCTAATTCATGCTCGTAACAAAAATATCTTCTGATAAACATCACGCCAGGAAGGCAACGCTCAGCTGCCAGGAAGGATTCATTCAAGCGTTTTGTTTCAAGCCCCCTTTTGGAGGGCTCGGCCGCCCCGGTGCCGAAACCGCAGCGCAATCCACGCGGGAAAGGCACCCTCGCGCCGGCCGCCAGCGTCGGCGGTCGCGCGGCCACGGCCCGATGGAGCGCGGCCTCAGCTCAAACCAGGGAGAAAGTTCCCACGCCGGTTTGACGTCTGTTTCTCTGCCTTGCGACTGGAATACCAAACCGGCGAAGCAGCTCAGCCTGACCGTATGAAAAGGCACGCAGCTGTCCTGACCATCAGCCCTTTTTTGCTCCGGGCGCGCCCACCTTACCCTAAGGTGCAGTACAGGGCAGAGGGCTCGGTTACCGTTTGCCCCGCCGTATTAGTCGCATCAACGTGTGCCGGAAGCAAACACCATTTACGCAGAGTTGAGCATTAATAAACATTTCTCCAACTCTGTACTTCTTGCAAATTCAATACTTCTGCACAACTTATCGTGTGCACCATCTAAACAGCACAGCACGGTTTCTCCAGGGTCGCGCTGTCAAAGGCCGAAAGTTCCTCGCAGCGGCGCCTTTTTGCTTTGTACAGATCACTTATTTTCTATTATTCTTAAAATGTCTCTTTACTGTAAGCATACCTCAGAGACATAACCATGCAAATAAACCTCTCTATGTACATTATGCCAATGCCATTGAATAAAAACAATAATAAATAATAATATTGTCCCTTAAATCGCTTTCATTCATGCAGCAAAGATATTTAAACAAATCTGTCTGTACAAAAAAATTTTTTTAAAAATTGTGTTTATGCGGTGGTTTAGAATTCAGCCGGGGTTCCCGACGCTCCCGGGGGGCATCAGCTGGCGTGGCTAGCAAGGATTTTATGTTCACTCACATTTGGTACAACGTTTGCACCGGGGGACGAGAAATGCCAAATCGGAAATGTCTGAAACGCGAATCTGCCACCGGACACATAAAATTGAAAGCAATGCTTTAAAACCACGAGCTATTGTTACGTCAGGCACCTAAAACAAGAAATGGCCATGCCTTACTCGGGATACAAGGTAAATTACTAGAGTTCTTTTTTAAAAAAAAACAAAAAAACTGGAAAGATTTTCCCATGCTGTAGAGTTTGTAAAAGACCAATGTTCATTTTAAAACAACAAGCCTTACATTTCTAATTTCTACTTCTAATACAGACCCCCCTCCGTTCAAAGAAAGTCTTTTGCTGGGGCCACGGCAGACGCCAGAGCCACAAAATCGACACCAATGGCATCTGAGGAGCCATGGCCGAAATTGGAGGCGAGCTGTCAAAGTTCCCCATCAATGCCCACGATGACAGCCGTTTGGCAAAAACACTTAACTGCGAAAAAGGTGACAAAACCGAGAGCTTTGCTTCCGATAAAGAACGCCATCTACACACGGCGCTAGCTTTTCAGTTAAAAGTGCCTTTGCCTCACATCGGACCGCGGCGGAAAGTGAACGTTTGAGGCCTGGCTCGACCGGCAAATGTAATAATTGAAGAGGCGGCTTCCAAAACAGGATTAAATATTTTCTTCGACTCCGCTGCAGAGGCTTTCCTGGCTTTCAATCGCATAACGCGCCGCTTACGGTCCAAAACAGGCGTCCCCCTACTCACGAGGGTCACGCGTCCCTGGAAGTCGGCTCGCAAAGGAGAATCTTGCAACAAAAAACAAAAATCCGAGCTCCATATTTGCCTCTAACGCCACAAATAAAACAATTTCACCCATACAGGCAAACGCTCGCACCTCGGGGGACACCGGTGCTGCCACTCGCGGTGGCGATGCAGTTGCTGAGGTATCACCAGCACGCTACTACCAGGCCAAGCTGCACGCTGCATCTGACACAAGTGGGAATTTACCACGATTTACTTTCAGCAGCAGCGTGCATATCTGAGATAAATCCGTGTACACGTACAACATCTACTGGTGTAACCGTCCCCTCAGCTGTCTGCGAGAAATGCCGTCTGGATGCTCTCTCTCTCTCTCTCAGTGGAAAGGACTTCAGCCAGAGCTCATGAAGTGTAAATGTCAAGTTTCACAAATAAGAATGTAAAAACTGTAAATAAATGATGAAAAACAAGTACAAACTGGGAGGCATGCTGCTCTTGGCAATAGTCCCGCTAGCTGCTCGTACGTTCTTGCATACGGCATGGCTAGGAGCAGTTACTCTTATTATCAGTCGAGACAGGCAAAGTCAGACTTGTATAAAACCTTCACAAATGTGACCAGTACAAGCGCGTCATATAAAGGAATGTGACCGAGTATGAAAGTTTTACCGAGCACAATTTAATAAAATAAGTCCACACATGCGCGCTACATCGTGGTGAATTTTTAAAGACAGCGGCAGCTTGTTTACGGGATGAAAAAAGCTCTCGAGTGCATTTTCCTTCACCTTCCGGCATCCAGTTAGCAACCGTTTATTGCAAGGCCCGACTCCCATCACTTACGCAGCCTCCAAATGAAGAGGAATTACATTGGGCTCACGAATGGGAGACGGCCGAGGGTGCGTTACCTGAAATGTGCCTCTACAGTTCATGTGAGAAGTCCGCCCAGCATCTATATTGCCATTCCATGTTTCAGGACACTTTGACATCTGCAGCAGCCCAGGCCAAAAACCAAGCGTAGACCGCATCCAGCTGAATAAAGCGCAGCCGGGCAGTATAAATGCCAACATTCAGAGCCAGCGTGGGATCAGGTGCAGCGATGGCACAAAATCACACCAAATATCCCCTGTTGGGCGGCACAAGTTAAGAAGAACGGCATCCAGGAGCAACACAATGAGCACATACTTGCGCTAGCGGTGACCTCCAAAGGGACGCCCGTTCTAGAAGGAAAGGCCACCTTTGCGGTGACACGTCTTTCCTTATAGTCCCTCATCGTCAGATATAAAAGAACAGGAGCGCATACAAAACGGAGGTCGTGCCCTCAGACCAAGGCTGAAAAGGACGGTTTTGCTCAGACGAACATTCTCCATTCTCCACACGAGCATCGGACACGTTTCATAGCGTAAAAATAGCACCTCGCGCTGAAACCACATTTGGAAAACAGAATAATTCATCTGTGGAGTTCTTGGCTGTCTTTAAACAGTTGCGTGGTTTGCTGTCGATTAACAAACCGCCAAAACCGGCTTTATGAAGCCACAGGGCCAGCGACGCACCTGTCAAATCACGTGGCCTCGCTCACTTCGCACTCACGAACCTACGAAGCCGGACGACGCCGCACAGAACGGCGGCGCGATTTTTCCAAATCTTTCACCAAACACCAAAATGCAACCTGTGCGCGATCTAAATCGGTCATTAAATATTTCAATACAATTTTACTGCTGTCATCTACAACCCCAAAACTACACCCACTGACGCCCAACATGAAGAACATTTCAGCATATAAGAAAGTGAGCGGGGACCTAACTGACTACCATTCCCCTGGGATCTGATTCGAATCCCATCTACCTATCATATTTAAGGGGCCACAGACTTCTGTGAGTCCCCAAAGCATGAAACAAGACAAAGCGCTTGACTGAAAGCAAACCCTACGCAATATTTTCCCAACTGCGAATGGCAAAGCCACCTGTGACAGCTACCAATGTTTAAAAATTAAAGGCAATTGGGATTCCCTCTCCACCTAAACCTTGTAAGAGGATCACTTTGCCTTGGCATCAACTAACAGTGTTTAAAAGGGATCTGTCAAATCCTACGTGGACGCCATCGACTGAATAAATGCAAAAGCATAAAAGTACAGCAACTGTAAGAAGCCAGTTCTCTGTAAAATAAGGTTTTAGGCTCAAAAATCTTTTTTTTTTTTTTTTTTTTTGCTTTTAGAAATAAGAAACAAACTGTTTATTCAACTGTAGCATCACCAAACGTCACTGGAAAAGGAAGAGCATCAAACTGATCTAAAGAGCCAATTGCAGCGAGCGCACAGCGGGTGTTAGAAAGCGGACCTTAAACCGCAAATGCTGCCCCATTGCTGCTCAGAGTGCGACGGTAATTTGTTTGGGGGTCAAGAGCGGTTGAGCTGTGCGCCGCTTCGCACCCCGGAGCACAACGTCTTTTCACGCCCAAGGATCTGCTCGTCGCGCGAATTCCGGGGCCCAAGTCTACGACGGGCCTGAGGGCAGAACGGCAGGCAAAACAGCGCTACGATGTCCGCAGCTCAGAGCTGCTACCACTGGCACGCGGGCGGACCCGAGCGCACCCCTGTGTCGCCCCGTACTTCCATTTGTAAGCACGGGGACAGAGAGGGCAGAACACAGGTGCCCGTGGGTCGCCCGCTCCAGATATGTCGATTGTGTCTGGGAAACACGTACAATGTGTGAATCAGTACAAAATAAGCACCCTCTGATGTTGAAAATTACAATGAGAAGAAACCTACTTTGTAGCCCTGTCACCTCACAGGCCGGTTTTACCTGCACGTCAACAAGTTTGAGGCTTCCGTTTTATCTGTATAGATTTATATGTATTCACATAGACTATGCATGTTCCTGCAGGCAGCCGATTACAAAAAAAAAAAAATTAAAAACAAATAAAAAAAATTAAAAAACAACAAGATGTCAAGGCTACAAAAGTGGTAACAAAAGGCAGTGGATTTCGTTGTCATAAACAAAAGCAACGCAGCAGACAGATGTAGAACAGGCAACCTGGAATGAGCCCTACTTGGGCCCAAAGAAGCTGTCTATGAGTTTACACAGGCCCTCCCAAAAGCGTGAAAAAATACTATAGTACCATATGGCACAAAATCCTATCCTCCTCACAGTACAGTACAGTTGTTTTTATTGATTAAGGAAGCGGTAGCATTTTTGGCATTACTATAGTACTTTTTGGATAGGGTTAGGAGCCCTCTATATCAAACAGGTGGGAGAAGACGTGCCCGGAAATGGGGGGTGGAGGGGGGGGTTTCGAGTATAAAAACACCAACGTTTTGCTCCAGTGCAATTGCACGTGAACGAAAAACATTAAAAAAATGGCAAACGACTGCGATCGCGCGGCGGGAAAATAAGCAAGTAAATGGCAACGGTAATGCTCACCACAAAATATTGACATTTCGCCATGTATGCTCGAGCAATGCAGAGCTGAAGGCCAGACTTGATGGTTTCTAACAGCAGAGAGAAGAATCCCTCTTGTGCCATCTAATACAGATGCTCCCCTCGTTGTGCTTTGCGTCTGAGCGACTTTCCTACGGAGCGGAAATAGTGAGCACTTCATGACGGTGCCAACGGTTAAACAAAAGCGCTTCCGCTCGGTTCAGCGAGGCCTACAAGACCCAACTCAATTCGTTCAAAATAACAACTCGTAACTTAGAAACTAATATTGTAGCCAGTAAGATATTATTGTATTGGAGCATCCCTTACTCAAGGTCAGCACAAAGCGACCTAACTCAACCGCTTGGACAATGTTCAACATAAAAAAAAAAAAATAAAAAATGAAAAACAGTAAATTGACTTTAAACCGGGGAACACAAAAAACAGAGTAAAACACACAAGAAGGGACGGATGTGAGGCTGCTAATCGATTGCAAAAACCAGTCCGGCCGTGCAGTAAACTGTTTGGTGACCTGAGGTATTTATACCTTCGTAGGACAGAACCCTGTGTGCGCTGACAGATTGAGGTTCCCTTCTGGCAGGGATTGTTGGCCGAGCGAAGCGAATGAAGGATTGCGAGCAGAGTGCAGAGCCGTGTACCCGGGGAAGACTGAACTAAACCTCTAAACCTCGCAGCACATTCTGATCATAACGCAGAACAAACGTTGTGGAAAAGGCTGCTGTCGACTTTTATATGGCAAAACGTTGCCGTCTTTCCTTTTATTATTTATTTTTTATTACCGTTTGCTTTTACAGACTGCTTCTGATCCGCTGACCTCTGTGTAGCCGCTGTAGTTGTGGAAGATCGGAATATTTTCTTCAATTTTTTGTTCCTTACGCGGTTATTTGCACTGGAGTAAAACTTTGGAAACCCAAGAATATCGCTAAATTTCTCGGCATTATCAAAATTTGCAAGCGCAAAAACAAAAGACAGACGGCTGAATGCGGAGGAGGGAGACAGCTAATGAGTTGTTGAGCTCAAGAGAATGATGTTCGGGGACGACCGTTGTCTTGAGGGTCAGGCAGCTTTCGGGGAAGGGGGCGGGAGTGTGGACTTGGCCGGGTTGGCCTCAGAGGATGGTGGCATGGTCTGGGTCTGCTGTGTCCATGCTGGCCAGGATGGCTTTCTGGTCCTCCCTCGGCGTCCGGCAGTACAGCAGGGCAGAAAAGCGGGCGTATGGGTCCTGTCGGGCTGGCCTTTTCTTCTTCTTGCGGAGGTAGAGAGCTTCTTCGGGCAGGAGTACCTGAGAGGCGTGAAGCTGCTGGGTCTGAGAGGTGGACACACCTGGGGTGAACAACAACATGGAGTTCAGAGGGGGCACAGCTAGCGGTGACCTCCGTGCCCGATGTCGAGGATGCCCGGTTAAATACTACATGGACTAGAAGGTCACAGGTTGAAATCAGTAGATGTACCAATAAAGTACCTTTGACTGACACACTTTACCTGGACCGCTACAGTAAACATCCAGCAGTACAAACACATGTAAGTCAACACAAGCGTAAGCTCCGTTAGACGGAAGCGGCAAGAACGTAAAGGTGCATGCGATAAAACAGGTGTTTATGCAAACATGGACAACAACGGAGATACAGGATATACGTGAATGAGAGTAAGAACGTTCAACGAGACACTTGGGTTTTACTCCACAGCGAAGTGGTTCCCCGTCCTCAGCAATGGAGATACAGCCGCTGTAGGAGAGCACGTACAGGTACACATTCACAGACAAACAGGCTAAAGAGAAGGGAAGAGAGCGAGGAAAGCAAAGGTAAGACAGCTCCACGCGGAAGGCCGGGCTGGAACCGGACCTTGGTCCTTTACGCAGCCCGGCCAACAAGGCTTCCTACACCCAACGTGAGCCGGGATGGAGTCGCCGGCAAACACGAGTGAAGCTCCTCCATTCCCCTCGAAACAACTCACTTGAAGAAACGTGGTGGCATTTCAAAACTTCTCATTTAGTGTTGGGGTACAAAGAATTTGTCCAAAATTACGTTTTCAGACATTCTAAGGTCCAAATAATGGAGATCGATAGGTCTCCGCAATGCAATGCTCTTCCATTCAGCTGCGTTGCTGCTGTACTTCTGGAGCAGAGTAATTTTCTGTGAAAAACACCCTGCGGGTCACTCAGAGGAGCATAAAGACAGCAGAAGGGTCAGCTTTGGGTTGTCAGTGTGACGCTGCAATGTTTACTGCAAGGTTAAAGGTCATGGGTGACAGATGAGTCAGTGCTGGGGGTCAAATGACATCCTTTACTCTTCCAGCATTATGGCTGGGGGTGATGGGGTTTTTTTTTTCGCAGTATGACCGATACACTTAAGCTTAGTAGGGGGTACATCATGCCACTGGGGGGGGGGGGGGGGTCAGGTGGGTCGGGGAAGGCTGTGCTGGGGCTGATTTGTGGTACTACCTTCTCACACCTCAGTGGAGTGCTGCCGGGAATTCAGAACCACCGGGCGCAAATATACAACCTGACTGAGGCCTGTAAGACAGGAAGTGCCCTGTTAACCCTCAACAAAATGTTCCTGACCTTTGTAATCTTCCAAGATTTCCAGAGCTGACAGCAGAGGCAATACTTTATCTTAAGGAGCAGGGAGGGAGATCGGACTCATAACTGGGTTTACTAATAACACATTCGACATTCATCTCATGCAACTGCTGAACTCAGCTGCATCGACCCAGTGCAGCTCAGCAGATCCATTATAACTTTTAACACGACTGTCCTGGTTCGGCCACCGCTCTGTACATCATGAAGTTCCAAAGGTGGAAGGCTGGAAGGTACTTGATGAGTACCTGTTTTCTTTCTGGATTTGGAGTTGTTGTTGTTCACAACCATTTTCTTGGCTTTTTTAACGCGTTGGTATCTCAGAGCGTCCATCCTCTCGGACCCTGCAGGGGCACTCGATGCACCTAGACGTTTTCTGAGGAAAGAAGGAAAAAGGAGAAGGTCAGGCTCCAAGGGAACCGGGTGCTGACCGAACGTCTTGCGGTCCAACAATCGCAGTCACAGGTGCCTGCACCACGATAGACGCGCCCCCGATTACCTATAAATCAACTTGAGTTATTGTCTGCCTTTTAATACTGATTTGGTCTTACGAACAGAACAGAAGCGATTGCGATGCTGCGCGGCGCAAAGATCCACAGTTTCATCATTTTGTTACCGTGACTGTGCACAAATCATATGGCACTACCGTAGTAAATCGGGGTATTTGACAGAAAACTAATGCTACTTGATTTCCAGGTTAGGAGGACTCTATCTGTGAATCAAGTTACGGGTTTACCTCCGTCCGTGTGCTCCGACACACGGATGCTAATGCTCCGCTTTCTCTTAGCGAAAAAAACGGAAATACTTTAAAAAACAAAAGTGAAAGAAAAAAACGTTGTAAACAAGGCCAACTTCAGTACGCTCAGGTTCCTACGTGTGCTTGTGTCTACAGGTACGTTGGACCGAGTCTGTGGTCTTCCCGTCCAGATTTGGAGGCCCTTTTTTAACGGTAGTCCGCAGACTCTGACAAAGACACAAAGGTTTTGACGGGGCACAAAAACAACGGAAACTGCGTTATACGGAGGCTCTCCTTCTGAAGTGGCTGCGGAAAGAGAAATTGAAGGGAATTAGTAGAGGGGCAGGGAGGGGGGGGTCACAGCAGAGCCACAAAGCATCATCATCATTGAAATATGTTCATAGACATGAATGCTGTCTACAATGGGCTTCACCATGCTGACAGGGGGGAGAGATGGCGGGAGGGGGATGACTACTCAGGAACAGTCACATAAAGAAAAGAAACCAAAGCACTTTGACAACAAATGTAACAAGAGTTTATTCTGGGAGTCACTCTTTCTTTCCTTCTTTTTTTTTTGGAACAATATTCAAGAGCGATATTCAGCGATGGCATGCATGGCGATTTGCACATGAAACAGGACTTTAAAGGGGAATACGCTCGCAAGCGCCTCTTGGCGCCACAGACGCAGATCCAGCAGGACCAAAACCGCTGGACTCCCTAGGCCAAGTCGAGCACATTCTTAGGTTTGGAAGGGCACTTTGTTCACCGGCTGTTCTGCAGTCTGAAACGCGTCTTAGCGACGCAGCAATTTGCTTCCGATTCTCGGAAACCCACATCGGACGTCGAGGAGCGCAAGCCAAATAATGTTCTTGGCCAAGCAACGTTAACGCCGCGCCGCCGCAGTGACCTTATTTGCGCTAGATCTGGAGGGAGCGAGCGCCACATTCGTAAACCTTGGAACGCTTCGCTTGAATGTAAAGGCGCAGTGTCCTCGGGCAGGCATTCTTTGGCGACAGTACGCGAATACTGAACTGCGTAGCTCTTGCCGGACACTCCGGATCCGGGGGTTTCGAGACTGCAGAACCACGATGCAGCGTCAAACAAGAAAAAAGCGTGGAAGCTCTCAATCGGTTCTCATCGAGATCAACAAGATGCAAGACCCAAACACTTGTATTCCCCTTTAAAGGATTAGGTGATTAAAAGCCCCACCTGCTGCTGCCCCCCCCTTTCAGACATGGATCCAACCCTTACCTATTGCGATGTAGAGGACCTGGTCACAACAACGCTGCCCAGATAGCTGAGATCAATCAAAAACAAAGCAAGTAAGACTCCAGGAGCCACGAGAACAACCAATTTGTCCCTAGTTAAGATGATGGAGACATTGCAACAGATGAGAGTTGACAATCCCTGCAACACGGTTCGACCAGTAAGCCTCCCCTGCCTGGCAGTCAGACCTGGGGTCTCCTGGGCCGGGGGTGGGAGAGAGGCAGACGTGTGGTCAAGGACCCCGTTCCCCCCCTCCTGCCCCGCGCCTGCAGCGGAGAAGACTCCGCCAGCACCCTCCTCATCACATCATGAGCCAGGTGCACTAAAAAGCCTGGAGTGAGTCGCACCAAGGAGAATCCTTTTGTGTGGGAGCGCTCAATTGAGGGCGACATGTGGGTTTCCGCCTGCTGGGTGAAAGAGGGGTAAAGACACAAAATGGGAAGACTGGGATCCAGTGGAAACCTCTTCTGAATCCAGGCTTTTTAGGGACCTGAGATCTGGTTGTTTTTTTTCTTTGTTTGTTTGTTTTTCCCTCCCCAGGTTTGTGCAGCCTGTGTTCTCAATGACCTGGGTTGTTAACCAAACACCTTGACACAAGCAGTCTGGTTATAAGTATATCTGTGAAGCAAATGACTTCAGCCATCTGGACTTTCCAATTCCGTGTTACTGAAATTGTTCCAAAAAAAATGTAATAAATAAATAAATAAAAAAAAAAAAGCACCAGATTCGTACAGCGTGTTAGTCCCCAGACAAGCATGCCGCACTGCTTCACAGATTTCATGGATGGATGTCTGAAGTTAAGATGTTTGACGAGAAAAGCAGCAAAGAAAAAAGTCTGGATCGAGAATTATTTTCAGCGCGACAAATGAAGATATCTACAGCAAATGGCATGGTGTAGCATGACGTCCGTGCACAAACCTTCACAAATCTGTCTTTAAATGCTGGACAGCAACTGTGCATGGATGTTCCACAAATACAGAAACATATTTCCAAAACCTCCATGGCTACGAAGTACAAATTCGTAAGCGAGTCTTAATGATTTTCTAAGATGTTTGTCTGACAAATCTGCATAGCAATAATAAAACGCCAATAGAAATGCCAAAGGGTTGCTTTCAGAATTTAAACTGGAACCGTGTGTCTAAATTTAGCAATTTGGAGGGGGAGAGAGAGAGAGCGATGGCGTGCTTTTCTCACGGACAAGTGTTGCTTTCAGGTGACCTGAGCCTATTGCACCTACCCTGAAGCTGACAACTGAGGTGGAGAAGGTTCTGATGGAAGGATCTCCTCGTCTGTCCTCCTCTGGGACGGCATCTGCCCGAAAACGTCGCTGCTTTCCATGGGGGGTGATGGGGACTGGGACGGGTAACTTGTTGCTGTGGAGGCAAAGGCCATGTGGGAGCGGTAGCTGGGGCTCGCCCGCCTACTACCCTGGCCCTGGGCGGGAGAGGAGGAGGGCGAGGACCTCCGGGAGAAGCTGGCCGCAGAGGGGGGCTGCAGAGTGATCTCCGACATCTCCGGAGGTATGGGGGGCTGGACGATGCTCGGGCGGGGCCGGGGGCGCACTACAATCTCTGGGGAGCCCTCGTGCGAACTCAGGGGGCTCTGGGTGAGAGGGGAGAGTCGCGACGGCTGGAGGACCACCTGATGCATGCTCGGCTCCATCCTGCGAGCCAGCCTGGGGCTAAGTCGAGGCCCGGGCTCATACCACCGGGTGTCCAGGCTACCGAATGTGCTTGGGCCGCCCATGTGGGCTGCCGGGTCGGGGTAAGGCAATACTGGTACACCCAAACCGTGGCTTGTATGTCTTAGCTGCCCTAGACTCTGTGCCTCTTGCATAGGTAAACGCTTGGCTGGAAGGCCCTGAGGCTTGACCTTGCTGGGAGACTTGCCTAGGCGGCTCTTTGGGGCCTCCAGCTGCAGGACACCAGGGTATGAGGGAGCCTGAAGGGAGGAGGGCTGGAGACTACTAGGAGGAAGAACATGAGGAGGAGACAGGGGAGGCTCCCGATGAAGATGCAACGGGTGGTGGGGTGGGAAAATGAAGTGAGGCCCCTCCAGGCTCGCAAAGGGGAAGTCCGGCCGCTGCCAGATATCCGGAGAGCGAGTGGAGGGGGTGTGGGTCAGCGGAAGGGTGCTGCCAGAAGCAGCGTAGTGTTGGATTTCACCCTCCCCCATCTCCTCTGGAATGGTGGGATGACCAAAGGGCCCCTCAGGCAGATATGGGGGTGAGGACATGACAGAGCTAAGCGGGCTGGTGTCAGGCATGTAGAAGGGAGGCAGAGGCTCAGGCTCTCCAGGGCTGCCAAGGTAGCCGTAGTACTGGCCATGGGGAAAGACTCTGTGCTGCTGGGAGGCTCTGATCTGCCCTGTGGCCTGAAGCCGGCTGCTCTCCATGATAGTCATACCTTCCATGGGCCTCTGGAACCGGGGGCTGTAGGCTGGGGGCTGCATGTAGGACTCCTGGCTGGAGGACATGGGGGAGATCTGGTGGGGTCTGAGTGTAGCCATAACTGGGGGCATGGGCCCGGGGTCATCATTTTCCTCATCTGACTGCCGGAACTCGGGGTACAAGTCGGACTCCTCCACAAAGGGGAAGCCCTCGATTCGCCTGGGCTTGACGGTGGTCTCCACGTCAGAAGGGTCCATGACGAACCGGCCATCGGGGCCACGGCTGATTAGCTCGATGGGCGTGGTGGCCTCGGCCTCGTGCTTGGAGACACTGTACTTCTTGCTGGTTATTGCTCTCTTTGTCTTCTTGTACAGGGAGAGTTCCTTCTCCTTGCCTGGACTCGGAGGCGCTTTTTTCACATGCAGGCCTCGGCCGTCCTCTGACGACTCGGACGGGGCTCCCACGGAACGGATGCTCTCGGGGCTCAGCTTCCCAGAGGAGGACCTGCGTGGAGGATGGAGGACAAAAAGCCAGTCAGCCTGGTAGACAGAGACACAGCAGGCCAGGCTACACACGGGGATCAGCAGGTAGCATGAACCCGAGCATACAAATTGTTGCGTTATCGTTCACCGAGTTCACCAAAAACAATTCCTTTCTCAAATAATCATGTGTACCTGTTTCTGGGGTGGGGCGGCGAAGGGAGAAAAGACCTCAGCAGACAAATGTCTAAATTGATCATCCCTGTGCAGGAAATGGATTACCGAGTTCTGAATCATTTGAGCTGAGAAATAAAATGCCGTCTCAAATGTCTCGTACGTTCAACATGGGCCGAGGTCTCCAAAAGTTAATCGGGATTTAATCCGGGAGCGTAAATCGTCCGTGCGGGGTTTGGGGCAGGATGTTCTACAATTGTACTGATGGCGGCTTCCGCACCACAGATGAGTACACAACAACGCGGTACCGATACTGCCAAGAACACACCGAGGCCGGGCACACCCGGAGTCACATGACCAGTAGCAACTCCAGTTCCACGCTGCCTTGCGGCCGTGCCCCCCTTTATTTTCACACTTTGCCAACGGCGTACGACTGACGTGTGTATGCGATTCAACAGCTGAGTCACATTGGTGGGGTGGGGGGTGAACCGCTGGCATCTAATTTCGCCGTGAGTCACAATTCCCACCGGGTCTCGGAGAACGTGGCGAACGCAGCTAAACGCCACAGCTCATCCGGCTCATCGAAACGCATCCTATTCGATGACACATCATCGCTCTCACCCGCACGCGTGTCCCTTAGAGGCCGGCGTCCCTGACTCAATCTTGCCAGGTTCGTCACGGTTCCTCGCAAGACGACACACGTCTGCCCGGCTCGCACCGATCCGGTTTTCTCCCCTTGTTTCTGGACGTGGCTCGTCACTCCCCGCCCTCCCTGGGTCTCCATACTCTCCAGATAAACCCTGACATTTCTGCTCTGGATCATCTGTCATCAAAGACCACGTTTATGGAGCACTGCCGGATATTTTTGAGCACCGGCAGGCATTTTGCTTGCCGACAGATGAAATTTCCATAAATTTATACGTCACCGAAAAGGGTGACCAGAAACTGCAAGCGAACAATAACAGCGCCGAGCTGAAAATGGGGCCAAAATGCAGTCAAAGCTGCACATATTGCATATAATGCAAATGTATGCATGCTCAAAAATGTGAGCATATAGACAGTACAGGCCAAACCATCATTAGACTGCACACCTAAGAGTGTTAAACTGCAAGCAGTCTCTGCAAAGTGTGTTACTATGACTACCACTGTGTTAAATGCAGCTTCCTTTAAAAGCCAAGAGAGCATTTGTACCAAGAGAGAAGAGAGAAGTAACAAGCATCTTCCAGATAACAAACGAGAAATCAGATCCCTTTTTCAGCCATTGCAGTTTATTGAGAAGAAGAAAATACATTTGATGGCTCAAGCTTATGGCAAATGCTTTTTTTTCCCCCCTCCTCCCTCGATTTGTTTGCTGCGTCAAGGCTTGGGTATTTATTTTTTTATTTTTTTATTTATTTTGATGGCTGAGCTGATGGTTCTTAGTTTCCAAGACAACCGGCTGTCGATGGCCAGTAATAAAAGCAGTGACGTCCTTTCTGCTACTTAAGCCAAGCTGCGGGATGCGGCGTCCTTCATGAGGCAATGTCTTCTGACAAAGGCGGAGGCGCCGCAGTCGGAGGGAAAGAGGACCGGGGCGCAATCTGCTCTCCGTACCGTACAGCAGAGCGCACAACACCACACAGTAGATCACGGCAGCTGGCAACAACCGCTAATATATACTTGTGACAAATAAATCACAGAAAAACAGTGCAGCAACCGATCGATAAAAGCTTCAAACAAAGCATTGTTAGAGAATCAGAGCCGTAGGAAATACCACATCTTTATATTGTCTTGTCTTGCTGTCTGCTGTTGCTATTCAGGGAAAATATTATCACATAAATAACAGAATTAAAGAATATCCCTGTTTCCCGTTCCGTTCGTAAACTCGGTGCCGTCAGTTCGGCGATTGTCTGTGCAAAGGCCTCGGGTAGCTCACAGCGCAGCAAAAATTAGACATTCGTGGTAACAGAGAGCAAACTGTGCAGAAGGCAATGGCAAATGCAAGTGCAAATTCCAGCTACAACTACTGGCAAAAGTCGTAACAATATGATGCCACCGAACGATAAATTGATTTTGCTAAAGGGTGGACAGGACAATAAGACCCACACGTGGAGAGTTGCTTTTTGGCACCGATACACAGACCGTTAAGAATAAAACCAAGCGAGTGTTACAAAGAGAAAAATGACCGCTGAATTAAAAGAAAGAAAAGATTTTTGTACATTCTGCAACAAAGCAATATAGAAGGCGACAGTTGCTAGGAAATCCGCCATGAACTGACAACAATGGCACATCCATGACCAACGGATCCAATCGAAGCAAAAAGGAGAAAAGGTTGACTGGCAGGACGGGCGCCGGGGAAAGGCAAGCGGCGCTCGCTCATGCGCGGGTGTGCAGTAGAGTGTCGGTCACCACGAGGCAGTGATTCAGATGCTGCGTCTCAGAGAACAATCTGGAAGAATACAATGCACACAGACAGGGGTCATTCTACGGACTGGCTTCTCACCACGCGGGTGGCATTTCGCCACTCCTCCTTCAGAAATCCCAGGTGTTCGGTCAAGACAGAAGCCGCTGTGAGCCGAAGCCTAAGTGTTCGACTCGAAGGCAGCAAATGCGGGACGCAACCTCAGCGGGGAACGGTGCGGCCCGCATACGGTGTCTTAGATGAAGCCGCCAAATACAATTAAACAATACTGTGTTGGTTTTGGGGGAAATGACAGCCCACCTTTTGCGAGAGTCTGTAGACCTGCAGAGGTGCCCGTGGTCTCATTCTGCTACCTACGACCCCGTGATCTTCGATGCGAGTCGCAAATATGTGTAAATGTGCAGACTGTTCAGACCAGATCACGTCCAACTATGCAAGCTGCAGTATTTAAACCAAAGGGAAGAACTCTAAAACGCCTTTGAACCTTTCAGCTCTTGCAAAGTAAAAAGTAGAACCAACACCTGTATTTTTAGCGTATCTTAAAGGCCGACATCCTTGGCACGGAAGTAACCAAGTTTGGTTCACATACTTTCGATTACATTTACGGTTAATCCTTTTATCCAAAGTGACTTACCGTGGTTCGGTACCCACAGTACAAAGATTTAACTTTTTACACAACTACGTGATTTTTACTGGATAAATACTTTCGTCAGTGGTATTGCAGCCGGACAAGCGATTCCAGCCTGGGTGCTTCGAGCGAAAGGTTGACGGTGCGAATCGCTACGGTCCCCGTTACGCTGGCCGACCTTCGCTACGACGGCCAACCGCGCATTGACCCGGGCAATTCATTTCCACCGTCAGCCAACGCTCAAGTGCCGCTTTATGGAAGGGGGCCTGGCCAATGGGACCGGGGATGACGGGAGGTGCTGGGGCAGGAGGAGCCCTTTTCCTGTTACCGACTTCATGCCCAGCAAAGTGTCTACAAAAACTGCAGGAATGCAAGTCACAAAGAACTGAGCCTCAACTTCTGTCTTGACCACCCGCAGAAGCCGAATCCCGCTTCTCAGCTTACAAACAGTACTGAGCAAATGACTGTGGTAAGTCTGCCTGCAGAGCCCGCAGCAGCAACTGGAAGGATGGGGATATTGGGGCAAAGCATGTAGTGCCTTGGAACTGGGCCAAAATCAGTTTATGTCTCATCTTGGGAAGCGATTACGATACGATGGCAGAAAACAGCGGTTACCAGTCTGAGCGCTAGGACCGTTCTCTTCGGATGAAAGCGAGTCCACGTAATCGGAACGGCAGTGGCTTCGAACTTTTAGAGGGGAGCATTAGGGGGGGCTTGGCGGGGCAAGGTGGTGGTTGGGTGCGTTGGGGGACGGGTCTGGGCGTTAAAGATTTAGGCGCTCTTGTGTCGCCTGCGTGGGCCATGCCCAGCACCGGACATGGAGCTTGCCGCCAAAAGCCAGCGCACACTGCTGAACAAGGTGCAGGCACTCACTGAGGACTGGTGGGCGGGGGCCTGTAGCTGCTCCCATCTGGGCCCTCCCAGTAGGGCTCAATGCCAGGCAAGGGGGTAAGAGGAGTCCTGCGGTGGGAAACACAATAGAGACGGGGGAGAGTTGGCCGTCAATGAGGCTCGGCGCCTTTGAAAGCAAAACAGCAGAGTCAGGAAGGGACAGAGAGAGAACAGAGGGAGCATGAGGTGGAGAGAGCAAGAGACACAAGAAAGATACGGCCGGTCAATGTCTAAAGTCTCTGTTTATTAGTGAAACTTAAATACATCATACAGTTCAAAGACCACACATGCAAGGGGGATATAATCTCATGCAGTCAGGTGAGGATACGACTAATATCCCGCGAGTCTCGCTTGTGCAATATATACACCTTTGTAGCTCCATGCCTTTTGGTGGAAAGAAGGGTTGGCCTTCTTATATCGTAAGGCAGAAGAAGCCACAGCTCAGTGGACAGCAGCTTAAGGGTGCACCTTGGCGTGAAGGAGACCGTATTGCGTACGGCGTGAAACAAACGGCGCCGGGGCCGGGCGGACGTGCTCAACGGCGCAGCCGCGCTAACGCACCCACGGTGCATCTGCGGTTCGCAACACGGACTCGGCACCATAAGAGTCTTTGGCAGTAGTTCGTCCTCTTTACAGCATTTTTACAGAATTATCAGAGCTCGGTGTCTTAAGAAAACTGTGGCACTGCTGGTTCCAGGCGTTAACGGCAAGACACGTGGTTGTTAAAAATGCCACCGGTGGAATTTCAGGAAGCGGAGTCTGGACGAGGTACTTTACTGCCATCTGGTTGATGTCCTTCGTGCAGCTGAGCCGATTCGCAGAAGCAAGCGACAGTCTAACAAAAGTCACCCGTGCGCAGTGAACATTCGATGCTCTGCGTCTCCTAGTCGAGCTGGTTTTTACTTTTTTGGCAGCACCATTTGGGAGACAGCCTGCAGTTTCCAAGTGACGTCAGATTATCGATTTGACGCGTTAATAAAAAAACCAGATGGCAATACTAATACATTAATAAGCGATGATCTACTGACAGTCGCCCCCCCCGACACTGTGCTGTTTGCATACTCGTAGTAATAACAACCGGAAGCAAACACAGAGCAAATATCCACAACGGTACCATTTGTAGAATCGTGCCACGGTTAAATATTTTCCTTTTAACTTTCCAACGTTGGGTTCAACAACCGACTGCAATGCTGACACCGGCTTTCGAAGCGGTCACGATGCTGTGCAATACACGCCGCGTAATGGCTGAATGAGCGAATGGGGAGTGCAAACGATTCACGCAAAGCAACAAGTCATCTCCGAAAGTCATCAAAGGTCGCAGTTATCGTAACTGGAAGAAGAGAGACACAGAAAGAGGAGTTAAGTGGGAAAAGTTCTACAGATGCTTCTTCATTGCTTTTGTTACAGTGCGCCGCTGGGTTTAATTCTCGCTTGTGTTATAAACCAATCCAGTTGCCGTGCGCTTAAACCACCGCTTACAACGCTGAGCTTTGGAGTGTACCATGGTAAAACTTCTGTAAAGGTGTACCAAAAGCAGTATAAAAAGCATGGTAAGAAGCCACAGCCAAGCATGGTAGAAGCATATCTGTGGGTCACTCTGAGGTACAGCATGCATATTTACCATGGTAAACTTCAGGTAGAAAGCAAGCGAGCAGCTGAAAGACGCCTGTTGAGCATTGGCTGCTGCGAGTGGTGCCGAAAAGCCCTTTCCCTCGAGCACCGCCGCAACGAGATATGGAGCGGCAGCCGTTTTATTCCTCAGAAATGGCGCTTTGGTTGCAATTCGCTCCGTCTTTCTCACAGAAACCGCGAACGGGGAGCGTCAGCATCGGTCGCGCCGAACCAAGCGGTCAAGCTGAGCGCCGCGGACTCGGCCTGTTTGTTAGCTCCCGGCTTCCGTGGGGCTTCGGGGTTTTGCCACATCTACTGCTGTGTGTACATGACGTGTGCGCATGTACCCACGACTGTACAACACTGGATCGGGGGGTTGGGGGACGTGGGGCAACGACACTGGGCAGGAGGGAGAGGGCGGGGAGGTGGGCCAGCACTCACATGTACCGTCTGTGATTTGTTAGCGGGCCGCTTTTCAACCACTGGGTTTCGGCCAGTGCCTCTGCAGTCCTGATGGGAGAGTAGCGTGGGGACAGAGCAGACAAGTTGGAGTTCAGTCAAGGAGCTGCAGGCGTCTCCTTCCGAACTCTCGGAGGTCGTAAGACTGCGGGTTCTTCTTCGCTCCCATGCCCACGGACCTCAGCGTCACCACTCACGCACATCTGGGAGCTGCGTGTGTTCTACACACCTGAGTCAACGCACTGCTGGATGCTGAGTGTGGAGCATTTGATAAAAGCATTGTGCAAAACATTCTGTGAGCCTATGCATGAAATAAAAACGCTTGCAACAAACTCAAACGTGACAAACAAAGGGCTTGCGCCATGCACAAGCTTCTTCCGTTTCTTCACATTTTGACCGATGAGGTGGCCTGCAAGAACTTTTTGCGCAATGCCACGAAATTGCCTTTTTGCGGTCGTGGCTACAGTTTGCTGCTCTGAATGCTGGCTGTAAACAAATACATTGTGTTTCGCAGAGCGGGTAAAATGTCTGCACGTGCACCGAAACCGCCACCTACCTGAGCCAGAAGACGTACGGTAGTAACAGCGGACACAAACCTAATAATCGCGAGGACAGCCGACGCAAGTAAAGCGTCTTGAAAAATGTCGGCTTTCGGACACAATTTAATGTCGGATTCCAAAGCTGGAAACTATTTTCCTTTTATGCATTATTGTGATGAAAAACATACACATCTACTATACACGATATATAATTCCGAGCAAGATATGCATAACGTACAAATGGTAAGTAGGCTACGTCTCAAAAAGTGCTACAGAGGACCTTTCAGAAGAACGCTTCATGTGCACAGATCCTCAAAACCCCTTGCCCCAGCGATGCTACTTGAACCTTCCGATTGACAGAAGCCATTTTCATCTCACGTAATGTGAGTATCAGAAACAATAAAAGTTTCTTTTCTTTGTAATTTGTAAAGAGACCATTTCACATTTTACATGAGGCTTTTTCAATCTAAAGTAAAACATATTTTAAATTTTACAAGCGTAGAAGACGTTATAGTTTAGAATAAAATATACTTCCTCCTCGTGTTAAAAATATTCAAGCTAGAAATTTTTTGAAGAAGCAAAAATGTTCCAGTTCGTTCGCCATTAGTTTGCAGTGAAGACGTTGTTTCCTGCGCAGGGCCACCTTCATTCACTTCACTCACAGTGTTTACAGCTCATGTCTGATGGCTCGCAATGATGACAGCCAACAGCAAGATGACGAATGCGACACACGTTTATATTCTGAATCGGCAGCCGCCATTCGGTGTGGGTTTCTGAGGGGAAAAAGTCATTTTACTTTTGGTTTGTTTCGAGTTTAATGCTCGAAGTTTGTGAATACGTACAAATAAAAAGTCGATTTTTATTTATTATAGCTACAGTTAAGACTTTGACATCATCTTACGCATACATTAGTCTAGAGATATCTGTCGATGATCGAGATCTGTCGGAAGCCTGAAGGGGATGAATGCGATGCAGAAATTATGCAATTTTACTTTCAGTCATTTTAGACAAGTTTTAATTTTAATGAAAAATAAAATAGAAGTGTTATTCTGCAATGTAGTGGCATCAAGCCCACCCTGCTTCACATCCTGTAGGGTGCAGATACCAGACCCTGCTTCGGAGGTGTTTTTAAACGCATTACAGCTTTGGCTGAGGTATTTAGTAAACCTAAATCATATTAATGGGCAAAAGGATTCATTTATTGTTCATTTTTTGCTAAGTGCCCCTTCCTTAGCATCAAAAATGTCTTTGAAATGATAAATAAATCAAGATGCAAACAAACTTGTTGTCCCAACTGTGTTCGCAGGATAAGTTAAAAACGTAGGGGAACCGAGTGCCCATTCTTTCATTTATTAATGTGTGACTGCACCGGAAGTAAAAGTTTAGCTGGGTTTTTATGCAACTAATAAGAAAAAGGGAGGGAATCCACAGCACTTTAGCACATCTTATTACATCCCCGTATCTACGGGAACAAAACCACAGTACATTCATCTGTATTTTGACTATGTTTGTGAATAGTTAAAAAAATGCTTTTAGCCTAAAGTACCCGTAAGGCCCGTATGTTGCAGAAAGTACAAATATTGTATGATTGTCTGTTTTCATCAAATGCTTATTTGAGCTGCTCAGACAAAGATGGCAACAAACTTCACTGTAAACCATGGACATGTATAAAACACGAGTTAAAAAAAAAAATCACTACTAAATTGCTCATTCGGTGAAGCTGCACATTAAGTTCAACAATAAAATGGGCAAATGACCAGCAGCTAGAGCAGAAGTCAGACAAGAAGCCATATTATTCCCACAAAGCATGAAAATATCGTAATTAAAACTATGGAGCGATAAAGCAGCTTGCCGGTATTGAAAAGTTATGGTTTGTTCTCACATAAAGGCATGGCGTTCGGCATAATGCAAAACAGCACGTGTCGAGTTAAAGCCACTTACAAAGGTTATAATTTGTAACGGACATGTGAAGAACTTAATACTTTACTGTTTGTTTTATTGTCCTGCGCTCACCTTGAGCTTTCTCGGCTATGTCAGACATAAGATTTGGTGCATTCATTTATTCCTATTAGACTATTCCTACTCTGAACACTAAGCAGACAAAATCCTGCTAGAGGGAGAACAAGTGTATAATTCCACCATTTTTCCTATAAAAATAATGGGAAATGTCACGTGGACCAATGTCACAGATCTACATGCTCGGTACTGTAAAAATCAAACTTTGAAAAAACACCAGCAGGACAAATGGAGCGAAAAAGGTGCACAAGAAGCAAACTGATGCTTCCTGGGGGACGGTAACATAGGATGTGTGAAATGTTGGAAACGTTTAAATCTCACATATAATTTACCCCTTCTAATCGGTAGTGTGTTTGGGAACTTGTTTGTTTGCTTGTTTTTCATAACTTTGAATTATGAATTCAATGACAGCCCTCTGCAAGTTTAGTCATGTGTCTGTGTAAAGTGACTCATGGCAAGAAAAGGTCCCAAACAAATAAATAGATGAAGAAATGCAAGTTTATCTGCATTTAAGTGAGAAGCAATTTGCTGTGTATCTTTTAATAGTTACAGCTTTTTTAAATATAATTTACATCTAGCAATGGTTAAAAACAAAAGTAATACCACATCACAATGTTATTATTTATATATTGAAACAGCTTTGACCACTGGCCATGAATGCAGAGCATTAACTAAAGGATGACAGTTGGCTCTTGAGCTTAAAATGAGTTTGCATTAAGCCATGTTTTCCTCTGCGCCGGAATGATGGCAACGGCCACATTTTATTCAGAGCCATTTGTCAGAGAAGGACGCCATGTTTTCCATGAGAACAAACCGTAACGGACCCACGGCATCCGAGGAAACGCCGCCGGCCATTTCTGATGATGCGGACGGTGAAAGCATCTGCATGACCGCATGTTGTTTCGTCCCTCGCCGGTTGCAGGTAACTTGGTTACCGGTAACCAGAGAGGGATGCGATCGTGGCCGGGCTTCCTGACCGAAGGACGCAACGGGCCGCAGCGGAGGGGAGCCGATGGCCCTTTGCTTTAGCGTAACCTGGCAGTGCATCAAAAAACAGCCACTGGGTGTTACTTACGGAGTCTCGACGCTCTTTCTGCAGTGCGTTATTGAGAGTGGGGGATCTGAGAAAGAGGACAGAAGGAATACAAAGAGGAAGATCAACCCTCGAGGGTGGAGGAATCGGCAATCCGTGACAAAGGGGTCAAAAACATAGGGAAATACCGAGACTGTGCCATCATTACAGCCTTTGGCACAGCAGCTTTTAAGATGCAGCAGATGTGGAGCACCGAGCCGAACGGGGGAGGCAGTGCCGCAGTTTGGCCGGTAACTTAACGTTTGGCAAATAAACGCAAACTTTCTTTCCTCCAGATAACTTTTAACAATTAGCGTGGGCCGACTCGCGCGTTTTGCTTTAAGTTCCTGCGCACGGCTCACAATTCCCAAAGCGGAATTTCATTCGGGTTCTTGCTCTTTCCGTGCTTAGCAAGTTTGAACAGCTGCACTAACAGGACCGCAGGACCTTTTGCGCAGCAGAGCCGCCCGTGTTTCGCTGAAGCGAACGGGCTTTTGTTATTCACACATCTGCTGCGCCACACAGAAATGTCACCGCACCCCATTATGCCGGAATGACAAATACAAAGCTTGCGCGATTCCAACTCCGTCCAATGCTTAGTACTTCAGCGGGTGGAGCACAGGAGCAAAAAAAAGCTCTTTGGGGACGCTGTTGGATTTCATTCTTGCTTTGCTTGTTTCTTCCACCGGCTCTATCAAATCGTGCGCAGGAATGGCACCGAGGTATCGACGCATCGATAAATCACGAGGCGATGACATAACGTCATTCCGAAACAACAAGAAAGCTGCGATGTACGTCTAATGCATGTATTACTTGCATGCGTAAAGCGTGCTTAGCCTGCGGGAAGTTGCCGATGCCCTCACCTCGCCTTCTCTTCAGCTTCCGCCGCCGCTGCTTGTTGACAAAGCAGGCTGCCAGCGTGCTGAACAAGATGGCTGCCGCCAGGAAGCAGATGGTGGCCACGATGCCCGCCACGACGGGCCGAGCGAGGCCCTCGTCCGCCATCTCCGGGGGTGGGAAGAAATCTGCGTGCAGAGCGGAGAGCAAGCGATGTGACGAAAGAAAGCGAGAAGCAGGGTACAGATAACATGCGGCTAAGACGCTCCAAACCGTTGCAGCCTCTGGGCCTTTACCTTTGGAAATGTACCACCAGCCATCATTATGGCAGCTCATTTTGGAAAAATTCACAGCTTTATTGTGCTGCTCAGTACAATATTACAAATTATAGAACACAAATGAAAAATCCCTTCGCCCACTAAGTTCTCTGTTCAACTTGTGTTATTTTCTGCCTCCGGTTATCAAACTCATCTCCTCCGCCAGTCATTTCTTCCACACGGTTTTACATGCTTCCTGTTGTGCGCCTTGTGTTTTAAGACACTGCATGTGCGAATTTTCTTGCAGGGATTAATAAAGTTCTATCCTAACCCATGCAGGTACAACGCTTCCGACTACAGATACCCCCCTGCTTAGGAGCGTAATTCGTTCGTGAAAATTTTCCCAAGTTAGTCAGCACCGTTCATTTGAATGCTCTACAGAAACTGAGATGAAATACAAGAGCAAAAGGCTGAGCAAAACTTGAAACAAAGATGAGAGGACGGTTACTATAAAAAAAAAAATAATAATAATAATAAACAGGTGGCGGCACCTCCGGTAAACTAAATGGCTACTGATGCAAACTTTGTAAAATTCCCCCACGACTCATATTCCGTTATAACTCAGTAAAGGGTATTAAATAATTTCAGTCATACATAGGAAAACTCCTACATCAAAGACTTTCAGGATTGGTGTTTGGTTGTTTGTTTTACTCGTGTAAATTTTTTCTTGGTATGTAACCACACACAGTCTCCTGTTGGATCAGAGCACATTTCACTACATGCTATACTCAGTAACCGCGTACGTGACAAATAAACTCCTTTGACTTTGCTACCCTTTCAACATTAGGAAGCAGAATATATTGTTGCCCAGCAGGGGGCAGTAAAGTGCTTCAGGTCTGCCATGTTAGCGGCGAATTAATAACATAAAAAAAAATTTAAAATTTAAAAAAAAAAAAAAAAAAAAAACACACAGTAGCTGAACGTTTCCTGTTAAATCGTTTTCAGCATTCTGTCACACAAAAGGAAAGCTATTATGACACTTGCATTGTTTCGGATTAGGTCTCCGTCAAACGGCGTTCGATGATTTCAAACGAAGCAGAAACGTAACAAGGAAGGGAGACCTGTAGCACCGACACGAACCCTTTCGAGAAACTCACCCGTACTTGAAACTCCCACCACGTTGCTGGGCTCACTGATGAGGTCTTCCATGACGGCCATCACTCGGAACTCGTACCACGATTCCTAGGGGAGAGCGAGTACCTTGAGGAAATGCGCTCGTGGGGAAGTTCTCCCTGCTGCCACCTGACTTACAGTTTGTCTGTCGGGTTTCTATATCCACGGCGCTTTGCAGCTCTCGCACGAATGCGCTGTCAGAATGATCGCCGAGGGCGATTTTACAGTCACGAGAATCCCAGCACTATTGCGATAGCTTGCATTTATGCCCCCTTCCCGTAACCTTTCCACAGAAAAGAAAACTCACAAAAGCAAGCAAAAAAAACGTTGTCGAGAGGCATTTCATCGTTTCACTGTTTTTGTTGTTCAAATTCATGTCAGAAATGCACTCGAATCGCTCAAATGACAACAACAGTAACAGGCAAACATCACGTGACAAAACTCCCAAATGTTTTTGCATTTCACAGTGGGATGAACTTTTTTCTGGACTCTGCTGGAACACAAACAAACAGTCAGGTGAGCGAAACAACAAATCGTAAACCAACAATTGCGACACAAAATGCCAAAGAATCGGGCGGCAAACGTGTGTGACTGTGCTTACGCTTGTGTGTAAATCTATTATTTCACCAAATAAATGGACGAATGTATGATACGGCAAGGCAGAGGCCAAACTCAACAAGTACTTGTCACACAGCCAGCCTGCTTTAAATCTTCTGCAAGAGGTCAGGGTGTTTGGTCCTTGTCAAATTCCACAATAAACCATAGAGTATCCAGCTATAAAGCTGTCCCAGCTTTAGTGATGTGGGCAGACATAAGCTTGATGCCTATTTCAGCAGCACTGGTCCTGAGTGGTTGTTCTTAGCACCTTGGTCAAATGATGCAAAGAAGCTGAAACTCAACAGATAACAAACAAAGCAACAGCATCTACAAGCTGGTGTTGTCCAGCTGAAGATGAATGAACAAGGAAATCCAGCATGCCCCGGTTTTTTTTTTTTTTTTTTGTTTTTAAACAAACTGTTCTCAACTTGAGATGACTCACAACTGTCAACAAACAAACAAACAAACAAGCATTGAATGATTTTCCGTGATTTTGGTAAGGAATGAGCACTGAATAGCTAAGTAAAAGGCATACATGAGCATGCTGTAATGCACAATATACAGTACGTGTACAATAGCTTAGCGTAAAGACAGTGTCTTCTGACAGCCGTATGAGGACATATAAACAGAAACGATGCAATTGATCACTCGCAACTTGGGGATGAAAAAGGTTGTAAAAATGCTATGGAAATGCATTACAAAGTTGCAAATGTGTACCAGCACAGTATGTATTTGTATAGCATAAGGACTGCGTAACGTGAACGCCGTATGAGACTGTGTGCTGCAACACGATGGCAGCACCCCACCCACACACAAGCAGCATCAATGTTATCACAGCTCACAGAGTGTTATTTGATCTCATGAGCAGTAAACATCTTCCCACAGTGCACTGTGTTTGCATTCCCTGTTGCATCTTTTCAAACTTACCAAAGGAGCAACTCATGACAGTCTGCATATTTTAACCAGTGGCTTTGTAGTTGGGCTTTTGAGAAGGTTAAGGTAGAGGAAGATTCTGACAATGGCCACCAGTTTAGTTTCCAGGTTTACTACAGTAAAGTGAACATTTTGTTCATGTAAGCCAGAAGAATAAGGTTAATAAAAGAAAAAATTTTTTTTTAATGATATACATTTGTGTATGAGATGCTCTTCTGTGAACTTGTTTGAAGTTCTGGTTCAGTAGTGAGGAAAAACTGCAGATTAAAGAAATATAATTTGCATTTTTATTTTCCTCTGCTTTCTGGAGGCATATTTATTATACAGTATAACCACTTTTATGCACTAAAACATTTACAAATGTACTCCAAATAGTGCTAATTACAGATAACTTGTGAATTCTTTAAAAAAATCCCCTTTTTTGTCTCGTGATCCGTAAAGTTCTGTTTTCTTTTTAGCATTAATAGTAAATTAAAGTATACATAATGAATATCATGCTTTGGTTATTCTGTGTTGTGGTATGTAAGAGCCATGAAAACGCTGAAGGAGCACAGCCATACGGCGTTATAGAGCAATGAACAGTAATTGGTAAATTGCCGCAGAAACTGTGCCCGTTTGTATGACATTTGCTGAATTTTAGCAGAAATTGGTGCCAATTTCTGGGCTCAGGAACGCATACAAATTTTTACCATTGAATCTAACAGCAATTATGGCTTCAGCTTTTGAAATTTAGGCTTACAAAGGATGTCTTTTTGAAGACCAAATTACTCAGAAGGTGGGTGAGCCTCAGAATGCCTTCCTGAGCCTCGAATATCTCACCCAACTTATACTTTATGGGAAAGACATGATGGGCATATGGCTCCGAGGTGCTCAGGAGAAGCCTCTCCACTCATGCGAGTGAGGTTGTTTGCCTTGTGAATTGCATGGTGTTGTCACCAAGGTCTGATTTTGAAATGAAATTTCCATTCTCCTAAGAGTACCTGGATATCTTTTAGGCTACTTTTAGGCTACAGACTACATGGATTCATATACGTGAATTCTCCTAATATGCGTGTTCCATCTGTAGGCACGGCTATACGTGTACTAGGCTGAAATTCCACCCCTGCAGAAGAGCACATCAGATTTTGGTGGTGTCAGGAAGGAGCTCAAAGTGCTGGACACGGTATTGTGTCCAAAGTCTCAAGTGGGACAATTACTGTACTTCAGCTGGCAGACAATCCAGCTGTGCTCCATAAATAGGAAGCTGAATGCGCAAGAGGCAAAACTGCACACCCATCTGCTAAAAATAAACAAAGGCACAGATTCTGCCGTTTTGAAAATCAGTACTGAAGTAACAGTAAATGAAAAGTCTACAAAATATGCCATGCAAGGTGTGATCCCCATAGCTACTGTTTAATGAACGTTTCAATAATTATTCAGTATCACAGATTTTACAAGTCTTTTGTATATGAACCACACCAGAAAGCCAGGACGTGGGAAATAATTCTACGTACAGGTTCCTCTTTACATTAGAATATTATACTTCAAGCACAGTCTATCCTCAATTTTCTGGTCTACCTGAGGAGAGCGGGTGTCCAGATACAAGTCTGGAAAAATATTTAACAGTAATACTGCACTGTATACTACAGTAGCACTTTTACAACCTAATGTAATGCATAATGAACATGTAGTGTGCCTATTGAAATAAAGCCAGCGCTGTGGCTGAAATATAGGTACATAGAGTATGCAAAGATTCAATAATTAATATATATGTAAAATTTATAGCATATATATATAGAACAGCTATAGATACATATATTAATGGAGACAAAGTCAGAGAGGCGACATTGCGTTGGTTTGGACATGTGTAGAGGATAGATTCTGGATATATTGGGAGAAGGATGCTAAGGATGGAGCTGCCAGGCAAGAGGAAAAGAGGAAGGCCTAAGAGGAGTTTTATGGATGTGGTGAAGGAGGACATATAGGTGGTGGGTGTGACAGAGAAAGATGCAGGGGACAGGAAGAAGTGGAAACAGTTGATCCGCTGTAGCGACCCCTAACGGGAGCAGCCGAAAGATAAAGAAGAAGATACATAGATATATTAAATCATATTATTAAAATAAACAGAATTATATGCAAAAAGCAGTGAATAAGGGACCATTACAGGGGACAGGGGGCTACATGGTTGGATGTCTCCCATTTGAGATACATTATCAAAATTGTTTAAAACATTATTTCATACATTAATGAAATTATGTTTCTCCGATAAACAATTAGTTAAATGTTTAAATGTATACAATATATTTAAATATTATACTTAAAAATGGTTTTTCAAAAATGCATTTAATTTACCCAACGTACAGTACAGTACCGTCAAGCCTATGGCCGCTTCAGCAATGGAACGTAGGCAGTCTCTCCGCCCCATCTTCAGACTGAGCACTGATTGGTTGACTAATTGAAAAAGGAACCAATCGTGGACGGGATTTAGTTCCTAACCCGGACTTCCTGTCAGCGCTCAGTCTTCCGCTGGTCTCAACCGGTTGTAAACACTAGCTACCGCATGGCAGACTGGGAGATGCGGATCGCTGCCGCTGCCCACCATCATGAGAGTATCATACCGCACATCTCTTGCCCGGGGGGGGGGATTCAAACTACGGTTTCTGCTGAACGCGCATCACCATCGCACCATCGTAAAGTCGAAAAATCCCAAGTCGGACCATCGTAACTCGAGGAACATCGGTACATTAAAAAAATAAATAAATAAATTTAAACAAGCTGCCACTTTGTGGAAATGTTCAAGCTTTACCTGGACAAGGTCTCTAGCCAGCAGCTCAGTTTCTCCAGCAGGGATTGCGCCGTCCAGAACATCCCACCGCTCTCCAAGGCGGAACTCCATGATGTAGCGATCGATTGGCGACGTGTGATTGGCTGGCGGGATCCATGTCAATAGGACTCCCTGTTGTGTCCGATTGGCTGTGAGGCACCTTGGTGGGGTAAGCAGCACCAGTGGTTCAGGGGTACTTATAGGAAATACTAGAGAAAGAGGATAACAAAGATACAGACATGGGTGAGGTTCAGGCTGCGACACCATGACCTCCTTTATCTTCATTTGTACGAATTTCATGAAAAGAAACAACAGCTTTAATGGCTAATGGCCAGGTTCTTTTGCACATACAAGGAACTTCAAACCAACAGCGGTACCGTAATGTCCGTTCCAGTGTGGATGTGGACTATTGCGCGCACCGCCAAGGTTCATGAGGGACGCTGCTTGAGGAAAAAGGGCATTTTTGTGCCTTGCTGTTTACATCAGTTAATTTAGCACGTTTGCATGACCGCATTGAGAATTCGCATTAGAAGATGCAGACTGCATTTAAGAAAGAAAAACCATAAGCAAGCTGACCAATTTATGACCCAGAGTGACAGGTGGCCAGCCCGGGGATCTCGTGCTGTCTGAAGGAGGTGCCACCCACCTAACGTGTTCACAGTGACGACCTCGCTGAAGGGCCCTGTGCCCAGCTTGTTCTGCGCCAGGACGCTGAACTGGTACGCCGTCTCGGGCTCCAGGCCCTGCACCAGCAGCCAGTTCTGAGCCCCTGGCACGGGCATGGAGAGCCAGTCGTGAGGCCCCAGCTGCGCCCTCTTCACCCTGGGGAGCAATACAAGCACGGGGGAGTCACTTTCAACCAACTCCAGGGGGGCAGAGGCCAACCAGCCTCCAGCTGCCACTGCTTAAACAGCTCAACGAACACATTTCCTACCCATCTTAACTCGTGAACACTAAAGGAAGATATTTCCCACCTCCACCTCAGTGATAAAAAGCCTACGGGAGACCTGCCTCATTTCCCGGGTCTTCTAGTACCACATGTGAAACTCAAAATGGTGACCCATGTGACCACTGGAACCGAACCACTTCCAAAGCAAACACATTAAAACTTAACTAAAGCACTAGATCTTCTTAAATACTGTCAAGCACGACATAGTTAAGGGGCTGGCTTAAAGGAGGGCATTCGCAATTCACCACAGGGGATCTACAGTTATGTGCCACTTCGCCGAATCCTCTGATAACACGAGACAGAAGCCTGTCGGAACATCACAGGACCTTTGATTTATTTTATGAAAGTTTAAACTTTTGCGGGTAGTGAAGGTTCAAAGATCTAAGCAAACTCAGGCTCCTTAAGGTGTAAAAATTGAACACGAAAATCCAACCAGTTAAAAAAGAAAGTAAGAGAATGCATAAGTTGAAGGATAAAGGATCCAGAAAACATAGCCACACATCATTTCCCATGTTACAGCACCGTTGGCAAACATCCGCATGGTCATACACACACATAAAGAATAGGGCCTGCTGGCAAATACACATCAGCTGCCGTGATGGCATCCTTAGCGGCAATATTCATCGGTGCACACCTTTGGAGAAGCAGCAATGCGCAGGTGTAGTTGTACCCAGCACAAACCAGCCCCGTAGGGGGTTCTGTCTGGTTTTAGTCTCAAGGATGCATGACAGGTGCCAACGCCTGGATCTCAGTTTTGCATGTATGATGCAAATTAGTGCAGTGTTAAAAAGTGCTGCTACACACTCATTTTTCGTGGTTAATTTAAAGTCGTGTCAGATTTTGAGCTGCATGATATTATTAGCAGATTTACTTGGAGTGCAAGTCATACAGCCAACAAAATACAGACGGTCCCTCTCTTACGATGGGGTTACGTTCCAATAAACGCATCGTAAGTCGAAAATACAGTAAGTCGAAAATGCATCTCTCCACCCCCGTCTTCGGACTGAGCACCGATTGGTTCCTATACCAAGCACTCGGCCAATCACGGACAGAATTTTGTTCCGAACCGGGCTTCCTGTCAGTGTTCGGTTCCCCTTTTGAACTCTTCTGCAACTGCTGTTTTGGTAAGACCTTGTATTTTGTTTATTTTGAATCGTAGCTTTTTTGTTTACTGCCAATCGCTAACGTTCAGTGTTAACTCCCGGCTAGCAGCAACGCTCTTTGTCCGAAACAACACTCAGTAAAGAGTTTAACGGACCTTAAGCTCATTACCGTGATGTCTCGCAATTGCTTCCACCAACCCATGCCATAACACTTACCGAACATCATAGCCTAGCCAGGCCTAGCCTAGCCTAGCTTAAAAGCCATTATGGGCTTTCCGCTTTCATGCAGTTTTCAGGAGACGCGGACACAAATAGACGTTTCGTAGACATGATGGATGCACAAAACACAACGTAGATGCAAGGGGGGTTGGTAATCCAAAAAACGGCGGAAACACAAAACACTGGAGAGTTTCGGTTGTAAACACTAGTGACTGTGTGGCAGACTGGAAGATGTGGATCGCTGCCGCTACCCAGCATCACGAGAGAGTGTCGTGCCGTATATCGCTTGCCCGGGGAGAAGAAAAAAAAAATCTAAATTCAGTTTCTACTGAATGCACATCACCATCACACCATCGTCAAGTTAAAAAAAAAATCGTAAGTTGGACCATCGTAAATCAGGGACCGTCCGTAAAGGTTATAAAAGTAAAATAAGTGCATCTTGAACTAAAGTCACAATTAACAACATCAGGATTTGGGCAGCTGCCCAAAAGATGTGTAGAATCAAGTAATATGTGCGAGTTTTAAATAAGCTAAAGGGTTAAGACATTTAAGCTACGGTCAGTGGCATGACAGGCAGACGGATGGCGAGATATTTATTTGTGCCATCAGTTACAAGTGGTAAAGCATCTTCCTAAAGGTGTGCAAGATAAGAAATGGTTTGTAAAGCAATCACAGGTGCATTTGAACCTTAGCAGCCAGACAGCACTGAAGCGGCACACAATCTGCACGTACCCCAGTGGCCACAACACGGGGCTCCGGGCTGACAGGGGATTATGGGTTGTGATAAATAAAATTGGTCTTACAGGGCACATATGGTGTGCTGTGATATGCTGTACTCTAGAGGCAGGGCCCCGGTTCATCGTCCTCGACCGCCGACGCTCGCACGCTCCGTTTTAGTGCATGTTAAGCGATGCGCCTCCTGCATTATGCAGCCGTCGGAGTGGCGCGGGTGGGGTGCGTGTATCAGAGAGGCGCATCAGAGGCCAGGGCCGAGGATGGATGGGAACCATTGCTTCCGCAGAGGGCAGGCGGTGCAGGTATCGTGTGGACGATATCACAAAAAGATGTTGAGCCCACCGCAATGAGCTTAAAAAAAAAAAAAAAAAAAAGCGCCAATAAGATCACTTTCTAAACTGTGGCCTCACTTCAACGTGATTCGATTCAGCAATTTTGCTCACCAGTGTCTGACACTGAAATGCATACGGTCTGATGGCTCGTGATGGGATAGACATTTCATCATTTGTGTGTGCATTCTGCCCGCAACATCAAGGTCATTGAAATGGAAGGTCCTATGCAGAGAAACACAGCTTAGGTCCACAGCTGGCTTTACTGCATGCGGGACAGGAGTGAAACGGCTGAACAGGTGAAAGTACCCACTTCTGCGGAAGAAACCTCTCTGATGATGAAGGGAGGAGGCTCATCTCTCACTGCGGCACTGCACTGTGGGAAATGTCCCTAATCGCCTGCACGTCCATGACAAAGAGGTTCTCCAAACTCGAGCGTTTCCTCCTCAGGGAAAGAGGGAAGGACGGAAGGGCCGAGAGATAACCACCCCGACTCTGTGCCCCTATCAGTATGTGGCCGTGCCTGGGGAGAGAATGTGCTTACGCCTGCAGGTGTAGCGAAGGACAACATTGGTATTCTGTGTGGGTCCGCGGGCCACCGGTCGACCAACGCCTCTCGTAGCGGGATTCGGTGAGAGATCCTGTCTACTGCACCGACTGTATCCAGGACACATCACACATCTCACATACACACATGCGTGTGCACACACATGCACACACACGCAGTCTCTGCGGTCAGTTAAGGAGGAGACAGAAGACCTACAGGGGCTAGAGAGACGAGACGAGACGAGGGAGGGTGAATAGACTGCTTCATATACTGCATGTATGTGTCAGCCAATGCGTATGTACAGTGTACACCTAAGGGTGTCTTTGCACATCTCTGGGTTAGTGTACAGTAGGTGGCGTGACACATGGGCCTGTATTTGTGCCAGTATGGATATGTGCTTTAGTGTGTGTGTGTGTGTGCGCGCGCGTGTGTGTGTAATGACATTGCTGCATCTGCCGTTAAAGGACCTTGAAATGAGAATGCGGCTTCCTCCTGATCTCCCCTACAGCCCAGGACTCTCTATGCATACAGACGCTGCGCTCTGTGACCAGCACCACCACCCCCTCCCTCAGGAACACACACCGCTTCCACACTTTCTGCCTACCTAGGGTCACTGCTCACCTCCGAACAACCCAGGGACACTTACTGCAGCTACAGTAACAGCATCGGAGACAGGGACACAGACAGACCTAAACTCCCGAAGAGGCATCATATCAAAACCGGCATGAATTATTAATTCAAGGTGGCCACGCAGCCTTTGTTTAAAAAAAAAAAAAAAAAAAAGAAGAAAAGAAAAAACTGGGAAACCCAGAGGTCTCGGCCTCCGGTGCCTGCATCTATAGTGTGGCCGCACTGCAGAATGCCAGATGGCAACACCTTGTGAGTGACCGTCGAGTTGAAAAAGACAAAGTTAACATCAATTAACCAAAGGGAAAAACCCAGACCCCTCCCACACCACACATACCTTCCGAAAACTTGAGCAAAGCAGGTAGGTCTTCATTCTATAGGAACGGTAAGGTTGGCCCTATAGAATGCTGATATTCTGCAGAATATCGACAGAGCAGGATTTGCGCAGGTGGAGCAGCGAAGCTATGCAGAAGCGCTAGAGCAAACCTAGCCGGGAGGAAAAGGAGCAGAAGAGAGCAATGTGCAGCCCATCACTCTGAGCAGAGACCCCCTGAGCAGCTTTCCTTCCTCCATCTGCTTTTGCTCTACCTAAAGTAATCGTGTCGGAAGCAACTTTTGCATTTCTCGCACATACCCTCTGACCTACCGTTACGTGACCGTTCAAGGGGTGAGCGGGATATGAAAAAGAGCGTGTCCTGACCGTTCCAAAGTGACCTTCTCAGGACCCTCAGAACTAAAACGTCTCATTGTTTGCCATCTAGCCAGAGGACACCTTCCACTTTGAGGTTCTTCAGTGCAGTGACGTGCGCGTTCCTATTTTACTCTCGCCATCTTTTTAACCTTTCTTTGGACCTTCCCACAAAAAACGTATAGCTGGACTACTGCGGCGCTGACTGGCTGCCAAATTCCTCCGATGTGTACAGCACAGCGCCACGTGAAATACTCACACGAACCCGAAACGTGACGGCCGCATCCAAGCTCCTTTTCAGCCGCTGGACGTCAACGGCGGAAAAAACATTACTTTTGCTCACAATGCCCGAAAGTCCTATGGAACTGTAGATCCTATCAAACGCCGAGGGGTAAATCAATTACAGTATGTTAGCATAGCTCAGCTTATGATGTGTTTATTACTATGGCACATGGCGCAGGAGCTAAACATACCCTCTAGATCGCATGAACCCATTATTACTTTTCCCTGGGATGGACTGTTTAATGGCCAAGCTAATTGCACACAACTGCACCCTGTAATTGTTTTCTCCTCCAAATAAGGTGCTTTATATGCACTGTGTTGCATAACAGCTCAGTCCCACAATTGTTGGGCTATAACAGCTCCGCTCCAGTTGTATTTTTTCAAGCGGTCATTACGTGTCGGGCTTGCCGGCTCTCCGTTTGCATTTGGGAACGTGCGAGGGCTCCTGCTCGAGCAACCAACCTTTCTGACCAAACTTTCTATCAGTTCTCTTGGGAGTTTAAAAAGGATCAACACTCGCTCTTTGCTGAGGAAACAGAACAGAAAAGGCCTGACGCCCAAGGGCATTATAGAGTTACAAAAGCACGCGCGTTTCAGTGCGTCTGTAATTTTCCTAATAACAGAAACAAAAGGGCAACTGTACACAAGTGACAGTAAACATTTAAAAAAAGTTTTATGTTACAGTGAAAAAATTCCAAGTGGCATGCACATCAAGTCCTTGCCCGATATTATGCCCGCTTACTGAACTCTATGTCCTACATTAAATATCGCCTGTCATCCACCAGAGGGAGATGAGAACCGTTTTCAAGGGCATAGCTTCAGCTCTGTGACGTTCTTTACGTTCTCATTCACCTGACCCACGTCCCTCACCCTTTCCTATCCCACCCCCAGCAAAGCTAAAGCTGCCACAGTGTCACAGGAGCAGGATAAAGCTTGGGAAAACCATTAGGAAAGAAGCAGAAAGCAAAGCATGCTGGGATGACTCACACATGGCCGTACCAGACTGAGAATGTCTGTTCGTATCCACCGTCATATCCGGGCTCCCAGGAGACATTGGCCGAGGTCGTCGAGGGCAAAACGTGGACGTTGGTTGGGGCATGTGGGCTTGTGCCTGGCCAAGAGAAGTTGAGGGACATCAACATCCACCGTTCACTCCAAATGGAAACACAATGCACCCAATGCAGTAAAATGCAACAGTAGAGCAGCTAAGGACCCCGAGTCTCGGCCTAAATATCGCTCCTTCCGGTCCAACCGTACATAAAAAAGTAATGCAGTTAATAGCTGAAAGTAAACAGCATTACAGCTCTCCAAAGGGAAGAGCCATTAAAATGCAAACATTTCAGAAATAATTATTGCTCGTGAATCTAAAATGCAAAGCTCCTCGCAGCCAGGCTTCGTAGTCTTTTGACACGCACGTAAAGAGCGTCAGATTAAGTAATAAAGCCTTTGCAGCATTCTAAGAATATCTGTTACTATGACAACCCTGGCAATTTACCCAGACTATCCATAAATAAACGCAATCATTTTGTTAGACCTTTGGGACCTGCAAATTACAGTTATGTTAAATCTCAACGTGCCGATGCAGAAACATGACATTTCTGCCCATGCCTCACAAAATTACTCGTACGTAGTGCAGTATGGAGTCATGCGGGCAGATTCTGAAGTCCACGTCCAGCCTCCGAGCAGATTTCCGAAAGGTCTTCCTTTCATTTTCAAATAGGAGTTTACTGCAAAGCGTGGCATGAGTCTGGCACAAACGGAAGCTTTGATATACCGCACGAAGGCTTGCCTGTTTGCTGATATGGTGGCACCATCGTCATTTCACATCATTAAAAGATTTATCTCCTCACACCAGACTGGCATCCTTTGTAACTGCTTGCTCTCTTTTACCAGGGTTGTCATAAAGGTCTGGCAATTTCAGAATCACGCCATTAAATCCCATCCTCTCGGCATCATTCCTTCATGTCACCCGTCACATCAGGGGATTCTCGCAATGAGTTGACGGACATGATTTTGTCACCTGAGGGGTTTGCTGGAAAATGGCAATAAAGGTGACAGCACTTGCAAAACGTTTCCGGGTGTCTCCGAGTCGTGTGATAGAGCAACAGATTAAACAACATCCAAGCGGGGGGGTGGTGGAAGAATGCACAAGGGCCATCACAATAACATTCATTTAACATCTGACAACTTCTGAAACTATCTGCACATATAAGCACATTTATTCCCAACAGAGACTCATTTATCACTACTAAAGAGCAAGTAATGATTCAAAACAAACAGTAGGACTTAAATTTTGAGTAACTATTCTTCAGCTTTATTATTATTATTATTATTATTATATTTTTTTGTTGTTTTACAACTGGCAACCTTGTCATCCTGGACTGCACTTCATCAACATACAACGTTCACTGGTAATGACCCTGTGTGGAGAGGAATTATTTTCAAAAATGGCATTAAAAAATGAAGAGCACTAAGGACATTTTAGGAAACTATCAATTATTGCTGAGATAATTCACTCACGATTGTCACAATTGTTTCTCTAGGATCCTAGAGTTCAGCAACAACAACTGACCGGCATTCCCTGCGGGGTAGGATCTCGTAGCCCAGAGCCCAGTGATTCCGGATACAGGCTCAAGACCCTGACAAAGACGTGCAGTTAATGAATGTGAGCGAGCGAGTGGTCCATCAACGGCTAACAAGTCCTTCAAGGCAAGGCAAGGTTTTTCAATGAGTAGCTACTTAACAGCTACTTACCACAGCCATAATGCAGCCATGTGCTCCTTGGGGTTAACCGCTTAAGTGTTGCAGAAGAGGGCCAGCGAGTTGTGTAACTGTTAGAGCCACACTTTTCCACTCAAAGGTTCAAATCCTGCTTCCACTGTAAACCTCTCATTTAGGTTTCTACCCAAAGTTGTTTCAGAGAAGAATTATCCTGCTCTATGAATGGGTAAGTATTTTTCTGTAGCTTAGTATACAAAGCTAACACTGTAGATCAGTTTGGAGAAAAGTGTCAGCAAAATGAACAACAACAACAAAAACAAGGAGGAGGACATCCAGTTATGCCACTGCTGACCAAAACTTCAAAGGGAATATAGACACAGCCATGCCCCGGAACACCGGGCCCTGTGCGGAAGCGACTCCCCGCCATTCAGACCCTCATCAAATTGCAACTCCACCAGTCAGACTCAGCTGTTTTCAGCACTAAAGCTCAAAAATAAGCACTGGTCATGTTTATTTACACTTATCTTACAACCATCTTTCGGGGACACTAGGCCATCTGTAAAAGCCTGGAAGGCTGTGAGGCAGTCGGTTCGAGTGGGAGGGAGCGATGAGAAGGGTTCTGATGCACAGCAGACATTTGCTCATCTGTGGATCCCAAATGTCAGTGCCACGCCACTGACCCAGCAAATTGCTCTTTAAATACCGCCTCCAGGTGTGTTGGCTAGCGCTCTTGGGTTCCATACTAACAAAGTGTACAAACCCCGTTTGTTGCACCATCGACTACTGCTACACATTTTACACACTCGCACTTTTCTCCAGCCTTCATTTCAGTTCACGTTTACAGCATAAATGCGTGAGCTACCAGTGCCAGAATGACATATTCTAGAGACTGGCAGCATCCACTGTGCATTCTTTCAATCTGCATTGAGCCAGACTGAATCCTGAAACTTTTCCCATTTCTAACAAGTGCTAACCTCTGATCCAAAAAGCAAAACACTGCGTCCAATGTCGTGACGATCTGAAGAAACTAACTTTAAAAAAAATGATGTCAAGTCTGCTAACAACTTCTCCCCCATCGCAGAGGAAATAAAGCTGGGTGAGGACGGTCGCTCTTACCGATCACCAGGAGGTGCGTGCTGGCAGTGATGCTCGTGGCGACGTTGGTGGCGACACACTCCCACTCCCCGTGGTCCTCCTTGCTGAGGGATTTGAACTGTAAGCTGCCAGTTGGTAGGACGTTGTGCTTGCTTCGGCTGGGCTTCCCTACCTTTGCCAGAGGGAGAAAATCTGTCAACGGTTCCACTTCCAGACGGACGTGTACACCGGTGCCCGTGCGCTGCTGCCCAAATCTTCCGCGGACCCTGCCCTGCCCACATCTACATCTTCTGTAAATTTGCTTTATCATGACATTAACCCATTTACACTCAAAGAATCACAAAGCATTTTTAAAAAGTCAAAATAAAGGAATGTTGATCTGTTTATGGGAACACTAGCTAGTTGAATTTGGGATAACTGAGCTTGGGAAGCACCAGCGCAGATGCAGAAGTGGGCCTACCTTCCTCCACGTGATGTTTGGAAAGGGGTCTCCTTCAGCCTCACAGGGGATGACCAGCTCTCTCCCAGCCTCCTGTCTGTATTCTCCTCCAGGGACCACGGAGAATTTGGGGGGTTCCTGCACATTAACAGGTCCAAGATTCAACCCTGGCAAGCGATTCTGGAGGTATGGCTAAAGGATATGCTGACCTCCAAAGATGTACCTTTAGCACCAAGGGGGTTGGGGGTGACTGTCCCATGGTACCCAGGACGTTGTAAGGCACGCAGGTGTAGGTGCCAAGAGAATCCTCTGTCACCTCTGCCACACGAATGCTCCCATCCTCCATTTGGCTCCAGCCGGGGTACTGGTGACAGGAATAAAGGCAAGAGACTGTACGCAAGCTCTACAGCATTGAGTTTCCTCAAAGTATCTGCCAGGCAAAATATTTCAGCCACACGAACATCCATAACTTCAGACTGGAGACTGTAGGCAGAATTACTGTACATGTGTACAGTAGGTCTGTGTGAAAACAAGGTTCTGCACAGAAAGAAGAAATAGAAAGGACTCAGATGTTAAATAAACAGAGTAGCTTCTTACAGAATGGGAATTTTGGTTTGCAAGCAAATGTGTTAAAGGCCTACTGAAATACTTGTTTTGCTCATTTTACTATTCCTGTCACATTTCTTCCCAAAAAATATAAATAAATAAATAAATAAATAAATAAATAAATAAATAAAAACAGATGTAAGTGTCAGACACGTGCATAAATCCTGTCTGTGACCTACGACCTATCACTGGTTCCGTGTTCAAAATCAACTGGCTCACCTTCTCAACCCTCAGAGGAAGGCCATCCTTCTTCCATTTGACTGACGTCACGGGTGGGTTGGCATCCACCGGGCAGCGGATGTAGCCTGGCAGTCCGATTGCGACATAGATGACAGGAGGCATGTTCACGACTCGGGCAGGGTCTGGCAAGGGGACATGCAATCACACAGCCATTACGGTTAAAGAAAGAAATGCCTTTTCACATAATAACCTGCCTTTACTGTAATGCCGGTTGATGACAGCCAATGGAGAAGCCAGTACTTGCTGACAGTAAAACTTCCAAATGTAAAACAAGGGGAAAAAAAGGCCTGTAATGGTAAAGCCAATTTCACAGTGGCAGCCAGACACCAGTTTAATGAACCTTCGGGGAAAAAAGGAGGCAGTAAATCAGTTGCAGAGGAGCGGAGCCGGAAGCTCGGCTCACTTGGCCGAAGAGCCAGAAGATGTGAGCATCGAGCCCGGCGTGCCTGCTTGCCCTGTGACAGGACATCACTCGCATCAGCTCAGCCTTCGAAAACAAGGCCCGTTTCACAGCTGTTTCAGAGCCTGTCTGAGCAAACACATACTGGGCAAGAAGATTCCGAGCAACACCGAGTCTGTAACCTCACAGTTCCCGGGTAAAGTCCCAAGAAGGCGTGTGCTGTAGAATTCTTCAAAAAAAAAATATTCACAACTAGTTAACATGAATTGTTACGGTAAAATATGCAGTTAACTCAATGAACAAAAAGTGCATTTTATCTAGCATAACATAATAAAAATTTAAATATTAATGGATACCAACAGTTAAAAATATGTTGTACCACTGGGATGGGACAGAGGTAGTGCTGCCACTTCACACCTAGGCTGCCTGGGAGATGGTCAGTCTGTGTGGAGTTTCTGCGGAAAGAGGATGGTTCTCCAAAGGAGCCGAGCACCAAGTTCCAAAATCAAAATTAGTAAGCAGGAAGGAGCACCTGACCTCAGCAAAAAAAAAAAAAACGCAAAAGTGGGTTGCAACTAACAGCAGGACACATTACGGAGAAGTGCGGCTCTTTGGCAGATGCCCCCCCCATAAGGATGCACTAGAAGAAAATCCATTGCAGCTGAATGGTTTCATTTTGTCCCTGGCATCTGTGCAGTTTTCCTTGCAGTCAAAACAAATTCGTCCCATTTCGGAGGCTACGAAGTCTCCCCCGTGTCACAATTGGTCACCAACGGTGTCTCATACCGAGGAACAGTCGTATCTGCGCTCATCAACACATAATGAAAAGTTGTGCCTAAGCACATAGAGGGGGGGGTCTCGGAAATAAAACCCCAAAGGGATCCATCTCAGCGATGTTCTGTAAAGGGGCTCGGGCCTATATTTAGCTATGATGACGCAGCGGGGTGGGGTGGGGTGGAGGGCAGAGCTGGAAGCAGGCCTTGGGGGGTAGGGGGGGTGGAGCCTCCTGACTCGGCAGTCTCCTCACTCGAGCGCCGCTTTGTGTGTTCTGAAGCCTAACAGCATGTGGGCCTGCTCTCCCGCCCGACTGTAGCTGATGTCACTGCAGAGGGAGAGAAGGGAGAGGGGTTCCGCCGAGTGGGGGGGGGGGTGATGTCACCCCTCAAACCCTGCTGCTGTCAGTCGTGTCTGCCTCATTCATTCCCAAACACACACTGCAGCTCAGACTGCCTCAGGGAGTCTCTTTCAGAAACGGTGCTTTCACCTGTGTGATGTCTTCAATATGCTGGTGGACGGGAGGGGCTGCGCTGGGCTCCTCACTGCAGTCCCCCTGTACCGCAGAATCCCACCCTAAGCGTCTTGCACGAACACAATATCTGTCTCTGGAGCTTGTGCGTAAACTTTTTAAAGCGGGCATGAACAAATGTTGAAAAAGCTTTAGCGAAGACATCCGAGGTGGAAAAACGCGGATCTCGGACGCCTCTTTCTGCGAAGGCGCCCGTAACGGAAGCGGACGCTTCGATTCCCACATCAGTAGTCAAGGGCAAAAGGCCGATGCTACGTATGCTAATTGCGTCATTTATCCTTCAGCCCCGTAAGAAATAAAAGGTCGCGTAAAAAAGTAAAATTATTTTTTTCCGTATACACAGAATTCACATAAAGGTTACAGAAAAAACGCCACATGACAAATCTGTGCTTTTCCTGGCTGACAGGCAGCACCCATGGAGGGAGCTGATGGAAGAATCCAGAGGAAAGCCCAGCGAGGCTCGAGCAGACGGCAGACTCAAGGTCACGTCCTCCACCCCTCCTGAGAGTCTAGAATGGATGGGGGGGGGCAGCAGGGCAGTCCTTCCTGAGCATCTGTTAATGGGCACCGGGTCACAAAGACAACCTATGCTGGGGTTGTTGGAAGCTATGCGGCGACTCGTCATTCGCGGCGTGAAAATGGAGAAAAAACCCCCTTTCTCCGTTCACATTATAGCTTTTGCACTTCAGCCGTCAAAGTGACACAAGGTCCCCGAGAACCCATTTCCCAAAAAAACCACATCGCGTCTCTTTCCTGGCACTGTGGGACGGTGAAGAGTGCTGCAGTCACACAGCACTTGGGCTGTTCCAGCATGGGGTTCGAGTCCAGCTCAGTCTATGTCCAGCTTGCATGTTTTCCCCCATGTCTGTGTGGGATTCCTGCAGATGCTCCAGTTTCTTCCCACAGTTCAAAGTCATGTTTCAGGTTAACTTTCCACTATAAATTGCCCACGGTGTGTGAATACGCATGCGGCTGCTTTCTATCAAAACAATTGTTTAGTTATCTTTAAATTTGAAGTCCTTTATGCCTTAGCACTTCACACAGATCTTCATGGCAAAAGATGACACCGAATACAGTTCATACAGTAACGCACTGGGTGTAATGTCACAAATCTACTCAAGTAAATTGCTCAGAAAAACCTGACTTTGACTGCGGGAAGCCAGGAGATCCTGCAGGGTGAAGGAAACGGCGATCTGCTCAGACCGCTGCGTAAAGGGAAGACTGACACTCACACTGTACCGTCAAGTGTGCCGATGCAGAGGGCGGCCGTCCAAGGCTGTTGCTGGGGCTGCAGGTGTATTTCCCAGCATCCTCCGGTTTCACTTGAGAGATGATGAGGGAGCCGTCGATCAGAATGCTAACTCTGCGCTTCAGGTCACTGTGGGGGGCGTGAGGGAACAGTACATTAAAGAGCTGTATTACAGTATTATTACTTTTTTTGTGTTGCTTAACCAGCGGCGGCACAGCTGGTAGCTCTGCTGCCTCACAGTGCCTGGGGTGTTCAAATCCAGCTGTCTGTGTGCACTTTGCATGTTCTCCCCATGTCTGTGTGGGGTTCCTCCCGCAGTCCAAAAATATACATTTCAGGTGAATCTCTGACTGTACTGGCCCAAGTAAGTGTGCATACTTATTGTGTGATGTGCTGGCAACCCTTCCCAGCCTGGCACCTAGTGATGCTGGGATGGGCTCTGGGCTGCCGAGACCCACACAAGGGCAAGTGGTTAACAAATGAAGCACTTTGCAATTCCACGCTCGTGTACACCTAATGGTCTTTAGAGAACGTTTTAGGTTTACTACCTTCAGGTTATTTCACTACCTTCAGACCACGAAATAGTAAACAGTTACTGCACTCTGCTGCTATCCGCATTCTACTCGTGACCCCAAGTGCCAAGCAACTGCCGCATGGGAACAGCGTGGCATGAATGGATGCATTTCTATCTCCATATTACGTGCGGCTTTTTTCAAGGGCAGCAGGTAAGCCGCATTAAAGGGAAGACCAAATTGTAAATATTTCCTTCAAGAGAGGCAGCAGCACTCCAATCAAACACACGCGCCATCTATTTCGACCACAACAAAAGGCCCTTTGTGAGCGAGCGACGTTGCCACGGGCGGCCGTGAAATGAATGGCTTTTTTTAATCGACCGGTGCTTCAATCCCAGTTCGCTGTCGTACAGCACCAAAGTATCGGCTGTTGCCGCTCTCCCATCCTTACAAGGCGACACGGGTGCCGCCTGTTCGCAGCAGCGCTGGGCCGACTCTGCGGACATCCGGGGGAGCAGGGACAGCACGCACATGACCTGCCTGACATGAGACGGCTTCCGATCCTCAGGGGAGAAACAGAGCCTTTTGGTTTGAGCGCAGCAGTTGCTGCACAGGGCGGCGAGGGCCTGAAAATCCTACAAGAGATACGACAAGCAGGATTCCTTTTGGGTCAGCGTCCTCACGATGACACTACAGTGTGAAACGATGCTGCCTTCTTTCCGCTTTATGGAGCTGGTGCATGCAATGCTTCCAAAGGGTCAACGGAGGGCAGTGTTGAGCTTGAGAATGTGCTAGCACACAGCACGTCGTATTTCAAACAAAAGAGAATCTCCTGTGCTTTCACCGCTCCTCTAAAATACCTTAATGTGGACGTACGGTTGTTTGTGGGTAACGCTGCCACATGTGACCAAACATGGCCTCCATAAAACATTCATTTTATTTTTACAGATCCTCTAGGCAACCCAGTAAGCTGGACATCCTCAGCAAGCTCCTTCCACAAGGACAATGCAGTAGGTTGCTCCCTGGGTCTTGGAGTACTGACCCAGTGGCCTGAAAGAGAAAACCGGTCCACACGCCACATCTAGCTTGTTCCATTCAGCTAAAGACAGACCTTTGTTTCAGTGACATGCAGCATCTCAAGGCTTTTCTCCCCTGACAATTTCTGGTAGGATAGCTATCGTGTCCATCGGATGCATGCTGATCTGGAACGACACAAGTGTCCGAAATTATAACATATGACCCCCCCCCCCCAGAGTAGAGGGGTAGTGGCACACAAGGAAGTCTAAAAAATTGGGTATTTAGGCTTTTGCGAAAGGCCAAGGACAACGGAGCCACAACTGTGCCGGTTCAGGTCCTGTGATGAACTGTAGTAAAGCATGCAGCTACACAAGCTCCGTGCCAGAAGGTGTTGTTGCCGAGAAGATGTTTTGCCGTGACAAGGGATTACACCCACAGAGCGCTGATGATGCGGGCCATGGACCTTCAGAGGGAGTCGAGTGCACCGAGAGCATAAAGGCTGTGACCCGACAAAAATATAAGCTGCACGCCTTGCCAAATTTCCCAAAGTATTCTATAATAAGAACGAGCAACATCAGCAAACTGGATGTGATCGTGTTGCCTGGCAAAGGGGCAGTGGAAGCATGGAATATTTGAAACAAACATAAAAGCTCAGGCAAACACCTCTTCTACATATCTTGCAAACTTATAAGGTGACAAAAATAGGAGCACCAAGGTCACCTGCCCCGCCATCTAATGATAGCATTTCAAAAATATTTAACATTAAAATCCCAGAATGCATAGCTGCTTCTATTAATTTGGTGCAACCGACTGACCCGATTGAGCCATTAAGTGTTTGAGCGGAACAAAAGCCAGAAGCATCTCTAGTACCACTGGTACATAAGCAAGTACAGTGTTCGTAACCGCATTTCACCGTTTCTTTCTTTCACAGCATTCAGCAGAAAATGTAAAAAAAAAGAAAAAAAAAAGATTCCAAATCGCAGAAATCAACACAGGAAAGAGATTCTCTCGATGCAGATCGCAAAGCGGCCGGTAAATTTCTTCTCCATGTTAAACCAAACAGTGTTTTGGAAACATCTCTGTCTGTCTGTGAGATGGGTGTGACGCACAAAAAAAATGTGGCTACTTTTCAAGAAGCTTGACTGTAGCAGAAAACACGGATACATTTCCACAGCATGGGGCTGCTGAAATCCATCTCCTTTCATGAATCGTAAGAACATCTCAGCATCTCGTTCCATGAGTAGCGCTGCGGCAGGAAGGCTAACAGCCGCAGACGTGCAAAAATGAAATGAACCTGGGGCATGGACTGCAACTCTGTGCGTCCACAGAAGAGTGCATTCGTTTGGAACGTGCAGTCGAGCGGCTTAAGCAGAAGCGCACATGCAAAAAAGGGTGCGATTCGTGCCTGGAAGACAGTCAGCTCACTGCTGCCCTCTTAGCTGTGACCTTGGGCTGCGTGACAAGGACACACTCAATGACGCAGTGACACGCCAATTGCTGGAGTGCTGACGGTGGGGGAGGAGTCGCTGGTTTTCAATACAGCAGTCAGACACGGAAACTGCTTTATATCCGTTTCTGTACATGGGCGTTGAATCTCAGAGCCATGCGTCATTTATGAAAGGTTATGGCATATCCCTTGAAAAGCCAACTGCCTTAAACACTTTGCCTTCCCCAGTGTATCAGAGTTATGAGAAAAGATACTGGAGGTTTACTAAAACAGCTCCAGTATCCCAGTTTATATTAGCATCCTGTCACAATGCAATGAAAATGGTGCCACGACATGTTTAAAAAATGCCCAGTGACACGGTGAACTAAGATCGACAGCGAGGAATGGCACAATAATGAACCCGATCATAACTTTACTTCTTGAAGAAGACGTTATCTTCCTCCCAGAACCAGGTGTAGGTCAGGTTGCCAGGATACGCCTCTGCTTGGCAAGTGAAGAATGCGTCCTGGGATATATTGACTGTTATGTTTTCAGGTGGTGACACAATAAATGGTGGTCCTGGAAAAAAGAAAAAGAGAAACACTTTTTCAGAAATTCTGAAATACATTTAAAAGGAATTGCTTCTCTCTGTTGCCTTTCTAAAAACAACTGAATAGGGCTGAATCTACAGCCTTAGCAATAAAAAAAAAATTGTTTCCTATTTAATGTCGTTTCACATCAAGTTTACATTCACTAGCAACACAATAAGCACATGCTTCAAATGCACATGTTAATATAAACTCAGATTATCGCTCTATATCAAGAATAAGCTATGTTTCAAAGCAATATTAATGCATATAAAAAGGCCTGAGTAAAAGAAAAATAAGAAACAAAAAAAAGAGCCAAATTCTTGTGTAGCACAGCAGGTAGTGCTGATGCCTCATAATGTATGAGGTCTACATTGGGATGTGGGTTTAATTCCTGCTATGTCTCCTATATTAACATGGGCTCGCTTCCACAGTCCAAAGATGTGTTTCTGGTAGACTGGTGACTCCAAATTGCCTATATTTGGGCATATGTTACATTGCTCTGGACTTGAAAGTTGAAGTCTGGACATTTAATTTCCCCTTTTTTCTGCAGTATACTCAAGCAAGTTATTTACTCTAAACTACTCCAGTTAAAATGATTCAGCTGCATAAACAGGTAAATCAGTGTAAGAGCTCTGAAGAGAGTCAGCTATGTAAATAAATGTGTACAGACGAGTGAACGATTGTCTGGAGTTTAGTCCAGTGTATCTAACACTGTAAGGTGCCATGGATAAAGGTGTGAGCGACATACAACATAAATAATCGTTTTGGGTTAACACACATGCTAAATGAACAAAGGAAAGTGTTGAAAGGAACCTGAGCGTAATGCACATGACCCACGACTGGAGGCACTAATGTTTAGGAATGGCACCCCACAGGTACCTCTTTCGCTTCCACCGGAGGACATCGATACAAGTTTACAGCAGCAACATTGTCGGAAGGGTTTGGTAACCCTTCAGATACCCTCACCCAGCAAAGTCTGGGATTTGCAGGCGCCCCCCCTGCCCCTTCTGCCCCAAACTGCCGTGGCGGCATCTTGTCAAAGAACAAGGCTTCTTGGTCTAAACCCACCAGCTAGCCCTGTTTGGTAGGTGAGCGGTTGGAGATCGTGGGCTTCTTCCGTTTTCTTCTGTAGATATCACCATCCGCATGGTGCAATACAGAACTAAATCCAACTTTATTTAGCTTTATTTAAATGTGAAGGTGGGATGGAAACGGGCAGCAGCTACTGTAATGACTGACCTATGTTTTCAAGTCCCAGGATAGCCACCTATTTCAGCCTTGAGAAAGACATTAACCAAAACTCTTTCTGTAAATAACCACCCACATAAGCCAGTAAAACTGTCATCTGAATTGGATAAATATTTTTGCTATTCTGACAAAACAAAATAAAAAAATAAATAACATTTTTTTTTAAAAAAGGGAAAATTCTTGTTGGCTGGATCTCACTGTACGGTGCTCTTCCTTCCCCTAGTATTGATCGTCGTATAAAAGAAAAGGCCTCCTGACCATTCACTCATTGCAAAAGGAACTTTTCACTTTTTTTCCTGTTCCTTTGTGATGACCCCATCTGTGAACACACCTGAAAAGAGCAGGACCAAGGAAACCGTGTATTTTCACAGCCAAGCGGCAGTAGGAAGACACACAGCCACGGTAAAAGGTAACGCTCGGCAGAGGCTGATAGTCTCAGCGGGCTTGTGATGGTTTGGGGGCTTCTGTTGAGCCCATGGGGGTCCTGGGAATGCGGTGAAGGTGAGCTGGACCGACGGTCGAACCTTGCATTGACCTTGGAGCAGGCTGACAAACCGTAGGTCTACGAAGAGGCACTTGCAAGCAGTCCAGCCGGCTGGGTAAAAGCGCAGCAGCACCGCCAATCCGCAGAGCACACTTTTGGCTCACACTCGCAGGTAATGAAGCACAAGCGCATGCAGGTTAACACTTGTGCTGTGCACAGATGGGTGGAGGCTGGGAGGCACAGTGTGACTTTGGCTGGACGAAGCAGGTAGCACCTAGTACGTCTGTGCGCGCGTGCCCGCGAGTCTGCGTTCGGGGGAGCCTGGTAGAAGGTGGACGTCATGCAGCTTGATCAAGAAGCTGACTTCCACCCCCGCACCCATGCTGCCCCTGAGAATTTAAGCACAAAATGCCTTGTGGGACTGCAGTGAGAGAAGTGGGCTCAGGGGCTGTGGCAGATCATGTGTGTGAACCACTCTCATTTGGGAAAGCTGATAGAACCCGTTTGCTGGACACTGTGCATCTGAGCTTGTTAATTCTGGCAGGATGGGGTGGCTACGTTTCCACAGTGTCCAGTGTGACAGTTGGTGTGGTCGGGTAAATCTGGGTCACAAAAGGACTTGGTTACCAGTTGCCAGTACGACACAGAGCAGATTTGGCCAAACAGATATCTCAGCAATAATTCCTGTCAATACCAGAACTTGCCAAAAAGACTGAAATAATCCCCAAATCGGTTTGATACGGCCACCCCAGCCTGGATTGCTTTCCACTCTCCTATTACACCTCATCGCCCTCTTTATCTCTGGTTTAACGGTGTAATGCGGCATAACTGTGCATTCTCAAACCCACAGAGGTCAGAGAATATTCAATAGGCAATTAATGTCTCAACAGAAACTGCTGGGTCCAACACTGAGCCAACCCGTGGTGCCAGCGTGGCATCAGGAAGGACCCCAGTTAAGCTGATCCCAAAGCAAACGCTACCTTGGACCAGTAGGCGTGTGGTGTGGACAGCCTCCCCCTGCACGCTGTACGCCCGGCATGTGTAGGCTCCCCGGTCCTCCCGGGTGATTGACAGCACCGTCAGGCTCCCATCGCTCACCTGCAGACGGAAAGGCAGAACACGGCACATATGTTAACAATACATGTGGCCGTGTGTGCACAGCTGAGCGTAAGCAGGTGCGTGCAAACGTTCAGTAGAAAATAATTCAAATTCATCACACGTTCCAGGTCAGTTTCCTTTATCCGGTTAAGGTGAAAGCAAAAGCCCTTTCTTCTCACTGCGAAAGGAAGCATCGTGAAGCATGCGCACGGGAACCATTTACAAGGTCAGATCCTCAGTTAGGAACCGGTGCTGATGAAAGCACCCAGTTGGGGCCGGTGGGACGACCCTGCACGGACTCGGGTCACCCGTCCCCGCGTTCCCATGAGAAGCCCTTTCACACGTGAAAGACTCCGGCGGCCTGTCCATGCCACTTGGTCACAGTGACCAATCTTTCCAGCTTCAATGGGGCAGTGGCGGCGTTTACAGATCAAACAGAACCCCCCGCTGCGCAACGCAGATTTCATTTCCGTCTGGCTTCAAGGCCAGAAACAACAGCGCATTCTCCCTCGAACCATGGGAGACACGGAAGGAGATGGGGAGCAGAAGGAACCTCTGGCATAAATCCTATGCGTTGGAATGTCAAACAACAGGGACTATTGAAGCTGCCTCTTGTGTCTTCTTTCCCATCACAATCCTCTCATTCATAACTGGTACTGCTATTATCACAAGGCACAGTACACACAGAGTGCGGCTCTCCAGGCCCTAAATGGCTGCTAATTGATCCGAGGAACAGGGAACGGACACACAAAGAGGACGGCTAATGGTTAGAAAACTAAGCCACGTGCCAAAGCAGATATTACTTATCTGTTTAACTATGGCACTAATAGGTGATCCGTAATTTAAGGGAGCAATTTATTGTCTTCAAACGATTTATTAACATATCCAGAATGTTTTTTACATTTGCATTCGTAGAATTTATCAGAATATATTGTTACCACCATAGACGTTTAAACAAAATGCAATGCCACCAGTGTTTCTAAAGTGTCACATTTACTAAAATAAAAAGTATTAATGGCACAAAGGCAGATTCTTGTGTGAGATTTGACCGAACAGCCGCTTGGCCAGGCGTCCGGCTCCAACGTTTCTCCACCACTGGACCGTGACGGAACCTCGTGAACAATAGCAGAATGACAAAAATGAAAAGCTGATGGCAGGTTTGCCACAAACACAGTCCGGTTTCATTTCACACCGTTGAACAATATAAAATGAGAAAGGGGCGTTTATGGGCCTGAAGAGAGCTTGCATCTGCCATTCTGTGCATAAGCTCTCCACTGAAGGGCAACCGATCCCGGTTTGAGCTGCTTATTGCTCTGGTCACACTGAGTCAGCTATGAATATTGGGGTGACAACTGTACGCAGGCGCTGTCTGCGTTTGCTTTCACACGACAGAACGTGCGTGCCCCCCCAAAAGGAAATAATCTCCTTTTACCAGGAAAAAAATATATTCTTAGACTCAAAGAGGTTAAAATCTTGGAAAAAACACGCCGGTGTCTTTTCTCCAGTAAAAGTAAACTGATCTTAATGCAAAAGGCATGAAGGCAACCATGGCCGAGAGACCTGCTGGAAGCCTGAGAGAGACCGAGAGGGGCATGACAAACACTAACATCCTACGTCAGACGGGATAAAGGGACGACAGACTTTTACCATGTAAATAATTCAGGGCTCCATCCACAGTCACATGCTGCAACGCCTGCAAATGCAGGAAGCAGCGGGACCCCCTAGTCAGCAACGCATTTGTCACAACTAGAGAAGACAACCCATCAGCTTAGGTCCCAAAGACTGGGGACCCTCTGATCCATCAAGAGGTCAAACGTAGGCCTGGGCAATGTGAAAAAATTTCAGTACAGTGCTTGGTAAGAGAAAAAGCCACATGTCAAAAACATTCTGAGCGACTGAATGATTGATTGACGCGTCCCCTCAAAGGGCCCTGCGCCGCCGTTCCCAAAGACAAGGCCCATTATTTATTTTACATAAGGGTAAACAATCGGTGGGGTTAACTTTACCCATAGGGGTTCTTACACTTGACCCGTCCATGCAGAGCTCAACCCAGCGTGACAGACGTGATTTTCAGCCTGGGTTTTGTACCAAAGCACTTCGATGTCCGACGGCTTCGGCACACGCCGGTTAACCGACCACACCAAGGTCATCGTGGCCGGCCAGGGTCCTACGGTAACCTGTGATCTTCGGTTAGCGCTGGTACCCATGAAAACGTTGATGGCACTTAAGATCCGTGTTACGAAGAGGCTGATGGGAAGCAGACAGTTCGTCTTGGCTAAATCCCCTGACAGTCACAGCAAATGTGTCTTCTAGTAACCTACAAAACTATAACAGGTATGGTGTTTGAGGTCTGTTCACAGCCTTTGTGATGACCTTGTACTCATCCTTAGACCTGTGCTTCTCTATCATTACACCCAGGCTTGTTTTGAAAGCTCTTTTGTCTTTGTTTTGGTTTGCTTTGTGAAAAATCTCTACCCAACTCCTGGACCTCAGTGAGCGAGGGGGGTATTTATCCTCATAAATTAACTGAGAACAGGTTATCCATCTATTTCCTACACAGTTGGAGACCATCAACGAACTCGGTGGAGTTGGTAACACACGAGCAGAGTTAGCCTTATGTTTACAAAGGGTGCGAATACTGTTGACAATTTGATTTAGATTTTCTAGTACATTTTTTAAAGGTTTTCCAATTTGTTTACTTAGATTTGGCATGACACTGTTTTGTAGACCAGCTGGAAAAATTCTTACTTTAATATATTGTGAATCCAGGACAATAAAATGTGAAATAAGTTCTTGGGTTTGAATACTTTTTTCCATGCACTGAACATTCAAAATGTGCAACCAAAAGGCATTACTCTGAGCATGGCAGAGAAGGAGAGGAAACGGCAAAAATAAGATTACTTGTTCGATCAATAGCTATATTCCCTACGGTGCTGGGACTGTGGATGGACGTATAATTGAGCTGTCATTCCCGACCGTGGCGTCAGTTCCACGGAATGAAGTACAATACAGCATCCAAAGGGAAAAACGTACAGCCATTGATCATGGGGTTCTTGGACTGGGAAGCTAAGGGTGAGTGCATGTGCTCGCTCACACACACACACACACACACACACACACACACACACACACACACACACACAAAGTAGTAGTGCAGAGTTGCTGTCAAAGTCCAACACTGCACCATAGACCCTCTGGCTTTTGGGGGCGCAGCAAAAGTCCCGGCTATTTCCATGTGCGCTCGTGCAGACCTCTGTAGCCCCTTTGTGTGAGAACACTTCAACGCTGTCACTCCGACTGAGCTTTAAACCCCGTGTCCAATTTCTCCCGACACGGGCGGTGACAAGAGCTCTTCTCACCCAGGACCATTTACGATCCATGCCCTCTCATTCTAATTAACAACGCGGTGCATTCGACCTCAACAGCGGCAGGCAAAAAAGGAAACCGGCGGACAGATGCAGCGCTAGAAAGAAATCAATCAAACTGACTGGCAGACGGCCGTATCCCAGGAATCATTTAGCACCAGCAGTGGGGGGGACGAATCTACCGAGTCTCAAACTGAAACGCATTTCCCTGAAATGGCTGAATTTCCCGTGTACCTCATTAAATATTAACTCATCTCTCAAACCGTAAAATGCAGATGCAACATCAGACAGCCTAACCTTAACCCTAAACTGACAGATTATACATTTTGGGCAGAAAGTAAGTCTTTTTACAATGTAGGTGAGTATAGTTTACATTGTCGCTGAGCAGTATTTCCTAGTGTAAAAAATTATCCTTCCAAATACAAATTTGTTGTTTTTATTTAACAGACGTGGCAATACGGGACCCCCCCGGTAAATGTTAAATCGTGGAGATACTGTAAAAAAGCGCTTTTACGATTAACAAAAGAAAGAAACTTTACTTTGGATAAAAACATGTAAAATAACAAGAAAAATAATAGCACTGGCAGTTAAAGAACAGCGTGAAAATATATTTGCGGATTTTGACTCGCTGATCTTTTCAATTTATGCAACTGCTGATCACTCATTTAAATTCAACAAAAGTCGGCAACAGCCAGAGGCCACCCACAGCAGAAAGAGAACACGAAATGCTGACGGGAAGGGGACCCGTGAAGGAAATGAGTCAGTCTGGCCGGCCTAGAAATACGATGGAGTGTCCACCGTGACCTTCTCGTGAGCCATAGGGGGAGCGAACCATGGGAAAGCCATAAGGTCCCCCGCTGTAGGAGGAAAGGGGGAGAGGTGCTAGAGGCACCCGGCTGTCGCGGCCCATTTGTCGCAGATCAAGAGCCTGCCAGCGGCAGCTGCGGCTCGGAGAGAGGCATCACCCAGCGACTCCCGTGCGTACGACGTAAGGAAGAGCCGTCAGAGCGTTCGGAGATCCATAACAAGAGGAACGTTCGGCGGGAGTGCGCTTTTCCAAAGCTTCTTGGTTCAAAAGGGCCTCTGATCAGCAAAGCGGTACACCTGAGACAAGCTGCGAAGGCATTAAAGAGGGAATTCGGGTTAAACGTGCCTTAGTGGCTTCTGACATTCCCCTCAGGTGATCCACAACCTAGCAGAGTTGTCTCACTCTTCTGTCCTTACTTTTTCTCGGCACTTTTAATCTTCTTGGGGTTAACGGGTGGGAGAGAACATAAAACACACACACACACACACACCTTCCTCAGTTCCAAAAGTCAATACCGCGAACGTGTCACATTTTGCCGAATGCACAGAGCACGGAGCCGCCAACAACTAGGAGTCGCAGATGAGTGCTAAGACTTGATAACAAGATGCTGTCGCTTTCTTATGGTTCCTCCTTGCACTGCATGTCACAAAACAATGGAGAACCAAGCCTTCAAACTCCGTTCTCCCAGCGGTTATGAAGTGTAATTGGGTGAATAAACCATATAACTGCCTTGTGCTTTGGGCCATCCCCAAAGCATGAAATGCACATTTTCAAACCCCAGGAACGGGCATCTAAACTGCAATGTAAACAAACATGTAACCTAAAAATACAAAATGAGCTGGGAAGTCTTGAAAGACTTTGGGGATGGGGGGGTGCATGTTTAGTTAGCTCCATGAAGTATTGTAGTGTTTCTGGGAGAAAAAGGGGTCCGTGTGGATTAGTGGCGATTCGAGCAGCCGGTTGGCCCCATCGGCCACGAACGCCTGTGACAAGTGGCCGTGGCCAAATGAAGGGAGCGACCAGTAGACCTACCTTGTATTTCCTACTGTCCTCCAGGAGCTGCCCCTCTCTCAGCCAGCTGACCACAGGCTTTGGGTTCCCGAACGCTGTGCAGCTCAAGGTGATGCTGCCCCCCTCCTTGGCCTCCACATACTGTGGGGGAGTATCTGTGAAAGTGGGCGGAGCTACAAAAAAGAAAGACGGACAGACAGAAAACGACAAGAAATGTAGATTCACGCACTTAACGTTTCCTCGTTTTCTACAGCAGGTTTCAGCCATGGCTTTGCTGCTGAGATCTTTGAGAAGGCAGCAGACAAAAATACCTACAGAGAATAGTATCAAAGGCAATGTGGGGACAGAATGGGACTGCTTCAGATTTAAAACACATTCAGCTGCAATCCATCTGCAGACCCTTTCCAGCAGGCGGATATTCGCAGCAGCCGCCCCCCCCCCCAACTTGGACTGAGAGCACAGAACATTCCGGCAAAACCTCTCGTCTCCTGTCATTTGTTTTCCCAGATGCTGCATCCTAAACGCTTTATATAATAATTAATCGTGCTTGGTGGCTAAAGTGTACGCTGCTCGTAAGAAATCATCTTCAGATCCCTGGCAAAGAGCACGAGCTAAATCGTCCATGCCAAATAAATCAGGTAAAAACGAAAAAGACGAAAAAGCTTAAATCACCGAGATCTCAGAGAAATACTCGCCGCTGTCCAGGACCACCACCGTTCTCGCATCTTTAAGTTCGCCGAAGACGGCGGGCCGCGTTTTTCGCCGGCTTCCGGCTGCGCTCCGTCCCCCCTTGGCCATCAATCCTGCCTGTACAACAGACACGTGCGGACATTAATGACCGTTTAGAGTACATGAGCTGCATGCGGTGGCTGCTTGCGCTGCTGCGTATGAGCTTACTGCGAGTGATTCATTTCTTTCCTCCCTGCGTCTGTAGCTCTCTAGGGTCTTTCACTCAGCTCTTGATTTAGAATCTGCACCTCGACTCCCTCCCCAGCACTCCTCCCGATAACTTATGGGCGCGAAGGTGTCTGGAGCATCTTCACGTGACCGTGCACTTTTGCGGCACCGTCTCCTCTTTCGATGGCTGACCAGCGGGCTTTTTGCTGCCCGTGAAGCCCAGATCGCCCAGTTCTACCCCGTTGTCCTTCACCAACATGGCGCTCATTTGTGAAGAGCGCCAGCCTTTTTACAACTAAAACACATATAGCGCTCCGCAGGCAGTCAACATATTATTTCCTTATTTCCGAAGCATCAACAGCTCCCTACGCAGAAACTGTTACCGCTTCATAACTCGGTTAAGAGGATTATACAATCTGCAAACTCCCAGGGTGCACTTCTTTTATTTCCTTTCAGCGCTTCACAGCAGATGTAGTCAATGGCTTATCAACAGCCCCGATGAAGGATCATGGCGCTCGATTTCCATTTGTATCAATCAATAACCTCACCAAGAATGAGCTCAACATCCGCCTCGACAGCAGCCGTATCCCTCCTGAATGAGGCTAATGATCAACTTTCTTCGGTCCAAATTAATATTACCACGGTCCTATTTATTACCCTGTTCACATATTCCACTTGCACCGTACTCCCGTCCCTACAGGAGCGAACAAGATCACCGATCACCGTTTAGCTAAGCAAACAGGAACTGGAACTTGCAGCGCTGCGATTTTCTGCATTTGACTCTCGTGGTTACATTTGCTTTCCGCACCAAAGCTGCGGCATCCTAGACGGAGAACTTAGGGCAGCGATGAGAGGAAAGTGATTTCCTTCGCCGCCAAGTAAGAGCGGCTTCCACCAGCCCAGCAAAAGGCCACAAACCCCCATCTCGCTGTAGGCCAGCATCAACATAACCGTCGTTCGGGCCCTCATTTCCATACTAACAGCGTTTACGGCCCATGTCTAAATTAAATAAGCAGGACGAGATGGAGCCCGTAATGGAGTCTCATATGAAGGCATCCGCCTTCGCCTGAGCTGAGCTGCGTGCAATCGCTGGCTACCGAGCATAGAAGCAGAGGGCAAAGGGCGGTGTTACCAAGCAACGGCAGTGCCGTATTAATTGAAGTCCCCGGCGGTGCCTTGGCTTCGGCGGTGCTTGGTGTCGCCCGAGACGAATAACACACGTCTTCCCGTCAGAACACATTACACCGCACTGCTTTTACCCTGCAATTAAGGGAATAAGGGACCAGATATGCTGGGAAGGTCGCGTTGTCGGTGAATTCCAAGTGGAAGGATGCGCAGTACTTTGTCCAGAGGTGCGTGAAAAGTGCTGTTTTGTTCCTTAGCTAATGGCCAGCAGGTAGACGGGATCAGATCCTGACCCACACCGCCGTGCGCCAGCGGAACAGATGCTGCATGCAAAGCAGCGGATGAAGCCGAAGACGTCTGCGAGGAAACACGGAAATGCAAGCAGGCACGAAGGTCTCTTTTCGGGAGTGGAGGCAAACAGCACCTTGCGCATATTTTGAAGACATTTTTCCTAGTAGCACACACGAGATGCATTCGGCACAGTAGTCATGCATCACAGATTCACAGAAGGTGAGCTTTTCTGACCTCAAATCTCACATAGCGTTTTATTTTTAAATCGCTTTTAAGTAAACGTGTATGTTCGGTATCAACACCGAAAAGCATACGAAAGCTGATTCTTAATACTGAGCTCAGACTACGCAAAGCGTTCAAAAATAATTTTACCTGTACCAGGTATTCATATTTAAAGAACGTTGACACCCGGAGGTCATTTTTATCATCTTGGTCTGACAGCGATAATATTTAAGTAGGCCACTGGCCTTTAAGTGCACTGCAAAGCCATCGCTGTCAAGGGAGTCTGGCACTCCATTTTTCAAACTACTCCGTGTAGCAATTACTCATTCCATGTTTCCAATGTTACGCCCATAAGGGTGTCACTTTATTTGACTTATGTCCATGGCAGAAACCACAAAGCTGAAAATGATACATAAGCTTCTGAAACTGGAGGAAAAAAAATTCAAGACAGAAATGGTCAAAAAGCAGTACACTGAGGGTACTGCTTACATTCGATACCCCTGTAATGAAGCAGGAAACACTGAAGAATAAATGTTTAGGGGGTGTCGGTCGCTGTTTTAACACCGGACGCTACTTTGCTCCAACACTGACCCACTACCGGGTATTTCTAAAGGGATTGAGGGAATGAGATCGTATATCCCAGGACGTGACTAAAGTGCAGTGAATCATATGGGGAATGAAAGACTATTGCAGAGCTTGTTTGAACGAGGCTTAAAGTCCAAGACCAACAGCAACACAACAGTAGGTCTTGCAAGGGTTAGGGTTCGGCCATCAGTACTCGCACCCTCATCTAAACTACAGGCAGTAAAATGTTTCAGCTCTTCCCTCGAGGGAACAGCTCATCCACTCCGCAGAAGCCCTTCTGAACAGCATTCACTTTCCACATCAGCAAGTCTAGACAGAGCTTCTGTTCCCAAACATTTGCTTTCCCTATTACTTCTCCATTCTATAGTTTTTGCTTGGGCCGTCTCTGCTTGTCCCCTTCGCGTCCCAGTATCAACAGGTGGCACGGGGCTGAAACGAAACGTCTTGCTGCCGTGCAGCACCCGGATTGCTGGGTGTGGGTTCGAATCCAGCTCCGTCGCCGTGGGGCTTACGTGTCGTCTGCAAGGGTTTGCGCCGGGTGTTCCGGTCTCCTCCCACAGTCCAATGAGATGTGTTCCAGGTATGAATATGATCGTGTCTTCGAGGCTTTTTCGAACTACTGTATGCACAGTTGTAGTAGCTAACAAACGTCTATCTATATACAGTAATGTTCCTCACCATTCTACATCTGACAGTTTGAGGCAAAAACTATTTTCTTTTCACGTTTAGTTTATTTTTATGTCAAAGCAGTGCATTCGAAACGGTCAGACATGTCATTTGTTTTTGAATAAACAAGTTTCCTCTGTAACTTGGTAAAAAAAAAAAAAAACATGACATGAATGTGAGGACTCTTCCTTACAAGCCTTAGCTGTTGTTCCACATAGGGGCGAATACAGGAGAGTCTCACATAAAAACAAACCGGCTAAGACGACGGCCTTGGCACTCACCAAAGGCGCTCTTTACCACGGCAGCCCCACCATCTGCAACTTCACACCCCAGGCATGCAGTGACACCTGGCCAAACCGAGACAGATGCAAACCCGTTTGTGCTGCCGCCCGGCCTTCCTCAAAAAGGCCAGTGTGTGGCCGCCGACAGGAAGCGGTGCAAGCATTCGCTCCAACTCTGCGGTCCACCCCAGAGCAGAGGCCGCACCTGCAGCTTGCAGCAAAGCGGCCTTTCTAGTTGAAAGGAACAAGTGAGAGAAAGAGAGGGAGTGACAGAGATGCCTGAATAGCGATGCCACCACAGGGCCCTCTTTCTGCAGCCAGCCTGTTCTCTGTGCTCCTCCTATACCCTTTTTGCCTGGCCCTCCATCTCAGTGCGTAAAAGAGTCGTGGAGACGGGAGTCACTGCTGCATTTCTTTTCTTCCTCTGCCAGACAACAGCTATATCCTGGAGTGCTTTAGTTTCACGTCTGCCGAACGCAACCCGAAGGCCAGCGCAGTGGAGCTACACTCTGTAGTCTAGCCCCATCTCTACAATTGCAGATTCGATGCCCCACACACGCACATGCGCACGCTTTTCTGAGCGCAAGCTCAACCTGGACACAGGAGAGGTGACATCATCGAGGTGTGAACTGATGACACAGTTGCCAGGCTGCATCGGCGCGTGCGATTTGACGCAGCGCGAAGGAAGACAAGCTATAATAAACCTCCACGGTGGCAGAAAGCCACTGCAGCTGTGTGCAGATGCCCCCTCCCTGCCTTCCCCAAGCGGCTCGGCACAGGTGACACCTTGTTGGCAGCATTAAAAAAAGAGAGAGAGAGAGAGAGAGAGAGAGGAAAAAGAAGCGGCCTGCTGGTCCAGCTACAGACAAAAGCACAGCGCCCACATCCTGAGCTTCTCAAATGGGATCTTGCACCTTCAGCTCCCCAGCCGCCCTCCACCCATCACTCTCATATCAGCAGCTTGTGAAGCAGCCTTCACCAGCTTTATTCTGCATGAAACATACATGAGAGCCACTGGCGGAACAGATGTTAGCAAGATGGGCAACTTCTGCCCATTCTGTGTCGTGCGAACTACAAGCTCATGATCCAGCTATAATAAACCTCCCAGATAGTGATGTTGGATTCGCCCACCAAACCATCTCAAGTGCTAACCTGTTCCATCACATAGCTGTTGCATCAAGTAGAGATCTTTATTTTTTGTAAGTGAAACATAGTACGAGTGGTTTTTGAAGGCCAACATCAAGACCAAAAATCCCATCAACAGCAGGACTTCCACTGAAAAGGTGCACAATACCAGATGTATTAAATGTGCTAATATGTAAATAAAGAATACACAGACAGTTTCACATAACTGAAATTCCAATTTCTTCCTGAATAAAGCACAATGAAGCAATCGCTTTAGTTTCTTTGAAGAATGAAACAGAACAATCCTTTCAGCCGCAACAAGAAGGCAGAACAAGAGCTTCTTTCTGTGTGAAAACATCCGTTGCAAGATCTGTTGTTTCTGAGGGTTCCATCAAATAGCGTCTACTACGTCCCCACTGTTACAGCTTTGGTCAAAAGACCTTTAGTATTCGTGCGTGCGTGCATTGTGTCCTGTCTCCCATGAACAGGTGGAAACTGGAAGCAAAACGGCACTGGCCAGCCAATTGGGAAGAAATTATTTAAAGAATGAGGACATCTGAACATGAGGAAGAGGGTGGGAGAGGAAGGCGGTGGCAGCCTGTGGTGTATGAACTGTCTATCTGTAGAGTTTATTTATTTATTAATAAACAAATGTGCTAATTTGTGCATTTATTTATTTATTTATGACCACTGTAAGAGGTGTTGAATCTTTCTAATAGGATGAGTGCTATTTTGACTTTGACCAGTTTTCTCCTGGTTTTTTCCGTGGTTAGGGAGCCAGGGTAGAACGATGTACCTTTGTTTTGGTTTGTTAGGGTAGTTTAGTAAACACAAAATGGAGAGGGATTTTTGGTTGTTTTACTGACTTTGTTCACTTCTGGAGAAAGAGCTTGGTTACTGGGTTGCACTAATAATAATAATAATAATAATAATAATACAAACAAAAGAAAAAAAAAAATTCTCGGTTCCTTACCGGTTGGCTCAATTCCCTCCCAAATCTCTGCGTTAAGTCCCAACCCTAGACTTAGGCCGTAACACCCACACACATGCGTGCATGCGGACAGACCAAACCTGCGTGGGATCCTTTGCAGATTAACCCAAAAAGCAAAGAAACCATTCCAAAATCTTAATGGTGCAAAGATAAAAAAAAAATTTAAAAAAACCAAACATTGCTTCTCCTGCTGGAATCCCACATAATAATAGGCAAAGCGTGAGTCAGTAGCACGATGACCTTTAGATACAATACTCTATTAAACTGAATTTACCTTACGGAGCGAAAGCTCACCACGGGAGAGACTAAAGTGAGGCCGTGTCATAACAGGGGGCATGAATACTGCATCGCCCCATGGTGTACAAGAAACAAGCCCGTGAAAACAAACTACGCCGTGCATTCATTACATCCCCGCTGCCAAAGCAGGAAAAGCTCCCAGCTCAGTGAAATGGAATTAAATGGATAGGCGAGACGACTATGGGGAAGGTATAAAAAGGAGCGCTCCGAAATGCCAAGATAATTATGGAAAAACAAAGAGCTGAGCATCATTTCAAATTGGCATTAAGGAAAAAAAAGCCTTTCCCCGGTTCAAGATTTGGACAAGCACTCGGAGACCGCAGATGACCCCCCACCCCCCACCCCACCAGTCTGCCTGTAACACAGACACATGGTAATGTGACAGTTGATGAAAGGACCCAATACATTAATTCCCTTTTTCATATAACACACATATATAATCACCTTAGGGGGTCTGAGCCTCTTACACATGTAATCCTTTGCTTTGTCCCTTTCACTTTACTTCGGCACATTCAAACCTCCTGGCTACAGATATCGCAAATTCTGTACTCGGAGCATCAACACGTGCTGCTCTTTTTTCTTCGTTTCCTCCACAGAAGCACGAAAACCGAGAAAACGATCGTGTTGGAACCCCCCCCCACCACCACCCCCACAGGTTCACATCCAACTGCTGGCAAACTGTGGCGAGCGAAATCGAACCTGCATTTTAGATATCGTCCCAGAACTGGGTCGGAATAGCTGATAGACTTGTCTGCGTTAGTCATGCTTCCGCGGCGCGACGTTCAGCGCTCCGGCGTGCTGCTGTTTTCGATTCCACTTTTTCCGAGCTTTAATCAAAAAGCAACAGCTAAACCCACGATGCTGCCGGATGCCCGCAAAGAGCCTTAAAAACACACAGCTGAAAATGAAAGCCACACATTTGTTTAAATAAAAACCGTTTGTCTGCATTTGCTATGTACATAGGCATTCCCAAGCTTCTCGAAAAAAGCAGATCCCTACAACAAAAAAAAAAAAGGAAAAAAAATCTGAAAAATAATAATTTACAAAGCAATAGTAAAAAGAGATGAAAATGCATGTTCTGCACACTTGGTTCTCAGTCATCCCAATGGCTGGCTAAGGACTTTGGGAGCAAAGGAGAAGTCAGACAGCCTCTCAGTGTTCCCCTTCTGTGACAGAGACATACATCTCCAGATCTTCTACCCCAAAACAGAGGATCTCTGTGCTAATCAAAGCCTACATTATGACCGTGCACCCATCTCACTTTACCAGCGTTTGGCCACAGCACAGAGAGAGACGTAGCCTGAGGAGATGGGTCAAGGAACCAGTTTTCCAGGCCACCTTCACTGACTTGCATTCCCCGAAATGTGCGCAGCCCTGCTTCACCGCTCCCAGTGAAACCAGTGAGCAACGATCTGTGCTCATAAGAGGGTAATGCGATCGCTTTTCAAGGTGAGAATACAAAACTATGAGAACGTCACGGGGGATCTGACGAAAGAAAACAGCATTAAAGGTAATTTCCCATCGATTTAATAAGTTAGTCACTTAACAATTTCTGACCTCCTGGTCTCACAGAGAGCCAACTATTGCTTCCCTGGTCCCATCCTTTCTCCTTTCTTACAGACCATTTTCCCACAAGTACTCCTTTTATCTCTCTCATCATTAAATTCCTAGCTCTCCTCTGGTTGCTTCGACGGCTGTTAAAGAAATCCTCTCTGGACCCAAACTCAATTGAGAATTATAGACCACTTTCTGTTCTTTTTTCCCCCTCTCTACATTTGTGGGACATGCAGCCTAAAACCAGATGCCCAGAACAATCTCCTTGACTGTTGACAGCCTGGATTCATGGTTGACCATTCCATAGAGACTGCCATCATCACAGTGTCACAGGCTCTCCAGTTGGCTAGTTGGCTCCCTTCCTTGTCATCCATCAGTATTATGCTTTCCTCCTTTGTACTGCACCAAAAAGGTTTGAATCTTACCTATCCGGTAGATGATACCAGGTGGTGTGGTGTAGCTCCCCATCTTCCCTTCGGTCTCTCTCACCCGGCGTTCTGCAGGGCTCGGATGTTGCCCCCTTTACTTTTCTCCATCAATATCACTTCCCATGGTCTCCTGTCACTGCTATGCTGACAACACCAACCTCTTCTTCACTTTGGCCCCTGCTGCTACAGATGCTACAACTTGCCTCCTGTACATTTTCGTTTGGATTGGCCCGAGTACCGTATACAGCTTCAACATTTGATCCTTTACCTCCACCTCTGGCCACTTGGGGCCACATGAGGTACCCAAATCAAAAGCCTGGAGGTTTCCAGCTCCAATGTGGTAGAATGAGCTCCCTCTCTGTCTCAGAACAGCTGAATTTCTCTCAGCATTTAAGAAGGGTCTCTAACACATCTTTCGTGTCAACTTTTCTCCTGATCAGATATCTGCTTAATAAATTCTCACTACGTTACGTGTTTAATAAAAAATAAATAAATAAATAAAAATGTACCCTGTATCGATTATATGCATGGCTACCTGTGTGTAGGCTGATATTAGACTAACTGGTCGTACTTTGAGAATTGCATGTCCGCACATGTGAGCAAAAAGTGCTTTTGTTTTCTAATGTACGTCCTTGTCTTTTACTGACTTTAGCCCTCCGGACCTTATTGGGTTGTCCTCCTGTTAGGGATAACAATTCACAATCCACAAGTTTTTTAGGTTCGCATCAAAGCTGTCGGAAAACAGATCTGACTGCAACAGACTGAAGCAAATTTTCCAAGAGGAGACACCTGGGAATTCTTAAAATAAAAGAAGTCTGATTTTTTCCTAACCTACCAAGTTCACCCCCCCTAGTTTGTCCCCTGCGCTCTTGCTGATTGCATTAAACAAACACTTGACATTTTTCTCCAGAGTTAACCACCAACTTCATGCGACTTCAGCAGATTGCCTCCAGTCACTGCAAGTGAGCTTGGAACCCAAGGTGATCAATGCCACCCCACGCTTGAGTCACACTACTAGGAACCTCCATCAGATTGCTCCAGGCACGGCTGCTCCCACTGAATACCCCCCACTGTCATGAGCTCGACTGAATGGTATAAATTGATAACCGGTTCTTGCTCCCTCATGTAAAGGTTAGATTTGAACTTCAGCAAATGACCTTCAGAGCTGTGCAGCGCCTGTGTACCTGCCTTGCTGCTTTAAATACCCCACCACTCAGAGCAATACCCTAATGGCCTTGCAGGGTTCCCAGTCACTTGCAGCATAAGTGAATCTGTCATTTTGAATCTTCCCAAGTCCATTCCATCACGCAACCTTCAACAAGGTCTTCAACAGGACGCACTTTCATCACAGTACACATTCAAGCTATTCATGACTGTACTATCAAGAAGCTGTGTCCTTTCCATTTCCAAATTGTAAAAACACTGCGAGCTCAAGGCAATCAAACAATGCTTTCCCGGGGACAAACATAACACAGTGCCATCGCTCTGGTATTTTACGTTCATCGTGAACTTACCAGGGTACAATACAATACAATGACAGCCAACAGTCAAGCGTGGTTTAGATTTCCAAAATCTGTGAATTACTGAGGCCTTGACACAAAAGCGGTGAATGCTGTAGATGCTTTTGCCAACTACGAAAAATCCCAGCCTCCGATGCCTCTCTGTACATACCAAAATAAATTGGATTATGTCATTTTGAGCTGAGAAAATCATAATCTCACAATTTTGACAACTAAGCATCCTGATTCTGGTGTAGAATGAAGTGAAACTGGACCCTGGTTTAGAAAAATAAATCTGTCCTCCTCTTTCCTGTAAAAAAAGGTGCAAACACCTCACCACGAGTCTTAATCCGTGCCACTGCTTCTTAATTGTCTTTGCCAGGCCTCTCACCGCCTATAACCACAGTCACATCATTGGCATGGTGAAATGGGCCATGGGTTCCAGCATCCACCTCCTTCACAAGATAACATGCAGGATTAAAGTTGGGTAACTTCCTTAATGCTACTGAAGAGCTACAGCACTTGGGATTCATTCAAAATCTTGAAGAATCTGGAGAAGTTTAAGTCTTCTCATCTATCTCTCTCTGGCTTTTTGGTAGGCACCATGAGGCAACTTTTCGTACGGGCACAATACAAAAATATTTTAAAAGAGGAAGCAGCAGAAGATGTGAATGTTAAGGTGGTGGTGGTGGGTTCCCCCCCCCCAAAGTGTTAGCAGAAAGTGGCAACATGGAATTTCAGAATTCCTTGTAGTGAAAATGTTACTCAATCTCCTCCAGTGGTCATAGTACAATAACACCAGGTCCAGCACTGAAACCACTAAATAATGAAGCTCACCAATAGTTAGGTTAATGTAAGTGACTTCCACAAGGATGCAACAAAAGGCTTCTCTCCTTGGATCTGAACTTGCAAGCTGCTTCCCCATCTTCTTCTCAGTGCAGTGCAAAGGTCCTCCACATCAAAGGCCACTCGATAAACAGGTGAATCCAACTATCCTGTGCCCATCCAAGAATACAACATGAATCGACCAAGAGCTGAAATAATTTTGTAATTATTACATAAAACTCTTCAAATTATGGAAGCTGCAAAATATGCTGCAGTCAGCTGCAGCTCACCTCAGCGAGGCTGTGTGCTCCCAATGAACCACAGAGCAACCTATAAATAAGAAGCATGTGCCACCTTCTCTAAGGCACTACACCTAGGAGGCTCTCAGACGATTACCTCACTCCGAGTTTCACCACAGTCCCTCAAAGAATGCGTTTACTTGCAAATGAGCCATTTGCAACTGTTGGAGCACAGCTAAAAATAAACACTAGTGTTGGATTAGCTGCCACTGCTGTGTGGGTAACTGTTCTGAGCTCTGTGATGTGACTGTACTGAAATCCTGCTGCTCGCCTTCCCAGTGCTGGCTCTCCTGCTTTCCAGATGAAACTAACATTTTCTTCTCCCTCTGAAAGTGCAAGTGAAAATGGCTCCGCGAATGGTTCTGCATGCAATGAATGTACAATGTGCATAATTCAGCTTCTTATGCATCTCCACAATCTTCTCCAGCTGCATTCAAATCGTAACGGGATTAGCGGTGACCGTGGGTCATGAATAAACGCATTTACTAAAAAAAAAAAAAAAAAAACCCCTCAGTAATAAGCTCTCCACTTATTTTTAAATCTAAAAAACTTACCATTAAACCTAAGCAGCATTTGAAGACAGAAGATCCCTTTGGATTTTGTCCTGAGGATGGGCACAGTAGGAACCATTCAGAGCAAAGTCACAGAGGTCCTCCTTCCCAAGAATATATGGCCACATGCATACCAAAAAGCTGAAAGGACATTCAGCAATATAATTCATTGTACTTACTCTGAACATTAAATATGTATTATATCAAAAGCATTGCCAAAAACTTCAACCCATTAGAAGTCAAAAATGCATTTAATTCCGCTTCAGCAATGGCACGTAGGCGGTCTCTCCACCCAACCGTCTTTGATTGATTGGAGTAGGAACCAATTGTGGACAGGATTTAGTTCCTACCCAGACTTCCTGTCAGTGCTCAGTTTTCTCTGCCCTTTGTGAACTGTCCTGCAACTGCTGTTTTGCTAAGACCTTTTATTTTGTTTATTTTGAATTCTAGCAATTGTGTTCCATCTTTGTTTACTGCCAATCGCTAATGTTTAGCGCTAACTCCCAGCTAACAGCAACCCTCTTTGTTGGAAACAACACTTAGTAAAGAGTTTAACGCAACTTAAACTTATTACCATAATGTCTTACGATTGCTTCCACCAACCCATGCCATAACACCTACCAAACAGCATAGCCTAGCCTAGCTTAAAAGTCATTACAGGCTTTCTACTTTCATGCTGCTACATATCGTTTGCCCAGGAAAAAAAAATTCAAAATTCCAAGTATGGTTTCTATGAACGCACATTTGTCATCACACTGCTGTAAGGTTAAAGAAAAAAAAAATCATAAGTCGGACCATCTCATGATGGAAATTGTCTTTCTTCATATGCGACCCTGCAATGGACTACGCAGTTAAAAGTACAGCATGGGTGTAAAAAAAGATATTCCTTTACCCCATGTAAGAAACCAAATGAATAAGTAATCGCTATGCTGTACAATATAAAACATTCCTGATGACAGTCCTTCCTCACTGAATTACCATTAAGATGACTTTCTGCTTCAGCAAACGATTTCTGTTCTGATATGTAGGGCTACAGAAGCCAACCATATGGTGCCTTACAGTGGTGCCAGGTGTTTGCTACACAATGTCAAGATTTTCATGGTAAAAAAGAACAATAAAAGACAGGTATGACGTTGGGAGTGCACGGTATACTGTACAGTATATTATAGTCCCTTGGTTGACCAACTTGCTGAACGACCTTGACTTTACAACCAATTACAACATTTAACAGAGAGGACAGTGTAGTTTATACGCATGAATGGATAAAGGTTTTTTTTTTTTAATTTTTACAGCAACATGGTTTTGTGTAATTTTTATCCTTTTTCTTACTTCTTCGGGAGGTAAGCAGAATGGAAACTAAGATGAGCGCAGGTCCCGTTTAGACTAGCCTGCTATTAAAGCCTGGCCCTGGAGGCATCTAGTAGAGGCCCTGTGGGGATACCTCCATGCCCATTACATCATTTCTTCGCTGCCTCCTTCCCCTAACCCACTTGACATCTGCCTCGCACATCCCCAGGCAGATCGCTGAAGTGTGAGGGCGAAGAATATCACAGGAATGGTGCGCTGGTGAGACAAGGAGCAAGGGCAGGTGGGGAGGGGGGTGTACTACAGTGTACGCGCATACTTTTATGGACCTTTTTGTGAGGCAGGGAGCTAAAACTGCTGACAGAGTGCAGCTCGCTCATCTTCTCAGCACCGATCCCTAATGCTCCGCAAACAGAACCTGACAGCGGCCCGCAGAACTTAACAGGCCCGGCAGCATTGTCTGTCATAATTACCGACCGTGAGGTGTGAACGCAGGCTGGGTTTCGTCGAGTGTCAACATCCGTGTAAATGTGGAACTCTGTAAAGCACTCCGCTGTGTTTCTATCAAGCTAAATCGTGTCAAAGTAGGACAGGTAACGGGCAGCGCCCTGGGCTCAACGACTGTCTGCCCACCGCATTCACGACTGAGCCCGTTCCCACTTTTTAGCACCGCCTCACTTTTGAATCGCCTTTCAGGACCTAAAAAGGTTACATCACTGATATGATATTTCTGTTAAGGCTCAGAGATGCAAAAAGTAAAAACAAATTCTAATGTTTTTACTGCTTCGGCAGAGGAATGACTTGTAAGACTATCAGTAATAGATTTTATATGTATATCCTATTTGCAATAAAGATGTCATAACTAAAACAGGGTAAAGTATATAGTGCACCAAAAAAAAAAAAAAAAAAAAAAAATTATCTTAAATGTTTCAATATGCCAATTACTGTGAGATTCCTCAGACAGCAACTACTCATTTATAAGCTATTAAAGTTTGTGATGTAGTCTGTTGGCACGTACGTACATATTCATGCAGGCCTCGACATAGAGGACTTTGTAAAAACTAGGCGTTCTGGGGAAAACAATAACCAGGGCCATTTTTGATTAGTTAATTCTTTTACGTTTGCTGCAAGTCATAACAATGACGTTTATTGAGGTGCACCGTGTGCCATTCTTTGCACAATATGGCTCATCTTTTGGACTCCTGAGAAACTCTATGGCTGGGGGTCACTGACGCCTTGCGTTGTAGCCAGTGTTTCCGTTCGCAGCGGTCGCCAGGTGGACACCGTCTGTTAGACGTTGGGAACAATGACACGCTATGCGACACCCCGCCCCCCGAAAGACGTTTGCTCGCTTCCACGGACAAATGAAGCTGGCATCGGTGAGCGATTCCCTCAGGACTGCGGATGCCAGCCTGAAAAACGGGCCTGTCAGCACCCCACCTTGTCCGTGACTAGCAGCTTGATCACAGAACTTCCAGACTCCACAGAGCTATCATCTCCTGCACATGTGATCTCGTTGCAGGCAAAAACCATACAGTTTTGCCCATTTCTGTTCCCATCAGCCTGCGAGAGAGCTCTCTTGCCTTCTAGGCCTGTGTCAGGTTCTCATTCTTGTCACTGACACCCTTTGCAAGTTCTGGCCTGGATTTAGACAAAAATTCAGTCGTCGGCTTGTACGGACTTGCAGAAAAACAGGTCTGAAATCATCCATCGAAAGTTAAGAAATGAACGAAGCAACCAGCCATCCCCAAGGCAAGGATCAATAGGTCCATCGCGTAAGGCTCTCTGCCACCAGTGGCGGGATGAATTTTGGTTTGTTTGTCAAATAGCAACAGATCCGCATACTTTTCCATACTGAATGGGTGGCAGCTTTTCCAGATCACACGGCAAAACTGATTAAGGTTTAACACTGAGACCAGCAGGGAGTCAGCAGGTATCTCAAGTCCACCATACTGGCTTAGGCTTTGCTTTTTATTATCATCCACACCTCCTTTTTTTTTTTTTTTTTTTTTTTTTTTTTTTTTTAAAAACACAGAGAGCTTTGAAGAGCAATGAAACATTGAAATATACTGTACATTTATAAACTGACCAGATTGTTGATGTACCGTATCATTTTCTGGGGGCAGAACCAGTCATTCTCTAACAATTCTCTAAGTGCCAAATTTGTCAAAAAATTAAGTTGCATGACCCCTACATCTTGCAATTTTTGGAGATTTCATGTAAGGAAATGGTGTTAGTGGTACTATATAATGAGTACATCACACAGAGTAAAGCTGACAGAGGGAAGAAGCAATATAGAATTAGCACATTTCTGGAGCAGAAGGGTCTACCATTGACAGAAAATGTCAGAAAATTATGACAAATTAAAACAAAAAACAGCATGTTATGTGATGAGACACAAGCTAACTGGAAGCGACTTCACTGAACAGCTCAAAAGATTTTAAAACAAAATGTGTGTCTCCACAAATGTTCTTATTGAACAAGGCAATGTCTCTTTCTGGATGAAATCACGGAGCGTAGGTTGTTTCCACTGATACACATAGCAAGGAAATGTATTTTTAAAGCCTTAATCTACCCCTAGAGTTCTGTCTGTAGATATGTGGTGGTGTGAAGTGTTTAATTTTCTCCCATCAGCACATTTACAATTGCTCTACACGATAATTCAACTGAAGCCTGTATGGAATATGTGGAAAAATGCTGGAATTATGCAGATAGAATTGACTTTTCAGTTCTGCTCCAACATGTGGCCCATCTTGGCCTAGAAGGCAAGTGGCCTGACCTGTGCCACATGTAAATGTGCAAAGCTAACAAGTTTTTTCCTTTTTTTTTTTTTTTTAAAACAGCATGTGATATTGCAACAAAAATCAAATGTAGATGGAAATTTAGGTAAATGACAACATTAAATGTAAGCGTTCCTGCCTATTACAGGACATTTTTTAAAAAGTCTGTCTTTGTGACTTGTTCCAAAATGGGAGAGGTTCATTCAAAATTTCACAGGGCAGGTAAAATGTAAAATGCAAATATCTTGTGGAAAACCAAGCACAAGAAATTCAGGTATGTCGCTATAAAAAACGTTGCTGCTGTGTATTTTCAGACATCTTGATAGCAAATGCTGGTGTTCAGAGAACTAAAACACGAATAAAGGGCTATGGTATCTGACCGATCAACTTTTTGCTTTTGTCCAAGGTTGTGTACGAAAATGTTTTTGCAACAAAAACACCTACGGCGGCGATTAGAACAACTAAATGCATGCGCCAGCTTTCACTCGACTTCACGACTACAGAAATAAGACAACTGAAACAGACACCTGACTTACAACCCAGCAGCAACCATGCCTGACAAGTGAGTTGCACATTACTTACAGTATATTTATTATAAGCCAAGACATCATTAAATTGGCAGAGGCATTGCTGCTCTTGTACTCGCACAGCCGTACGCAGTAAAACCGCACCCACGCACAGGTCACGCACAGCAGAGCGAAAGATGCTCAAATTATACTCATTGGCTAAGCCTGAGGGACTACTGAGGTCTTAAAAGCCTTCAGGCTTCTACTGCGAACCGACATGAATGCAGTAAAAACTGTTTTTTATAACTCTTGCTTTTCAAGTTTTTTTTTTTGTGGCTCTGCTCCGTAATGACCATTCCGTCACCTACTTACCGTTCACCGTGAGGTGCACCCAGCTGCCATTGTGGAAGGTGTCGTACTGCTGCTCCAGCATCAGGACTTTGCACTCGTACCAGCCCTGGTCGTCCGAACGCACCTGCTCAATCCGCAACGAGGACTTGCCGTACAGACTGGCTCGGCCTGCAAGGGACCGATATTAACAGCTTAGTCCATAACTCTTAAACTTCTCGTGCCATCGTGACGATAGTGATGCATTACGAGACTATATGGCTTATTAGCATACGCAGCAGGATTCGCATAACAACTTTTGGAGCAAGTCCTACAAGAGACCATGATCTACTGTGGTAAATATTCAGCTTCATATACAGGTAGGCATTCCAACTCGAGAAGAGTCACATCGTCTACCACGAAATGCTTCTCAAAATCACATACATTAATACATTTGCAGGCAACATAAAAAGCGCAGCATCCAAGGAGGTGCTGTCAGGGTGAGGGAAGACAAAGCTGCTGGGCTCCAGGCAGACGACCACCCCACCGGGGACCACCGAGGCACCAACCGTGGGGTGTCTATTCACAGTTAATGTTCAGCTATCAATGGGAAATATGACTTTCTCTCTACAGCCTGGCAGGCATTGCGAGTCGATGGAAAGCAGCAGCATCTGATAAATAAAAGGGCCTTCAGAAGGGAGACAGCTGAAGAGGGGAACAGTGGAGCTCCTTCTCAAAGTCTTTTTTTCTTCCTTCACCCATCCTGTTCTGAAGATTTCTAAAGTTGCTAGAAGCTACATCCCTACCCTTTTCTCACAAGCCTGCCTGCCTGCCACTGCCAGGAGAGGATTCCCAAGAATATTTATTCTTCTTTATTCCACTTTTTCAAAGTACAGCAAAATGTCACAGACATTTTAATAACATAAATTCTGCCATCAGATTCTTTAAATAATTTATAAAACTGTCACATGACTGTCAGCGTGCAGGGCCGTGAATAGTTGTAAGCTGTCAGTTTTTTACTGTTCTTGAGTGAAGAGGAAACCATAATCATAAAAATTTGAATCGGCAGTTCTGTCAGCTGTTTCATTAGACATTTTTGAGAAAGTAAACATTTGACAGGCAGCCACCGGGTAAACTGGATGGGCAGAGAGCGGAAAGTATTGAGGATCAATAGCACAAGAGGAGGGACTGAACACGGCCGTCCGCTGCCCAAACAGGGTGCAAAAGTCAGGTCTATTTTTACCTTTGCCACAGAAAAGTGACATAGGATTGGTAGGGAGTGAGAACAGGGAGGCCACAAACACTGTCTCCCACCTCCGCAGAGGGCATCCCACCATAGGTGGCAGGATGCCTCGTGTGCATCAGCTCCACGTTGCGTGCGGTCACGCAGAAGTGGTGCTGGATTCTCCAGGGGGTTGTGAGCTGGGGGGTCTGACCCCTTGCCTAGCAGAGCAGGAAGCGGGCACAGCAGGGGTCTGGTTTAGCAGGGGTCTGGTTTCTAAATATTAAGTCAGTGCTGTCACTGTTGAACTACAAATAATGACCTGGAGGTCAGAATGCTAAAAAGTTGTGGAAGGAAAACCTTTTTGTGACTGTGGCTATAAAATGCCCCATTTCACCTGGTCGCTCCTTTCGGCCTTTGAAGGGCGGGCACAGACTGCCGTGAATGCGCTCCTGTTGTCTGTCTCAGAGCATTCAGCCTGCATTCACTGCACACTTCCGAAAGTGTGGCTGAACAAGCGGCATTTGTGGCGAGCGGGCGGCGGGTCGACACCCTGGCCTGGCCAGGGCCCAGGGCCGGCTGCACAGGGAGTAGTAAGACTGTCAACTCCGCCCTCATGGGAGCGCTGCCCACATCACATGGAGCCACATAATGCGGCTCTTTGTAGGAAGCGGTGTCCATGGTGCCCTTCTGCACAAAACCACCACTATGCCACTCAGAGAGAGGGCGCTGAGCCAATGCACACCCTAGACAGTACTGGCCACACAAAACACTGCGCTTGGCAACTTGCTCCACATGTTGTTCAAAGGAAAGACAAAGTGTCTGCAAATTTTACACTGTTGGCTGCAACAGTAGCTGCAGATACGTTGTCCTGGATGCCAACTTACCAGTCAAATTTTTCTGTTTCACAGAAAATAGAATATTGGCCCACATGTAAAAAATGTTATTATAGTGCAAAATATTTATATACTGTAACTGACACAGCATTCCTGCCATATACATTATTAGTGACCATTTGCCTGGGTCACAGGGGTCAACAAAGCCTATGCCAGAAGACCAGGGCGTGCACGCACGCGCACATACACGCATTTAGAGTCCCCAATTCACCTGCACCCCATCTTTGGACTCTGGGAAGAAACCCAGATGAATATAGGTAGAAGATGCAAACTCGACCCAAACTGAGGTAGATTTAACGCCACATCCACCGACGTCAGTCTAGGAGCAGCGAGGCGCCAGTACTATCTTCTGTGCCGCTGAGCTGCCCCTCTGTACAAGTGCAAATTTTATAATGAGATAAAGGTTGAGCCGTGCTACTGTGAGAAATATGCATGATCCCCAGTTTATGAAACAGCCAATGTTTTATTTATTAATATAAATGTTTAACCATGGGATGTTCTGTAAGGCTCACTCTAGAGTCAGCTATGCAAGCCCTCCTCCAAAAGGGATCCAAGTTAATAAATGAAAAGAAAAAAACTGCACATTAAGCGGACAGATGTATGCTGGCCTGCAGAAGCGAGGCTGAGGACCCAGGCGTCCTCATTTACATTCCCTGAAAGGACGATCCATTATAAATGCAGCTCTTGCCCACAGCCACGTCTCATAAACTCTTATCGTTTCTTAGCTTTTAGTAAACTGAGATGGTTTTGAATTGCAGCCTTTATGACCGCTAGTCCTTTGGACAGCATACATTTAAATCTTTGTTTAAAAAATACACAAAGAAATACAGAAGTTTGTTGCATGTTACGCCAAGTTATTTTCCATCCAGCTGGCCATCTTGTCATATTTTTACGCCAGGTGTCTAAAGGTCTATAAACTGGCACCAGATAATAATAAAAAAAAAAAGTATGATGCAGTTATTAATTCTGTCACATTTGCAGATATTATTTGTTTCTTTGCTACTGAGAAATGTCCCTTATTTTCCAAAATGATAAAATAAATGTGCTATCCAGGGTGTCTCCTTTGCCATGAACCCCTGTGCTTTTGGGAAGTTCCAGAAGACTGCAACCCTGACTTGGACAAGCAGTTAATGAAGAAGAAGAAGAAGAAGAAGAAGAAGAAGAAGAAGAAGAAGCCATTTTAAACCCTCTGACACCCCATAGAGGTCTGCAATGTTTCCTACTTTGATTTATGACTGCATATAATTGGGCTACAACGGGTTAAACTCCAGCAGCAGAACCATCTATAGGTTTTGCAGCAAGTGTCACATCTCTAGCATGTGAGAAAAATGCACCTGTAGTGCACGGCTGTTAGCACTGGGGTGGAGGATGTGAGAACAACGTGCCAAGAGTGGGCCAGCCGCTGCTTACCAGCATACTCGGGGTCCACATGGGGAGGGTAGAAGCGGAAGTTGATGAAGAATGGGATGGGCACTCCGAACTTGAACCACTCCACCACGTAGGGCTGCCCGTTCAAGGGGTGGGGCACGTCACATCCCAGGATGACACTCTCTCCTGCGCGCGCCGTCACAAACTGGGGCTCCTCTCTGACTCCGCGGGCACCTGTGAGAGGGGTTCAAACAGACTTTAGCCATCCTGCCGATGCTGCTGGGCTCCAGTGAAGCTTGAGCAGAACCGCTTACTGAAACATCTTTGCGGAACTGCAACACATTTCAGTTTAGGACTAAGCACAAAAGACCATCACCAGCACCCAGGTTGCGAATGAAACAGTCATGTGTAAAGCTGTGGTGTTTTAATTCTAAAGTAAAACTGCTCTGTTTGTATCTCAGAACTGTGCCATAGCTCATCTGCAAAATGTAAGTGCAATAGCACAGTTTTATTAGCCTTACTAAAGCAATTGGCCCTCTCACGCCCACCTCAACCAGCCTCTTCTAACAAACGGCAATGCCTCTCCAGTGCTCAAGTGCAAAAATACAAAACTGGGGGGGCTCCAAAAATAAATGACGCTAAAGAATATCATCCGAGTTTGAAAACGCCGGGCTGAAATAAAAGAGAAAATAGATGTTCAATCCAATTCCGACACAAAAATAGCCGTATAAAAAGAAGCGTGGGATTGGCAGACACTTCCTGCAGGGGGACAGGGTCAGGTGCAGCACCGAGGCCATTTTCATCACTTGGTGGATGTTTAGAAAATGTGACTTTGTGCAAAATGTGAATTGCAGCTACTCGGGAGTGTGCGGGAGACAAATCATTTATTCAAGAGCTCTCTTAGCTCACGTTCTTGCCATAGTTTTATAGCTTAGTCTTGCAAATTTAATTCTGGCGAACACTTCACTCAAGGACATAATAGTCGCTCAAGATTTGAACCCACAACCTTTTAATCAAAGAGCGTGCATACATTGCTGCTCACGTAGCAGTCAACAGCGATAATCCTTTGTCCCATCCGGTCTATCAAATCCGATCAGAGTCCACCTCTGACATTGTTCTGTTTACGCTATCATCGCTGCTTCCGAAAGCGTTGACATTGGCATCTGAGCCACTGATACCGAAGCGGTGCTGAGTGAAACAGAACATGAGGAAGACCGAGGACATCATGGGCAGGCCCACTGACCTGGAACGCGCTCTCCCTCTGAGAGACTTAATGGTCAAGAGGTACATTTTAAACATCCTGCAGTCTTCCTTTACCAAACACACACACACACACACAAACAGCAGATCATGTGAGCCAATGGCCTCCATAAACCCACAGTACAATCAGCAGCGTGTTTATGCCAAATCTGCTTTGTGCACAGTAATGTCCAGTTTACGCAGATGGAATTAATGCTCTGCTTTCCTTCCATTCTGCTCTGTGCTCTTATTGAACACACGAATGGGGGCCTGGCTGCCTTTGACAAATTAAGAGCACTTGCTGAAATGCTATGAATACCAAAAAATACTACCATTAAACATTTCAGGGGAGTTGAATTTGGTCCTAGTTTCAATATACATGGCAATATATTTAAATTGAAGGACTTCTTACATTTCATACACTATTAAAAAAAAAAAAAAGTAAGAATACAGGAGGTCAGGCAGAATGGTGACAAAGACCCGAAGCACTGGTGGCATTGTACTCATGAGAAGGTGGTACATGTGAGAAGATGATTGCTGGCTGTGTGTGGGTGGGGCACTGCCATCGTGTCATGGAACACGGTCTCTTACGACATTCATCTTATGCTGCTGATACACTATGATGTCACACAGTGGTACGGTACAGGTACGCACATGCAATGTCTTAATGCATTTTCATGACTTTTCCATCTACAGTATGAGCGCTAATAGCATCGTGGTATTTATTTTCATGTAGCTGTCAGCAGACGCCACCGTTATGCTACAATGTTGCACATATGCTGTACAGGTACTGTACATGGTACATTGCAAGATATTCATGTGTGCGTGTCTCGCTTTGTCATGATATGATCTTTGCATACCAGTTCCTGGTAAATGATTTTTTTTTTTGACAATTTTCATCCTTTTCTTTTTATTATTACTATTACCGATGTGGGAGTTGTACGTAGTGTACGTTGCAAGTCGAGGGCAGCGTGTACATGGAGGCAGACGAATTGTGCTAAGCATTCATGCAACCTTGGGCGAAGGTCACAGCTCACAGCACCACTTAATGCCTCGATCCTAAACAACCCAGAAAAACCTTTAATTGTACTGCATATGGGCAGCCCACGGCATCAGCCAAAGAACAGCTCCTTAAGACTGCCGATTAACCTGCGACCTTAACAGGCTCACTCACATCAGTTCTCCTTTCTCTATGCAAGACTACATTGTTAAATTTAAAACACTTGCCAAGATTTAGATCATAATGGTACACTGAAAATTCATTTAAATAGTTTAATATTACTGATCGCATTGTCGGTATTATCGATTTCACAGAAAAATTGTAAATATTGCTCTCGGCACCAATAGAGATAATCAAAAGAATAACAAGGCCAGCGTTTACTCGTAAATAATAAAAAATAATAATAGTAATAATGATAGCAGAATCTTGCCTCTGAAGAAAGCCTGCCCGGCCTCTTCTACCTATTGCAGCATAACGTGTTGATTGGCTGCTGGTGACATCATCATGGACATCATCCAGGAAAACAAGGCATGGAAGGGATGACTTCATTGTTTGTATCAAGTAGAGCAACAAGCCGTAACCAGCAGTCCCGTGGCTCCTCCGAGAGCGTCGATGGCTTACAATCGAAGACACAGGGGACGAGAGGGTCACACAACTCGGTCTCGAATCAGGAGCGAGGTAGGATGCGGAGCCCTGTGCTGCGGACGCTCTTCGCGTTGCGCCGATGCCCCGCAGAGGGGGCTCCAACACCCTTTTCTTCCTTTCTGTCCTGCTGCCATCATCTTTCTTGTGTCTCTTGCGGAGCTGCCTCAGGCTGTCGGGCAGGAAAACCTGTGCTGCCATTGTGACCCCTGTCCAGCTGTGCATTTTCACAGCATCACATAAGACCAAACGCAGCTGCTCCATGACACAGCGCGCATGAAAACGTGCCTTCTTACCGATTATTACCAATGCACTTAATTCAGTTGCGTGTCTCCGAAATACGATGGGGAAAATGTTTTAAAGCATTCAAAAATTCTGCAATATTGACTACAGACATAATCATGTCTTCTGTGCTCACTAATCTGTTTAGAGGGCAGCCTTAAGAGAATATGCTTGTGCACATGGCTCCCACAGTGAGAAGGGAAAAAAGACTGCTTCACTTACAATCTGCGTAACACAAAACTGAAATGTGTGCTGTCATAAGAAAAAAATATAAAGTCTACAATTGCAAATGAGTGTACTAATAAGGAAGGACGTCAAAAACTAATCGATTGATCCATCCGTTACCCTTAAGCACCTGTCGTGGTCGGTTTTACAGTGGTCTGGACTCTATCACAGTACCGCTGGGTGCAAGGCTCAGAGTCTATACCCTGGATGGGATGCCAGTACTTTGCAGGGTAGCCACAAACACATTTCTAGAAGGCACTGCAATAAATTACGATGAAGCAACTTAGGTTAACCACCCTCCTCGAAGGTACAACGACTAGGCCACAAAGTGACAACCTGCAGGTTACAAGTGCTCATGCTTTCCCACCATTCCACACACTGCACTGCAAGATACACCTTCAACATTAGCCAAACAACAGTAGAGCTGAGAAATGCTGATGCAAGCTGAAGCAGCCAGCACTGCAAACATAAGCATCTTACCGTGAGCGTGAGTTCTGTTGTAAACCTATTCTTAAGAGTGAACGTACAGCAAAAAAAAAAAAAAAAAAAAATATCACAGAGAACTCCTCCCAGGACCCATGGGATACAAATAAGCGGAAGTATAGCAGCACCACCACACTGTTCGTGAGCAGTACATAAAGCATTCGCCGTGGCATTGTTCCGATAAGCTTATGCAATGTCATAACATTTATTTCCATCCAGAGATGCATTAATTTTTTGCCAAGATCTTGTATCGATGATGGGAGAGTCGGACCGCTGCGTAAAGTCTTCTCCAGCACATCCCAAAGATTCTCAATGGGGTTAAGGTGTGGACTCTGTGGTGGCCAATCCATGTGTGGAAAATGATGTCTCTCTCATGCTCCCTGAAGCACTCTTTCACAATTTGAGCCCCACGAATCCAGGCATTGTCATCTTGGAATATGAAGAAAAAATCCATTGATGGAAAAACCTGCTCATTCAGTATATTCAGGTAGTCAGCTCACCTCATTTTTTGGGCACATAATGTTGCTGAACCTAGAGCTGACCAACTGAAGCAACCCCCTATCATAACACCAAGTTAAGTCCAAGTCCTGACTTTTTTTTTTTTTTTTTTTGGGCCAGGCAGTGTATATATACACAGGTAGAACCATGCAGATACCTGTCCTATGAGGCAGGTGGATAAAAAAAATTAAGGTACAATGTTAAGGAATTCAATGCAAAGCAAGAAACACCATCACAATAAAGAAAGGATGATGTCACTGACTACATTGTGTGCATTTTTGCTTTTCGAAGTCGTTTTCTTCAAAGCCATGATATTTTTCAAAAACAAAGCCAAATCTTGGGCTATTTTGAGGGAATTTTCATGTTAGACCGTTCTGTAAATAAACTTCCTTTTACGCGATACCCTGCTTGCCTTGCTTTGATCATAATTTACATATTTAGACTTACATCTTTCTTTTGACTGTGTTCCACAATTGGACAGATGCCAAATTTGGTGGTACCTGTAAAATTTATCCATCCTGTGGACAAAGTACAGACACTGACGTTTCGTGTCCCAACCCCCCGGCCATTTAATAATGTTGAGATTTTAACTGCTTACCAATTACTACATGCATCTATTAAATGTTGCACACGAGCAGATCACCTGGTGCAGAGAGGTTGATCCATCCCTTGGCTAAGGTCGTTCAAAGGTGCCAAACGCGACATGAGATCGACAAAAATCAACAAAGGCAACGCAGGACATCAGACTCAACTGAACTAGCGGAACAGCTAGCAGGCTGTTAAGCTCAAACCGATGGCCTTCTTCACCAGGAGGGTCATCAAGACCTGAGAACATTTCATTTCACAGCCATTTCCATCTGTGCTCTGCAACCTTCTTCCTCCCTTTGAGCCACTATCCACCACACTGCATCAGATGAGCCCATACAGGACTGAGTACATCTCTGCCAGGGTCAACATCACAATTGCCAGGAATTTGACAATACAATACTGCCCAAGGCCATGTAATACGGTATAAACCCTCCCTGTATCGTGTCCAGGATTCCAAGAGATTTTCATCAGAAATGAATTTAGTGTCCTCACAAGGGCAGCTACATGCAGCTGGAGATTATCTAAAGATCCTAAGGCATTTGCCACTGATATCGCGCCTAAGTCGCAACACAAACCGCCAGCGCCGCGTTCACCAACCCATTCTGACCATCGTCAGGGCGACATCAAGGAGTCAACTGCCCTGAATTAAGCAGATAACTGTTTTTCACAAAGATAGGAAAAAAATTTTAAATGTGATGCGATTTAAAATCAAGTGCAAAAAATTATGGTTTTTAGCTTCATTAAAAGTACAGAAAGTGCAGGGGGAGGGGCCTTACTGTACCAAACAAAGCAGCAGCTGTAATGAACTGTGGTTCAGCCCTGTTGAGCACCATCGCGAGGCGACAGCAACCATCACAAGCGCAAACATGCAAAACCTACAGCAAATCTCGGGTCACAGATCCAGTTCCTTAACCAGTACTCAACAGTGCTGGGATATAATTGCTGGTATTGATCCAAATAGTTCTCAGCAGTCAAAAGAAATGACTGAGATCTCCAGATTTAGCTGAGCTAATCCAGTCATTACCCTTGACCACTTATTCTGGTCCACAGCCCATCCTGGAATCACTGGACAATAAAGCTAGGAAGCCACACCATGGATGGGATGCCAGTCCATCAGAGTATCTAAGCTAAACTCATGTGAATAAAACGATTTCCATTTATACATTTGTACCTGCCTCTGCCTTGAATGTTCTCTTTCATAATTTCCACCTTCAAACAGACGCGAGAAAAACGAAATGCATCATTAATAACCCATTGCGGCGTGGTATAAACCTAACAGCAAGCACGCAGTCACCTTATCCACCAGCACTCTGTCCTCGAGCTACGCGATACCATTGATCGAATGGTAGAGGCTTCCATTCTTGAAAAAGCACAGCCTGAAAGTGATAATCCGCTGGTTACACACACAAGGCACCAAAACTGCCAAATACTCCATGCAAACGTCCTCAGCGGTGAAAACCATGTCAAAGCAATTGGATTGGCAGACACTCAATATCCTTGCACGCAAGCAAAAAAAAAAAACAAAGTAAAAAAATAAGACAAATGTGAAGCTGCTATTTGACCTCAACTAAATCTTCAAATTAAACTGGGGAAGCATTCTCTCTTCAAGTCTCCATTAAATACAGTTCCCAAAGGGAAAAACTATTAAATGATGACAAGTACATTATCTATCCGTAAGTGTTATCAAAACAATAGTAGTCCAAAATCCTTTTTTTTTTTCTTTTCACCCAGCACTCACTATCAAAAGCTGTCATAACTGCGATAGTTTTAGCTTTCTGTAAAAAAGGGCATTTACATTGTAGAGATATGAACGCTTGCATGGATCTCAAAGTGTGAAAATACAACAGCTGCAGCGCTGACACTGCTGGCCCACGTACAGAACTGACCAAAGACGGAAGAATAAAACAAAGCTTCTCTGCTGCCTCCAAAACAAACTCACAAAAGTAAACTGAGTGCAACTGCTGCCCGATGACTGACGTCCCATATCTGCGCCTGCCAACTCAGAAATGGGCTGTCAATCTTCTAAAAGAGCACGGTGGCTTCAAGATGCAGCAAAGCAGAAAATAAGGAATTAACCATATCGGGCTGTGTGGCCGCAGCAGAATCACTCCAAACGTGCAGCGGTGTCCCTTTCCCGAAAAACAGCACACCCCACGGCAGTTTCTTTATTCAGCTCAAACCACAGCTGCGGTCCAATAAGTAAAAACACAAACTAAAAATTTTTAAAATCCGTTATTGCATATACAGTACATGACAAAAAGGTTGTCACAACACCAAGTTCAGCCCTGTTTGGACATTAACGCAACAAGACAAATTTTAAAAATTCATCTTTGTTTCCATGTGCAGCAATTCCTTAGTCTCCGAAGGCAACACGTTCCTGTAAATTGGGCACACGCTAAAAATCTGCAAACAGAAAACTTCAGTTTTAACCATAATTATGTTCAGGGGTTCCATGAGATGAGAGTGTGAGAACATAAACTTTATTTCTATAAGGCATGTAGCCCACTGGCCACCATGGACACCACCCCTGATGTTCTCACATACTCAACAGCATCAAGGCCAGTATCTCTCAGCAGTTCCCCACAACAGCTACACAACTATTTACATGCATGCACAACAGCAAGGCATAATGGGAGAGCCCATCCACGTTATACCAGCAGTGAAAGACTACATTTCCCATAAGGACCAGGGTGCTGATGCAAGGTGAACTGAGATGGTAACTAAGTAGTAAAAGCAAAGCTAAATAAAGATACATCCTATTGTATGAATTGTCAGAATCTCTATTTCACATAAAAATACAAACGTTACAAGTAGCCAGACCATTACAAGCTCCACCTGGGGTGGTGGACCCTCATCGTCTTTTCTTTTGTAATGTACTTGTTGTTACTGTTGTGTTTTTGGTGTACTGTGCCAAGTGTGTGATGTTAAAGATGTTTTAGTAACTGGGGTAGGTTACTGTATCTGAGGAATATCTGGATTATTTGCTTGCCTGCCCCCAGCATGGCTTTTGTTGCACTGGGTGTCCTCTCTTGCTGTGTGTGTGCCTTGAGGTGTGACTGTTGCCAATTGTGAGTTGGATGACAAGACTACCTGTCCGACAAGACTGTTTATTCCCATGAGGGCGAAGCATTTTTGGAAAACTCCAGATTATGACCCCTTTTACATGGAAGAAAAGAAACGTCAAGAGCAAAGGACATTGGCGGTGCTCGGCAAAGCTGTTGGAGCTCCGCTTTGCCATGCGGTTTAAAGGAATTAATCAACATCCTCAACCAATTGAGTGTAAAGTTAAAGTAATGGCTTGGCCTACTTTAGCTCAGATTGTCTCACTTTTGCACCCCCAGGGTCACACTGGGGAGTCCAAACATTAAGCATTTTAAGTAAAATCGAGCCTGAAAGACACGTTGCTCTTTGGAGTTTCATATTTATACATAAAGAGCTGTGGTTGAATTTGGACTGTAAGGCAATGCTTTCCTGTATGCTTATCTCCTCTGGATTCCATAGTCGGCTTGTAAAGGTTCTTGGGCAAAGCAGCAAAACAAATTTAGCACCAACCATGAAGATAAGAATAAGCAAAATACCAAGCGTACCTTTTCGTGCTCATTTCTTTTTTAAAAGTTCCGTCTGTTTTAATTTTTATCGTCAGTGTGGCCTATGCATTTCCAAGTAAGACCTTGAAGAATGAGTACCCACAATCCTTTTCCTTTCATTTGTGGGGGGGGGGGGGACCATGGATGTCACCTTCAGTTAGTAACGGTCATTTCAACGGGAACGTGTTGTTGTAGTGACTCAGGGATCTCAGCTTGCTCTCCGTAGGCCTTCAGCCAAGAGGAGCACGCAGTCGCTGGGGGTTTTTACTCCTACGGCAGCCCCCTTTCAAACCTGCCAACGTCCCCTGCAGCCCATGCAAACTGCGGCATTCAAGAACTGTGTGTGCCGAGGAACCTGCTGTCTAATGGCAGCTACAAGTCCCCACCAGACCGCTGGCTTTCAGTTAAGGTCTCTGACTAACGCTGTCCACAAAAAACTGGATTATGTCCTAAGAAGCTTTAAAGCCAAACAGAGGAACTGTTTTGTTCCTCACGGTAACACCAACTCGTAATGGCATCAAGTTATGCATGGAAGATCCATTTCACAAAAAAACAAATGCAGAACAGAGCCTTACGGTGCAATGAGAGCGTACAAGTAAACAAAGTTGCACCCATTACCATTTGCTGTGAGATGAAAAGCAGTTCTTCTCTACAGGCTGACTGCGTTGCGGTAACTTGCCTTCTCCGTCCATTGATGGCTTTGTGAGTAATATTGCTCCTGACAGCTCTTTAAATCATATCACTGTGGCAACGCTTGCTTCTCTTTCCCTGCACAGTGTTATTTTCTTCCCCCCCCCCCCATTTATGGCGTAATGAAACTATTACACTAACCATGGACACCCATGTTGAGTCCGGACCAGTTATGCTTTGTGGTCTAAAACGCTGACAGTACTGGTGATCTTCACACCGTATCACATAGATCCACTGTTCTCTTTCAAATATTTAAATTCTACCCCATAGTTTTACAGAACCTAGTGATGTGAACATTGGAAAAAGTTTCAGTGACTACAGTACAAAAAGCAGCTACAAAAAAAAAAAAAAAAAATTGTAATTTAAGAGAAAGTATTTCAGTATTTCATTTTCACTGCCATGTATTTGGCTGAAGCGATGAAACTGGGTCTGACTTTGAGCCTCTTATCCCCTGTGGGCTTGGGCTGCTTGGAACGGACAGCAGATGGCTGAAGAAGGATCAAGATGCCACCAATATCCCTGCATATGAAAGCTCTGTTTGACCGTAACTATTGTACTACGTGGCTACATGCAAATATTCTTACATGTTACCATGAACAACAGAACACTTTTAATGTGGTAATCCCAGCAGAGAGGGGAAGATGCACAGTACATGGAACCAAAAACTTATATATACACAGTATTTTCTAGTTGGGTACAAACGCATGCAAAGATTTCAGAAAATGAATCAATCATTTCTGTAACTTTGTTCAATTAAATGTGGGATTTCCAGGAACGTGTACTGTATTATTTACATTCTGATATGTGGATATCATGGCAAGTGTCCAGTAAGTATTACAACATGGTCAATAATACAGTTAAAGAGAACTATAAAGCGCAAGCAAACTCAAGAGTGTCCAGATCTGCCCATTTCTAGAGCCTGTTGTAGAGGCCATTCTGCATCTTTCTGGTGAGACATCCAGTTCAACTGCACCAAGCGTACATTAACTTTATCTTAGGTTTACAATAAAAGGCAATAAGGATGGTCAAATCTGAAATCACTCATGGCACGAGCCTGGTATGAAGAGAACCTGAACTAAAACAAGGGTGAGATCACCAGCACTGTTAAACATGGACCAGGCTGCCCTGCATTCTTCCTACCCTAATCCTTCCTTTTCCATTTAAAAAAAAAAAAAAAAAAAAAAAAAAAAAAAAAAGGGGCGCGTGCCTCCATGGCCCCTTCCCCAGAAAGCCCCCCCCATAACCCCGAGTGTGTTCACAACTGTGTCTCCCCACATTTAATCCGCTTTATTCAGCAGAAGACTTAATCCACTTTATTTGATTAAGCTTGTGCAGTTTTTTGGACTGAAAGAGAGCAGATTTAATATAATTACGCCTTTGCAAAGTGGAGCACTGCCCGCCTTTCACGGTCAGCACCGGTGGACCTTACATCAGCTGTGTCGCACATCCCTTTGAAGGATCTCACACACACATCACGTGACGGGAAAAGCGGTCCAATCCTGTAGAGCGGCTCGGTCAAAAGCTCAGCCTTAACGCTGGGTGACTCCGAAGACAAACGTTTTGTTACTCATTTGGAAAAGCAGAAACAACACCGAGACGGTCGCGTGCAGCGACGGCAGAAGCACCGTCTCTTGACGTCTGTGGCGTTTTCAAAGTGCATCTTCGAGCTCTTTGCACCTCAACGAAGGAAACGGTATCGCTCCGATTTAGCAGCCATTCCCCCAAGTGTGACCGACAACGCTGCGCTCGTTCTGTCTGAGAAGTTGCTGCTTGTCACGTGCCGAAGCCTCCTGAGAACATTGAAGACCGCGTGCGTGCAGCATAATGAGAGGAAATTACTTAACTGGGCATCTCCTCTGGGCAGACACTCGGGGCTGCACCTTTCACTAAGGATAACAGGCCGTGGGGACGCATGGGCTTAGGCAGGGTGCGAAGCGCCAAGGCTCCCAAACCCAGAGCCCCTTCAGATGGCAGACCCAGAACAAAAAGGTGGTGTAAAAAATTTTTTGTTAAAAAAGCCTGTAGGTGGTGTAGTGTTTAGAGCTGCTGAACTCCATGCGTGTACAACACAATTTAGCATTAAGGCCAGCAAATACGCACATAAATCAAGCTACGCATCTTCTGGGAAGAATATTGTGGAGATACTGTATTAAGCTATGAACTCACGAGTTACCTTTTTCAAGTGAGAACTTCCAAATTTTCACACTTACATATAGCAGGAGCTGGAAGGTTACCTCCAGGTCAGCACCCTGATCAACGTGCTGGCTACGGATCAGGTTTGATTCGAGATGTTCTGCAGAATGACAGCCTGAGCTTAGCTGGAGAGCTGAGTCTCATGCCACCTCGAGAGCGGTCCTTTGCATTGCCCTGCTCACAGGGAATGCGGAACAGATGTAAGCACTACCAGGGGCCACCGCATCAACGGAAATATCTTCCTCACTTAAGCGCTCCCGGAGTCCACTTCCAATAACCTCCCGGGGAACAATGCACTTCCACGGCTGAACAACCGTCATCATCTCTCTCTATGACACCTGCAGGTTTTAATGTGGGGGGCGGGTGCACAAACGTAGTAAATAAATTCATCTGCTGAGCTCCAGCCTCAAAACATCAAAAGATGTCATTAAGTGTCCGATTTTTTTGTTTACGACCCAAGGTTGGTATGCGAAACATAACAGCTACTCAACCAATTTTTTGAGCCACCACAGGTGAAGAGGCCATGTGCTTTTATCAAATTTCATGGGAACCGTAATTTTTATATACACTTTAATGTCTGGCAGGTGTTATGTGGCTCTATTTCCATATCAACCGCCGCTGAGGTTAATTCATCTTCCAGATGGGGGATTTATGATGAAGATCAAGACTCATTACCTGCACGGAACATCTCCTCTCATCCCTTTCAGTAGCGTGGCTGCAGCAATTCACTGCGGCCAAGCGGCTCATTTGGTCACGGATGACTCGATACTCGCTCATCCGCAGAGAAACGCTCGATTCCACTCGTTGTTTTGTTAATGCTCATGTGCTGTAACTGCCATTTAATTGTTCACAGAGAAAGACTTCCCCTTATTATAGGCCTGCTTATATCTTGTCTCTAAGCGACATAAGTGGAAGCTCAAACTTTCATGAGATGTTACGACCCAAGCGTGATCACCTTTGTTCGCTAAAAACACCTCCTAAACACCTGAAATGCATTTTTTAAAACATATTTAATCGTTGCAAACATATGGAAGCTGACAAAAACTAAATTCTGGGCAAAAGTCAAGCACCCGTGCAGAGGGATGTTTACAAACCCGCCTCCTAACATCTCATAGCAGAGAGAAAGCCACACATTTTTGCAATCGTTTTATTTAGTATAGCCTTTCTGAGATAATGGCAGCTGGCAGGGAAAACCCCAGGGATTAAATGTAATTCGGTGGTGCCCAGCAACGCATCCATGTGAGGGGTAGCCTCACCCAGGGTCAGCAGACATCCCGAGCAACACTCAGTAACCTCAGGACACACACACCCTGCTGAGAGCATCAGAAGAACTACTGTATGTATTCATGTTAATGATACAATTTTCATTTTTTGGAAACACTTAGCACATCCGTCACAAATATTTAACTGATTTTTTTTGTCTGGCTATAGATCACACTGACAGGTTAGCATTAGATATGCAACAACTTCTCTGAGTACTGCTGAAGATAGGAAGACAAAATATGGCAGTTATAAAGAAAAAAAGCTAACAATTCATTATGGTAAGATGGGGCAAAAGTATAGATCCAATAGCCTAACTCCATTGTGGCAGACATGCAACAGGGTTCATAAGAATTTAGTACTATTCTCACAACCTTCTTACTTTGTGAGTTCAACACACGTATTCTCAAGTTTCTGTTTTCAGACTGAAGCAGTTAAGGTGTAAGCAGCGAGGCTCCACCTCGGAGGTGGATCTGAAGGAGCCTAAGTTGACTTGCTCGCCTTGTCTTCTTCGAACTGGAGGCTGGCACCACAGAAGTGCAAGAATGACACGGCATCTAACATAGAACTGTCACAACCACTCTGGCCAAGTCCCTCCAGATCCCTGCTCTCTCAATAAGGTTTATGCTGACATACCCCCCCCACCCCAGGTACACATTACTGAATCAGAGTCAGCAAAATCTTACAGTCCATTTCTAGACCCCACAGTATAACTTACTGCTGTTCCTCCAGTGCTTTTCCAGTTCCAATTTAGAATCTCTGCCCCCCCCCCACTTAGCCCCTGGCAGCCATCACTTCAGCTTTAAGAAATGGCACACTGATAAAAAACATCTAAATCTTCCCCCTGCCCATTAAGAAATTATGGCTATGATGCGCTGCACTATTTTCCAATGCTAAACAACAAACAATACCACATACCAGAATCATTTAAGGATCATAAATATACAAATTTTTGTCACTGAGTGTGTCAGGACTCTGGTCAAGGCACCAAGAACCCCCATAGATAAGCCAAGAAGTAGTCGGTTCAGCGTGATCACTGTCTCCATTTAAGATATTTTGTTTTGTTTCCCTTAAATGAGAATTGGCAGAGGCCCGCAGCTGTGGAGGAATGGTCATAGCGTGGTGGGTTGCACTGCTGGGCGGACCCTCCGCAGGGATGCAAACCAACAATTTCCTCAGTGTCAAAGGTCATCTAGGACAGCAGTGGTCAAGGAAGGTCTGCCCGAGTTGACACTGAGGATGCTGCCCAGCTCATTGGATCGCCAGTGTGTTGCCCCACTCTACTAAGACCCCTGTGACTGGACCGTGCGCCTCCTATTACGCTGCCCTGTAGCCTTTCAGTCAGAATTAACTTCAAACAGAGCAAAAACAGATTCTGATCAAAATACAAAGCATTACTATTCAGACACCGCTCTAAACCCACTCACTTCCTAAAACAGAATCCCAGCAGAATCAATACCAGCTGAATGGAACAAATTCTAAAGGAATAATAGTAGCCGTGCCCAAACAGGTAACTCCGGAAGATTCCCAGAAACACAGCCGTTCGCAGTCCCTCCACAGCCCCGCAGCAATAGCAGAACCATCTCCAGGCAAAGCCAGAGGCAAACACACATGTGTTCAGACAAAGATCAGCAGCAGTACTGAGTACAGAGGTCTTACATCACCACATGTGACTGACAGAGGTGTAACGGCACTGTGGGCCGGATAGCTACCAAGAACCACACTGAGAACACGGCTTCACGTCTATCGATTCCCAAACTCATCGGTGCACTACATAATTTAGCCTTTTATTATCATACCTACTGCATTTTTATTGCTTTCGGAAGATAAATCCCTCACGGTTCACAGCCAAAACGTGCAAAAGGTATAAATACACTTAACCGACTGTCACGTAACCATCTGACAGCGAAATACACGTTGCCAACGAGAAGATGACAGCGGGTCAAAGCATAAGCCGACTCCCCAGCAAAGAAGCCGAGTGACAACACATCATCCAAGAGCGAGACGTTCGAGTAGGAACAAGAAGACTGGAAACATCACCTTAACAGCCCTGTACACGAGACCAAAACTTTGTCAATGCCAGTAACTCCAAATCAAATGCAACAAATACTGTATGTTTTTCAGCTGCGTGTGAAACCAATTTTGTACTTGGAGCCATCGGGAGGAGGCAGAAACAAAGAAGAACAGTTTTCCATGCTGGCATGAGTAAAATTCACAAAAGTAAACAAGGTAAAAATAAATAAATAAAATAAATAAATAAATAAATAACTGCAATTTTAAAAAACTACAAGTTGTGTTACTGAAGAAAGGACAATAATCTGGTTTAACTCCCGGTGACCTTCAGAGTCACAGTGATGCTCCTGTTTCTGTTGCTTTGCAGTTACACAAGTAAACAGCAGGGCTGGTGGCCATATGTATGGTTTCAGCTCAAAAAAAAAAAAAAAAAAAAAACTCCATCTGTATTTTTTTTATTTTATAGCATTTTTTTAAATCGTAACTATTTTTAACTCATAACTTCAGTAGGACAATAAACGTAGCAGACCTGTTAGTAGCACATAACAGGATATTTGCCGAAATGAATGGGAAAGAAACTGAGTGCTGCCATAAATTCATTTTGCTGCATTCAGTGGGATTCAGACACGAAGTAATAAATCGCACCTCCTGTGAAAAACGCACCCAGTCGCATTGTCTGTATAACCTTGTTTCGTGGTGCTGTGCAAGGCATCACAGCGTAAAGAAATGTCGCACATCTCTGTCTCTCTCTCACTCACACAGAGAGAGAGAGAGAGAGAGAGAGAGAGTTAGTGAAACAACTGCGTTCTCAGCCACCAGGCCTAGAAAGAAATGGAGCTCAGTGTTTACTCTGTGTTTACAACCACACGGCCTCTCAGCAGGCCACAAGCCAGCTCCCAGCCTAAGCAGCTTGTCCCTCGTAAGTGTTCACAGAGAGGGATTGTTGTCTCCTGGGAACCTACATCAGACTGTCAAGTTAAGCATGCCGAGGGTCTGGGTGCCTTGTGTGGCCCAGTCTCCCTTAGGGCCTTTGTGGGCTGCAGCCAGCAACACAGCAAGCCTCCTCTAGAAAGACTGTGACATGTTCAGCTTGGCCGCTGGTCTGGTAAGGAGGTCTCGCTTGCCCAGCACAAGATCACCACCTATGCAGAACGACAGTGTGCGGGGGAAGCTGGTGCCATCCTGCTGAGTCAGATGTGATCAAAGTGAATTCCCAAAAAAAATAAATAAATCACAGCGAAATAAATGACAACTGGAAGTGGTTTGCAAAGCAGGTAGAGGGAAAGTCTGCCTCCTTTTTATTTCCATGCTATGCATCTCCTGCTATTTATATCTGACAGTTATTCCCTGCACTGTCAGCTTGCACCTAAACCCCTCCTGTTCAACAGCTTCTATGTTGAGGTGGGGGGGGGCGTGTTAGCTTTTAGTGCACGACTGCGGTAAATTCCCATTAACATGATACGCTTTTAAAGCGGTTCTTCCTTTCAAAGCCCATTGCTTTGCCCTGCGGCTGTCCCAGCTGCTTTTTGGCACCAGAGAAGGAGAGAGACAGAGTGCGGATGTGGAGGGACTGCTTCCCGAGACTCAAGGCACTGTCCTGCAGCGCACACACCGATGTGCAGAGATCCCCGTTCCTCTGGCAACACACCCCTGTGTGGGATTAGGATAAACATTCGGGTCCTTGCTTTTGTCACCTTTCGTTTTCTCCCCCCATTTCAATCTGTCCCATTGCTCTTCCTCCTCCGGCTGCAACCTCTAACAGCGCTCAAAACGGACAAGGCCGAACGGCAGGAGTCCAGCCAGGCTGATGTCAAGACCGACTCGTATGAGTTCATACCGATTAATATTACTTAAGCTGCTAAGTATCAGTTTCTGGGAAAATTAAACACTTATTTAGAGTAAAAAATTTGGTTCCCTGCCTGCTGACAGTTTACATTGACAACAGTTGCATTCTATCAGCTGTAAGTAAACACCCATCACCGACAGCAAATACCAACCGCACCAACAGTTGGGAGCAGCAGCAAGATATCAAAAACACCGTGTAGGAGACAAGTGCAAGACGCAGAGGAAAGAACTCGCTTTCTGCTCCTCTGCGCCTTTTCCCAAAGAAGAGCTGGGAAGATCTGAGCTGACAGAAAGCACAAACAAAGAGGATCTGCGCCTTTTCGCACGCCATGCTGCATCTATTACCCAGCAAAAGGAGCGACTGACAAACTGGTGACACTGCCCCGGAAAGAATAATAGGAAAGAAAATCCAAAAATTTAAATTATTCTTATACGGTTCAAGAACGCACCATTGTAAGGCCCTTGGGCAAAGCCAATTATTGATGCAAGGCCAACAAAATTGTTATATTACAATGTTCAACCACTTCAAGCAGTCACTCTCTAAACACACATATTAGCAAATTTCCATTCTGAACTGACATTTGTATTCTATTTTCAAAGCAAAATAAGCATTTTAACAGTTGCAGTTTTCGCATGCGTAAATAAATAAATAAATAAATAAATAAATAGACTAACTATACAGACAGCAATAAATCAGACAAAAAAATGTGGCACTCTGAACTAAACACAGAGTAAAAGTGAAGAGAAGAGCTAAATATAACACTTTGGCACTCCCTATCCAAGGCAGGACTGTGGGGGTGTCAAGCCTTTCCCAGAACACACAGGGTGCCAGGCTAAGCGGGGTCCCCGCTGGACAGGCCTCCATCGATCGCAGGGCATAAATGCACACAATATCGTGATTAAATGTAGTAAAATTGGGAGCAGATCTTCTTTATTCAGCTCCGTCTTTGAGCTTCTGGCCATTAGATGAGCAAGCTATTGTGCAGCACTACAGTAGGTAGGGCAAGTGCTGTCGAGTCAAAACTGACTCAGAGTAATGTGGTTGTCCGAGTGGGGTGGGGTAGAGAAATGGCTTCCAGTTGCTTTCTTCCTTACAAGTATTTGGATTCCAAATGCAGGGGAAAACAGGCAAATCCCCACACAGACAGGCTTCAAACATGCAAGGCAGGTACTGCAACTATATTTTTCCCTTGGGTTTTCTCAGTCTTCCATGGCACTGTTATGTCTTTTGTTTTTTGCCACTTTTTCTGCGTTTTGCTTTTTTCTCTGCTCAGTCTTTTCTCGTCAAACATACGGAGGAGTGCACGGAAGATGCCGAGCGTTGTGACGCAGCGGCTTCTCTACCATGTCTCATTTTTGCCTTTTTCTGCCACTTTCATTTCTCCCAGCTTTAGGACTCTGCATTTTCTTTTTGAACCAACAGCACTGAATTGTACATAGACATAAATGAAATGTGGCAGCACAGTACTACCACAGCAGCCTCTCGCATGCCTTTGCTTTCGCTTTTTACCCCCCCTTAACGTTCAAAACTCAGAACTCCCTCCATCTCCGGCACCAACACACACCCCCTGGCAGTGACCTCTACCAAGGGGGTTCCCAGCTCACTATGGTGGCTTCAAATGAGGTTTCAGGAGCACCAATCGATTTGAGGGCCGAACATAAGGACAACCTAGCATAAAATGCGGGAGAAGATGCTATATTGGGCAAAGATATTGCATATCAATGGCCTCAACACCACTCCTCTCCCAGGAAGCCCCAGAAGATCAAAGTTCTGCCACTATTTATCTATCCTACCTGTAATTTTCATGCCACATATGTGTCTTGTGTTTGTCCATTAAGTGTATTGTGCACCAACTCCAGGAGTTCAGGTCTCCATGTACATCTGCACAAGCGCACAGTAACAATAAAGTTATGCTGAACCTCAAATCTTGAATGCTAGCGTGCTACCCACTGCTCTGCCATGCTGCACTGCTTCAAGTAAGAGCAAAAATAGTTTCTGAAGCAGCACACTAACAGACAACCTGAGATTAGTGTAAAGACCGGTGTAACAGACCACACTGCCCCCGCTGATCTCCCTTACCAGCTATTAGACCACAAGCCCCAGCCTATCCCTATAAAAAAGAGCAAAATGAGTAAAGATGTGTGATTCTCCCTTGTAGCATCTGTGTGGTTGGCCTCCGCCTCCAGGCCAATGTGTTCAACACCACATCTCTCCCACTGATCATAGAGCATGTGCATGTCACCGACTGCCAAATCAGCCAGTCTGGCCAGGCTGCCTCTCCAGCGACACGGAACAGAACTGATCTGCAGTGGGAATGGTGACGGAAACAACACATGCTTCCTTCGATAGCTTAGCATATGGCACTTAAAAAAAAAAAAAAAATATTCCCAGACAGTTGGACAGCAACATATATGCATACAGAAATAGTTCTGGGAGAGCTGTTCTTCTACTAATGTCCTGCAGAACATTCAGGGTTATGAGGAGACAAAATATGGAGAACGCTGGCAGAGGCTAAAGATGCAGAGTGATGGATGCAAAAGCCACAAATCTATGTCGGTCCTGCCTTTGCAATGTGTTCCGTTAGAATGCCCTTCTTTCCAAGCTTAAAAGTGACAACATTCGGTCAATTCTGGGATACAATGGCACAGAAGATCACAGGCTTTCATGTCTTGGGACAAAAGTTCTTCCCGGCGTTTGTTTGCACACTGGGCATTGTAGACCATTCACACTCTACCGAATACTTGAACTGCAACAATCATTCTCATTGGCTAGGTTATTAAATTCAATATGTCACGTACAGCTGGAATCAACTACTTTCACAATTTTGTCATGACTGTGTGAGGGTTACTGGTATGTACAACCAGCCTTTCTTTTTCACATTCTCATACTGTTTCTCTGAACGTGTGTTCACCATATATATAAAGTACTTTCACCTGTGAATTAATTTTTGGTGGCCGAAATAAGATATGAACAGTCGTGCCAAGAGTGTTTTTTCTCTTTAAACTGTGATTTTGACTTTCTTTGGGGGGAAAAAAAATCTTTCCTAAAAACATCATGCAAAGCAACGCCTGAGTCTTTGCTTTTTAATACAAATTTTAAGACTTTCAGGGCTAAAAAACTCAAAAAGACACCACGGCATCACAAGAAACTAAATTTTTGGTGCGGCACATCCATTTTTGGTCTTTTTTTTTTTAACTTATTTAGTTTGTGCTAACGTCACAGAGAGACTAGCAAATTTGCCGCCTCACTTGCAGTCTGGAAAATGTTCCGTTTCATGCATCTCAAAGAAGGAGAGTTGCGAGGAGGTGCCGACGCCTTCGAGATTAAATAAAGTCTGAGCGCTTGTCTCCTGTGAAACCCTCCATGTATGATGTGTCCACAGAGAATGTTCCATAATTTCATCAGCTCAGCTTCAAACAGACTCCAACCTCCCTCCCTTTCTCTTTGCATTCATATTCCAACCCCACCCTTCCCCTCATCCTGCTCCTTGGGCAATCTCAGTAGAGCAGCATGTGGAGAAGTTCTTCATGCATGTCCTTCCCCCCTGAGCCTACTGCAAGTCAAGAGTACAGCTCCAAACATCATGAATTATTTTGGGCTGCTTAATACAGTCCTCACTAATAGGCAAGAAGGAACCAACAGCAGCACCTCCAAAGTGACAGCTCTGGATGCAGAGTGGCTCCCTTTGGCCTTTGCTACGTGCTGCATAATGACTTCGCTCGGCTCATTCTAACATACCTTAAAAACAGCCGTTCTGTTCTATGTAGCGAATTGTGCAACGTTTATACAAAAATCTGACATTAAAATGAAATTTATTGTTAGGAGTTATTTCCGTCCTCGCACAGGTGAAATACTTTTGGATCTTCTCAGAGCAGAGAGGTCCGGAATCTGAAGCTTATCCAGGAATAAACTGTGGATGACAGCGCAGTTGTGCCATACTTTAATTCCACTTTCAGTCTTCCGACATCTCCCCACCAGGTTTAAAAAGCTGACTTTAAGCCTTTCACGAATGACAAGCGACAAGAATTTTGACCGCTTCTCCGCCTCACAATGTGATAAGCTCTGACTCAATTGCAACTAGTGCTCTGGCAGCTAGCAGAACCCAAAAAAAAAATGTATATACAATTTTTTTTTTTTTTTGCAAAAATATTTGAAAATCTCACAAACTTGTGTATGTTTCAGATTGAAAGTCTGCTTTCCAAGATGAGGAAAATGTTGGTGGCAGACAGGGGATGGCAGGAGGACAGTGAACACTGGAGACCTTGAGGTGAGCCAGGATTACCCCTACCATGCAACAGACTTGCACAATAAACAGGAATTTAAAAACAATATAAAAAAAATAATAATAATCTCCCTCTCACCTTCCCTTACCTGGTGGGGTGGTATGTGTGTGTGCCTTCCTCAACCTCAAGCCCTCTACCAGAGGCCTGGGAGTTTGAGGGTTCTGCGCAGTATCTTAGCTGTTCCTAGAACTGCACTCTTCTGGACAGAGACCTCAGTTGTTGTACCTGGAATCTCTTGGAGCCATTCTCCAAGTTTGGGAGTCACAGCCCCTAGTGCTTCTATTACCACGGGAATCACTTTGGCCTTCACCTTCCACATTTGTTCCAGTTTTTATATATATATATATATATAAAAAATCAGTGGAATATGAGTAAGGTGTATTTAGAAAATATACACCATTTTGTTGAAAACAGATCTTTTTTATAAAGAACTGCTTCCCCCATCAGTTTTGGATCAAGAGAAAAACTCTTCATTGCCACTCCTCCATCCGACACACCCTTCATATTTCAGCAGATAAGCCATGTGCAAAATAACTGCACGGTTTACTATTTAAGCACCAGATCATAGAACATTAAGGAAAACACTATGCAAACACCCAGGTAACACACCATCTATTAGGTCTCAAGTTGTTGCAACGGAACCGGTAGCGGCAGAAGCAGCTGATCAATAGGAGCGATCGTTCTCGGAGCAGCCGGAGCTCCTGGTAGGGACGCACCCATAAAGAGTTGAATGAAGCACGGAAATGACGTTCGCTTTCGGCAGACGCATCACCAGTTGGAGACGGCCAAATGCAATTTGTACAGATCTGTACCGCTGACACGTGGATAAAGAGAGATGGATGGGTGTATATAGAGATGTGAAGATATATTAATTGAAGGAGTAGTGGGGGGTGGGGCTGATTCAGAGGGGAAGTGAAGCAGAGATTATTTCAGAATGCACCCAATGCTGGGCTACGGTATCTAATGGCCAGCGCATGAATGTTTAATGCCAGTGAAGGAGATGAGCCGGAGGAAGCGGGCGACGCCACATCAATGGGCAGCTGTAACACGAGACAGGAGGAAGCGCAGCAGCCGCTGGGAGAGGGGCTGAGCTCAAGGCAGAACGGCCCGTCACGACCGCCTCCCCAGCTCCGGTCCCCCGGGCAACACGCACCGACAAGCTACTGAGGAGCAGCCAAGCTGAGGTGTGCACGAGCTGGTTGCCGCTCGAGGGCGGAGCCATCACCGCAAGGATCTGCAGAGCCACGGCCTGCGATACGAGCACGTGGGCCGGCAGCTCCTTCCAGCTTCACTGGCAAATCCTTTGCATCTCCCAAAAACGCCTCCGAAGGCTTCATTACTGAACACACGTAATAGTGTCACTTTAAACTCAAAGTGCAACAGGATTCAAATATAATATTTAAATGGATTTTTCCCCAACACCCATGAACACATGGCACTGCAACAAACAGCAGATGTAAGTAGATACTAATATTATGGTATAATTGCAGGCTATACTGCAATATATTTTTGGCAGCGCACCTTGGTAGTGGCCCAAATATCAAATGTTAAGGATGCTGGGACTCGGGTGAGTTGCATAGTGAAGAGCGGAAATTATGCAGAGATGCATCTGAGATGTACTGACCCTTCAGCCCCCCAGTCAAAGCAGCAACAATGAGAACACGCAGCATTTTCCCAGGGCTGGGAGCAAACCCGGACCGTAAGACACCTCCTAATGGAATTGACATGGACTGCAGTTTTTCTCCTCTCTTTGTGCGTTGCCGTGTTTCTAGCAAAAGGCCTCCGGCAAAAATAGAGGCCAATTAGGGGGAAAATGCAGCCATGAAATTCTACACGGCAAAGCACTCCCACCATTTGTGATAAGATGTCTTAATCTACTTATTCGGCGCGCAGGCAACTGGCATAGAACCGGCCAACCTGCCAGATGACTGGAGGCTAAGTAAATGCTGCTTGGCTCAGCCCGGTCCGTGCAAGTTGGGAGTTTCGGTGCTCTGCTGGGTGTGCGGATCACGTGCGCCTACGCTCGCACGCACATCTGGGCCCGATAGGCATCAGCTCCCACCACAATGCACGGCGTCTCTGCGTCACCCGAGTCCCACGCTCTCCCACAACCCCACGTGACACCTGCGCTCTCATTGCTCACAAAGTTGCACCACGCACCCCGGCCTCCCTGGCTGCCCGTCATTGTCCATCAGGGGTCGGCGGCCGTGACGCCGGGCCGGCAGGCAAAGACACACCGACAGACCGACGGGCAGGAAGCAGGGCGGCCCACTGTCGCTGGGTGCTGTGCGTTTCTCCCACGTGCTCATTCTTTCTTTTCCAGCCGAAAGCATATTTGTGTCGTTTATGTTAGCACCGATGCCAGTTCCTGCTTCCATAAAATATTTAACTTTAATCGGCAAATGTGGTTCTGATGCAGACTGCACCTAAATCACTGTGTCACTCTGCCCAAATTCTCTGCATTCTGTGTATATTAATGTACATTACAAGGCGCGCTCCACTGACTAATGTATTCCACAATGAATTCTGTTCATGATGATATCATTCAAAGATGCAGGTACTTTAGGCTACGGCAGCAAATGATAAATGTCTTTTCGTATAAAGGACTGAAAAGCCGTTTCACCTTTGGTGATTTTGGGATCCATACCAGGACTTCTTCCAAGAAAACTCTTTGGAGAGGGAGAAAAAAAAAAAGATCCTTCACAGTTTGTCGGCAAAGTTGCAAACTGCCATTTCTAAGGAACGACACACAAATTTCCTTCTTCGCATGTCAAAGCAAACACAACTGCAGAGCACTAACACGCTTATGCTATTCATAGAGATGAGCACTGAAGATAGTCTTTACTTTTTAACGTTTGCACGTATGCGATGGTGAAACTATCCATTTATGTAACACACAAGTTTAAAGTCATAACAATCCTGGTTTCCCCACTACACACAGGTACTGGACCGCAGCCATGTTGGCGGGGTTAAGTCTGCCTGCTAAGGGATATCAGGAGCTCATTTAGAGATATTCTATTAAAAACAGACATACTTTGATACGGTAAAGGACAGAACCCACATAAGAAATTCCAGTTCATCTCAAGACCACTTGTCTGCTGTGGCCAAGCATTGCTGAAAGTTACCAGTTAACAACCAGCCTGTACTTTCGTGGACAAATTGAAATTCTGACCTGGGATTGAAAATACTTCATTGGACTGACCAGCTCCAGAAAAGCCAGGAAATATGTAGCTAGTTGGGTGGTTACCAAACCAAGCTGTCCATCGATTCACAGCACGAATTAAAGAGTCATGCAATATGATGGCCCTATCTCATCTATTTGGTTTAAAGAACACAACTCATGAGACACAGATTTTTTTTAAAAAAAGTGCATGTTTAGAGCTCCTCAAAGTGAGAAAGCCTAAAATTATTATTATTTTTTTTTAAAAAGTCAAAGACGGATGAGCATCAAAGTCGAGCCGAGGTAACACAACAGCCCGAGTGAGGTGGCTCTGGATCGAGCCAGCTAGCAAGATGGCAAGCAAGTGGCCAATGCTAGAAACTCAGGACCGAAAGGTTTTGGACTTGAATGCCTGGAGAAGCCAAGCAAGGCAGGAAAAATGAACACTGTTTGAACACAAACCAAATAGGCAAATCATTCACTGGAGGGTTAACCACTAACCAAACAATGTTATAAAAACAAATAAACACACGTAATTGCAGATGGAAATGTGGCTGAAATATAGAAATAAGCAGCACTGGATGCTTTCCCCCCCCACAGGGAGACTTTGTTTTCCTGGCAAGATCTGCTACGGCACTTCAGCACATCAACATTGGCTTGTTCATTTGCCCAGAATGAATTACGCCCAGAAGGAAGCCTGGCTGGACTATGGCGGAGTTGAAGGATTTCGCTCAGAGGCTTAAGCTAAGGTTCTCCTTGATGAAACTTGAACTTGGGCTACCGCTCTTGCCTTTATGCTGACTTTGCCTTACTTGGGCAGAACCACGTTTAACTTTCTCCAGCTCACAAAAAAAAAAAAAAAGCTGAAAAGGTAGCAAAGTTCAACAAAGTTCCAATGACTACTTTTGTCTGAGTCACCACCAATTTAAATAAGAGTGGTGCCAGATCTCAGAGGCAAAGCTCTTGTCTTGGCCTTTTAAGGTCTGTACACCAAGTGCGTAAATTTATGGTGCTAATCCGTCATGAAAATGCGGAGCTCATCCTTCCTTAAAGGTAAGAGGCTGCTCCTTTGTGGATTTCCAGTGCGCAGAACAGAGTTTTACATAAACCTAAAGCAGACTTTCAAACCGTGAACTCAAAACCGCGCCCCCCACCCACACCACACCAAGCCCCAGGCTCATAAATTATTTATGGAAGACAGGAAGTTGGCAGGTAAAGCAATTCTTCTCTCCAGATAGACTCTGGCAGATGACCTGGAGCACCAAGATGCCAAAAACCTTCACGCAATCTCGCACCGCACACTTTCTATCGAGCGTACGCAGATGCATGCACGCGCGCGCACACACTCACCATCTTCCACGTGGGGACAACAGCACCCTGTTGCGCGAGTCGGCCACTTTGCAGTCGGTTGCAAGCGATCCTCAGACCGCCGTGGATGAAATCTGCCTCAAGCTAACAGACGGCAGGTTCAATAGAAGAACACCGAGCTCCGGCCTTTGCGGTACTTTACGAACTGGTCAAGAATCATTGCTGCACCTTGCCATCATGAGCATTACTTGCACAAAATTATCCCTTTGAAAGTGCCCTGATGTGTCCTGAAGAGGTTAACAGGATAAACCCTCACAAATAAACAATTCCTGGTTAATGTATTCGATTAACTGACAGCCATCACAGCCTCGGGAGTTACCTTAACCCCAGACAGACGCGTAAACTGAACCTGAGTCGCAACCATTGCAGAGAAAGCTCAAATCATGGCTGTGTGAGAGATGCTATTGGGGCTCCAGGAAGGACAAAACAAATACAACTGGCCCAAATCGGTAGCAATAACAGAGTGAATTTGTGTTTTGAAATGTCTGAAATAGTAACATCCTCACCTTAACTAGACCGAAGCCAAGTGGAGTAAAATGGTGCATAATTTATGAAGCTATGCCGAGTGCCTTTAAAAGTGCTACTGTCTGAGGAATACCCTCCAGTGGAAGCTCCTCTCCTGCATCGCTGCAAAAGACCAGAATAGCCAAGCAGGGCAGGCATCTTGGAGAGGGCACCACCCAATCTTGAGCCATGATATCTCACCAAATGACATGCATCATCTGGCAACCCCAATGGAGCCTTCCAGATCCCTATTGCCGGATGACTCTGGCCACTTTCCAATGCCTTGTCTGGGGAAGCTGAGCGAGGTGTGAGTTGGAACGACGCTAAACCGCCTTGTCAACTAGAGCTAAAAGAAGTGAAAGGGACAGAAAAAAAAACTGTCGCAACAGGCTTATCCTAGGGATAATTGTCTGGATGGCCAGAAGAGATACCTGCTCGGGCCTTGAGCATTGTCTGAAAGCAAACTACATTACCAGTGTCTCTCAAAAAGTCCAAAGCAAATGTAGTAAAAGAGATTAACACATTTTCTTTGAAGCATTTCAAATGGGGGGGGGCTTCGTTTTGCAGCGTGAACCCTGTGAGCGAGTGGGCCACTAGAGAGGCCAATACAGGATGCTAGGAGAAGCAGTCTCTGATGTGCTGAGGCAGGGAAAATGGAATCTGAACAAGAGGCAAACACCCTCAGAGCACGAGCTGGAATTATGAACCTGCCTGATGGAAAGACAAGTTGGTGAGCCAGCCAATAAATAAATAAATAAAACTTGTTAGCAATACTGCAAAATCTACAACTGAATTACAGCAATCCCTCACTTTAATGAAGAACCACTTGCAACTCAAAAATTTGTAAATGGGAAACATAAATCCCATTAATCTTAATGATAATTATGCTTAAGGATTCTGACAAACCCAAGAGATTAGGCTGTGGGAACATGAACTTTATTTTATTGTGTCTTTGTATATTTGTACAGCTGTAACATAAGTAATTTCCTTTGGGATTAATAAAGTTTTTCTGATTCTGGTGGCGTGTATGACACAGCGGCGACCACCGAGCACCATGACACACCGTCCCCAAACCTCGGGAGCACAGCGAACACCACCAGGGCCGAAATCTTTCCTGCAAATACAGTTAAACAATCACTTACACACATACACCAGAGCAAGACATACAGGGAGAGCCACAGCTCCACCTGGGATGGTGGACTCTTCCCATCATCCTTTGCTGTATATGCATTTTAGCCATGTCTAAGGGTTCTGGTGTTTTGCGCCAAGTTTGTGTGATGTTACCTGTCACCTCATAACTGGGGTGAGTTACTGTATCTGAAGAATAGCTGGCATATTTGCTTGCCCACCCCAAGCATGGCATTCCTGCATGTTTGTGTGAGTTCAGCGGACAACTAAGGGTTTGCGTCTGCGCTGTACAACAAAGGAATGAATACAAACCGGAAAAAATGGCCATGAAATTTGACTTGAAAATCAAAACGGCAACACCGAAGTAGAACGTTTGCAGCGAGATATATATTTTTTACAGATGGACCATTCGTAAATTACTGCACCACGACTCTTCCAAATTTCGGCCTTACACTGTGTTGACACGACCCTGACATTCAGTACTGAAGTTCTCGGTCATTCACATCAATCCCTGTCTGCCTAGCTGCCCACACTGGACTCACATCCTAAGACTGGTTGTGCAGGATAGCAGGTGCACTTTCATGAAGACAGAGCTTTATTTCTGCAACAGCATGACTGCGGTGATTCTTTGGTGCCTGTGTCCAATAGTACCTTTGAGGGCCGATATAGCAAACATCAAGAGAGTCGCATAAGTGCCTGAAACGCTCTGTCGCAGGCCTGTGGCATATAGGACAGAGCCCCCCTGAGAGTTGTCTGCTTCCTCTTAGCATAAAGGTGCCCTAACTGCGTAGGCGGTAAATAAACCAAAAGAAGCCCGAGGAAACTGGGTCTATACCCCGCTGAGCTTCTACGAACACGATAACATTCGAGAAGCGTCAGGGAATGCACATTACTGTAAAGCAACACAATACATTAATCTTTCAAATTCAGCAAATTCTTTATCATCTTCCCATGTCCTTCAGCTCTGATCCACGGCACCCAGCTCCATGGCAATAAAATCAATTTTAATTTCGACTGACTCAGGGCTCGCTGCAGCACTTGGTGGATTTCCGCGAGGTCATCGGAAGCCGGCCACATCCTGTTGCCAGAGAAAGCCCCGGCTGCGTGTGCCCTGGCGGCAGCGAGCCTCGCGCTACAAACCACCACCGTAAGATGATTAAAAGCAGAGGTCAGTGGGATCGGAGTCAAGCGGTCCCTCAGCCCAAAAAGGCCTTTTACCCAAAGAGACACGAATCCCATCCTGCTTTGCTGCGAACAAACACGAGAGCGCAAGACAGAGGTTTTTCGGAGAACGGGCTTTGCTGCAGTTTCACAGTGATACATTTTCACCTGTAAATAACACGCTTTTCAACCAAGTTCTGACCTGGTAAAAATAAATAAAAAAAGACACGTCACAAAAAAGCTCATTTTAGCTCTTGGCGCACATCACAAGTGTAATCCCATTTTCGTCCAAAATTCATCGCGACCCAGAAAAGTCAATTCACGGAAGACCAGCAGTAACCAAACTGGTTCAGGGGATAATTCCATCGCTAACAGTAAAACAAACCGCTAAACGCTGAGCTCCCAGCAAAGGAGAGACCAAACGCAGGAGGTTGTGTGAATCGCAGACCGTTCGCACCGAAGTAAATCTGCAGGTAAACGGCAGCTGCCACAAACTCCCTCACCCACTCGCATACTAAATCTGCTGCAGGTTTAAACGGGCCCGCACGTGTGTAAAAATGCACACGGGCATGAAAAGGACCAGCGTGGCACTCGCTCAAGCGCACCGCTTAGAAAGACATAAGACAGACAGACGTTATCGAGCATATGCTCCTATCGTGTTTAGACACACGCTGCCTGCCCCCAGGTCATGCGTCTGGGGGGGGGGGGGGTTTACACAAGGAGAATTCAACAAGTATGGAGCATCCTGCTGCCATCCTCCCCCTCGGTCCACATTAACTGTGCTTGCCCGGGCTGTTCCATTTAGCTCAAGGCCCTGTTAGCAGCGAGATTTCCACTTAGTTTGCGAGGATGGCGGGGGCCGGAGGGGGGAGCAGCGATTCTGGCTCGGATCCAGGGGACCGCTCGCGAAAGCGAAGGCGCTTGCCAGCTGACAGCTTGAGACAGCGGCGTTCAGGCAGAAGGACGGAGCCTCTGGTGGTCCGCGTCTCGCCATGGTCAGCTGCAACGGGGAAAAGCGGCGGGGGGGCCGGTGGAGCATATGCATGCTAACGCACGAGTGAACGGCGGAGTGGCACGGGACCTTCCCGGGTCTCCGGGCCACAGAGCACCGTACTCCGTCGCCTCGGCCAGCGGGACAGCATCGCATCGCAACCCATCTGCTTCACTGACTCTTAATGAAACGACAGACGCAAAGAACCAAACGGGACTTTGCAGGGACATGCTGGTCTCCCTCTTTACATCACAAGTTGTTCTTGGTGGAGAAGAATATCGCACAGCGTTAACATTCACATGTAAAGGCCCAGAGGAACCCACGTGGCCTGAAACTTCGACTGAAAACGGAACAGACTAAACTTTGGCAATGTTTAGCTTTAAAATGCAGCGAACCGGCCATTATTCTGGTTAATACGCAGAATGAACGGTGCAAAAAGAGGTCCACAAGATATTAAGTGAAACTTTAAGTGCATTTCCATTGACGACAGCAAGGCAAGGTGGTGCAGCACAGTGATTCCCTGCTGTGGCAGTAACATCGCGCTGGGTTCTGAGAACGCGCGCCCACCTGTGGCCGAGAGGGAAACTGCAAGGCCAAATAAGTCCATCCACAGCCGGTCGGTTCCCCGAAAATTGTAACGGCGAGCTCGGAAAACTGGCACAAAACTCGTCTCCCTCAAAACGTTGAAAAACGTGGTTTATTGATTTATTACAAAATGCGTAAGGAACCTGAAGAACCCCCCCCCCCCCAAAAAAAAAGAAAATAGGAGGACACAGTGACACGACAAGGGGACACCGCACCGCCGCCGTCACGTCTGCCTCCGAGGGCTGTCAGAACAGCACCGCATAATGCAAAGGTGTAAAAAAAAAAAAAAAAAAAGCAAGAAACAAAGCACCGTAAGCGCACCTTTTCAGCACCTGCGCACAGGTACACCTGCCTCAGCGCTGCAAGCATCCACCTCGCTTGACAAGGCGAAATAAGGCTTTCCGGCGAGCATTCGGAGCCGCTTTTCATGCCTATCGAAAATGTCACGAATTAAAAATGACCCTTAGTTTTGCAAGGACGCGCAGAAGTTGGGGCGGCGAAGGACAATTTGTCACATTGACACATAAATGCCATTCCCTGCGCACTTTGCAACTATTGCAGCAGTGCCGCATCCATTTGCGAGAATCCACACCGGGAAAAATGAGAATATCAGAATGAGGAAAGATGGAAATGTGCAAAAGGAATACGGCTGCATCAAATAAATGCTGCCAAGTGTCGTCTGTGCTGGGAAGCGCTGCGCGCAGCCGCTTGGCTCCCAATGAAAGATGAGCGGAATTGGCGCACAATTACGGGACGGCAAAGTTGCGGTGCGGTGCGGGCAGGCGCTGCGCTCCGACTCACCTTGAGCGGCCGTTCCTCGGGCGCTGAACACACTTGCTATCAAAGTGGCCACATACCAAATCATAGTACTACTGCCAGCCAGGAGGAGACCACATCATATCTCAAAGTGCCCCTTTCAGCGAATCTCTCATAGCCGAGCCCCCCTGCGCGGCGAACGCTTAGCCAGCCTGCTGCTCGCAGCCCCTTTTTCTCATGCCCTGCGCGCTTCCCTCTGGCCGCTCCTCGCCGTCATTCCCTCCCGTCTCCCGTTCCTCTCGCTCGCCGTTCGCATCCCTCCTCTCGCCGAGACGGAGCACCTGCGCAGCGGCGGCGGCGGCGGCAGCAGCGGCGGCGGCGGCGACAACGACGGCGGACGGGGCGAGCTCGCCGCTGCGACGTGAAACCTAGCTTGGCATTTTAACCGGGCGAGTCCCGCCTCCGCCGGACGCTCATTGGCCGGCGTGGGAGGGCCGGGGGGCGTGCATTGGTCTCCTGCCCGCCGCTCCGCCGGCTCGCGCCAGGCGCCCGCGTTTCAAGGTGAGTTGGCGCGTGAAGTTGCGCCGGAGCCGCAGAATCATGCGCACTGGGCGCGAGCGCCACTTGAGCGACGGAGCCGCTCCGTCGGACTTTGCGGGGGTTTCCCCTCGGTCGTCGCTGCAAGGCGTGACAGGAGGTGACCGCCCCCCCCGGCCCCATCTCATCCTTGGGTGACATTTACAACTGCGGCCAGCGTGAGCCGCGACACAAGGCATGCGTGGCGGTGCTTCGAGCGAACCCCTCCGCCTTCTCGTTTATTCCGTTTCCCGTCAGGTTCGCCTCAAACCGTCCGTCGCAGCCGGGAGAGCATCGCCCATGAGGCGGGCGGAGGGCACACGGGGGGCAGCCGGCATCTTTCTCGTTGTTTGCGCGCAACGCGGTCGCCGTCGCTCGGCGCGCGTCGCGCCATCCATCCTCGTCCCGCCAACGTGGCTCAATCGCAGCCCGGAGCTCCGACGAAGGGAAAGCGTTCGAGCGGGGACAAAGCGCAGCGAACGCCTCTCGGGACGAAGCCCTCCGGAGCCGTGCAGATGCGTCCTGTTAGTTGCACGGCAGCAACGGATGCTGCGCGTAATAAATCTCGGCAGCGCGTAGCTTGTGCTAGTGTGTAGGGCGGCCAGAAGGTTCGGGGTTCAAATCCCTGCCACCACGTTGGTAACCCCTTCCCTGCTGAAATTTTGCTTGAGCCGAGCAGGTAAAAGGCCCAGCCGTTCTCGCAGGTAAACGCAGCAACTGCTCGGTAAGCTGCCAAGGGCCTTGGACAAAGGTGTCAGCTCGGTCAATGAGCGTTAACTGACAACACGAAGGACCTGTGCCCTGCCGTACATAAGACAGCAGAGACATAAATAAGGCGGCATTTTTCCTTGTGCCGGAACCTTCTATCTGGCACGAATTGCGACTGCGGTAGATGCAAGACGAGGCCTGCCGAAAACGGCCCTTGCAAGGATACATTGAATATCCGAATGGTTCCGCTGAAGGAATATTCGCTTTGTGCTGGTTAGGGACTAATTTCCTTTTTTCCTTTAGCCCTCCTTTAAACTTCAGTGTGGGCAGCCATCTGCCTCTTAAGATCATTTTCAGACAGCGCCGTTCACTAAGCTGCCCATCTCAGCCAATGTTTTTAATGGAAACATTGGTAGACGGCCAATGTTTTTTCTGACCCTAAAAGTGCCATAAACAATGGATGTATTTATTGCGGTAACGGCCGTCTCGCACGTGCCCAGGTAATGCCGTGTCCCGAGCCATCGGTTTTGGCAAAAGACTCTCTCCGTCCTGAAATCAAGACGCGCTGGCAATGCTCCTTTGGTGCATTGCTTCACGTAAACCCTTTTTTATTACCAAGGCACAAAATTTTGCCTCCTGTGTTTCAAAGTTAACAAATCGTTCGTTCGGACCCTGTTTGCAAGTTTAACGCACGAACAAAGTTGAACAAGTGTATCCATTTTTTAAAAAAATAATCTAGAAAATTGGTTGTGTTATCCATTTTATATGGTGAATTTCACGCAAAGCCATTATTTTGTCTGACATCTGAATCCCGCTTCAGACCATAATTATTTCCTGGAGTCGACAGTATGTAGACTTTAAATGAACCTCCTTATCCTTCTTTTCCTGCTTCACTCTGAGATTCTTCCAGTTATTTCTCACTCCTTGTCATTTCGTGATGCTACATGGATTATTGTCTCATGGAAATTTGTACAAGGTTCAAATTTGTTATTCTGAAAAATAAATCTTCTACTCGGTCATAGCCAATTGCATAGCCGTCATTATAACTTCTTGTAATGAAGCCAAATAAAAATAAAAATGCAGAAATCGGAATACATGGTCTGTATGGTGGTCAGAGAGTAGCATTCCTGCATGGTTTCCTCCCACAGTCCAGGGACATACAGTACATTTCAAGATGATTCTTCATCATAAATTGTTCAGAGTGTGTGTGTGTGTGTGTGTGTGTGTGTGTGTGTGTGTGTGTGTGTGGCCACCCTGGCATCCAATGCGGGGTGTGGTTTCATAGCCCAGCACCTAATGAATCCTGGACAGGAGTTGAGCCTGACCGGAATACGGTGAGTACCGATGATGGCTGAATATGCGGCCACTGTCAGGATTGCAGAGATGGACTCGGATGCAAAGGTTGCTTACAAGTGCTCAGTGCAAAAGGTGACTAAAAATGTGCTGTGATGATGCGATGAGGAAGGAGCTCAGGAACATGGGGACGTAGGGGCTGGAGAGCTTGGAGGACACAAGGATGCAGAGACTCGGATGGCATGGAGGCTAGAGAATTTGGAGGACGAAACAGAAACGGTGCCTTGGAACAAGAGGAAGGTAAACTGGATCAAAACATAATGGACTGGACTTGAACACAGCTTTTTGTAAGACTGATGCTGACCAACAACTCAGCAGGTATTCTTCCCTCATGTTGGGTGATGACATAATGAGTTCTTTGGGACCAGGGCTGCTGAGTTCTGCCAGGTGACCCTGAGCAAGACCTGTGTCACCTGCTCACCGCGTTTGTTGCTCCTGCAGGTCGTGACAGTCGCTGACTGTCTTCATTAATCCGCAGAGGACAAGTGGCTGCTGCGCAGGTAGACACACAGCAAATGAGCAGGCTGAGACTCTCCATTGACCGATTAAGATCAAGCATCGAAGTAGTTCTGCGAAGGACTTTCATTCCACAAAGTATGTGCACAACATACATCACGGAATCTGGTCGGAGAAGCCAACGCAGAAAATGTACGATATTAAGGACATTAAAATTAAATATGATGATGGCAGACACCTGCTCTTATTTACACGTACAAAAGAAGTTCCTAAATTGCCTGTAGCCGCCTCTTCGGCGCACACGTTTCGCTCTACAAGTCCTTTCCCCGCTTTAAAGAAGTCTGCGAGCAATCGTGGAACGCTGGAATCTGAGTGATGGCGCAAAGGCTCATGGGAGCTTAAGCGGAGTCCAGGTGGGCTGGCAATGAAGATGGTGTAGCAGTATGATGCTGTACTGCGGTAAGATACCCTTGAGAAAGCCTTGAATTTCTTTTACACCTTTCTACTTTGTGCAAATGTGTAGCACTCACTTAGCAATGTTTCATGCAGACTTTGTCTGATCTTAATTCTAATTCTAGTAATAATAATAATCACCATCATTTTCATCCCCGTGCCTTGTGATGAACTGCTGTCTGCCCAAGCTCCACCCTGCCTCTGCTTTTGGGACAAGCGCCACGCCACCAGGACTCCGCACTGCACAAACCTTCATTATTAATGGCAGCGGGCTGCTGATCGTCATCATTGTTATAAAGACAGCAAAAACCGAACATGTCTTTCATTAATAAAGGTTCCCACGGAATCCCCTGGTCCTTTTAAGGTGCTGACTCCGAAGTGGGCGCTTAACATACAGTACGTGTACAGCAGATACTTCTTTTTCTAAGCAGGTTTGGGCTGTGCCAATTTGCAGCTTCGTAACTTCATGGCCTTCTCGCAGTGTGAGTTCATTTGAATCCCGCCGACTTGTTTTTTCTTCCCCCCGGTACATTTTACATAAATAGCATAATAGGTTCAGCTTGTGCCTGTCCTTGGACTGAAGCGGCGTCTATTCTGTCCGCGGTGAGTCACGCCGAGCCACCCCCTAATGGACCAGCCACACAGTGTCAGAACACGCGTCTGTGTGTAAGAACACCACTTCACTGCCTCGTCACTGATATTTTGGCGAAAAAGCGACTCCTACAACCGAGGACATCTGCAAACCCCGTGGTGACGCGGCACTGAAACGAGGTGATCGTGAGGGAAGCCTCGAAGAAGTCCTGATCTCTGCCTGCCTTTCCGCCAGCATTCGCCATCTGTCTCCGTAGCTTTCATCTTCACCGCTCTACCTTCATATATTTTATCAAATATTTGGAGGACGTCCCCCGTGTTTCTTTTCCCCGGTTTATTTGAAAGCTTATTTTTGGATACACAGCTTCAGCTGAGGAGACAGACAAAAACTTAATCCAAACACATTCTTGACGCCAAAAGTCCAGTTAACAATATCCATCGCCGACGGGCGGTGGCAGAATCGGGGCTTTGTTACATTGTCGAGCAAAGCTGAAATATTCCTCCATGCATGTGCACTTTATAACATACATAGCTATCGGGCTCAGATGTAATTATTTTAAAAAGCTTTCAAAAGTTTCAAAAATATGCAAAATAGGTAGCTAAAAGCAGTTACTGTATTAGACAAAAACAGAGAGATACACAGAGTACATAGATAGATAGATAGAACTTACAGTACATAATATTTCCATAATAATTTATGTCAAAGGCTTTCTTCTGGCATGGAGCTCATGAAAACCCGAGTAGTGACCATTCAGCTGAAGCATTTTATAACCAAACCGACCGCCATCTCCAGCAGCGCCCTGATGTATTAAAAAATATACCGTAACAAAGGGCAAACACGAATGGCTATAAAGAGACCGAAGCTAGAGGAAGCCCCGTATTTTGGCCCAGCCTCCAAAGTCAGTAGCCTTTCCAGAAGGAGTGCATAGTTAGCCAGCCACTGGGCATCTTTTTCTAGCATTTCAGATTCAGGCGACCGGGGCAGAGACAAGATCTGTACCTTTCCGGAACATTTTCCAAAGGCAGTTTAACCTCTCGGCGGTCCGTGCAGCTACTGAATTACCTTCAGGTTCCCCCAGAGTCGGTGCCAACAACAAATAAAAGCACTTTATGACACCATAGTGCAGCACACTGTTAAAATTATAAATAAAAATCATGGAACGGGGGCCTGGGCATCACGGGAGTAATTTGTCTAAAAGGCTGAAGTTCCTGCAACTAACAGATACTTTGTGGAAGGTTACCGCTCTTCTGGTACGCAAGCGCTTTGTTATTTTTAACGCTATTTTTAGTTTTTATTGCTACTTCAGCAAACACAACAGGCAATACAATTTCAAGCAGAGGCCGTGCCATTATTAGGTTACGGCCTGGATGGATTATTTTTGGTGTTTTGAGCGTGCGCTGCGGCGGGCCAGGATCGAACTACAGGTATCAATTGGAACCTCTTCTTCCCCGGGGGCACGGAGTCGCGTAGCTGACGTGCGTCTGAGCTTCGTGTTATCACATTTACGCCTGCAATGGTCACCTTACCGGGTGGCGACAACCGAAATGAAAGCAAAAAACCTCAGTTCCTCTAACGGAAGGGCCGCCAGGCAGCACGGTGGTTAAGAACATGACTGGTTTACCACAGTAGAACGAGTACGTTGAATCGAATGAAAAACAAATATAAAAATATTAGATCATAGAAAGAAAGAAGATACATAAATCATACAAATAAGCAACATCACGACAGAAATGAGCAGATCAATGTGCACGTGGCCCACCGATGGCTTCTGTACCCACTACGTTTCAACAGCATGTCGCTCTACATTGGCGAAACATTACAGGAATGAGCAGTATTGTCTGCTGATGGGTTGCCCGCTGAAAAGCTGACCTGTGAGAGCTTTTCGAAACCCCTTGTGCCGCACGAGTGCATATGGGAACGGCACCATTTCCGCAATGCCCGCTGCTAAGAAAACAAGGCCACAACAGAAATCCAATACACAGAACTCAATGTCAGCAACATTTTGTATAAACAGGCTCTATAATGCGCTCATGCATTACTCATTACGACGCGCGAGGCTTTCGGAAGTACACGGCCGCACCAGGAATGATCCGCAAAGCTCTTAAATTCTTCCCGTTTGCCTGCAGGAAGAGTTAAACGGGACATCTTTGTATCAATGCTTTCGTCGGACGATTTAGATATCGCAGAGCAACCGGAATTTAGTCGCGAGGAGGAATTTCGGTTTACGATCGTGCACCGTTGACGAAACAAAACAAGGAACAACAGTCAGTTGCGTGCTAGCTTTCTGGTCGAAGCGATTAGTAAAGACGGTCGAGAGTGGAAACCGAACGACGGAAACCCCAACACCTCCGCTCCAGTCCACCGGGCGTTACGGCACAACTATGGTTTTTTTGGGAATAGTAAAGAGTGGCGACTTTTGCTGAGATGCAACCGACTGGAGGCGATGGACGTCCCATTTGCAGATTCTTTACACGCTCCTTTCAAAGACCCGGGCTGTTTCTCCTTGTTTAATTCATTTTTTTTCTGTCGAACTACTCCTTTCGCACCCTGGCAGCTTTCAGCCAAATAAATTACAATCGATTGGCCACTGCCCACATAGTCTGTGCCATTGATTTTGAAACGAAAGCGACAAACAGAAATCCACCTTTCGGCACCGGCGGAGAATCATCAACTGTTCCCCCGCCGTCTCCGCCGAAGGCTCGCCGAAAGGCAAAGCTGCAGTTGCACAGCATCTTCCTCCACGAATGTCTCCCATACAGCATGTAACACCAATTATCACTGTCATCTGCAAGGTCATGCCGGGGTGTAATTCCCAACTGCCCCTGTCTCCTGCTAAAGAAAAGAAAATTGTGAAAATATGACATACTTGTGGAAGATTTGCAAAACAGGAATAATTTTTGTGCAAGAAGCCTTAATTCACACATCTGTAATGCATAAAAGTCGTATGGATTCATTCCATAGCCGAGAACTGTTTCCGCCAGGTAAGCAGCGCATCACAGAATGGTCCTGTTTTTAATGCTGGTTTACATTAGGCTTTTTCCAAGCAAAAATTTGTCCAAAGCCTCATGCTAGTAAGAAATGCCGTCAGTGCTCAATATTTCATAATGCACAGTGCATTACAAAGATTATGCACTGTGATGTGTTACTGGGCTATTCAGCTACTGTACTAGGCAAATTTTTTCAGTGCATAGATGGTCTTTGCCTTGCGAAGCGGTTACGTTCCGATAAACCCATCATAGGTTGAAGGTGCATTTTATACAGGTACGCGTCACTTAGCGATGCCGATGCGTTCTGAGAAATGTGTCGTGATTTCGTAACGCGCCGCATCACCTCCGTTTTGACTCGTATACGGTATGGCCTATCGCTCCTAGGCTACAAAGCACTGTCGTACAAGTGGTCCGTCGTTGACCCACACGTTGTTAGGCAGCGCGAACGTGTACACCCAGCCGACCGTCACACCTGCGGGGGTCTCTCCGCCCCCATCTTCAGACTGATCGATTGATTGAAAAATCGTAAGTCGGACCATCCGTGTTGTTTGAACAGAACCCTTTTAATTCCCTTTGTGACCTCTAGAAAACTGCTGCTAAACAGCCAAATATTCCAGTGCCGTTGTAGGGGCATACGAATGCGGCTACGAGGAAGTATTTAAGTGTGCTTAAAAAAAAAGACCTTGGCTGGAAATTTTAAGGAGCAGTCTTTGAAATCCAACCCATTCGGTATAACCACGTACCGAGTTCTTATGTCTTACAGGATCGCTGTTGCCCTTGAAGTCCACCGCGTGCTATTAAGAGCTCCGGCCTTTGAAAGATTTCACTCATACCTTTGGTCTCCAAGGAGGAGAAAAACCTCCTGCTTTAATTCTAGATGTGCAACTGCGAGCAACCGGTAGTGAATCTCAACACCCGGCAGATCTCGGTCGTGCGATCAATGAAATCGCACCAATGTGTTTCGGCCGATAACGTCCTCAGAAGTAACGTTGGCAGAACTCAACGCTTCGGCCGCTGCCTGAAGAAGCCCAAGTGTTCGACGCGGGTGTCCTTTTTTCGCTACAATACTACATTTTTCACTGCATTCCCCAGCATCGGCTGTGAGGGCTTATTGATGAAGTGCTCCAGACCTACAGTTTAGATGGAGTGAAACGTAATTGATCTCTTATAGACACTCGATTCTCCTTAGTCACACAGCATGAGGAGGAGTGTGACTAACTCTGACTCAGTCGCTGTATGTTATACGTGGAGCACAAAGGCAAGCGGAACTGTCACATAATGTTCCTACTCGGCAAAAAGGTACGTGGTGGGTGAAGATAATTTATACATTGCTTACTTCCACCGCAGAGAGGGGCTCCTTTTGGAACGGGTGAAAGAAGCAGCACGCAGCATCTCTGGCACTTTTCCACAGCACAGCTGGAGCACATCACATTACTCCTATTGTTCCGTCTCTGCCAACACACGAGAATCCGTTTCGGTCCCGACGCAGGCTACAAACAGGGGGAGACGGGAGCAACCGCCCGCCTGACAATGCGAACGTGTGTCCTGAAAGCGGCCGGGTTTGAGTCCCAAGAAGGGCTCTGCAGCAGCAGCAGTTTATTCATCCCGACAATAAAACTGGGACCTGTTGGGATAAATCTGCTGGATTTGAAATCATTTTGCTGTGTTTTAAGGTAAAGGCAGCGGTGCCACGCATGACCGCAGCCCGTGCAACACCGAGGGTCACGACCGCCACGTGCGGCTGCAGGTAAAGCGGGCGCGAGGCATCGTTCGCACTTCAAAGTCTGACACGAAAGCTCACAAATCAACGCTCAAGTCGAGACTACAAAATCTTATTTTAGCCCGCGGAGCCTGCGGCAAGAGATCCGACCCTCCGAACTTCTGCAGATAATATGCAAATGATGCAGCTACGCAAACACCTTTCGTTCGGCTTAGTCAATCCCAGCACAGCATCCTGTGGAATTCATCAGCAGAATCGCTGGCATCTCGGTGTTCAAACCAAACCTCAATAGGCATTTTAAAACTGCCAAGTGTTCGGAAAAAATTGTGAGTTTCAGTTAAAGCCGTGCAGGGCTAAACATGAATATTTAGGACATTTCATGATTTCATATTTAATTGTATCCATAATACTGATTTTATTTATTTATATAATCCAATTTCATATTTATTTTCACAGTCCACAGTAACAACAGAGTTTTGTGCTGTTTTTTTTTTTTTTTAAATACATGTGTTCAATTAATAATTTAAAAACAAAGACCGCTTCTGTTAAAGTGATTTGCTTATGCACTGACATGGTAGCTGTTTCACACAGGGAATAATATATTAGCATTGGGCTTCTGGAGGCTAAGTATTAGGCTGAGCAGTCCGATTCAAAGCGTAAAAGATTCCCATCTGAGAAGCTCAAGAACGCTTCTGGCCCAATTGAGGAGATGAACTATTATGTTGTTTACGAAATAAGAAGACATCAGCAAATTGCATAATGAATTAATTGTGCGGTTATTGTTCAACGGCACGGACATAACTAACATTTTTCGGGGGATCCTATGTACTGTGAGCAAATATTCATCCCCCTTTCCTCCGCACCGTAGCTGAACAACCGACGTGGGCTATTTTAGGTTTGGCAGACAGCCGCTGATGTTCGGCGTATCCCTTGTTTCATCAGGCCCTGCTCAAAATAAAGAGCGCTTTTTTCCACTTCTCAAATGAACAAGCGAAGCCAAAGTAATCCCTCCTCATTCCAGCCAGCCTGAACAAATAACTGCAAAGCTGCCGGCTGGCTGTTCTCCTCTCTGGCGCTGCTCCACTGGTGCACCCAGGGGTAGCCTGGCATGGAACCCCTTGCTGTGGCACTATGGTGCCCATTGGGGGGGGGGGGGGCCAGGGGGGAGGAAAAGTAGGTCAGCTGGAGAGCTGGAGAGGACCGGCATGGGCGGCTCTGATGGGCGTTCCCCGCTGCGCTCGCATCCGTACCGGAGAGGAGCTGCGGGAGACTGACAGCTCCCCACACCCTAGCATCCAAGCCCGGTCGCAGCACCTCGTATGCCAACACGGACGGGGCGGTCGGAGGCCATGTGCGATGGACTGTGGGCTCCAGAGACTGTGGAGATAGCTGGGACCATGCGGAGGGAGGGAGTACCTGGAGATGTACCGTATGTACGGCAGCTCTTGTGTATGTCTGTTCATCCATCATCCACTATCCTTCACCACTCGTGCCGGTTAAGGTTGCGGCAGTCAGGAGCCAGACTTGGAATCACTGCAGCAGACTGGAAGAATCAAACCCTGGATTGGATCCCAGTCCATTGCAAAGTGGGTTTCCTCCTCTACCTGAAAAAGTATAACTCACACCTCCAAGTGCAGTTTTGTACACACACACACATACATACAAGGGCATTAGCACCTGCACTTCATGCTCATTTGCACAGAAGCGGTGCCAAAAAAAGGCTAAGTGAACCAAGGAAAACATCCACCCAACTAAAAATATTGCTCAGATTTAATATAAAGCATGGGTAACAAAAAAATAGCAAGGAATGGTAAAAAACACGACTGTTTCTCATGAACGATGATGGCTTAACTTGGTGACTGCAAAATTTCTCTACCGTGACTCTCCTATCTAACCTCTCACCTCTTCACTTACTTCTTAACTTAGAGACAATAAGAGGAAAATGCAGAATAAATATCGCAAGTATGTCATTGCAATAATTTCATATGCCGTGTTTCTATATCCTGTCTGGTGTCATTTATGAACACTTACACCCTTGTTGCAAAACAGAATAAAGCAAAACATTTTGTACAAGCAGCTGCATTCAGGGTCAAGTTGTCAGCTGAATCCTGAACCACGACAGGGCTGTGCTGTTGTTTCAGTCCTTCCTTCCCACCGCAGCAGCTTCAGACGATGCAGCTTTCCTGGATCCTATGGCCACATCCTGACTTTCTCAGAGATGACCCCTCTGTGCTGCAAATGCACAGTTCCGCTGCCCAGTTCGTGTGCGCAGTCCAGCGGCGCTCCAGCCCGACGCTGAGGAACAAGAAACAGACGAGGGTTCGTGAAATCACAGTCGACGGGTTTCCTCCAGACCATGAAAGTATTTGTTAATCGGCAGCGATGTTTTTCACTGCCAAAGGCGTAGTGCCGCAGCCTAACGTGTATCCGGGTGGCGAGACAAGCGATGCTAATCTGAAATCCGACGAGTAAAGACCTTAACTCGCAATGTAATTCTATGACAACGGCGACTCGAATATTGGGTGACGTCACCCGATCCGGTGACTTGACTTTTGAAACCCCCAACATCGCGACTTCCAAAGTTAATCCTCTCCCCGCCACGAGTCATCTTAACAAGGGCAGCTTGGGCACCATGTCACTGTGAAATAGCCTTTTCCAGCTGTCAACAGTCACATCCCACAGGCATTTATGTGCCCCCCCCAACCACACCCCGGTAGAAAATGACCGCCTTTCAGCAGTTTGGTGGGAAACAGACATTATCTTGTAATGACAGTCACTGTAATGCCGCCATCGCTGGCGCGCAGGGGGCCTGGAAGCAGCAGGGTGCAGGCAAATCTGGACTGAAAGACCTCCCGGGTGAAAGGGACACGTGGCCACACGGGTGCAGCTCAGCACGGCAGAGACTGGGTCCCTAAGCGGCGGGTGCGGAGTTTCAGATCCTCACAGTCATTATCATGGGCCACGCCAGCAGGCAGCGGTAAGACTACTGACAGCGCCGTGCTTTTCCCGCCAGTCCGGTCTGGGTCCGATGCGGCGCAACAGAACGGCCGCGTGCGTCCGCTCGGCTCCTTTTTGCAAATTACGTGACGGCAGCGAGAAAGGGAGGTGGTCCCAACTCTGACAAGCCAAAAATAAATACATAAAGAACAGGCTCTTGCCACGGGGCAGATCATGGGAGGTCGAGGGTAGGCTTGCTGGCAAAGCACCGGTGCCCAATTTGCTATGATGAGAAGCAGGGGGTGGACTGCTAGTCTGGGCGAGAGGTTGTGGTTTGAATTCTTGCCTCTGTAGTACGAGACATTTTGTGTGTGTGTGTGGAAGCTAGGGTGGCTGCGGCGGTGCTCAGGTGTTCTGCTGTACAGATCTAATAAACTAAGCAACTTGCCTGAGCTTTAAGGATTTCAGGCACACCGCACAGATGTGGCCCTCAGATGGAGCAGAAGAAAAAAAAGCACCTTTCGCAGGGACTTGGATCTTCTGAGCAAGAAGGCCCTTTTTCTGGTGGACACTTGGGGAATTATTTGTATTTTATTTACAACCTGGCAGAAGGAGGACCAAAGGAGAAGTGAGCATGGATTTCAGGACTTTCTGGCCGCCTTTGCCCCGGTTGTCCCTCCGCAGGGTGTAGGCCTTCACCTGGCCTGGACCCTTTTCCCCTGAGGGTGTCGCCCTGCCAACCAGCCCTGTTCTCCAGCCCCCTTCGCCGCAGATCACCGGCCTGGCACTGGACTCTGGTCCCCGACGCTTGTCGGTCGATTCCCAGCTCGCTGGCTTCTGTTCACCCACATGGGCGAGCAAACCAGCGAGGTTACCGCAGCGAGAGCCTCGAGCAGCAAATCTGGGGCAAAATGTGATTACATCTCTCCTGCGACCGCACAAGAAATGGAGAAAAAAGGGAACTCGTGGGTGTTACTCTGCAAGGGCACCGCTGTAAACCCGACTGAAGAAACTAATTACCGAGTTATTGAAAAAGCCTCGGAAAACGCAGCTGCTAAATAAATGCAAATAAACATAAACACGCTACGGGGATGCGGCAATTTGGATGTTGTCGTATCCATGGACGTTGAAATTACAACAATGCCCCCCGCACGTTGCTAGGAGAGATTATCGTCTAGATGCTTTCTGGAACAAAGAAAAGAGGCATCCTTTAATGACAGAATGAATTTAACTGATGCTTAAGTATAAAACGAGAGGGCAGGAGAAGTTTCGGGATCCAAACAAAAATGTATGACAAAATAAGACAAAATGAGACAAATGGAAACTGTCGATCAAACTCTAAGGCCACACAAACACAAGTACATGACACTGCCCTTACTGCACACATTTACGTATTTACAATGAGTTTATTAAATGCAACATATTTATTATCACACATTTGTCAGAGCAATACAGTACGTCACAGCCGAACTGTGTGCCATATATTCCACCTACTGTAGATTCTGAAGTTCTCGCGTTTTGTTCATTTTTTTTACACGGTATAATTTGCCAGACAGAGTAACTAGTAATGTAAATCATACCCAACTGTTCACATAAGTCACCTGTCCTGGTCAGGAGGGCCCCAGAATCCCAGAATCATGGGGTGGGAGGGGGTCAACCCAGAGGAGGATGCCAGTCACATTCACACTCACAAAATAATAATTTTAGAGTTGCCATTTACCTGAAAGACATGTCTTTGGACTGTGTGAGGAACCCCACGTAGACACGAGGAGAACATCCACAAACACTGAGCTGGATTCAAACCTACAGCCAAACAGCCCAGGCGCTGTGAGGTGCCAGCACCTCCCACTGCGCCACCATTCAAATCCATCCAAAACGCAACTCTTTTAAGCAAACCAGCAAAAACCAGCATGAACCACGTCCATTTTGACAGAACAGTTCTTTGAGCAACTCTGTGTGTTATCCATCATGATATGTGGCGGAAATTGTTTACCACGATCTCCTCACTGTGCCATCCTTCATTTGACTGTTGAACAGTGAATATTGCAGCATGTCGGGAAATATTGTTTCTTAAAATATAGACAGTCGTCATTTACAAACAAACAAAACATTTACTACTGAACCAAACTTCAAGTTCAATGGTTTCTGCACACATCCAATAAATGAACCGACAGGATGGACTTGAGAGGTCATCCAAGGTCACAAAGGCATGGCAAAGGCCCACGATAGAAGGTGTAAGAAAGAGGTGTGGAGACAGCGTAGCTCAGTTTACTCACTTGTTTGGACAAAATGATGCCGAAAGGGAGAATCTTCCCGAGTTCAGGTGGCCGCCGGGTCTGGGGAAGAGGGGTAAATAATGTAATAAGAATATGAGGCCAGCAGAGGGAGCACTACAATTCAGTAAACTACTTAAATCATTTGTGTGACACCACTTGCCAGGTACAGTGATTTCGCACCGCATGGCGCCAATACAGAACACGCGGAGGAGTTGTTCTAAATAAGGGGAGGAATGAGGAGAAAGTGATAATGGACAATCAGTAACTGTTGTTTCGGTGCTCTGAGAAAAGTGGATTCTAGACAGGAGCGAGGTGTCACTAACAGGTTTTTGGTGGCATTTTTTGAATAGGCAAGGATATAACCGACAACATTACAAGCACATTTGAACGGCATAAAATAAAACAAGCATGCATGATACACAGATTAGACAAAACATTCCTTGGCCAGGGATTCAGCACTTTAAATGAACCATTTATATTATAAAATCCCATTTCTTCGTCTTCATTGCCAGGGTTACGGTCTGTGGGAAAAGATATGGGGATGACCTTTTCCCCTCTCTGCTTCGAGAGATGAGGAATTAGACAGTATTTTCTGTCCAAAAGTCACTTTTTCAGCTGAAGAAAGAGGTCACTAATGACGGTTCTCCTCCACATTTCACCCTTCGCTTGACCGTCCTACTCGCGCTTTCCCCATTAAGCTGACACAGTCCACTGTGTCGGCTCATATTTCCTGTGGCTTCGCTGCATGATTCCCATCATGCGGCGGAAATAAAAGCAACAATTATTTTTTAATTGTTACTGTTATTTTCCCCATATTGTATCTGAAGACAGCCGTTCGCGCGAGCAGAGGTGTGCGCTGAGCCTCGAGCGTCCTTACAGAGGATAAATTTGGCAGAAATTCGTCTCACGCGGCTCTCATCTGTGAAATGCCCTTCTGGATTAAACTTGCTGCATGGATTTAATTCAGATTGTCTTTGGGGGGATTTGGGAATCATTTGTGCGTCTGTTTCGGGGGTCTGTAAAACCACTGCACCGCCCTGACTACGGAAGTGTAAGGATGAAGCACTTCTGATACCATTTTGGCTCATGCTTCTCACATTTGTTTTTCCAATTATCCCTTCCTGGGTAATAATAAATAAATAAAGGGACTAAATAAGTAATAAAAAGGCCTACATACAAGTGTTGGATTGAGCATATCTGCATGCAGGTGCAGGGACAAAACTGTCACGATGAAAATATAGATATATTGAATATGCTTACCTACCGCTTGTCAGACGTGTTAATTCAAGAAACGCAGGCAATGCGGCATTTTGCGACTATTGGGAGATGAAATGCACCGCTGCATATTTCACCCTATCATTTAAGGCCGTTTCTGTGGTCAGAAATATTTCTCGGTCCCATAGTGCTGCTCCTTCGTTTCAGTTCAGAAAAGAGAATTATGTTCCCTCCAAAAGTGTTGAAGTTATGAATAAAACATCACCGGCGGTTGAGCTGCTAGCAACTGTTTCAGCAGTCAATAGCGAGAAAGGATGAGGCAGCAGCTTTCATGGGAACCACTGTCCAAATCTTGTAGTTAACATACAACCATCGATGGACATCCAGCATCACGGTTTTCGACCTGAACGTGGAGACGAAGGATGAAGCGACCGCGGACGAGGCCGTCGGCCCAGCCTTCACGTCTTATTCTCCTGCCAGCAAACAACCAGCACTGTGGCCCACAAGGATGGATGTATCAATATTAAAAAGAGGACAGATTTAAAAATCCAATACTGTGTCACTGTCATCTTCCAAGCCCTTGTAAACAGGCACTATTGCATTATATTCCTGAATTGGCCATTTAGCACAAAAGTCTCTATTAGCAACACTCATTAGCGGGAACTTGCTTCACATTTCCTTCCCTCCCCATTGTTCTTTATCGCTGAAAAACAGGTCGTAGTCTGCACTGGTTAGGAATTTCATTGGAAGCCAAAAGAAAGGAGCCTATTTTAGCGGTTAGCTGCAGATAATACTGTTCAAATAAGGAAACAAGCTGATCCAGGGGGCAAACCGGATCCGAGACTTTTCGAGTTGTGTATCGTGACTAACAAGAACGGATTAGCTTTCCGGTAAAGCTATAACAATGCAGAATATGTTTAGATGTCAAGATAGCCTTTGGTGAGCAATTTCTGCGCTTATGTTCATAGCAGTCAGAAGGCAGTCCGAATTGCATACTGCTTTTAAATTTAGCTGAGCGATAAGAATAAGGCGACACGGATAATTTAGCACCGATGTGAGGACCACGTTCCCTCCTCCCGTACAAGCAACACCGCCCATATGGTTTAGCCCCTCCCGTGTTATCACGTGAGAGCAGATCATTCCTTTTAAGCAATAACAAGGACTAACGTTAGCCATCATCAGAAGTCACACGACACTCAGTAAGATTCTCTGCCGCCACCATCACAATATGCACACAAAGTTTACACCGTGGACCGCGTCGCAACTGTTCTCAAATGTGTGAACGGCACAGACGTGTCCTGTGACGGTGGCGATATTTACCCACAGCGCAAGCCAACACGGGATGGGGGCCCACTGCTGGCAGACGGAGCGGTGCAGTGTGTCAGCATCGCACTGTGCTCGCCTGGTTGCGGGGGTCACGCGGTGCGTAAATAAATACGACGGGATTAGCTTTAATTTGTCTGCAACATCCTTGTGTTTGCTTAGAAACCCGGACCAACGGCATCAAGAGTCTGGAGGAATGGAAACGGCTTGTCGGCCTGCATCTTGTTGCGCAAAGCGACCCGATCCAGGGCTAGAATGTCGAGCCGAATGGAGTGATTTGACCATAATTCACAGGCAACACCTACAACATTTTGCAAATTTCACGCAACAATCACACTTTGGGTTTATTTCGATACCAGAGAGCAATTTCATGGATGCTCAGAAATGTTATGAGAGGTAAAATTAACACCTTGGGGTTTATTCTATTAATATATTTGTAAAAAGGCACTTTCAAATGTTCTCTTGTTTGTTAGGAAATGTCAACAGTCTGCCTGTGCAGCGGATATCATTAGACCGGGATAAATCGACATGCAACGGACCGAAAAGTTATTTTAATGTTGTCTCCAGCCAAAGTGGTTGAGCTGGTGTCAGCCATTAAATTTAACTTAATGTAATGATTTGGAGGACAATCCAGATGTTTGGCCCTTTCTGACCTGACTTAATGGTCGGCACCAACAACTGACACTAGAATAATTCCAGTTTTCCTGTCACCACGGAAATGAATCACAGGGGGTGGAATCCAGCCAGTTGCCCAAGCACAGGAATGACAGGAGGACTGTGGCCAACCTTACATTTCTTCTACCCTCTTGGCTAGAAGCTGCACTGTGACAATGCTGGACATTTCCACAGAAGAGCCATTTCCCAGCGATTCTGCTGAGTGTGTCAGACACAATTTATTTTATACCTCTGTTTGGGTGATTTATAACCATTACCCAAAGCCAGCTAACCTGTTATACAGTGAATATATGCGTTGTATGTGAAGTGCAACACTGTATGTTGCGCTATATGATTAAACACACAGAGACAAATTCTTAATATATGCAAATGTACGTTGTGAATAAACCTGATTTTGGTATCATAATATAGATGGTCCCCATTTTACAATAGGGTTCAGTTCCGATAAATCCATTCTAAGTCAAAAATGCATTTAATAACCCAGCCTACTGTCACGCCTGTGGCTGCTTCAGCAATGGAAGGCAGGTGGTGGTTGATTGATTGGAGTGGGAACCAATTGCGGATGGGATTTAGCTCCTATCCGGACTTCAGTGCTCAGTTTCCGCTGTCCCTTGTGAACTCTCCTGCAACCACTGTCTTGCTAAGACCTTTTATTTTGCTTATTTTGAATTGTGGCAGTTGTGTTCTGTTTTTGTTTACTGCCAACCGCTAATGTTTAGCGCTACCTCCCAAACAATGGCAACACTCTCTGCCGGAAACAACACTCAGTAAAGAGTTTAACGGAACTTAAATTTATTACCGTGGTGTCTCGCAATTGCTTCCACCAACCCACGCCATAACACCTACAAAACAGCATAGCCTAGCCTAGCTTAAAACTCATTGCAGGCTTTGCCGCTTTCATGCTGCTTTCAGAAGACAGACACAAATGGGCGTTTCGTAGACATGATGGACGCACACAAAAAGACACTGACAACACAGAGCACTGCAGAGTATCGGTTGTAAACACTAGCAACCGCAAGGCACACTAAGAGATGCGGATTGCTGCCATTGCCCAGCATCATGAGAGAGTATCGTACTGCATATCGCTTGCCCGGGAAAAAATAAAAATTCAAAAACTGAAGTACAGTTTCTACTGAATGTGCATCGTTATCACACATTAAAGTCGAAAAATCGTAGGTCAGACCATCGTAACTCAGGGACCATCTGTACTAAATGCTGACACTCCCTAGAATGTGAACAAGAAATCTAAAACTTTTGTTCGTAACAGAACAGTTTGCCTTCTTAAAACTGGCAATGTTTTGGAGGTTCGGACAAGAACAACGCTACACACACGCACACTCACACACACACCTACGCTGGCATACAGACATAGTTTTTGGGGGCACCAGGGAGGTTGATGGATGTCACATCACTACACCCTCCTTCTGTAGCTGTCGGATTACATATGAACGATTATTAATAACTGCAAAAGCTTCTGGAAAGCTGCAGCAAATGTCAAATATCAGGACAAACAGCAGGCAAAGCGAGGAACCTGGTTTCGAGTCCCTGTGTTGTTAGTGGATACCTGAACGACTTCAGTTTTGACTTCAAAAATTTTAAACAGGGAAAAACACTCAAATGAAAAGTTACAGATTTGATTGCTAGCCAGCTGAATAGGATTAGTTTATATGTGATATACATTTTAATACAGAATAAGCCAGAGGGTAAATTTAATTAATTTACTCTCTAGAGAGAGATAAAGTGCACCCATCATCTGGATCCCTTATGCTATCTCTGCATCGTAAGAAAATATTTGCTTTTTTCTACCAGCAGATAGCTTCATTTGTCCACATAACCTTAACATTAGCTTTAATTTTAGGCTGCCTCTTAGCCAAATACAGACTTTCACAAAGAACTCTTTGCAAATTGTGATTTGTAGGTAACATCAAGGTGTCACCCTGAGAACAACTGCTCATCTAGCAAAGAGCACAGCACAGCACCTGGACTGAAATGTTAACCCAAAAAAATCCTATAGGTCAGTAACCATGGTTACATGCAGGTATGGAAGACCACCAGCGATGATGAGAAGACTCTTGTGTATCCTTCTGTGGGTTCTCCCTAGGATCTCCTTGAGTGTGGCAGTTTGTAGGTTTACCCGGGGTTGCCTGTTGGTCTGATCGGAGACCCTCAACCAAGGATGCAGAGAATACAGACAAATCGGACAGCAATATGCATTTTAGGACTTAAACATTTGTCCATTTGCTACTCATCAGCACTTCAGTCCAGGCCTACAAGGCCAAAAAAGGTTCAAAAACAGGAGGGGGTCAACCCTGGAGAGGATGCCAGTCCATCACATGGTAGCCACACACATTCACAAACAATCATAATCAAATTATAGTCACAGATGAACCTGAAACACATGTCTTTGGACTGTGGGAGGACAACCACACAGACACAAGGAAAACGCCCACAAACACTGAGCTAGATTCAAACCTACAGCCAGGTGCTGTGAGGTGCCAACACTGCCCACTGTGCCACCCTTCAAATCCATCCAAAATGCAACTCTTTTAAGCGAACCAGCAGAAACCAAAATGAACCACATCTATTTTGACAGAACATTTCTTTGAGCAGCTCTGTGTGTTATACATCATGATATGTGGCGGAAACAGTTTACTGTGATCTCCTCACTGTGCCATCCTTCATTTGACTGCTGTTAATATTAATATTAATTATGAATTAATATTACAGTATGTCAGTAAACATTGCTTTTTTAAAGTTAGACAGTCACCATTTACACTTTACTGTGGGTATTAAGCCAATATTGTGCAATGGACTTGTGGGATTTTGACCCCTTTAATGTAAAGTACCACAATTCAATTTTAATCCTACCTGTTTTTGGATGAAATCCTGTTTATGCAAGACAACAAAAAGTTGATTATTGAACCAAACTTCACGTTAAATGGTTTCTTCAAGCATCCAATAAATTAGCCGACAGGATGGCCACCGGAGGTCATCCAAGGTCACAAAGGGATGGCAAAGGTCCATGATAGAAGGTGTAAGAAAGAGGTGTGGAGACAGCGCAGCTCAGTTTACTCACTGGTTGAGCTGATGTGTCAGGCTGATCTAAGATCTAAGACCCTCAACCAGGGATGTGGAGAAGACGGGCAAATCATGCATTTTAGGACATACGGTAGACGTCTATGAATTTGCTGCTCATCATTTAATCCACGCAAATAGTGACTAAAAAAGGTTCAAAAATAGTCACCGCAATTACCTCCAAGTGGCACAGATGGCTCTCAAAACTCAGTGTATTATTATTTTTTAGCGCAACTCAAGTTGACTCAACAGCTTCAATTGCAGGAAGCAAATGCAGTGGGTTGGACAGGCCTCAGTCTGCAAGCTGCAGACTCACATGCCATCCTGGCTGAGGGCTGGGAAACATGGCAGCTCATTCATGGCTCCGAGTGCTCGTGCTGCAGCGGCGGGAGGGAACGTTTCACGGCTTGGTCATCCTGAACGTCTCTCGGGTGGGCCGGATCCTGCAAAGGGAGAGTTATTTTGTACCCCTTCAGCCGCTTTAATGATTTTCACACATTAAGAGTTTCTCTGATCTTTGTTATAATCACCAGCTTAAGGCAGTGGTTTAAGGGCTTGTGTGTTTTTCAACTTGCACAACAATGAAATTAAGGCACGAAAGTGTAGAAAATAGCCATTCCAGTTTTGTATCTGGTTATCTACCTGGTTAGCAACATGTACCTTAAGTAAAGACATTCGACGATGGGAGAAGAACACCAAGCACATCAGCCCAAACACATTATACCAGCCATGATTTGGGTTCGTTCTGCAGCCACAGGACCTGGGCACGCTGCGGTCAAGTCCACCACAAACTCCTCTTTATACCAAAGCATTCCAGAAACAAATGTGAGGTCATCTGTCTGTCAGCTGAAGCCTGGATGAAACTGGGTCATGAAACAGGACGGTGATCCAAAACGCACGAGCAAATCTACAGCTGAATGGCTGAAAAAGCCAAGAATCGAAGTGCTGGAACGGCCAGGTCGAGGTCCACACCTCAACCCTGCTGAGACGCCGTGACGGGACTCTAACAGAGCTGTGCTTAGACGAATGGCCTCAAACATCAATGAACTGAAGCAATGTTGTAAGGAAGGAAGATTGGGCCAAAATTCTTGCAGCACACTGATAAACTCATACAGAGAATGACTACTTCAAGCTACTGCTGCTAAATAATGACCTGCTGCAATCTGCCATGAGTTATTTGTCACCTGAGGTTAGATTTACCTAATTTTAGGACCTAGAAAGGATTTTTGCTTCGACCTCGTAAACAAAACCAAATAATGGGAAGAGGATGTGCTTCCTTCTTCTCATCACCGTGAGCTCAGTCCTTCAACCAGTATACCATCTGCTGCCCACCACTGGAGTACAGTTTACTGTCAGTGTAGTGTACTGCGCAGGAACATGGTAATGGTTTCCCCCCATGATCTCGGTTTATTCTGCAGTGCAGTGAAAAGCCAGGAATTTTTACTTTACTTGGAAGCTGGTGTGACCTCCCAGAAGGAGGTGGTTCAAAGCAGCTCTAGATGGCCTAAACTCAGTGACTGGAGCCAAGCTGACTGCTACCATTCCATCCCTGAAATTATCTTGGCTGAAAAGCTGCCCAATAATCTGAGCATTATTTACACGGGTCAAGGTTACAGCCATGTGTTTATCTGTTGTCTCCAGGGCGCTCAATGACAGAATTAGAAAAATGTACTCAGACACTTACGTCTCCCATGGACTGTGCTGGAAACTTTGGAGTTGGCATTCTTTAGTCTGGCAGATAATCCCTAAAGCAGCATTATGAAGGGATGCTTACGTTATGGCTTACAGTAAATAAGCTAATCATTAATGATGGCCATTAAGGACAGGGATACAAATCTAGGAATAATAATGTAGAGCCAAGAATACTCAAGAATGAAGTATCTATCTATATACCTATAAATATTTATATATACCGATTCTCTTGGTCACCTTTCGCCTCTTGTTGACCTCAGAAAACGTGGCGTGGGAGACCCATCGAGATCGCGAACCGCTTGGGTGGCTGCACAGGTGAAGGTACAAGGACAGTTGTTCAGCTCAATGCTGCTCAGCGTCAAGGTCCACCGGCCACTGGTGGAGGGGATGGTGGTGGAAGTGCTGAACATGAGGACTCCTCCTCAGTTTCTTCATTAGGGGGAAAGAGCCCTCCTCTACTAAACCCCTTTCTTTAAGATCGGTAACGCAGAAGATGATTACACAAAAGTGTCTGGCCACTGTTCTTTGTAGCATCATTTTCTTCACTTCCTTCTCAGTAGAAACTCAGCAATAATAAGAGTTTATAAACAGTTAAAATACAAGGGCTGGTTTTGCTGAGCAGGATACGACTTAACACTCTGCTTATACGGTACTTATTCATATGTGCGCAGCATATTATGAGAACCATCTGGTAAAAATGGTATGTTGGAGGAAGGCGGTTGTGGAAGTACACTCTATGGCCAAAAGTGGACCCACCCTTCTAATGGCTGAGCTGTTTCAGCTGCACCCAAACACATTCTAGACAATTGTGTGCTTCCAGTTTTGTGGCCACAGTTTGGGAAAGAAGCTCCTTGAGTGGCTGCGCAGAGTCCTGACCTCAACCCCAGTGAACACCCACACCGAACTGGAACACGGATCGCCTTGTCGTCCAACCTCACTGATGCGCTTGTGCCTGAATGGGCACAAAGTCCCAAAATGTGGTGGAAAGCCTTCCCAGAAGAGTGGAGACTGTTACAGCCACAAAGGGAGAACAACTTCATGGGTTTGGAATGAGATGTTCAACAAGCACATATGGGGGTCATGCTCAGGTGTCCACACAGTTTTGGTCATACAGTGTATCATTGAGTCAAATCCAACTCATGGTGAGCACTGACATTTCATTACTTTCTTGCACAAACTGTTTAAGGGGTGCAAACATGGGAAGAAAGATGCAGATTCCACACAGGATTTGAAGCCAACACCAGGGGGTCTTGAGGCATCGGCTTAACTCACTGTTGCCAGCACAGCCCTTAGAAGGGGGAGAATGGCTGCTGACATCTGTTATGGGGAGAACAGCTTATTTTGAGCCAACAGGTTGAGCTTCTCCCACTTGATGTCTCTTACTCACCCGGCTCACATCGGCCTTGGTTCTCTTTACTCATGAGTCACAAGAGCTGGGCCAGCAAACCCAGAGAAAGATCCTCCCACTGACATTGTCACTGACCTTCAGCACGCATAGAAGTGCCAGTTCTCACTAACTGTGTTCTGCATCTCTGTGGCACTCTGCCGTCTCATGGGACACCATGATCAGCGAGGCAGTTCAGAGGAAGCTCTGCACTGCATACAGCAGCTTCTGTATTCGGCCACAATCTCCCTCATAATCCCTTTCCATTTTTTAAAACCGTTAGTGGAAATACGTGTAAAGGCTCGCTGTCTTACATGGAATCTGACATGGGCAGGCATTACAAAGATGTCCACTGGGATCAGTTGCAGCCCATGCCATAGTTCTATCTCCCATCTCCTTGCATCTCATACTTGCTTTCAGAACAGCTGCAAGAAGAAATCATTTCAAATTAAAAACAGGGCAGTTCTTAGTCATCCTGGAGAGAGCTTCAAGTATTAAAATGGTCTCAGGAAATGTAAAGAATCCCAAAAAGGCAACATCACCTCTGACCTTAAGGACCCGATCACTCAGAACACCCCAGCCAGACCACGGTGTACCTCCACTTCCAGCTACTTATTGGTCCCACAAGACATCTAAAATCAAAAGTTCAATGTTTCTCAGCTTTGGACCGAATGTGTTCAATAAATAAATGCAAATCTAAACCATGCAAATGATTAACATTTTAAGTCAAAATAGAAGCAGTTATCCATCCATCCATCATCTTTAACTACATCATCCTGGTCAAATTCATGGTGGTCCCATCATCACTGGGATTCTAGGCTATAAAATGACACTGAACGAGACACCAGTCCACTGCAGGGTGGCAGCACGCACATGCACATGCTGTGGGCAATGTACAGTGACCAATGAACTCGAAACACACATCTCTGGACTGTGGAAAGAAACTTGTACACATGACTGAACCCAATGGAGACACAGAAAGAACAAGCAAACTCCCCACAGGCTGAGCCAGATTTGAACTGATGCCCAGGAGAGCTACTCACCATTGGGGTCATTTTTTTTTTTTTACCTTAACAGTAAATGTAGATTATCTAAGGATCATGCTGCTTCATCTTGTGCTATGCAGTAAACAGTGATTTCAGTAAAAAGCTTCTTTCTTTGCACTGTTTGCAAAGCAAGCTTATATTATTATTATTATTATTATTATTATTATTATTATTATTATTATTATTATTATTATTATTATTATCTGTGATGGATCCCCTCCACCAAAGGGAAGTTCCAAAGCCCAGCACCCTATGTTTCTTGAACAGGCTCTGGACCACCGTGACTGCTCAGGATTACGCGGTTCATGATGATGGATGGATGGATATTGTCAGCAATTTATTTTCTGTCACATAAGTCACCTCATGATAACAAATTAAAATTATGCCTATTTTTAGCACTGGGAATTTCAGGTTCAATCATGTCCTTTGACAGCCTGGAAGTGAATGACCTTTCTGCTCTCCACAGGGCTGTGTGATGACTGACTGCAAAGCAGGAAACCTTTTGCAAAGATAAAGAAAATTGGCACTGACTGAAGTCTGAGGTTTTTTTGTCTTTTATCTCAAACACATTTTATCGTAACATCACATCATTCATGTCATTTTAACACATATACTGTAAATGGGAATATTAAAATCCACTAGAAAAATATCCACCACAACCGGTGAAAGGCTTTTGTCCTGGTGTTCCACACCAGGCCAACTCGAACATCTCCAAAATTTCCTTGACACATTATCAATACAGATGGTCCCTGAATTACGACAGTCCGACTTGTGATTTTTCAACTTTACAACGTTGCGATGGTGATGTGCATTCAATAGAAACCGTACTTTGAATTTGGATTTAGATTTTTTTTCCCGGGCAAGAGATATGTGATACAACACTCTTGTGATGCTGGGCAGCGGCAGCGAACCACATCTCCCAATCTGTCACATGGTCGCTAGTGTACGCAACCGATACTCTACAGTGTCCTGGGATGCCAGTGTTTTTTTGGATACCCCCCCTTGTATCTACGTTGTGTTTTGTGCATCCATCATGTCTACGTAACATCCATCTGTGTCCGTGTCTCCTGAAAGCGGAAAGCCCGTAATGACTTTTAAGGTAGGCTAGGCCAGGCCCTGATGTTCAGTAGGTGTTACGGCGTGGGTTGGTGGAAGCCAGACACCACGGTAATAAGTTTAAGTTCTGTTAAACTCTTTACTGAGTGTTGTTTCCAACAAAGAGTGTTTCAGTTAGCCGGGAGTTAGCGCTAAACATTAGCGGTTGGCAGTAAACAAAAACAGAACACAACTGCCACAATTCAAAATAAGCAAAATAAAAGGTCTTAGCAAGACAGTGGTTGCAGGAGAGTTCAAAAAGGGAACTGAGCACTGACAGGAAGCCCGGTTCGGAACTACATAAACTAAATAAATGTGTCCACGATTGTTTCCAAGCCGATCAACGCTCAATCTGAACCTGGGGAGTGAAGAGACCACCTAAGTTCCCCATTAACCCCATCGTAAGTTGGGGACCAGCTGTACACACCTGTACACACTTTAAACGTTACATTCACATGCAGACAAATACCTGCAATGTGCTTGCTGCCCTCATTTTATGCCGTTCACATCTGCAGTGTGAGCAAAATGAAACAGGTATGAAATTCAATTAACTCATTTAGAATGAACTATTACACAAGCAGCCTGGATGAAAAGATTTTCCGAGGTAATATCATCAAAATTACTGCAGAGGTGACCTTACTCCATTCATTGTTTGTCACCCAAGAGGGCACAGGGAGAAAATCTACCAGAGCTCACGTGTCTCTTCAAAACGAGCTTGAAACAGGGCGAGTTTGACTTGATGTTTGTAAAGTGTCGCTTCAACTGACGTGGACATGGTGGTCAGTTTCCAAGGTGAAAACCGTTCATTTTGAAAACTCAGAAAATCTTGTATTAACCCCCCCTTTTTTGTTGACGCCAACACCCATAATGGTCACTGGAGGAGGCAGTTTACATCGGTAAGAAATGCCAGCAACCGAAAATAACGCCAACAGCACGGAGGCTCCTGGATGTCGGTTACTCACCGCACGAATGTGAGGGCTTTACCCTGCTGGAGGAATATGAGTAAAATCTGAACACTGTCCCACCTCCACAACAGCTGCTTAGATTGGGAAAGACTGACTATGTTTCATTTATGTCTTCAGATATGCGAGAAGGTCTGAGGCTTTGTTTTCTTGGCCACGTTCTTTGCAGGCCTTTCGAATGTCAACCTTCATGCTGACGTCAAAAAATGTGAGAAATCTTTCTTTTATTCAACACCGTTTTGGTTCACAGCACTTATCGTTCTAATCAAACAAGAATTTTGGGCTCAGTTGTCAAGGAAAAGCTGCAACTTCGTATGATTTGGTATTCAGCACAGAAACGGCATTCAGTTTAAATAGCACTAACAGTGACTTTGACTGGGAGGCTCTTCACGGTCCAGCTGCTCTGCCCTGCTATTTAAATGTATTGCGCTCGTATGTAAGAGCATACGGATTGCCTGGTCCACAGATGTGACAGAAATTAAAATGATTCTTACAACAAAATACAAAACCCGGTCAAGCCCCCCCCCCAGCCCCAACAACAACGGATCCCTCACTCGGTTTTTGTTTACTCTCTGCTAGGAGGTTACACTGTGGACGGAACCCCAGTCCATTGCAGGGAAAGGAACGCTTCCCTGTAGCTCCACTGCGCTTGAAAGTTGAGACCCTCAAGCTCTTTGACCTCTGCCTTCGGCCCACAATTCCAGTGGAAGGGGATCGAGACCGTTAGAAGAACTCGGAGCATCACCTGTGCGATATGCAGCATCACTGACCCATTCGCCTGCTATTGATTTGCAAATTCTGCAGAAAACTCCACTGCTAAGACGGTTCGTTCATTGTTATTATTTTTACCAAGTTGAGGCAAAGAGTTAATCACGAACCACAATAAAAAACTCAATCCTGTTTGGGTCTTCATTTTTGTTTTATTGTTTTTGAGATATTAGCTGGATTTAGATTGATCGGAGGATCGGTAGCTTTGAGATGCTCGCATAACTTAAACATATTAAATTCTTTCAAATTGGATAAAACCAGAAGCAATCACATTTCTCACTCAAAGTGCACAGAATAGAGAGCGTCTGACACACACACACATGCTAAGGGCGATTCAGAGTCACCAGCTAACCAAAAAACATGTCTTTGGACTGTGGGAGGAAACTGAAGCACTGTGAGGAAACCCAGAGAGACATGGGGAGGACATGCAAACTCCACACAGACTGAGCTAGATTCAAACTTAAGGCCAAACAACCGAAGTTCTGGAGGACAGCAGCACTTTCTGCTGTGAAATATTATTTTGTTTTTGAAGCAAAGAGAACTGATTTGAGCAGCAGGCGAAATAAGGGCAGAAAAACAGCCAGAGCCTGGACTGAAGTTATGGTAGATCAGGATCTCCATCCTGCAGTGGAGGTTTGCACTGTTATCATGAAATTCACACAGAAAAAATCTATTTCCCCTCAATTTTTATCCCTTGTTTGCTAATATTATAAGTTCAAATGACGCTATTTTAATTCATGCTCGTGCACTAACACGGAAATGGCATTGAGCGAAAAAAAAAAATAAAAGCAGTGACCACAAGAGAAGTTGTTTTGTTTGAAGACTGAAACAAATTTGTGTTGAATTTAAGGTGGATTATTGCAGCCTGCCCAATAATGTGGTGATGATGTACACAACGGGGTGGCACAATGGGAATGAACGGCAATTCAAATTACAATAAGAAGGAAGCAGTTTGCAGAGAGGGGAAGAAGTGTGCATTTCATGTATTTCTGCTCCCAGAAAATCATTTTTTGCTCCATTAAAGCCTTTAAATGAGTTCCACATAATGAACAGTTACAAAATTTGTATTTTAAAAATCAAAAGTTCCACATTTCACAATAATGTGAACAGGTGAAACACATTTTTAAATTACAGTGACTTGTAAAATTTTTTAAAAAAGCCAACGTCTCTATGCATAAGAGCATTTATGGGAAATTTTAGCTCATTTTTAAGCCGTTAAACCTGTTTAAAATCTATTATAGAGCTGCGGTGCCAGAAATAACCCCAAATAGTGCTTTGGTGTTAAGTAACGCGGAGAAAGATGGGCAGTAAATCAAACGTTTACTCAAAGAGGTCATTTGAGGGCGTGGCGACGGACGCACCAGGAATTTTAACACAACCCAATCGATGGAAATTCAGCGCCTGCAGCACTTTCTTTGCCTCCCTGAACTGCGGGGTTTTGCGTTTAGCAGTCGGGCCCTCGCTGGGCTGCGGCATCCAGGACGAATGTGACGGGAGCAAACACGCGTGACCTTCCCATCTGATCCAGGACGCTGCTTACATTATGGGCTCTATTAAGGGCCCCGTACGGACATCGGACTTCTTACTACGAAAGCCTCACACCCTCCCGCGTCTACTGCTGCCTCTCCGAGATCCAAGTTCGCATCCCACGGGGGAGCAAACATTACCGGGCTTAACTCTGTGCTCTGGAAAGTCTCACATTTACACGTTTGCTTCTTCTTCTTTCCTCTCTAACGCGTCTCTCGGTTTCTGGCCGTACAAAAGCGTTCCTCTTTCACTCTCAGTGGGTTTCTGGAGATGCAGATAAAACGTTCATTAAGCTGAAAGGATAAGCAGGGAATTCTGCAAACGCTGCCGCTGTTTCCCATGGAGATAAATTATAGCCCCGCAGAAAACATATTTGCGCTGTGTGTAGTGACATTTTTTAATGCAAATTGGCTTTGGTTTATTAAGCACAATGCTGCAGGGAGGTGCCGCTCTGCCTGGGTCGCGGAGATGGTGAGCTCCAGTTATAAACAACTGAAAACGGCGACCTGGTGATAAGACTGTGTGATTGCGACGTGCTCGAGCAGAAAACAAGTATGCATTCTGCCGAAATGTAACGCAATGGCGCAAGTAAGGGAGCAAAAGACAATAAAAAGGAATTTTCCGTAAATTTTAAAATTCATTACGCAACAGCCTGCGCTCGGCCGGAACGTGTTTATTTTTGTCATGCTTCGTATACAGTAATTATTCTGCCGAAGGAGTGCTTACTGGATAAATAGAGGTACGCACTACCATATAAATTCGCGGTGATTCTTACATGCACGCTGCCGTTTCATCTTGCTCTACACCAAAAAGAAAAACGCGAGCAGCTGTTGACAGCGGACGATGGCAGACCACTAAGCCAAATGGAAGAAGTCCAAACAAAATTGATAGCTACTGACAGACAGGGGAAATGCGATTTAAAAAGTCCACGCTGAACGACTGTAATGATGTCAGCTCACAGCTCTGGGGTTGCGGGTTTGAACCCCTCAAATATGTGCAGCTTCCCATCCCATAGAGGATGAGCCTCGTATCACACAGACAGTCCCCGACTTACGATCGGGTTACGTTCCCATCAAACCATCGTAAGTCAAAAATGCATTTAATCCACCCAACCTACTGTCACGCCTGTGGCCGCTTCGGCTACGGAACGTAGGCGGTCTCTCCGCCCGATTTTCAGACCGAGCACCGATCGGATGACCGATTGGCGTAGGAACCAATGCGCGTCGCTACCGCTCCGTCGTAAAGTCGAAGAATCCCAAGTCGGAGCATCGTAACTCGGGGACCATCTGTACCGAACATTGCAGAAGAGTACATTATGGTACATTCTGGATCTTCACAGAAGATCCTCCTTACCTCACAGCCCATCCTGCGACAGGCTGCAGACCCTTGCAACCATAACCAGATAAGCGGCAGTTGAATACGGACAACTGAACTGTAGGCCTGCATTTTTAAACAGGTTTGCGCTTCATGAACAACCGGGATCCTATGACCGCGTCATTACTCTGAAATATAAACCTTGCCAACACTCTGCACCAGTTAATAAATATATGTAAATCAATCCAGTTATGATGTTTTGTGACAAGTGAGATTATTTTAAGACTGCAGCCTGGAGGTTATTTTAGCTGCCATTGCTCACAAACACCTCAGAGTGAACGTAGAATAAATGAAGGTGGTGAAGGTACGTGCTTCTCTTATAGAAAAAGGTGTTGCTGTCTGGAATGTTCTAAAATAAGCTGTGCGAGAAGCATCTCCTTAATAAATCCCAATATTAATAACCCTTCACTACATTCTGCCTTATGGCTGGTGCATGCAGCCACTTAGTCTGTATGGCACGGGAGATAATGGAAATTTTTTCCCAGTCCACAGCGAGGAATTTTGACATGAGGCTAAATTAAATTTCCGTGAGGTCGGAGGAAAAGGAGAGATGAACACGGAAGACTGGCAGGGGAAACAAGAGACGGGGATTGATAAGTCTCTTTTTTAATAGCGATACCATCGTGGGGATGTGTAACCCTGACCACATGCTTGACCACAGACGTGCACTTTTATTTCTGATGGTATAAACTGTTTGCAGCAGAAGCTTTGACCTGCATTCACTGCAATAAGGTGCATATAAAAAATATCAGGTTTTTATTTTAGCTGCACTTAGCAGCATCTTTGTTAATATCAGCAGTGATTGCAAAGAACCCAAATGGAGTTTATATTGACAAAACGAACTATGCTAAAGGTGCAAAGATGGGCGTCTTGTTACAAGGACGACGATGAACACAGATCCAGGGAAACGGGACCACGATGACACAGATGGACACGAGGATGTGGATGACAACCAAGGGTTTTCGAGTGTGCAGTGTAGAACTCGAAACCACTCGCTGCGATGAGTGGTTCTTCCTTATGTCGCTCCTCATTCTCATGCGATGCAGAACCGGTGGAGGACGACTACTGGTGGAGGTGTTTGAATAAGGAGAGTTTAACTGGGTCCGTTCAGCAGATGCGGAGGAAGATATGCTGAGTCCATATAAGCAAGCTGGGAAAGAGCTCCCTGTGCTGTTTGGTATTGGTAGTAACAGGTTTCCCACTCCTTCCATCCATCTCGGGCAGCCCATGCTGTGAGCCGTGCATCTTCTCCGCTTAGCTAGCGTGCTCCAGCACCGGGGCGGCGCAGGGCCGAGGGAGCCGGCCACTTGAGGAAAGGGAGAAAGGCCGTGGCTGTCAGTGCTGCATCTCAAACCCCTCCAGCCCCTCTGCCACATGACGGCTTTTTCTCCCGCTGCAGTGAGAGGACACTAAGGTGGGACGACTTTTCGCCGTGACTATATCAGACTTGCTAATGATGCAATCCCGTCCCCGTCCCCCCCTTGCTGCCGCGTCTCCTGGCGCCGACATCCTTCACTCCTGTTGCACTGCACGTAATTACGCTTTTATCGAGTGCTTGTTTTTGCTGGCGTCTTCATACAGCCCCGAGTTCAGTCATGAGTAAAAAATTCATTTTGCTAGGCTACTGTCGAGTCCTAGAACGCAGCACATTCCACGTTAATAAAATCCGCTATATGATTCGATGCCGCCATCGACGGAAATCAAAAAGAATCTCATTTCCACATCGGGGGGCCTGGTAAACTCATATTCAAATAATCAAGTAACAGAGTCTGTTGCCATGGTTGCCGGTTTTCCTTCTTTGCGTGCTGACCTGTACGAGTCCTCGTAAGGCGCTGTTGCGGCAAGGACCCCCCCCCCCCCCACCCCCACACAAATATCTCCACAGCAACAAAAATGTTATCGACGTTATTACTTACGACTCAGCATCTTGTTTGAGATCTTGGCCCTGCGACTTCCATTGTGAAAAAGGCATAGGATGGCTTCAGATTTGCTTACGGTGTCACTTTAATCGTAATGAAGAATGAAACCCCGATTAACTTAACGCAGATTCTGCCTCGATTGTGTTTTGAAAATATTTTAAAATGGCTGCGCTGTCTGTCAACACAATGGATGCGATGATGCTTGCTTCACTGTTTTGAGTGGCTGGAATGTTTCTGCTAGAGGTTCTGACGGGACCGCGTGCGTGCATGCGTGCGTGCATGTAGTGGGGGCAAGAGTGGGCTGGCAAATAAATCAAACCGTCTCCCACCCCCTCCCCCATTCCCCTTGCTCAAACCTTATGGTGATTCTAATTATGATCCGAACTCGATGCTGACCGGCCATCCATCCACAAATGGATTCTTATCCCTTCTGCAGTGGGCGGAGATGAGGGAAAATCTATTGATAAGACATCACTATTAAATCAACCAGAGACCACAGCCACACTCGTACACGTACCCATGGCACTGCCGCAGCAACTGGACCGTTTATATGGTTCGCCGAGCCCAGAGGGCCTTGTTCCTTGCACAGATATAATATCTGGCAGTAAAATGTACGCCTGTTGAAATGGAAGTATAAATTACTCCGTAACTCTAGACCTATATTAGACTGCAGGGTTACTGATATCAACACTGCAAGACTGAAAGTTACACGTTTTACTAGAAGCGTGTGAGTCCTTACGACATAATAATGTGTTGTACAGTACAGAAGTTTTGATGTTAAGATCTTTAAAATCAGGCAAAAACCCCAACAGTGAAATCGTACAGTCTGAACAAATGCAAACTTTTTACTGACTTTGCATGACTGCTGTACTAGTACATTGAAGCTTTAAGCGATAAAATAAAATACCATAGCCAGATCCCCTTCAATGTATTAATCTCACCACTGTTATTCTTGCTTTGCTGGTGCTAAAATATTCATGAATGAACACAGCTGAACACTTCACTTACATATGTTATGTGCGCTACTGGGGTTTAAGCCGGGAACCTTTAAGTTGCATGGCTGTATCATGGACCAGTGCGCCGCATGCTGCGCTATTTCATAAACTTTATAGCAGCAACGACGTGCCAATGGGTGGCACAGTGGGTGGTGTTGCTGCCTCACACCACCTCAAATGCTAGGTCATGGGTTTGAGTCTAGCTCGGTATATGTAAAGTGCACATGACGTGTCTGCGTGGGGTTCCTTTCAGTGCTCCGGGGATCTCCCAGAGTCCATAAACATGTGTTTTCGTGTAAGTTGGTTACACTGAATTGCCCCTTGTCCTAGCTGACGTAAACTTTGGATGTGAACTATTGGCCGGCATCCCATCCAGCATTTACCCTTGTAGCCTGGAGCTGCCAATACCAGGAATAGGCTCTGAACTGCTGACCTGGACAGGTGGGTAACAAAACTGACTGAATGATCCCTTGCTGTAAGGGGGGGGTGGCCCTTTGTCAAGTTCTCTCACGTTGCTACAGTGGGATCCATTTTGTTTTCTGCGACATCTGGGAATGAATCAGAAAAGGGCTCCACTTTCGGCCTTTAGTAACCTAGCATCACGCAGACTTTTAAATAAGAGCACAATTAAAAAGCAGGGCAGATCCTTTTAGGAAGAAGAGCTGGACCCTGAAAAGCCTCAGTCAAGTCACTGTTATTTAAAGAGAACGAGGTATGTGTAGGAACACTAAGTGCTAAAATCGTACAGGTAAGATGTTTACTTGCCGACAGTCAAAATTCCCGTTTAATTAATTTCAAATTTCGATTTCTCACCGATTCTCTCCAAAATGGAGTTTGTCTTCGACGTCTTCTGTGCCTTTGGTCTCTAGAAACCTACAGATGTATGAAAACCAAAACCGCCTGGAAGAAAACTGGATGGAATATAGAAGTCGAGAATCAGAGGAACCAATAGTTCAGCTACGTATGTAATCTGCAAAAGGTGAGGTGAGTACAAGCTTATATTTCAGCATTTTCACATCCAAAGTTTACATCAGCTAGGACAAGGGGAGTCCAGAGTTATGCTGGTGTCACCAGGGAATTCAGGAACACTGGGGCTTCACCTGAACTTATTTTTGCCAATACAGTGCCAGCCAACACGAACTTTGCAGACTCCCTTGAACACAGAGGTTTCCATTAGTCTGAAGCTGAGAGAAATAATACTTTCCCATTTGTGTGACTCACAAAGATAGGAGAGTACAACAGAAAGTGTATGGCTTTGCGTCCCTGCCGTGGGACTCTAGCAGGGGACTGAGCGTGACAGCTGGCCTGCGGCAGAGAGGAATACCGGTGCGCAATAACAAGGGCGGCTAATCTGGAGTTAAATCTATCCTCCGTGCATGATATCCTGTGAATCTTGGAGACTGACAGGTAGGGACCGACACATAAGTGAAGCAAAGGTTTACTTGAACAAAAATGAATTTCATTTGAAGCTTAAAGGCGGAATTTATGTGAAACAGATACAACAGACCAGCTATGGTCTTGGACCCATGTGTGCGTACGGTGTTTTAAACTCGAATGTGTCTCATCTGAACATTTTCAAAGCTCCCTGAATAAAATCAGCTTCCAGCAAAAGCCAAGCTTCATCGGGGTACAAATATAATCTGCAGGAAGTTTACCACCGATCTTTGAGAACAGGATAGCAATCACCTTCCTAAACTGTATTTTTGCAGTCTTAGCTTGCTGCAGCCCATTGGAATATATTTTTTAAAAATTCAATACCCAGTTTCACAGATCTTAAATGTAGTAATAATGGCAAAATTAAGATTTAGGTGCACTGGGTTCCACAGACAAATCCTTTGGGAAACCCACTAATCCTTAATGCTTATAAATAAAGATCAATGTTTTGCATCGAGAAGAAAAAACTACACTTGGCTAAAACGGAACCACGCAGCCAAATGCACTCAGCTCAGAGTGCAGTCAGGACTAAGATGAGACAACCATTAAGACGGTATTTCAGGAACACTGCTGGAGCCAAAAAATGCTCAAATCGTAGCACGAGACTCTTTCTTCGTGTCCCCAAAAATCGTATTTTAAACCAAAAACGATCACTTGAGCCACATTCGTCACACGAAGGAACTCGCTTCGTAAAACTTATTGATTTTTATCCATTGCTCTGTTCCATTTCAGAAGAAATACTGAACACAATTTGGTTGTGGCCAAAAAGTGCTCCTCCAGTAAAGCATTCGCTGAATGTTGTAATGCAGTGAATAAATGTGATTTAGTCCCCATTTGCAAAGAAAAAAACACATCTGAAGTTAAAAATGGGGCCCTTGACATGAAAATGGGGTGCCCCCCATTAAAAAAGTAAAACAGTGTCCTTGTGAGGAACATTCAGCACAGACTGGAGGACAAGCTCTGGATCAGTACAGAAACTGGAGAAGCATTGGATAAAAATGGAGGGATTGGTAGATGTATCCACGCCCTTCTCTAGGGGCATTCAGTTATCTGGAATTTGCACCATTTCGTGCCAACATGAAGCCTGCGCCTGCGAGTATTCAAACTTTTACATTCATAAGTGCACCAAATTTAGCATAAAACATCCCCGGCCGTACGAGCAGATCGAGCCGCCCGCTCAGATGGCAACTATTCCCAGCAGGTGAACACACAACCTGCTGTGAGTACAGGCGCAGGATGCTGAGAACAGATGCCATGTCAGTGTGTGTTCACATGAAACACCGTTCAGTACCGTGTTTTTGTGTCCGCGGCATTATTTTCGTTGATTTTTCTGCATTGTTTGTCTATTTGCTTTCAGTTATGTGCCCAGTAAAAGAAAAAGGATCTTGGAGAGTAGAGGCCAAAAATGAAAATCAAAAAGAAAGAGAACTGCTTATCACTAGCAGGCAGTGTTTGGTTAACAGGTCAAAATCATTGCCGTTCACATTAGAAAAGAGAACGTTGGCGGTCACCACTGACAAAGGAATGAGATAAATAAAGAAAAACTACATTTAAATTTGGATGCATCCTGGAATGACACAATGTGGTGATAACCATAGACTCATGCAATGTGCGGCACAACCTGACCGCCTACTCACTTCATTCACGTTACACACGCATTATACCGCTGTCCTCCAGTCACGCAGCTACCGATAAACTTTGTTCGCGGTTTGCTCTGCCGAGTCTCTATTTTTCACTTTGACATTTCATTTTCGTCTAATACATGCATATATATCGTATTCTTTAAACACTGCACAAATAAGATGATACAAATAGTTCTAAGCTACTGCTTCTGTGCAGCTGTGAGACTAAAACCAGCACTTCGCTGGCTGAATATCCATGACAAACCCACTTCACATCCACTTGGCAGTGTGCTTGCCAAGGAGGGCATTTTTTATGAAGCTCAGAAAAATGTTAATACTTGTATACATTTTCATTTCTGAGCGAACTCATGCTGGTCTGGGAACAGATAAGCATTTTTCTCATAAGAAATGATGGGAATAGCTTCTTTGCTATCTGGATTTCTGCCTTACAGATGGATTTTCAGGAAAAAATTAGTTTTGGATAAATGGGGATGAGCGTGCTGGAGAAGAAGAATAGCACAGAGACAATTGCTTCTTACATAAAAAGATTAGCGCAATTAAACATTCTCTTTCCTTTGTGTTTTGGAACGGAATATGGCACATTCGGCCATAACCCGAAGATGCTACATCAATCTTACTGTACGAGCGAAACAGTACAAATCACCCAGGGTGAAGATGAGCATCTCTCTGCATCTCTGTGTGTTATAAACTGACTTGTTATTTGCTCTCTGCTTCAGTCCAGAGCATAGCAACGATTTCACTGAACAGTCTGAAGAAACCTGAAACAAAGCGCTTCGGAGGGACCGCGTAAAACTATTCCATACGCCCCGATGTAGCAGGTTTGCTGAAACAAGGTGAACAGTGCAATGGCCGCAAGCGGGTACGCACGCTCCGCTCTGGAATAGCACAAAAACTGAATCACAGAGGAATATTGGAGGAAAAGCGAGTGCAAAGCAAAGCGATCGCCCACTGACAGCTCCGCACACCGGCCTCTGTAAGCTGTCACACTCCGTGTCGTGCTCAGGTACCCTGCTTTGTGCCGCTTCCTAATGGCTGCCATCTGCCACCGGTCACATGGCACGCTCTTTAAGGGAAGACATACTGCTGCCCTGCTACCGCTGTGCTCAAATTACGCCGCACAGCTATTCTTCCTCCACAACGGCTGTTACAGAACAATTGCTCAAACATAAACCACAGCAATGTTCTGCATGAGAGCCCTCTGCCAATACTTGCTGCAAGGAAAATTGCACCCCTTTTAAACAAGGAGCTAAATCTGCCCTCGCAGAAGGGACAGATGCTGCAAACAGCCTGGATTCTTGTTTACGAAATGGGGAATTTGTTTGCTTTTCCGTAAACATTTTCATGCGTTTGAGTCAGTTGCGAGACTTGTTTTTGGGTACTGCTGCTTGCGTTAATGGAGTTTCCGAATTGTTTAGTCCATTGCAGGAGGGGCTCCCTGCAGGACACGGTGACAATGCAAGCGGTCTTTAAATAATGACATCACGTGCATAAATCTTGTTCGTATCCAGGAGATTATAACAGACATTTTAGCAGAAAAGAAAAAAAAAATCTGATGTTTACAGGTCACTTTTCTTTTTAAACAGAACGACACACCGGCCTGGAAAATTTTGAGATGATTCTTAAGTAAAAGGCACGGTGAAGGATGCAGGACAGGACAGCATAGGAATTCATTCCCTACAGAAAGAGGGGACGCACAGCATAGGACACACAACAAAGTCCAGAATAAATAAGCAAATAATGAATGGACAAAAATAAACAATAATTCATAATAAATAAATAACCTTGAGAAGACAGTCAGAAATTAATCGGAGGCAAATGGCTGTCGGCAAGAAGGACCCCCCAGATGCGTTTCTTGTTGCGGTGCCTAAAACAGCCCATGGTGGCCACTCCATTTAGGAGATATGAGCCATTTTCCATGCTGAACTGCAGCTTCCTCCTCATTCCAACATCACAGACCTAAAGCCTTCTAAGAAAGCTCCTTCAACATGTGCAGCCCCATCCATCAGATGTGGTCACCAGTGTGCTGGCTCCGGTGCACAGATTCAACCAATTTGTCAAGAACATGTATACAACATCAGCAATATCTCCTGCATATTTTCCTGCATAGCTTCATGCATACAGGAGTGTGAGGAAGGCGAAAAAGGAGAACACAAAATGGAAGGAGAAGCCAAGAGGGAGAGGGAAGAACCTGATAGCCACATTATTGTAGCGTTAGAACCCGATGCAGTCCAGCCGCTGTGCTTAACTGCGCAGAAAACAAATGATGCTTAACGGATTATCCGAGTCACAACGGGCGACCGCTTATACGTCGGGCACAGAGGCCTGTTGGAATTCGGACAAACGCGGCCCACGACGGTCTCTTTTAAAAGACGAGGGAGCTTTGTCGGTGGCTGAGGTACCGCATCTATTAAATCCTGCCTTGTTAATTCTTTAATTTCCAAATGGAAAATTGTAAATAAGCCCCCTGCCTCCACTAACACAAACCTTACAACCCAAGATGACAGCACAGTTTCCAAGCCTGGTACTGGCGGAACTTGCGTTCCTCTGTTTTCAAGCTGACATTAAAAACACTTTCCGCACTTTTTAATGTATGGTAGCTTTACTTGTCGGTGAGCATTAAAACAAATTAAACTCGGTGTACAGAGTGAAACTGCCAAGTGGCCCGCAATACGCGCGTTGTGGGGCTGGGCTGTGAGAGGGACACATAACTGTAAGTTGCTATGACTAAAATCGGGACAAATAAGATGCAGTTTTGTAAATAAAAACTGGACTGTTGGAGTGTGAGTATAGCTAACCCACCTGTTGTGCAGTTGACTCTAGTGTCACACCTCCAACGGCTGCCTTCATTTAATCACTACCATCCCCAACCCCAGCAGACCCAGCACCTTCCCGGTTCTCTTCAGGCTCTCTGGTCCCACGGTGGCCGCTGCCTTTTGCGCTCCATTGACTATACAGTGCTTTCTACTGCAATTTCTCTTTTTCTAGTACATTTCATACTAAAGAGGTAACCACATAATGTTAAAGCCACTTAATAATGCCCTATTCTTCACTACTTACTTACTTTGCTATATTTCTACCCACTTTTAAATATTGTGTGGAATATCTTACCTGTCTGTAAAAAGCAGTAATGCACAGCACCTTGCAAAAGTATTCAGACCCTTGACAATAGTTCAAGGCTATTAAATGCTAATGCAAACTGCATATTTCAGTTTTTTTATTCTTTAAAAAATACTTTGTAATACAAATACTTTTTGGTGTTGACACTGAGAATTAAAATATCATGGTAAGAAATATTAAAGCATCATTCTGTTGTCCACTAAAATATCTGAATACTTTTGCAACAATTTTGCAGTATTAGATGGTGTGGCATTTTACAGATTTTCCATTCATGTCTGAACCAAAGAGATTATTAGAAAGTGTTTCCTTAATGTGCATTCGTTGCAGAAAGCTAACCGAAGCCTCCTGTTCCTATTTTCTGTTGCCTGGTGGAGAATATGAATGCATTCCTCACCCTCTACTGCATGCTTTCTATTTGCCTTGAGACGTTCGTTCCAAATGTACAATAGGTTGAAGCGGATATCCAGCTGTGAAACGACGCCGCCCAATTCGCACGTTCTCAAAAGACACTTTTAAGGAGCAGATGGCACAACATTTGGCTAATATGAGTAATGTGAAAGAACTGAAATGACAGCAATTATACTACCTAAAGTTTTATGATTTCTCCTTCTGGAACCTTTCTCATGTAAAAGCAGATACTGAGAACGTCCACTTGGACACAAGTAGCTTAAAGAATGGGCCGAGAAAGATGCACCAGATTAAAGTGCGGTTTTCGGTCTGTTACACGCCTGCATTTGCATACCCAGACGCTTGTCCGGATGCTGCAAAGAGGATCAGATCTTTTCCTTTCAGACCATGAAATTGTTGCTTGTGTTACAAATACACAGCTTCGGATCGAACCGTCTCCGATGACTTAGACGTCTGCAATGTACACCATGAACACTCAGTGAGCACGGGGAGGAGGGTCACTCTGGCTGTGGCTCGGTTTCCCTGGAAATCTAGGAAACCACCCGGAAACCACCACACTGCTGGCACCCCTCAGAGGGGGCCGTGATGGATTTTGCTCTGGTGGCTGTAGCAGTCATTGCATCATCCGGATGGGAACGTACGGCGGAGACGACTCGGGACGGCGGACCAGAGGATGCACGGAAACCGCTTCCCTGCTTCTGTGAAAGCTGGGCCAGTTGACTCCAAGCTGACTCTAACATTACATGAGACCACAGCTTTCTTGATCTGTCAAACTGCAATGTAAAACATGGTAAAACCTGCTTCCCATTAGCTGTTGCTGAGGCGATCGTGAGGTTTCCGCAACATCCCCATATTGTGCTAAATAAGCGTGCCCTAGGGCAGCAGGTAACACAGAGGTTAGACCTGATGCCTTTGGACTTGAAGAACCCAAGTTCAAATCCCACCTCCTGCTACAGTACCATAAAATCACGTATGACTACACGGATAACTGATCATCTATGTCCTTTCTTTCACTGTAAGTGGATGGTTAGTGATGTAATATCCATCCAAACAGGAGGAGGGATTCTGAGAATAACCACAACACCGCAGGGCCTTGAAATGTATTCAGCTAATATGGGGAGGCCAGCAGGTAGATAACCTTATCTCTAATGGAATCGGGCAATAAGGCCTATCGAGAAGCCACAGATATCTAACTGAATCGAAGAGTGCTTCACACAACGCATTTCCTGGCGGCTTTTTTTTTTAACCAAATTCCCTTTCATTCCTATTAGCATGAAAGCATTACACTTTTGACACCAAAACTAAGGGCTTGAGACCACATCTCTACTATATCTGTGTCACAACGGTGTGTTTTGATGTTTAACTGCATATAGTTCATCACAGACGTGCATATATTTCTTCTGCACGTTGGAAAGTCTCTGCAGCACAACTTCAGCCTCAAATCACAATGTGCCTGCCTGAGCAAAGTATTATATCACCCCCCCCCACACACGACATCAACCTAAAATAATACACAAAATAATACTGCCAGGACAAATCTGTAATAGCTGTCACGCACACTTGTTTTTCACACAACTAAGCAAAGCAGACCCACTAACAGCTGTTCTGTATTTAAGAATATTTTTTATCTGATTCCCATGCACGAAATCCTCCTCGCTACCCATCCAAATACACGACCAGTCGAACTGACATTGACATAGTCAATCTGTGGTGTGTCTGGTTAGTTCTAACTGTCCCTAGGAAATTAACAGATGAGAGTATTAATATTAGTATTATAATATTACCGATATTACACGGCAGATTCAGGTGGGTCTCCGGCATCATTTCAGGCCTCATATCCCAAATAAAGCTCCAATATAAAGTGCAGAATTGTCAACCACAACTACGAATTGAGTTGGTTAAAAGGTCCAACATAACACTGGAAGATCATCTGTGATTTATTATTGTTTTATAAACAATTATAATGGGTTACCCAATTTTAGACAGGAATGCTAAAAACAGAAATTGGTGTCAAACAAAGCACAAGGGTTAAGTTACTATGTAAATCATTTAGCCCTGATTTCAGCAAATCCTGCACAGGCGAGCGAGGGAGGTACGAATATGTTTTTAAGGAAACAAAAAACCTGGCTGAGCGTGGCGGAATTTAACACAGTCGCTGTGATAGATGGGTCCATACAAATGAGGATAGATAGGAGGGTGCTGCCAAAGGGCACCTCTGTCTGTGTTCGGCAATATTAATGCAGCCACCATGACACCCGGAGCCGACAGGGCCTCCATGTGTGGCCTCCAGCCTCTCTGAAGGCTGTCTGAGGGGAGCAGAAAACACCTCCAGGCAATCCCCTGCTTCATGCGATCTGCCACTGTCTCCAGCGCCCGTGACATCACCCATTGCCACGTCGGGGGGCTCTTTCAGAGGAGGAAACAAAAGGTCAACTGCAGTCTTATTCAGCCGACGGTGGAACTGCAGAGCACGGAGAGACGTTTGCCGCCGGGATGCTGCTTGTCCCACCAGACAGAGGAAAGGGAGGATGCGGACTGGAGGAGAACGGGCCGACTGAACCCGGACGATTACATCTGCTGGCAAGGCTTTCCCGTATTGGTCTACTTTCTTTCTTTTCCGCCTTGTCAGAGAGATGTAACTTCTTGCGTGGTAGAAGAACAAAAAACCAAACGTTAGGGCCTTCCATCCTTATTTCTGTCAAAATTCAATAAATAAGAACTTACAGTGAATCTCGAATTAGGGCCAGAAATGTTCCAACATGTTACACACAAAATTGGAGAGGAGAGGATAAAAAGCAAATTCATGTTTTTGAAATTAATGCTTGCCCTTTTTTTCAGAAGTCCTGAAAATCTGACATGGACTGACCTACAGCCAGCGTAGATACTGTGACAATTCCAACCTCAGATGGGGAATGCAAACAAAATACGTACACAAAAGCGCCAAACACAACTGGTTTCAAAGAACACGATCGCTATGTTCAACAGGAAACCATGAGCTCTCGCAGGCGGACCTTCCTCAAGGGTTCAACCACAGCGCCGCTGCCACGGGAGCTGACTGTACCGTGCTCTGCTCGCCCTTTTAAAGGCCCACCAGTTGTGAGCTTATTTTTACAAACAAGCTTTCCAAAAGTTGTGTCCTTTCTACAAATGCCAGTGTTTTCAGTCTGCTTCAAAGTCTCATTGGCAGCGAATAAATCATTTCACATTTCAAAAGGAATGCACCTGCAATAAATATTATAAATGTAGCCTGCAGTGCTTCACAATAAAATCTGTGCACACATCTCTTTCAGATGAATAATTGAGACAGAGACTGATAAAGTCAGTCGAGTAACAACTGTATACAAAGCAAAATAGTAAAAGAGCCAATTTTCAGGAAGTCGGGCTGCCCTCTTATATGTAAATGCAAGAAATAAATGGTTAGTTTAGCATCATGCACTAAGCAGAAGGAGCAGAATTCTAAAATATCCCACAAAGCAGCAAAATAAATCCTACACAATGTTCAGAGGAACAGCAGGACCTTTACTGGAGATTCACAGGTCAAAAATATGAGCCAATGAGTGATCTTAAGGGGAAGCTGGAAGTTGGCACACCTGGCCGTTCACAGTGCCCATGCAGTACACGCAGATATGGATGCCATTTGTGCGAATTTTGCATGTGGATGCAGGTGCTCTAGTTTCATCCAAAGACAGTCCAAAGACATGTGTTTCAGGTGACCTGGTGACTCCAAATTGCCTATAGTGTGTAAATGTGTGAAATGTGCTCTGGTGTCCCACCCAGCCTGTCCAGCTTAATGTTCTGTTCTTCTGTGATGGACTTCAGACCACTGCAACCCTGGAGGACACCAAATGACTTATAATATTACCGCTCTTCTGAAACTGATCTTCTCAGCCATACCCACAAGGGCTTCTTCTGTTGTAAACCTACCACTACTCACTACAAAAATCACATTACCCACAAAATGTCAAGCATGCTGCCAGAAGTGCGTTGGTCGGGGCTGCTTTTCTGCCTACAATCGTGGATGACTTGCCATTGCTGAGCAGACCTTGCAGTCTCACTTATACCAGTGAGCATCTCCAGGTTGACCTGTAGGTCCTTTGAAACCTCTACATCACTGCACAGTGAATCGTGCTGATCAGATTTATAATCGGAAAGCATGACAGGGATCTCCAGCGTTGTCCTGGATTAGTGCAGGAGCTACCATGTGAACCGTGTTGATTCAGCTGTTGCACCTTGAGGTTCACTTACTTCTGTTCAGGGATCAGTTTTGCATCTAATACTAAAGTAGTAAAGTATAACATTTGCAGAAGAACATACCAATATATATGTTTCTTTCTTCAATATCTCCATTGCCTGTAATCAAATAAAATCCATGCTTTCTGGTTAAATATGACAATATATATATGAGTTATATAACTAAATAAGTGTTATACACAGTGTGTCTGTAATACTACCCGGTGTATATTTGTATGAATTAGGCAATGCATACAAAGTCATTAAATACTGTTTTTATGCTGAATATAATAACAGTGTCACGTTGCATGTGGAATTACACACCAGGTTTACACAAACTGTTTTGGTTAAGCTGCAGATCAACATTGCTTTGGTTAAGGGTGCATAATAACATGAATTACTATGTAGATGTATGATAATTATGGACACTGCCATGTCAAGTCTAATATACAGTTAAAGCGGGGAAAATCCCATTCATTGCAAAATAAGTAGTGCCGTTGTAAAGGCCGTGCAGACAGGGAGCCTTTTTCTGAGCATTTATGCTGAGATGGAAACTCTTAACCGCATTACATGACAGCATGTCATATACACACGACTTCCTAAAAATTACAGGCACATCTGAGGAAAATGTTCCTACACAATCAATGAACCCTGAAATCAGATCTTGAGAGACTCCCTTGTGAGAGGGGTTTTTAAATATCGCTCTTAAAAAATAAATAGGCACGGAGGCGACTCTGTGTGAAGTTTGCTTGTTCTCCCCGTCTCTGTGTGGGTTTCCTCCAGGTGCTCTGATTTCCTCCATTTCGTATTAACTGGTCACTATAAAAAGCTTGTGTGTGGCCACCCTGCGATGGACAGGCATCTCACACGGTGTAGTTTCATAACTTTCATAACTTCATACCTGAGATGGGCTCCGAACTGTAGAATCCTGATCAGGATAAAGTGGTTAAGAATAACAGATGGATTTATAAAACTGCAATATTTGTTTACCATTATCCAATACCTTTGTCTAAAGCAGCTTACAATTTCATATTTGAATATTAATTTTTACTACACTACTTGTGGGCAAGGGAATTACAGCAGTGAATTCAAACTCTAACCACTACTTTACTTGCTACCCTTCTTACCAAGATAAAATAAAATCTGTGGCAAAAGTAAATGATATATTTGAAAGTGTGGTTATGTGGGAAAACAAAAGAAAGCGCTCACTTGCTGACTTTGTAAATACATGACTCTAGAAAGGAAAATGAGGGAAATGCTAAAAAAGTAAAGTCCTCACAGTTTAACCAAAGAGCATTACTTTGACTTGCTGGTACAAAGCGGCACCGGAGTGCTGGATTCATCGGCATTTTTGTTTGTCCGTATTCATGCCTAATAACAGCAATCGCTAAACGTACAGATCATATGAGGATGCGCTTCTGTGAGAGGAATGTTAAGGTTTTGTTTCTTCTTTAATCTTCAGAACATAATTTTACGGTAATGTAATCCAGAAACAAATGTACACGGCATTAATATATTGCAAATGCAGCTTTTTCTAACTGAAAAGCATTTTAATGTTTTATTTTCCGAGACCGGGTAACTCGTGAGATATTCACTTCTAATAAATCATGAGATCATCTTCCTCTGAATATACAGTATCCATGAGACCTTTGTACTGTTAGGGGCCCTCAGCACTACCTTCGCTCCAACCAGGGGTTCGTGACACATATCTGTGAAGAATTTGCTCTTTGAGTCACTTGATTTCGGAATGTGATTTTGGTGATGCTAAATGGGCTGTGCCTCGCAAATTTATTAGGTGAAAACATCGAGTTCACAAACATCTTGAGGGCGCAAACATGGAATCTGGAGTGGGAGTTCAGTATCATGAGTTGCTGAATAAAGGGAAGACGAGTGTCAAAGTAACCCGCTGCGTCGCATCTTTGTGTGACACAAAAACTGGCATTTAAATAGACAGGTTTATTCAAAAAATGAAATGTGAAGGTAAGGGACTGATTAGTGTGGTGACAACGCAAATGCATTCAGAGAAAGCATAAGTAGTGGAAAGCGATAAGAAACCAGCGTGGGCACATTCAGGGGTGCACATCTGTATACAGTACAGTTTATTACAATATTTTTTGTTGATTTTTGATCTATTTCGATTTGGTATTAGTTTTATTAGTGCTTTTTAAGCTTAAGGGTCAAAATTTGTTCCATTCAAACAAATGTACTGTATATAATAGGTACTGACTTTGAAGAGCTGTTTTAATCACACACACACACACACACACACACACACACACACACACACACACACACACACACACACACAATGTATTGGAGTGGTTAAGTGGTTGAGACATGAATCAAGTTAAGTTCTTCCATGGAAAATCAATAAAAATATATAGACAGCAATAAAAACAAAAACTCTACACAGCTCACTTAAAGCTCAGTGAACAATTGGCCAGAGTGGAAGAGGCTGGTTAAAAGGGCACACTTGGACATTTAAATAAAGACTGATTTTACTCCTCTGTCCATGTGCTGTGATTGACCCATGGGGGAAGGGGGCTCTGTTGCCTGAGGGCACTTTTACCCAGTCATCTCTAAGCAGGAATGTGCAAGCTGTTTATTGGCAGAGATGTTTCTTCTAAAATCACATTTAATACCCAGGGTCGACCCTCTATCAGTGGGCTTTGGTAACCTGTGCACAGTCAACTAGCGTTGACAATATTTCATTTGATCATATTCATAAAACCTATATACTGCATGACAGCTGCAAAAAACCTCTATTTAAATGACTTTAAATGTTCCTGTTAGATTCACTGTAAATCAGCACAGGTTTTATTGCTTGTAAATCCTGTTGCAAGGCTACTTTAGAACTGCATTCGTATCTTGGCTTCTTATTTTATTTTTACTTCCTTGCAACAGCATGTAGACAAGAAAAAAATGGTGAAGAAAGTACAAGAGTAGCAATAAAGGCCCCATTATTTAAGACAAATCGTAGATGCTGTAAGAAAACCTGGCGTTGCATCCAAGGTACTTTGTGGGGTCACAGGATGGCTAAAAATCTGCAAAAGCAGCTGAATGTTGTTTTAATCTTATACTCGAGGCTTTGGTTACGCATCAAGGTGTAAAACTCATTATTCATATTCTGAAGTGCAACACAAATTATCACAAGATTTATAATTTTACAAAAAACACAAATTTAATGTACTTCTGTATTGCTACCTTGCCATTATTTAGTCTATTTAGTCTATAGCTATCATTATTTAGCCTGTAACTGTTAACAGTGACCTTTAAGTGTGACTGGTAGCTGGGGGGTGGGGAAGTGGAATTTGTGTTTTGAGTCACAGTGAGGGCATTTCTCTGCCCTCTGCTTGTGCCCTGTGGTTTCTATGAGGCTGATGGACTTTTGGAGACCGAGCTGAAGGGTGACGGAGGCCGTCGTCAGCCTGAATCACCGGCCCACAGGAATGCCCACCTCGCAGCAAGTGGGCTGACAAGACTCATGCGCTCTCTCTCCAGGGCCGCATCTTCGCGTCAGCCAGATCTTCAGTGTGACCACATGCTGTTCCTGGATCTGGAGCAGCATAAACACAGAGGTGCTGACGGTTTTGTTCTGATTCAAACCCGTTTGATTCTAATACAGCTCTGATCGACATGTGCACCTCTTGGTGCGAACAAGGTAACAGAAACTGAATTTGTAGCTTAAATCAACTGCTGAAATTGTACTGTAACTGGCATACTGTACATCATCTAAAGCTTTTGCCAGTGGTAAAAACAGGGATTTTGGGTTTGGGCTTTTTTTCCCCCAAATCGGATTTTTTTTTTTTGTTTTAACATTTTGATGAAAATACTAACTCCACAAAAAAACGGGACTATATTTGTGCAGCCTCAGCCTCTAAATTATACAAAAACTAAATGTTTTTTTGTTGGTGGCCAAATAGCCATATCCAAATGCTAAGGCTTAAAGGAGCTGAATCGGACACATAACTTTTATTTTGTAGCTCAAGCCTAAACTTTTACCCATTGCACGTTACACTTTACTTATGTATATGGCTGGGTATCTCATTGCAGTGACTCCACTGAAGCCCTTTATCAAGAAAACATTGGCAAGGATCTGCTGTGGGAATTGACAACCTCACTCGCTTTCAGTAACCATTTGACACAGTGGTCTGGAGCCTGACCCAGAATCATGGGGTGCTAAGCTAGCAGGGGGTGCCCATCCATCTCAGGGTAGCAACACACACACACACACACACACACACACACACACACACACACACACAACTATAGACGATCCAGCGTGACCAATAAACCCGAAACACGCATCTTTGGTACAGTGGGAGGAAACCAGAGCACCCGGAGAAGCAAAGATGGGAGAACATGCAAGCATAGACTAACCCGAATTTGAACCCGAGTCCAAACAGGCAAGGTGCTGTGAGGTAGTGGCCATGCTGCACCCATAACCTTCGGCCTACAGTTCTCGACATGACACTGTCGGCTGCATTTAATCTGCTTGGATAAGACCTTTAAGCACGACTCGCCTATAAAGAAATAAATTGGAAATGATCAATTGTCGCATTTGTTCCCGAGTCATGACCGCCCCCACCGCCTCTCACAGCTTTGTGCTATATTTCATTCACAGCCGGTACAAAGAGTAGCCTACCTGACATTTCTTGGCATGAGTCACCAGTCCATCTGTAGTGTGCAGTAATTCATCACTGATGGGGTAAAGCGGGGAGAAAAGGGCTTGTTCCTTCCTACTTACAGCGTTATACATCAAGTGTGAGTCAGTGAACCCCCAGCCCTGCTTCCCCACGGGCCTCCCAGCCACGCGCAGAGGAGGCTCCCGACTAAAAGGGCCTAATTACAGACAAGGAGAGACGCGTAACAATGAATCAGTCGGCAGGCCTGCCTACGATGCCCGAGAGGTTAGCCGTCAGCCGGCGGGCCCCTTCAGAGAACAGCGGCGCGCTCCCGCTCCCGCTCCCGCGTTGCCTTGGTTTCCGGCATGTGCGTCACCGGGGCGGGTGACTCCCCGCACGGAGCGCCGTCACAGTCGGCTTCAGAGGAGACCGCTTTCATAGACGCCCCCCGTGCTGTCATGCGGTACCTTACAGCTGGAACGTTACGATGCTTTATTGCGCGTGGCCACGGAACGGAACTGGCTGCGTTGAGCTCAACCGTCTTGTTTTTTGTTGCCACTTTTCAAAAAATTCCCTGTACTTCCAGCAGAACGGATTGTGGAGCTAATGTGGGGGCGGGGGGCAAAGTCCCTGTAAAGGCTTCATCAAAGCACAAAGTGGGCCGGTATTGACGCTAAGTAGGTACGTCATTAGCACAGTTGCTAAAAATAGGAGTGCGCATCAGCTGGGAGCCGACAAGCTGCCCGTCTGAGCCGAGCGGTTGGGCACGTGCGGACGCAGCAAACACATTACGTCACCGAAAACAGAGCATTATGTCATGGTGAAAAGAGCCATGGGAACAGCAGCCTGGAAGGGGCGTCGACAGCAGCACAACCAGACAGTCGACTCAGGTAAAGCAATGCGGCCTCTGAGCCAACGCCAATGTCACCTTTGTTCCTTTTTCTGTCACAGCATCAAGTTAAATAGCACGGATGCGCGCTGTGAACGAAATCCAGGCCGGCGCACCTTAATTTTTCCGGTGTTCTGTTCCGTGGACCTGCTCGCAGCTTGGTGCGTTACCCGCCATAAACCCGAGGAGAGAAAGAACAGAGCCCAAGGTGGTAGAAATGGCGGTATACGGACGTTTATTACCCTCATTAACATGGGACTGTCTCTCCGGCCGACTTCAATGTCATTATTAAAATATTATTAAAAAGCATCCAGTTATCTAACCTGGTGATCTCTTTCTCTCTTATCTAGCTGTCGAGTGCAGAATCTCAAGTGAACTTTCCATTTCCCACCCTTCTCACTTGAGATTCTGTGTTTAAGGTTCAGTTTCGGAGGCCCAGTCTATACAGAAAAACAACAAGGAAGCGACAGCAAGGAAAAATAAAACGACGACTAAAATTTCATTTCATTTCCTTGTAAACACCTCGATTGAGGAACATTACACTATTAGTTGACAGTTTAATGGTTCGACCATTTTTAAAGCTGGAACGACAATAAACTGTAAATGAAAATAAAACTAAATAAAATTAAACTGCAGCACAATAACGGCCGAGTACACCGGTCAATGATTCAGTAACAGTTATAGCTCCTCCTTCCACATATTTGAACTTACAATTATTGGTCACAAAAAATGTAATCATTAAGCATTTAAGCTTAAATACAATTTCATTTAAAAGTGTTACTGCATACTCGAGAGCGACAGATCATTGGTTCTGGAAAATATTGGTCTGCTGGATAAAATGCCTGGAATTTCACACGCAGCTACTACACAGCAACCTTGAGCTCCCACCAACAAGCAAAACGTCATGACCACCCGCTACGTCGGAATATTCTACTTCATAGCAACAATCCATCAGGATGCCGTTGCCTGACAATGAGACGCTGGCAGCGCACACCACAACAACTCTGTTTGGCCTCCCTGTCAGTCTCAGCACAGTGACACTTGTGTGAAGACTTGTGTCATAAGTCCAGTCGAATGCATTGCGTGGTGAAGGATCTTCACAGGCTTAATAAAGTCGCCCGTCAATCCTGCTACTCCTTCAAGGTCGATGCATCAGCCAAACACCTTTAAAATATTCAAACCACTCACACGGGCATGCAAACGCCATCCAATTTTTGGCAAAAAAAAAAAAACAAGAGCGTTCAAAAAGCCCCTTGGACAATTTGCAAAGCATGTTATTCCGCAGTCACACGAAAATAATTGCCGGGTGAATGTGTCTGTCTGCATGACAGCAACAGCGACTAAAAGGTTTAGGACCAAATAATAGTGGATTCACTCCAGCTGTTAATGAGAGATGAGCACGTCTGCATTAATACCGCGTTACATAATCTGTGCCGCGTCCAAACCTGAATTGTGCAAAATTGTGTAAAACTGGCCACACTCGCAGTGGAGTTTAGCACCAAAGCTTCCCCGTCCTGCGCGAGAGGACCAGCGATGCCGCAGCTTTGGATTCCTTTCGGGAAAACTTAAAAAATTCACCCACCTTTCACCAGCCTTTGAACACGGCGCCCCTATTAAAGCCCCAAGTATTTCCACCGGTAAAGAAACGTTAAGATTCTCGCAAGCCCCAGCTCCCGGGACTTTGCCGAATAAACGTTAATCAAAGGCATTTCCTGGGAAAAGGAGTCTGGTCGATGCCGACAGCGAGAGAACAGCTGCCTCATTAGGCCGACCGCACTCGTGAGCAAAGAAATGGGAAAGAAGTGGCTATGTGACAATGAAGCACTCTCTGAATATGGAAACCCGTCTGCTGTGTCGGTTTTGGGCTCCGCGTGCCACTTGCCGTTCAAGCACTTCTTTAGCAATCCAGCTGCCGGCACAGCGACACGAGGCTTCCGCACCTCAGCTCTTAATTTAAACGCGAGCATCGCAGGCGCACGCTCCCACCACGGAGGACCGTGGCTGACCCTGGGACCCGTGGCTCGTACTCTGCGCTTGTTTTAAGGAGTTGCCGACGCCGTGACCGTAATGTTGTTGTGTTTCTCTTCATCGCACGACTCCCAGCCCTGGTGATATTATAATGGGATTAAGAAATGCTGCAGGAAAGACGCAGAAAGGTCCCCGCGGTGTCAAAGCCACATGTGAAAACATCACGGCCCCTTTCGTAAAGTCCCTCCTTTGAAGGTTCCCAGGGATGACAGCTTGCATTGCTTGTGCTTTATGTTTAGTTCAGACTGACGCACGCCTGACTAAACAAATGTCATTACGAATAATCATAAATGTTGACACTTACGAGTCAACGCCACTCACACTGTACAAAAAAAGTTTTAATTTTTTTATAAACGTTAAACATTTAATAATTATTAAGACTAAATGGCTACTCTTCTTCATACTCCACCAATTATTCTTCTCTACAGTGTACTGAGGGATGGCCTTAGAGGGGAGGGGACCCTGGCCTTGAGTCATTTTTGGGCTCCTACCTGCATCATAATATGATAAACTACAGCTGAAAAACCAATGCCCTGCAATATATAACTAAACAATATGTATATATTTACATATATTTACATATAGATATACATATAACTTCAGCATAAGAACAGCTGGTCCATGGGCAGAAAGAGTCTGCAATGTCAAAGCTCGAAATGACTGTAACAACGGCAGCGTAACGCAATAATAGCAAGCGATCCCTCAGCAGATTATTTGGTGTCAAACCTTAAAAGCAAACAAAAGTACTGCACACCAACCCTCCATTTCAGGACAGATAGAGACGGAGGAGAGGGAGCGAGCATAGCATGTGTGTATGTACTAAAGATGGCAAAAAAACATGCAAAATGCTGTGAGCTAAGAAAAGAAGTTATATTCTATAAATGTGTTAAAAAGTGGTAACCGGTGGACAACCGTAACAGGTTCACTAAAAAAGTTACTGTGAAACAAAGTGAACATGGGCAAATGTTTTACTGGTTTTAGCTACTTTCCACATTACAGCGTAAGCCAGCACATTTGTGTGAAACTTATTATCTTACAGGCAATAACTATTATACTGAAATAGGTTGTATTTCTTTACGGGATAGCAAACAGCAGCCGATCTACACAGCTTAACAGGGCACGGCAGACCATAACCACGGCACAGCACAGTTAAACAATAATAAACCATTTGTCTTACCAGGTAGTAGCAGTCCAGTGCTGAAGTACTTGATCTGCTGCTCATTCTTGACCAAATGAACATGGCTGAACGGTCAAGTTAGAACCCGGAGATGTCGGGGGGAATTGCATCGCAGCCCCAACGCTGTACGTGACCAGTGAGCTTTATGTCTCCATTTAAATTGGAAACCTTTAGGTTATAAAGTGATTATGCGACATGTTGTGCCATTTAATACATTTTAAAATAGCAACTATGCTGATGGGCTGCATGGTGGCAGAGTGGGTAGCGCTGCTGCTCCACAGCACTTGGGCTGTTCTGGGTGTTAATGCAGTCTGTGTGAAGTTACTATGTTGTCCCTTTGCCTATATGGGGTCTCCTCCAGGTGCTCTGGTTTCCTCCCACAGTCCAAAGCCATGTGTTTCAGTTGAACTAGTGACTCTAAATTGCCCAGTGTGTTTGAGGCACTCCCTATGAGGCTACCCTATCCCTATGATGGTCTGGCATTCTGTGCAGGCTGTACCTCTCCTGGATTAGTGCTTAGAGATTCCAGAAGAGTCTTCTGAAAGTGAGCAATGTTGCTGTGTTTAGTAGCTAAATAAAATGACTGATGTGTAACTACTGTGTATTACAGCTGAATATATAAATATTTGACATTTCCATGACAGTACCATGCCATTGCAGTCACAGTTTTAGACTGATAAGTACCGACCTCTAGTGTACATGGGAAGAATCCGAGCTCCCGGCAACTGCAGCATCAGCCCGTGCCGGACCTGTTAGCACGTTATCCATGACAAAGAGGAGAATGACTGCGGTGAATGTCATCCGTGTGTCACAGCGCAAATATTCACACACCATTAGAGGCAGCACAGTCTACAACAGAGCTTCAGGGCCAAGCAGAAGGACGGGGGACAACAGACAGCGATGCTCGACATGCTCAGGAGGCATCTTCTCAAATAGGTCACGTGGGTCACGTTCAGCCCGAATTCAACTCCAGGTTTAAGACATCCCTCAGGAAACGTGGTTATCGATCCCCTTTGACAAGGTCATTGTTACTGATTTATGTAGGTTCTCAGCTACTTCCTCCCCGATCCTACCAAGCCCCTACCTTGCCGCGTTCCTCAAGTTAAACTACAAATGTTAAGCATACGATTATTTGTGTACTCATGCCAGGTGCAAACATCTCCATCATAATCAATCATTATTTGCCTGACACTTTTTTCCAAGGCAAATTTCAAGGTTAAACAGTCAAATTTACACTGATTTACCAATTTATGCAACAGGGTATGTGTGTATACTTATTGTACTAATTCAGGGTAGGTACCTTGACCAGCAGCAGACCTGAGGTTTGGCAAACATTTCAGACTGCAAAACACTTTGCTACTTGTAGTCATGGAAATGTCATTTGCAACATGGACCTTAGCAAGATCATTTGAATTTTAAAATGAAAGGAGCTGGGGATTGATACATGGACTTGCAAATTTTGCCAGCATACAACAGAGCCTGAAAGGTAGTGCAACAGAGGGTTAAAAAATAAGGAAAGCTTGTATACAGGAAAGTGTGCAGAAATCTTGTCTGGTCCTCCACTGCATAAGGCAGGTACCATTTCACATGTTAGTCACCGCATCTGACATTAATGGAGTGGAAACGTCCTCCTAAGCACATGAACATCAAAATGACAATGGACTCATTTTCATCAGAATGCAGAATGCGAAACTTTGCCACCAATACAGCTAAATGGCACATACGACTGGCTGGCAACAGAACTCATTATTTCCCCATCACGTTCAAATAACTTTGAAACGACCTTTGGCGAAAAAGGAGTCCTGAAGGAAAGCAGCTTTTGCACTGCTGTTTCACTAGGTGGCAGTATCGCTCCGCAAAAAAAACCCGACCCCTCGACAGACATTTCCAAATGTTTTTTTTAAATTATTTGATGAATTAATGAAATACATTGCAAAGTGAAAAACTGGAATGTGCTAGTGATCAAAAAATACATGTGAGTACATAAATATGAAGAAAAAAAACATAAATAAAGTAGTGCAACATCATGGAGAGCTAAAAAGCACCATAACACCTTGTGTAGGATCAGGAAACCAAATATATGGTCAGCAGTACAAAAGGAGCTAAACATCAAGTCGGACTGATGTCTGGGGTCGAGTCAGAGAGAAACCGATGTGAGTAAGTCACACTGAACCAATACTTTGACTTTCTGCTTTAAATTTAAATTGCTTTAAATTACACTCTCACTCACATTCCACATCGATGGTCAACTTACGACTTGAACTCAGAAAGAGTGCTGAACATAGATGAGCTCCTGCCAAGAGTGTGAGACTTTGCTCTCAGTGAAACCACAGGATACGGGCACAGCAGCCTCTCAATCTGCCCGCACGGTTGAACCGATGACAAAACGGAAGTGACACCATTAGAGTGGGGACGGCCACTGAGGCGAGGGGCGGTGTGTAGCGTGACTCGATCTTTCCCTGTGGCTATTTCATTACCACGGACACGGCTTCAGCAACTGACATTTCGATCTGGCGGAATCAGGCAGCGCTGGATGTCACAAAGCAAACAGGCCGTACTGCTCTACGTCTGGCCTTCATCGTACTTCCAAAAACGCATGCGACCGCTGCACAAGAATGAATTGAAATATGCAAAAATGTACGCAAAAAGACAGCACATACATACCGAGGCTTTCCGCATCTTTGCATCTTTTCGGCTCGACTACAGCTGGCTTCGAAGCGGGCATCTGTGGCGATAACAAGAAAGGCCTAAATTAGTTCAATTATGGAAATCATTTGTTCAGTCTCAACACACGCAGTGCATCCTCGCCCCAGGCTTTGGATGAGGGAGATTTAATAAACAGGGTAACTTTGTTAAGATTTGAGTAATTAAACATGTACGATGCAGCGTGCTGACAACATTTACTACAGTTAACAGTTTTGCGTTGCATTAATAATGGCAGCCCACAAAAAAAAAAAAAAAGACGAAACAATAACGTTGGTGCAACGTTTGATTTTAAGCTCTCGTTCAAATGCCCTTATTTGACAGTGATGCGCTCCGTTTTCGACTCCCACAGTGTTTTACGTAAATGTATGGAAGTTATTTTAAAAAACAGCTTTTGCATGTGGGCTTGAGGCAAAACGGTTTATGAAAATATTAGGGGCAGACCAAAAGCTCACTAAGATTATTTTGCAGCATAAGGAAAAAGGCTTCAAATTATCCCAATTTAAATGATGACCGAATCTCAGCACTCTTGTAATTATTAATGGCGAAACCAAAATAGTGTTTTATTCCAATTAATGCACACAATAATTTACCTCCTTTGCCACTAGAGGGGACTGGAGACCCTAATAAATAATAATAATAATAATAATAATAAGAAGAAGAAGACAGTGAAGATACCTCAGTCTTACCTTATGTATGTGGGCCACAGCCCAGACTTGGTAAATGGCTGCTAAAACAAAAGCCACTTCTGGCCTTTATGCTATTTTTGTTTTAAACATGGGCCAGCTGGTGTAACTGTGTGAATGAGGATCTCATGAGTAGACTAACAAGAAAGGGAGATATCTTCCTCAGAACATAAGTCTTTATATGAACTGCTTTGATGCTGTGTTTTCTTGGTTTTAGATTCACAACCTTGGGGTTGCATGTTGTTGTTTTGCAGAGTAAAGGAAGTACGGTAACATCTGCTGTGAAGTCAGGGTCATTTTCAGCACCGACTGTCAGCGGTGCAGCATTCACAGCTGAAGGAGAGCACAGCGCCGATGGCTGACGTGGGGGGCGTCACGTGAACACGAATCCCTATAACAAGCAGGATCACATCTGGTGGGGAATCACATGGAACGCCGCTCTGATTAGCGGAGTCCACATTCCAGATTCGGCTCCATGCCTGAAAAGATGCTGGAATCAGTAAGGCAGCCTGGTGTGGCGATCTGGATCAGTACCATGTGAGTCTGTGGGAACCAACAAATAAAGAGAAAGCAAGTCAGAGTGTCAAATTACATTATAATTGATATCACAGGTAAATGGACTTTAAAACCTTGTTTTGGATTATCATTTTAATCAACAAACCTTTCAAACAAGCCAAATATCTGCATAAAACATGCCTGAAACTGAAAGAACAATTATTATTAATATTGTTATTAATAATATTATTATTAATAATAATAATAATAATAATAATAATAATAATAATAATGATGATGCAACTATGATTGGTTCCCTAAAATATTTAATTAATTTTTGCAAAGCTCCCTTTACAACAGTTTACCTCCCAGCAGAAACAACACTATAAACAGCACAGCAATACGAGCAACAAGTAACACACACGTATGTAGTAGCAGGTTTTTATAAGTCATGGTCATGCTTGTACAATTGTACACAATCGTAAAAATATATTTTGTAAGTTGTTTTTACAGTGGCGGTATTACTGATTCCCTCTGCATGGTGGTTGCAAGTGGTTGCTGAAGAAGTGCATCCCAGGCACACCAGCACCCAATTGAAATGGAGGGGGCAAGAATAAATATATTAGCTGTTTAAAATATGATTACCTCACGTAATGACATTTTGCTAGATACGGTATCTCGTTTTATGAATGGAAAATCTCTTTTGCTTTGTAATTTTGTATTACTTGACCCCAACTACCATGACATCATAACCTGTCACGTCCCGAAATCTATACGTAAAAACGGGTTCCTTGATATATGTAAGTAGAAGGTGGCATTTTGTGTATTTTGTCAATTAAAACCAGCCACTAAGCTTGAAATGGCCATCCCCTGTTTTATTTAGTACATTCAGAGGAAATTTTAGCACCCAGACTCAATTCACAATGTTGGTAGATGAGCAGAGCAAATCACATTGGTGCAATTTATATATAAGGAAACAAGTGAGCATTGTGTGTCTTGCTGTGGCACTGTATGGACAAAAAGGCAGCAGGCTAGGTTGTGTTCCATGCCGACCCTGGCCCGGCTCGGGCCCCCATTTGCCCTGGGGATACTCGGGCTTGGCAGCAGAGCTACCCTGTAGCACTGTGCTTCACTGTCTTTACCGCTCCTGCAGGCACAAACCAATGTGCTCGCAACTATTTTTCTGTGCAAATGGATGGGTTTTTTCTCTTCCCATTTTCAAATTGCATATTTGGCAAGCCAAGGAATAACAACAAGTGACAAGCTGGTGTCACTGGCAAGCGCGAGTTCCAGGAAAGAGTGTCCCAGAGACTGCCAGCAGAAGTCAGCCAGACAAACAATCACCATCTTCCTGTCTGCTTATGGCAAAAATATTTCTCCACGTTCAAGTTAGCTAAGAAAGGAAAAAATTCAACGGAAATCGATGTGCGGATGGCTCCACAGAGATAGCGATCCTCCTCAACTGGACCTCAGCATTCCTTTTCATTACCACATGCTTCCATATTTGCCCCCTCCCTGATTCTGTGAGGTCAGCTGGCGCAGACCAGCTGGTGCTGCGTCGGGAATACCGCTTATTTCACGTATGCTGAAAATGCATGGGTCCGGTGGACAGCCCACCAGTGACCTAACCACTCTTTCATTTTCAGTAGCAGGTTTAATTCCGCCAGTCGCACTCGAAATGAAGTCAGTCTGCGCTGTTTGTTCGTACCCAACCAGAATTTTTTTATAGCTGCTCCGTTAAATTAACATATCAAACGGATGACATCATTTCACAAATATTGACATTTTTCGCACATTTAAGTTGCTCATACATGACGGCTAAAAACTGTTTCTTATATAACTCCTTAAATTATAAATTGAACTATAGCATTTTTTTTTTTTTTTTTTTTTTAAATCGCTGAGGTAAGACTGGTGAAAACTAGTAAAAACTCTGAGTCTACCTCCTCTGACCGACAAATAAATAACGCATGAGTTAGACATTTTGAAATCCATGCATTTCTAGGAAACTTTTAGTGATAACTCTATGACAGGTCCCACTGATTTGTACAATATAATGTTCAGTCTAAGCAGAAATAAAAATAATTCACTGTGCTATCTGTATGTGGGCCTGAAATGTATGCCTGTGTACGACGTTATCTGATATACACGTGGAGCATTACAGACTAATCTTAATGTGGAAAATCTATTCCATAAGTCTCTACTGGTTCTGGAGGGCTTCATTGTTTATGCAGGTCCTCCAGCTCCCTTTTAACAGGTAACCAGTGTACTGAGAGAGAGAGAGAAAAATATCTCAACTGTAGAAGTAAGTAGTCAAATTACGTTAGGCAAACGCTTAAGCACTGAGGTACACAGAAAGCCTCTGCACACTGGACATCTCCAGGATTCGACCTAACTTCTCAAGCTGTTTCAAGGTGTGTGAAACTGACCTCTTGCGATAGGAACAAAAAAAGTTTTGTTAGTGCTACCTTTGTACTGTTTTGTGCTGCAAAAAAAAAAAAAAAAAACAGAATCTGTGCTGTTTTTGCTTTTACGTTATATATGTAATTATTTTTTCTCGGCTGTGACATCACTCAGCCCCCCTACGATGGAATAGACACCAGAAATTGGGTTTTTTTAGTGTTGGATTTGTGTTGCTTTGTGCTGCAAAAAATGCATTTCTATCGCTTTTAATGACCGTACCGATGGCACGTGGCATCACTGAAACCCCCGTCAACCCCCCTTTATCCTTTCCCGGTTAACTATACAACTAATATGTCTAATGGTTGTAGGGCATCTCAGACCATGGCAGTAGGAAGTAACTCTGGGCTTCTGCCCTGCGGCAAAAAAGCTAAGAGCCTGTACGCCATCTCAGTTAATCCGCATCCAGCCACTTTTAACAGTAAAAGCATAATGCCGCAACTTGGATATAGCACATTGTATTTTCCACCCTTGATTTCCTTTCATTTAATGCGCTGTGTATTCATACTGTTCTCCTGCCATCTCCCCACAGCATTTATAATTTAGATCATCACCCTCAAGTTAGGACCAGTAAAAGTATCTTCTGAGAAAATGGTCTAATACCGATAATATCACCAAAGAGACCCATTGGAATCTCTTATGCTCCTTTCATCCATCCATTCATTTTTAATCTGCTTATCCAGCTAAGGGTCTATTCCTTTCAATTTACTAAATAACATTCAAACCCACAGAACTTTCTTATATGCATAACAACCCCATAAACGTATTCCTACCAGACATAAAATAACTAAAATATTACATAAAAAGTATGTCACCCTTTCCTCAGTGCCTCCTGTCCTTTGTGTCTCCTCTACTTCTACTACTATCGCATAATGCACCATGTACATTGTCTGCATGAACAATAAGGTGATTTTTAAAATAATAAATTATCTGTAGACTGCAACCATTTGGTCCTCTCTTTAAAAAAATCCATATTTCACTGTAGGATTTTAAATGTAATTTTTCATAAAGAACTACACTGATAACTGACTAGGATTAATGAAGCCAACCAAAATACACAGAATTCAATGTGAGAACCACTGGCTTCCATGAAGAAAGAAGATGCACAAAAGTTCACAAAACACTTCTTGAAGCATTAGAGCCGTGAGCTTGCTGAGCATTCAGCAGTAAGCATTAGAATGTTAAGGTGGAATGATTTCAAGGCTTTGAAAAACTCCTAAAAATCTTGGACTGTTTACTCAGCACACAATGAAGTGCAGCTGTGAGAAATCTACCCCCAATATTCCCAGCTGTTCATACAGGTATTTTGCCATGTTATTACTCACAATATCTACCACTCTAGTTCCCAGTCTTGGTTCTGGAAGACTCTGAATACATTCAGGTGTCACATAAGTCAAGCATTTACTCGTCTGACCGATCATTTCAGTGAAACATTTCTTTGAGGTTGAAGGACTGAGTGCTGCTTTGCCGTGAGATTCTCTATAATAAAGGGGACACAGCCTCCAGCTGTACAGCTTACATTTTTTCATTGTTATACATAGAAAGTCAGAGGAAATTGCTGCATAAGGAGCAAACATTTAGCAGGCCATGAGGGAAATGGTCAACACGTCATAGCAACCATCTGGAGCCCAGGTATGCTCAGGCACTCTGTGAATTCTGTGGAAGATACCACTTGGAGCCGTGCCTAGTGTCAGGTTTCCGTACCCGTGCCGGACACTCTGCTTAGACGGCTGCCTGGAATGTCTGGGAAATAAAACAGCCTCTTTCATCCTGCCTTGATCATGCATTTTGTGGTCTTCCTTAGTGTATAGCAGAGTCTTTTACAGTTGGTAGTGCTGTAGTATGAGTGTGTGAAGCGGGCTGGTACTCGGCTTTACACGGTACCAGCACTTCCACATTTTGCTCTTTGGAGAAATCAACATTTTTTCTTGTGTCCTGGCACTTCTCATAAGGGTACTGTTTTCTACCCCCAGGCAACAACACTGTTTTGCTGAGCTGTTTTCCCAGCAAATGTCTGATGTAGTACATGGAGATTATTTATAACAGCCCTTGTAGCTATATTTCATTACCCAAGGTGCACTAAGTCGTGTTGCAAGACGGCTTGGGCGCTGCTCTCCTATTGCTTATTTGAAACGCGTGTCCACTTTATTAAAGAAATACATACTGCGAACATCAGCAATATCTCCTTTTACCTTTTATTCCCGGCAGAAATTCCAAAGGTAATATTTAATCATTTGCTGATACCAACCGATATGCACACCAATGTGCTAATAAGCCGAGTACCTGCGCTTTATTTTTGCCACTTCAGGAACTGTATACTGTCTGCCTAAAGTGGGGATCACGGAGAAACAAAAGGGTCTAGGCAGTGACACCGGTGAAAGGGAAATGAAGAGTAAACCTCAGTGGTGCGTATGTATACACCAGCATTATTTAGTCAGGAAGCAGACACAAAGGAAAATTAGGCATTTGTGCCCTGCATCCTGCACAGCTGCCAGTCTGCAAACAGGAAAGTCTTGAGCAGGGGTTTCCTATAGTAAAATGCACATAACAGTAGGTATCTGTGGTGTGCAATCTGCTGTACCATGGGTTTAGGCTACCATGGGAATGTGGAACATTCAGGAAGGAGTGGCAAAACAGACCTTAATGGCATGAATGTGACAGGATGGCTGGACCCCTCTGAACTAGCAATCTGTTCACTGCAGATGTTCTAGACAGCCTGGGATACACTTTCTAACCAAGGGAGATGCCACCACTGAGGAGCAGCATGGGGAAAAACCCTGTGACAGCCCCACAAACTCCCACGTACCCCTCCTTGCTCCCAAAGTGGTCTGTGCACGCTTGGCATGCCGGAGGCGGTGACAGCTGCAGCCAAGGGGGTTGCCGCCCTCTAGGCACTCTCAGGGCTGGGCAGACAGGTGGGCCACATTCGTCTGGGTCTGGAAACGCTTTTGTTGTGCTTGGGGTGTCCCTCTCCCCTCTCAAGGGGCTGGCGTTCCGCTCTATCTCACATAGTAACTTGCAGCAGCCAAACAATCCACTTGCAGGTAATTCCTGAAGATGAATAACAGGACAGGGTAAAGCACTGTTGTGACGCTCAGTCCACAGACTAAATGATTTGTCCGATGGGGAACCTCCGTTCTCAAATCAAAGAATTTTCGCAAGTGCTCAGTGCTCAAATAACAGGAGTTTATTTTTTTTAAACATTTAATTTCCAGGACAGCACAAAAGACCTCAATTTACATTCTGGCCATGGTGATAAAACCGCACTGAGATTACCCTTCTTTCATTTAGTTTCAAGAAAAAAAATTCCAATTCAATCCCGTTTCACATTAAGAGCTTTAAAAGAAAGGTGTAAGAGGTTTAGTATGTTAAAGCCCTTTAGAAAGCTCTTCTTATGTCCATGGATGTTACCACCTGAGAGCATCATTGCCTCCCAAGAACACAGAGCTTGGATTCTGACACAATCAACCATTTCTAATCCTGCTTAATTTAGGCTTGTAAAACCACAAGAGCTTATCATTGTTGTGACCCATCCACCCTAAGTGAGTTAAGGAACAGATCCCCTCCTGTACAGCCCTGCCACATTATATCTAGAACCCAAATTTTAACTGTGGCTGTCAATTGGCACTCCTTTGTCCCCAGTATTAGACTTTGCAGCTATAAGACCTTAACTTACTCTTTTTTTATCAATTTTTAATGCAGCTTGTGAAACCCCTCCCGAGAGAGTCTGGAGGTATTAGCCTGCCTCTCCTCCAGTGGGGATCTCTGTGCAGAAGCCCTGTCAGCTTCCATTACCTAATTGAACTGAGATGCAGCTGCCCATCTATCTCTGCACGTGCCAGGCTCCTGGTTCGGGGCAGGGCCTCACGTTCCCTCTGCGGTTCACCGAATGCCTGCAGAGAAGGTGTCACCTGCACTGACCTGTCCAGCTTCTCCCGCGATCTTTCCAGAAGACTTCCCCGATTTTACTCCTGGAATAAAGAATAATAGGATTCTCATTTATGTAACTGGCCCAGAGCATACTGCAGTTATGTGCTCTGGTAACTCAATGCATGTTCACATGCAGGTAGCCTGTACTTCATACTTAGGCTAGTTATTTAACGCACTCTTTTTTTAATTTTTTATTGCTAATAAAATGAAAGTAAATGAAACGTTACAATGGCAGTGAAATTAGCTGAGAAACAGGGAAGCGAGTAAGAGAAAAATGGATTGCTGTGATCGTCTCACCGTGCATATCAGTGTTTTTTAAGCCTCTTTTCAGCCAAATTCTCCTTAAAATCAAAGTTATTTGATTATTATTAACAGAGATAATGAAAATTAGCATTACTATTATTATTACCATAATCACCAGAAACTGCTGTAAATCAAAACAAGAAGAAACAATGGAAAGTTCATCCGACTCTATCCAAAGCCTTTTTTACATCAAGCGGTAAGACTAGTGATTATTTTTTTGTTTTATTGACTGATATACAGTGTATAAGACAGAATAGGAGCTGTACATTATTTTTATACTAACACCCTTGAATGAAACCAGACCGATCTTGATATATACATGTTAAGACTACTTCTGACCTGTTTGCTGTAGCATTATTTATTATTCTAAAGGTGACTATCAATAAAAGGGTTACGATAACTGAAGCCTAATATGTATCTGGGTTGAATAGCACTGAGTCTTAGTCATGTGCACTAGAACATCGATGAGAGTTTTATGTCGTTCAAGATTCTGTAAAATGAAGCCGATGTTGTCCAAAAGTGGTTGTAAAACTCAATAGGAAAAGCATCATGTCGTGGGGCCTTGTTATTATGCATTTCATGAACTGCTTCGTTTAATTCTGTTAATGCAAGTGGGGCATCTACAGTTTCTGTCTGTTCCTTATTCTGGAAATCTCAGCCTGTCCATGTTTAGTTTATTTGGGCTGCAATTTTCTGCACAAAAATTATTCTAAAATGTTAAGAAATGTGTTATTATAATTCTGTGGGGCCTTCACATTATTTCCCATTTGATTTTGAACTTTTTGTTTTTTTATTGACCAGAAAGATATTTCCCACATTTGTCAAAACACTCAAAAGTGGGTTGATTTTAGTCTTTAAATTAAAAATTGTTTCCTTACAAACAATATTTTCAGTTTGGAATTTGGTTTTTCTTACTTTTTTGGATTGTGCCCATCTTGTTTGGGATTTTCCAAAGTGTTCGCTATGAGGTTTGACACTTACAGGTGCTTGAAAATTGGGTATATTATTGTTTAGAATACGCTACACACAATAGAGTTACTAGTTCAGAAAGACTTATAAGACCGATTATATGATTGTCCTGAAAATGGCATACAATCCACAGGAAGGTTGAGTGATGTTAAAAATGTCAGTGAATAGAAAATCTATGTCCGTGTCACATTTTTCCCAGCCTGTGACTGCCTCATCTTCAAAGAGCTCAAATCTGCAAACAACCAAAGGCATGTGGGATGACGGGATGGATCGAGGGTTTGCCTTATGTTGTTTGCTGGAGCCCTCCTGTGCCCCCTGCTGCCTCTCCTGCATTTGCTGTCTCACCAGCGTTCACGCCGCTCAGCATGACCGGCCAGGCGAGATTCACGCGCCTCACAGGACAAACACCCAGCAGGCTGGCTCGTGGCAGAGGATGCTCAGGAGTGAGGAATGCACTATGACATGGCCCTGGTATTTTTCAGGGGCCACACTAAGGAACGTGCCTGCTGTTCACACACTTTCTTTGGTACACGAAGAGAGTGGAATTGCTGTGCAAACAGATAAAGGGATTGTTTGTGACATTTGGGAACCTCCGAGGAAACTTTGGGCAGCACGAAGCCTTTTTAACATTCATGAGGTAAATCTGTCATGATGGAATGCCAAATTGCTATAAAGCAGGAGTCCGTAAAGCACGTTAGAAGACATTCGAAGGGACCGTCGATTTATCAAAAGTTAAACTCGGAATGTGTCCCCTCCTAGGTCACCCTCTTTCACCTTTTTGCCACTGTCATGCAGTAAAAACAAAGGTTACATAAACGTATTTTAGTTCACAGTAATGTCAATACGCAGTTATGTAAAATGCTTGATACCATAAAGTATTTAACTTCTTATTAACTTGCTTCTAAATAATTGAATGTAATGCAATTTGAATTTGAATTCTTTTAGGATTCAGGCCAAACGATCATACTTTTAAACAGTACAGATACAGATTCATAAGGTAATGAGGATTTGCCATATTTTACCTCGACTACGGTTGTGCGTTTTTAACAGGTGCTAGCAGTTAGCTCCTTTTTAGCCTTTGTTGAACACTGTCCCAGCAAGACGGTGGGGGATCGAATGTGCCAGAATTTGTCTCCTCATCTGAGGACAAGCTGTTGCTGGCAGGTATTAGAGGAGCCCGGTTCTGGAGCTATGAATATTTTGGGACAGAGGCCAAGATGATTATATAAAGTAAAGGCCCTGAATCAGCAGAAACAATGGAGCACCTTCAGACTAAGTGGGTGTTTGTTCCCACTGCTTTACTCACTCAATTCATTGAATAATGCAGCATCAACTTGTCTCTACAGCAGTTTTATACCTCCAGAATTCCATAGAAACGTTTTTATGAGTAAAACCGGCATACTAAACTGTTTTAGTGAAAGGGGGGATTTTGATATAGACTTTGCTTCCTCAGTGCTTCCCAAGTACCTTCACAAAACCTTGAAAAAAGATATTTAATTTCTGAAAAGGTTAAATCCATTGGTAACTGAACTGCAGATACACTGCGGTGGACTAGCGTCCGTTCCTGAATGTACCATGACTAGCTTTGTGGCCTTTGCTTCCAGGATACGCTCTGGATCCATGCTATCCTGACTTGTACAAGGAAAACGTAGACTAAACCGATAGCTTCAATAGTCTAGTTTCTATTTTGAAAGGACCCTTTGTTCCTACATGAAGTGTTGAAAAAAAGGCTTTTTGTTTTGCAAAAGAGGTTTGAGTCACTGTAACCATAAGGATATCGCTGTGGTTATGAGGTGGAGAGCATTTTTACATGAGCAGAGATAGATAGATAGATAGATAGATAGATAAATAAATGTGGCAAAAATGATGTGGTCAAAGGCAAAAATTATGACAATTTTAGTCCCCTGCAGAGGACTACAGCATTTCAGAGACGGTATGAATTACACTCCCATTATCTACAGTTGCAGACAGGGAACTGATTTTGAGGAGAACAGACTGACACGAAGGCAGAACCTAAAGGCGTTTGACCATGAGTGGAGTGGAAAGCAAGTAGCGAGCAATTCATTTCTATCCCATAAATCACAAGTTAGAAGCCCGAGCGCAATGTCACAAAGTTTCTCTCTTCCAGTTTATAGATTATGCTTTTCATACAAGTACTTGTAGCTTGCAAGAACATCCTCCAAGATGCTCTGTACTTCTGCTATTATAAACTGGCTACTCTTAGCGATCTGCAAAGGATTGTACGTGGGCCTTGATGTCTTTGCAGAGACCGCCACACAGTGACTGCTCACACCCAACTTGTCACTAAAGGCCAAAGCTCTGTGTTTGTAAGTTACTACAGACAAACATCTGAACATATCTGCTTGCTTGTCCACACGAGGACTGCGGTTTTTCTCACCACGGTAGATGGACTGAAGGTAAAAGGTACCTGCCTATCCAAATAAGAGTATAGACAAACTAGAAGTTACTTAAAAGAGAGCAAGCTGGACTGACTTAAAACTACACTGTGCTACTTGACCTTTGTCATGTAATATTTCATACTTCAGTAAATACTGACATGGCATATTATGACTTTTGATAGTGTTTGGACTGTACAGCCCGCAAACGGAGGGATGAGCGCAGGATTCTTGTGAAAAATAAATGTGCAGATTTGTATGCTCATGCATGCCACCACTCATTATTTATAGAAACAGGAATAAATAAAACAGTGCAAAGGAATACAGCAGATTTCAGAAATCTGTCTCACCAACCTCTTTAATCCATCACTTTGCACAATTGTATTGTATTCTGCTCTTGACCGAAGGCCACGTCTGGTTGCCACCGGGGTTAAGAGGTCAACGGCACTGCAAGCACTGATAAGAACATCGTTTCTAGTTTGTCGCTGCAAAATTATTTTAACACGAGGGATTATATAAAGGACACAAAAAACGACATTCTTGTTTTTGTTTCCAAACCATCGACGTAACCTTTGCTTAGTTTAAGCTGTTTCAGACCAAAACAGGAAATTACAATGAATGTGGAAAGAGAACTTAGCCCATGTTACTAACATTAAGTTCCACGTCTTTTTTTTTTTCTTTCTTCAGTAAATACCTTCCAAGGTTTGAGCTCAACAAGTACATTGGCAGGGCTGTTTTTCTTGTCTGTTGGACTCTATATATAAAACATGAAACATCAGTGTTATAAATACACTGGCTTGATACGCTTATCTTCTGTCTTTGCCAGATAAAGTCTCGCACTGAGATTCCCTCGACACATGTGCCTAGACTGTGGCCAAGGGCTCACGGCTGGTCTGCGTTTTCTCTTTCGCAACACAAGAGCGCCGGAATGGCCAGGAGAGGCGTGGCACAGCACTCGAGTACGATTCACTCGTCACTCATGCAGACATAGGGCTCTACTCAAAGAAGTCGTCTCATTTTTCATATACACATATAAAAGTCCCGTCTCACCCAGTTTGTCCTGTCGACGGTGCCTTCCCTCAAACTCGGGTCTTCTACCAGAGGCCTGGGAGACTGAGGGCACTCCGCAACTGTGCTCTTCTGGACCGGGACCGCCGTTGTCCTTCCATCGGAGCCCCTCTTTCAGCTCGGGGGTCACGGCCTCTCGTGTTCTTCACACACCGCTTTGACCACCTTGATTTTCACCTTCCACATTCTCTCCAGTTCCTCTCTCAATCCCTGGTATTCCTCCAGCTTCTCATGTTCCTTCTTCCTGATATTTTTATCGTTCGGAATCGCCACATCGATCACCGCTGCCGTTTTGTCCTCCGATTTTCTACATCTGTGTGTGTCTGTGTTACTTCTCTTACTGCATATCCACACTTCGCTTCAGCTTCCATTTTGCGTCTTCATACGTGTTCTTAGTAGTTAAAAAAAAGTATTAACAGTTGCTTGTATATCGTTGTTCGCGTAACAGTTCAGCAAGAAAAAACCCAACGCACAGCAGCTGTTTTATTAGCTTGTTGTGCTAATGAGACCGATGACGATGTCTTCGGATTTTTACAAAACTGCCCAGGTCATAGCGTGGATTTATATAAAACCGTAAAAATCTGTATCTGTAATTTAAGCATGAGTAAGACATATAATCGGTGCAATAACCTGCCATCTTTGCCTCAGACACGTCAAAAATAATGAACCGTGCTGTCATGGCGGCCATACCGGCAGCGTGAAGGTTTGGGAGAAAACCTGTGAGGTACGGCAGGACCAGAAATATATATATATTTCTATTTCTATATATATATATATATATATATATATATATATAAAACCTTACGAAGACTTTTACACAAATACCGCTTCGTGTGGATTTATGGACCCTGTGACACGCGTCCAACTTTACCCCCTCTTGTTAAGACTTACGATGGCGGCTCACGGACGCTGGAACGGGACAAATGTAGTGGACGCGCAACGCACGTCTTGGGCGCGGCCAACTTTAAATCATTGCTATGAAAATCTCCGAGAGGATAATAATGCTGAAATCGCTTTTTTTCTCTCCAAAGATAGTGGCTGTTAGAGAGCAATAAAAACGTTCCAAGAGTTAACCGACCGAAATGAGCAGTTCTTCAAACTTAATGGACAACCTTATTTATCTCGTCTCTTTCATAGGATTAAGACCCAGTTAATATATTATCTGGAGGGAGGGCAGTTTATAATACAATTTTAATTGCGAAGCTCATTTTATTTTGTGCCAGAGGACAGATTTGTGATTTTTTGCACTGCGAAAAACGTCCAACGTTTACGTTCACATTTATAATACGCATTGCACGCTTTTATTTCCGGGACGAATGAGAAAATGTGAGGAACGATTAAACAAATGTTTCTTGAAATAAAGACAACAAAACAATGGGGGGGTGAAATATTTCCAGCTACATTTACATATTATATTTCATGTAAAATGAACGAGAGGTTCCCGGTTTCCGTCGGGTCCACCGCGGCGCATCTGCGAGGTTCTCGCTCGCCTGTGTCCTCGTCGCCGACCTTGCTGAAAAACACGGCTGACGATGTCAAACGTGCTTGAAGGCAGAGAAAAGTCACAGAAAATGTTTTATTCAACCATGAAAGTCACTTCTCCCTCTCTGGCCCTCGAACCCGTGGTGTGGTGCAGAGAACCTGGGCTCTACAGGACAGCGCAGTATTTACACTTGGGCAGAAACTCTGCATGACGTCCCCACCTCAAAGCTGGGGTCCCGCGAATAGAGTATTAAACACAATATTTCGTGCTAAAATAAAATACTCTTTAGACTGGGAAAATATTACTTTGAACAAAATGAGACAAAGGTACCTGATATTGTATGGGATTATTAAACGGGGATGACAGTACCACTCTAAATGGGCCTTTTATTGGGGGAGTGTGTTGTTTTGATTTTTTTAATGCATTATATTTAGGTGCCTCCATTTTTCTTTGTTCCTTTATACCAGTTTTATACATCCTCCAGGAGGCCTGTTATGCAGCACTATTTATTGATCTTTTCTATAGCCCATTATTTAAAGAAGTTGCAAGTGCATGGGGTTGTATTACGCAATAAAGCATTTTAAAAGCAAAAAAGAGAATTACATCTAATTTGAAGGCTTAAAATAGCAACTGCAGAATTAACAGGAAATGCATACAATATAAGCGACAAGTGGTATGGAGGAATTAGTGCAGAGGAGATGGTGTGAAACATGGGGTGATGCCTGGAAAAGGGCGGTAAATGCTCAGTCTCTCACACGACTACTTCGGTTTTGGGCCACATCCATCCTATATTCTCATTTGGATTTTTTGCTGGTCCTGCTTTTTTACATTGTGACAACTTGTTTGTGGGACAAGAGGACAGGGACTCGTGAATTCTATTTTAGTGTCGCTTTGTTCTCAAGTTTCTAGACTGGGGTCAGTTTTGGGGGAAAGAGGGTCTGGACAGGTGTGGACAGTGGGGCTTGAATAGGGGCACTATGGGAACTGCGTGTTTGCTATTGTTAACTAGGTGTATAGGTTCCGGTTGGCATGGCGTCTAGCGGGGGTATACAGGTGCGTGTATATTTATAGTGTATTTGCTGTTGTCTTGTTTCCAGCTACATTTACATTATTAATTTGGCAGACATTTCCCTTCAGGCATACAACTCAACAGTTTACCACATGTAAGGGTTTTAGACAAAGATGTGCAACTATACTAAACTATCGCCAAGAAAGACACCCAAGCCATACAGAAACTAGTGAAAAACAGTAAAACTTGTCGTTCAAAACAACGAGAGATGCCTATTACACAAAAACATCAATACAAAAGAGCACTAAAACACACAAATGCTAAGTTAAAACAACTGTGAAATGACAAAACTTAAATAATCTTAGTTATTCATTCTGACATTTAAACATAACTATTTATAACCGCAATCCCTGATATTCATTAAAGTAGTATCTGTCCACGGTTGAGGCTGTAAGTCTTACAGCAATAATATTTTAATTTCTCATGTAGCAGAACAGGGGAAAAAAATTGCCAGGTTGCTAACATGAGGACAAAGCCTTAGCCGCTTGGTGTGCTTTCTAACAGCAATAAGGACACCCACGAGTTGAACATTTTGTTAGGGTGGTAAAAATCTGACCGGGGGGGCATACTGGGTTTGCTGGAACGTTCCCTGCCCCCCCCCCCCCAAATCTGAACACAAATCAAGGCAATTTCCATCAAATTCCCATCAAAGCGATGCTCGCCGTTGTCATGGAAACACGACACGGCGGCTCCCAGCGTCGTGTCGCGTCGTTGTCGTGGAAACGCGATACAACAGCCCCCCCCCCCCACCTCCCTCCCTCCTGTGTGTCAGAGCGCGCGGCGGGGCGGTCCTCCCATCCCCATCCCCTCCGTCCTAAAACGCCGTTATTTTGCGCATGTACAGGCAGACGGAGCGCTGCGCTCGGGCACTCCAAGATGGCGATGCCGCGGCTGGCTCGGCTCCTGGTGCTCTTCTACACACACAGTGAGTCCGCGAGGGAACACCCCCGCTCCTTTCCGCGCTCTCGAGCCGAGGGCCTCCGTGGCTCGGCCGGTCCATTTCACGGGCAGCTTCGTGGCTCCGGGTTCGGGGCGGGAGGGCGTCGCTCCCAGCCGCACTAAGCTAGCTAGCGCGAGCAGGGGATGCTCGGACTCGGCGAACGGCGGGCACTCGCCGGGGAGCCACGGTTTTGTCCGCGTCGCGTCTTGGGGCGAGAGCTGCCGCTAGCGGTGGGCTTTCGAGAGAAAACTGCAGTTCTCCGAACTCAAGCACCGCACTTGGGATCCGTGTTAAAGTTGGTCTGCAGCGGCAAGCGCAGAAGCGTTTCGCTTCTCCAGACTGTTGGAGCGAGGAAGTGGCTCGCTGGCGTTTTGCGTGGCGTGCTGTTTCACGGCCACTTCTTTGTCTGTGAGACGGACCGCGGCGAAAGTTTGTGCTCCTGCGGGCGGCGTCGTGCTCTCCTCGCACAGCTCAGCGCATCGGCGGAACCGGCATGGGACGGGACCGAGCGGCGGACGTGGACAAATAACGGTTTTTGCGGACGGACCCTATTCGCTCCTCCTCGCATGGTACTCCTGTTCCGGCGTGAGGCGGACCGCTCCCTCGCTTGGTTGTGCCTACTGAGTCCTCTTGTCTTGGTTGGTTGGTTGGTTGGTTAGTTAGTTTGTGAGTTAGTCAGTCAGGAAATTAGTTAACGCGACCGAACGACTGCTCCCGACGCGAGCGTTTTTTGCGTCAAACTAAATCCGACAAAACACGCTGACTTTGCGCTGTTAATTTCTAAGAATTTTTTAAAAACGTAAAAACCGACATTCTTCCGTGTCGAATTTAGTTATTACACGCATCCCATAAAATCGGTTACATGCAGCACATTTCAGAAGTAAACGACTGTGGGGAAAAAGAAAAGAGTTCAACTGGATGCATTAATCCGCTTCAGTTGTTGAGAATAATTCTTGAGGTGCCCGCAAAAGTTGTTCTACAAGAGCTCGCAAGGGACTGAGAAAGTGCTGGAATTTTTTTGTATCTCTGCTCCACTTCAATGGCTGAGCGCAAGAGCCACAAACGCACGAACGGGGTCCGCAGGACGAGACGCATCGAGGCGCAAACAGGCTGGCTTTGCCTCGCAGAGCAGCACAAAGACACCTTTGTCGTGTTTCTGCCATTTAATGTACTAAAACGAAAGTCTTACGAGGGATGCCAGACCCTTTAGAATGAAACCTCCCGATTATTGACACTGCCACCAATAACCGATACTGGATTTGCCACTATATTTCTGGAACTTTCTGCTTTATTAACTAAAAGTATTTTGCAGTTGCAGGCACTTAAGTATTAAGTTTAGCTAGCTTAAGTTCAAATATAAAGTTAATTTGAAAAATGCATTTTGGTATTGGCAATAATTGTATAGAATTTGGACATGGATTTGTTATGAATTATGATACAGGAAAATCACAAAAGTTTTGCTATTCGTGGTATTTACGCTGACTTGTACATCACCTCAGTAAAACACATCAAGTAAATTGCAGCTGTTTGATTTCTGATATTTTCCGTTCGTATCCATCCATCCATCCACCCACCCATCCAGCCATCCTCAAGTATCTGTACAGAGATTTACATTCATAATGTATGCCTTCACCATAAGTACCTTGATACTACAAAGATACTACATTGTGGTGCTATTTTTAGGCTTACAGTTAATTTTGTGTCTTGCTGCCATGTGAGGAATTGTCTATCTGCTCATTCTAGTTTGCTTCTTACATTAAACAACGTGCGAAGCCATATGGATCGCAGCAGAAGCACCGATGTGCCTTACACGAACGACTGCCGTGAGACAAAATGCTATTCCTGTTATTTTTGTCTGGTTTTCGTCACAGTTCTTAACATGCATGAAGTTCACACAGTAGTCAGAAATTGTTAATATATTTTGAATCCTAACACTAGATCAATAAAAGCCAGCCTAGCTTTACCGTTTGTGACCGTTTGTGTCCTCTTTGTTGTCTCCAGCTAAAACTTTGCGGGGCCAAGATATTTTTTTGGATCTGGGTGATACACGCCAGGGAACAAATTAAGCCTTGTGTAGAAATTTCTCTAGAAATCTCCTTTAGAGATGTCCAAGTATAGAGTTCAGAGAATGTGCATGGCTGAGCCTTTGTGCTTAGTTTTTGCTGAACCACCTTTCAACTCCTCTTTACCCCTTCTAAAGACTGACAAGATTGTTAAGTCGATGAAATGACCTTTAAACATGTGATAGCGTGACGGAAGGCATTTACGCTCGAATTTATGAGTAAAAGAAAGCCCAGAGCTTGCTGGGTACATGAGTTTGTCTTTCTAATTTGTGAAAGACGTTGCTTTTTTGCATTTGTAGTTGAACAGATGAAATCATGGTTGCATATTTGGGATTTTGACATTGTCTGCCGCAGTTTCTGCGTAGTTCTGCAAGTCATTCCTCATGAAGGCCTTCCGAAAGTATGGAAAGGGGAAGAGGGCTGCAGGTGCAGGAAGGATCGAGAGGAACGGGTTTCTACTGTCTGAAGCACTTAACAAGCAAAAGAGATCTCTCGGGAATTTGGAAACAGCTGCTTTAGAATAAGAAACGTGCCATGTAAAAATACTGTCGATGACACGATCGGGGCCCGTTTGTCAAGCCCGTTCGCCCGGCGTAGTTGTCACCGGTGTGCCAGTGCACGCTGTAGTGCCATGAGGAAATAGTGAGGTGAAGTAAAAATAAAGTGGAGGCTGCGAGGATGTATTTGCATTTCCTTATCAGCAAACAATGGGGCAGGATGCTTTTTCAGGAAGTGAATTGCCTGGTCTCTGCTGAGTCTGTATATGTGCGGAGTGGCTTACAATAGCACGGCAGTTCCTCGCAGCAGCTTTTGGGAAAAGGGCGAGAGCATGCCAGCAAATGCTCAGGATCACCGCTGCAAAAGCGCACCAGACTCCACTGGCAGTCCCCTGGAAGAAGGATGGCATTCTCATCGCCGCTCAGTGAATTCCAAAGGAAAACATAAGCACCACTTCAACGGTGACTCACTGCATTCGTTTTTTAACTGCTGTCTGAAATCCATTGTTTGGCTCTTCCCCACTGTGGTCAGCTCTCGTTGTTTTGCATGGACTCGTAGTGAGAGGCTGACCATTTCATAGATTGTACTATTCTCATATGGTCAGTGTCGTGCTGAGGTACAACGTAAGAAGTGGCTGACAGTGGTTTGCGAACAATGAAGTAATTGAAACAGGAGCTTCATTTTGGTAAGCCACCAAGGTGCCGCGCCGGTCTCCACGTATGACGAAACTTGCCGAGGCGTTGAGCAACGGACCGCAAGTTCCCAGCTTCGCATAGCGTAATTTCTGGAAACAGCTGAGCAGATACGGGTTGAAGTGACCGGAGTGACTTCCATCCCCATGAGTGGACCAGAATATCTGGAGAATGTCAGCCTACGCTAACAAGCCAACTGCTGACTGCGAGCTAACCGACTGTTATGCGAGTTGCGTTGTGGGCACGGACCAGACCGGTACAGAGAGCCGGGTCATTTCCAAAAGTACGGCTCCGCGAACCATCCAGTTTTTCATTAATGAACATCGGATAAAAGCAATGCTAAAGATAACAGAAGTTGTCAATAAATTAGCGTCCATCCCATTAACTTATGAGGTTTAAGGGAGAATCTGGGATTTAATATGCAGATTCTGTCTCGGAGGCCTGAAAGGTTTTAGCCCTTCTGCCTTTATTTGTTTTTTTGGCAAACTGAGCAGCAGATGACGGGGAGGGTGGAAGGGCGGGTAAGAGACAGAAACACTCGTGTTTCTGGAATGGCAAACATGCACATTCTCTGAATGTCAATAAGACAGCCATGTGTAAGATGGGCAATGATCAAAATAGTGCCTGACCATCGCGCTTAAAATACTGGCAAAAACTGCAGCTGTGGCTTCTTCAAAAGGGATAAACATTTTTTGGGATTATAATCATTTCTGTAAGAGAAATCCAGGCATATTTTAAGGTTTGAATGTGGCTATTTTAATGCGCTTGCAATTTGAAATGAAAACTTTTTTAGATTTCTTCATTTTAAATTGACATCTACAAGTCGGTTGCTGTGGAATACTGGTTGTTTATTTTGTGACAAAATTGTTTACTCGGAGTCTGACTTTGGATCTTTGAAATTTTGATTCTATCGGTCGATCGGGTTAGAGATTGTTTATTTGGCAGTTTCCTGTTTGGGTTCTCTTCGCAGCGACACACCAGTGAAAGGCCGAGTCGCCGTGCTTTCCAGATGTACTTGGAACGTGGCATGATGCTTAGACCGCGCTGATGGGTTTGGAAAAACGGACATCAACTACGTCAACAAATTTGATCGGGTGGAGTAAAAATTGGGAACCCTTTATCGTACGACTTCGCTGCGCGCACTTTTTGGACAGTTGATATGTTACGTAGTGCTTTTTTTAAATTATAATTAGGAATAACTTTGGAACATAGGTCAAAAGTTTATTAACAAGTATTAATATTATCAATACATTTATTAATGATTATTAATATAAGATTAATATATTGTTTGCGTTCCACTTAATATGGGAAATGATGAGAAGCACTAGTAACAGGCACTAATATATTTATTCATGTTATAGGATGAGATATTTGATGCTAAGAAATTAGTTGATCAGGGTAGTTGGCATTAAAAACGTTTTTGGTTTTCTGAGAGTCCCATGCCTTTGGAAAAACTATTTGTATTGACTGTAATATCATATAAATAGTATAAGGAAAGCTGTTTTGGGGATACGATCCCCTATCCTCTAATGTTAACAACAGTGGCGGGTTGCTATCTAGACTGAGGTCTTTGTAGACCACGGTTCTTAACCTGGGGTTCACAGATCCCTTGGGGATTGTTGGACTGATTTCAGAGGCCTTCTGAACTTGGATGGGAAAATATTTACATCTTTATTTTCCACTAGCCTTCGTGGTTTAGCATTTCCTTCAGTTATGAATATAGTCAAAAAACAGTATTAGCAGTAACTGACTTTGCCACCAATAGAAATCACAATTATTTTTACATCGCAGTTGTTACAGACGTCGCAAAATTTTCTTGACGCTCATCATTGCTTTGAAATTACCGTCATTATTAAGGTCCATAGGTAGGGGACCATAGGGGTCAACTAACTGCCAAAAGGGGGTCCATGGCACGAAAAAGGTTAAGAACTCTTGCTATTGGCCTTCATGAAGTATCTGTTCCGCTTCGCCATTGGCTTCTGAGCAACTTAGATACTGATAGAAACGAAAAGTCTGCAGCGTGTATGTGATGCACAAAAGCTTGCTGTGATGCAAGTCAAGGACACAAGGCTGCGGTTGCTTGAGGTAGACATGAAAAGCTGCTGGTTGTCATCCAAAGTGAGCCTTATTGAAGACTCGGGGGAAGAAAAATGGAGGCTGTCGTTGCTCAGGATTTCATAGCTCTTTGGGCTGATGCCACAGCTCTGACACGATGCCCATGAGAATACGAGCTTTTCGGTGGAAGCCGAAGGCCTCCTACAACTCGTGACGGCATTTTCGTCCATCGCCCGAGCCACTGCGGGCTCTTAACTCTCACAATGACGCTGCCACCCCTTCTCACACTTTGGTTGTTCAATCTTTTTCTAGTGCTCACATAGTGAGATGAAAACGTCTGTTATAGCCGCTCACAAGCACGAACCTCCGTAAAGAGGGTTTGCACGAAGGTAAAAGGCTCCTGTCGTGTTCTCGCACACATACCATGGGAGTGGAATTTCGCTCGTGACAGCGTTTTTTGTCCTTTTCAGAAAAAAAATACGTTTGACAGGATGACATTGTTCTGCACTTCAGCTGATATCTCAATTTGTTTTTTAGATACTGCTATTCACGTAGTTTAAAATACAGTGTAACAAATATTTCCAAACCCTTTTTTAATCGAGGTATTCCGGCGTTGCTCTTTTACTGCCGCATGTCTTTACAGTGATAATTCAGGCATTCTGGGGTTCATGTGTAAAAAGAGACTAAAATCTCTTGTACAGACGCTTCAATAAACACTGAACTTTATTTGTCGTTTATGTTTGGGTGGCATGAGAAGATCTCAAGTGGCTGCGGATTTAGCAACCGCTGTACAATGAACATGCATGAGTGGGACCCAGCGATGACAAATGACGGGCGCTGCGCCGACGCCATGTTCCCCCTCGAGTAGAACCGCTGGGGCTGACAGCGTGTGATCTGCCATCAGCGTCAGCTTTTCGGCGCGCTTGTAGTCGACTGCTAAGACACAGAATGGGCGTATCGAGCGCAGGCCGTCCGGTAGCCCCCGGTTTGGATAACACGAACGGTGACGATTGCTGCGAGCGTGACGAATGGCTGCAAGCGGTCACAAAAAGCAGGATGTGGGACATTTTGAGAGTCGAGCGGGATTTGACATCTGACCGAATATTTGCCCGATTAAGGAAATTTAAAGCGTATGGTTTGCTGCTTCCACTTCCGTAACTGATCAGCCAGGCTTTTTTGCTATTAACTACATAAAACCTTGCTCTCTTGCTTAAGAGGTCAAAACCAACACGTAAATCTTATTGTAGTCTACGTTGTGACTCTTGCACAAACATTTGTGTTTTGGCGTCGGTACAGATCAGTTTGTCGTATGTTTGCCTTCCAACAATAACACTGTTGCTAGAGAGCTTGAAGGATCACACCGACGCCTTGAATGCGCTGCATAGCACATCTAGGTACATAACAAAGCATGCGGGAGCGAAGCTGTGTTGCGGTAAAGGAGTTCTTGCGGTTTGTGTCTGAATTGCCTTCAGTTTGTGGAAGTTAGCAGTACAGGGTAGGGTAAGGACAGCGAAAGTGCTGCCGAGTGGAGGTCAGCGCTTGGTGTCTGCTTGCACGGTTTTTAATATTTCAAATGGGAGAATTACTGGAGTGCGGTGTGATGTGTGAGCTCGGTGCCTTGAGGACACACGTATCCATACCTGGGCCATTCGGTCCTGAGAGATGAGTGCCACCTCTGCACCAGGTTGCGATATTAGTTTGCTCAGCATGCCAGGGCACAAGGTAATTTTAGCAGCAAGGCCTGGTAAGCATGGAGTGTTATCTGCACGCTGTTTAAGAAAGCACTGCTGGCAGTTTGGGAACGGTGTGAGGAGAGGGAGGGCTGCGGTTCAGATGCATTTTTACCAGCACTTGGGTGGCAGCCAGGGACAAGGCGGAGACGGGACAAGTCGATCAGGGAACTGACAGCAGAAGAGTCCTTGAAAAACAAGATTTATATACAAATCTAGTATCACAACTGTGGGAAAAATAGGTTTGGATTTTCCAGCAGCAGATATGATTTTTGCTCGATTTTCTTGTTAGATTTTGTGCAGTCGCCCACGTCGATTAAAATGCGGCGAATCGATGCCATTGTGACCGCGGTCTTATCGCGCTTCCTTTGTGGCGGATGGCATTATGGCGTGTTTTCCAGCTAGGCCATCTGTTTACACTGTGCTTGTTATCGGGGCCACCAGAATGACCTTATAAGGTTCTTCATAGATGTCTGAAATACGTCCGTCCGGCAAACGATTGGCGACTGTCGTATTTGAAAACATTAATGCAACCTCGAAATATTTTTTTCATAGCTTAATAGTTGCCCTTAGGCTAAAGGTAAAAAATACTTGCAATACAGTGACTTTAACACAAAAATTTTGTTCGGTTAACCCTCTGTAATAACATGGAGGTTCAGTGTCATTTGAGTAACACAATTTTGTCGGACCAGCTGAATTCCCCGATGTACAGCATGCGTGTGTGTGTGTTAACATTCGAAATGCTCTATCTTTTTTTCCAGACAAGATCGTAGCAGAGGAATTAGATAGCAAAAAACAGTTTAAACACCACCATTCCTTCTGGGAAACCAATATGACCACACCCTAGTTTATGGGAATCCTAAGGGCAGAAAAGATGAGGAGAGGAAAGGAAGAGGAAAGGATGACCTTTCCCCGGCCGCACAAGGAGAGGAAAAATTGTAGCGCCTTAAGACGGAGGCAGATTAAAGTGGTCTCATTAGAACGCATGTAATCCCAATCTAAGCAGCAACAGTGGACTGGAGTCAAGATTACCGAAGGCTGTGGTAGAGGGACATCCTCTCCTCTCCCAGCTTCGTACAAGGAATTTCTCAGAAAGGAGCGACGAATGCTGTATGTGAAGTGCCAGCACATTCTTCTCGCTTGTGCAAGCCTCATTTTAAAGAAATTATAGGTTTTTGTTCATTTTTTTTGAAATTGCAAAAACGCATCTGGAGACGGAGTTCACTGCTCGTTCTGTTTCATGCCTTGCGTCATGTCTTCAGCAGTAAAAACCAACAGGTTTGAATACACCTCCAAGACCGTTTACATGGATAGTGTACAGCTAATATACCGATAACAGTGGAATTACGACACAGTTTTTAGTGAAATGCGTGTGAAAGTTGAAGATTAATTTGAAAATCCTATTATGTGCTTGTATAACACATGCCATATGGATTGCAGACTTTCTGCATTGAGCATGAGCATCCACAGGGAAGACTAAGCATATTGATAGAATATTTCAGAGTGCCCCGAAAACCGATGTTCTGATTATTGTATAAACTTCAGCCACACAAATCTATCGCTTTCCATTGTACGCTGTGAATGTGGATTGTCGGCGCTTCGGTGCAGCCGTCTCACCGCGGTGTGGGGCACCGTGAAATTGTGATTCCGTTGCTCTGTCAAATTTGCTGAGAACGGTCAGATGTGTATGGCATTAATTATTAAAATACAAAAGAGGCAAAACAACGCTGCTGGCAAATAATTTATAGGCTAAGATAAACAAAACAACAGTTAAAAATGTCAAGAACAAAGCCTTTTAGCTGCAGCTGGTGGGGTTGGCTGGGTCAGTGCAGATTTGTGGATTTTGTGGGCTTGGAAAGTTCTGAGAAGTTGTTTTGTTCACCCAAGGGTTCTTTGAAATGTGTTTACGCAGCCCGATTCTGGTTTAAACAGGAACGATGACCTCACGGTTTTGCATATTCATTGCACCTTCGCCTAGAATTCTCGTCAGTCGGAAAGCTAGTTGGAGCAGAGTCGGGCGCCTGGCTCGGAATTCCTCGCTAAAGAGTCATCCGTGCGGAAGCGGCCAACCACACGTTTTTATTTCATATCGAGAACGCTAAAGATCATCCGCTCTGTCTCTGGGCAGGATCCCAGTGGCTGGGCCAGATGATCCCCACTCTTTGGTACCACGATGAGCCATAGGTTCAGAGCTTCTCCTTTGCCTCCCTTGCATGCGGGTTTCCGTAGGCCCCAGATGCGTGGAGAGGCATGTAGGTTAAAGCGCTAGTGCTCGCTCGGATTGTCATTTCCCCAGAGCTGTCCCATTTACCGTGATAAGACGGCCATCGTGCAATCGGCAGGAGACATCGCGCGCCGTGGTGCGTAGCCAGGGCGGGGTTAATTGCTCAGACCAGCGGCATGAGTACCGCCAAAATTTGGAGAAACAGCTTTGCTCTGTGCTTCCCACCAACGTTCAGTAAAAGGATGCTTTTAATGTGGCTGCAGCCCAATTACCGTATCATAGCAATTTAGTCTGCCATGTTTGATTATAGACTTTGACAGTAAAGGATGCGCTTCGTATGGAAAGATCTTGGCGGAAAGATGCGTATCTGCTGGTCTGTGTGTTTCGACATTCTTCGTGCTCTTCCAACACTTAGAGCGAGCAGCACTCAGCGGTACCCGGCAGCAAGCACCTTAACATTTTGCTCTTTGTGGAGTTTTGGGGGTTTTTTCGTGCGTACCCGCAGTTGTCAGAAGTACCTGGAGCGACGAGATTCTCTGACCGAGCTGCTCTACCGGCAGAAGACCGCTGGGGTACTTGGCCTTCGTTAATAATAGCCCAGTTATATTTTATTGCCCAGGATGCACTAAGGTACACTGCCAGCTTTACATATTTTCTGAAAGCCAGCAAAGTACAGCAGTGGGGGCAGCACATATTATGTCCATCTATCGGATGAATGAAGACTGGGAATTAAGAGGCGAAACAGCTTTCTTTGTATTCTGTACTTTTCTTCTGAATTAAGCTCCAGATGTGTGTTTCTTCTACCGGGATTCAATCTCAACGTATAAATATAAACAATATATTTAATCCGTACACTCAATCCTTCTGGTTGTCTGCAGGAGCAGATTATTACATATTCTTGAAGTCAGTGGTATTTTTTTCTTTCGTTTCCGGATGAATTGCAGGAAAAATGTAAGATGGCAAGGACACGCAGCTCAAGGTTTGTGTTGTCTTTAGGCACATTGGAGACAGAAACCAAGCATATCCCTCATGTCTGATACCAGGAGAGATGGAATGTTAACAAGACCAGCAGCTGCCTCCTATTCCTGTCACACAAGTGTTTTGAGCAAATTCTTCTTCTTCTTCTTTCGGCTGCTCCCGTTAGGGGTCACCACAGCGGATCAATTGTTTCCACTTCTTCCTGTCCTCTGCATCTTTCTCCGTCACACCCACCACCTGCATGTCCTCCTTCCGAACATCCATAAATCTCCTTTTGGGCCTTCCTCTCTTCCTCTTGCCTGGCAGCTCCATCCCTAGCATCCTTCTCCCGATATATCCGGAATCTCTCCTCTGCACATGTCCAAACCGACGCAATCTCGCCTCTCTGACTTTGTCTCCAAACCATCTAACCTGTGCTGACCCTCTAATATACTCATTCCTAATCCTGTCCATCCTCGTCACACCCATTGCAAATCTTAACATCTTCAACTCTGCCACCTCCAGCTCTGCCTCCTGTCTTTTGCTCAGTGCCACCGTCTCCAACCCATAAAGCATAGCTGGTCTCACTACCATCTTATAGACCTTCCCTTTCACTCTTGCTGGTACCCTTCTATCACAAATCACTCCTGACACTCTGTTTTGAGCAAATTCCCATTGTTTTAAAGCGAGCAGGTCGTCCTCGCCACAGGCCCCCTTTCCCACCGCACAGTGTGGGCTTGGTGGCCTGGGTGAGGGAGGACCGCCACGTTGGTCAGCGCTGAGTGCTCGGCGCTTTCACAATGTGCCGGAAGGAGCCGGGCATTTGCTGTGCTGGAGAGGGACTTTTTCTCCAAAGCAGGTGACTGTGGAATTCTCCATGACTCCCTGGGTCCACCTGTCGCTCTCACAACATTCCTGGCCTGGCCGTCCAGGCGGCCAATGCAAACTATTTGAACGCTTGTGAGCACATTTGTTGTTTCGGGGGCCCGTTTTGAGCCTTAGTGCTTTATTAAGATGCTGTACACTTGGAAGGTCCACCTTCTTTTGGTTGCCTTTGCGTGTGAAGTCTTGCAGACAGAAAGGAGTGTGGTCGGTAACATACAGGAGAGGGCCGCCTGTCTCTGTGGAGATGTAGTTAGCTATGAATATCGTGCTATGGGCTGCTGTTGTCAATAAACCCAAGTGGTATTAATAGTGGAATGCAGACTACCAAAGCTTTTACATTTAATTGTTTTAAACTAGTGTTGCAATGCCCTGCTGAGCAATAGTGAGCAGAATAAGCCAAAGCAAAATCGAGGGACCTTTTAGTCCCAGATAACTAATGGATTCCTGTGTGCAGATGAACAGTGAAAGTTGCTGGCGTTGTGGTAATTCAAGCCTGCCAAAGCCACCGCTTTCTCCAGGCAGGAAGGCCAGTGACAGCATGGAGACAAGGTCCCCTCCCCTGCAACCCCTGTGACTTGCTGACCATTTGGGCCAGACGCGCTTTCACATTCTACTGGTGTCTTCACAACACGTAGCACCAACTGTCTTGCTTCCCTTCAACACCAGGCCTTAGACTTTTCTATTTTCAGACCGGGAGAAATTTTTTTGCGTTTATATTCAATGCTACCGCGTTTCTTCCATATTAATGTAAACATGCAGCTGAAACCTCTGCAAGGAGTGCAGCATCTAGAAGCTTCCAGATAGAATCCTGACTGTGCCTCCTCTGAAATTTACCGATAATATTTAGGTATGCCGATACACCACGTCCAGAATGCGCACCCATGAAATTGCATAAAATCCCTCGTTCGTACTACGTACATGTTAATGTGCTCCGTCGGCCGGTACGCGGCGCAAACGGTTACGTAACCCCTTACATAATTGAGTTATTTCTAGTTGTCTGTTCTCAATTAACAGACAGTATTCTTGGTCAGTATACTGCGACCAAAGCTGTGCTTCATGGCCACAGTGTGCCGCTCTAACAATGGGAAGGATTCCCAAACACGCTTACATTTAAATAGGCCGATTGTTACTGCTGCATAAATAGTTAAATGGAGTTGCATATGGCATTTACATCCTGCAGACATATTGTGCATTTTATATGTGAAAAAACTAGCGGAATGAGGTCACGTGTGCAGCGTATCGGCCATTTGCAGGCTCGAATATAACAGTTCAGAAGATGGATGCGTGGTCGGTTTTTCCTATTGTGTAGCTGCTGTGAATGAATGCCATCGACGTTTGTAAGAAAAGCTGAAGCGGCGCAAGGCCATACACAGGTGCCCGAACTCATAGGAACCTGGTACTCTGGACCAGGCTTGTAGAGCAGCCTGCGATGAGGTAAACTGGGTGTGAGGGCCGATGGTCCAGGCTCAATACGATCTGACTGAGGCTTCTCCTGGAGCCCTGATGAACTTCCCGAGGAAAAATCTTCAGTGTGGAATATGTGGATGACAGCATTCAGCTGGATTCGGTCACAGTTGGTCAGCTTGTAAGGAGGCAGATGCAGTAGAATGAGATACTGCAAACCGTGTAAATGAGCTAGCGAATGGATGGACACAAAGACACGACCACATTAGAAACCGCTTGTTGTAGAACTTGTGGTACAGCAGTGTAGAAATGCCTTTGTGTGGACAGGCCGGTTGGATAAATGTGAGCAGCTGAAGAGGTTTGGTGGCCATTCAGCGTTTCATCCTTCCACATCACTGGGCGCCTCTGATGCCACTTCTTAGTCAGCACTTTTCTTTGTTAAGCGCTCTGTGGGATAGGAAGTGGATGTAGGATTAAGGCCTCCCCCATCACTGACATCAGCTACCCCCCATGACGTTTTGGCTGCGCTATTGTGTTTTCGGGCAGGTCTTGCCTCTTGGGTGTCTGTCACCCCATCGGGGTTTTTGCGAGTGACCCCCCCCCCCCCCCGCTGCGGCCACATCAGCATAATGGCCGAAAGGACCGGGTGCGCAGGAGTGCCGAAATTCCATGCAGCGAAACCACCGTTGTTCCGTGCTGGCTGCTGCTCTTTGCGTCGGTGCGAACAGGGCTTTGTACCAAACTGATGCAAAGTTGTAAACGCTTGAGTTCGGCAGCTGCAGGTTTGTGAGCCACACATGTGAGCCTGGGTCTTTCAGTTGCAGAGGAGGCACCGGTAGCCACTATGGCTCCCGCTGCCACGTGAGTTCTGGCGGGCAGTCAGCAGGACCATCACGCCGACTGTTGGAAACGCAGACTAAAAGAGAGCAGACTCGGAAATCGGTAACACCTGCACGCTTTCCTTTCCTATCGGCCGTAATCGATTCCGTTCGCTTGGCTTGCTGTGGCAAGGGGCACTCGCAGAAACTGTCTGTAATTGGGATTAAGGCTGCGAAGAGTCTGCTCGAGCGTTTTCAGCAAGCGGGTCTCGAGCCATCTGTGCATTGCGCAGCAAGGAGCCAATTTTGACTCCAGACACAACAAGACTTAGATCCTGGAGGAAGCTGGAATGCAGACTTCTTTCCCGTTGCTAAAAATGCCAGCGCTGACAAGGGCTCGACCAGGCTACACGTTTCTCAAGGCTAAAAGCAGGAAAGGGGTCTGAATATTACCTGCCCGGTCTTGACCGATTGTTGTAATCTGTTTGACGGCGGAAGCGAGTGACATCTGTTTTCTTGAGCCCGCAGGTTGGGAAATGAGCCGCAGATTGATCGCACGGAGAGGGGGGTCGGCCGCGGGATCCCGGCTGACTGCGAACAGCAGGAGACGTAATGACCGAGTTCTACCTGAAAGTGCGACTGGTTGGCAGCCCGCGTGGACTCGCCCGGCGATGACAGCTCTTATAAATGACCGCGCTTACGGAAAGGCTGACTTGTTTCTCTCCACGAAGAGTAACCGACTGGCAGTGCAGTGCCCTGTCCTCCCGGCGCTTTGTCTGGCGCCATAAGGGTTCCGATTGCTGTATTGATCCAGAGCCTGGCTACGTGCTTGCGCTGCTCCCCTGGAAAAACAGAAAACGGGCTTCACCCCAGGCTTCGGGATCCAATTTGGTCGACACTCGCAGCTGGACGTGAAATTAAGTTAACCCTTCCAAAACGGGTTATATCACAAAGGGAGGAAAAAGGATAAGTAATGGTTTCAGGCTCCTCTTTTGTTTGACTTGTGCCTGTCGTGTACTAAGAAGCCTGTAAGATAATTCGATTTGCAGGATTTCAGCTTGTCCTGCTCGCCCATCCTCTGTGAGACAGGTAGCAGAAGGTGGTTTAGCTGCAGACTGTGCTCACACAGAGAGGGGTTCTACGTGCCGGGTGCGAATAAGCTCACCGTTGGCTCCGTTGAGCAAAATAGGCAGGATGTTCAACTTTCTTCTTGCTGTTGGAAGGACACAGACGTTCCTGCCTTACGGGTTTGGCTTGTGCTTGTCTTTGCTCATTGAAATGTGTGATGCGAGGTGTCAAATCTATGGCAAAGTCGTACATCAGTCTGAGCAAGAACTCGTTTTTATGTATGTGGGGCAGAAGAAGGTCCGGAACTTGATCTTCAGCCACCAGGTCTCACTGTCAAACCTATTGCCATTTTTATGTAACAACACTTGGCCGCCATAGCAACATCAAAATTCCTCTGTGTAGGACTGTTTTTTAAAAAAATAAAAGTTAGGTTGTAAGAGCTTCAGTTCGTAGGAGTCTTGATTGTACAGTGGTGAACGTACAAGTGGGTCTGGCCCTCCACTTGGTGTGAAACTGGAATGCTTTTATTGTAGGAACACAATAGGAAACGGCCATTGTCCTGCTGATGTAGCGTCCATTCACTCGCAAAAACCGAATCTGTGCCATGGAACAAAGCTCCCAATTGACATTCGCGGAGGAGCGGATCTTGTGAAGCACGGCCAAGCAGAAGGCTGAGGGTGCAGTTTTTCACAGAGGAAAAGCAAGGCAGCGATCTTATGAACTCGGTGCAATTCACATGATTTTGATGTTCTGATGTTTTATTCTGTGATGCCCCCCCCCCCCCCCCTTAGAGGAACAAACCACACGTTGTGGACAAAAGTCGAAATTTAGAGTGGCAGTGAAACGAGGAAAGGATGCGGTTCATCTGTTGCGGATGCCGGATGTAGGTTTGTCACACAGGCAGGGTTGTCGTAAGACTTGGAGGGCCACCTCCAAGAATTAGGCTCTGGTAGAAGAAACATGAAAGTAGGTAGAACTGAGCCAGTGATGCTGACGCAGGGTGACATATTCCCAGGCACTTGGTGACACAGCAGCTCAGCCCCCCCCCACCAGGACCACTTCTTTGTCCCGAATGGATGAGGGATAGCGGACCCCCCACGGCTCTGTTGGGAGCTGCGCGAGTGCCCCGGTAGAAAGGCGGCAAGGCTCTTTCAGAAACCCATTTGAGAAGCAGCGTTTTGCAGCAAAATGCCTCGCAGGAAAGCGCGGATGAGAAAGTCATCATTAAACAGAAGGCTAATTGGCCGCATCTCTCCGGGAGACCCGGCGGCCTTATCGGAAGATTTATAAACGCGCGCGGACGTCACGAACCTCCAGACGCGTTTGTTCAGCTGCGTGCGTCTCCGAGGAGGCCAGGCTATTTGAAGTGCGCAAGAACTTGCACTTAAGAAATGAAGTCATCCTTGTGCGCACGCTGCACCGATATTCAGCCGAATATTCAACGTTTGCTCGGAGGTCAAAAGCGAATAACTTGCGGGGCCTTCGCATTTTTGCTCATGAATGGGCCTATATTTAGTCACCTGCGTTGCAGTAAGATTGCAGAGCTTCACTTTTCTTTTTCTTGCAAACAAACGGAAGGTATTTGCTTCTTTTGTTTGTTGAAGTGCAAGATTAACGGGGTCTGGTGAGCGGTTAGAAAAATTAGAAATGGAAAGACATCTTACAGTGGGGTCCATATCGGTTTTCTCCATTTCGCTCACTTAAGAGTCTAGGGCAGTCCATCAGGAAACCTCCTTGAATGCCACCCAAGAAGTTGGACCCTGGCTGCTGGGTTGCCAGAAGATTTACTTCCTACGAGAGAAGAGTTATTGGGTCATTCTTCTTCGCACTGGGCTCTCTCCTATAATCTTTGAAGGTCCCTCTACCCCCAATCCCCATGTAAAGAGATGAAAATTCAGCGAAAGACACCTCATTACTGTCTTGGCGTATCTGAACCGATAATCTTCCACGCTGATGTAAAGCAGCTCTGCCAAACCCACCAGCCCAAAGGCCCCGTCGTGACACAGCACCGTGGAAATTGCCTATAAAAATAGTGCAAGTTGTGCCGGACGAGGGGGCTAACCGGCTAAGTCAGCTGCTTGGGCCGGAGGGGTCCCTTTTGCCCGCCGTCCACAGCCGCGACGACGGCGCGACCGTGCGAAACGGCTCCAACGTTACCAACGCAAGCGTAGCCGAGGCGCGCCGGACCCGCGTCCGCTTAGCGGCCGGCAACTTTGCATCAAAACGCCAAAAGCACGCTCCCGGTTCAATTCAGATTTCGTTTTTTCTTTTTTTTTTTTTATACACCACGTGACAGATTACGGGGGGGGATTTATGAGCGATGCGAAAAAAAGAGGAAGGTCTAGTAATAAGAGGTTTGTTGGGAGTTTAGAACGTTATCTGTTTTCAAAAGGAGATTAGCGAATGCAGATTCCTAATGGCTTTTTCAATAATGCGATTACGGAGCCAGACAATTTCGGTCTAGGCTATTTTTTTCCGAATGAGGGAATTGGCACATTCGTGCCTAAATTCAGAATAAAGATCATTATACTTTGCAAGGAACAAAAAGTCTGGTTACGTTTAAGGTATTTTTTGGCCACCTTTTTTGTCAGGCTCTGGGTAATCCCACCACACTCTGTTTAAGAGTATCATCTAAACGCTCGGATTTAATGTCACAGAAACTACAATCTAATTTTGGGTTTAGCAGGCTGCTCGCAGGACGCACAGCCCGAATTCGCTTCTACGCGGCCCCCGGTACAACGCAAAAGTGAATTTGTGAGCCTGGCGTACGTTGGAGCCCGCACGCCTCCGTTCGGTCCAAAGCGATGTTCACGCTCGTGCTGCGATCAAGGGCTCGCACACCTTGAGCAGAGCGAGGAAGAGCGCCTCTCAGTCAGCTTCCCTGGGCGCGTTGGTGTGCGCGTGCCTTCCTGGCGGCTGATTTGTTTAGGCCGACGTTCAAGCGGATCCCTTAAGGCCCAACCGCAGGGCGCACGTGTCTGGATGGTTTCGCGGGCTGCGACCTAGTTCACGCTTAAGGGCGCGTCGACGTTTATGTCTTTGGGATATGAGGAAGGGGCAGCAGCTGATGTTGCCGGCGTGTCACACGTAGGCGACAGGTAAGATCGCGGGGGAGGTTCTTCTGGAACACCTGGGACGAGGTACTTGATCTGAGTTTTGCTGGTAAAATGTCCTGCTGTACAAGAGAGTAAAACCGTGAATGGGTGAAAGTGTTGAGTGCCAGAAAACGAGAAGAAAAAGGAAGGATGTAGGCACTGTGCTCCAGATGAGTGGATCTAGCAGATTCCTGTAAGGGAATGAAGGTGAGGCAGAGCTTTCTCATTCTAGGAATAAAATCAATACAGCAGTTTAAAAATAACTGGAATATCAGTGGCTCCGTGTGCAGCTGTGGACCCCGCCAGGCTGCATTCATTTCACGTTCTATCCCTCATCCAGCTCTGCTGCTTTGGCTTGTTCGCTGGAACTTCACTTGTTCTCCACACAAAGTACCACAGCTGGGTATACGGCACATGCTTGCGGAAGAGACATTTTCGGGATTTTTTGTTCCTTTCCCAGGCCTGGAAACACTTGCGGAGAAATGTTGTCAACGTCTCAAGACTGATGGGCCTTCCTTCTTGTTGTTTTTCTGGCTTCAACAGCGTAAGACGGTTCGCTTTAATATTCGCATCCATTCATTTGGCAGATTTTCTCTGGTGGACCAGAGTAAACCGAAGTGCATTTCACAACAGATAAGTTAGGGGTACAGACTCACGATAAAGCACAATTGATTTGGCCAATTCGACTGTTTTTTTTGGCCCACACTGGTACATCGGTAGCCACCTTCAGAATTTGTAGGAAATGTAGAGGTGATTATGTTGGGTGAGGTAATGTAAGGTCCCTGGGGTTCTGTTCTCAGCCCCTTCCTGAATGAGGAAGTTCTGAGAGAGAAGGAGCTTATCTAGCCACATTGGAGCTGGAACAAAGAACCTACAAGGCTATTGATTTTGACCCTCTCGTGACCCGGACCACCAGTGAAAGCAACCGGACGTGGAGGAGAAGGAGCCTTACTGGGGTGTGGGGAATGGTGAGGCCTGAAGGAATTGGGGTGCAGATTCTTTTACCATCATGTAGGGCCATAGCCGGTGTTGAATTTGGCATGGGCAACTGTGAGAGGCCAGCGCAGACGAACAAAGAGGGGAAATAGATGTGAACTTTGGCAGGTTGAACACTGCCAAAGTACATTACTTTGCTGCGTATCACTGGGTTTTCTTTATCACAGCCTTTCTGCGTCCACCGGGTCTCCGTCCGTGTGGAATTTGGCGTCGCACTGGTGTCCGTGTGTTTGGCCGTAATGCGGAATCTGCAGCAAGACAGGAGGAGGAGGAGGAGGAGGAGGAGGACAGGATTGTTGCCGTATTATTTGGTTCTGTAATGCCTGGGATTTCATCAGGACATTACACCGAGATTATGGAGGAGAAGCAGCAACCACGCTTCCCTGGGAAGAAAGTGGAAGATTAAAACTTCATGCTGGCCACTAGACCCCCCCCTCCCAACACCACCCAGCTGCGCTGTGGGGAAGGACGACTTTGCACGCATGTAGGTCACAGAGCACCTGCATTGTTTACGGGCTCATTTCCCCCCAGAGAGCCGGGTGGGACCTCCAGACCCTTGCATAACCGCATCGGTGGCCCTCGGCGGCCCCAACGTCAACCTGAATTTAGCCCAGCGGCTCTTACCCGCATGTACAAGTGCGTGCGCTCCAGATCTGGAAAGGGCCGCACTTCTGAACAAAGTCCAACCCACCGTCTCCCCCGAACCCAGATGTCCTTCCCTGACACAGGACTCACGATGACAGGGACATCTGGACACAGGATGTGGCAGCCAAGGGGGGGGGCGGAGATGACAGAGGCACCTGCCAGGCGTTTGCTGACTCCCCATCCCTGACACTCACCCTGCTGTCGGTGCTGTGAAATGCATGTGTTGCTTTGTTTGAGGTTAAAGGCCCAGCAGCTTCTCTACATCCCTCTTCTCACCCCATGAATGTGTCCGTTCATCCACTGTCTACCCAAACCTATGCATTATATATTTATGCATATATTGTATAATTTTTATTAAAAAAGCACATTAATATATTATGTACTATAAGGGTTTAAACGCAAACTGTAAGCGCAAAAGAATGTAAAACATTGTCTTATTAATTTATATAACAAATGACAACAGCTGACAGCGTTTAGCCTCACGTAAATGCATGAAAATGCCAGCGCACGCTCGAGTTGCAGCAGGGTGCGCTCAAACTTTTGCCCATTGCGTTGTAATGCAACAGAAAACGCATTGCAATTGAACGTATAAGTAAATATAAGAAATGATGTATCGAAAGTTTAATTTTGGGTTGTGAAGTACGCACTTGCATGCATCAGGATTCGAAGCGCTGGAGACGGGCTAAACCCAGCCGGCTGTGCACAACGTTTGAAGGTTCCTGGAGCAACACGTTACGCCTCACTACGTTCACAGCGCTTTGTCTCGACGTCAGGCTCGCTTAAGCGCCGCCGCAACGCTGACCCCGCTGGCAGCCTGGCGGCTGGTAAAGCGCCGAGTGCACATCCCATGCTCAGAAAGTGACCTTGGGCCCCAGCGCACGTCGACGCTCACGGCTCATTACGGTTTGCACCGGAACGGTCACGCCAACCGCAAGTTCGAATGCACTTGCTGGAAACTTTCTTTTTTTGTAGTTGACAGCATTTGATCTCAAGTTCGAGGACAGCGGCAGTTTCTTCAGACGTCCGGTGGCAGCGGGCGTACTCAAACTTTTGCCTAGCGCTTTGTAATGCAATACACAGCAGCGATGAGAGAAAGAGCTGAAAAGGAAGCGTTTGCAAACGCCGACCGACCAGAACTGAGGCCGAACCGTGACTCGATTTTTGCGACGCCTTAGAGGACGTTTATGAGGCAAGCAAAGTGTTTGTATAATTTGCAGCGAAACGCTGTGCTGTGAAACGTGGTGACCTGCCCCCCTTTTTTTTTTTTTTTTTTTTCAAACAAAATGACTACCCTTTAAAAGCCTCGGTTTTGCCCCCAGGACAGTCGAGCACAAGAACGTACAGTTGTGCTAATCGGAGTGACCGCATATTAAACAAACCAAGCGTCGGCACGGCTCCCCCTGCGTTACGCATTAGCCTAAAGCTTATTTTATTAGATGAATTGTCATCGGAAGACATGAAAAATGACAGCGTTCATTAAAATTAGGAAACACTACCAGCATCTCCTGGTACGCGGTTATTTACTTGGGTCCGGTTGCTTGGCAACGGTGAAATCGGAGCCTCGAACTCAGCAGGTTGGGTCCACCGGAAAACCGTATACTCCACACGGGCGGCTTTTTTAACTGGGGAGGAGAGGCTGACATTTGGACGGGACCTTTCAGTCGCACGTCTTGCGCCGGGACAGGATCGCCCCGAGCTTCTGGCCTTCAAACGCAATGTGGAGGCTTTGCCATTTTGGTTGTTAAATTTCATTTTTGGATCATTAGCGCAGGACACCCATAATGAAATAAGCTGCTTTTCTGCTCAAACCGAAGAAATGTACCATATTAGAAAATTTGACATTCTTAGCAAATGTAGTTATTGAAGATTAATTGAAAACGACATTTTCGGCTCCCTCCTCCAGACCAAAGTTACTGATTTAATTTTTAATTCCTAAACGCGAGCCCCGGTTTTGGCTTTGAAAAGGAGCTGAAATGGGTCCGCTTCGTGCCGCTCTAATCTTGCTTGTTGAAACGGAGCGGCTTACGGTTTCTTGGGCGGTTTGAAGCGATCGCGGGAGATGTGTGACGCCAGCCAGCCGCAGACACGTTCGGCTTTTTCCAGGCCGAATGTGGGGCTGCTCTCAGTAGTGCGGAGCGGAGGGGGACGACGCAAATTTGAACACATCTGGAAGGACGGAGAGACGACCTAAAAAAGTCTCATCGGCAAAGTGAACCCGACGGCAGTTACGGTTCGTGCAACGGATGCAAACGTCGGCTGCCGTTGTAAAATCGGCTCCATAAGGACGTCCCCGCCGCGCATCCTTTCGTCGTCCAGAACCGTTCGACCGGCAGCCCTGCAGCTGAGCTAGGAAACGAAACGCCCCGAACGGGACGCCGCTTCATCGCAGGGTAGGGTTAGGACCGCGGAAGAGGGACGCCGACGTTGAAAAAGATGGTGTTGCTCTACCGTTGTCATGACTTGTGTGACAGTCGAATATATTTGGGGGCTAATATAGTGGTCAGTAGCGTCGCTTGGGTTTGCATCCACTCTTACTGTAAAACAACGATACAAAAGGGTAAATAAGCAAAAGCGCCAAACCACACACAAATGTCACTCTGCAGGTTGAGTCGGAGAAAAACGTGAATGAACCTGCAGATCGAAAGCGGCCTGCTTGTTAGACCTGCGTCAGGTTAGATGACCGCTCGCTTCCCACGGTGTCGAATGTGCCGAACGGAGATGAGGGGAGCCGCCGTTAAACCGAGCCTGGCAGGTGGTTCACGAGGCGGACCGCTCGCCCCCCCGCGTTGCGCAACTTCTTACGTAACCGGACATTTGCGCTCAGAACCAAACCGAGATGGCCGGTAATCGAACTCGCCAGCGGCACAGAAAGGTGAAGACTGTTCGGCCGGCGGGCTGCGCGCAATTGTTCTGCTGCGTCAAGTCTGACCCTGCCGCTAACTTAACATTTACTTAACCTTTTATTCACTAACATGAAGCACCGATGTTTGTGTTTTTGTATTTTGCCAAAATAGTGGACCAACACTGTTGTTCTGTCTGCTCTTTTGCAGGCTGCATCACGACCCTGGCTGTGGTCCTCAGGACTGACAATAAAGCGCCGTGGGCCAACGAGTTTGAGAGTGAGGGCACGGAAATTTCTCTTAGAGGGGGAGGCGACTCGAATTGAAATGTTCTTTTTTGGGGGGCAATTCGGGAAACACGGCTTCACGGTGCAACCGTCTTAAGCTTGTTCGCATATGACTGCCATTACGCAAAGGCCCCTGTTTGAGGAAACACTCAACTTCAGCAGACCCTCTTTCCTCAGGAATCGAACTGTCCTGCTTGATAGAATCCATCACCACAGTGAATCCCAGAATCGAGTGGAAGAAGATAAAGAACGGCGAGCCCAGTTACGTTTACTTCGAGAAGAAGATTTCAGGTAAGATTTACAGGACGTTGAGGCAAAACGACAGCAACGGTGTTTTAAAGTCGGGGCTGTTGCTGCATTTGCTCATTCTGCACTTTCGTCCACAGCAATAAACATTACAGCAGATAGAAAAGTGTCGAGCAACAGACAAAGGGCTCCGCGTGCAGACCCGAAGCTAGGCACGCGCAGCTGTGCCGCCATTTTGCCGACAAACTCTTCCGTTAGACAGATTAGCAGCAGCTGTAATGGCGTTTGGCTGCGTTGCGCCGTTGAATTGCGGACATTTGCTCTTTACAGGTGACCTGGAGAACCGAGCGGTGATAAGAGAACCGGCGACTTTAGTGATCACCAACACGACGAGATCGGACACGGCGCAGTACCGCTGCGAGGTCACTGCCCACAACGACCAGAAAATATTCGATGAGATTTTGATCAGCCTGGTTGTAAGAGGTACGCGTGCCCCCGCTTTCCACCCGAAACTCGTCCGATACTTTGCACGCTCGCAAAATGCGGCCTCTCCTCGTAGGCTCAGCGCTGCCGCTCGCTTTGCCATTCACAGGAACGTGGGTATCGGCCCTTAGGACGGGAGTACTGTCCAAAGAGGCGCCGAAGGGAACTGCAGGTCGCCGCTCTGCAGGGTTCAGGGCGGTTGCACCACGTAAACTCCGCTTTATTGTTAATCCTTCACCCAAAATGAAAGGGGCCAAAACGAGAGCGATGTTTGTTACACATTTACTGTACAGCCGGATAATTCTTACCGTATCGGTTTGGGTTGAGGCTCTCGCTCAAGGGAACTACAGCAGGAGCAGCGACTTGAACCCAAGACAATGGCTATAACTCCTGCGGTACCTGCTGCCTGAATTTGTGGCCCCTCTTTGCTGTAAAGGGTTGATACAATGAGCTGTCAGCAGAGACAGTAATCCCCCCCCCCCCGATGACACTGTAAGACGACACGGTGCGGGGGGCCACGCCCGCTCGCTGCCCGTGCCAGGGCTGCGTTCTGACGGGGGCCACCTCCCAAACTGCGTTCTGGGCTATATAGGGAAAACGTGTGAAACCGCACCCGAGTTTCACAGCAGCTAAAGATGGACGGTGTAGTGTGCTGGCTTGGCAGAGCGGAGCCTGGGGTCACGGAGCGGGACGCAATGCGTCGCCATTCAGCTCGTCTTCATCTGTCCTTCACAAGCCAGAGGTGACGATAGCCTCACAGGGCCTTGTCGATCGAAGCCTGACCCCCCTCCCCCACCTTTTCTCAGTGAAACCGGTGGCGCCCAAGTGCAGCGTGCCCAAGTCGGTGCCCGTGGGCAAGGCGGCGGAGCTGCGCTGCGTGGAGGAGGAGGGCTACCCTAAGCCGCAGTATCAGTGGTTCCGCAACAAGGAGGAGATTCCCCTGGACCCCCGCAGCAGCCCCAAGTTCTTCAACTCCACATACATGCTGAACAGCGACACGGGAACTCTGGTCAGTGGGTGAGCCTGGATGCGTAGAAGCGATGTTCAGGGCCAGGGGTGTGGTTTTGAGATATTTTGGGGATGTGCGAGGGGGGCTTAAACTATATTGGCCGTCTGCTGTCCTCCTTTTTGCATTCCTGACCTTGCCAATCTGTCACTCATGGTCATGCGCCCAGCTGGGAATCAAACCCACTGCACTTGCTGCCCAGTCGTTGTACTGACCCCACGGTTTGACTTCCAGACCACACCTGAAGGGGGCACTGTAGCCCAGAACTCTGTATTCCTCCTTCCTGAATTGGGGAAAAATTTACTGGCCTTACTGGCATGTCGGCGTGCTTGTCGGTCAGCAAACTAAGTACTAAAATGTGAATTTCCGCACCGAGTAAAAGCTCTTCTGAGATGCTGGTCATATCCAAAGCATGTTTCTTTAACGAAGGAAACAAACTTGAAACAAACAGGAAAGCAACAGCACGTGAGCTAACTTGCAGCGTGACTTAGCGCACCCTGGCTGATGAAATATGGGAGAACAGCTCAGCCAGAGAATCTGGTCGGCAGGGGGCAGAAAAGATGATCAAGAACTTGCGAGAATTCCAGGTACACAAGAAAACGCCCCCGGTGCTGCGTACGCTTGAATAGCAGCCAACTGTGCGCACTTCAACTCTCCTACTCTTACACTTCTGTCCAGAGGCTTTTAAAAGTCATCCTGGTTAGTGTGTGTGGAATTTATAGTAGATCTCCATAAACATCAGCCGCCCAGTTCATACAAACCACACCTGCAGGGCCGACGCTTTAATTCTCACACATCTACACGTACGCTGCTGCTGCTGGTAATGGAGCAAAGGAGTAGCGAGAGGAGGCTGTAACAGCAGTGTGTGATTCTGTGTGCAGAGGTTCAGCGCGGTGAGGAAAGAGGATGCAGGGGAATACTTCTGCAGGGCCAAGAACGACGCGGGGAAGGCGGAATGCGACCCGCAAACGATGGAAGTCTGTGAGTCCATGAGCCGCCGCACTACAGTGCGAAAGAGCACAGCAGCCAGGTTTGGCCTCACAGAGGGGCCTACAAAGTGACCTTGTGCTGACTGCCTTTCGCACATTTCCGCTCTTAAATGATTCACTGTGTTGCTGAACTCATAATGGAAGTTGGACGCACCTCATCCACTTCGCTTGGTGTCCCTGCTGTCTGTCTAGCGCTAAGTGCTAAACGCTCATCGTCTTTTGTCCTCCCCTCCCGCAGATGACATGAACGTCACAGGGATTGTCTTGGGGGTGCTGGTGGTGGTCGCCGTGCTGTTCTGCATAACCATGGGCATTTGCTGCGCCTGTAAAAAGGGTTACTTTGCTAGGCAGACGCAAACGGGAAACAAGTAAGGAAATGATATTAACCGTTTTAATTCCATGGCACAGGGAAGCAGCCAAGAATTCATCCCACCTGTTAAGCAAATACAGATGGTCCCCGAGTTACAATGTATCTATGATGTGTTTTTGCATCCTTCATGTCTACAAACACCCATCTGTGTCTATCTCCTGAAGGCAGAAAGCCCGTAATGACTTTTAAGGTAGGCTAGGCTAGGCCAGGGTATGATGTTTGGTAGGTGTTATTGTGTGGGTTGGTGGAAGCAATTGCAAAACATCACGGTAAGGAGCTTATGGTCCGTTAAACTCTTTACTAAGTGTTGTTTCCAACAAAGAGTGTTGCTGTTAGTCGGGAGTTAACACTGAACATGAGCGATTGGCGGTAAACAAGAATGGAACACAACCGCCACAATTCAAAATAAACAAAATACAAGGTCTTAGTAAGACAGCGATTGTATATTGGGAGAAGGATGCTAGGGATGGAGCTGCCAGGCAAGAGGAAGAGAGGAAGGCCTAAGAGGAGATTTATGGATGTGGTGAAGGAGGACATGCAGGTGGTGGGTATGACGGAGAAAGATGCAGAAGACAGGAAGACATGGAAACGTTTGAACCGCTGTGGCGACCCCAAACGGGAGCAGCCGAAAGATGAAGAAGTAAGACCGCGATTGCAGGAGAGTTAGAAGGGGCAGCGGAAACTGAGCACTGACAGGATGTCTGGGTGGGAACTAAATCCCGCCCAAGTGACGCATACCTGTATTAAATGCATCTTCAACTTATGATGGGTTTATCGGAATATAACCCCTTCGTAAGGCAGAGACCATCTGTATTAGGTGAAAGGGATTTTTTTACATTGTGTTTCCCCCCTATAAATTTCTGTCACATTATTTTGAAAGAGCACAACCTTAACTTCCCGAGGCAGCATCACTTTGGGGAAGACTAAATTAGACCTGCAATTGTAGTAATTAGTTTACTTAAGACTAAATTTGAGTTTAGCCTTGAGAGAAACTGGAGTTGTTAGCCAAATTGCAGCTCAGATTTAGAGCAACAGTGAAAACCTGCTTTGGCTCGAGGTCACGAAACTGACTTTGTGCTGCTCACATGGAGAAGCGCCTCCTCATGCTGCTGTGAATGCGCTTCCGTTACACACGTGCGGGAGACTCAAGTCGGGCTTTCCCTGTTTTCAATGACAGCTACAAGGCTCCTGCAAAAGGGGACAGCGTCGACTACGTGAGGACGGAAGATGAGGTGAGGAAGCGGCGACAGCGGCGGGTGGGAACAGTGCCGCTTGAGTGAACAGCGAGCAGAGGAACGAGTGTCTGGATTGCTTGCAAACAAAAGGGCAGTTTTTCAGGTCCCATCATTGTTAGACAAAAGGTCGATTCGCACAACCGCTGACCCATTTCGGACTACAGATTGTAAATGCGGGGCAGAGCTGGATGAGACTTGTCAAAATTGTAAATGCATAATGTAATTTTTACACGCTTTCCGCTTTCCCAGGGTGATTTCCGGCACAAATCCTCATTTGTGATCTGACAAGAAGGAGCGGCCCTGTGATGTGTCCCCTCCATCGAAACCCTGAGTCAGCGCTAGGTGCCTCCCACTGAGGCCTGCGTGCATCGGAAGAACTCGCTTGCCAAAGGTGACCCAACTCATCACTCACAAATGAAAAAGAAAAATAATTTCGGAAGAAAAGACACAAAAACACACTACTAACTTCTGTAAGACACTGGTGTTCTTTGTTTTGATAAAGTTTGTTGATTCTGTCGCTACGGGACAAATGCGTCACAGATCTGTCCATGCACACGGTAGGTTTATGATTTTTATGATGCTACACGTATGAGCAGAGGTAATTTTGGGACGCTGAGGTGGGGGGTTGTCAAACTGGCATAAAGTATGCAAGTGAAATGTAGGACCGAGGCTTACATCACATTTCTACTGTAAACGTTTCCGCTCTATTGTTGTCATTTGTATAACATTTACCGTTTTTTGTACCAGCAAAATTTGTCAAACTATTTTTGATGGAATATATTTTGAAATGCCTATAGATAAAGGTTTACTTTTTTAAATGTTTGTAAAATACTAACATTAAGTCAGTGTTTTTTTTTTTTTTCCTTTTTGGTTGTGAAGTTAAAATTTCTGACCACTCAGTATTCAGCCATTTCAGAAGTTAGTCATGCCAGAAAATAGAAAAAAAAAAAATACTTTCGTTCAGACTAATGGTCTTAGTTCATTTTCTGCAGGTATCAAGATACGTTAATATAAAAAAATACATGTTAATGTTTTTGTAGTCTTAGAGATACTAAAGAACACCGACAGAAAGCTGGTGAATTATCTGCGTATCCTTGAGTTTAAGTGACCTTCTATGCTTGCCGTTTATCTTGTAAATACTGGATATACTGTCCAAGTTGGCTTTTTTTAAGTTGAGAATAATTTTAGTATTGAGGAATATTGTACTAAAGGGTTCAGCTTACAGGATTGTACTGGTTGTATATAGATAAGTTGTACAAAATTTGATTTACCCCCCACAAACAAAAGTAATGTACCACAATGGCAGATTGAATCCAATTGTCACGTTGCAGGCCGAGGCAGACTGACACATGAAATGAAACCTGCATCCGAATCGGAACCCGCAGGGACCTCAGGTTCTTTTGTCCTCTGTAAAAGTGAATAAACAAAATTAAAGGTGAAGAAAGTAACCTTTCTGCTGCTACCGAGTTTTAGCGAAGACAACTTTTCAACAACCGGGGAGTAACTTTTGTGGTCAAATGTTGGTAAAAACAGACCACTATTAGCACTGGTTTTCCTGGCTAGCAATCTTTTGTGTGCACGCTGGACACTTTTCCAGTCAGAAGTGATTTTCACGCAAGTGTCACTTGCTGCAGCGTTTACATTCTTTTCAGAGGTACAGATCATCGCTTGCAGTCGTGCATTTATGTTCTGCAAGATTTGCTGACCCAGACCACTCCTCTTAAGTGCCTTCTGCGTGTGGGAACCTTGTACTGTTACAGCTCAGGAGGTCAAAAGAAAAACTGCTGGGGTTCAGAGGAACTCTATAGTGCCCCCTGTTGGTCTCGTGTGGATTCCTTGCCAGGTTTAAAGCATGTTCTTCTCCCACCCGTCTCTAGACATCAGATGTTTTTCAGCAGAAACGGGAGTTTTTGTTTTGCTTTTTTACATGCATGGACTTGCAAGGTCAAACTGTCAAATGACATTGGTGCAGCCAGTCTGAGGTGGCAGTGTTTTTTTAAAAAAAAAAAAACAAAAAACAAAGCACTTTTTGACAAATTAAGACCGTGTCCGAGAAGAACGATCACGGATCCTCTGTTATTGATGGATTAATTCCCAAAACACCACCAATCATCATGATCCTGGTCTTCCTATGCAGGACTGATGTCATTTGAACTGAAAATGTCAACATCTACACTTTGTAAATAGTATTTTTTTTTTTTTGAAAAGAGTTTAATTAATCTTTTTACTTTCGAGCAAAATTAGATATTTTATTACAATAGTGCCTAAAGAGTGAAAATATTCCTGGATAAAACAAGAGCATTAGTGGCCAAATACTCAAAACTGTCATCTGTACAGTTTCAAGTGTTTGCTAATGAACCCTTTGACATTCAGATCTGAAATGATACAAAGCAAAATTTAATATGAAACTACAACCATCGTGACTTTAAAATGGAAAGCCAAAATAAATAAGAGTACAGAATATGGCAAAAGGCAGTTGCTATTAATAGCTCCTCCACATGGGTGCATGACAGAAAAGTGAAGACAGCCACTGCCAACCAGGAATCATTCTCAAGAACATTCTGGAAAAAACAGCTTTGCCCAAGTGGCACCCAAATAGCTTCTGTAAGAACAGGACTTTAAACTTTGCTCAGTGTGAAGCCTGCTGGCTAGGAAGGTAATTGCAGAGTATTTAAAATGCTACTGCGATCCATGCAAACATCGAGTTTGGGACAGGGTGGGGGTGTTACACACCTTGTGTTGAGTTTTAACTGTATATTTCTGATTAATAAAGTTCACTTCTAACATCTTATCATAGTTTTTATTTACACAACCCCGTCTGTGCTAGCGTGCCAGAATATACATACACACACACACACAACACAGACATTTAAGAGAAAGATGTACACCTCTCCCTCACCAAAGACAAGCCGGAGTCAAAAGCCATCCTACAGACGCTGCCGTCTTCCCTTGCGACACAGAGGAGACTCCACGTTCCACTGCCTGGGCGGGATCCTTCTGGAACATATAATTGGGGTCAGAGAAGATCGTATGTTAGCAGCTTGAACTCACCATCCTTCCACACACCCAGAGAAGAGCCTTCAGGATGCAGACACACACAAACCCGCATTTCCACGCCAAAAAGGTCATCAGTTACTCACGGCTTATCTGGAGACATCAACAAAAGGAGGTCACCCGAGTCCTCAGAATCCTTTGGCTCTGTGAAACGGTACAACACGAATGTGAAAGAGGCACAGCACACAGGAACAGTAAGATGCTGAAGGTTTCCAAAGAATACCTTTTCCACAGGTACTGAAAATGGCACTGACACCCTCGTCAAAGGTCACCTCTCTCATGCTTCCTGCAGGTGGGGGGGGACAGACAGCGCCAGCGTGAGGCCAAAGCAAAAACTCGTGTATCCCTTTGTTGTCCAAACACATTAGGGTGATACTCGAGTTTCATCAGGACTGCTGTCATCAATGAGAGCTCTGCTGTTTGTCCTCAGTGCCCCACAGAGCAGATGGAATACAAGCTGGACCTGTCGTGCTGTGGAACATCACAGGCTACTTGCTAAACCCAAAAGAAAACTAACCTTGAGGGATGGGAACAATTGAGCACTACTGTTCTGGAGACCATAAGAGTAGAAGAGTGGGGAACTGAGGTGGGATATTTACGTTGTGGGGTGCTGATGGCTCTGGTCCCAACAGCCGAACCTTCCGTGTAAGAACTCAGGTGCAGACAACGCTTTAACCGTGCTGAGGGGAAAAAGAACAAACATGAACCCAGACTCAAAAGTAAACCCCAAACACAAATTTCAGCATGGTGCTGTGAAAAAGCATTTGCCCCAGCTTGTTTTTGTCAATTTTTACAAGTGTAGTCATGCCAGGATTTTAACTGAACACTAAACGAGAAATCGAAGTAAATGAAACCAGAACTGAGTATTGCTGAACAACAGTAAACCACCAAGTAGCATCTTGTGGAAACGTAATCTCCCCATTTGAGGCACGTTTACACTTTCATACTTAAGTTGATATGACTACAACAGTTAACACTTCCTGTAGTAGTTGAGTCGTGGTTGTGAAGAATTTTTTTGGCTTTTAACTAGTTTGCTTCACAACATCTGCAGGTTTGAGACCTGAAACATTTTCAGGTGTTACCACATCATCTGTCTGGTAATGGTCAGGGCTATCTTGTAATTTTTTTTCCCCAGCCATTTTGTGGTTGATTTGTTTGTATGTTTGGCATCTTTGTCCTCATGCATCACTGAATATTTTCTTCTCTGGATATTTCAGAGGCGAGAATTCATGTTCTTTCAGCAGAGGCAAGTCACAGGTTCTGAGCAGCAAAACATCTCTGGCTGCTACTAATCTTCAATTTTGGCCATGTGGAATGGTGTGTTTGGTTTTTGCCACACACACACACGCACACACACACATCTCATATCATTGCAGAGTTTTGATTTATCAGTTCTCAGGAAACCTCATAAGTCATACTGCCATTCTGCAGTACTTGATATGACCTTTTGTGGTCTTTTTACTGAGCAGCCCCCCCCCCACCTTTTTTGTGTTATTGCGGCATTCCAGACACCAACTTCAGCTGAGGCAGAGACCTTCAGTTCCCAGGACATTGCCTGTTTCTTTTTACGATCTTTATTTAAAGCACTGAGAGATTTCAGCAGGACATTCCTAAGTAAATTCAACACTGACCCCCACTTTATACTTTTGGTGAGAATGGCATGATGACTGTGGGTTAGATGAGATTTACACCTTTAGAAATGTAGACCGAGGGGTTTCAGCAAATGCTGTCCACACTTTTTTTTTTTTAGCTTCTACACAGCCTGTATTTTCCACTTGGTTAATCAATTTTATATTAGGCAAGGCTGACCTGGAAAGAAAAAAAAAATTTAAAAAAAAATGTAATCCTAGTACTGGTGTACCTGACTCATCGAGAGGTGTTGCATTTTCATCTCTGACCGACCCAAGGTGACTCCTGTGCAGCTCACTTCCGTCCACAGCCTTCCCGACCTTGGTGAGGACCTCAGTGGTGCTGAGTGTCTGGCGTCTGCTGTATGAAGAGCAGGAAGGAGGAGTGACTTCAGCTGGCAGAGAAAGAACTATCAAACTTAAAACTACAGAAGTTTTTAAACTTAAGATGAGATACTTAGTGGAAAAAATACAACTGAAAGACTAAGTCAGTAAACAATAACATATGAGCTGCTCGGCAGCATAGACTGCTTTACTTTGACAAGCCCACTGTCTTCCGGGGGTGGAAGCTAGAGGGGGCAGAGCCAGGTGGCTGAGGTGCGACGAACACAGACTGAGCTCTCTGTCCTGCGGCAGCAGCAGGGGACGCACAGAAAGAAGTCTAAATTAACGACAAAAACAAGCAAATATGCTGTCAGAATTTAAATAAACCCAGGCAATCACTGACTCACCAAAAGGAATAAAGCACCATACTACCAACAGAAAGGGTGAAAAGAAACCTGACAGAACTCTTTCATAGCTTGAAGAAAAAAAAAAAGTCTATGCAAATAAAACCGCAGATATGAATGCATGCTCAGCTCAGGTTACCGAAGCAGAATCGATGGTGCCAACGGGTCCCGCTGTAGATGCTGGGATGGCCTCTGTGATGGAGCTGTTGGCCAGCTGCTGCACCATATTCTGCTCCTTCTCAAACCTTTTCATGTCATACTCTAGTTCTGCTGCGAGCTGCTCATCCGCCACAAAAAACTCCTTCACCTCACTGCGGTAATCCTGCATCATCACCTTTGATACATACCAAAGTCAGTTTGGTTTTATTTGTCATTGTCACATAATAGCAACTGGAAATGATTCAAAATGAAAAGAAGCACATTGCTCACCTTTAGGTAACCCATTAGGTCCCTGAGCACTGGGAAACGATTTTTCTCAAGCATGGCTTTCAGAGTGATGATAATAGGAATCACATTCTCAATAAAGTTTCTCTTCTGAACCTGGAGAAGACAGATCAGAGCAGGGCTGACTAAGAGCGCCATCTGGTGGAAACGTACAACTACAGTACGTTGTCAAAACGGATCCTGAGCAGAGGAGTGCCGTACCTGAGAGATCAGCTTCTTTTGGGCCACCTGCATAACGGCATTGGCCATGGCCATGGGCTCATCCTCCATGGGCTCATCCTGTTCTACTGGCTTGCGCATAGCTGACAGCTTGATCTCCTTTAGGCTGAGGACGTCAAAGATGTCAGAGAGCAGCTGTGCTCCATCTGCATCCAAGGGTAAAACTCCATCTACAAAACTTGCTGCAGGGCGGCAGGCAGTGTCAGGGCAGGAGACAAAAGACAAAGACAAACCAGCAGAAGATCAGGAATCGGCATAATCAGGTGACTGACAGGTTCCAGTTCTTACAACAAGCGCATATTAATCGGACTAACATGTCAAATTAAGTCCCACTGTCCTCTGCTGACATGAATTTGACAAGGTAGTCCGATTAATACATGCTTGTAATAACTGGAACCTGTCAGTTACCTGATTGTCACACTATAGTTTGCTTAATGATATTAAGATTAAAATGTAGCTTTTTCTCTGATCATTTTAGCATTTGAGAAAGATGCCAAACAATGAGGCAAGTGTAAAATATTATCAATATTAAAATATACCAGGGTTACAGTAACCTTTTGTTCATAAGCCTACAGCTTTCATAAAAGCAAAAACAGTTCTAAAGCATCATCCATTGTACTTTTCATTGGTCTGTTATGGATGTGAACAAAGCTTAATAATTAATATCGATTCTGCCTTCTACTTTCAAAATGTCACAACTTAAAATCACAAATTGGACCAAAATATGTCTTACACATGGAGGAGAATCATTTTACCATTCTAAAACTTACTTTTTATCTCCAGCTTAAAAAAAGTTACAAGTTTTAAAAATCTATAGATTTTACTGAGCTCCCATTCAGAAACACAGTATAAGGACAAGCAACCTTGGAATAGATTTGGTTTCCACAAACAGTTAGAATACCTTTTAACATTTCGTTTATCTAAATTTTAGGAATGAAAGTGTTTCTAGTTTTCAAGCTTTCCTCTAATCCTAGAATGAGCAGTGGAGAAAAGTGCGACTAAACAGCCCCATCTTCTATTTATCTGTAGAACAAACTGCAAAATTGTCCCATGCATCCCACCTTCCATTCCATTCATACAACAATGCACCAAAAAAAAAAAACCCTGCTTTACGGTCAGTCAACTTAAGAGATACGAATAAGCAGGATTGCTCACCCAGGATGTTCTGGCTTATTTTGTTGGTAATATTGAAGCGCTGTTCATCTGTGAAGTGCTCCAGCAAAAACTTGTAGATCTTCATTCTCTTTTCTTTGTTCTTAGCACCTTGCAAGGAAAACTTGGCTTTCTCTCTGACAAGACAAATGCAATGGTTACAGCAAGCACATTACAGCTAAACTTCAAAACACAGCATGGACACCACAAGAGGAAAGACAATCTACCTGGCCGACTGTGGAAACTTATTGTACTTTTCATGCTTCTCATAGCAGTTAAAGTGGAAGATGCACTCAATGAAGTGCTTGGAGAACATAACTGGGTTCCTTTTTAGGAGCAGATGCACTAAGCAGAACTCGCAGAGACTGAAACGGGAAAACAAACAATGCAGTATGTATTCTTATGGTTCACATTAGTGGAAAATCTCCTTACAACAAAGTTGAGGAGGACCTGTACATACAAATACTTGATTACAGTTTAATATAAATGCAAAGAAACAAATGTGTACTATCTCCATTGTTGGCAAGATGGCAGATACCTGGCGATGCTTGGCTCTGGGTCCACAAGGGCAGTAACAAAGCGGAAGAACAGTGATCCCTTCCACTTGACAAACTCGTCCTACAAATTGCAGGAATAGGTGATTCCTCCAGCCCTACCTAATATACCACCAGCAGTGACAACAAATCCAGAGACCTACAGAAAGCCCGAGCTTATGATTTGTGAGATGCTGTAATAGTAAAAGTAATCATCTCATAGAGATACAGGTAATCTAAGAGGGTTAAACTTAAAAGTCCAGCCAAACACAAACATAGGATCTAAAGTAGCAAACAGTCCGCTGTTGGTCCTCTTTCTTTCTGTATCTGTGATTCAAGTCAAAACTGCTTAATTTTTTGCCAAGGCATGAAAATTCCATCTTACCACCAAACAGTGATCGTGACCACTGATTAGACTTTGGACTGCTGAGTTTAGCTTAAATAAACTACAGGATGTCATCAGATCATTTGTGAGTCAGCGCACCTGCAGCAGGTTAGTGAGCAGAATGAGGGTCTGCTGCCGGATGAGGGGTTCCTCGTCTTTTAGGCACACGGAAATGTTGGGGATATAGCGGTCCACCATGGTGGTGTAGCGAATGCACAGGTCACACATCACCACTACCACGTTGCTGCGCACGGGCACCTCAGTGCTGACCTCTAGTTCTTGGGCCAAGGCAGAGATGCAGCGCTTGGCTTGGTCCTCGTTCTGCAAACAAAGCTTGCCTTCCAGGGACAAGGAAATGCAGTGAGAAGACCAAACCACCACCCTGAGAGAACTGACCCCAATTACAGTGACCACAGACTTGTTTTCATTATTGGAGAACACTGCCTTCATTTGGTCATTAATCTAACTTTAGAACATAGGACCTATGGACCCTAAGGAAGTGATGCAATGACTACAAAAGGACTATAAACAGTACTTTAGCACAATATGTTTAAGATCTTCTCTGCTGAGACCTAATTACTTGATTATTAGAAGAAATCCCTGAGCTCACCAAGGAGAAAAAAAACAGGACAGTTCTTCAAGAGGTAATGAAGCAGCAAAACAATACCTAGGGTGATGAAGGCATGGGCTCGAACCACAGTTGGCATAGAAGAAGGCTTGAACTGAGACAAGGGCTGTGTGGCAGGCAGCTCCTCACTCACTCCAGCTGAAACAAACCATCTTTACTCACTTGCACTACAGCATATCCCAAAATCATTTAAACTTAAGTTATTCAAAGTAATGTTCTGACTGAAAATGTGAAGCATCATAATTTAGAGACAAATATTTGTTGTTATAAAGTGTTCAGAGAAACTGATACAAAGTAAAACAAAAAAACTAGTTTCCTGCAAGTGTACTCAAACTTTTGGGTGGTACTGAATGTGTTTTTTTTTTTTTTTTAAATAAATAAACAAGTAAACCACATATGTACTCAGAAGTATCCGCACACGTTAGCGTTCCTCTAATCCCCCCCAACCAAAAATACCAACAAAACTGGGTATTAACAGCTGTTTGTCATGCACTCACAATGAGTGAAGACCTCTGAGAAAATGTTGTGCCTTACCAGACTGCAACTCCACATTAGAAGCCAGAATGGACTGCACGAGGAGGAATATGCGCTTCCCGACCTTGGCTGGACATTGCAAGGCAGCCACTCCCAGTGTATACAAGTGCTTCACCTGATGGGCAACGTCAAAGACTGAGGACTACAGTTACTAGGCACTTGGAGCTTTACTTACAAAATCAGTCCTGCAAAAGGAAAACTATTTCTCCACCAGCAAGACCTACCATCAAGTCCTCATTAAGACTGAGCTGCTTGTCTTCGCTTAGAATCACACTGGACAAGTAGGATTCACAGATGGAGACCAGTTCACCACAGTACTTGTTTAGTGACTTCTATAGAAGGAAAACACAAGTCAGCTTGGAAATGAAAACAGCCAGTTAGATCTGACACTGAGCAGGAAGTTCTAAACAGCTACTATAATACACAGTATTTTCTCAAAAAAAAAAAAAAAAAAAAGTTCAAACCAGTACAATTATCAACATTTTAGGAACAGTACTGATCACGTTTTGCATCAACACAACCATCAATATTATAATGTTATAACAAGGACCAAGGAGTTATTCCACAAACAATCCTAAAAAAAAGTTTAACACAAAACTTTGATTTTGGTGCCTAAAGGCAGGTCTGACCTGGGTGTCTGCAACAGCCTCTACCCGCACGAGCCGCACCAAGGTCTCCACACAGGCACTAATGACTTCCAAAGGCAACTCAAAGCTCTTGAGCCACTTCATAATGTCGTCTTGAAGATAAAAGACAGACCATAGATAAAGAATTACTATTTCTGAGGAAATGATGATAATACACCAAGGGTTTCCTCTGTAGTTCACAACACATGGGTACTAAAAACACATGCATCAGCAACACACCAACAATCCTGCTCTTTGTTTCTTCATTCAGATGTGCAGCAATTTCCCCGATCACATAGAGAATATGGAGAGACGTAGAAACTGTTACATTGGATGTCCTAAAAGGAATAAATACACAAAAAAATGTAATAAAGCAAACAACAGTTTCATACTTGAAAATCTTTTGGAACTTGCTGGCTGAGTATCACACAAAGCAAAAGATACACAGGGCAGGCAATGGCAGAAAAGATTGTGCATCCTTCCACCAGACAATAGAGCCAGGAATGATCATGTATCACCAACCTGATCAGTTCTGCCCAGGCATCCAGGATCTTGGTGTAATTGAGCCGGGGGCAGGAGCCTGCCACCTTAGAAAGCAACAGCCATGCTGCGGGGGCATGCTCTGCTACAGTGTGGGAGATCAGGCTATTGACAAAAGCGGAGGAGAACTTATTCTGCTTGGACCAGATGGTAAATGCCTTGCTGAAGTAGCGGCTAGTGGAGAATAAAAAGGACAAAATTTTAGACAGAACATCTTTTCACCTTTTTTTCATAGATTTTACACATAGTCTGAGTTATTGACATGATGTAATAGCTGTCTAAACTCTGAAGAAGCCTGAAACAAGGTGACTTCTGAGAAATTTAAGGAAATGTCAACCAGCATCCTGGAATACAAATAATTTAGAAATAAACAAGGAGGCTAACCACAGGTCCTGGCTCTCTCCACAGAGCAACCCCAGAAGGTCCCAGGCCAATCTCTGGGAGATGTCCTGGGCTCTGTAGCTGCTGTAGTTCTTGATCGGAGTGAGAATTGTCTGGTCCAAGCACTCCAGGGCCTTCTCTTGGATAGAGCTTTCAGAGTCGATGACTGCAGGAACCACCCCTCTCAGCCAGGCCTTCTGAACCAAGCTGGATTCAGACAGGGCCTTATAGGAAGGGGACAAAGTGAGAAGATGGTGATAAAGACATGAAGAAAAGCTTGCCTTTGGGGGGGAGTACTCACTAAAAGGAGGTCCATGAGACACTGCAGGGCCTTCTTTTTGACAGACACAGCAGGGTCTCGGCATCGGTCTGTCAAGATGGACAGGTTATCTTGGCTGCAGGAGATCACGTTGTGCTTCAAAAGGCTCATCACTGCCTGTTCACAAAAAAAAAATGGATAGATACAGAACACTTGGATCCATAATAAACAAACAAACAAAAACAAATAATAAAAAAAAAAAAAAAAAAAAAAAAAAAAAAAAAAAAAAACACCCATTGTGGACTAACTGATTTGATTTAAAAAAAAAAAGAAAAAAAAGAAATGAATGTAGATGGATTGGTTACCTGCAAAGCTGACTTCCTCACATTAGACTTCTCATCACTTGAACGTCTCTTCAGCAGGGCCATTGTCTCTGTACCTAGAGGAAGAAGATAGGCAGATACCAGATATTGGAATAGATGGCACAAAAAATATGCAATAATATTAAGAAGCAAAACATTGGCTAATGCTAACATTTTTTTATAACTTACAGTCAAAGATGGTTACGTCTGTTTTGCCAGTCATTTCAATGGTCTTAAAGTTCATCCTTGTTTGTATGTTTGTGTCTTGGATATGATTGGTAGCTGCAATATTCAATTAAGAAAATATTCTCAGACTGAACATACAGAATCATGCAGAATCGGGATGGAACTAAATTAGTGTAACTTACACTCACATTCTTCAGCCTCCAGTACCAACTGTGGAGATGCTACAAGGAAATAATGATAAGAAAAGATTAACAAGAGAATGTCTCTTACCCCTCAAACAGTAAAAGACTGCAGAGGTTCAGTCAAGTGCTATTAGTGTTAAGACTATGTGTTAAGACTATGACAAGGAAAACTATGTCAACTAACACATACACAATAGAGAACAGACCTGTAAAGGCCATCACTTAATAGCAAACTCACTGGTGACACTAGTGTGATGTCACAGGAATATGGCAATAAGACACTTACTAGCAGAAAAGAGCTCCTGGATGCCGTCAGCAGTGTTGGGGGACTGCAACTCTAGGCACTGAGCCAGGCAGGCAAGTGCATGTCCACGTACTACAGGGGCCCGGTCTGAGCGTCGTCCAAACACCATCACTTGGACCAGGAACCTGTGCTGCAGAAATGGGGCTAACTCTGCAGGCAGGGAGGCCTCTGGGTGGCGCTCGGGCTGCTCAATAAGGGCCATGACCACATCCAGGGCAAACATCCGGTATTTCACCTGACCACACAATAGCCAGTCCACACAAACATACATAATCATACCTTTTCCCTTGTGATGGACAGTAATTATTACAAGAATGAAGTAAAGTGAAGCAGTTCCAATGACAGGTAGTTCACCTTGGAGTGCAAAGAGAATCCATAGAGCCACTTGATGAAGGAGGCATATTCTGCACATGGCATCTTGGACAAAAGTTGCACCACAGCCTGAGCTCCACTAATACGGTACTCTGCCTTGTCCACTGTCTGAAAAACAAGCAAAGCTCAACTATGAAATGACACAACTAGGATGATTATTCTCTGAGATAGACTATAACACCAAGCAGATGCATTGTGGTCTCATGTGGCAAATTCATATTTTTAACCTGTGCACAGATATGCTGAAGTAGAATGCGAAGGGTTGGCAACACGGCTTCTTTCAACTCATCAACAACGTGACTAGAAGAAAAGAAAAAAATAATTACAGTTAATGAAACACAGCAAAAATCAGACAAAGTATGAGACAGTGAAGAAGGCTAAATGAGGAACACAACATTCCCTGAGGTATTACAAGCAGTTGTTAGCATCAAGGTGTTTCTCACCTCACAAACTGAATAGCCTGCTCTTTGGCAGCAAGAACAGCCTGTGTTGGAACCAGAGGTGTTGGTTTGGAGGAGTGTCCTTCACTCATCATGAGAATCACATAAAGAAGACTATGGAAGACATGCCGCACAGCCTGCAGCCCAGCACAAAAAGTTCAGGTAAAACTTGAGTTAAAATAAATAAATAAATAAATAAATAAATAAATAAATAAATAAATAAAATAATAATATATATATATTTTTTTTTATTTATGATTTAACTATTTCACGTCAATACTGCTATCAGATACCTCATTTCTCTCTCCAAGCTTCGGAGAGCAAAGCAGCCTCAGGCCATGGTAAGCCAACTCTGGTAAACTCTGCATGTCATTAATGTTCCTACAATTAATAGAAATAAAAGGCTTCTTGGTTACATCTTTCCATCATATAATGTGCCTTTGTGAATTAAAAAGTTACAAAAATTTCTGAAAATATATACCATCTTTTCATAAAACAAGCTTATTCAGTTTGAAACCATTTTACTTCCATGGTAAATTAACTCAGTTCATTTTAATTTGGCCTTTTAATTCATTTTAGGCAAACAATTTTTTGTTGGGGAACTTATTATTTTATTCCTCATAATAATAATAATAATAATAATAATAATAGCAATTCACCCCCCATTACAACAGTAAGTCATCTAACAGGGTGATTTTATATAATGAATTAGGCCTTCCAGGCAAGGAACAAAAGTATATACAGTTTTACAGTAACCAAACTGAAAACAATACACACAAAAACTTACTGTTCTGATGCAAATGTCAGAGGCCCAATGACTGGTTCAATACCAGTGAGCTCAGTAAACATCTGCAGAAGGGAAGGGGGACAAAAATTATGCTATCATATTATTTTACTCTCTGCACTGATTCTGAGGATAGCGCAAATAACTGAGCTATAGACACTATAATTAAAAACCAAGACACTTACATGAGACCAGTATCACTTAAAACAATCGTGATCTTTCTAAAACTAAATATACTTTTAATAAGTCAATTAAACACATAATTATGGTTGCAAGAACTATGTGCTTTCACTTTATGGTTAAATTATTATTATTGGAAAATCTGTCCATGTACACATCTGCTTGTGTAATAGCCATGTCAATGTGCTAGAACCATCACTACTTTTCTTTGCAGCAACTTTGTTGTTGCGAAAGTGATCTGTGCCCATAGTTACACATTACATACACAAAACCTGTTTTTCCAGAAATGTTCAGTTACCAGTTGCATGCTTGCCTGGATGAAGACTACAAACCTGCACACAGTTTTGAACGCACTGGGGTTTGTCTTTTAAAGAGAACTTAGTTAAAAGCATCAGGAGAGTCTTCACATGGGAAACTACTCCCTCTCTGAGTGTTAACAAATCCTGGCCAGAAAAAAACATCTCTTCTTCCTGATCATCTTCTTCAAATTCCTCTATGTCCATCTGTCAAAAAGGAAGTGGCTATGAGTCATAGCATCCAATCCCCCCCAACAAACAAACAAACATTAAAATAAAATAAAAAAAAAGACAGAAGTACAAACATAGCTCACAGTTTCAGTAACAAATTACTCCAATATGCTATTATACAAACCAGTAAGACACAGTCCTTTTCCCATTATGTGAAAGGATAAAGGAGAAGGGGGAGAAGGGGAAGAAAAAAAAAAAAAAAAAAAAAAAAGTCCTGGTGATATCCTCCATTCTGCATTATACTTAATTTCTTTACCTCTTCATCATCCTTCCTTTGGGGCTTTGGCCGTTTCCTGCTTTTAGAGTCTGTCTGGGAACTCTTAAATGAATTTTTCTTGCGCTTCTTGCCCGTATCCTGCGGCCAGCATGTCTTCACCAAATTCAAACAGGCGTTGAACACAAGAGGGTGAAACACTTTGTTGGCTACACTCCCTATATTTTGAAATAAAACTGCATTAACACATCTAATTTGCAACAGGGGTACCATATTAACATTGACCTGATTTAGTGTAGCCACTAACAAACACAGTATTCTGTGACACTAGGGGCAGCAGAAATTGCAGTGGTTAGAGCTGCTGCCCTGCACTCCAAGAACCCTACGTTTGTATGTCATCTTGGAGGAAAGTGTCTGCTAAATTAATAAACCACTGACTAGATAAACACTGAATTTTTCTTACTTAAGGTAACATTACCTCAAGTGTACCACCTATAATAAACTTGGTAAACTGTTTTTGACTGCAAGAAACATTAATATTTTTTATGTTTACTATTATTATTGTTTTTCATTCGGCTGACCCCTATGTGCAGGGAGTCACAGTGTAAGATTATTAACTTTTTTCATTCATTTCCCCAATCGCACAGCAAGGAATTCTTACTGTGTGTAGGGTAACCTTGATCAAGTCTACTACAACGGGAATGTCATTTGAACTGGTGACCATCTATTTGGGCTGTGAAAGCTGCACCCAAAGTTTCTGTACCCAAAGATGGTAGCTGCAGCTTCATCTGTTTCTTTTAACCTTTTACTCATTTTAGCTGAAACTCTTCTAAAAGGATGCCACTTGCCTGGTATTCCCAGAAGGAGGAGGTAGAGAGAGGCTGCTTGCAAGGCACTCAACCGTTCACTCAAGGTGCTGGTTTTGGATCTGACCCCCATGGCAAAGTGGGACAGCACAGCCACCAGGGCACTGGTCGAAACCCCATTTTCCCCCAGCACAGTCCACACGCTCTAGGGATCCGAAGCACAAATGTTCATCAAAAAGTAGACACAGCAGCAATATGAGGATACACACTGTGGTCACCTACTTCAGTGCTGTCATCACCATCCGTTCCAAAGAGTAGTAGGTGTTTGTGTAAGGCTGAGAAGGCTCGGGACCCGTGGCTTAGGATCTCCTCCACAATGGCAGCATCCAGTGGCTCAGTTTCCGTGAACTCAGCATCCCACACGGCCGTTACCCACGCTAAAGGCAACACACCCATTTTTGACAGGAGATGTGCAGGGAAGATGCAGCACAAAAAGAAAAAAAATCAACATAAATACAACTTATAGTAAAGATACAGCTGAAGTAGAAGAATCATACAGGTGGCAGCTGACATAGAGGGAAAATACAGTGAACTTACAAATGACATACAAGTAATACAGCGTAAAGGTGACAATGGTAACAGCTAAAGTGACTGCCAAATTTTAAACTTATACGCGTACATATTTCGATATCTACCATTTAAATTCGGTCATTACAAATATTAAACCGTTAGCTACAATTCTCCCAACGGACTCAGATGTACCTACTAAGCAACGAATCTACGGTGTCATCTGACTTGTATAGTACATTTATGTATCTTCAGTCGCGCTAAATTTTTCCTTAAAGTATGTAACAAGGAAGAAGAAAGTATGATCGTTTTACCTTTCGAAACGCTTGTTATTCTCAACACTTGCAAAGCGTTTACCAACTCCATCTCCACTTCAACGTACGCGCCAAAAATCAAACGATGACAGCGCATGCGCAAAACGTTTTCATGGACCAGCTCTCTTCTTCGTGTGCTGTGTGAATGACGCCTCACACCGTAATGACGTGTACTGCCCTCTACCGGTCAAGCAATGTTTTTACATTCTGTCTTGAATTCTCCGCAGTATTTTTCTTGAACTGTTTTATTTCTTTCAGCGTGTCTTTAATAACATTGGCCGCTTCTTTTTTAGGTGGACGGATAAAATATTAATAATACATGTAAACTGAATGTCATCATTGTTGTGACAGACGAAAAAAAAGAAATGAAACGAAAATAAATGAAGTTAGTGAAAACTCTTTATGGGGGTTATATGTATGTAAATACTCGAAGCAGATTTAATATTTAAGGTCTCCAGCACATGGATTAACCGTGTCTTTTACACTTTCTCAAAATGAAATTAAGTGACATAAAGCATTAATGCAGATGGTGGAAAAAAAATTAACTACAATTACACGTATTTGTCCAAATAAAAGTGCGAAGTTAGTGGAATTTAAAACACGTTGAGTTTTGGAAAAGTCAAAAGGCACTTTTGCTTAATCTAAAAAAATGTAGAAAATCTCATGTCCGCACTGGTTAAATTCCACTAAAAGCACCAGTAAGCCATTTGTGTGTGTGGGGGTCTACTTACACAGTGCATTACTTATTTACTGGCACGACCGTAAATAAAATATTGTGTTTTTGTGCAAGAACAAGAAACCGAGCACTTCTTCATTCCACATTTTCGCTCCTCTGCTCACCACATCCTGCGGTTTTTCTGTTGTCTTTTATTTTGAAATTCGACAGTAAATGTAAAAAATCCGGCAGCCCAGGTCGAACGTTGTCCCTTCAGCAGGAAGTGATCTCACGAGAGCGGGGACAAAAATCAGGCGGTTGTTCAAAAAATGCACGTAAAATCGAATATGATAATACAGACAGTTTAAACCCGACATAGCAGTGTTGAGGGAACGAGCTTCGACGTGCCGAGTAAAGCACGGCTTATAATCGAGCGAACTGACAGCGCATTTCGACTCGTTTCTTCGCTCGGCGGCGGCAGGAGCGAGGTGCTCGGCGCATGCGCGGACGGAGGGGCCGCCGCTCGGAAGTGGTGCTGTGAACGCCGACGGCCTCCGCTCGACACGCACGGTGCCTCTGGGCCCCTCGGAACAGCCGTGAACTCGCAATAAACCGGGCGGAGTGCAGTTCCGAGGCGAAGCAAGCCATTTTGATGAGTTGCCGAATTTAAATTTGTGCCATTAAGCGAGGGGAGCGATAGCTAAGCGTGCCGTGATGAGCTTCTTTAGTTTCGGTCAAAGTGCAGAAATTGACATAGTGCTGAGCGACGCCGAAACGAAGAAGAAAGTAGAGCACAAGACGGAGGATGGCAAGAAGGACAAATACTTTCTGTTCTACGACGGCGAGACGGTGTCGGGCAAAGTGAACGTGACGCTCAAGAACCCGGGGAAACGGCTGGAACACCAGGGCATCAAGATCGAGTTCATCGGACAGATCGGTGAGCCTGCAGTTGCTGCTGCTGCTGCTGCGGCGGCGGTGTCGCTCGACGAGCTGCGCGGGCCCGGCCCTTCTCAACTCATGTCCCCCCCACCTCAAATCGCTCCGTCCGAACCCCGGCGCGGCGCGGAACAAACGGGCTCCATTTTGGGGGAGGCGGTGAACGTTCGCGCGGAGTCTGCGGTCTCATGACAGGGTCGCAAACGCGGCGACGCCGCTGTGACCGAGGCGTTCGTTGACAAAGATAGCGACCCGATTAAGGCATTAAAGCGGAAGGCGGATGAGAACTGCGCCGCTTAGCCGCAGCCGCCCAAAGAGGCTTTCGTGTCGCATCCCCCGCACGTCGCGGCGTGCTGTGGCGCCAAGCGGGCGGGCCGCGTCCCTGGTCGTCGCGACAAAATGGTGTTTGGCTCCGAAATGCGAGGGAGTGCTCGGGCTTAACCCTTATTTTATTCTTTTGTTGTCGTTCTGGCCGCCTTTGGCCAGTGCAATGAGGTCGAATGAGTGCAGGAAGAAACCGCGAGAGGCACCTTGGCCTGTGCAGCAGGAGAAGGTAAACGAATGCAACAGGTATTGGGACGCATAAAGTTGACATTCATAGGTACTTTTAAATTTGCTTAGCGTGTCTTTGTGTCTTCAACGCAGGCAAGCAGGTCCCCCCCCCCAAAAAAAAGGTCATTTGTTAAGGTCAGCTTTCAGTGATGCACCAGATGTGAATTTTCACATAAGAATTTCCTCAGGAATGTCAATGAAAATATATTTCAGTGCATCACATGGCTTATTTTGTAATAACCCAAATAAAGATGGGACCTGGCTTCTCATTGTCAGATAAGGGAGTGTACATTGTGCAAAGCTTCTTTTAGTTCTATAGCGGAACAAACTGGGAGGGGGTTCGCTTAAAATATGGGGGGGGGGTTGGTCAGAAATAAATTAACTCAATTTGTGTGTGGGGGGTCCGTCTGCGTGTGACATCACTACTCCCACTTCTCTAAGCCTTGTCGGATACCACATTTAAAAATGTCAAAATAGTATGTAAGCTTTTCTAGAGTTAAATGAACTTGACTACACGAAAACTCAGTTTAGGATGAAAAGTACGTGTGTGCCAGATTTCAAGTCTGTGGCTTGAAAAACAGTCATGCATGAAGAACAGACAGAGAAGGTTAACAAAAGATTGAACTTTATAGGCGAACTTTAAATATAGATTATTTCTAAAAGTCAAAAATTTCAATCTCATTGTCGCTGTAGTGGTGCTTGCTCTGTGCCGTTCCAGTAAGCGTTACCTAGCTGTGTGAATCGGCACAAAATTACGTATAACTTTATACTGTAAGTCGCATCAGAGAAAAGCTTTGACTAAATTTATTTATAATAAGAGTAATAGTCCTGAGTCTGGTCTTTCAGGTGTGATAGTAGATTTAACTTAACTGATGCTTTTGATTGGTTGAATGTGACAGCGTGATAGGAAATGGCAAGTATACAGTTGGTTTTGTTATGGAAGAAGTATGTCTGTGTTGATAAACTGAGGGAAACTACTTAGACACCACTAAGGGGCAAAAACCTTATGGGTTCCTGTCTCCGCTCTACAATGTCTTACGCAAATGGTACAGAACAAATACAGTACATATTGTAGCAATAAAATTATAGTTTTAAAAAATAACCTTGTTGGGAAGAAAAAATACATTTTTACAAGCTGTTTTTTTGTTGTACTGGACCCCTTTATATAAGGGAGGCTGATTGTATGTGTTGTATCGTCACACCATAAAGCACTAAGATTATTTTCTCCGTTTGTGAAGGACATGCAAGATTTAATAAAGATCAGGCTGCACAAGAAAGCAAGCAAAGATGTCAACAGAACCACTCATTTAGAGTCACAGATTGGGGTTATTGTGTGTTGTGTGAAAACATGGTCTTGGTTTGTCATCTCTGATTTTTTTTTTAAATTATTATTAATTTATTTATTTACCTCCACAGAGTTGTACTATGACAGAGGGAACCACCATGAGTTTGTGTCCCTGGTGAAAGACTTGGCACGTCCTGGCGAGCTCACACAATCTCAGACCTTCGATTTTGAGTTCACGCACGTGGAGAAGCCCTACGAGTCTTACACAGGACAAAATGTGAAACTACGGTGAGTAGTAAGCATTTGTGTCAACCAATTTCTGCCTTGTTCTCAAGATTTATGATTTCAAATTAATTTTTTTTATTAAGTTTGAAATGAAAAGTGTTAGACTAGAGAATAGGGTTAAGACAACGATTCTTTCAGAATAAAGGGAAAATAAAGACAATTGCTGTATATGTTCTAAATCAAGTTTTGCAGATTTGGTGGATGCTAAACTTGAGTCTGAGGTCTATGTAGCTGTTCATATTACACTACATTCTACAAAAATAATGACAGCAGAAACTAGCATGTCATGGTCTTGAAACAGAACACCTTAAATTGGGTTAGGCTGAAATAAAGTGGCCACATGATTGCCAATTTAGACCATATTTTTCTTGCCCTAAGATGGCATGGATCTGATTTCAGATCCTGATCATACGTGAAGAACGTAACACCAACAGTTTTCGCTTTAACAATTAAGAGCAACTGCTGGTTACATTCTTTTCTACGAGGAAACAATGCTAGGTCTGTAAAGTTTTTATATACTGTGTGCATATTCTTTAAAGGTATTTCCTGCGGGCAACCATCAGCAGGAGGCTGAATGACATTAGTAAGGAGATGGATATTGTAGTCCATACACTGAGCACATACCCTGAGCTCAACTCCTCCATCAAGATGGAAGTGGGAATCGAAGACTGTCTCCACATTGAGTTTGAGTACAACAAGTCCAAGTAAGCCTGAGCTATTGCAAGTTTTTCCTTTATGAATTTTTGTACACCTTTTTGTTGTTAGTATATATACTATGTGCACACCTTTGCTTACATGAGAAAATAAAAATTACTTTGTCAATATTGCCACGTTAATGTTAACAATTATTGACTGGGATTGCTTTTTTTATGTTGCAGTTTAACCTTTTCTACTTGATTTCCTGCCTCCAAATGGAAGGAAAATTAAGTACATTCACTGTTTTTTTTTTTTTTTTTTTTTTTAACCCAAAAACATGTAGGTACCACCTGAAAGATGTAATAGTAGGGAAGATCTACTTCCTTTTGGTGAGGATTAAAATAAAGCACATGGAGATTGACATCATCAAGCGTGAAACGACAGGCACTGGGCCCAATGTCTACCATGAAAATGACACTATTGCTAAGTACGAAATAATGGATGGAGCTCCAGTGAGAGGTATGGAAGTTCATGGAAGGGCATCTAAAATGTTGTACTGATGTCTTTACATCAGCAACAAAAACTCCCTTAAGAAAATAAGTGTCATACAAAATGTCTAGATACTCCAGTCAAGTTTAAACTTCTTATTTTTGTCTTTCAGGAGAATCTATCCCCATCAGGCTTTTTCTGGCCGGTTATGAGATGACACCCACTATGAGGGACATCAATAAGAAATTCTCTGTGCGCTACTATCTGAATCTGGTGTTGATAGACGAGGAAGAGAGGCGCTATTTCAAGCAGCAGGTACTCTTGACCTCTTGACTTTCCCTTATGACCCAGGTGACAGAAGACGGGTAAGGAACTACAAAAAACGGCACAATAGCATGGCTAGGAGTACTGGTGCGTCACAGCTCCTGGGCTGTGGGTTTGGAAGTAGATTTGAACCTGCCTCAATTTGTGTGGGTTTCCTCCCACAGTCCTGCGACTGGTGCAGAAGAGGCCAATAGTGTAACTACACTGAAAGCCATTAGTTAGTGGTTAACTTTGATTAGATGGTGTTTAGCGTGTGTAGAGGATTCCGCTTTATCTTTAGTTTTCAAGTTATTTTTAATTTTGCAGAAAGATCCCTGTTAGGTTTTTGTGAACAAGTCATTCTGTGCACAGCAATGATCCAGGCTGTGTCTTGAACTTGTTCTCATGAAAACTATGATTTCACTAGAGTAATAATTAATATGTTTTAAATTGAAAACCCAGTGACCTTGTCTTATTCGACATAGACATGGCTTAGACAGGAAAGGGACGAGGTAAAACCTTGAATCACAAAGAGCAAGATTGCTGACAAGCATCGTGTCCCTCCTCCAGGAGATCACGCTTTGGAGGAAAGGGGACATTGTAAGGAAGAGCATGTCCCACCAAGCAGCCATTGCCTCACAGCGCTTTGAGGGTTCCTCCAACAACGAGAAGGCAGTCGCGCAGAACAAGGAGGGAGGCAACTGAGTGCCACTGCCTCTCCTTCTGCCTCCACCTTGCCCCTCTGGCCTCTTGAGAAAAACAAGACTCTTAATACGTGTTTGCGTGCGTGACACTGGGGTCACTGGGGTTCGCCACCCTAGCGCCCAACTCCTTATTTACCGCCAACACTGGTGAGGCCAGCCTCTCTTCTTCTAATCACAGCTACTAGGTGAAGGATTAGAGAGGCCAAGGAAAGAACTTCTGGGTTCATACTTTGCGAACATTATAGGAATGAAAAGGCTGTGATTCCTTTCTCCCTGCGCTATAACTGTCATTTCCAAACGCTGTCCTCCCTCATAAAGTAGTTTCCTGGCTTCACACAAAGCAACTTATGTGTGCTTAATCTAGTAATCCTTTAAAAAGAGGGTGTTCTGTCCTAGTACATCTGGTACTCACAGTTGCGTTAGTCTGTTTGCAATGCATTTTCACCCAAATTAGCAAAAAAAGGGAAACCATCAGCGAGTGCTTTCTTTCATTTGTTCTGAATTCCATTTCTTGTCTCTCTGTGGCATTGTCATACAGCCAAGCAGCAACTCTTCACCTGTATGCCTGGGGAAGTTGCTGTAGCAGCGCTTTGAAGTACTAGTTAAAAGTGTTACCTCTCATATAGTTAGTTCCATTAGTGCCCGTACATTCCTGTATGCCAGTTGAACAGACTAGTTTGTAGAACAAGTTCTTTGTGTAAACATTTATTTTTACTATGATGACTCTAAACTTCTGCAGTCTTTCTCAGAGCATCCCAGTTGTCTGAATTTTCATAATAACACGAGTATATGAAACTGTGTGATTACAGTAATATGAAATGAAGTAAAATAGTGGCAAGTCAGTTTTGAAACTGCGGCTTAGACCTTAGTTGGTGGAATGATTATTATTATTTTTTTTTTTTAAGGAATTTGTTGTGGTTTGTATACATGCATCTAAATGTCTGCTTTGAAGTGTTGACATGAACACAGAGATTGACGAAAGGTCCCCGATGATATGTGGTTGTATGAAGCCACTCCTAAAATATTAATTTTGGTATTCCAGTACAAGGCCCTTTTTTTTTTTTTTTTTGTTATGAATGTGTTTTCCCCCCCCCCACGGTTACACCATTGAGACTATTGAAGTTTTATTGGAAGGGAAACTCAGAGGAGGCCTTAATGGTAAGGAGTTAACTGTATAGTTAGGTTTTTTCCACTTGTTTATGTTTTATGAGAAACAAAACAATAACTTTATAGATGGCCTGAATGTTATCAGTGTTAAAGGTAGGAATGATATCTGAACTACTAATAGCTAGACTCTTCTTTCAAGAGACAAGAAAGCATACAGCTGTACACACCGTATATAATGTCTGCTACCGCGGTCTATAATGTTTCCAAACAGTTTTGAGGTTTTACATGAAAAGAATCTCCTAAGTTGATGGGGTTTTTATATTTTTCTTGCTGCACACTTGATTTTTCAGCATTTCTGTAAGGTAGCAGCCTGTCGTAATGCTGTGCCTAAATGAAACATCTGCCAAAACTGCTCAAGAAAATGATGCGCACGCTCATTCAGACCCAACATGGTGTTTTCTTGAGTCTTTTTTTTTTTTTTTTCCCCTTTTCCTCTTGGATGGGACCATGTGAATAGTATTTACTTTAAAAACTCATTAAGCATCTCTTCTAAGTTCTAGGCGATAGTAAGGGGGGGGGGTACAGTCAGTTACGTGCAAGTGGTCAATGTTCTCTGTCGTTCAAACAGAGGTCAGGGAACCAGTGTGTTCGGTGAGAGTGGTTCAGGGCTTGTATGCTGTCCCCGATTCCTTGTGTCAACAATGATGACACATCATCAGGAACTGGACATCGGTGGTCTTGGTCTGAACTGCCAGTCCTTTTTGCCAACCAGGCACTCACATTCCATGGCCTCATTGTTTCGCAGCAAAAGACAAATGGTTCTGCTTGCGTAGTGTTAGTCATCCCCTGCAGTGCGTCAGTTGCTTGCGATCACTGGACTCTTGTCGGGTTTTTCAGCAGGTGTGTGGCCTCAGTCATCTTGCTGAAGACTTCTATTTTTGCTCTGGGTAGAGGTGTTGTGGTGATACTGTACAAACACAGCAACATGTGGGGTTGTGGGCAGCTTCAGTTTGAACTTTGTGTGGGCAATGATCTCTAGGAGCACAGCAGACCTGTTATAAGACTTGAGTATCACATGTCAGACAACTTCTGTCACCGTCCAGTAACCTGTTGTTGTCATCGTCATCCGGTTAAAAAAAAAAAAAAATGCAGCCGGAAGAAATGTGATCTTAAGTATTCGTATGTATATTTTAAACCACTCTTGCATAATGTTTTAAAAGCAGAATTCTTTTCTTTTTGTGCTTGGTGGTAGACTGCATTTCTGTCTCCTAACATACTTAATATATTGTGCAAAAAATTGCTTTAAAATGGCATTAGAGACATACCTTTTATGATTAGTCCCCTAATGTATACTATATATATAAGTATATATATTTACAGAGTTGTAGGTATATATGATTTTAAATGTAAAATATGTTTAATAGCAAGCTTTAAGGTACCAGCCAGTTTGTGAAAAGGGAAGTTCAATGCAAAAGTGTTTGAGAAAACTTTAACTTTAGATGTTAATACAGAACATAAGTACAATGGTTTCTTATCTTTTAAATAGTTGTATTTTGTGTTTCTGTATTTTAAAATTGTTTCCAATCCAATGTCTCTGATTAAAAGGAGAGCTGTCTAAAAGCAGGACTTACTGTTTGCCTCGTTCTTCACCACTGATGCAGAGTTGAAAACGCTGTATTTGTTTGACCTTGGCTGTGCTGTCGGATGACCGTTTCTTAGTTTGCGATACCCTGTTAAGCATAAATCCTGAATATTCACTCATTACCATAGCAGGCTCCAGTGACATGCAAAGGGGAGCAAGTAACTGTGCCACCAGAATTCTGGTAAAACATTGCCAAAGTTGCTGATGGATACCACATGATGTGTGCGGACCTTTCTCTCCCTGGTAAATGAATGGCTGAGGTTTACCATGTTCAGTAGGTACACCAAGCAGGCAGTGGAAGATTGCATTACCAGTAAATACCCCTGTGGCTTTGGCTGCCGTTGATAATGTGTACCTTAGGAAAAGAAACTTAGTTTGAACTGCTCCAGTATAAATAGCTCTGCTGTATAAATAAGGTGAAACGTTAAAGACAAGTAGATTTGCGTGTCCATTTCTGATAATAATGTATACACCAAAGTGGCTGGTAAAGAATGATAAAGGTCAGGGAGCAGAGGTGAATGTTGTACAGTAAATCCCTGCGATGTCATGAATTTGCATATAAGGTGATTGGCTCATGTCTTCCTGCGGGTGAGGGCTGAGGTTAGGAAGTGACTCTGTTTGGAAATTTCTTATTTCAATACATTTTTTCAGTTTTATACTGTATATGTTTCACTGTCTTCGCTTTTTTGCTTCTTCTGACAGTACTGTATTTTTTTTTCCCGTGACCATGGGTATATCACTGAATTGATATTTTTATTTTTAAAATATATTAACAACATTGAGTAATACTGTAATATACTGCTCACCTATGGATAAATTAGCTTGCAACAGTAAGTGTTTTACTTCTGTTAGTATTAGTACATATTATATTGGTCACATATTTTGTAATAAATGCTCTAATTCCTGTAACAAATTAAAGCAAATTACATGTTTTTTTTTTTTGTTTTTTTCTTTTCCTGGAACTGGGAGGCCAACTGGGAAAAATTTTCATTAACCTCATAATAAAGCAATCCTACAGTTTACACAATTGAAATTTTTGGACCCTCATGTGTTGTACTTTGGTGGGGTTTTACTGTACTAATATTTTATATTGTGAAAAGATGGTTTTATGTTCTACTTCCTTTAACAGTAATGGAATTTGAACTCTCAGATGAATTTACTTAATTTCTGCTTTCTGTTTCTTTTTCTTTTTCACCAACATGTCTATGCTTGTGACTGGAATTGTTTAAAAATAATTTTATTGGCCTTATTTGACTACTGTCTTATGTAAATGTATTGGAAATGATGCTCATACAAGGACATAAAAGATTTTATTTGAAATTTTGTTCTTTGGTGGTTTAAGTAACAATCATCAATAACCATTTGTTCGGTGTGGGGTTGTGGGGGTCTGGAGCCTATTTTGGAAGTGCAGACTTTCAGGATGCCAGTCTATCACTGTGTAATGTCTTTCTCTCGCTCAAACACACACGCATGCGTGCGTGCGCTAAAGACAGTTTGGGGGCAAACATCTTGAACCCTATTTAGCCCTGAATTTAAACATAATGCACTTGAGTCGTAAATCTGACGGATTTGTGACTTGCTTGATGATAAAAAAAAATTTTTTTTTAAAAGATTCGACTTGACTTTGACTTTAGACTGACGACTCGGAAGGACTTCGTATTTTTGTATTAAATATGTTTATTTTTCTTTCTTTTACAACCCAACTTTAGTTCTTTTTGCTTCATTATGTGAAAAAAGACTTCTATCTTCTTCCTTGCTATCGTTTCTTGAACCACGACTGGGAGACGAAACGCGCCGTAGTCGCGTAGACAATCAGACCGTTGGTCAACGTCAACGTTCCTAAGCGTGGAGAGAACGGTCGCCCGGGAACGCGTTCCGAGGATCGAGTCATTTGCGTACTCGCAATATTTTGTACATCCAAGTGCGGTGTGCAAAGTTTGTGGCTCCGGAATCGGTAACGCTGCCACAACAACGTCCAACTTCATCCGGCGTTACAGATGCCATAACGGAAGGTAGCGTTCATTTTTCTTTTTCGCACACTTGCTGACCAGTTGAGTTAACCTAGAGCCCCTCCGATCATAGACGTCTGCATTCCCGCCCCGCATGCAACACGTGAATCTCAGGTCTCTTGGATTATATCGTGATATACAGTTTATATTGCTTCCAGGTGTGTAATAGTACAGTACGCACAGTATATGAGCTACGATGCATACTGTATGTCTTGATAGTCATAATGTGGCGCAGCCTATCGCTCCTAGGCTACAAAGCACCGTCGTTGAATGACACGCAATTGTACTTGGGTTCAGTTAACTGAAACGTTTCGTCTAGACTGCCAAATGATCCAGGTTATGAATGTTGTTTCTTATCTAAATGTCTTGTAGGTATGTATTGGAGTTTGCAGTGTTAAATAAGCAGGTACTTCTCATAGTTACCGTCAAGTATATGAAATGAAAAAGTTCTCGACTTGACTTGCGTGATTTTAAACACTAACTTGGGACTTGACTTGAGACTTATTTGTCACTTGCACACGTGTCACTTACTCCTACCACTGGTAAAAAGTACTACACTGGATTTAGTTTAAATTCTTAAATAAAACCCTAAGAGGTTGTGGCAGAACATGTCCACTAGGAGGCAGAGTTGGAAACCTAAAGGTCTTCAGAAAGATCATGAAACCATCAAAGCTCCGAAACAGTGAAGCTCTTCCTTCCTGGATCAGGTGCTGTTTGACTGTCAGCGAGTTCACACTCTTTGATTCAGCGACTGCATTGGCTTTGAAAAGAGTTCACAGAGAATGCAGATGCATCCTTTTGGAAATGTGGGTGACGGTTCAGCAGTGAGAGATTTATTTTTAGCCTTGACTCAAATATTCTTAGACTTTGGCCTATTGTGCACAACACTGGAATTAGAAATTAGGTGTAGCGATTTGGCCCTTTTGTTTTCCCCCACTGCTGAGTGTTGCATCTCCTGTCTTCCATGTCTTCCTGCAACAGCAACTGTAGTGTTGATAATCTGCAAAAACCCTGTCCCATAACCCTGCAAAAAGTCAGTGTTTGTCATTTTTAAACAATTTATCATGTTTCTGATGCTCCTGTGATGTCCAAATGCAAAACTCCTTACCACACTAAATTCAACAAGCAGAAATCCCTCATTTGAGAAGCAAGTTGTCTAGAATTAATTCAAGATGACCAGATTTCTGAGGTGTACTTTGGCGTGGGTTTTATTTGATCGACTGTCTGCTGTCAAGTGTCCGTGTGCTCTTCATGCAACGGCATGCAAAGCTGCTAAAAGTTTACCCCGAAAACTTACTGCAGCATAAGGCAACTCTAACAAATATCAGTGTTTCTTCTTTAAGTGAATTTTAGCTCTTTAAAATATCTGCAGGCAACTTGTTTTCTCGCTGACAATTTAGTGTTTGTGCATATAAGCTCACGATAAAAAAACTGGGCAGCACCAGGTAACATAATACCCAACGTAAGTTGTTCGTAATCCTCCTTACATTAAAGCAAAGCATTATATGGCTAAATTGGTATGATTTTAAAAAGTATTATGCAACAATTATAAAAAATTGACTATGTAGTGCATATCATTGCCTCTAACGGTCAGTTATGTACATTGTATATAAAATATGAATAATATGAGTAATGCTGTACAAACTGGGGACCGCAGTGTTTTATGAAAAAGAGTCTTTCTGTTTAGTAATAAAAAATTACATGGCAGAAGCCTTCAGTCAGTGAGACTTCTTAGTACAATGTATATGTTTTAATGAGCGTTCCACTGGGTCAAGTCCAGTGATGTGGTTTTGCAAAAAGGGACGGCATGGTGTAAGTTCTGCAAAGAAAAAACAAAGATATACAGTTGGATCGAAGAAGGATTCTACCCCAGTCATCTTCTTCCTAAACACAACAATGGTCGCACAAGAAAGGACAAATTTTTCAGACAACATCAGCGTGTCAGGTCTTCCTGATTTATATGAGACACGAATGCCAGGGAAGGGAGGGGAGGGGGCACAGCACGGCCCCCCCTTTCAGCTCCTTCCAAGGCAACCACCTCAAGTGCAGTGCTCAGCTGTGCAAATGGGGTTGCTATGGTAACGCAGCCTCAGCCATTCAAAGTCCTCACTGCCTGTGTAATGGAGGGGCGTAGGGATGGAAGCTTATTGAGAAAAATTAGGTCACTGCTGTTTTTCATCTTTTCTCTCACAAATGTAGAACCAATTCCCACCAAAGTTCAAGTTCAGACAGTTTTTAGCTGTAGCCTGGTGAAGAATTTACTGGGTTCTGGTTGTGGGAAAAACAAGGTAACATTCCGAATATACCACATCCATAATTGCTTGTAAATGTAATAATGTGTGCATATAACCATTATGCATGATCTATAGCTATCAAATTATAAACCCTCCGTACATGAGACCTTTTCAATACAAACGGTGTCAAGCATACTTTGGCTGCAGCTGTCAGTGTCCGAGGAGAACGGTGGGTATAATCCTCCAATCTTCATCACTCATCTCTCACGCTTTGTCTATACTTCTATTGCTCTTGCCTGGCAGGTAAATTGGACGTCTCTGGAGTGATGATGTCATTTCTGGCCTTGAGTTTGGTGAAGAGGCTCTTTCCCACCAAATAGATGGAATCTTGTCTTCCTTGTCATATGGATACACGTCAGCTGTGACCTGTAATATAAAAACGTTGGCAAAGCAGTCGGATACAAGGAAGGATTTGAAAGGAATCCATAAAACAAAAGGAGGCCTCAATTACATTGTTGTTAAACAAGCATCCTAGGTGACAAAAAGTGTGTCTAAGAAAAAGACATGGTTCTGAAGCCTTCGGAGTGCCACAGTCACAGGGGTAGCAGATAAAGGAATGAGTGCAGAAGTGATGTTGTCATTCAACCATGTCGCCCTCATATCAAGGTGTTCTGATGTCCATATTTACACTGAGGATGCCTGGAAACAAAACTTTTCATGGGGACAACACTGCTATGCTGTGTTGTTCACCCATGACAAATAAACCTTTGAATCTTGAATCTTGATGACCATTGCCTGTTCTCTTTGCTCCACTGGACGCGTGAGTGGCGGTTGCCTGGTGTGATCGCTTTGCACGGTGACCCATGTATAGAATACAGCTCCCTTAGCACCAAAATGACCCATGAAGAACGTTCACAACTGCAGCCTGACCTCTGTTCATTGCTCCTTTGACTTACACACTACAGTATGCAGCAGACTGACATCCCATCCAAGTTGGACCCTGCCTTACACCCCGTGCTTCCAGGTGAGGCTGAGGACCTCTGACCCTGAGACATCTTATGACACCAGCCATGCGCTGGAGAACAAAAGAACAGCAGCAGAACAACTGAGTCATTCTGCTCACATGTCACTGACAAATATTAAAGAAAGTTACAGGAAAATAATTTCCTTTCCTAAGCATGGCTCGGATTCTTTCAGGACTTTTTTACTGTGCGTTCAGCGCATTTAGATGCCATCATTCTGCACTGTACTACGGTCAAGCTGTAGATGTGTTGGTTTACACAAAGCAGTATTTTCTGAAAAAAAAAAATACGGTCTTGACAATGATATCGTTCAGTTCCCTTGTCTGGCATGAACTAATGAGGGTAAACATCCTTTGGTAGTGTAGTGGCCTCTAGCTGGACCTGTGTTGGTTTATGTCGGTCCATCTTCCTCTATTCCCCCTGCCGGGACTCACAGAGACCTCTTGCTCTATGTATCAGTGTGTCAGCAGGCGCTCATGACATCCGCAGCAGGATTGCTGGCAAATAAGTGGTGGTCACGGATGAGCCATTAATACTCTGATGCTTAGTTAAAGGATCTGTCTGCAAAGATATTTTAACCATCAGTGCAGCTGACAGTTTGACTGTTCTGATCAACTGCATTGCTGGATAACAATGCAGAAACATCAAAGAGCTCCAACCGCCCATGTGTGGCTAATCTCTCACACGGGGGCTGTGTGGGCCGTCTGGTTCAGACGGGACCTTTAAATCCCGCTGATCTTTCAGCCGCTACAGGTTGTATAACACACAGGTCGGACTTGCGGAAAGCAAGTCAAACACGGCTGCTGAGAAACACTGAGCCAGAGCTCCTTTAACCCCTTGTACACCCGTCTGAAGACACGTTGAGGTGTTCACACAGGAGACATATTAACCGGGCCCAGGCAGAAACCAGGACTTCACATTGTAGACCAGTGCCGAGAGAGAAATGTTTAAAGACCAATGTATTGCGTTCCCCTGTCCCGATAAAGGCGGATGGGAAAGAGGAGCATTGTGAGAGTGCTGAGATTTTTAGTGAAAAGTGGTCAATAATGCTATATTTACAGTTCTCTTTGGCGCTGTGATCAGACCTGCAATATCTCAAACACCTTGCAGACGCACACATACAGAGGCACATACACGAAGTCCTGTGAACACCTGGTGTTGCCGTGAGTGCCTTCCCCACGATCACCCAGCTTCTACATGTATGCCTATTCCTGCCTTGTAACAAGCTTCTCATCTCCAACGCAGATTAAAAGCAGCCGAGGGATTAGCGGCGCAGCGGGGCTGAGCTGAGGTGTGGGAGGGGCAGGGCTGAGCTTTACTGTGACGCGGGTGGGGGGAGCGATGGCTCGCGGGGAGACTCGGCTGGGAAAGCAACATCTCCACCCCCTACCACGCTCTCTCTCTCCCCGCTCCTCCATTGTCCGGCCTTCCTCGTCGCTCAGCCTGCCTCTCCAGCTCTCTCTAAGGTGCATCCCGACTCCTTGCAGCTCCCAAATACCCCGCTCCCCACCTCCCCATACATTTTAATCACGAAGGAAATGGGCAGAAATGTTCCCCTCCCCTATCTGTAGGCCGGTATGATCCAGTTTCTGAAGATGGATTTGAATTTTAACCAGGCCAGTCACCATGTTGGAAGCTCCTCTCTGATGAGGGCATCCTGTTGGCCTCCGCGTTCACCCGATTATGCGGTCCCTTGACGTCTTTCCACACAGCAACAAAGCCGAGGCCGGCAGGATGACGGTATGCAAGAGGGCCGTGTCACCGGGGCTAGGCTGCGCGTCTGTTGCCCGGCCTCCCTACATCCGCAGCCATGGTGCTCATGAATATTGAGGGATTGTGTCACGGTGAGGGCGGATGAGAGGAAGGAGGCGGAGACAAAGGGGGAGGGGAGGACGGCTAATTCAGCCAGTTGCCGTAGGGATGCACAGGCTCTCTAAGTAGGGCTGCCGCTTATTGACTCAAACACCACGGTCGCTGGCTCTGCAGGCTCACAGACCAGGGAACGGGGAGTTCAGTGCTGAGCGGAGAACAGAGAGAGAGAGAGAGGAGAGGAGAGGAGAGGGGAATAAACAGCTCCGCCATTGTCTGCCCCCCCCTCCCCCCAAGGCCCCTCGCAGCGGCTCTGTGGACGGGTGATGCCCGTGACTGGCGCCGTTTCGCCAGCACTGGGGGTTTTTTTTGCCCGATGAAGGTGGTGTAGCCTTGGATCCGCATCGCCTAGGAGGGGCTCCTACGCACCGCCACAAAGCCAGAGGCTCGCTCACTCGCTTGCCTGCAGGTAACGCTCGTCCTGCCTTCCTTCCAGCCCATTTGTGTGTTTTAACTGATCATTTCGCGACCTCTCCATTCCCACTTCCTCCTGTTTCCACCCGTCCTGCTCTGTGTTCCTCTCTCCATCTCTCTCTCTTTCTCACACAGTGGCAGGAATGACACAGTTTTCCTCAACCATTTTCTGCATCTTCTAAGTCTCTGCCTTTCCTCTTGGTCCTAATGTATGATGCTCACAGATAATCCTGATGTTCTCTATACCAAATAGCATCAAGCGACCGTTTTGGCCAAATTTCAGATTTTGTATTATAGTTCTTCAATATATCCTGTTTAAATTTCCCCGGGCACTATTTTCCCCTTAGATCCCATGGGTCCGACATGCCTGCTCTCGCATTTGACTGTAATGGTATCAGCATGTTCATGTTCAACAAGAAAGGTCATGATTTCTGTGAGATGTGTATAGGCCAGTGTAGAAATTTGCAGCACATGTAAGGTTTTTTGCTCAGGATAAAAGCTTCATCTCTGGCAATGGAATAGAATTAGCATCTAAAATATTATGTGTTACATTTATTTATATTATTATTAGAATCTTGCCACTATTTGCATGTTAGTAATGAATTTCTGCGTGACGTGTGCTGCAACCCATTACAAAAATGACATAAATATTTTCCCAAATCACATGTATACACATTGGTATTAATTTGGAAATAATCTGCAGTATTTCAGATGTTTTATTGCTTGTACCATTTTTTTACACAGGAAAAGATATAGAAATTGAAATATATGGACATATGTATTTTGGAGCCCGTTTGCTGTGCTTTTTTATCTCCGAAGAAAACGGGGAGAGTTTTTTGCTCTACGTGACCTCTGCCGTAGGACTCTCATTGGTCTCAGTGTTTAGCAGGGATGAGACGTGGGCTGGCCTCTGAGAAAGTGCAGCCGGGGTCCAGTTGGAGATCATATTGTGTTCCCTGGGATCCCCAGGAGCACACATGTGTAGAGCCACACACTCACAGGCTCACGCAGACGCACGCGCGTGCGCAAACAAAAACACTATGTTGCCCCCTACGTTTTTGTGCCCCCACAATTTCACGCCTGTAGGCTGCGTGACAAAAGATGACGAAATTGTCTCTCTGTTGCCTTGGAAAATTCCTCTTTTCTGCTCTCCTTCTGAACACGCAGCGAGGCTCAGAACTCGATGAGATCACGGCAACGGCTGCACAAGAGCCCCGAAGCCAGCAATAAAAGGATTGCTGGGCTCTTTCTCCGTCCATTGTTCTTACGACAGACAACTCTGACAGCACCCAAGCACTGGCATCCAGCAAATCGCCAAGTGTTTGCTGAAAAATAACTTATTGGTTAGCCAGTGTTTTCATCTCAAGTAGCTTCGAGCCTTACCTAGCCATACAGCTGTATATATTTATTATTGGAGAAATAAAGGTTAAGCAACCTGCTCAACAGTACTCAGCTTACAAGTGCACTGATTTCTGTCCAATATTTGGCCTTAGATAAAATATAAATCTTTTACAGAAAGGCTGGATGCTTTTTTCCCCTCAGTGTAATTTGATATTATTTTTACATTCCTGCCTGACGCTTTTATCAGGGTTGCAATATAGATTTGGCCCATTTATACAACTGTGTATTTCACAATGCTACTTCCTCAAGAAGACTGCACTAGTGGATTTAGGGGAACTGAAACCAACAACCTTTTGGTTAAAAGCTGTTTTTCATTTATTACTCAGCTGATGCTATTGTTAAAATCTCGTTTTTCTATTGGACCAGTTTAAACAGCTGTGCATTTCTGCTGGAGAAATTCTGTTTGACTATCTACTTAAAGGCACTATCGCTGTGGTTGGGAGTGGGGTTTGACTTAGCACCTTTTAAGTTACAAGTGTACATCCATGACTTCTGTGCTTTGGGTACTGACTTGGATCTTGGCCCATCATGCTTGGTTGCTCTGGCTTCAGGACCTGGCCTGAGGAGTTCACCCTGGCAGGGGTATGGAGGAGAATGAGGAAGCTGCAGATGTAATATCTGCTTCCTGTAACCCACCAGGTTCTGAGTAATGGGGTGCAATGGCTGACACAAGCTGCATTTAAATGTATTTTTGTCTCCTTCTTCTTCTTTTGCAGGTCAGGATAAGTCTCTAAATGCTATTTGCCATCACTTAGCCAACAGAGAACATGGCTTGTGATAAAAACTGACTTATTTGCCTTATTTTTATGTGCTACTGTATGGTTAACATTGCTGATAAAATAATACATGACAGTGAGTGCTCAGCAAACAGGGCCTGCATTGACATTTGTAGTTATTCAGCTACATAACCAGTTTGGACCATATTCTGTATAATGTAATCTACAGTGAACTGTATTTTTAAGCTTCATTATTTAGACTCCAAGAAATTCAAATTTTCCAAAAATTCCAAAAATAACTCTTGTTTAATTTTTCCAGGAGGTTGCTAGCTTAAATTGAATAGGTATTTGTATGAAGATGAGCATTCATTTTTATGTTCTAGGTGAAAGATTGTTTATATAAGACTCTGTACGCCCTTGTAACGTCACACTGGATGGTAAAAGCAGCCAGGAAGGCAGAAACTGTGTCCTGGTGGTGGGCATGATGTTGGTAAAATATTGTCTTCCATTATCAATAATTTTGTCCTGTGGTTGTTCATTTGTTGTTGCTTGTTGTTAGGATCAGTGCTCATGATGTGAGGACATCATGGCCATGGATAACATCTCATCCAGCCCAGCTTTGTCACTATGCGGAGAAACAATGATGAATCTCTTGTGCAGCTTTGCTACTCCAGGTCTCTCAAAATGCATACCTGCTCTGAGCTTTAGTATGGGAGCGGGGTCACTTGAGAGCGTGCGCTTTGATAATGCTGGTTTGAACCGACTGAAACACTGGGTGTGGTTTTATCTAATATGTGTTTGATTCATCCTTGTCCTCGAATCCCTCGCTTCATCGGTGGAGTTTTCCTCTACTCTTCACTTTGATTTCTGCGATCTGAAGTCCACTGTAGTTTCTTGTGGCATAGCATTCATCCCCCCCGATTGCTGTATTTTGTTATGCATGAGGGAATTAAAAATTTGCTTTTTAAAACCATGAATAATAGATAACTTGTTTGTGTTAATTCTGAGCCTTTGAGTTCAATAGATGTTAGAATCTAAGGTTAATATCTCAGTTTATCTTAAACGTCTAAAGTGAACGACACAGAACGCATATACAGTATTTGCGTAAATTTATCCATTCTTCATATAAAAGGTTTCATTTGGCCTATGAAATCACCAAATTAGGCCTTTGTGTTCATTACCTTTATTTCATATTGCAAAAAACAATGGGTTTATAGATGAACACAAATGGGTTAAAATTAATTCCATTGCCAGAAGGAAAGACACTTCAATGCTGGACAGTGATCACACCAACTTATTTTGAAATAATTTTATTTATAGCATGCTTTCAATGTCATATTTCCATTAATGCATTATCAATAAATGCCAGGTCTGTTCCAGAAGCATAATGTGTAAGGCAGCAAACACCTGTTCAGAGGAATGATAATATTGCTGACAAATATTTATAATATATCGATCGATCAATAAATCCATCCATCCAACCGTTATTCTTAAAGAAATAATTTTCCCATTGTACAATTTTTTTCCCAGAGTTTTCCCTCTACATTACGCAAACACAATGGAGGCACCGCTGGTATGTCTAGATGAGGAATTTGAGGACCTGCGCCCCTGCAGAGTGGAGGACCTGGAGCAGACGCCCAGGCGACCCCATGGCACTGTCCCCCTAGTCCGGGAGGACTTCTCAGAGCTGGAGAACTTCTCCGAGATGATGAGCTTCAAGTCCATGGAAGACCTTGTCAACGAATTTGACGAGAAGCTCAATGTGTGCTTCCACAACTACAACACCAAGACCGAGGGTCTGGCCCCAGTGCGCAACCATTCCCACACAGAGGAGGATGAGGAGAGACTACAGGACGAAGAGTGAGTATCCTTCCATCATCACGTACACCTTCATCAACAGCAGCTTTGCTAAGTTCATCCCAATGGCTGTATGACTTGGACTCCAAAGCAGCATTTATTAATAATGCATTGGTGGGTGGGTGGATATTTTCTGTTATTAATGATGCTATACTGTATAGACATTCTATATTTTACTTTCTGCTCTTTGGTAATTCAGATAAACGTACAGTAAGAGACATGAGGACCTTTTGCAGGGCTTCACAGAACAGTGTTACCAGTCTTCCAAGTCACAGTTGAGTCAGTTCCACTATAGAACGAAATTCTAATTCTGGCCTTGAGATTGAGCGTTTGATGCTGAGCTTCTGCAATGGGCCTGCAGCTCCTGGGTGCGTGGTCATCCGCCCCCCCAATTGCGCTGATACTGTCCGTTCTACATTATTTAACACGTTCTTGTGCGCTTCGCTTGCTCCGGTTGTCTGTTAATTTGCTGAAACTGGAGCCAAACCTTTTTTTATATCCAAAAATACTGTCTGTTCTGTCGAAAAATGAATCTGTCAAAATAGCTTGGATGTATTTGTCATACAAAACCGCTTAATGCTCCTTCGGAAAAATCTGACTCGGAAACTCATTGTCAACCAAATTATTTTGCACTCCTACATCACATTCTCAGAACACCAGTGTACAAATCCAGGATATTTTAAAGCTACAAACGTGGTTACCTTACTGTTCATTGTGCAGTAAAATATTATCGTGACCCACTGTGCAGAATCTGCATATTAGTTCTGTTTTGTGTGCATCGACAAGCTGTTCTTGTACAATACTACCTTCCACTTGTTTATGCTTGTGAAGAATTATGTAATGGCCAAATGACATAACGAAATACATGACATTTAACCATGTTTATGTACAGCAGGCACGGGTGCACAATTTTTTTACACTCTGTTGGCAGAACCAATTCACGTCTGTGAAAATAAACAACACATTTACACGCGGGAATGAAGAAGTGGAAAATTTACACATGCCAAACCTGATATAGTGCATTGATTTTGTGTTTCTTTGCCTAAAAGTGTCAGTCAAATGCAAAAAATAATGGATGCTAAACTGCGTTCCCCTCGGTTCCCGCAGTGCTTTTGTTTGCCAGTGGAACTGCTGCTGCGAAATGTTTACCGTGGTTTTCAATCTGTGCCCCGGCTGCTTGGCTGTCCGCTCGGCACCAAGTGGCACCAGCGAACCCCTGTGGTCCTGAAGGAGCTGGAGGGGCTGTTTGCATGCAAATGACAGGCAGATATGAGGACCCATGAATAGTCGCTTGTTCTCAGCAGAACTGGGTGGTACCACGTTGAGGGACAGACGCTGGGCCCCCTGAGAGGGACACAGTGGAGAGGGGGAGGATTCGACCTCCTGTCTTTGTCTGGTTCTACAAACAAGCAGGGATTCTGTCACAAGAGGCCAAGGGCTCTGGACCCACAAGGGAGCTTTCAGGCTGTCTCAGGGTTGTTGTGCAATTTAACTGTGGCCGTTCTGTGCTGCGACACTGGCTTTTTTTTAAAAAACAGTCCAGACATTACGTTTTGTGTCTTGTTAATTTATTGGGGTGTCACACAAAGTGCCAAATAAGCTGGAACATAAACCCATCAATAATGGCATCCGTTTACAGTGTCATTCATGTAGACCCCGAGTGAAAACTCCCCCAAAACAGCGCTCAGGGACTCTAGATAAAATAATCCTGAGGCCTGGCCCCCATAACCCTCTCATTTCTCATTTTTGCTAGTAATTATCTTACTTTTGTTATTTTTCTTTTATTTTAAACATTTAATCATTTTCTAAGGCTCATCTATTACTCTCTACTCCTGTGTCCATTTGATTTTTTTGCTTCCATAAAAAACATTTCTTTTTTCTTTTTCTTCTCAATCATAATCATTATTCTTCCTATTAAAACTTCAAAAATCAGACATTTCATTACCAAAGGTAAACAGTTACCACAACAGGCAAATGCCACAATTTGCATTTAAACTTCTGCCCTTTAGTCTATTGTGAAGCAGGGCTTTGTTTGACTTTCCTCCACTTCTCAGTGTGTGGGACGCGCTGACCGACAACTACCTGCCATCCTCTGGTTCCAGCTGGGATGACCCCAACTCAGAGGGACTGAACGGAAACCTGTCTGACCAGGAGGTACAACACTGTTCCACTTTCCTGTTGCACTTTCTTAGGAATAATTGTACTCAATTGTGTGCATTTGGGTGACTGTGTGTGTGGCTACCCTGGACCGGACTGGCTACCCTGGACCGGACTGGCCTCCCTGACCATAGTGCACTCCCTTCTTGCTTTGCATCCAGTCACTCTGGTTTGGGCTCTGGACCACCACAACCCTCATCAGGACAACCGGTTGATAAAAATGGATAAATGGATGGATGAATGTGCAGAATTCTGTGCCAAAACATAGTTTGGAAATACAGACATCCCTTGATTTATAAATGTAAATAGGTCCTGTTTGGATAGCAAATGTTTGTATATTGAAACCCAATTTCTCAGTCTTATGGGAAAAAATGTTGTACTGATTTTGCTGTATTGTGAGACTGTTTCCATCTGCACTCGATTATGAAAGACTAGTGCAGTGCACTGAGCTCTGCTGGCAGCTCTGGGCAGAAGCCGGTAAGAGACGAGTTCCAGGTGTGAAGGTTGTGCTTCAACATAACAATTCTCAAAAAGGGATTTCTAATCTGTCTGACCTCCCATTAGTCACCAAGCCCGATGCATTCATATTACTGTACTATTGGCTAGAAATGACAAATTATGGAGACATTCAAATAAAGGGCATCAAGATAGATTTTTTATAATAATAATAATAATAATAATAATAATAATAATAATAATAATAATAATAATAATAATAATAATATAGTACTAGAGATGACAGGCTCTTATTTGTTTTTTAGAGTGTAAACTACAATTCTGGCCAGGCTGCAGGCCAGTGTTAGGTTTGTAACCCAAATGTGTGTATATTAAGGAAGAGTATTTATTTTCTTAGGGTATAACTTCAAAGATTTGTATGCTGAAGATTCAGATACTGGGCCTGTTCTTCCATCCATTCAATTTTTAAAAATCCTTCGAATAGTTCAGCAATGCTTACATTCTTAAACTTGAAATCCTCCCAGATGTGGCACTGGTCCCTGGACAGACAGGGATGCCCCCAACAGAGTCAGGAGTGGGACAGTGGAGGAACGTGTGGAGCTTGTGATCATTGTAAAGGATGTGTGGATATACACGTCCCTCTCTGATGGGAGACCTGAAAAGAGGAGGAGAACAGGAGGTGGTGGGGGCTGCTGAAGAATTTCTGCACTGATTACCGCAGAATGCAAATCCAGGCTGAACTGTCCCCCTCCCTTGTTCTGCATCCTGGCTCCGCCACCTGCCCCTCTCACTTACGTGCACTTTTTGCTATGCCTGTGCAACTGGATGCCATTAGCGAGCACTTCACGTATTATTGTTTCATTAAGCGTTCAGCATGCTTCCTCCCAGAACCCAAGGAATATAAGCAGAACACACCTTCCATCCTTAAGCTGAATTCATGGCAAAACCTCTATGTATCCTGGATCCCTGAGGCTGTATCCCACTGTCTGATTATTTTACTGTTATATAACTTCATTCCTGTGCAGCCATTACACCCTAGTGTCATATCTCCAGTCCTATTTAAGAAAACTAAAGTATAATTTTCTTTATGCTACGAAAATGTATCGCATACGACATGTAAGGTTAAAACATTTATTTTAAAATGCATATCACTAGGAGAAGAGAGAGTGAGTGCACTGATGCCGACCTTGTGCAAAGAAAATAAGAGCCTAAGTACCAGGGAAAAAGTTATTGAAAAGCACCTCGCAGGCATTAGCAGCAACAGATAATGGACCGATGATGAGACATTACATCATTCATGCACTTCCCCGCTTTGAATGTGCGGCTGCGATTTCTTCTGCAGGCTTGGGGAACCGAACGCACACAGACGCCTTGACTGTTTATTTGCATTCTGAAATCGGGCCTCTTCCAGACTTCACTGTTTTGTGCCTCTGACCTGGTCCTGAGTGAGCGGAATGTCTTAAGAATTTTACTACTGAACCAGAAGCAAGGAGCCAATCCATTGTAATTCATACCTCAATTATGCAGCACAACCAGGAGTCTAACTGAAAATGTTTAGGACTCTGCCTCTTTGCGGTGCGAAGGCCCTCATAGTATAAGGTGCTGAAGTGTGACACGTACAGCAGCGGAACTGACCGGTAAGAAATAAGCATCCTTTGCACAAAGGTGTAGCTTCAGAGGTACAATGGTTATACAATCAATGGGAGTTAGGTGGTGCACACCACAGCAGCGAAGGAATTTTATCCAAATGCTGAGAGAGGAAATGTCCACCTCTTAACAGATTAACAGGCTATTCAGTTGAAACGGATATAAAACAGCTCCTTAATAAAAATTATTCCTCTACAAAAGCGGTGGTATTACACACAGCCAGAGTGAGAAATAGAATGGAGAAGTTACCTTCGTCCCATGCGACAACTCCAGACACCCAGAAAGCCGTTGGGTGTGATGTGTAAAGGAATCAAAAGACCAAATGTGAGGGTTGATGAATTCTTCTTATTTTTTCTTTGAGATCCATGAGAAGGAGGAGGAGGAGATGAATGAGAAGAACGACAACATGAGTAGCCTTAATGAGGAACCCCTCATCACGGCGGATCAGGTGACTGCACGCGACAAACCTTCAGGCACAGCTCGCCACTCACAGGCTGGCGAAATGCAACATATAGTAGAAATGCATGTTTTACATGGGTAAGCCATGGTAACGGTGGTGATGTGTTTGTTCAGTACAACCGCAGCGGAGTATTTGCTCCAGAACAGACTTGTAAGTGGTTATGTAGGCAACAGGTCATGTGTGGTGTACTCTTCCTGCACTTCAATGCTCACACACTTGCTCTGCAAGGTGAATCTTATAAACCGCCGAAGCAGAACCCGCAAGAGACCGCATGAATCAATGAAAATCTCAAGCAGCTACACTAAGCTGTGAGCTTCGCAGCTGCCATCAAACTTGCAAGCTTGCATTTCCAATCCTCTCCATCCTCCTGGCCACCTGGGGTCCAGTCAGCAGTGGGTTTCAGCTACAGTATCGTTGCCCTAACAGGTGATTGAGGAGATTGTGGAGATGATGGAGAACTCGCCAGACCCTGGCGAGACAGAGGAAGAGGAGGAGGATGAGGCTGGAGACTCTGGGCCGCAGTCCAACCCATCCCTGCTGGAGGAGATCCGAGTGCTGTCTAAGGCCTCCAATAATAACTGCTCTTATGAAGGTAGGTCTCTCCAGGACCCACCGCTGCTGCTGTGTGGGGTAACGGGGCCAAGCGTTGACAGTGGAGGTGCAAGTTCCTCCTCCTTGAAACATCTGTCTTGTCAACACTGTTTATGGAAAAGAGGAAAGGGATTTTTGTCCCCAGAGTGAGTGAATAGGTGCATGAGTGTATGCAGGGTCTTAGTTTGGGTTGAAGCCCACGTTTCCATACGAGCTGGTAATTATTAAAACACACCGGGCAGCAGTCGGCCTTCTTCATCAACATACAGTAATGGACAGAGAGACATATTGCCTAACCATGTGGCCCTTCTACGTATTGTGTGCGTGTGTGTGTGCGCGTGTGTGTGCGTGTGGTGTGCATGGGACCCCAAACCCCAGGCCTAAGCCTGATGCCTTGTTCAGCACTGCTGGAGCTGTTGTGTCGCGTGGAAGCGGCTATTCGCCAGTACTCTGAAGACCTGGTGACTCAGCTGGCCCGTCGCGATGAGCTCGAGTTCGAGAAGGAGGTGAAGAACAGTTTCATCACGGCCCTCATGGAGGTGCAGAACAGGCAGAAAGAGCAGCGGGAAGTGGGCAAGCGCCGGCGCAGGGACAAAGGCCTGAGTCTGCAGGGGACAGGCCGTGGGGAAAAAGCTGGGTCCATGCCCCTGAAGGTAAGCACCTGCCTGGTGTCCGGTCGGGAATCCGGTGGTGCTGAAGGATGGTCGGGGGGGTCTGAAGCAGACAGAGAGCTGCCTGTCAGAGGGTTTGAAAGAGTTATATCCATGGGCAAAGTGTGTTTTTTCCAGAAGTGCTGATAATGGACCTTGGCGCCATTAGCCTTAGGCTCCGCTAATGGCAACTGTGCTATGCGGGAGGGGTTCTTCCCGTAACTTAGTCGAGATTCCTGGAGCTGAACTCACAGACTGCACTGTCTGTCAGCTTGAATCAGCAGTTCAGTTTCTGCATTGCAAAAAGTCCTTCCTGGGCTGCGTAGGTCTATCTAAGTCCGTGTGTCCTGTAATGACTACAGGTTGTCCTTGGCTTGCGGCAACTTGACATAACAGGAAGATGGCTGCTGTGCTCTTAGGCCATTGTTAAGTGTGTGTTTACCAGAGTAAGTTACCACAGTGCATCGGCCCCTGTTCCTCTGCTGCAGCGTTTCAGCATGGAGGGGCTCTCCAACATCCTGCAGACGGGGATCAGGCAGACATTCGGCAACTCAGGGACTGACAAACAGGTACCAATAGCGCTGCCCTTTACACCTCCTCACCTTCACGCTTTGCTTTCGACTCGGGAGCGGCGTCACTGTCCAACTTTTAGCCGTTGGGGAAAAAACACCCGAAACGTGTATAGCATACAAACACAGTAAGATTAGCAAGACTGTTATGAATGCATTGCTCTGAATTCATTAAAAACCAAAGGTAAGCTGGTTTAAGCCATAATAAACCAGTGATGACATCATTATGTGCGCCCAACTCATCCATGAACCTGCTGAGCTATTCGTAGTCGCTGTGTTTTGGCTGTGTGAACCAGGGCTTCCTTTTTTCTCTCCTGCCCAGTATTTGAACACAGTGATCCCATATGAGAAAAAGGGCACCCCTCCCACTGTGGAGGACCTTCAGATGCTCACAAAAAGTAGGTTCTCTGCGCCGTGGTCTTCTAGAAGTACAACGCTAAAGCCGAGGTGTCACCCGTGTCAGGGCCGCCTTCGGTGGTGCCATTAGTGTAGGACCGCCAAGTTTGCAGGGTCTCTAGAATGATCGGATTCACACACAGCAAATGTACAATTAAATTACCAACTGAAATAAACTATTCTTATGTTGTAAAGTGGCCTGAGCAGCACAGTCCTAAAAAGTGCTCCCTTCTGTCTCTTTTATTTTACCCCATTTTGGTACATTTAAGAAAAAATCCCCTAATATTTTAAAACAAATATGTAATGAGTTTTTAATTTGTATTTGTTAACAATGTGTTTAATTTTTATCAGCGGTATAGCTGGTTTTGCATGCTGTCAGATTTCTCCATTTGTAGTACAGCAACTTTTTATGGTGACAACACTGCTGTGCTGTGTTGTTCGCCCATGACAAATAAACCTTTGACTTGACTTGTTTTCTTACTCGCTGTTTCTCTAGAACGTTTATCCAGGTATTTATTGTGCAGAATTTCTGTAATTCCTTTCAAACTGTATCTCTTAGTTCTTTATGCAATGAAGGAAGACAGCGAGAAGGTGCCAACCCTGCTAACGGACTACATTTTGAAAGGTAGTGCGCTCCCGAAGAGTGTCACTTTTTGGCTTTAAAAGTATGAGCGATGGGGAGAAAGGTGACTGTCCCTCTTACTGATGCACACTTGCTGTTTTCTTCAGTGCTGTGTCCCACCTAAAGGAGTGCGTGAGGCCGGCATGAGCGAGAGACGTGAGGAGGCCGTCCGTCCCGAGTCCAAGCTGCATGAGCTCCCATCCATTATTAACAATGGACCAGGGCGTCTTTATCATTGTACGTTACCCATCATGCGCCCAAATAAAAGTCTGCCTTTGCCGAGATCGTCTCGTCTTTCTGCATACTTGCGAAACCCAGGGTTGAGACAGCGCCGCCAGTTTTTAGTGTCTCCCTGTTTATGTGACATTTATGTAGCTATTTCAGTCTTAGCTAAATTCCACATAGTAGGCCGGAGGTGTCAACGGGCAGGAAGGAGCACATGTGACACACACACACACACACACACACACACACACACACACACACACACACACTCTTCACCATGCACTCAAAATATTCGCCCTGTTTGTCAAACATCATTATACTCTTCTCTTATGTTTTCTTTTTATTGGCAATGGCCCCGGATGAAAGGCACACAGCCTGCGCAGTATCTTTGGCTGAAAGTGACTTCTCCATGTAGCAAATCTCGCCAAGGCATCAAACTGACATTTGAAAACTTTCTACCATCCAGACTACAAAAAAGATCTTCCACGTTTTACCGTCCCTTTGGTCTTCATTCTGCGTTTGCTTTGAGAGGGTTTTAGGCACGACCTTCACGCAGATCTCATTTTGCAGATATTTGAAGAAAAAAAAACAAAAAAAAAACATTCTCGCTTGACACCTCAGCGAATGCTTGGAAATCTGCGCCCTGCACACTGTATGTGAAAAAAGCGATCTAACATTTTAAAAAGACCTCAGGGTTTCGTCAGCAAAACAATAATAATTACTCAGCCATTTCATTTATTTGATATAACTGAATTCATGTAATTTATTGCATATCATTAATGTAGCTGCCATGCATCTGTCTCTGGATTAAAAATGAGCAGTTTTTATCATTAATGAATTAAAGATGATCTGTACCCCATAACCTTGTGCCCTTGTATTTATTTGCCTTATTTTCTTTAAAAAATTTTGCAGCACAATTTGCAACTTGCAAACTTGGTGCTTAAAAATAATGCTGCAGATGACCCTCCCTACACGATCCTTGTGTCAATCTGAGCGTTATATGTATTTTCCAGAAATAGTACATTTAGTGGAAAATATATGATGCTGTAACTTGAACAGCAAGTGGGGCTGAAGAATTCCTGGTGTTGTGCTGTTACATTTCATTACAGGGGGTCACAGGTGAGAATCAGAATATTCTGGGTTTGAATGTCTGCATGCAGCAAGGTACTTAAATTGATTTTCTTCTGTCAAGATATACCCAGCTGTGTGTGTTTAGTTTACTAATCTAACACTACAAGCTGCCTTAGACCAAGGTGTCAGCAGAATAAACACACATAACAATGACTGGTAGTTCAGAGGTGCAGTACAAATGTTTGCAGCATTTAACTGTGATACCACGTGCTACTGGATGAGGGCAGCAGTGTATTGCAAAAAAAAAAAAAAAAAAAATCTGCAATTCCACACAGGTCAGCAGGGGGCGTACTAACCAAAACACTACTGAGCCACCGTTCTGGAAAATAGCTTCGTTTTCTGTATAATCTACTTGGCTGTGTGAAGCTGGCCCCACTACAAAGAGCACAAATGATAAAAACCTTATGGTTTGTTAGTGGTACGTTTGTGCTAGTTTGTGCTACAAAAGTTAGGATTTGTGCCATTTTTGTTTTTGAGATATAAGCCTTTATTTTTCCATTTGTGCCCTAGCATCAATTAGGAAACGGAGATGTTGTTCAGCAAACTGGGTTCATCAACTGAGAGAGAGAGAGAGAGAGAGAGGGAAGAAGAGAACAGCACTTTAAACGATAAAAGTGGCAGTGGTGATAAAAAATGGGTTTGGTTTTGCACGATCATGAAAGGGCTCAGTGACGTCACCTGCGATGTAAACAATCGTCAATATCTCAGAAATGAAAAAAGAAAGTTGCCTTTGCAGCTGCAAAGGGCACAAACGAAGCCCTAACAAATACATCCGGTTTTATGCGTTTTGGCGGTTGAAGGGGGGGCAAGCAATACATCCGGTTTTATGCGTTTTGGCGGTTGAAGGGGGGGCAAGCAACGTCACCCGGGATGTAAACGATCATTAATATCTCTAAAATGGAATGTAACAGAATGATGGTTTTAACGGCACAAACTGGCACAAACGTCACACAAACAAATGCGCCCAGTTTCGTGCGTTTTTGTGGTTGTTGGGGGGCTGAGTGACATCACAACCCCAAAAAAATAAAGGCTTATATCTCAAAAACAAAAACGGCACAAATCCAAATTTTTGCAGCACAAACGAACCATAAGGTTTTTATCATTTGTGCCATTTGTAGGGGGGCCAGCTTCATGCAGCCAATGTACTCTTGTGTAGGTCGGGAATGCCCACACACTGATTTTAAATGAGCATTTGTTAAAAACTCAGAACCACTGCGAGATGCTCATGTATGGTTCATAATGATCACATAAGATGAAGGTGTGAAAATGAAACCTGAAGCGGGTGGGCCTGCAACAGGGTAAAGGACTTTACACTGAATATACAGTTAGTTGGTCATAGAGCAGGGGTGTTGTCAGGAGGAAACAGAAGTGTGATAGGGCAGTCTCACAAGGGAAGCAGGGACAGTAGGTGAATTGGAAGGGAGTTGAGAAGAGGAAGCTGAGTTGGAGGGAGCTGTGGAGCATGGATGCAAATTGGATAGTTTCTGCTAGGAGCTGTGTATAATGTGCTACTATCACCACAGAACCTAAAGCAGTAGGTGGGTGAGGACCCAGCCTGTTCTGTGTTTGGAGGTAGTGATGATAACACATGTATTACCAGGCTGTAAGGCTGTCACTGGGTAGGTATACTGTATGTGGAGGTACAATTAGGTGTTGAAGTGCCTGGCTGCAGGCATTGAGACTTGGAGAGTGCAGGTAAGATCCAAGACGTGAGACTGGAAATTCAGTGATTCATGCAGGTTGACTTGGGAGGAAAATTATTACAAACTTGAAACCTGATGTGGTACTGTGGTCAGCAAGCCGGCGGGTAGTATTTTATAGAGTATTATAGAGCTTGAGGTCCGATGGGAGGACCTTGTTGATGTATGAGGAAGAAACTCGTGTAGTAAGCTGGCAGTGGAGGTAGAGGGGCGGGGGTGAAGCGAGAGAGTGAGGCCGGTAGAAGTGGGGTGTTGCGGTTTTAAGAGTCCAGTCAACAGCGTTGTTTCAAGAACTTGGGATCCGAGGACAGAACCTGCGGTGGGCGGTGAGGGAGATGACGGAGGCTGCAGAGCAGGAAAGTCTGTGGATATGGAGAAGGACCGGTGGTAGAGGACGAGTGGAGTAGTCATAAACCGTGGTAGGGATTCGCTGTTTAATCAGTAGCGGCTAGCAGTTAGCAGGTTGCAGGGTTAATCCAGGTTGTGTTGTATTGTTGGGTAGCGCAGTTGTGGAGGGGAGCAGTTCTGGGCTGCCAGAGCTGTGGTTGGGCCTTCCGGAGGCGTCGTGGGCCTAACTGGACAAAACACCCGCTTGACAACCCCGATGAGATTCTGCACCATCACTTCGCTGTACCATGTGTGAATTTGAAGTTGGCTAATTTTTGGATATTAAAGACATAAAAACCATTGCATGGTGGCTAAGATAAGTTTGCCGTGGGTTTGACTGTGTGGCTGCCGTAGTGTTTACAGGTTAGGATGAAGGTTAGGAGGTTGGATCGCCTTTCAAGCGCTAGTCCTTTTATTAGCATTTAGCGCCAATTCATATCAAGCACAGTCCCGATAGTCACTACCACGTTTTACTGCTTCATCTGGCGCCGCCAGTTCAACGTAGCACATTTACAGCAGCTTTTCCAGCCATATGCTTTAATTAAAAATGTTTACAAGGGATAAGCTTGACATCATATACATAAAAGCCTTGTAGTTCTACAGTTACTGTACATTTACATTTTGTTGGCACCATACAAAACACCAAATGATATAGTATAACAATGGTCATTTTGTTATTTTTACACTGACACACTTATTAATAACACAAAGATCATTTCGGTAAAATCCAGCAGAAACATAGTATTTTACTGCAAGTTAACGCATCTGCAATTATTTGAACATATGAATTGTGTCAGCATAGTTGTTGCTTTTAAATTCCTGAAAGGTAACTTGCACTTTACATATCAATAGTAAAAAAAATATGAATACTTTACAGGTGAAAAATGGGGGTAACAAAAAACAGACTCATAACTTGACATTATAAAATTAAACAATGATTTCTTTCTTTCCCTTAAGTTTTAGATAAATAAAAAAATTGGTTTTAGCACAGACTTGTACAAAAGTCACTGTGACGCCTACAGAAAATGGGTTTGTAAACCAACAAATTAAGGTGTTACTTTAAAAAGTTGATGCTTTAAACATTTGGAATTGTTCAAATTAAATGTTCACATTTTCAGTTTAGCAGACATTTCCGCAGGTCAGCTGTAAAAATGTTTCAAATTGAAATAAAATAATTAAAAAAGAAAATGTAAGCATTACTTATGGTCTGTATTAGCTGTGCTGAAAAATGTTTACAAAGTTAGTATTCAAAATTGGCTACTACCAGTACATATAGAGCATAATTATATACTGTATTCTAAAAGCTCTGCTTTATTAACCTTAGCTGGATATTGAACATAACAAACCAGAATAAAAATACAATTTTTTCAACAGGGTTAACATTGGCTTAATTTTGGTCAAGGTACATGAAGACAAAGAAAAGGCATTTGGTTTGTTTCTGACGACCAACAAGATTACAGTAGTAAATCACATTTACTAGCTATTTATTTAATAAATAAACATAGCGATCATCATATAAGACCTTGCCAACCTTCTACACGTTTTTAGGCGCAGTTTTTCTCTCAGCATTTTCCTCATTACAACCAGGGGGAAATAAGATGTGTGTGTGTGTCTCCTGAGCATCGGTGTGTGTGTTGACCCATGACCATCAGTCTGAGCATCGTGCTCTGCAGCGGGTTTTGATGCTCACTCATCATGGCTACAAGGCTGAAGACCGGCTGTGATGGCTGCCGATGGGCAACTTCTACTTCCAACGGTCTTCGTGGATAAGAGGCGGCTGGGTGTCACACGACGTAAGACACACTTAATCTGACACATCAGCGTGCAAACATACTTATTTCCCTTTTACTATGGTAAAACGTGTCAATGTGAGCCAGGCAAGCGCTTATTCTGCCATGTGATCCAATCGTGAACTCGAAGAACGAAGGTAATACGGTGTGTGGAAACATACCCAAGTTGAGTATTAAACTAATAACTACACGCTTTTATACATTCGGATTATAAAATATCAAACGGAAACCTTTGCTGTCTGCGTGTTCTTCAGTGAAAGACCTCACATCATGGAACAGCAGGATCTCCAGCACATTTTGGATGCTCTGCTTCTTTTCACATTTCATTCATTCTCAGCTGTTTCCCATTTCAGTTGTGCTTCTGCTTCTCTTCTGAAGTCACTTTGATTAATAGTTTATAGAGGATATCAGCATGAGTGACTGTCTGCGGGGGGTGGCGGCGCTACACCAGGGACCCTGCCTGGTTCTGGGTTGGCACCATGATGGGTATCCCGCCCATGCGGGATACATTAGAGGCGGTAACACCAGTAGGAACAACGGGAGGTGTGGGAATTGTGGGAATGGTAGGTGTCAGCAGTGGGCGTGGTTGAGCCACATCCGTTCTCTGCAGGGAACTGCCGTTGCTGTTGGCAGGCACTGGGGACCCATGTGGTAGGGTGGTATAGTTGTTGTACCCACGAGCGTTGTGCATGACGGGGCTGGCCTCACCGAGGCGGGGCCTGTAGCCTACTGTGCTGCCCGTGGCGGTCAAGATGGAAGCTGTGTCGGAGAGGGCTTGTGGGGGGTAGTGGTGGTTCTGGAGGTGGTCTCGTGGGTGAGGGCTGGAGGTGATGGAAGACAGGGTGCCGTTCTTGGAGATGATATCAGACCCCGTGCCGCTCTTTGCCCAGGAAACTCGCTTAGGAGCCTGGGCATCCTCCCTGCAACACAAGAGATGGCACAGGATGGTCAACCTGCGCAAATTGTGCACACACATGCATGGGTACACAGCCAAAGGGCCCAGAATGTTCCAAAGGAACAGTCTCCTTTAATCTTCTTTAGATAGAAAACTGATCAGCTGTCTCACTTGATGTCGTTGGCCATGTCATCCTCCGAGTCCTTCTTCCTTCTCAGGATGAAGATGAGGAAGAGGACGATAGCCATCAGGCCCAGCACGGCCCCCACTATGGCCCCAGCGATCACCCCTGCCTCGGTTGCTTTTGGGAAAAAAGAGAAAAAGCGCATTTTCACCTCTTTGGTCAACGCATGGAACCTTGGGACGTTCACTGTGATTTTGTCCAAATAAATGAACTGCGGCTTGGGGTTTGAAAACCTTTCGGAGGGAATTTTGACATTTCAGGCAAGAACAGACTGGCTCCACAGAAGCGCATACCCACACGCATACGCATAAACACACCCTCAGTTGAAGCCCGGAAGCTGCTGCCCTACAGGGTCAGATTTGCCAGAAGTTTCTACAGGACTTTTTCGCCACCTTCTCAGCCCTGGCAGTGTACGTACCAGTGGAGACGTTGAGCTCAATGGAGCAGGTTCCAGAACCGGCAGTGTTGTTGACCGTGCAAATGTACGTCCCGGACATGTCACTGCTGAGGTTGTTGAGCTTCAGTGTGCCCTGCTTCTCATCTGTAGCCAAAATATGAAGGAGAGAGATAACCATCTGCCCAGATGATGGATCCACCTCACACAGCATCCTTGTGACCCTCAATACGCCTTCTCTTGTTTGCTTCATAGACTCATGTACAGAACGGTTGTTCAGCATTAAATGTGTAAGCATGATGAAGGGCTGCCTGGTTATCCTTCCAAAATGCCACATGGACTCGGGTTCCCTCAACTCAGCCTGGCTTTGTTCCTGAACTCTTAAGCTGAGTGAGGGGATGGGGAGATGGGAGATCAGAACAGCAGGCCGAGACTCAGTTGTCAAACCCCTGGTTGTGGTTCTTCTCCATCTCTTGTTTCATGGGAAGTTTACCAACTCCCCCATGAAGAAAAGTGTTCTCATAACACGTCATATTATTGGACCTTGGATCACGGAGCTACGATGAGAAGGACTCAACAAACTGAACCCTGCGCTCTGTGCAGTTGCTTGCTGCCCAGATTGATTTTTGTCAGGAATGAGGACGTTGCTGTTGCTGTGCTTGCCGGGATGTGCAAATAGGATGCCATCTGCTGCCCTGGATCCAACCTGTTACCAAACCCCACAATAAGAACAGATTAAAGGAGCTGCATGAAGTTCAAGTGAGGATGTGGGATGGAGGGGGAGTGGCACTGACTTGTGGTCCAGACGGGCTTTTGCGTTAGTCTGTAAATAAATAAATAAAAAATCAACAGCAGCAGCAATAAAAAAAAAAACTCAAAGCTGTGATTTAAAGTGGCTTCTTTCACCTCCGGTTAACATTAAACCCCGAGGCTGGAGATGTCAATGCTGAAACCTCAGAGATTCGCTCTCTGTCGCAACGCAGCAGGATGTGAAAGATCAGACCTGGCCTCCTTAGATGTTTAACCACCATCAATACAGCTACACCACACGGCACTTCTGTGTTCGGGTCTTTGCCACATAGGCACCTGCTGCTGTTGGGAATTGACACTCAAATCCGTTTTACATTTTCAAGGTAACAAATGTACCTTAACTGTGATGTACAAAAGAAGTGTAATTATTTTAAGAGAAGGGGTTTGGCTCAGGGTGCGGTTATGCATGTTAGTCACAGTGACGCCTGCGCAACTTCCTAAAATTCTGGTTTTAGTGTAGTCGGTGTTGTGCTGAGTGCGATCTCACACCATGTTGGATGTGCAGGGAGACATCCTGTAGGTCCAGCCACCTGGGCAGAGTGTGCATGCTCATGGGTTTCCTCTAGTAGCTCTGGTTCCTTCCCACAGTCCAAACACATGTGTTTCAGCTGAGATGGTGACTCTGAACTGCCCTCAGTGTGTGAGTGAGTGTGTTACCCTGCTGTGGGTACGTACAGGAAAACAAACAACCTAGTAGTTAGGTTAACCAGGCATATGCAGCACTGCAGTGACCTTGGAAAAAAGTGTCAGCTGCGCCACTGCTATAATTCTGAATGTTAACTTGTTCTCACCAGCTGGAAATTAAAGCAAATTTCAGTAAAAAAGTGACCGAGATTTTCAGCATTGTAGAAACCCACTGACATTCATAAATATATTAACTGCTAAAAGGAATAGTCCCATATTAAAAACAAGTGTGACTGTTACTGTTGCCAATAACAACGGAACATTCCAGCAGCAGACGGAGGCAGCAATCTGAGGTAAGACAGCTTGTTTCTCACAGTCTGACAGTTTGAGAGCAAAGTTTTAAACACACTCTGCATCCAAAGTGTATTGATTTGGAAGCACAACACACACGTGCATGTGCATGCATGCGCACATGCAATGCAACGGTTATACTGGGTTTGTAGCATCTCTAGTGCATCAGCGCAGCAGATGGGTGTCCAGAACCATCTGTGATAAAAAAATCAAATCCACAGTAGGAAGGCATTGTTATTATCATTTCCTCACAGTTATTGAATTGAAGAGGCCAAAAACATATTTACAATATCCATATAATATAAAATTGTTTGGTAATTGGTCTTATTGTTTGCTTTATCAAGTTGTGTCTCTCTCCCTCATAGACTTCTTTCTTAGATACAAGAACAAGCTCACTTTAAAATTAAAGCCAGACTAATTCAACTTTTTTTTTGTAAACAGTCATCACAAATGAACCTGACCTATACAGTTATTTTTAATGGTCTGGTAAAACCAAGTTTCCAGTTATTTTGTCACTTGTGATGCCACTATAGTTATATGTAGGAAGTGAATCTTGTTTAAGTATCATATTAAAATGAAAATCGACTAGATCATCTGTTTAATATTGCGTTGCAACTCTTGTAAGGACCTGGAGCTATGAGTATTGTCTTTTTAGCTGTAATGACTGAAGAGCAGTGTACCGTTGTGGTCTGTATTCAGTTGTTGCTTTTTCGTCGCTATGATTCTGTCACCCAGCGTTATTGTTGTTGCACCTGAATACAAAATCTCATGATGGTACTGCACCCTAAGGTAATTCAGGGGAATAGATTTTTTTTTGTGCAGGACAGTCCAGCACCGCTTCTGCTAGAGAAGCGTTCACTTCCTGTTGATGAACATCCACCTAAAATCCAAGCATAGCAGAGAGAGAAGCAGGGGAATAATAACGGAGAGGAGGAGGATGATTTGCGGAGGCTCTCACCCTGCAAAGGTGGGAAGAACACTGCAGGCCTGGGGGGCGCCCTCTTCCAGTGATAAATGGGTGCTGGTTTGCCTTCCTTGGAGCTGCAGCTGAGTGTCACGTTTCCCTTCAGCACGGGCTTCCCTGACATCTTACACTTTGGCACTGATGGGGGAACTGAGGGTGGGGCGATTGGGAAGGGGGTGTTAGACTAGTAAAAGTATGGGGACAGTGGCAGTCATCTGATAATGTGCAGACAATCGTATTATAACGTCGGTGTATCTCCGTCTGCTGGCCAAATGCCTTACTGTTTACTCTGAGCTGTATGTCTCACTAGAGACAAGCACTTACTGAATTCATAAAGGTAAATAGATGTGCATCAGTGAGGCCCAATACTATGACACTTTAATAGATTTACTGCACACAACATCTTCGTTGGACTCTGGCCTGGAGCAGATCTTTGCACCCCCCTTGCTCTGCCCGTACAGGACTGTGCTCACCGTTGACTGTGAGCATGACCTCCCCGACGATACCGGGAGCATTGGGAATGATGACCTGGCACATGTAGCGCCCAGAGTCTTTCTCCATCGTGGTGTTGAAGATGATGGACAAATTCTGTGAGGGCATGGAGTTAAGGAACTCCACCCGATACCGGAAATGTTCGTCACCTTTGCTGGACCCATCCTTAGTATAGGATATGACCTAAAGGGTGAACAGAGACCAGTTATTCATAGAGCACATTTTATTTATTTAGTTGATTCACATACGCTGAGCAACTTGTACAGCTTGCTGCTGTATCTATTTTTACAACTGGATATTTACAGAAGCAAGGCAAGCTGAGCAGAATATGTCCATTTCTAACATATAGTCAGCTTCTGGCAAAAGGATCCTCCTTGTTTGTTTATTGCTTTGATTTGAGACAAACAAACAGCTTTATAAACCCTCTTGAAGCTTATAAGAGCAACTTTTTGCTGTCATTTGAACCTGAAACCTTTTGTTTTATTTCACTCACATCCTCATGTCAGAGGTGCAGAATCAAAACCCTTTCATTCAGTGTGCTGTGGACGAGAGCCGGAATTCAGACTTTACTGTGGGTGAAGCCTATAATACAAATTGTTATTAAATCATCTTTGTTCGAGCCGATTTACAATTTGAGATTCACACACTATGCTATTCATTCAGCAGCGATTCGCCCTTTTATACAGGCCCGTCAGTGGTTCAGCGTAAATGACTTGCTTGAGGGCACTAGGAGGGTTAGAATTTGGATCGCAAGCAGACAACCCTAAGCCACCTGCTGCCCCAAACAACTTTGCTGTCAAGTGGCTAAGAAAATGACTACATATTGGTACCGAATAAGCACAAAAAGAGAAAGTCAAGCTGATTTTTTTTTTGTGTGCAACTACTTTCTTACTATTGTGGTTTTCAAGGATGCCAGAGAACAGCTTGCCAGATTAACTGTATAACAAAAGTAAACCTTCTTTGTAAAGTTAATCCTGAAAATCATGTGCGCAGATGGGCAAAGAATCTTACTTTGCGATGAGCATTCAGGAAGCAGTTAGTGGTCCTACGAAGGTTCCATAACAATGGTTTCAAGCATTCGATAACGCTCGACATTGTAAAATGTGAATCAGAAATTAGGCTAATAGCTTGCTAACATGATGAAGATGTAGTTTTTTCTTTCTATGCACCAACATGCTGCTGGCAGAAAGCAGCAAGTGGACCTTCCTGTAGTAAAGGAAGGGTTTTAGGAAACTGGGCCAGCTGAATCCCCAAGGCCTCCCGTACTCTACTCTATAGCCAAAAGGTCTTTGAAGCAACTCTGTCGCCTCGTATGACAGAAGGCAGCTGAGATGTGCTGGCTCCTTCCAGGATTGTGGCAACACGCAGACTCGAGAAGGGTTCAGTGGCTTTCTCACACCTTATTCCAAAGAGGGCAGCAGCCGGCTAAAGGTTGATTTCGGCAGACAGCTGCTCCCCCCTCCCCAAAGGTGGTTACACCCTCCTCTGTGCTAGTAATTCTGCGGTCACTTATTCTCATGAGCCACTGGGCAGTCCAGCACAGCGCAGGACGCACTCGAAGCAGAGCTACTGCCATTTACTGGGTAAACAAGAAAAGAAAGTGGCTGATAATTTGCTGGAAAAGGAAGGAGTTCTGGCCATCATTTTTGGTTCATCTTATGCTGGAAAATTTTCTGTCTCTTTTCTTCTGGTAAAATAGTGACAATTTAAAAACAGTGTGGAGAGAAGCAACCAGAGATACCCACCTGCTTGGAGCTGTTGAAGTTCCAGATGACAACGTTGTTCTGTATGCTCTGTGTATGCGTGTATGAAGCCTGTAACACCACTGGTCTGCCCCTGGTCACCTCTATGCTCTTCTGGGGTATTGTCATTTCCAGCTGCCCTGCAATGACAAAGGACCTGTTAGCAACTTCTACACAGAAACCTATAATGAATAGTAGAAAACAAAAAAAAAAAAAAAAACTGGGCTGCTTCCGGTCACAAAAAAAGTCATGTGGATCCGTACACACGCTTAACCAAAAATGTCTCAGGCCTTGCAACGTATCGTGTGGGGCCTTATGACACTGACTTTACACATCAGTAAAAGTAAACCTGGAATATACGTACACAGACACACACAAGGAATCAAGCAACTGCCATTGCAAATCAACAATCATACTAGTTCATATCTTTATTTCTAGACATTATTAGTTGTCTACCTGTGGACACATCTTCATGGCAGTTTTTGTATGGAGGAGTGAAAAGGAAAACGGGCCACCCCACCGTATCTCTGATGTCATAGCTATGGCTGCTGCTCCTTGCTCAGGTCCATCCGCCTGGACTGTGTCCTTTCAACCATTTAATAAATAAAGGAAAATCTCTTATAATCTCTTCCAGACCCTGGAGGCCCCCCATCTGTGCTGCTCAAGAACAGGGAACATTGTCCTGAGGGGCCCTATGACACTAAATGTGGTAAGAGGTCAGATCAGGGGACTAAAGTGTGCCTCAGTTAGGGAAAATTTCAGGATGATTTTTTTTTTCTGATTTACCCCATGTGCACCACTGACTGCCCTTTGATCCCTGTATGTAAATAAGACATTCTTATTTCTCCATAAAAAATTCCTAATTTTGATTAAATTCCTTCCTTTTGGCTTTCAAACTAGCACACAAACACAAAGTTAATGCAGTGTCCCTGCACGACCAAAAGGGGGCAGCACACTTTTAACAGTTTTAATGCAACACAGCAATATTTTAATAATGAACATCATACCTGTGTTATTTCACCTGTTCTACAGTCCGCAGCAGCTTTTCTCAGCTCAATGATTGGGTTCAATGTCTTAAACTACTCAGTGTCCCGACTTGAAATAAACATAACATGCAAAATTATATTAAATTTCAGGCAGTAATAACATTCAAAGAATGCTCAAGAAGTGAAATATTAAACTTTCACTTGAAAGCCATGAATAATTTCAAAAGAAAATAATCTATATGCTGTTTTGAAAGCCGAGTTGTATCTCAGGTAACCTGTTACAGTTAATGGGTCCTCCAGGTGAAAGGCATCCATTATTAACTGCTGCTTTTTCTGACCAGTCTGTTGTAAGAAGATCCTGTCTTGTCTCAGTCTCACGTCCTCTGACTACGTCCCAGAGGTCCCCTTGCTTGAGGTTTTCGGTAGAGGTCTCACACTAACAGTGGCCCCCTTTCACTGTACGGCACCCTGAGCAGTGTCCCAGCTCCTTTATAAACCCTCCTTCTCACATCCTAAGCCAGAATTATGAACCCACTGGTGGAAGCAGATGGATGGAGTTTAAATAATTTATCATGAATAATCGCAAGAAGATGGGATCTGAACCAATATATTCACCGCAGGCCAAAAGTTTAGAGACACCTTTCAGCAATAAATGTGCCCCTTTGGAAAACTTTGTAAACATTACTACTGTCATCTTGAGGGTGGCTTGAAACTATGGAATACAGGACAGGAACATGTAAAAAAAGGAGAAGTCCCGGGGGATACTAGCATCTCCTGGAGAGATCTGCAGCCTTCAGGGGCACTCAGTACAGGAACAGCGGTGGCTGCTGTCACCATGTGGGGTCAAAGGATGCATTGAGGGCCCACATAAGCCTAGAAATGTTCCACTTTCGGATGTTACGACAGCGAGGAAGCTGACGCAAGCAAGCCTAATTGACAGGAAACTCGCAGATTAGCAACTGTTTACCTCCTCCCCCAGCTTCCTCTCTCACAGAGTCCTTTTGGATAAAATATGATGATTCACTATGGCCAACCCAGCTGGTCTCAAGCTCAAAGTGATTTATAAGAATGTAATATCAGTAGCAGGTGCATCCATTAATCCCAAAATCACACGGTGTTTGTAAGCAATTTTTTTGCAGACAGAATTCAAAAAAACAAAAACTTGACACCTAGTCTCGTAAAAATGGGTAAGACCCCCGGCGGTAATGGTTGTAAAGCCTCTAAATAGCCTTGTAAAAATGTTCCAAGACTCCACAAGGTCAGCAACCTTAGAGCCCTTGAACTATGTTTGCTTTTGCCAGTTCTTTCATGCCAGATTTAAAAGGCAGAGCTTCGAAGGAGATCGTGGTGCATATGACAGGCAGATTAGATCATCTGTCACTGAGCATCGCTCTCGGTCATTGCAATTACGTTCTGCCGAGAGCTGTGTCGATAGCGAGGAAAGCAATCGTGCGATCAGAGATGTGCAGATGAATGGATTGGATGAAAAAAGCTCATCTTTGGTAATATTCTGAAGGGTTTTTTTCGGTGCACTTTTGATGTGTTGCAAAGGACATGAGGCGGCGGCAGGAGGGTGTGCCCCTTAAGACGGCACAATGCTGCACGGCATGACGACCACTGCTTTTGAAGAGACCACTCATTCCACTTTGAAAATAGTCAGCTTCATCTGTAGAACCATCAGACAGTGATCACAGTCCTAATCCCTACTGGCCATTTTGGATGGCAATTAACTAAAAAACACTGGAAACTTGAAACATGTCCACACTGTAACACCAAAACAGGGTGTCCACCCTTGGCTGCCCACAACCTCCCTGCTCCTTCCGTCTTGGGCTTTGATAGAGATATTTATAAATCATTAGCTTAATTGCTGGGTGAGGACAACCTTTCATCTTGTGAATCTGTCTGTCTTCTTCCCTGCAGTGAAGTGGGATGGAGTGACAGTGCAAGGCCCGATACACTCAGAGCTCTCCTTCCGAGAGGGACACTTTGGCTCCGGAGTTAAAAGTTAACTGGAGCTACGCAAATGACACTCGCTGATCTGATTTGGAATTCCATCCGGATCTCATGGACTTTGGAGGAACCTTTGCACTAAGTTTTCATCTCTTCTTCAAACAGAAATCTCCCACAAATCTGAATCCGTCAAGTGTCGATCATGACAGATTTACTTCTTAACCGACGCATTCTTTTTTCTTATACACATAATTCTGGCCACTGGGATTTGTTCTAGATTTTTAAAAAATCACCTGTTAAACATCATTAAAGTGTAAAACATCTCAACAGCAGCTAACAAATTTTAATATGCTAAAATGAATGTCTTCTCTCGACTGAACAACGTCCCCCAAATACAGAAGTCTCACACTTTGCTCATTAAAATTCATCATGAACAACAGTTCTGATACAGAATTCATAGATAAAAGTCCATATCTCCATAAATGTCTCACAGGTACAATTCAAGGTCCAGGATTCACATAAAATTTCAGTTCCAAAAACACAGCAGCAACAATCATTCACAAACCAAATGAGAACCTTTACATTCAACAGTCACACACCGATGGGGACACCAAGCCCACCCCATCACTCTCCTCATACCCATCATCACCAAAAGCAGCCAACTCAGCCACCCATTAATTATAAATACCCCTATGGGTCAAAACTCCATCACATCTAATTTCACCGCATCTTTTACCTCCAGACACCAGCACATTACACAAAACCATAGCAATCACCAAAAACATCCTGGATACACGAGGTTCTGCAGGTTCAGTTTTCACACAGTTACACTAATGTTGCTGCACCACCAAGGCTGGGTTACAGTTGAGCTCAAAATATACATCACAGTATTGACTGTTTTCATTTGAAAAACCCAGAGTTGATTTATTCCAAGTTCTTAACACAAATGTGTAAAACCTACAGTCAAGTGTTGCCCAACTTCAATTTCATTTTGGTACACAGGCTATTGCCAATATTCTTAACCACTTATCCCGGTCAGGATCGAGGTGGTCAGGACTCTATCCTGGAACTAACGGAGTGAAATCCATAAATATATGATTGCCTTATCACGAATAATCATAAAATGAGTGAATAAATGTCCTGATTCTTTTTTGGCTAAGTCATCTGAGGATCATTACATCACCTAGGATTTTAAATGGCCTTGTAGTTCCAGTTTCATTTGCTTTGTGTCTTAGTTCTACTATTTGATCTGAATTTGTCACTTGGGTTTACGTAGACGGAATACTTCAAAATAAATCATTTTGGGCATCCTTGTATTTTATTTTGACCATGGAAGTTTTGTGCAGAAGTGAAATCCCTTGTTTGCAACGTACTGTACACACGTACATGAACCATTTATTCGTAAAGAAGTTTAAATAAGTAAGCTGAGGTTCAGATGGTCTCTTTGGTTTTGCATTGCAGCTGACTCGTAATACATCATTTTCCCCGTCTGACTTGCATGGATCTCAAAACCAACAATATGGCCATGTTTCTCTTCACGCTAAAACAAACAAGGCTTCCTAGTCATTGTGCCAACGGGCTGACGGGGCCAGAACAGGAAAAACCTGAGGTCCGTGATAATGCACACGTAGGGACAGCATCCAAAATTAGCAAAGGCACTACAAAAAGAATGGGTCAAGGCTGAGGTCAGGAATCTTGACCAATATTTGGATCTCATCCTGCCTTCAGAAACACAAAAGAAGCTGCAGTTTCTCCCGGAAGATGTACTCTATATTGTCTGTGACCTCACTCAGTACTCTGCAATGGTCAACTGCAAGTAAGAAAACATTTAGTTACATTTTCACAAGAATAAGTCATAATACTATGTTTTCTATAGTGACCCTACGAGAACAAGCAGAAGGACAATAACTGATTCACTGTGGTTTCTAACCACAATTCCTACGTAGCACGTAATACAGAATGCATCTTTTACTTCTATCTGCTACTACTTTTACTGCAAATAATAGCCCATTTTGAGCGGCAAAGCCCACCGGAGATAGTGAGGCGTTCTTAGTATGCACTCCACAAGAGAAGCATGCAAAGCCTCGCAGATGACGGAGCCTACAGACCAGCCAGCTGAGAAATGAATATGAAATGAATCTGAACAAAACTGAGATGAAACAGGCGACAGAATCCCATCAGCCCGGAGGCTTAACAAGGTACCTGGGTCTCTTCCTTATGACCTGGCTTGCCATGATAAATCGTTACAAATTAATCTGATGCTTTGCAAAAGCAGCTGATGTGTTCACGGGTCTGCCTGACCACATGCGATTTTCCACTTGGGGGCAAACACTACCACTGGAGGTTCTGCATGTGGTGGTGGTGGTGATGGTCTGCAGCATCTCAAAAGTATCCTGAAAATGTAGTAACTCATTGATTCCAGGCTCAAGATGGCAAGATTCTTGATAGCGCAGCGATTTTGTTTTCTGAAGTTTACGGATACTGGCACGTGACACCTAAAACGCTATCTGACATTTCTACAAATGGTGTTCTAGTAAATTCAGGCACGTACAAATGATTTACTTTTTTCTTAACCAGTCATTTTAACCAGAATTAGCACTCATGGAAAGCAATAGCGAGCTGGGTTATTCTAAGAAAATTATTATCACTGCTGTCAGAGGTTATAATAAAGTGATCATTATGGGCCAAAAACAATGACACACATTGAGATGTTGATGTTGGATAACCTCCACTTTAGAGTTAGTTCAGTAGCAAGCAATGTGTCAGAAAGCAGTATGGATTTCTTCAGCACTGGAGCGTGTTGTACAGAGTCAAGCCAATATGGACCTTAAATGTTATATTAATGTTATGAGGCTTGGAGTGAAAGCAAAGGATATGTGATGAACTCATTTGCATGGACAATATGGTGTTTGAACCCTCAGGGAGGGTCGGTTATGGCTTCAGGAGAAGATCTAGATTGTCCAGCTCCCATCTCACACAGTCTGCGCCCAGAGATTTTGTGTTGCCCACTTTCCCTTCAATTTGCTAAGGACAAACTGAAGCTGCTGATCTGCAAGCTGGCCTTGGAAAGCCACTTCTTAAAGACCATTTATATCTCCTCATACTGAATATTCCCAAATTTATCTCTGGAGCCATTTTTAAACTGAATTTACCAAATTAACTTTTAATTAAAATGTAGTCAATTTTAAACTATATACACTATGGAATTTATACAGAACCAAGTACCATCTGAAAATTTTATCTGCTGGATTTATGAAACCTTAGGCTGGACCTTACCCCTGCCTTTCTGACTGTTGAGTCTAAGACAGGGATGTCGGGTAAAATGTGTAAAATGGTCCTTCTGCGGTTGTGGAATATCATTTGAAGAATTTAAAACCTCTGTCTAGAATCTTTAGCCCTCATTCATTCGCAGACAAAAGGGGGAGTAATAACAGTCAACAATCTCATTGTGCCACCATTACTGGTAAACTAATCTTGGTGTGTTATACCGCTTCCTGAATACTGGGAAAGCCATGTTTACATTAGAAAGTAAATTCCATTGCGGTCAGAGAAATAAAATCATTTAGTCATAGCGACATGAAACAGACAACAATTAGTGAGGCAGGCAGCTTTATCAGGTTGGATTAAATGAAACTGTCCAGAGAGATGCTTAGTTCCCACACTTAAGAGTTTAGCATTGTTTCGGTAAACACCCACAGAGCTCTCTGCTAACCTTGTTATAACCGGAGAAACAAATCTCCTGAAAATTGCGTTTTATATTAAGTTTGAAATGTAACACTGGGTGTTGATAAAGTAACCGCTTTGTTCAGCATTGAGACAGCTCATATTTTGCCTTTACATCCTCAGTTGCCATTACATTTTGGTGCGATATGGTAGGTATGTTGTGATATGGTGCTCTTGAGAAAAATATCAGGCCTCTTATTAAATCCGTCAGCAAATTATTAGTACACACAGTCTGTAACCGAGTCCCCTAAATATTTTGTGTGGTAAAAAAGAGAAGCCATGCAGCAGTCCTTTTACAGTCATGGACACAGTTCCTCTGCCTGGGTTCACATCACAGAAGATAGGAATTCTCTCACTTGGCAGTCCCAGAAGTCTATGGAAAATTTTGTCTCGGACCACACGCTATACTTCGACTCCCTGCACGGGAGGGAACATAAACAACAACAGCAGCAGCAATAACAACAAATCAAATGACAGTAGCATGGATGGTCACAGGACGTGGGCCTAAACTAAGTGTCTGATAAACTGGTCTGTGGTTTCTTCCCAGTAAAACAAATCAATAAAGAACACAAATTCTTCTGCCCCCCAAAAAGAAGTAACATAAGGTAGACTGAGACTCTAGAACCACTTATTTTCCCACAATAAGTAAATATATAATACTTAATACACTTTATAGAAATGCTAATTTATTAAGCATTGCTCCACTTGGCCATTTTTTGGCTCAAGTCCCAGGATTACAGCACCAGCCGAGGACACAAGTCTCCAAAGCTTTTGACAAAAAGCATCCAAAAATAAAAATCAGCCTGCGGTTCCCTCATAGCTGTATGTGAAGTTTGGCAGTGCTCCAGCTATGTCAGCTTGAGAACCGAAAAAGGCCTGGGTCTTACCCTTACTCCTTGATTTGTTTGTTTTATTCTGTGTGGACAAAGCGAAAATGCGCAGACAACATAAAGTCTTAATAAATTAGGCCAGTTTTATTATATCAATTATTATACATAGAACCCAAGTTTAGTCTCCTGAAGATTCAAGCTAAAATAGTACAGAAGAGTCCCCAGCATGAAGAAGAGTAAAAACAGTCATGTCTGCTTTTTCTTAGATCCCATCTTTCAAAACTCGGGAGATGTGACAACAGCCACATGCATGGCCTGCAGGAGGAAGCACACAGATGGCAGCGTGACTTTGTTCAGCGATGCTTTCATTACAGTAAAAATAAACACAGGAGAAACAATTTCCATTGGTATCCGCTGTCTCATTACAATACATATCATTGTCCTTTAGGTCTACCTTCATTCAAAGACCTCAAGGATGCTTACAGCTGCATAACTTCATTGTTTAGACAAAGTTTCACAATCCACCACCATCAAAAAAAAAAACGCGTAGAAATGCATCCACTGAAGCGCTTAAACATAATACCTTTCAGTGGCATCCATACAAAGAAAATATGAGTTTAATGAAGATTACTCAGAAAAACCTTGGTGTAAAACAGTTTTGCTTTTATTTTATACGCTTATCAAGCGTAATAACTGTCAAAAATGGAACGCTGTGCTGATATGGTTAATAATTCATCATAACACATACACAGTTAACATCAAGGGCGGTGGAAGTTGCCATGGTGATGGGTCCGGAGAAACAAACAACTTTAACATCTATTCAGCAACACTTGTTTCCTCCACTTTTAAATTACAGCATTGCAGCTCATCACACAGCTGTCCAGAATCTAGCTTACCGGAAGACAACACATTGTCAGACTGCCTCCCCCCCTCCAACAGTGTGAGGGCAGGGTCTGGTGTGGAAATGGTAAAGCACTTTTGTGCTGTGACACACGCCTCACCTTGAACAGCCTTTTCCTGGGCGGGACTACGCAGGCAGTGATGTGCCATGGGAGATGCATTAGTCTCCCTCCTCTCGCACTGGGAGTCAGGGTTGACTGGATTTATTTGGCCCTATGCACAACCAGGCTGGAAGGAGACCACGGTAAGGTGGTTACATGAGGGGGAACCGCTGTGGCACGATACGGAACGGGCCAACTCCTGAAAAGTGGGCAGCGGTTATTTCTATTTAAAAAATCTGTAGGTGCAAATTTGATACAGCACGAGACCTGAGTGTCACTGCCTTGGTTTTAGGCAGACATACATGATTAATAAAAAATAAAACGTATGACTGTATAACAGTGCTGAGTTGTATAGCAGAGGCCTCACAAGGGTCCCTACAGGGGCTGAATTTAGCCTCCCTGCGTATTAGTTACCTGTAACAAGCACACCCCTGCAGATTTACAGCCGAGTAAGGATGATGCAGTTAACCATATGCATGTGAATGATAAACTGTGAGTTGCACATGAAGTGTACCGTAGTTACCGGTCTGCAGCAAAAGATAGCTGAGGAAGTATCTAGGTCAGCAGCACACCTAAAGCTATACCATGTTTAAGGTGTTGGTCCTACCTTGTCTCCCACCCAAGAGGTGGTGGTGGTGGGGGGGTGTCAAGGGCAATGGGATCTGGGATTTTACAGTCCAGTCAGGTCTCTGCTGTACTGCACTCTCTCGTGTCATTTCAAGTATTGCTGAGCAGCTTGCCGCTCCTTTACATAACACATTATCTACCCCTTAAACAAGTCTATAATGACGAGCTGTCTGACTGAACAGGTTTACTTTAGCTCAAATAGTAAACCTCTGTATAATGTGCTTTTGACTGAAAGCAGTTCTGCAAGGAAGAGTAGCCAAAAAATCCCCAACAGCAGTGCAATAAAATGAATCTCAAACTATAGGAAGCATTTGGCTGCAGTCACTAAAGGTGGAGCAGCCAGTCATTGAGCTTAAGGGAGCAATTACTTTTCATATGAGTGACATGGTTGTTGGATAGTTTTGTTTTGTGATCAAAGTAATAATTTATAAACTGTTATGTATTTACTTTGGCTCTCTATCTCATGTTACATTTTGTCTAATGACCTCAACTCATTCACAGAGCGAGAAATGTAATAATGGGGGAAACAAGGGTGCAAAAAATTAGAGATGTACAGCACTGTACATGTCAGAAAAGCAATGGCAGCGATTCAGTGCTGCAATGGTTGCTGGTTGCTATCGGCCTTCCAGCACAATCTTGCACCAACGCCTGCAGATTCGGCCTTGAACAAGCCAGCAAATAACGTGTCGCCGCAGACGGACAGACGCGTCTTTCACAACGTTCATTCCGCAAAGTGTCAGTGGGGCACAATCGACCACTGTGCTCTGCATTCAATAACACAGCATCCATTGTCATTGAATAAGGGATATTAGATGTTACATCATGCAAGTGGAGGTTTATGAGAATGTATAAACACACGATTATGTAGTAATCCTTTCAGTGTTTAATATCAGACTCTTGCAAGTCCACGATTCCATGTGGCCACATAAGCATTTAAAAACGAAACCCACGAGGAGTGTTTGGAGGATAACAAGATTTATCATCTCCGATGCAGCAAACCAGGCGATGGGTTGAAAGTCCACAAGGGCCGAATTTGCTTTGAGGTCAGAGCGGAAAGTTGATCAGGTCGCTTTATCTGCCATTTAAGGAGGGATTCACAGCTGTTCACCAGCACCATCTTAGCTGACGAAGTTTGAAGATGGAGGTTAGAGTAGAAAGAAAAAAATAAAATAGAACAAATTAAAAAGTAGAATGTGCTGGGGGAATAATACTGGTTTTAGCAAGAAAATTTTAAGTGACACTTGACCCAAAAATTGACCCAAAATAGGAATGGTTCCACAGAACCACCAAACACATGCAATATTAACACACGTGGGTGAAACCTGACACACGAAGACACCAAATGCGACCACACGCGGCTTTATCCTGCCAAAACTAATAAGATCCCGATTTGGCTGCCGTGATACGGAGTCCCTGTGGTTCTGTAATCTGATTATGCAGAGGAAGTTCCTCCCATCATGCCAGTCAAAGGAAGGCATCCTGAGGGCCACCAAAGCTAGTGACAAGGCAGCTATCTTATGACAACAAAACATTTTTACGTGTGACTGCGGATGTCCTGCTTTGCTTACTGACCCCCCTGGAAACGTCAGAGCTTTGGGCCACATCAGGTTGTGATCAATAGCCAGCGAGACAGTTCACTAAGCAAGTTCAGAACCTGACGTTTCTGCCGTAAGTCAATTAGCTCAGGGTGAATGGGGAGAAAGTAAATGATCATGGTGGCTCTTGTTGCACGCCTTAAGATCTGGGCGACATCTTTTACAGTAGGGCGGTAGGATGCCACACTATGCTACGATGGCCTCTGGTTCCAGAGTTGTGTTTAAAGGTGAAAAGGAAGATGCTCAAGAAAATACCGCCTTCTTCAATGACACAGGGAGAACTCAACAAGAACTGTACGGCATAAACGCTGGTACGTTAAACAACGTCTTTTAGACAATTGCCATCGTTCTCATTCGTTGCGTTTTGTACGTTGCCGATGACGGGTTACTGCAAGATTCTTAAAATTACTTTGCATTTTATTAAGAATAAATATCTTTTCAAGGAGAAGATAAAGTAAGAAAACAAGTGATCGGTTATCTGATAATGAATGATTAGTTAAGCGTATCTGAAAACAGCTCCTTGCTGTTTTTGAGCATGGACTGAACCAGGGCTCATCCTGAGCGATGCAACACGTGAAACTTTATATTCTGGCCCATGTCCTCCCAATGGAACCGTCGTGCCCTGGCTGCCCAGCCCCAGCTCGATGCATCACTGGTCTGGTGTTAACTTACAAATGTGGTCAGCTGCTGCAACACAACACTGCCTTCCCAGGATCCTCAGGGACAGGAAACAATGGAGGGGGACTTGTATCTCCCCACCCTTTCTTCTGCACAGCACAATGATCCAATGGCAGGAAGGAAGGGCGGGGGTTTGTATGGTTTTTTAGCGTTGTTGCAATTGTGAGGAATATTTCCCTTTAACCCTTAACAGCTCAGACCATAGTCCACAAATTCCAGCCTCACAAGTACAAACCCACTGGTGTTTTATTCTAGACACATCCACCTAGGTCCACTTTCACCCTAAGATGGGTGGGCAGGTGATTCCAACATGCAAGAATAGCACTTAAACGGAAAAAATCAGCAAGAAAAAGATAAAAATTAAATCAGAAAAAGCTAATACTGTTCATCTTGAACAAAAATAAATGAAAGAGCCAGGGTGAAGAGGTGGTGGGATCGGAAGTGGGAACCCATATGGTGGGAAAGTAATGTGTTTCCAACAGGAACGTTTTCGCTGCAATTGCTTATCATACCGAGAACCATCACCACTTCATTCAGGAGTCTGGATGACTCCTTCTGCTGTGCCCAGCTGCAGCAGCCCCCAGTCTGGTGCTCCTGGGGTGGTTCTGTGCATTCCAGCACAGAGCGAGAGACATTTATTTATTTAGGTGGCATTATCCTGGTGATCAGGGGCACAAGGGAATTGCTTTGCGGCTGAACACAGCAGGGAAGCGTACTTATCTGGAAGAGCCAGGCAACGAAGAGGAAGTAGCGGGGGGGAAGGGGTGGTCTAGAAGAGAAAAGACCAGGATACAAGCCCTTTCCTGTTGACAGATGGCTTACTGGAGCAACTGCTTTAGTCAACTGTTCAATTAGCGATGCTTTTTTTTGTCTTTTTTAAAAATTTTTGCCCTGCTGAGACTGAGCTGGTAAAAGGGGAATAAGTGAAAAATTTTAAAAAGTAGCAAAAAAGGAAGCCACAAAAAAGCCTTGAAGTATGCACATACTGACCAAGCTTATCACAATGAATATGATTTATCTTGACTTGATTTATCTGGCACAGCATTTCATGTTTTTGGTTTCCAGGAAGACCCTGGCGCATTGCTACCAGCACTGACAGTCTGTCATATTTTTTACAGCTATTTTCCCCTTTTGACTGCGGTGAGCTGGGCAGAGACGTGGACAGATACAAATCCCCTCCCAAAGGATCAACAAGAAACCGTCCACCCGAGCGCCTGTCCAGGAAACAGCCCGAGTGTTGTTGCCGTGGTATTACCTGAAATATCCCGCTTCCCGATCGGAGATTGTTCCCTCGACTGAATCATACTTAACAGCAGCGCTCTGATAGGAAGTGGCATTCAGATCCCAAAGTCTCCTTTTATAGAACACTGGCATTTAAATCTACAGCTAACCATTAAAAACATAAGAAATAGCATTTCAAGTTGCAGCTGCATCCTTTAAAATCACTTTTTGTGCCTGTTTAAAGCACACTATTAGCACAAAGCACAGAGAGAGGAACTTTAGCAGATTAGACTTGGGTGTCTGCACAGCCTCTTTAATCTCGCCGGGCTTTAGGGGTATTACAGTTCTGGATTCCCACATCCTCGGAAGCCACAACGCTAACATGCTGTAATTCTCCTAAATTACAGTTTGCCTTTGTAGGAAATATTCTACTCTTGTTTTTGTCTTTTTTCCACATCATAAATATGCTCCATTTATCCATGCAGCATACAGAGATGTGGAAGTGTTTCGTTCTTTTTCAAAATTAACTTTCTGAAATATTATTATTGCACATTTGCATTTATTCACTCAGTAAATACTTTTCTCCCAAGTGACATTTTATTTACTCGAGATTTGGCTGAATCTCCTTTTCCAAAGTGCACAAAGGGTATATGGCTCATTCATTACACTATTCATTTCTTGATATTTTTGAAAATATCATACTTCCAGAAATAATTCTTATCCATTCACAGTGTAGCTATAAAAGGTTGTGGAGCAGGAAGATAAAAATCAGTGCTCTTTGTTGCTGCCAAGGAATTGGTCAGGGCTTTCATGCACATAAACCAACTTTTGTGACACCTGAACACGGCTAGGGAATCTAAATTCCTGACAAGATGCCTCCCTTCACTTCTCTGATTCAGCCAGGGGATTTTTCATTTTGTGTTTACATTTTGTGATTTGCCAAAACTGGAAACCTTGAGCTATAATTTTGGGTATTTAAAAAATTTATTTAAAAAGACCAAATTAATATAATGTAGCTCCGTACCACTTGTGTTAGCACACATAACATTCACTGTCATGACTTGAAACAAAACCATTCATAAATAACAAAGCGCAAATGGAGAGCAAGCTTGAAAGATGTCGAGATGGCCGCTTCTGCAGCCTGTCCTCTACAGTGACAACCATACTATGAACATGCGAACTGGGCTAAATATAAGCCAGAAAAGTTCATAAATCATAACAAGATGGATGTCTATAAATCTATCCTTTGCATAATTAAGCTGTATTCATTACATTTCTATTTTAAGTGAAGCAAATAGTCAGTCCTTCTTGTGTCTCCTAACTCAGACATTTACACCCTGTTCAATAGTTCAAGTGGACAAAATAGGGACTAAACCACAAATCCATGTGGTGTGTTCATTTATGTTAAACGAGAACTTTTCTCACACACGTACAGTACATTATGAACCATTAACAGTCATTTCAGAGGAAACCCTCAGAGGTCTGCTGTTAAGCAGTGGTCGCAAACCCTTACCTTCATTCTGTCACCAAAAATAGAAAAAAAAATTATACATGGGGCAGCCAGTCCCCTTCACACTCTGTGGTTGCATGACTTATCTACTCTCTGCAGGTTTCATTTGGGCTCTGATGCTCATATTACTGGAACCATCCAAGCCAGAAAATGTCAAGCAGTTTCAAAACAGTAAATGAAAAAAGAAAAAATACATACATTTTACACACACACACACACACACACACACACACAAGAAACCAGCCTATATGCAATATATTCAATAGCTCATATTTATTCAATTTCATGCTGAATTCATCCTCTGGGAAACCAATGCATGTCTCTTCTGGGCGTGCCATACATTTTAAAAATTATATGATTCACACAGTATGATCACACACTTCAAAACTGCTTTCATCAAGTTGTGCCTTCTAATTTACCCAGGTGATACTGCATGATGCGCCCTGTAGTGTCCTTCACATTTATGTACTGTAGAGAGGAACCTTACTCTTTCTAGAAAAATCCATTTTATGATAGTAAAACAGTGTTTTGCGTTTCAAGGTGCAGTCAGTGAACTTGCTGTCCATCTTTACAGAACAGCAGTATGAAGAGGTCTTACCTGTACATCTATAGGAAGCAGCTACTAGAAATATTTATAAGCACTGTTTCTGGGCTGTGAGTTTGTTCAGTGTGCATAACGTTGAAATCCCCATTCTTTGCTTACTTGATGATGATGTTTGGAGAAGGGTCTTGCCCTGTCTGTCAGGTTAACTGTTTCAGCATCATACACAGGCCCTAGCCCCTACCAACAACAGTACACCATTGGGACTTTGTCACCTCCGCCACTGCCCGCGGCCACCCGGCTCTGCCCGAATCGCAGATTAAAGACGAGGGCTAATTTCGCTTATGCCTCGGCATTCCAGCCTAATCCTAGTCAAATCCTCGAATGCGCGATTAGGCTGTGTAATTTACAGGGCAATATCTTCGTCCCTGTATCTTCAGTCAGCACCTTTCCTGTTCTCCATCTTCCACTCTTGTATCTCTTGCCCAGTTTTACACAACAGCCTAACAGTCACCAACTTATTACTCTCATTTTGATCCCTTTTGGAATCAAGTTAAGATAGCAAGGGAACTTCCAAGACTGTCATATCATCTCCACGGATCATGGGATGCAATGCATATGCATAATTTATACACATTTTACTAACACTTGCATTTCCACATTGAGGGATGTAACCCATACCAACTCTGGAACGATAAAAACACATACAAACCGTGGTGGACGTGTAGTCGGTGAGCTGCTGGCGTTTGAGTAGACCACAGAGAAATTTACTAGTGCCCCGCTGTACTAGTGCTCTGCACCCTATAGCTTGGTCAATTTTAAACTGATCAGTGGAAACTTACCCCCAACCCCAATTCTCCTCTTTCTAGCATTGGTCAAGCAATTTCTTTCGAGCGTTTAACAACTTGTGTCATTTCCTTGAGCCCTCACAGATTGGGTAGGTTGCCGTGGAGAGTACAAAGATGGTTGGCTCAGTCCGGTTTCTTGCAGTAATGGTTCTTAATGCATTTTTCACAGTGGCTCTAGGAATTGCAGGCAATCATTTTGACAGCAATTTCTACTACTGCCTTGAAGGTAAGGATGCCTTGTGATGTCTGAGGACACATCATCGTAATAACGGAAAAGATTTATGTTTGGAGTTCAGCAAGTCTTGCAGGCCCCACAGAAGAGCAAAGGGCAAAAAGATCTTTTAGCGCGACAAGCAAAACCAATAAAAACAAATTGTATAGGTAGGTAATGAAAAATCAAACTAAACTAAACCAAATTTCAAATTCACATACAGGCAGTCATAATAAATACTGAAGTGTTCCTGGGAGAGTCCTTGTTCTAGTACTGTGCAGGAAATAAAGCTGATTTACTCCAGTAAAATATGAACATGGAATAAACTGTAAATTGCTTTCGATGAAAGCTTCAGAGAGACAAGAACATAATTATACTGTATGTTGATTTGTGGAATGACAGAGGCGTCTTTAAAAAGCAAAAATCCATGCCAGAACTGAATATGGAATTCATTTTAGACCAATACGAGGATGTGTTCCACCGAATTTACTCTGGTTTTTTGGTAGATGCAACACTTACTGGCCTCTCCATTAGTTTGAGGCAAATTGACCCCACACACTTTGGCTGGTTCACACCCATCTACATGTGCCCTGGAGATCGTGGAAAATTGCCATGGAGACATACAGTATAATATCAAGGCAAAGATATGTAATAGAATACTGGCATTGGATTCCCCATACTTACAAAATACAAGCACTAAATTGGCTTTTAGCATCTCTTCACTCAGTCTGTTGGCCAATACCTTTCAGCAAAAGTTTCTGCTACCATTTGGATGCTGTAATGCAATGAGTGAATGATCATTAAAACAGATAGATTTTTCACACCACATGAGGCGTAACAGCAGTTTCTACACAAACATATATTGGCTTTGCACTCCTGTCCAATGTTGTCAATTTGGTGTCAGAAAAAGAAGCTATGTTTTTGTTAGATCTTCTTGTTTGTTTCTCTGGACAATCTTAGACTATTACAAAAGTAATAGTAAATAAAATGAACCAGCATACTAATGAAAAAAATTACAGATTCCAATATATCTATGCTATAACCATGAAAAGTGCAAGAACATTGTCTTTCTCAACCATTAGGGCCTATTTCTATCCTGCCCCATTTCCCTGCTGTTGGGAGGTCAGTCTGTTGGTAGCTCAGTGCCAAACTCATCATATAAACAAGGAATGGAGATGATGACATGTTTGCTAGTTTCAGTCTCTGCACAGGTACAGGAATGTTGCTCTGGGACATGAACAGAAGCTGAAAGGTTTTCTAAGAGAAGAAGCATTACTCACGGTCACATTATTAGCAGCTGTGTTGGTATGGCAGGCACTTATATTTTGATATCCCCCAAAAAACATGAAAGTCAGGCTCTGCTAAACTGCTTTAAAATCCAGCCTTAATCCAGATAGATCCTGTTTAGCATTCACTTTAAAATAATTCTGTCGCTTCCAAGACTTCTGTGGTGGTATCTGAAGCGCTCTTTTAAAATGTGTTTCAACTCCCTTAAATAGACAAAGAAAATTGGAAATAAAATTGCAAAATGGGGAAAATAAAAGTGATGCTATGGAAAATATATTCTTTTTTTACATTGAAAAGGCTAGACTATGAATTGTATTTTTAGAGCTTGTTCAGACTTTGGGGTATTGATAGGGCATATAACCTATTTCTTCTTATAACAGTCCATCTACCCATCCATCCATTTTCAGTACCCACTTATGGTCACAGAATTCCAAAGCCAATCACAAAAGAAAGTGCACATCATTGCAACACACACACACACACACACACACACACACACACACACACACACACACACACACACACACACACACACACACACACAGAGTTGTGCATTACCATTAAAAGGTGCTAATTAGAACCATTAATAGTAACAGCTGCCCAAAAGGTTGGTGAAAGAATGCCAACTAAAGCTGATCCATCTGATCAATAGCTTTAAATGACCTTTCTCTGGTTTTGAACCCCTGACCACATGAGGGCAACCCACTTTGACTAACACATTCTTGTTTCGAGAAAAATACATACTGTCCCCTGTGATAAAGGCAACGGAAGTCAAAAATACTTCGTTTGTTTATTCATTTCATAAATGAGGATTCTCTCAAACTGTCCACCTCTTGATACCCAATTTAACCACATTGAATATGTTCTCACTGACCTGTAATGCCTGACACACTTGGGATATGATTAAGCTATCCTTACATTTTTCTCCAAATTACATCAGTTTCAGCATCCATGGAAACATGTTGCTAAAAAGTTTTAATGGTATAACTTGTGTTTTGATTGTATTCAGTTCAGGTAATGTGGGGCACACAGAGAGAACTATAAAGTAAAGAGACAAAAACTCAATGCACACAGGGTCTCTAGCCTATCATCAAAATAATGAAAGCACTGCCCTCAAAGTACTGTTGTGTATTCTTATAAAATCCCAAAGCAAAAGATATCCGTTAATAATAGCACTCAGGAAGACTGAAGCAGGGGGACCTAAACAGGGAAAAAACAGATATATGCAGACATGTTGTGCAAAGTCATGAAGTCCCCCTGCTCCATCAGATTCCATGTGTTTGTCCCACAGCCAGAACACAACCCCGGTGCTGAGAGAGAAAGTGCCAGGAAAACAAATGGTTTACATTTTTTGGGGGGATTATCTCAAAATCAGCTGACTGAACATCTTAGGCTCTAGTTTGCCATGGTGGGAGTGGAGAACATGCTGACTGGCGGACTTCATTACTAAGAGGCTGTGGATGGCAGATTGACAAATCAGGTCAAACACCTTTCGACTCAGTGCTAGCTTTTAAACTTCTGCAGCTTCAAAAGGAATCCGGCGCAGTAGGTAGAGAGATGGTTAGAATGGTGACTTCTCAATGGATAAGCCTAAGTTTGAGCCTCATGTGTTGCTATACTCACACAGAACTGCTGCAGTAAAAGTTAACCAACTGTCCATATGGGTAAGGGGCCTGTAAGAATCTCAGTATAAGAAATTGCTTGCAAGTCACTTTATAGGAAAGTATCAGCTTAATGAATAAATTACAGTAATAAAGGAAATGTCTTAATGTCTATATGTGGGTATTTGCACTCTCAAAATACTTTCAAAACATTTTTCCTAAATAATGTGCAATCCAGGCATACTGCACCAACCCGATTCTGTTTCAGACAATAATTCCAAATTAGTCCTGTGTTGACAATAATATCCCGACATTGTAACAGAATGTGGCATTGTAACAGAAATGGAACAGCGGGCCATGTTCCTCATCTGTAGATCCAATTCCTTTAACCCCCTGGCCTCAGGCACGGGTCACACGCGGACACACAGCGTCTAAGATGTGCCTGCATTAAAGGATGTGTGGGGATTTCACTGCCTTCAGTGGCATTCATTACGCTACCACGGCCCCCGCCAAGAGCAAGATAAAGCTGCTCTCAGAGTGTTATTTACCCAGAGTTCCTCACTCTCAAGCATGAGAGTACCAGCTTATTATTCACCAATTTGCTTGCCTATTACTATTGCCAAAATTATTGCCCTCTAACTCAAGGGATTTAGAAGGCGGTTCTAATAAGTTGTTTACATACCCAGTTTTTCAGCAGAAATGTGTGCACCACCACTGAAAGACGACTATCGCAAGCAACTAAATGATAAAAAGACAAGTTAAAAACATTCTAATAGAGTAGAAGGAAAAAAATTCACCACAAATCGGTGCTGCTTACATCACTACCATGAAGCTGCCACTAAAATGATCCATGTGATTCTCCTTCAACAGCCCCCTCATTGAAGATGCTTTGGCCAGGGAATCAGACAGATTCAGGTATGTTACAGCGAGAAGATGCAATTACTCAACCTAACAGTGAGCTAATGTTTCTTCTATTGTCTTCTGGCTTTTTTACCCACACAGGGACATTTATGGTGCTGATGGTACAGTACTGAAAATCAGAGAACAATTTAAGTGTCTTCTTGGTTTAGGTGGAAAAATGCACAGAGCCATACACAACACCAGCATGTTTATTAAAATGTATGAATGTAAAAAAAAAAAAATAGACCAATATGTACTACTTTCACAGTCTATAAATGAAAGGCATCCCATTGATTTAAGATTCTCAGAACATGCCTGGGTTGAGGACAAAAGTCCAAAGGTCCAATACTTTAAGCATCAAAGGTCACAGGTCCTGTAAGCAGACGCGCTATAGGCTGGTGCACCTGTAGATCTCTGCTAATGTGGATTAAACCTTGTACCGATCCTGAATCATCCCCTTGGTAACTCCTCAGTAATGCTTAATTCCTGGAGCTAAATGCTATTGTTGTACATATACTTCTGATGAACATGGAGCTGACGAAATCCCACCTCAGAGTAAAATGCATTTGAGCTTCAATAAATGCAACTGCATATTGCATCAAGACTCAGTCCCTACTATTTATATAAAACTTTCAATGAAAACAAAAATCCAGGGCTATTTTTTCCTTTAGTAAGCAGGGATTTCATCTGAATGCTTTCTTATGCTTACAGCCACCCCCCCACCCCAGGCCTCCAGCTCTCAAGGCAAACCGGAGCCCATGTCAGGGAAATATATGCTACAGAAGCAAAGCCCTGTTGGGACAGACAATGCCAGCGCCTGTCACTGCTGTCTCAGTGCTGACTTGTGTACGACTCCCAAGTTACCATATACAGTCACTGCTTAGTTCAGCTTCCCCTCTAAAGGCAAAAAAAGCAAGGTTTGTCATCAGCAGGCTGTCATTTTTCACCAAGTGAAGACATGGAAGGACCTGATAGAGCAAGTAGACAGCCAGCTTCAGCAGATCGGCTTGGATTGTCAACAATGACTTACACAATACAACACTCCTCGTGACGTCTACAGAACATCTACCTTAAAATAACACACATATTTATGGTCAAAAATAACAGAAAGAAAAATTACAAAGCTACCATGATACCATGGGAACTGTATCATAAAAACAAATTATTTTTTGTAAGAATTAGTCAAATGCCAGGATGTCTTGTTTTCAATTATTTTACAGCACAAACAAGTACATTTGTTAGCATGAGAACAGCAGCCCTAAAAGAGAGTGATGAAAACTATGCACTGTGCAGTGTTGCATATAGGAACATCAACTGGTCGAGCGAAACCCTTAGTCATGTTGTGCGTGACATACTAATGTGCACAATGCTCTACCCTGTCCATCTGCATCCCTGGTGCAGGACATCTCCATTTAAGGATGGATGGGGGAAATAAAGTGGATGTGGCTTGTGTCTTTAAAGGAGCCCATAGGCTGGGCTGAGGAATGGGAAAGTCGCCCACTGGTTTTCTCACGACCCCTGGCTAACTCCTCCAGGAACAACGACAGACCTTTTGACAACATGGCCAGGAAAACTTGCTCCTGCTATTTACGTTCTGGGGGAATTGTGTGGTCTGGTGACCCATTCTTGGGTGGAAATTTAATGCATATTGACCCTCGGCAATACTATCCAGTACCTGACAATTCCAGGTAATGGGGGCTAAGTAAATTCTTCAATATGTGCATTTTTTCATTCTTACTGTAAAAACTTTTCATTAGATATCATTTCATTAGATATCATTTTGTCTAATTAGAAATTTAGGCTGTTATAAGTTCTGTGGGTAGATAAAAACTTGGAAGGTTTTTCTGAGAAACAGTTATAAAATTCCCATTCAATCCAGACTAACTAAATACAGAGAAGCTTGTCTTATCACCCTTTACATGTTCAGCAGTGGGCCCTGAGATGTTAAACCAGCTAAAAAGTCAAGCACTAGACCTATTTTTTAGCAAGCTTTCAATGCATATTATCTTAAGACATTAGCAATAAAAGATAAGAGGAGATTGACATAAATTTGATGGATTGCTTTGTGTTGCATTATGGGTGTTATGGCATTTAGGCATACACAGTGAGAGAAATATAAAACAAATTGGCAGTTTCAGCCAGCACAGAACTCAGAAGACCCTGAATACAGAGGCACACAGCTAAAAGGGGAGAGAACATCTTTCAGCACAACCTTTCCTTCAAGTCACTTGCACCTTAGCAAGACAGAGCTTAAAATGCTGATCTGGCTTGAGGAACCTTTGTTCTTTCATCTGTCATTCTGAAAATATATTTGCATTGCCAAGAGCCAAATCCACAGGCATCGAGCTAGCTCTAAAGGGTTAGTGCCATCAAGTGGAATATTTTGTGTGACCAATCTCATTGTTTTCATGGTAACGGAGGGTGTGGAAATAGTTTACCTTGTCTTCATCCACCCATATCTTTATATTGTCAACATAGGAAGACCATACATGCTCGGCCCGATTCAAACTTGCGCTCAAACACAGAGATCAGGCACAGCGAGAGGACAGTTACCAACCACTTGACTCTGTGTGCTACATTCTAAATGAACAGCTGATTTGTACCATATTTAGTTAGTTTGTAGTTTCTAAACTGAGGGCTGTATAGTAGCACAGCAGGTAGTACTGGTGCCCCATAGCCAGTGAGCTCTGGTTTTGGAAATGCATTCGAATGTGGTTCAGTTGGTTAAAGTTTTCATGTTCTCCCTGTTTGGCACATGTTTCACCTGGGTTTTCCAGTTTTCTCCCACAAAACGGGGAGACTGGTGACTCTACGTTTCTTCTAGGAGAAGGCTCCAAAACACAGCTTTAATACACAGGACAGGTGATGGATGGAAGGAGCAATGGCTGGGTATTTAATTTAAAATATAGCAGGGGTAAAAAAAATAAACTGATTGTCTGAAGACTGGCTGCCTACACATGACCTGAAGTGACGACAACTGCAGCATATGCCTAGATCATATAACAAAAAATTAGTTAAATACTGAGAATTTTGAATGCTGATCCATGTTCTCCAAGTCCTGAGCTACCTGGTGCTCTCCAAAAAACACAGCTACGGCCAGGTCAGCCGAATGCATGGCAGACCAGCCCAAGACCCAGATACAGCCTCATGCAGCTGGCCCTCCCCTTCCCAAAACAAGCATCCCTCATGGGCATGGCTGTCCAGTTTGTGTGGCAGTCCTCCAGCCCTCTTTAAAAAGCTGAAATCCTCAGACAGCTAAATTGGGGTAATGATCGTTTTAACCGAAAACTTAAGTGGTCAACTGTGACAAAAGCAAGCACAGAGTCTGGCCTTCTGCTGCTGAAGAAAGAAACAACTGACTGCAATAATCAGAGAAGGATATTTTAGCTAAACTATGCAGCAAGGCAGGAAAAACTGCAGACCTGCGCTTAGGTAGAAGGAGTTCCCCGATATCCCTGAAGAAACATCAGATAAACCAACATGTTTCACTTATCGGGGCTTCACACACCATCATCTTCTCCCTTTTAATCTGACACCTCCCATCCACTTAATCTTACCTTTCCTTAAGGTATATCCATGTTGGGTGGAAATAAGGATTCCACATGGCAAAGCACTTGTCTCAGAGAATTACTACTTTTTCATGTCCTCGATAAACTATGTTTTATGCTATCTTCATGTGGCATTTTGATTATATAGGTTTCTTCCTATAAGGATTCACTTCTGATCTCATGTCAGTCATCTGATGATGCTTTGCCCAATTAAGAACCACTAATATATGTTCAAGTTCCAGTATTAAAATGAAACCTACTGGGCTGTTAAAGAAGCACGATTCATTAAATGTGATTCAAAAAATAAAATTCACATTCACAAAAGGATCCAACTGTACACCATCTAACCCTATGTAAGTCACAATATTCAGGACAAGACCACACAACTGCCTACAGTAGTACTATAAATGGCATAAATGGACAAATATGGAAATCAGCCAAAATGTGTAGTATTAGTGTTTCATTTCTCTGAAATACAAAGTACAAAACAAACTGAAAACCAAAGGAAAACAACCATACTTGATATTCATCAACCATTAAATCCTAATTTTTTTATTGCCTATTCTCAGTAAAGAGTTTATGCGGAAATACCATTCTAGGTCCTAGGTTGGCTAAAATTCGTGATTAAATGAAATTGTTTTTGAACATGGCTGAGCAGTGTGTGAGCTGCATCATATTAGTCCCAATATCCCATAATTAAGCGAGCAAAATTCCAGTAGGTCCTTTTTGGCACCTACATCCTGCAGGAACAGTTTGGCTTTTTGGCTTTGACCGTACTCAACATCGAAAATCATGGAGCATACATAAACCAGACCGTCCATATTATAATTCAGAACACTGGTAGGGGAAATTCAAACCTGGCTGCCGGCTCACAATTTCCTACTCTCCCTCCGAGTGAAAATCTAGCTACAGCAAGAACAGAGCACAGTAACTATCTTTCCTGTTAGGAAGCACTGGGGATTTCATTTCCTATTGTGACTATCAGCCAGCTTGGTGGGTCACCGACACATTGTGCGTTTTGCACCTTCCCGTTTACTTGGAGCCATTCATTTCCAGCTTCCTTCCCTGTCTTGATACAATGCCTCCAAGGAAGACACCTGGAGCGCTAAAAGGAAGCTGGGAGTGGGACACATCTCATGTGCTTGTGGACGAATTCATAGTGGAAATTTAATATTTATCGTCACCATTAAGCTACACTCCTATGGTTATGAGCAAAAAAAAACCAAGGGAACCGCTAAAAAAAAAATTGCACAGCAGACTTGTGTGGACAGTGGGTCCTGGCGCAACTTTGGTGCATCAGCGGTCTCACGCACGCACACACACACACACAAAGCTAACAACTGATATGAGCCCGTATTTACGACCGGTGTGTTAACACAACACTGTGAGGGCACAGAGCAAATATTGTGTTTGTTGCATAAAAACGAGATAAGAAACCAGTCCCCCTACACAGTTAGAACATCATAACCACAGGTGCACGTCAGTCTTTACCTGAAGCTCCAAGACTGTTGTGGAACACAATTCGGCGTATTCTGAAATGTACATGACTTTGAAGAAGAAAGTCTGCTAAACGAATAAACGTTAATGTCGGTCTTTGTTGGTTATGTCATTGCACGAATGAAGACGGTCATAAAAACCGCCTATATATAAAAAAAAAATGAATAGAAGGTGTAGGAAATGTTTAATAATTAAACAGAGGAACAGGCAGCCCTAACACCACCATGGTAATGTGAACAGGTAGGTCAGGTGAAGGTGGGTTAACCAGTTTACTTCTCTTTTGGCAACTAACAGAAACGCACCTGTTTTCCCAGCGAAACAGGCAAAAGAACAGGTGTTCGACTTTTAAGTCCCCACGACAAGCCGCTTCCACGTACTGTACACGGCACATTTATGCCGGTTCCTGAACCTTTCCGGGAGGACAGAAAATTTCTTCTCTCATCACTGTTTTCTTCCTCTCACAGTTCTCAACTTTCACTGCGAGTTTTTTCCCCCCCAGAGGAAATATCAGAATCACTTGGAATAAATAAATGTAAACAAAACAAAAGGTTTATAAAAGATGTTGGGAGGCTAAGCTATGATTTATGCGCTAAAGAAATAAAAAGGTGCGGCTTTTGTCGCGCTCGTCAGCGAAGCGCTGCCTACCTGGCAGAATCCACTGCAGGACGAGGAAGAGCGCCGCTCCAAGTTTCCTAGAAGTGAGCATCGCCAGCAGCCCCACTTGCACGTCCTGTCCGCTGCTCGGAATCGGCGGGACCCGCCAGAGGCCTTTAAGTTTTTTCCGTTATCTGGGAGACTTCAGCCGCCGTCCCTCGAGTCCCTCCTTCCGAAGCGCAGGTCGGCAGCGCGGCTCCGGCTGCTGGCGCGCGACGACACCCACGCGCTCGCGCGCGCGCGCGCTTTCCGCCCCTCCCCCTCCGGCTCGGGTCTCCGGTTCGGGCTCCGCCGTGGCCGCCAAGGTGTCGCGGCTCGCTGCTCGCTGCTGCTCCCGGTCCCCGCAGAGAGACTCCCGTGCCCCCGCGCCACTGTCGCCGCTCAGCGCACCTGTCCGCCCGGGCCCGGCTCCTCCCCAGCGGCCGTCACGCCTTCCCCTTCACAGGTGTTTTTTGTCCCTGAAAATAAAATTCAGCAGTTTGTGTGTCTTATTCTCGGCTCCTACGGGTTGAACTTGAGCTGTAAGAGCATTTGAAGTAAAAAGCCGATTCGGCGACCTTTACCCCTCCGGCGCAGCGGTCGCCTCCGCGGTGGACTTGACTCTGACAAGGGCTGTAGCAACCGAGTATACCATGTAGCGAAATGCGTCCCGATTCCTCAGGAGACTGTGCGTGACGCATTGAACCAGGACGCATTTCGCTACATGGTATACTTGGTTACTATGTACGTGACAAATAAACTCTTTTTGAACTTTTGAACTTGGCAAGATAAAACAAAAATAGCAAAAAAGCAAAATGGAACTCAAAACTAGCTGCCTCAGCTGTAAGATACAGGTAAGATCATCACTTCCTGGCTGAGGATAAGGCAAGTTACCTCATCATATGCCATATTAAGACAAAATAAAAATGTACTTTTCATGAATAACTTCCCCAGCGCCAGTACAGTGATAAATGGCTTATTAGAAATTGGGCAATGATCAACCATTGCGTGGACAGTAGCAAGGCCCTGCCTTCAAGACCACAGTCCCTTGGGCAACAAACCGAAAAACGCTCGCACTAATAAGTAGATATTAGGCTAAATCTTACATTCTCGTGTACTTTGGATACATATATGAGATGTAAATGTATTTTTATGAATGCATTTGCTGCTGTACAAATACACCATACGATTTTGCAGCAAACAAAGGGTGCAGAACAAAAAACACACACAGGTCATTTCAGAAAGCACACAGGAACCGGGTGGCCGCGTCCCCCGCCGTCCCTTTTTACTCTGGACAGAAATTCATGTTTTATTGCGTCTTTGGATTTCTCGGATGGCTAATTCGGCGAAGCAGCCGGGGCGGCTTGTCAGAGTGCCGTGGAAGTCTGACCACTTAACTGGCGCGCGGAGCAGCTCGTGCCGACAGGCCAAGCCTCAGAGGTGAATACAGCCTCTCCTCCGCTTCGGAGGCCTGGCGGGTTGCCATGGAAACTCGGCTGAAGTTAATGCGGCAAGACTGCTCGATTATTAGAGGTGGATGAGTTCACTGTGATTAAATCTAAGGCTGCAGCATTACAGGTGTGCATTATTTTTGGATGGAAATGCCAGCTACAGTAGATTACAGACTGCTAGCGGGGCTACTGTATACCCTGCACTGAATACACCTGGAGCTGTGTGCCACTTTGAAAAACAGCATCGGCTCAGTAGATAAAGGTAAATGCAACATAAGCTGAACACCTCAACTAGGTGACAGAGCAATCAGCCCCATTCACCACAAACACCCCACTACTGCAGTATTGTACTTGTGATGCTACCTGTTTTAGAGCAATAATTCACCAAAACTCCTCACATTTTCACAATTCGATGAAATGTCTTATTGCCGCATGTATTGTGGGCAATAAGCAGACAGTTAATTGGCAAAACAGAGGCACAAACAGATGAATAAATGAACAGCAGCAAATATTTGACATAATCTGCTTTACAAAACAGACTATGGTTGACTTTTTGACTTGACCCACTTTTTCCATTGCATATAATCAATACAGCACCTTCACAATTCATCACTTTTATAATCCATTTATCTAAGAGTTATGTATTGCAGTAGACGTTTATGAGTGCTTATTTCAGGCTCTCTTCATTGCTATGTGCAATTAGCAACACAAAAAAAATATTACAGATAAAAACTCAAAGAATTAAATGGTGCCTTCAATACAAGTAATCCAATACAATGTCTATCTGCGGTGCACTTCGTATAATCTCCCTGATGACAATAGACGAGAACTAAAGACGTCATGAATGCTCTGTCGAGGCCAACAGAAACACTGTCACAAAATATGTCTCAGCCTGGTAAGAAATTGGGTGCTTGTGGCAAATTTGAATTATTAATCGCTCTGGTCGGAGATTCGGAAGAACACGGTGCATGTTCACATTAGATGTCTTTCACACAGGAAATGCTCTCCAGCATTGCTTAACTTCTAATTTTTAGAAACATAAACTGTAATATGTTAGATGATTAAAGTAGAAAATAAAAATTTTAATTATTTACTATCAAGGTTACTACCTGCATTGTCAGATGTGAGGTACAAGACACAAGGTTAGCATAAATACCCCACTACTAAGTTCCATATTTATTTAAAATATGGCAGAGATGCACATTTCACCAATGGCTGTTGAACTATTTTGAGCTCCTCATGTGATACTAATGTTAAAGGTCTCCACATTTGCTGTCCTCTCTGTTCAAATACATCATAGCAGCAAAGTAGAAATGAAATAATAGAAACCAGCGATACCTTACTGTGACATGAATCAGCGTATCTCAGCATCCCATATTTGCAGTTTAAGAAAGGTTTTAGATTTCTTTGTTTGACAAATGTAAATTTCCCAACTGCAGATTGTTATTGCACCCCCCCCCCTTACATTTTTTTTGATTTGGTACTGCCATCTGCTGGACATCCCTCCACATGAATTCACGAATTTATTCGTAAACATTTTTCCAGAGACTGACTCAGAAAGGACAAGTGACAAGAGAAACCTTCGGCGTCACTTACCTTTGCAACGTCCCAGAGGTTTACGGCACCTGCGGCAGAACCCGGCAGTACGAAATACGGCAAGGACAGCCAAAGTGCATCCCGTCTTTGTCAGGCGTGGCCGAGAACCTTATTACTGGAAGCACAACTCTGTACCGGCGCACTGACAACGCAAAGTCATTTCCTACAGCGGTTAGCATGCAGGGATTTTCTTCGGCCGTATTGCGCGCTGACATTTTAGCGAGCGATCTTTCACCCCTTATCAAAGACAGCACTCTGGGGCCTCCATTTGTTCAGTGGATCACAGGTGGATGGCAATGGGGCTCATTTATTGGTTTCTCGACAACGTAAACACACAAAAAGGTGATCTGAATACCCTAGTACGGCCACTCTGTATTCATAAATAAAAAAATAAAACAAAAAAAATCTGTATTTTTCATCATTGCATGGCATGTTTAAAAACACTGGAATGCTTTACCACACATACATACTTATACAGGTGTATGTATATATGTATGCATGTATACAGAGAAAGATAAATTTCATATATTACATATACTGTATATTTGTATATATTCATACATTAATTGTGGCTGTTCATTTCTTTCACATAGGAACCTTATTGGGCACACTGGCTGAAGTCATACTTCCAAAACAGAGAGAAGAAAAGTAGTAAGAAACCGAAAGAAGGCAGTTTCACAATTAGCTGACAACTTCTCACTGCCCAAAACTCCTCTTGCCCTTGAGCCAAAGAGGACCCAACCGTCCCAGACAGCGATGTAGACAGACTCCCTGATTACACTGTAGCTGTGAAGGGAAGAATGCAACTCTGTCCTTCTGACCCTTAACAGTCATGTGTTTTTCCTTGAGTTATTACAAGATAAGCGTGCTGTGTGTTATAACGCATCCTTCTTATTAAACTTTAAAGAATAACCAATGGCAATTTCTAGACATTCCACAAGAGACCCGGCCGAAAGGAAGTCCAACTCCACCTCGATGAATTTGATATAAACAGCGACCCGTGGGGAGCTCCCTTCCTTGGACTGGACGTTACAGTTCCCCAGCAGGAACTTGGTGATAGCCGAGGGCTCCCCGCGGCCGTAGTGCTTGCCCGAACTTTGAAAGTGCTGGAACAGACACTGCTGCAGGGTCCTGTCCTCTGCAATGCCGAGGTAGCAGTAAGTCACCTTGCCTGGCTTCCCCTGTTCTACATTGGAGCTCAGCTCGGGCTCGCTGGGCTCAGGTGAAGAGGGGTGGTCACCAGGGCCCGATGACGACACAGGCCTCAGCTCCTCGTACCCAATGGCATAGAGACCGTACGTCTTGGGGATGCCACCAGGTAGCAGGTACTGCGAGCTGCTGCTGCAGCCAGTGACCCGTGACTGTGCAATGGGGATCCAGTCTACCTCCATGTGCAGTTCAAGGCAGCGTGCCTCGCTGATGGTGATGTCCAGAAACTTGTAGTATACATTCTTCCAGTTCATTTTCTGCACCTTGGTCATGATGACGCGGCCCTCCGCCTTCTCCGGGTTGAAGTACTCACGTAGTCGCTTACCAAGGGGCACCTGGGAGCTGATCTCTGCATAGTGGTAGCGGATCTCCTCTCGCCAGCGTGTGTTGTAGCCTACGCCAAAGATGGCCAGCTTGTTGGAGAGGTGCAGCCGAGAGAAGTCTGTCCATGTCTGGAAGTGCTCCCACTTGATCTGCACCGACTCCAGGATACGCACCACATTTTGCATCACTTCTTGCTTCCTAAAGGCAGAACAAAAAGTGGGAGAGAACAAGGCCTGAGCTGGGGTAAAACATGGGAACCAAAACATACGAACCCCCACGTGGCATTAATAAAGACATTTGAAAAACTGTATACGCTGGCTCCTCAAGCTGCTAAGCCAACAGCGATCAGGCAGTCATTGATTTATCTACAGGTTCTGCAAAAACTCTGGATACAACTGTAACAAATAAAGTTTACTTTGCAAGGAATCAAATTACATAAAAATGAAAACCACTTCAAAATGAAAAAAAGTATACAATTTTAAACAAATAACCAACGCTGATACTGAACCAAGACATCAGTCAAGGTAACCTTCGTGTGAACAGTCATGTAACTGCTAGGGAGATAAATATTTAAGAGATATCAAATTAGGTTTTTGCTATTTAAAGGGCTGAGACAATGTCTTAAATTACTATCCAAATGTAGACATCTATGGGTGAGAATAAAGTCCACTTTTTTGGTAATATTTGGTATGTCTGATATTTGTTTTTCATGGTACACAATCTTATTTTATATCTCACTAGAGAGGTATTTGTGTGTTGGAAACATTATTTTACACAGCCAGTATATATGCAGGGTTCTATTTATGGGGGTTACTCTTTGTTTCATCAGTTTTAATAGGAAAATAACTGAAAATGTTAAATCTGCTTAAAAGTTTGGTGCTAAAAATTTCAAGCAGTATCTCTTTTTAATGCATTTTATTCAAATTATTATTCTCAGTGTCCTGAGACCTTTCACAGATGTTTGGCAAAAGCTCAAATAAGCTGATTCTACATCAATTATCCCGTAAGCCTGGGCAACACGCATGACAGTCTCAACACTTTCAACTTTATTTATCACTTCCATTCTCATCCCTGTGACAGCAGCACTCTGGAATTCCAGACGCTGGTACTGATGTTTATTGTGGAAGTAAGCAGAGTTAAAGCTATCCCACATGCAGAATGAGATTTTGCGTCGGTGCACTTTGCTGCCATATATTAGCTTGGTGGGAGAACACATGCACAACTGGCTCTGGTCCAAAATGAATTCTCAGAGAAAAGTACTAAAATATGTGGCTTAAAAGACAGAAATGTTTGTGACTTTGAAAATATATAAATAGCAATGTTAATTTGAGGAGCATATGTACATAGTATTTGCACCCAGTGCTCTTCTAACACACACATTTACTATATCATACAAATCTTTCTAACTGCCCAGTTAATAGTCAGATTAGGAATATAGATGAACCAGAATAATGCATGTGAAATCAGTTAATATGTCAACCCATTAAACAGTCCACTTACTTTTGATACCCAAGTTCTTCTGAAACATTGGTGTCTTTTAGTAAAAAGGAGCAAACATAATCATTTCCACATATTTTCAATTTTAATAATATTAAATGTCTCAGGAACTTACTGAGCATCCTCAGATGACTCCTGTCTTAACTGCAGCACCCTGTTCTTTGGATGTCGAATCTCCTCTGAAAAGTACACAAGTCCATTTACTTCTGAGAACTTCTGTGAACCCACACCTGAACAGCCCACGCACTGCGAAGAAGCTGTGCTTCTCAATGTTTGCGGCCTTGACTTTATTTAGAAAAGACATTACAAAAGGTACAGTGAAACATATAGTATTGAAACCCTTGCAAATACACTGGCAATATGGAAGAGCACATGTTTAAGTAACAGACAGACTAAAATACATTTGTACTCTCGTAAGAACAGGAGGAGAGGGACACAGAGCGGTTAATGCTTTGGGAACATTTTCCCGCACACATTAATACATTTCTATCCTATCCTAACTGAAAGTATAAAAATTTCACCACATTCTTGTACGACTAGAGTTACTATTTCAGCACTACAACAGATTTCACATTTACACATAATAAGACAAAGGCTTAACATGGTGGGTCTCTCCCCCCATTCTTCTGGCAAAAAAATGTGTATCCACAATATTTATGACTCCACAACTCCATTAAGTACCACCATAAAGTGTCATGGATTCCATTTTGTACGAATTTGATCAGGAGGATAAGAAATAGTGGACAAGTGGGCTGAAGCTAAAAGCAATGACAAATGAATGATTCAAGAATGTTCATATGGTCAGTCCACAAGAAAATAACTGTTCTTTCATTGTCAAAAACCACCTTAACACAGGGTCGTGGAGATCTGGAGCCTATCTGGCACATTGCAGAGGGTGCAGGGCACAGTACACCAGCCCACTCTACATCACTAAAACAATTCTGGTTCAAGGAGACACTAAAGTTTCTTTCTGGGACCTGAACCTACAACAAGCAGGACAGCAGCCCATTTTCTCAGAAAGCACACCCCTTTCTGCCCTAATGCAGCACAGTGTCTGACAGTAAGAGCAGTAGAGGACAGCTGAGGTTAAAGACGCACTAACCTGCCTCTAGCTCTGCCTCCTGGAAGGTGCCGAGCTCCTGGCCGCACCAGTCCTCCGGGGGGAAGTCCTCCAACGTGCTGCTGTCGGACTCCATCTCCTGGTAGAGGCCGCTGCTGTTAATCAGGACGGGCTGACAGATCTGGGAGTCCCAGCCTCCCTGACCGAAAACCTTCTCCAGCTGCTCGATGGAGTAGCTGCTCTTCCTCTTCCCAATGCCGTGCTCCTTGACCCGACTGTAGCAGCGCCGCAGCGTCTGGTGGAGCACAGTAACCCCGCCCCCCGTCCGTCCGTCAGCCCAGGTAAAACACCGTCGCAGCCCGACTTATTTCTTATACTCATGTGTGGAGGGCCAAGCAATGACCACAACATATCACTGTACATCCATTCTTCAGTCTGCTTTATAAAGTCCGCAAAATTTATTAAATGTGCATCTCTCCATCTGATGATGAAATGCACTTTTGTTTACTCCGAGTCACCCCCAGGAAATAAAAATGTATATGTTGCATTGTTCTTCACCTTTTGTCCAAGAGAGCAGCTAGCAGACCCCTTGTAAGCTGATGGCCCTGGGTTCGAATCCCACTCTTGCTGTAGTACTCTTGACCAAGGTACTTACCCTGAACTGATGCGGTAAGACTACCGTACTGTATGAACGGGCAAATTGTGGAAAAGATGATCGATCTGATTCTACGGTGCCTTGGACAACAAAGTCCGCAGAATTACAATAATATTAATAGCAATAATAATAATGTTATGCATGTCTCATAAACAGCAGTAATTGTTATGTGTGTTTGGATGCATAAACTATTGGGTTTTACAGAATGCCAGATCAATCACAGTGACACACTGAATATCTCTCTCGCCCCCCTCCCACACACACACACACACACACACACACACACACACACACACACACACACAAAAACACAAACGCAGCGTGACGGCTCACCTTCATCCTCTCCCGGCACTGCGACGGCGTTCTCTCGTAGCCGAGCTCGGCCAGGGCTCTGGAGACACGCTCGTACATGGCCGGCCCCGGAGCCTTGCCGGAGAACACGGTGCCCGCCACCTCGAGTTGCTGCATCCGAGCCTCGGCGAGCCGCTCATTGCCCCACACGGCGATCAGCGCGTTCGTCTCGGACGGAGTCCACGACATACCCCGGCAGGCGGTGAAGCTGTTAGACCCGGAGGCTGCCCCGCTCCGGCCTGCGCCCCCAGACGCGCTCAGAGCCACGTTCAGCGGGGAGAAGCGGTTCGGCGTGGACGGGCTGGAGTGGTATTGGTTGCCGTCGCTTAGCTCCTCCGACTCCGGAGAGGGAACCTCAGTTTTGGGAATCTTTGTGGGCGAGGATATCTCTGCCAGAGGATCCGCGTTACTGGGCGCCGCCATCTTTGCGCTGTTGCTAAGGGGAGGGGTGGGTGACGTCATACGGTGCGAGACGCTTCGGACCGACGTTGATGTGGATTTATGGCGACGCGAAACAAATCGAAATAAATCCCTTTTACACAAAACAGCCTGTTCTAAGATATATATATATATATATATATATATTTTTTACCCCCAAATTAAATAATCTATTTATTATTTCCTTAATTGAACTTAGAGGTTTAAATGGGTAGCGAAATTTGAAAAATGTAATTTTTCAACCAATTTGACCCCCTGCAACGATTTTAAAAACTGACTTATTTATGCATTTCAGTTCCGTTTGTAGTGTGTCTTTTATGCGTATTCAGATTCGTCTGAATAAAAACGTGTCGACTGTGAACATGCGCGGCAAGGTGCGAGTGACAGCTGGAGCAAGACGTGTCACACGTGGTTTTGCAAAGACTGTTTACTCTCCGAGTGTTAGATTTACGTCTCAACCAGTAACAGTTCTCGTAAATAAAAAGCAATTTTTTTTTTACATTTTATCTACTGAATAACTGTGTATAACGGTTAAATAAAATGTTTTCTTGGAGAAAATATAGCGCCAAATGGCAAACTGTTATTCAATTATCCCAGGGACAAAGAAACATATTTTTGCAAACAGCACGACTGTAAGAAGCGCATCATCGATATATCCACGGTTTGAATAGAATATCTACGGTTTTTACGCACAACTACGGTTTAAGGACAAGGCGATACATTTGATCAGTTACGTCAGAGGCGTCAGAGAACGAGCTGGACACTAGATGGCGTTGTGAGCATTTAGCTGTACAGCTCACACAGTTTGTTTCCAGTCGTTTTAAGTTGTTTTTCATGGATCGATTTTACTACACGTTGGACTTTATTTGCTGCTGATACTCTGTCCTTTATGCATATCGATGTGTATTTTATGTCTTTATGAATGACTACAATATGTAAGATTTTTAACCTGTGTGTCTCAGATCTAGAATTATTTGTTGGCATGAGCTGGAATGAAAAGATTATGTGTGGTGTGATGCCACATGCACCACAGTTTCTATTCTGAATTGTCTACCTGATAAAAACATTCATGTGAACATCTTTTTATTAATATTTCCACTCAGGTAAGCACAATGGTGGCTAAAGAAGCCCACTCAGTTGGTGCCTATTCTGTTTCTCGATGACTTGTTTATCTCCGCAGACACAAAAAGCTGCGATTTCTGCTTCCCAACAAGAAGACTGCCTTGTAAGCTGAGTTCGAAGCTCGAGGCCTGCTGCTCTCTGGATAGAACCGTGGCTCAGGTCTTCCCTGGTCTCAGTAACCCATCTTGCTAACCTCCTTGCCCTGTGTGCGTGCCTGGCATCACTGCACGCGTTTCAGGAGGATCCATTTGCAATTCATACGACACAGAATGTGTGCAAGTGTCCGCTGAGAGGGGACAGGGGATCACTGCCTGCCCTGTTTTGCTGCATCACATTAAAGAGGAATGGAACGCATCCGCACTGCCGATGTCTCAGTGCACCTATCGCTACATTAAGTGTCTAGGTCTTTCATGAAAAGGCTTTTGTTTCTGAATCACTTCTCTGCTGTTTATTATTAACACTGCGTGCACTTATTTAAAATACGTTGCCATTATTTCAATTGGAAAACAGTATCACAATTGTAATTATGGAAGCCTAGATATAGCTTCCATAGATATGTGTATGAGTACAGAATTCCTTTAAATGGGTGGTCCTCAAAAGATAACATTTGCAACCTGCACCACCCAAACTTACAACAGCTGTCCCATAAACCTAATTTCTGAGTCCCGACGTTTGGTTTTAACATCTGACAACCAATCCATCTGCTGTACAGCAACATTGGCTGGATGTTCTTCTCCAAGGCATCGTATTTGCTTTCGAGAGTCCCTTTAAGGGTGTCTATCAGCTTTCAGCTCAGTACTGTTGAATCCCTCTTGACATTCAACAAATAGCTCAAAATGTATCCCTTCCAGACTCAATTCTCTCCGGACTTCCTATCTGCCCCATAAACTTTCACAATATTTTCTCTTTAAAAAACACTTGTATGCAGTGAATTCTGTATGCAGCTACAGTATACATTTTGTATGCTGTAATGTGCATTGGCAAAAATCTCAGTTTTTTGGTGAAATGCACTTTTGCATTCTGAGTCATACATTGAATAGCTGCCAAATGAATGAGTATAAATACTTCCACAGAATGTTTTATTTTCCAAACTTTTAATTTGTGATTCAGGTTACTTTTTATTTTTTAGTGCATAGCTAGTGAAGCTGTATTTTATGGTGGTGCTGAATAGAAAGAGGGAGTAAAAATAAAAGTGTTTTTTATGTATCATATATTTATCAATGTACCTGGTCAGATCATTGGTGAGGTAACTTGTGATTAAGTCTTTCCACATCACATACCCTCACCCAGGCAGCCTAACCAGGGTGGCTCAGGCCCCAGCCTGGTTCCATGCAGTACTACTTTGAACCCACACCTCACCTTTCCTGATCCACATCCAGCTGGATACCTTCTCTGCAGCCTCAGTAACAGCTCTCACAGACTTCCTGCTCTGACTGTAGCTAATACTCATCACATTATAGGCCCCATACATGGACTTGCCTGGAGAGCCCCTGCAACCTACTTCAGTGGGCACACTTTGATTTCCATCCTTTTGAGTGGCACTGCTCCACCGGTTCCTCATACCTTGCCATCATCTTTTCATAAACTTCTTCCATTCTCTCTTCCCAAGGCACTGTAAGCTCCAACAGTCCTCCTTCTGTATCACCTTTTTCTTCTCCTTACCCCGAAGCTTGTCATATCACTGCAATGGAACACTCGCTACACTTGTTCCTCCAGAAGCCACTGTAACCACCACTGTCTCTTCCTGTCTTTACACTGAAGCCTGCTCCAGCAATCCTAGTCTTGTTCAATTCCTTATACTGCAGCTCTTTCCTTGCCTGCACGATCCTAAAGTTCTCCTCTAAACTCCCAAAGAGTTACATTAGTTTGCTACTCTGCCTATACAGGGCAATCCTGCTCAAGCTTTGAGGGACACCAGGCCACCTGTGCAAATAATAGCTTCTCTTTTTGTCTTGTCTTCTCCAGTGGTGGGAGTAACTTACACATTTGGAAGTCACAAGTCTCAAGTCTTAACTGTCAAGTCTCAAGTCAAGGCCCAAGTTACAGTGTTTAGAATCAAGCATGTCAAGTCGAGTCCTGCATGGAGTCATGCAAGCAAGCAGGTGCTTTGTAGTCTAGGAGCGATAGGCTGCGCCACATTATGACTATCAAGACATACAGTATGCATTGTAGCTCATATACTGTGCGTACTGTACTATCACACACCTGGAAGCAATATAAACTGTATATCACGATATAATCCAAGAGACCTGAGATTCACGTGTTGCGTGCGGGGCGGGAAGCTCTAGCGTTCGCTGCGTCCTGTTCTCCGATCGGGATTTCTCAACCCTATCAGAACCTTATGGGACCGCGGGCGGTCAGTATATCTGCAACGGACGTTATGCGGTGGCGACCGCATAATGTAACGCAGACGTCTATGATCGGAGGGGCTCTAGGTTAACTCAACTGGTCAGCAAGTGTGCGAAAAAGAAAAATGAACGCTACCTTCCGTTATGGCATCTGTAACGCCGGATGAAGTTGGACGTTGTTGTGGCAGCGTTACCGATTCCGGAGCCACAAACTTTGCACACCGCACTTGGATGTACAAAATATTGCGAGTACGCAAATGACTCGATCCTCGGAACGCGTTCCCGGGCGACCGTTCTCTCCACGCTTAGGAACGTTGACGTTGACCAACGGTCTGATTGTCTACGCGACTACGGCGCGTTTCGTCTCCCAGTCGTGGTTCAAGAAACGATAGCAAGGAAGAAGATAGAAGTCTTTTTTCACATAATGAAGCAAAAAGAACTAAAGTTGGGTTGTAAAAGAAAGAAAAATAAACATATTTAATACAAAAATACGAAGTCCTTCCGAGTCGTCAGTCTAAAGTCAAAGTCAAGTCGAATCTTTTTTTATCATCAAGCAAATCACAAGTGGTCAAATTTATGACTTGAATCTGACTCGAGTCAAGACATGACAAGTCCCCCATTTCTGTATGCCATAACTGTGGATTTGGGGACTTCTTAAATTGAAAGAGGCCAGCAGACTTGTGGCAAGATGCCATACTGAGACTCCCAGGCCTTAAATTTACCTGGAAATTCTAAATCATCTCTGACCCCCTGCAACTCTGCAAGTGGACTGCATTATTGCTGAATCCACTTAGCTAAGCTTTTCACTGTATTCTCCAAAATGGATGGAGTTAGTGTACTGGCATATGCTTCTGCTTTGTTGATGTGGAACTTATTACTAGGCTTTCCATTCCTTAGGCCGTCTTGTAAGATTCTACAGCCCCAGCAAAATCCGTCTACATCCTGGGCTGGATGATGAAGTCACTATAATGTCATACTGTGTGATGCATTTGTAGATACAGCATTAATACAACTCATGTGGCCAATTCTGTGTTAATAAGGGTGGGTGGGGGATCAACCCTGCTGTGTGGATCCATATTCTCCTCCTTTTTAAGTGGCCCTCATGGAGTAAGAATCTCTTGGTGTCAATGGCTCACCTTTGTTTTCAGTCTCCAAATTGACTTCCAGAAAAAAAGGTTTGATTTGAACGCAGGCTGCTTTGCCAGCTGCTGGTCAGTTTCGCTATCTGTGGCCAGAGGTCATGACCTGGCCAAAGGGAAAGAGATGTCCTGACCTCCTTTTCTCTGGTGCTGCATAGTTTTTGACAAGTCCGCGGATTAGGTATCTGGTAAAGGTCAGAGTGAGATGTAACCAGCTTTTCTCAGGAGAGACAACCAGATGATGTGGTGACTTCAGGCTGGCAGAAAAAACCTTTATTTGGTATCACATTTTAGTCCAATCTTAGAACTATAGCGAAACACAAACAAAAAAACTCTATTAGATAAGTGTGTTTTAATAAGTTGTCTTCAGGAAGCCAAGCGGGAGAAAAGGGACTTGCATGTGGTGTTCTTAGACCTAGCAAATGTCTTTGGCTCTGTGCCACACAGTCTTATCTGGGGTGCATTTAACTTTTTTAGAGTACCAAGCCAGATAGCTGGTTTGGTGAAGGAGTACTTTCGGGACATTAGGATGTGTTTTACCACGGCAGGTTACACAACAGCCTGACAGAGGCTGGGAATGGGGATTATGGCAGGCTGCAACATTTCCCCGCCAGCATTCACTATGGCGTTAGAGTTGGTGATTAGGGCATCCGGTTGGGTGGTGGGTGAAGAAAGACGGCCAGATGGGCTCCGTCTTCCCCCAATTAGGGCATATATGGATGACATGACGCTGGTGACAACAACAGCGGCCTGTGCAAGGCGGCTGTTGGGAAAGCTGGACGAGAACCTGAAGTGGGCTGGTTTGAGGATTAAACCAGCAAAGTCCTGGAGCATCTCACTAGTTAAAGGGAGGATAGAGAAAGTTAGTTTTCTGGTGGATAATGAGGAGATCCCATCAGTGTTAGAGAAGCCGGTAAAGAGTTTAGGGAGGTGGTACACTAGGGAGTTGACTGATGTGGGTCAGGTGGAGCAGCTTAAGGAAAGTGTTGTAGATGGGTTACAGAGGATAGAGAACTCAGGGCTGCCGGGTAAACTGAAGCTCTGGTGCTTGCAGTTTGGCCTATTCCCAAGGGTAATGTGGCCACTGACTATGTATGAGGTATCAGTCACAAAGGTGGAGAAGCTGGAAAGGCTGATTAGCTCCTATATTAGAAAGTGGCTGGGGGTTCCTCGGTGTCTAAGCAATGTGGCTCTGTATGGGCAAGGAGTCCTGCAGCTGCCGCTCTCAAGCTTAACAGAGGAATTTAAGTGTGCGAAGGTGCGGTTAGAATTGCAGCTATCAGGTAGTAGGGATGAGGTTGTAAGAGGCTTGGTTCCTAGGGTAGCAACAGGTAGGAAATGGGATGCGAGACAGGCGGTAAAGGAAGCTAAGGCAGACTTGAGGCAGCTGGAGATGGTCGGGAAGGTACAGCAAGAACGGGAAGGTCTCGGTTAGCGGTTAGGAGACCCTATGTGGAGTAAGGCAGGCCCGATAGAGAGAAGGAGGTTGGTGTTAGAACAGGTGCATTGGCAGGAAGAAAGAAAGAGGGCAGTCTCACAGGGGAAGCAGGGACAGTGGGTAAATTGGAATGGGGTTGAGAGGAGGAGGCTGAGCTGGAGGGAACTGTGGAATATGGATGCATATCGAATAAGGTTCCTACTAGGAGCAGTTTACGATGTGCTGCCATCACCTCAGAACCTGAAGCAATGGGGGGGGTGAGGACTCCGCTTGTACTCTGTGCTCGGAAGTTGGGACGCTGAAACACATTTTAGTGGGTTGTAAGGTTAGTTTGGCATTGGGTAGGTATACATCAAAGAGTTCAAAGAGTTTTATTGTCACGTACATAGCAACCGAGTATACCATGTAGTGAAATGTGGTGCCCTGAATCAAGAGGAGACTGTGCGTGGTTACATTCCAGAAAAAAAGAAAATTTACGATGTAAGAAAACAAACAACAAAACAGACAGTCAGACTTCATAGGGTACATTTTCAGTACATTTACATTTTCAGCCATCGTGTCGGCGCCATCTTGGATTATATGAGAATAAACTATAAAACAGTAAAACACAGGATGCCACAGTCCCCCACGTCCCACTGGAAGATCACTGCCTCTCCCAGATCAGCCAGGCCGTTCTCCGACAACTGGACGTTTGCGAGCAGAATGGGGCGCGGGTCCCCCGATGGATGTTTCTTGTGTGCGTTGATGTGGGGTCTCTCGGCCGCGTCCCCAATCGTGTCGCCGCGGGGTCTCTTGGCCGCGTCCCCAATCGCCATCTGCCGTCCGAAGCACTCCAGCAGGCCACGGCGAATCGGGCCCGAAGAGCACCAGCGCGGGTCCCCCCGACCCCCGATGTTTCCCTGTGCAGCGCCGCGGGGTCTCTCGGTCGCGTCCTCAATCGCCATCCGGACGAATCGGGCTTGAGAGTTCAGAAACCGTAGCAGTCCCATTGATGTGTGAGGGAGTAGTAGGTAGGAATTAAAGAAATTAAAGAAAAACGCACAGTCCGCCTGGAGCGATCAGGTAGGCAGCCATCTTGTCGGCGCCATCTTGATTCACATGGAGGCATAACCAGGTACTAAGGTGCCTGGCTGCAGCCATTGAAGATTGGAGGAGGCAGGTATGCTCAGGACAGGAGGTTGAAGGTACAATGGTACAGTTTGTTAGGGAAGGGGGGGAGAGTAGGAGTAGGAAGGAGTTAGGTGTAGTAAGGGGGGCCAGAGACTGGGAGATGCAGGTTGACCTGGGAGGAAGATTAGTGGTGCCCCAGGAAATAGTTAGTACAAGCTTGAGACCAGATATGGTGCTGTGGTCAGCAAGCCAACGGGTGGTGTATTTTACAGAACTCACGGTTCCGTGGGAAGGATCGGTGGACGACGCTCATGAGAGGAAGAAGCTTAGATATAGCGAGTTAGCGGCAGAAGTAGCGGGGCGGGGCTGGAATGTGAAGGTGAGGCCAATTGAGATTGGATGTCGTAGATTCATAGCCCGATTCACTTTGGCGTTGTTTCATGAACTCGGTATTCAGGTGCAGAAGTTGCAACGGGCGGTGAAGGAATTGTCACAAGCTGCGGAGCAAGGAAGTCTCTGGGTTCGGAGTAAGAGGACCAGCGCGGATGATAGCGGGGTGGCGAGGCGGTGAGCAGGTGGGTGCCAGCAAAGCATTAGCACGTAGGTGTGATGGCAGCTAGTGTATTAGCACATAGTTGTTAGCGCATAGTTGTGATGGCGGTTAGCTGTTAGCAGGCGGTGCAGTTGTTGAGAAGCGCGATAAAGTAAAGTAGGTGGCGAGGGGCTTCTTCCCTTGAGACGGCGGGTAGAAAGAGCGGTGAGGGTGAGGACGCTGAGGCAAAGGGTCGGTAATAAGAGAAGCGGCGGGGTAATGGAGGGGAGCAGCTCCAGGACGCCTGAGCCGCGGTTGAGCCTTCTGGAGGTGTCGTGGGCCTAACTCAACGAAACGCCAACGAAGGAAGGTGCCCACTCGATAACCCCGATGAGATGCCGCGCCATGGTTGAGTTATAGTTAGTTTGCGCTAGTTTTGATAGGGTAGCCATTGTGTAGCGGATTTGTAGGCGTGCTGTGGGCTTAGGATGGGTTTAGTTGGGCGATAGGATCCCCTTTATAATCCAAGCTCCTGTTGTTTGGCACTGTGTGTGTAACATGAACACTAATACAAGGAACACAATGTGGAAAATTATAATTCAGTTTCCCAGGATGGGAAGGGTAGAAACTGGCAATGTATGTGGAGGTGAACAAGTCATTAAAAGCTTTACAGAAAGACTATGACGTGTAATTGTAGAATTTTAAATAACAACCCTACAGATATTGTTTATAAATGCAATTTCCACCTTGGAATACGCACTAGTCAATTCTAAATAAGCCTTCTTTTGCACTTTTAATTTGACAGAAGCAAAAATGGCTTGGATGTATCAGGAAATGCACCAGTCTGTGGTTAAACAAAAGAAGCGAAGACTTAAATACTTAATCGTATGAGACCTGATCATCTTCTATGCAAATCAGTACAAAAGACTGGGATTTGCTTTAATCTTTGTGCCTTTAAAAAAGACCCATTATACCCCATGGACATGCACCGACATTGCTTGGATTAATGAGAGGTTGACAATGTTTGTACTTGTGCAAGACAAAGCCTTAGAATTCCCATCACACTGGTTGCCAGACTTTTCTCCTGTCTCCCTTTAGCTTTATGTATTTTATGGTGACTGAGCTCCCCAAAATATTTTATGCTACAGCATGCTTATAAAAAGTAAATGAGCAGTGATTTAGGGCAAAGTTAACACTGGTGGCTACCAGTCTGTATTGGCATGACACTTTTACTAAATTGCCAACTGAGATCAGAAATGTATCTGTGTATGATGGGGAAAAATAGATTTGTTTTATTTTCTTTTTAGAATACATGCAAAAAAATCCACTTGACAATGGAATTTGAGTTTTTCTTTTTTTTTTTTAGACAAGTGCTTGCAAGAGTTACTTTAGTTAAGATCTTTTATCTGGCATTTTAAAATAGGAGATTAGGAGATTCAGACTTTGATTTCTAAAAATGATTTCAATTTTTCCTCATCTTTTATTATATCACAAACATGTATCTGTGTTTAGATTTGGTTACAGGCACTTGGGCTCTGGGGTCATATGAGGGAGATGTGTGAAAGCCACTGTGGTTTTTATTTTGTGTGCAGCCCCCAAGACAATTTAGCTGTTTCATTTGCCGCTGCCTGGCAATGGATGTTGGTGATGGTAGTACTGACCCTGCTGTGTCAGTTGACAGATGCGCTGGTTGTAAAGTGCCTGCAGGGTGGGCAACATCAGAGGCATCCCCCTGTCCTATGGTCCCTACATTCCTGCTGGCCTTATTTCCATGAAACCTGTTTCCCAACGCAGTAATTTTCTAAATTATGACTTTGAGTCCTAATAAAACGCAAAACCACTAAAACAGATAAGGTGCTAAAAAGTAAAGAGGAGAAAGCTGCGTAATTGCAACAGCTGTACAAAACCCTTGACATAATCAAAATATTTTCTGGCATTTCAACAGTTTTTAGGGATGCTGTGAGCTTTTACACTGTCTGAAATATGGTTTTGCACTGCTTCCCTCCGCTGCACCTCCTCTGTCACATCATTAGAAACAGCGTGCAAATGATCATCACCTCTCACGCTGGTGGATTCGGGGGATTGCAGTCCCCGCAGCCAACATGCCGGACCTCGTCGTCCGGGGTGGGGATTTAGACGGCCTGCTTTTGTTTCACTTGCATCTTTTCAGCGGTTATTAATACAAAGCTTGAATAACCAGTGCCAGATTCAGCATCAGAAGTCAGAAAACTGGAGTGCAGAAACTGTGGTACAAAGTCAGACAATTGTCATATTAAGTGAGGGGTTTTCTTCATCGGCAAACAGAAAAAAACAATTTCATTTTCTTTGTTTCCAAACATTTTAAGCTAATGCATACAGACAAATGTTTCATTTTGGGAGCAGATATATGTTGGTACTGAGCCTCTAAGTTCCCTAGGAGGGGATGTTGCTATTGAGTCCTGTCAACCGTGCAGTGGTAAATTCACGGATGAATATATAAATAGGTAAATTAAAATGGCACCAAGAACCAAATAAATTCATACTGCAAGCTGAGTTTCCCAATTAAGTCAGACTGTCATTCTGAATTCTCCTGCATGTCAGCAAACAATAGACACCCCCCCCTCACGTGGCAATCCAGTCCAAGCAGGCAGAGGCCAACACATCCAGGGTGTCCCAGAGAGCATTTACCTTACCGCTTCCCCAGCTGAGTCTCACCGCCCCCCACCCGGGCCCCGGGGGACCCCGAAACTGCGGTTAACCTCCCCTCGAGCGACGGAGGACCAGGTGCTGTCCTGTAGTCAGACGGCGAGGTAATTCGCTCCGACCTCACAAAACACACACGGGCCTCTCATCTTTCGGGGTCTCTTGCCGGCGCCCAACTTTACATTAGCCATTGTCTCATTAGCTTGATGTGAACGAGTCCCGCCCTAATGAGAGACAGCATAATGACTTCGAACATCTGATCTCCCCGCCGATGACAAAACAGCCAGGTATCCGGGGTCAGGGCCAAAGTCGTCCACCGAGGAATGCATGTCACAAAGGAAGAGCCGGCGAGCGCTCCGGGTTCAAGCGTTCGACACCAGGCATCACTTCATTTCCCTGCTTTTTACGTGCGAAAAACGTGAGCTGTTTCACCACAGTCCATATTTACGTAAGCAGAATTAGTACAACTTCAGTAACTCTTTCAGTGCTGATTTTTAAAAATTTTTTTTTTTAGATGGTTCAATAAGTTTTTTTGGTAAAAATCACATTATGTTGACATGGCGAAATATCCTTTGTGTTCATGACATTGTTAAAACAGGACACCGTTTAAAAAAACTTTTCAATAAAAAAGTTAAAACTGTACATACGATAGAACTGAATATACCTGGTACATGGATTTTTCTTGTAAATTTTATGATAAACAGAGCGAAACAAAATAAAACAAGATAATGTGAGAATTTATGCTGTGTCTGTCACCCAGAGCAGCCAATTTCATCATGGGTAAGACACTCTGTTTGGAATAAGCATTGCACTGGCGATGCTGTTTTGCTCTGTCATTACAGACAGTAGCTGTCCTCTTATTTTTTCATCTCCATACGTGGGTGGAAAGTGGCGCGACCAGTCTGTTTGGTGCTGCCCCGTGAGACGTCCTGCTTCGCTTTGTTGTTTCTACTGCCCGATATTCAAGAGATCAAACCATCCACAATTTTCTTTCTGAAATTTGAGGGACTGAGTCCAGAATCTGTGCTCTGTGTTTTCAGAGATCCTGCGCTACCACTTACACATCCATGCATTCGTCCTGTGTTTCCGACACATCGGTCCCTTTCTGCCCGCATTTCACAACATCTAGCAGCAGCCGGAGCAACTGAACACTGGCGGTCAAACCAAGAGTTCACACTTTCATCCAGTTTTACCAGCGTTTAGCACTGGCCACAACCCTTTACTGTCAGTCTTTGTCCGCAACTGCCCGGAAGGAGTTAACAGCTTGAGATGTTAATTGTGAGAAACCCAGGGACTTATTCGTCTCTGGCCGATTAGCTCAGTACTGAACTGTGTCCTTTTAAATCAAATGATGATCCATTGCTGTGCCATTCTGTTTGCTGCCTTTGAAGTGCTTTGGCCTTTTAAGAAGGGGAGTGAAATTTTGACTGCGGTTTAGTCCATTTTTCACAAATATCTCATGAATGCGAAAGTAGGGACTTGTTAATTGGCTTCTAATTTCATTGTGATGCATTCTGACAGCAATTTCTTTTAGTTTGGCAGCAATAAGGTGAAGCCTACGTATAACAGATGACCTTAAAATGTGACAGAACAAAATAGTCATTATTGTGACTAATTATGACACAAACACAAAATACATCTTAATTAATCAATAAAAACACTAGTTATACATCATTGTGCATAATAATAATAATAATAATAATAATAATACATTTTTGGTATAATCATTCTTGAAAATGAACACCGATACATCTGTATCGGAACGGAAGCATTTGCTATATCGATTTTCTACCCAAACTTATTCATAATATAAAAAAAATAAAATTCAAAATAAATTTAAAAATCGACCAATAAGCATCATACAGTGAAGTGTATAATAGTGCGCCTTGGTCCTCAGAGGAAGAGGAAAGGGATTTTCGCAACCTAAAATCCTTCTGAGGTTGGACAAAGAACTTTTGAAACATTTTAGAGCAGCAAACGCAATGATCTTACAAAATGGGAAACATCATAATGAACGGAACAGGTTTCTCACTTTCAAGAGCACAACTGAAGGTGCTGCCGCGGGTTATAGAGGGGTTTAGGTAAGAAAATTGTACGAGGCAAACAAAGTGTGAAACTCTTTTTTTTTTTTTTTCCCGCTCCGCCTCCACACCCCCCACAGAGAAACCTGGCGCGGCGCCTCCCTCCAGGACGCAGGAGTCCTCACAAGCGTCTTCTTCACTGCATTCACGTAAAAGTTGTTAGCCATATTTGTGGCCCAATTTCATTTTTTTAAGTAAACCTCACTGACATGCAAAGCGTCCTGTACTGTGTATACTGTACCGTGCAAATGATTTACCACATTAAGTGCTTCCAGATGAGGTGAGCGGTGTTTACGCTGTTTTCTCAGACTGAAACCATGGGCTGGTAGCTTATGGGGGTTTTCAGATGGGCTATCGACCCATTTTTACCCACTTAAAATAACGGTTAACAGACATTCAGTCTCTGAAAATTTCAATATCTGAGGTGTTTTCAGGCACGAATTAGATTCAGCTACTGAGGGGTTGCTCCATTTTTTAGTTTTGGTGTCAATAAAGTAATTACAGATTTTAGAGTTTACATGTGGAGAATGTTTAAACAGGGTAAAACTTCATTTATCTGACTGAGAACTGGAACGGATATTCAGATATTTCCTTACATTTTGGTTATACGTATGTTTGCATACACATGTGAAACAGAACAGAGGTCAGCAGGCCTTGAGCGTGCATGTTGTGTGGACTGAGCTTTATGCTCTCTGTGCCAGCTTCCTCCTAATGTGGCCAGTGTCACCAGTGAAAGGCCGGCAGCGAAAATGTGTGAAGGATGCATAATGGTCACACTTTTTGATGTATGGCCCTGCTTAAGAAATTCTGTTCTTGCCATTGATAAGGTGTATGAGGGATGCCTGAGTGATGAACTGGCCACTTCATAACGTGGGTGGCGAGAGGTCCCAGGGTGTTCAACCCTTTGGCCCCTGTAGGCCCAGGTGTGAGGCAGCTGGACCCTGGACTCTAGTGCCATCCGGAGCTCAATACATCATCAATCTCCCTCAACTCTGGTGACCACTTCTTTCTGCTGTGGTTGAATGCTTTCATTAACATTCAAGCTGTTTATACTTTCAATGACTGTAAAAGACTTTACAAAGGCAGTTTTTTTTTTTTTTTTTGTAGATAGTAAAACTGCCTTCCAGTTCATTTTGTGTATCTGAGTAAAAACGAGTGATGTTATATTTCAAGCAAATAAATATACGTGTTACCGCTCTTGCCGCTTAACTCGTGACCACGTTTTATTAATTGAAACAAACAGGAAATTTGGGTGACTCTCCAGCTTTAGAGGTGATATGGTGAACTTAACTGCAGAGAACCAGAGCACTGAACGAAGGAGTTTGACACTGAAACAGTTAGGTTGGTAGTTTCAGTAGGTCCCTCAGATCAGAAAATGTGGCTTCATTGAACTGACAGAGGAGAATTAATTGCAGTCTCCGTTACCCTGTTTAATAATGAGTGTGCAAATCAGCCCCGTTGATGCCTCTGCATGCGTTACCGCGGTGATTGATAATCGCAATAAAAACCAGAGGTGCTCCATAACATGCACCACACCCCATATAATCTAAACCGGCTCTGTTTTTTCTTCACTGGCTGTGTTTCAGGGTGTTTTCTTAATTTCGCCACATTTACCGCGGTGAATGTGGACCTTTAACTCATGTAATACTTCATAGTTGGCGAAAAAGGGCAAAAAGTTTGTTAGTTTCAGAATTTGGACTGTGTGGGTTTTCGTTAAACAACCCATTTCGAAGAAATGTTCCTTTTTTTTTAGCATGGTGCAAAACAGTCATATTTGACTTCTTTGTTTCCATAAGGGGTCCAGGTTATTTGTGTAGCGGTGAATTGTGGTGCCCTGACATTTTTGTATTAGGTTAAAGGCCAAAGATAAATGTCACTGCTTTTGGGGTCCAGGCAGATGGTCGGCAGCTTCTGTCCTCCTTTCATAGTACAGAAGGGAATCATAAATGCTGACTGACATGTAGATCAGGGGCCTTCCAGACGCATAATAGGCGTTAAGGTTCATGCCATTCATAATCGCTACTTTACTGTAATGCTCATGGCCCCTTTTGGACAGTGGACTTTACTATGATGCTAGCAGGACTCTTTAATGAAATAACTGGCACAGGAATATAATATACAGAATGATTCTGAATAACGATGTGATAAAATGTCCTGCTATGTAAACTGAAACAGTGCAATGAGGAAACAGCTGTTCTTGTCCCACTCCTGGGCTGTAAGTCATCCCAAGACTGGGTTCTAATTTAGATGTTAAAGTATTCTTATCCAAAAAAACCTAGCCTGGACAATTGACTGGACAATGGGGAGGGACAGGATACTTGGATGTCTCATTTGCCTCGGCCAGGTCATGACCTCTCAGGCCCAAATGTAGAATGCGGTGGAGGGGTCCACCAGAAAGAGGAAGTGAACAATGCAAGGGAGAGATTTAAGAAGGGTAGAGCGAGGGTGGAGACCAAGCAGGAGTGTGGCACGTATGTTATGGAAGTGTCCCTGCTGTGAGTCTAATTAAAAGGGTCTGAGACCAGAGGGGAAGGCTTCTCGCCCAGCGCCGCTGGCATCTCCCCTCCCTTTGATTAACGGTGCGAGTTAATACTCCCTGAATTCAACTGCACGTCCGTCCCATCAGTGGGGGGCAGGGGAACGCTCGGCCAAACCTCCCTTCACCAGGAGCACAACGGTTTGGGATGAAGCCCACCTTGAGCAGCATCTCGTGGGGGATCAGTTTGTCCCGATGGGTCCTCACAAGGACCCCCTTCCCCAGTGTTAGTTAACAGAGGATTGGAGTGAGCCGGTAATCCTTTTACCAGTAATTGCATTTGTTTGAGCAGTTTTTTGGAGCGCCTGGTACCACTGTGGAGCCATGCAGTTTACTTTCAGGAGTCCTTTGTTTTCTTGCTAGATCTGATGGCAAATAAGGTTTGAGATCTGAATGATAGATCTAATACTTACACAAATGTGAACTGCAAAAATACAGATGGTCCTCAAGTTATGATGCTCTGAATTTCAATTTTTCGACTTTGTGATGGTGCGTTAGTGATGCGCATTCAATAGAAACTGTACTTGGGATTTTGAATTTAGATTTTTTTTTTTCCCGGACAAGCAACACGCGGTATGATACTCTCTCGTGGTGCTGGGCAGCGGCAGCAATCCACATCTCCCAGTGTGCCACGCAGTCGCTAGTGTACACAACCGATACTCTACAGTGTTCTATGTTGCCAATGTTTTTTCAGATAACCCCCCCGTATCTACGTTGTTTTGTGCATCCATCATGTCTACAAAATACCCATCTGTGTTTGTATCTTCCGAAAGCAGCATGAAAGTGGAAAACCCATAATTACTTTTAAGCTAGGCTAGGCTAAGATGTTCGGTAGGTGTTATAGCTTGGGTTGGTGGAAGCCAGACACCATAGTAATAAGTTTAAGTTCTGTTAAACTCTTTATTGAGCGTTTTTTCTGACAGAGTGTTGCCGTTATTTGGAAGCTAGCACTAAACATTAGCGGTTGGCAGTAAACAAAAACAGAATTCAAAATAAACAAAATGCAAGGTCTTGGGCAGACAGTGGTCGCAGGAGAATTCAGAAGGGGCAGCGGAAACTGAGTACTGACAGGAAGTCTGGGTAGGAACTAAATATCTTGTCCATGATTGGTTCCTATGCCAATCAATCAATCCCCCTGAAGATGGGGTTGGAGAGACCACCTATGTTTCGTTGCTGAAGCAGGCACAGGCGTGACAGCAGGTTGGGTGAATTAAATGCATTTTCAACTTGTGATATTTGACTTAAGATGGGTTCATCGGAATGTAACCCCGTTGTAAGTCAGGGACCATCTATACAGATAAACAAACAAATGGTGTCAGAAGCTCAAGATGAAAATAGGTCAAGAAGAGATGAGTTTTTAAACCTTCCTTGGATGCTGTGAAGTCAGCAGTCAACTACATTTGAGGTAAAACTGTATGTCTTTAGAATGAATGATTTTTCCATCAGTGGCTTAAAGACACATCAGTAGAAGTATCCATCATTAGCCTCTTAATTCTTTGTCAGGGTGGAAGCAGTTCTGAGCCTGTCCTACAATCACTGTATGTTAGACTGCAAAGCTACACCCTGAATGGAGCACTAGTACATTACAGGGCAGGCACACGCACATACATGCACACCTTCTTAAACGATCAGTTAACCTGAAATGCATGTCTTTAGAGTTTGGTAGGAAATCAGAGCCCTTGGAAGGAGCCCTCAGATGCTGGGAGAACTTGCACACGCCATACCGTGCCACCCCAGTAGAAGTATCCACATCTTATAATTTAATAAGTGGTAAATCTACACAGTATTTTATAGCAGCGCAATCTGTGGGAGTTTGAGAGTACTTATGTTGTGTTGAATGGTGTGAGTGTGTTTTTGTGTCTGCATATTATAGAGGAACATGCATGAATACTCTGCATAGAGCCTCAGGATTAGGATGAGATAGTTGGCATCTGTGTGGTTTCCACAGCCGCAGTACTGCTGAACTGGTCCCAAGCTGAAAAAGCATCCAATTTAAAATCCTGGTTTTGAATTTCAAGTTGAGTATTTCTTTGTTACAGAAATGCACTCAGTTTCTTTGTGTACATTCCAGGCTCCTTTGAAATGTTCATATTTGAATAACTAAAAATGAGGATGTCACACAAGTAGGCATAGCAGTACTGTATCACTGTGTCTCTGGTTCCTCATCCATTCGGCTGACGTTTTTGGGGTTCTGTGCTGGATTGCTGAGTCGGGGACCCCATCCCTCTCTAGCCCATGTCCCTCAGCAATGGCATGTCCTTCATTATCATGGGTCCTTCATTAACTCTTCCCGAAGAATGAACAAGGGCGGGGAGGGCGGCCCATTGTTAGGGGAAGAGCCCCCAGATGATCCCGGGCCCTGTCGTCCATCACACTGTCAAGCTCGGTGCTCTGGGGCCAGCAGGACCCCACCAGCCCATGCATATTCACAGGAAGCCGCCAGCCCCCCGAAGCTGGATAAATGTGCCCCCGGTGAGGAAACATATAGCTCACCAATAGCATTTCCTTGCCCCATATTAGAATCTGCTAATAAAGAATATAAAGATGTTCCGTATTGATGCCCCCCCAGGAGACGGGCGGGGCAATTAAAGGGCTGTCTTTTTATATGAACGGCAGCAGCTTATAATGGGGATGTACAGAAACACACATACACACAAATGAGGTATTCATGTATTATTTCCTACAGTTGTGTTAAATTGCATTTTTATCTGAATGAACGCTTCAAACACTGCCATTAGAAGAGCCTGCCTTGACTTTCCTGTGTGAGGAAATTAACGTGTTTTCTTATTATCGAAGTCGGAAGATGGACCTTCGCACGTTGCGGCGATGTTCAAGTTACGATCGGCTTTATATATTAAAGTTCAGTCCGTGGAGCCTTACTGGCTGGCCTCCTTATGGGTGGTGTAAAGTTTCTGTTTAGAGGAGCCAGAGCTTGACCGCGTTGGCGTGTCTTTTTATGCACGTTTATTTTGTTGGGGTATCTTTCTCCACAACTGAAGGAAGCTGTTATTCGCACGCACGTGTGCCAAGAAGTGCACATCTCCAGCACCGCTGCATTCTCGATCCTGCTCTCAGAGTTGACTGAGCATCAAATTGTAACAAGAATGTCATAATTGGCGCAATGAAATGATCTTTATCCCAATTACGGTGCTGTTCTTTTTGTGCTTGAATGTATAAGTGAGTTAGCATTGTATTTCAAGTGTGAGCAGTTCTCTTGGGGGATGACACTGCAATGCTCTTTGTTCGGCGATCAGGCTGTCAGGCCTCTGGGTGTGTGTGTGTGTGTGTGTGTGCGCGCGCGCGTGCGCGCGCAGGCACTGGCAGCAGAAGGTTCTTGGCTCTGCCCCTGCTATTACTCTGACAGCAGCTCCCATTGTCATACGTGCACATGTTAGCACAAGGGGGGACGACAATATTTGTTCAAGCCAGTCACACTGTGCCAGGCAAACTGGCCATTCAGGGTCCCCTGAATCACACAGGTGGCCTGGACCGCCCCTCTGGCTGCAAACCTCTTGACATCAGGTTATTTTGTTATAGGGAATTGGGATGGTCAGTTACTGAATTTAAAGTGTTACTTATTTATCAATTTATCTGTACTAGAAACTCAGCACAAGCTGACCCTCTATTATGGAGGTACCATCTGCACGGGTTCTATCATTGATCCCACTGCACTGAAATGCTATGGATTAGTGGTGTCCGCATCAAACTCTCTGAGACTTGTGCATGGTTCCCTTTGAACTCTAATTGGGATGAGGCCCGTTCCTTTCCATCATGGCAGATCTCGCACCTCTAGCCATAATAAAACTCCCTGGACATGCAGTCTCTTAGGTGAAATGAAGAACTGTCATTAAGGCAGTATCACTTCGTGGAAAGACACCATTATTAGGCAGAACTGAGCAGGACCGGGCATAATGGCTTCGGTGTGCCACGTCTCAGGATGAGCTGATGTCAGATTTCAGGGCAAACAAAGTGAAGACCAGCAGGCGATGGGATGCCCCAGCCAGACCCCATTATTTATTAAAGTAATGAAAGAGTCGCCTTCCACCCAGCTATTTACCACACGGCTCTACAGGACTGACAAAATAAGCAATGGGCTGGGCTTAATTTGAAGGGCTTTGTTAAGCTGGGACACTCCATTTTCCCCGAGGAGCTGGAGCAAGCCAAAAAATAGACATAAAACACAGGAAACACCGAGGAAAAAGTTTAACTTGGTTTGATTCAACCTTGTAATTGAAATCAGGTTTTCTGAGGACCGGACCGGTAACCCGTATTGCTCTCCTTGTGCGAAAAAAGGTTAACGCGTTGCATTGACACTGAGAAAAAGGGGGGGGGGGGACGTTTCTCTGCCTAGTGAAACCGGCACCGTGCATCTACACCCCTTACCGCCAGTCCCCATAAAAAGAACTAAGTGTGGAGTATTTCTAAGATAAAGAATTATTTTCTTTGTTCTTTTTCACACCAAATTGTATGTTATTACCACACTGTGAGACGGCAAACTTTAAATCTGACTTAAAAGTTTGTTTCCGTAATTACAATTCATGCACAATAATATAAACACTCTACTGGAAAATCTCTGCGAGATTCCGCTATCTCTGCTTCAACTTGTAATTTTCCAGGGTCCGACCGCCCGAGACACGCCTAACCAAGCGAGGCCTGAAAATTTGCATTGGGGGAGAAAAAAATGGGGAAAATAAATTGAGAAGGAGAGTCTGACAATAACAAGAGATGGGTTCTCTTCATTGTGCTCTGTGTTAATTATTCCCCTGTCCCTCTGGCTTCAATAAGGTAATATAAAAGAGTATAAAAGAACAATTTGGGCTGCCCCAGCTGTGAATACCCAGCCCATCAGGCGGACAATAGCAGAGGAACAGCCACAGTAATTCAGCGTGTGATAACAGACACGCCCCTCTCCGTTCCGTCTTTGTTTATGCTGGACGGCGACACATCGCTCCTCGCGCGGCCAGATGGGGAAATCCATAATGCAGAGGTGAAATGAGGGAGCCCCCCATCACCCTTGATACGGCCCCTGCCAATCTCGCACCCGGGCCGCGCTCAAACGCTCCATTACAGGCCAATGGGAGCCCCTGCTCACCTAATTAAGCACAGCTTTGCGGGCCTGGTGCTCTCCGGGTTATCAACCCCTGGCGAAGCTCCCGCACCTGGGGATGCTACCTGTTGCCGACCCTCTTCGCTAGCTTGGAACGGGGATGGGGACGCAGCTGTCGGGGCCGCCTCGAGACGACACGGGATGGGAAGGTGGCGCGTGCCCGCGTGTTCTGCTTTTTGTGACTGAAACCTACCTGACTTTACGCAGCTGCTGGACTGGGCTTGGCTGTTTTCAGCTCCGCTGTTGCGGCTGCTTTTCGCCACCTTTTCACAGGAAAGCGCTTTGCTTATTCATTTATTTGGAGTTCTGTTGCCGTAGGTCTCATTTTGTTGTACGCATGCATGACAACTGGGACGTTAGTCTCCGTAGGAAAATGCCGTGCGTAACCAGCCGTTGAAACAGTGCTCAAAACGTGTCGGCAGCCAGCGTATTTGTGTCCACCGTGGTCTTCCGATATCGCAAAGGTTTGCTTCACTCACCGTTGTTTGGCTTCTTTAGCAGACTGCGGTGAGGATGCACGCTTCGCCCTTCTTCCTCAAATCAATAGGCTGCCAGCATTCACCCTTTACAGCAATGCTGGCTCTTCATAGCACTGACTGGAGTGAACATCAATCTATCTAAAAGCCTCCGGGCATTTATCAGTCGCAAAAAGGCGACTGAATCTGAAAGGGCATTAGCTGAGCTTGAATATTTGCAGAATAAGGCAGAAACGTGTCTTGGTGATTCTTAAATGATGCAGTGTCTGCTTCAACTTTAATGCTTTAAAGGTACCACAGTTATGATTGCAGATGTGCTGATATTAACTTCTTTAGGCGTATTATAACTTTATTTGAGAATCAACCAACAGACGCAAATGCATTAGGATTTCTATATGCACCGTCTCACTGTTAACTTCCCCACCTTTCTGTGGTTACAGAATTCATAAAGAGGTGTTGATCTTGGGCTGCTCTATTCTTTGCTGTCTAATGGATCAAACTCAAAATATCTGCTATTGGACCTAAACCTATTCAAAGAAGCCCAAAGGTCTATTTTAAAGCCAGGCCTTGGGACAAAGCACAGCTTTAGATAAGTTGTATAAACTGTGTGTGCAATTTTAAAATTAATTAAATAATAGTTAAATGACTGAATAGCACTCACCCTACCTTCCTACTCGAGTTATGCAAAAAGGGATAAATTTGTACTACTAGTAAGAAAGCTGTTACAATTTTCAGTAATGAAGATGTAACACATGTACATATAAGGTATTTTAAGAAATGTTACTTTTGATACAGGGGCATTACATCTTACGTCATAGCATTCACCAGGTGTACATAAACTGTTTATACATGCAACACATATGCACTGGTATTATTGTTAGCTACTACTTTCCCACAGCGTGTATTATCAGCTTTTGCCTCGGTGACACTACACAAAATACTGGTTCTGAGCTGCAAAAACACTTGAAGGGAAGCATGTGAAAAGACATGAAAGGTGGCAACCCAATTGAGACAGACATGGTCTGTGGTCCAGGGCTTCTCTGAATTAACACTTGGGTTCAGGATGGGTTTCGGGGGGGTTGCAATAATGCATATTTAAGCGTGGCTGCACTTTGCATCACAAATTAGGTTTTGTGAGGGCAAAAGAATTTAAAAAATGGGAGGAGAAGGGGAAAAATCTATGAAAATGCAAATGTCTAAAGGGAACAAATGATAGGGGTGTGTTTTCCCAGTTAATATCCAGCGGGTTGCCTTTAATTGTCTCTTTGTTGTTCGATTACCGTAAGTTTGCGTTGGGTTTACCGAGACAGGGTGCTTGGCTAGGGAACGGGGTTTGTTTAACTTCTCACCCCTTGGCCCTGGTTGTACATTGAGCCCCGTGAGAGCAACTAATCCCCCCGACGAACTCGGGAGCGACGGTCCCTGTTTCCGATAGGTCGGCCTGCTGTGCTCCTTCACCGCTCCTTCACTTTACGGAAGACACAAAGCAGAAGGTTGGCGGCGAAACACGGAGGGCGGGCACAGATCCTCGACAACGTAAGCGATTCTTAACCCCAAGTTGTCAGAGAACAGCGAAAAAACATGCATTAGAAGCAAAAAAGTGCTGCAGTTAAATTGAACAAATAATTCAGGAACTGCCGCACGCTTTGCTTTCTCGTTTACGGTGGGGTTGGCACCACTCTCAGGAGATGCTGGCCATTCTGCTCTGGGGCAGTTCTCCAGTCACATCTGAGTTTGTGTGAGAGAAACACCAATTATACTACTCGGCATATGGGCGCTGTACCCTAAGTGCTGCTTAATAATGGGGATACCAAATGCTTGCAAGCCGAAGGTCAGTGCCACTTTGTACAACTGCCAAACCGATCCCAATTATCGGTGACTCTTCTTGGTGGTGCTCCCCGGTCCAGCTGCAAGGGCCAGCCTGGCAAGCTGTGAGGACGCAGGCTCCTGGGCACGGCACACCTGCAGTCTGGGCGCCCAGGGGCAAAATGTTGGACCCGTCCTTCCACTTCCGCGCCCAGCTGGGAACCGGCAGGGTCCAGCCGGCAGTTTCAGACCAGCCCTTCTCCCTGTGGGAACCTCATTGCACCCCAGCAGTTCGGGGACAGACACAGATGTCCTGGCCCACCCGTGCTGCCATTCCTGGGGCTCCAGCAGGCTCCCTCCAGCTGTAAGCAAGTGGGCCTTGGGGCCTCCCGTCACTTGTCTCCAGCCAGCCGGCCCATCCGGCAAGACTTTTTTTTTCTTTTTTTTTTCTTCCCAGCATTCTTCCATTTTAATGACAGGAAAAGACATTGACAGATTTATGCAGGTGTCCCGTGGCGGGATGGGACGGCTGCTCCTTTTGACCAGCATTGTCTCTAAAGAGAGAGAGCGATAACAGGCTTGTGTATGCAAGAGTCCAGTAGGTTTTGGAGATCAATTAAAACAATTCCTTTAAACAAAGCTTGTCTCCTGTCCTCGGCAGCTTCATTACAGGAAACCGGTAAAGTGGCCGTAGGAGCATAAAAGGTGTTTTCTCTCTGCTGGCTTGGGACATTTCTGGACCCGTGGAGTTGTCATGGACGGCCGCTGTGGGTATTTTCTGTTTCTTCCAGTTTAATGGAATTGAGCTAATTGTCTTTCGGGGCATTGATGGAGGGGACAGTGCAGACACAGTTAATGAGAGTTCGATTGTGACAAAATACTCCAGCAGGTGGAAAGCGGTGAACTCTGGTGCTGAAACAGTGCATCGATTTCCTCGAATGTTTATGCTGTGACGTACGAGTTCAAGGCCACTTTTGCACGCCGCCGCAGTAGAAGGTCGATGATGAAAGAAGGGAGGCCAGCAGACATTCCTCCTTCTTCCTCTTTATTTCTCCTTTTTGTATCTGTGTGAACAAACACACCCCAAAAAGAGTACGGCTAACATTTCTCAACAAAGAATAGAGAGCAAATAAACCTGATGTGCAGTATGGTAACATAACCAAAAGGGTAGATCCGAGAGGGATGTAAAGATGCTCTATCACATCTCAGTACTTCACCAAAATAAACTCGGCATCTGCTATAATAACAGATCTGAAATGATGGAAATGCACCCGACTTGCATTACTTGTTTCAATGTTTCTGTCTGCCACCTGGGTAGATATTTTGCCCAGCCTACTTTGGCCGTGCTCTTGAGTTCTTTCTTATTGCACTTCACCCTGCGCTTCTGGGATGGAGAAACGAGCGGTCTGTCTGCATTCTAAATTCCCATTAAATCTGTTTTGTTTCTCTGCCCCACTGTTTAGTCTGAAGACTTGGTATCAGACCTGGCGATGGAGGAAAGACGGTGTCAGTAAGTGGCAGCTTGTTCTCCTTGCTCCCTGGGTTTGCTGACAGATGTGTGGACAAAGACAGACACGGAAGGTTTCTGTCTTGTTTGAAGGGCAGCACCCTGCCCATGACCAGCATGCATTATTTCCGTCAGAATGGAAAGCCGAATGCACTTTTAGGCTGTGAAGTGTCAAACCCGTATGTTGTTGAGGATTGCGGAGCCTGGCAAGCACTAAGTCAAGTCCAAGTCCTGCAGCATGCGAGAGAAATCCAAAGTGAAATGGCACGAGAAGAGAAAAGTCTCTGAAAGGCAAAAGAGGCTGCTGAGAGCAGAAGCAGTCCTGGTGTGGATGAGGAAAGTCAGATCATATTTAACTGTATTACGCTTGAGCATCATATCTGTCTTCATCTTTCTGTTTTATTTAGAATACATTGATATTCTGCACAAGTGTACAGTCAAATCAAATGTAAACATCTGCTTGCGTAGTTTCTGCATTATTTTCCACCTTTTTCAGCTCGTCCATACACGCGGCAGATGAAATGGACTTTTTCATATTCCGGCGCAATCTTTTTGATTCCTTTAATGTATTTTGCGAAGCAGCGCAGTGCGGAAACAGGCCAAACCCTGTGTTATCCTATGGTCAGATCCTTCATTTTAATCACAAGAGTTTTTGATGTGCTTTCATTTCCATGACAAGCAATACATGAATAAATGGCTGATTCCATATACGTAGCAAAACATGACCTTTGGGAGAGCTATTTTTATAAGTGCAATAGTACAGCGCAAAATTCTTTTTTACTATTCTCTTCAAAACAAAGATATCGAAGGTTGTGCAGCCTGGACCGAAAAAAGAGCACAAAGAAATTGTTTATGCGCTGCTTTGTTTTGCGTAAAAGGACAGAATCTTTAAAGAGTTTTATTTATTTATTTATTTATTTATAAGGGATACATCTTCTTGCGCCAGAGAATTGTGTGTGTTTTTTCCATGGCATTTCATAATGATATCTGTATTGCTTTCTCCTCAGAGCTTATTGTGAAGGCACTCAAACATCTCAGACTTCGAGTGACAGTGAGGGTTTATTACTGGGAGTGTGGCTGGGAGATGTTGCAGTGCAGCACCCATACGCATTTCACTTAAACATCTATCGATCCGACGGGAGGGAAGCCAACCCCACACTCGGCTCTGATTAGGAGCTCGTGGTAAATTTACTGGCTCAGCTGTGTCATGAATGTAGGGCCTTGGCAATGAAACAGGCACAAAAAAACTTCTCCCACAAGTGAGCGGGATGAGGGGGTCGTCACGGCGACTTTGCGGTGGGGATGGGCCCCATTGTCCCCTGGCGCCTACAAGACGTCCGGGGACGGGTCGAACTAATGGGTATCACACTGTGCCCGTCAGATGGGGTCCTGAAAGCATGTGTGAGTGTTTAGGAACCCCACCACACCCTGCCCTCCCACAGACTGCTCCCACACCGGCGTCCGCTGCCACGTGTTGAAATGTACAGCCCTCCCTTTACTTTGTGCCAACGTCCCAAGGTAGGGGGAAAAGGGGAAACGTGTGTGTTTTGACAAAAGCATTTGAAAAACAACAGAAAACTTTCAAACAAAACTCCTTCTGCACGATGTTTGTTTTGCTGAAATTTTGGAGATGTTTTGCTGGGCAGGGGAATAAAACAACCAGACGTTGCATAAACAGCAGTGGCGTTAACAGTTTTGCTTGATATAGCATTGCAAAAAAAAAAAGTTTGTGCTGATTTTGTCAATTAAAGATGCAATTGAAAGTTTTTTTTTTGAAATGCCAGCCTGTGCTTTTTCAGTTTTGAAGAGTTTTAAAGACGTCTGCTCCTCCTTTCCGGCCCTCATTCAGAAGACTGAGATCGACTCAGCGTGCATTTTCTGTGCTTGTTGGGTCCCGATACTTATTTTAATTTGGGAGACAGATTCGGAAACAGCATGCATTTGTTTAATGCTATTGATGTAATATTACTCTGAAGGAGGCGGTAGTGCGTTTCTTGTGGAATCCAAAGATTTTAGACCAAAGATCCGACTCAAATGCTCAGAAAGTTTGTAATGCGAATATTAGAGGAAACGGTTTCTCGGGCGTCATATTTCACATTGAACCGCTCTGCAGTGTTTCATAGCGTTTGGACGGTAGAGATAATTGAAACATCTGCATCAGCTGACAGAAGTGGGTGACAAGCGAGCGCGCGGGCACACATTTGTTTGTTTTGCTGCATCTACGTCTGTGCTGGCCGAATGTGACGATGCGCTGTATTTGTCTGCGTGCGTGCACGTGTGTCAGACAGTGACAGTGTGTTCGCCTTCTCCCTTCCACCCCTCCAGGGATGATTATTAATCCAATAATTAAACATTTATTGCCAACAGCACCTGCGCTCTCTCTCTCTGCTGAGACCCCCCCGGGAGCCCATCACACGGTTCCAGGAAGCTTGAGGATAGGAAGAGCGAGGGAGAGGAGAGGGGCCCAGAGAGAGAGAGCGAGACGGAGGGAGGGGGCGAAGAGGGAGGGGGAAAAAAGAGCAGTGGTTCTGAAGGGTCATCAGATAGCCGGATTCTTTCACACCAGCGAGGTGTTTTTGTGTGTATGGTGTGTGAAGTTATTTGAGTCCAGCACAAAAGGCACGGCAGAATCAAACCGGCGTTCCACAGGAGGCGAGAACAGAAGAGCAGAATAACCCCCTGTTGAGACAGCCGATGGAGAAGGACAGTTAACAGGAAAAGTTTATTTTCACCTTCTGTCACTCCTTGTTAGACTTCATTTCAAGTGATTTTTCCTCCTTTTTTCAGACACCTGACTCAGCTTCAAGGCGACCCTTTCAGGAAGAGTGCTGTGGTGTAAAAATGAAATGAAGTGAACCGAGTAAGAAAAGAGGAGACACAACAGAGCTTGAAGTCTTTCCACATCCCTGGATCAAGACGACGAGAGGCACGGAGCAGACAACGCGTGGCGCTCGGAGGAAGGGAGCGCGGGGGAGAGAGAGAGACCGAGAGAGGGAGGGAGAGTGACGACTGGGACAGAGAGGGGCTGTGCAGCCCTTGCAGGCTGAGGCAAGATGCTGCGCTACCTGCTCAAAACCCTGCTCCAGATGAACCTCTTTGCCGACTCCATGGGCAGAGACTTGTCCAACAGCACTGAGCTGATCTTCAATCTGACCTCCAACTCCTCATTCAACGCAACCTTCCTGGACCTGGGCAACTTTACCAGCTTCAACGGTGAGTGATTCTCACACACGTCGGCTACAAGTCTACCTGTTTCTTTCTGCTACCTGTCACTCTCTTCCTGTCTATAGTTCCCTTCCTTGTGTTTATATGGCGACATCCCAGATCTGACTAGCACAAACTGATTTTAACTCTTATAGAATTGTCCACATTAAATCTACACATTTTTTATATCGAGCACTGTATCTATTTTTAACGTATAACGGCAAACGCAGTGCACCTGTTCCCAAACAGAGCCACAGTGCTGTACATTAGTGATAAAACGATAGCAGAAAAATAGCAGAATCTCAAGTGTAGTCTCACAAAAAAATCCAGAAACTAGATAAAAAGTGGTTAAAAGTTACCTTGTCGAGAAAAATGACTTTATTGCATATGAGCCTTTAAACACTGCCGCATCTGTTAATGATTGTCAAAGTCATTCCTAATCTTATATACACTTGAGATACCATGTTGGCCAATAACATTATAACATAAAGCTTCCTGAGACTCTGCTGAATGCAAATACGCATTATTTGTTTCACAATTCCCTGACTAGAAATTAAATATTTGTCCAGCAGACAAGGGAAGACGAAACATTTGTCTTGCAGAAAGGAGAGAAAAGTAATATAAATGTTAATTCCCATCAAGCGGCGAAAGCAGCGCCCGGTCGAGACGAAGCGTTGCATTAGACAAACTCGTGGCGTGTGTGGGAGCGCTTGTGAGCGAAGCCGGGAATCTGCTGAAATCCAGCTTTGGAGAGCCTGTTTTCCCTGGGGCTGTTGTGATGACTGCTTTGGGGAGGTGGGGCGCTCCCCCTGCCCCTGAGGACCAGTGCTCTGGCAGAGCTGGGCCACCGACTCCAGCAGTAACTCGGAGAAGGTTCGTTTCCCTTAATGCTCCAGTCGCTGCTTTGTTCTTTGAAGAATGGGACTCGGATCGTAGTTCTGAGATGCCCCCTTGTCATCTTTTATTGTCTTTTTGCCGTTTCTGAAGGAAAAACAAATCGGATCTTAACGTTTTTCCCTGCAAAACTTTGCTAGAACTGATTTTCTCCACAGCATATTTCAAGAGCAACCGTTTCAAGTTGCTTTGGACATATTTTAAGTTTGCTCTCCGCGGTGCTTAATTTTCTTTATTTACAGTAAGTGAAACGTTAAATAACACTTACTTATAGACTGCTGAATTTTTTCGCATCTTGTGAAAGAAGCTGAGAAATGCAATTTGTCAAAAGACTGTATGTATAATTGTAAAGGAGATTTTAGAGTTGCATCAGGTCTTCTGAAATACAGGTATGTACAAGTATTTGATTTGTGAATGAAATTCTTTACCAAGGTAAGACCAAATACTAGACTGTTTTTTCAGGTTTGTGAGTAACAAGAGCCAAACGTGGAGGTCAATACAATAATTATTTCGCTGACTTAAGAGATTTCGCCTTATTAACCAAATTCCAGGAATGCATTAAGCTTGTAAGTGGGGGGGTTTCCTTTCCTTTTTTTTAGCTGAAAACAATTAATGTCCTAAGTTTTTTAAAAACTTTGCTGGTAGGCTGAAAAATGGCATTTTGCAAACCGCACCCTGGCTAGATTCAGAGCTAATCCACCCCGCGTCGTTGTCAGCTGATGGAGTCGAAAGTCAGCGGGCCGAACCGCAAGGGTGCAAAAGCGAGGGGGCATTTCAAAGGATGGCGACTGGGACGTTTGATCCGCTTCCCAAACGCGGGACGGATAAGCTGCTTATCGCAGCAGTCGGAGCGTATCGATAATGCTGATTCCACAGTGCAAGGGCGCTATCTCCCTGCTCTCTTTATTTCTCATCAGAGGCCAATAATAGAGCGCAGACAGAAAAAAAACAGCAGCCTTTACACATTCAGCTGAAGATTTATTGGACCGCGCTGCAAGAATACCAACCATCTGCACTTCTAGGTGGATGATCAAGCAGATCATTTTATGCTTGCACTGTGATTCATCTACCATTAAAAGTATTTGTTACATTCAATAAATCTCAGAGATTAATAGATGCCGTGTTTTCAATTAGGCGCACAGACTGTAGGTAAATGGTAACGTTCGCCAATGCGTTATGGGCTTACGGGGAAGTTTTTCCTACCTCCTGGAGTGGGGTGTATATTTATATACACTGTAAGTATATTTACATGCACCATAAAACAATGACCAGTTTTGACTACTGTTTTTTTGCTGTCAATGCATAACTAATGGTGGAGGCAAATAAACAATGTGCTGCATCTTGTTATTCGGAGACTTTCGCTGCTTTGTGAGTTGTGACATTATAAAGTCTTCCGTGACTGAAGTTTTATTGCCAGGGTTTATCTGAGCTTTGAATCAGGAGCGAGTTTAATGATCCAAGAAGAAGGGAAAAAAAGAAACGGTTACACAGCGGCAAAAACTAAAGCCTTTTATAGATGTTGTGGGCAGCGGAACATCTCTTGAATGAAAGAAAGGGAATTATCCTGGGCCCTGCTCTTTAAGGAAGTCTGATTTTCATTCTGTACTCTGTGCTCTCGTCGAGGACTTGTAGCGGAGTCCATTGAACTCTAGACGAGAAGCTCAATACCTAGGAATAAGTGGTCAGTCTTTTGCGGTCCCCTTGGAACTAATCGAACGCGGATAAAAATCAATGAAATGCAATAGCGACTTCGGGAAGTGATAGTGGATTTGGCCCGACAGTGAATGGTGGACCACTGGGTATTCCCAACTTTGTCTAACGCTGTGTCCTTCTTTCGCTTTTCGATTAACATCTGCTAGACAAGGATCTCATTAAAATACTGGATTTAAAGTTTCGGCTCTTGCACTATAAATCTGCGGCTTTCTTATGTTTTTGTTTATGTCGCACCTTACTTCACAGCATCGGCTATTTAAGGTGATGTTACTTTGACACCAGCAACAGAAACGGTTAACGTTTATATTAAGCAGCCAAAACTTTGTGTCCTATTTTTAATATACTACAGCGTTCGAACATGTGTTTTATCAAAAATTACCAAATGTTAATAAAGCCCCGGGAGACCGAATGCGCTCGTGAAATTCTCAGTGATGCAATGTGGTGTAAGAGCCGAAATCAAGACTGCCCAGTTGATTCCGGCTCTATTTACTCCAAAAAGGAAAGGCAGACATTCCAAGCACCCTGTGTTTCTGGTGTAAAGGACCGTTTACATGGGGTGTTGTTCGGCTCTTGGGCTTGGTTCTCGGGCCATTCTGCACCTGCGTCACATGTGTCATCGACTTCCAGGCCTTAAGTCCCATTATCTGGGCTCGTTCTCAACTGTCACCTAGGATATCGGTGCCTGCGAAGATTTCGGAGGTCCCCGATCCTGGCACCGTGGGCGACTAATCCCTTGTTCTCTAATTGGTGGTGCTGTCGTCTAGGGAAACGTGTCCATTGTGCGCCGCGTGTGGTGCCTCCTAATCCCCCTGTGCTAATGTGGTTATTTGTCTCCTTACAGAGGTCAAGTGGGTTCTCTGTCCTATTTATCAAGACCTTTGCCATTAGTTGCGCACCCTTCCCTCTGCTCATTCTGGAATGTTCCCCTTGTGTCTTCCATCCTCAAAGCTCACGTCAAAATTCCCATATCAAACTTTCTCCTCGCACATCACAGTTCCTGTTCACTGTTTGACGTGGCGACAAGGATGTTCTTTAAGAGTTCCCCGGTTCAAAGTGCATTACAACTGCTGTTGTCAACTTTACTCGGCCATATTAGAAAATAACACTGTCGATCATAAACCAAAGAATGAAATTTTCTTTATTATTCCATTGCAGGTCCCCGGTGATGCTTTTTAGTGTGGAAGATATGCAGATTTTTACCCTGAGCATGACCAGTGTTCCCATCTTGATACCATTCTGTTAGACACAGTCATGCCGGTGCCCGGTGCCACTCAGGCATTTGTCATCAGACGTACACGCCGTGTCGGAAGAACATCCCATGACGCATGAGCGACAGTTTCATTTCAGCCGTTAGCACATGGTTGCAGCAAACAGCCGAGCCACTGCGTGGCCACATTTACGCCGCCCATTGTGAGGGGATAACAAAAACAGACCTCCCTTAGTCAGTCCCTTCCTCACAAAATGTGCAAATTCCCACTCCTCCAGGACAGCGGGACTCCTGATTTATTCACCCAAAACGGCTGGCCGCCGATGCATTATTAATGGTGCGGCGGAGGGGGATCCTTTCCAAAACATACCATGTTTATTCATACACCCCTGGCCGACCGCGGGGTGCCAGGCTGCACCAACTCCCCCCCTCAGACCGAATCTGGATGGAAAGCTGCCATTTGTCAGCTGGGCTCCCTCTGAAGCTTATTAATGGGCACCCCTCCCCATTATGCACCAGCGCACACAGCGAGACCCCGACACACCCAGACACACGTGCACGCACAGCGAGAAGCGCAGTCCGAGGTACCACACGTGCCGACAGCCAAATTCGAGCAGCCTTCATTGGAACTGACCTTTTTCCGTATACGGTTGGCAGCTATTTTCTTGGCAGCACTTTGTTGCACCACAGAAAGGAAATGACTGACTAACGGAGAGGTCTCCTGGGCTCGGGTTGCTGAGGGTACGCAGTCCAGCAGAGTTGCCCAGGTTCCACTCCTTGCGCCATCCGTAGGCTCTTCTGACCTGGGCGTGCGGATCTCAGTGCCTCGGAATAACAAAACCTGCATCGATCGAGGCCCGTATTTCCGTCTGTTGTCTTACTCCCCTTGCTCTGCACTTCTGTTCCTGGTTTTTTTTTTTTTTTTTTTTGTTGTTTTTACGTAGGTTAAAAATGTCAACAGGACTCACATAGCTGCCATTAAAGCAACAGCTCCATGTCTTGGATTTTGAACATTTAACCTTTAAGCTCATTTCGGCCCATTTAATCACCGCAGTCCCTGTTTGTTTGCCTCCCTGCAGTTCCTCATCCTGCCGCCGCTCCTTCTAGTACCTGTTGCTTCTTTACTTCGTCGCTCCACACCGACCAGACCTCTCGTTCCATTAAGATTAGAAGAGGAGCGAGATTTGTCATTTTAAGATCACATCAGGCTATTTAAAGGCAAACAATCCCATCTTCAAGATGTGCAGAGGGTACTAACATGAGTCTGCATGTCGCGCAATAACATCTCCCTTTCCTCTTCCCCTTCGTGCATTATCTCACAGCTTCCTGATTATATCAATCTTCTCCCACCACCAGGCTATGAATAACATTTTGAATAGATATCTGTCATGTAGCAGCAAATTACTGTCATTTATATTCCTGCGCGTACAGGACGAGCCCTCTCCAGCTTCATCAGCTGGATTGTCTCATTCCAACACTCTCTGAAACCCAGTGCTGACAAGCTAATCCCAGGTTTTAATGTCCCCGTCTCTGTGATGATATGCAGAATTATGTACATAACAAAATATGTATGGAAATCGGTACCTATCTGGAGCGCCACGTCTGAAGGTGACTATGACAAAGGCGTTTTTCAGCAGGCGCGATGACAACCAGAGGTAGGGAGAGCATATCCTAAAGTGCAGATGCAGTTTTTTTTTTTTTTTTTGCAATTTCTTCATTAACTCTGAGGATTGTCATTGAATGCAGATTGAAACCTATGCAAATTAAAAAGGACTGCGGCATTCAGTAGTCTTATAACAGGAGTGAGACAGACAGTGGTTCCGAAATTGGGAAAGTGATATAATCCTTTTTGGCCACGCTTGTGTTGGATTAAATTGGAATAAAGATAAATTGAAGAATGCCATGTTGCCCTTCATACATCAGTTTCTCTGAATAATGTATCGCAGTATTAGTGTAGATGTGGATGTGGGTGTGGGTATGTATTCAATCAAAATCTTAGTGGATGCGATTGCTGATGCCGGATTCTTGCTAAAAGATGAGTCCACAGAGGAGGATTACTGCTGGATTGATTTTGCTGGGTGCCGTTGTCTGCAAGCCATCTGATGACACCCCCCCCCCCCCCACCACCGGTTTTTTGTGAACCTGTCAATCATAATGTCACGCTGTTAGACATCAGAGAAGCAGATGCCCCACTCAACTGAGTTGTCTCTTTTTGGGTTTGCTCATTTCAGCTTGGCCAATTCGTTTCCATTCATCTTGAATATATATGGCGGATCGACCTTCTATTTCGCAGGCGTCTCGGTTTTACACAGCAGTGTCAACTTTACGACGTATGGACACGGACCGGACAGGGTGCAGTTCATAGAGCAATCCATTTTAAACTGTTGGGGATAAATCCACTCCCCACCGTGAACATTTTTGTGCAGAAATTGACTTCGACCATCCGTACAAATGTCTCTTTACAACAGTGATTTCAGACTGTACAAAAACAAACCTTTGCAGAAATCTAACAAAACGACACTTTCCTCCATTAAGATTAGAAGAGGAGCGAGATTTGTCATTTTAAGATCACATCAGGCTATTTAAAGGTTTCCTCCACCGGAGAACCTTTTATGGGCAGAAGTCTTGAGTTGAGCTCCTGTGTAACGGGCAGTCCAAGGCTGGCTAGTGGCAGAAACCGATGGGACTTTTTTTCGGGATCCGGAGTGCCGCGTAAGCCACGTTTCAGTGCTCCGGCATCACTGCGCAAGTCCAGTGCTCATTCGGAGGGTGGCAGGGTGGGTGGAGGGACCTCAAACAAGCGCAAAGTCAATGAACGCGAGGGGTTAATCGTGTGGACGATTGGGGGGTCAGGACGAGGGACGTTGACCCCTGGCCCACAGCTCATCATCAGATGGCAAAGCAGTTCATTTGTCTGCGCTCCTGTGACACAAGTCAATGTTGCGGTGGCCTAATGGAGTGCCAGCAGTGTTTTTAAATGAGTGGCCTCCTTTGTTCCCAGCATCTGCTGTCAGCATTGTTATTGAAATCAGCCCGATTCCCCAGCCAGCGGGTCCCCTGACCGGTGCAAACACACACCACACACACACGTGGGTACACATGCAGGGACGTGGACTGTGGACGTCATTTGGCAGAACCCCTACTTACCGTCCAATTAGCCTCCAGCCGATGAAGAAATACGTTTGCTGGTACAAACGGATTTTTCCGTCTTCACAAAAAATTAACAGCCACTCGGTCACCGTAATATCTGTGCAGCGCTTACGTGACGTATGTGACGAATGCAGGCTCCGGGTGTGTATGTGCATGACACCATAGCACCGAGGTTCACTGTTGTCCCGCAGTCTGGAGGTCAGCAGTTGGAATCCCACTCCCCATACAGCGCCCTTACCCTGAACTGATGCAGTAAGAGAACTCTGCTGCGTAAATACCGTAGGTTTCTCGTCCCCCTAACTGACCATGGACAAAGCTGTCAGGTAAATAAACGTTGATCGTGAACTTTCAGTCTGACTTGTTCTCTTACAGCCAGCAACTCCTCGGAAACTCATCCAGAACGCCCGGACGGTGTTTTATTTTTACCTCAATTGAGATTTGGAGATTTTCGGTTACATAACTGATGCCCGGGAGCAGATCATAAGCCTTTGTGAGATTCAGATCAAGGGACAGGGTGAAGTTACATGATAACCCAGGGTGGAAATCCATCAGGGTTATTTAGCCATGTTTGATTTAAAGCTTCTCCGACGTTTCAAACACAAAGAATAAGTACTGCTCTAATTTTAACAATGACGTTATTTTATTTAGATTTGCAGTTTAGCAGTGATATACGGAGCTGTTGGCCTGTTATTTCGGTGTCGCCCGCCGCAACACGAGGGTTGCGCACATACGTGGCGAGGCCGTGCGCGGAAGCACCCGTGCGTTTCCCTGTCTTTTTATTTACATTTATTTGGGGTGATTCATCGCTGCCATCCCTTCCGAAATGTGTCCGCGTGCGGGCTGTGATCAATTAGCCCGGGCCGCTAGCGCTTTGCCGCGGATCGCCGTCCGGAGGCTTGGCGTAAACGTGATGAATGGCCCTCGCCCTGCGTGCGCTCGCGGCCCTGCGGAGAGGGGCTGCGCAGCCAATCAATAAGCATTTCGCAGTTAAACACTAATTAAGTCATTATAGGGCAGCGCTGTCAGTCCTTCGGGGCCCCCCAGGGAGCGGCCCCGCCCATCCCGCAGGCAGCATCCCCGCTGGTAGCAGGAGCGACACCAGGCAGAGGCGCGCTCCGTAATAACAGCCCGAAATGCAAACACACCCAATTACCGCAGCTCTCGTACAGGTGAGCCGAGTGGCAATTAATTACCCAGCATCCCGCTGTTCAATTCACAGACGGCACGCAAACACCGCGAGACCCCCCGGGAAACATTTTCTTGCTCCACGCGTCAGCATCCACCGGCTCATCCAAGCCGCTAGAAAAGTTGCTTGTGTTGGATCCCCGCTCTGCTTCCGTTGTTTCTGGCTCTACCTGTCTGTGAGGTGTGAGGGGTGACTGTCAGGCGGATGTCACAGCGAAGGCTGTTTGAGGCGTTTCAAAGGCAGGGCATACCTTCATCCGGCCACCCCCCGGCGCAAATGCCGAAGCGCTCGCATCAGGCGAAAAATCAAAGTTCTTCGCAGTCAAAGTTTTTCGCTCGCAGCACTCGAGCTGCGCTCGGAATGCAATCGGAGTTCTTCTTCAGGCTGACCGATCCTGTCTGGCGGTCTGGCTCAGATCGATGCCTGAGAAGAGCTGCAGGAAGAAACGCCTGAACAAGGACCAAGGAGAGATGTGATCCATCTCCAGAGCGGCTGTTTTGGTGCAAACTGCATCGACAGCCTCCATTCTGGATAGATGCGCAATAATCAGAGGATCATTTCTTTTTTATGATGTCATATTTGACGTATTAAAAGGCTAACAAGTCAGCCAAGCTGTAATAATGTGCTCCTTCTTAAAACAAGATGTGTTTTACATTCTGACAACGCTAGAGTATCAGAGGAAGCCACTAATACAGCTGACCCCTGGGCACCAGTGAGACCTTGTTTGACTCAAGTGCTTGAGCTCAAGTACCAGAAATCTTATTTCCAAGAACGAGAATGACCCGTTTTAATACAACACAACAGATATTGTGACATTAAAATGTAGACATCCTTTCAAACTATGGGGGAAGCAGGTTGCGAGTAATGTAGAGCCGCTACCTTGTCATCATTCGGATCCCACCTCCTGCTTTAGTACTGCTGAGCAGTTGCTTACCCTGAATTGACTGAGCCGTAAAACTTACCCAGCTGTATAAACGGGCAAATAATGGTGATAACTAAACATCATAAGCTTTGCTGAAAAAGCATCGACTAATTTAATTTATGACAACAACAGCAAAGGTTTCAGCTGGTTTTAGCATTTACATCCGCAGTTCATCTCCAAAAGATGCCTTCAACTTATCTGATGTAAAACTCGGTTACAGGGAATCCACATCAGAGTGCAGTGGCTGGCATCATCGTTCTGTGCTCGCTTCTGCGCGTCAATAAGACGGTAAAATGTAGACAGGAAGTGAAAAGACAAAAGTATGAGATTTACATCACAGTACCTCAAGATGATAGGCAGTGCAGTGAGAAATCTGCATGTATCTTCTGGCAGCGATCCCTCAGTAAGTGCCGATGTACTTTTCAGATGTTACCCTTATTGTCTCACTCATTCGTTCTCAATAAATGCTTCTCCGAGTCAGGGCCATGGAGTTCTGGAGCTTATCCTGGGTGCCCAGATTGCTAAGCGACTCAGCGTACACCATGGATCTAATGCCAGTCCTTGGCAGCGTGGCCGCACGCGGCCGCTCACTCGGACACACACAACAGGCGGAACGCTTGCTGATTTATGCCCTTATTTTGCATTAGAAGTATAGTTCTGCCTGAACATCTGTGTTTAGAAATGTACTGCTGACCAGTAGCAACAGTGGGATGTACCGTATTTAAGAAAATGCTAGCATACAACCTTCTCTCGCCGTACAGATGTCAGTCAGAGGTTTGTAATGCACCTGGCTGTCCACAAGGTGGCGATACTTTCTATACGGCTCTTTACATGCACGCACTACTACGTGGATATCTACAAAAATAGTGTTAAGATGAATCCCTGAAGCAAGCCATTACTCCTTTTCAGTTCATTTTTGAGCAAATTTGCATGCAGTTGGTGATACATTTATCCGACTGTGGTAGGTTTGCTGCTTTCACCAAGAGGTAAACATGGCTCTCATTGTGAGGTAGCCCTGGCAGGCCACGTTGGAACCTGAATGATGCTGTTGCAGGCTCCGCATTGCCTGTTAGCGAAATAACTTTATTCCCAGACACTTCATGCCACCGCCCTTTAACACAGCAAGCAGATGGAGCCAGTCTTAATGGGTGATAGCATAGCTATGTAGTGGCGGGATCTCTGTGGGAAGTTGATGGCCAGCTCTCCACTTGGACCTCCCACACGGCTTCATTGTGTGACATGTGAGTAGAACAAGGTCACCACTGCTCAAAGCACCCCGAGGAACATGCTGGCTGGACCCAGCTCAGATAGTGTAGAAAGTGGGGGAGGGACAGCGAGGGCACCAAGATGCCAATTTGGGGGCCGCCGGTGGCGTCTGCAAGGCGTCGCCTCCCCCGCTCTGTCTCCCTGATAGAAATTTAATAGGTGTATTAGGATTGGCAGCTACACCCACCGCTTGCTGGGTCTATTAGCATAAACCTATTTATTAGTATGATTTCCCAAGCTGAGAGATGGTGTCAGGGCGTTTCCATAGCAGCGATGAGGAAGAAGCCGCAGAGAGTGGGTCGTGTGGCAGCATCGGCGCTGCCCGTTTATGGATGTCGGAGTCCCTTGACCCAACAGCCCTGGGCCGGCGGGCTGAGTTAGACCAGGAAATGGGCAAAGGCCTGGGACTTAAGCTGACCGCTGTTTCCCCTCAGGGGGTGCTGGGAGTTCCGCTTGTCACCAACAGGGCTGGATGGGGGCTCACTGGTGCCCCACAGGGTGTCTGCAACCAGGCTCTTGTCTCGAGCCTTCATTGGTATGCAGGCTCACAGTGTCGATGGCGAGCGGTGGCTCCGGAAAAAAGGAAACGGAGGAGTAAGTGGAATACCCAGTGGGCCTGGAGCGTAATGGCAGTCTGATTGGTTTCATGTAGTTATTTTAATGAGTTTGCCTGTTGATATTCTGTAAACGGCAGCGAGTTTTGTTGAACTGCACGTACGGAGCTTTAGCGGAAGCTGCGGAAGGATCCGCGAGTGCCTGAAAGTTAGTTTAGCAGAGCAGAAGTCCAAGAAGCTTCATCTCAGAAGTCACCGCTGCACCGCCAAGTTTTGGGAAAAATAAAAAATGCGCTGGCATTAAAAATTTAACAAAGTGTGGGAAAGAACGGTCCTTTTAAGCACCGAGCAGCCTTTGGAAGGGAAGCTCTTCATTAGTGCTGTAATGGCACAGCGGAGGGCCCCTGCCCTCGGACCCCCGCATGCCCCAAAGCCCAGCCCTTGATGCTGCACAGCAGGGTTAATGGATGCACCTGGGTGGCGCTCTGGGTTTCAAGCAGCTGTGCAGGCAGCCTGGACGCAGGCCCCCCCATTCACCCTGCAGACGCATTTAATGGCCCTCCCGCCCTTTCCTGCTGCCGCTCCTCCGCTAAATCACACGTAGTCTTCCACTTCACGGCTCACCCAGCTGAAGCTTCTGCAGTGCATGGCAGTAAAGAGTTTTACGCCACTGTACTTATTTACACACAGTGCAGGTAAAAAGAAACCTTGTTGATCATGGATTTTAGAGATGCAGTGGATAGGAATGGTTCTCTAAAACATATTGTCTTTTCTGCATTGCAAATGAAAGCAAGATAGGGCCTCAGTGATATCTATCATTTTGGTGACATCATGACATTCTGTCACATGTTGCTGCATATATGCACTGAGTCTGGGGTCTTCTGGAAAGAGCATCTCTGGACATCAATATCAGTAGGTGGGGTTGCATTGGTAGGGTAACATACATGTACATGAGAATGTGTGTTTGCATATCAGCATCAGCATTTCCGTATTTGCAAGAGCAAATGATACTGGTGCTGCTTTCAACTGAAAAATCCCGACGTCAGGTGCTGCGGGGAGGCTCTAAGAAGGAAGTATGATTTTGTTGTTGAATGTTATTTTCATTAACAAAAATGGTAACAGTACAAAAATAAAGGGGCGTAGAATATTGTATTCCATCATTCTACCTTCTGTTAGGTGTAAGGAACGCTTAACCTGTGTCTCGAGATCATTCATACACACCCAATCAGGTTCCCATTGCCATGGCGACCACCTGAGAAAGGCTTCAAGGGTCTAGCTAGATGGATACAGGTAGGTCATTTAAGGAAGGCTGTTGGATTAAACTGAATACGGGGGTGCCTGGCGTCCACCTCCGCGGCAGGCTAACCCTGCAGAACACTCCTGCCCCCACGTAACTCCCTCCTGGCTCTTTATTCCTGTCCCGCCTCATACCTTATTTATGGCAATCGATGGCACCTGACCTTTCTTTCCAAACAGGCACGCAGGTGGAGTGTGAATCTCCCTCCCATGCTGCAGCATTCAGATAGCTGTCAGACTTCAGCCGGAGCCCAAGGGCCAAACTTGGGGGGCGGGGGTGTCAAGGCTGGGGGGGCACTGAGGTCGTCTCTCTCTGCCGCCAAAACATGACATCACCCGGGTCAGCAGTTTCCAGCAGTGCATCTGTGGAGGTTGCAAAAGACTTGCCGTCTTTGGAAGATGTCTCTTTTTCAGGCCCAAAATTGTGCATCTCACTGTGTGGGGAAGCTGAATGGCGCTTGGCTGGGTTTCAGAACCTCCTGTTGACCGAGCAGGTGTTCGCCGCTCGTGCAGGGTAGGAAGTTACCCGGAGCAAGACGTAATCTCGCTGAAAAACAGATGCTGCCAGATTTAAAAGTGGCCTTTCCACAGACAGGCAAGCGATGAATCAGTCTCCATCGATGTCAGATATTAAGATGAAGTTGGTCCAGCTGATAACCTTCTCAAACATCTGTGCTCATTGGTGCTGTCAAGTTTTCAATCATATTTAACTTAATATATATTTAATTTATATATTTAACTGTTTAACTTGGCTGCACACAGGGCCAGATCTTTTCTGGGAGGATCAGTTTGCAGTTCAATATTCTGAGATAATATCCAGAGGATTATTTTGTAAAGGAGGAAAAACTTTATCTTACAAAACTGTGTAGAATTTAAAAACACATGGAGGTTAATATAGTATATTTAGGCATAAAAGAGGCAGATCAGCACCACTGAGGGCCAAAAACCTTTTGAGACTGAGGCATCAAGTGAGGACTTATGTCATAAAATGTATGATACAAGCATATCGTGGAGGTAAAATGACATCCCTTGGGCTGCTGTGGATAGCACTGCCTGGATGATGTAGCCGGAGACGGGTTTGATTTCTCCACTCAGTCTGCGTTGTGTTGCGTGTTCACCTCCTCTTGTTTGTCAGGGTTTCTTTACACAGTCCAAAGGTATGTGCTTCATCAATCTAAATAGCCCTTAATGCGTGTTACAATTGTTCTGGTGTATACAGACGGTCCTTGACTTACGATGAGATTATGTTCAGATAAACCCATCGTAAGTCGAAAATGCATTTAATTCACCCAACCTACTGTGGGTGCCTATGGCCGCTTCAGCAACGGAACGTAGGCAGCCTCTCTGCCCCCGTCTTCGGAATAATTGAGTGATTGGCGGAGGAACCAATCGTGGACGGGATTCAGTTCCTGTCAGCGCTTAGCTTCCGCTGCCCCTTGTGAACTCTCCTGCAACCACTTGCTAACATCTCGTATTTTTGTATTTTGCTTATTTTGAATTGTGGCATCTTCCATTTTTGTTTACTGCCAATCGCTAATGTTTAGCACTAGCTCCCAATGGAACTTAAACTTATTACCGTGGCGTCTCGAAACCACCAACCCATGCCGTAACACCTACCGAACATCATAGCCTAGCCTAGCCTACCTTAAAGTCATTACGGGCTTTCCACCTTCAGGAGACACCGACACGGATGGGCATTTGTAGACATGAAGGATGCAAAAAACACAATGTAGATACGAGGGGGGTATCCAAAAAAAAACTGGCAATACAGAACACTGTGGAGTATTGGTTGTAAACACCAGCAACTGCGAGGCAGACCGAGAGATGCGGATTGCTGCCGCTGCCCAGCATCATGAGAGTGTCGTATCGCATATCTCTTGCCCGGGAAAAAATCTAAATTCAAAATTCAAAGTACAGTTTCTGCTGAATGAACATCACTATTGCATCATCATAAAGTCAAAAAATCGTGAGTCAGACCATTGTAACTCGGGCATCATCTGCACGTATGATTGACTGATGGAGCTGGAGTGTGTTTAACATTTGTAAGATACCTTGGGAAAAGTTACCAGCTTCTTACTATTTACTGTATTTAATTTTAAGTGGTGTTTTTACTAAATAATAAGATTGTTGTATGAAAAAGGGGATACGGAGTATTATCATAAGTTGTTGCAGGCATTTTCCAATGTACATAATCCTGTTACAAGAGAGCTGCGTGCACAGCACCAGACAAAAATGTAAGCATACCTGGGCAATGCCTGTAAGGGACAAACTGGACAGAAGAATGAAAGCAAAGTGAGAAGCAGGTATCCTACATGTCAAGAATTTGCTGTGGAAGAGCTAGGAAGACATGGTGGTTCTCTCATTTTTAACCAAAAGCCTTGTGGACTAAACTTAATCTCTAGCAAATGTGTCCTTTTTACTTTTTTGAACACTTTTTGCTGGTGCTGCCTGTTGTTTGGTGTTCTGCACGCCATGCTACTGTCAGTAGTGCTGTGTTAAAACACAGGCAACGGGCAGAAATAAAACCCATTACGCTGCCACATGGTGCGACGCAGAAATAATTGCTCACAATCCCTCTCTTCACAGTCACAGTGTGTCAGGGAGAACTGGGAAAAGTCAATGAGACACCTGGACACCTCAAACACCTGGATCCATTTGTGGATCTCCTGGCACTGTTTCATACGATGCATTTTGGTAAAAGCCTCACAGAAAGGATCCGTGCATGTATTATCAAACCGGTGTACAGTAATTGCTTGCTATAGCTAGAGGCTGCGATTATTTAAATGGTACATGACTGACATGAGTAACCGTCTCTTTGTGAGGTTTGCAGGCCTCTGCTGCTTATTTGACGTATAGCGTAGGTGTGAAAAGGGTGTGTTTTCGTTTTTGTTCATTCTAAATTGTCGTGAAGCCAGGAAAGCGGGTGATGGAGAACTCTATGTGGCACAGATGGGAGCTTCTCATGTAATAGCTCAACTGCTGTGGCCATATGAAAAAAGATGTGTACAGCAGCTCTGTGGGCTCCACCCTGGTGATAGACTGTGGCACACAGGTCAAGGGTTACAGAGAGGCGGTAAGCAGGCAGCATAGTAGTTAAGGAATTCAAGAGATTGCAGAAATTGTGGCAGGTCCAAGGGCTGGGACCCTGCAGGTCCCCATAAGGTGGAGAAACTTAATTCAGTGAAGTATGAGGCAAATTTAGAGATAAAGAATATAGAAAAATAAGAGTACAGTGACAACTCATCCAAGAACTCCCAGAAGGACATCCAAAGAACTAAAGGCCTCTCTAGCTTCAACTAAGGTCAATGTTCATGACTCCATAAGGAGAAAGAGTCTGGGCAAAAATGGGGTTCTGGGGAGAGCGGCATGGGAGAAATCACTGCTCTCCGAGAGTGACGTCATCGTTCTTGTCGGATTTGCCAAGAAACACTTGGATGATCCCTGAGTCTTCGGGGATAATGTTTTACGGACAGATTGGTGAAAAGTGCAACTCGCTGGGTGACGCAAGTCCTGCTGTGTCTGGAAGTGGAGCAAATGCAGCTTTTCCACTGTAAGAACATGATACCAAGTCAAACATGGTTGTGGCAGTGTGATGGTGTGGGGATGCTTTGCTGTCCCGGGACCTGAACATCTTGCTGTTACTGTAGGAACTGTAAACTCTGCTACAAAGTTTGGGCCCACATTAAGTGCCTTTTCACAAAGATAACTTGGACACATTTGTACATCCAGCTGACAAATTTGTCCAGTGTTAACCTACCTAAAATTATTTACCCACTTATACAGATGGGTCATTTTTACTTGAGCGACTCATGGTATGTATGTTGCTCAAAGAAACCAGAGCAGTAAGCAGGAGGCAAACCTGTAAGCTCTGGGACTGAAGGCACCACCTGCTGCCCCTGTATTTTTTTGTGAGTTTTTTTTGTCATTGGGCACCTTGCGCCGCCAACACGGAGATCTACTCTGCATCTACTCTGATGGCAGGTTATTCTGTGTCCCGTAAGCACACGAATGTCCTGCTTTGCTGTTCTTTGGGTTTCTTTGAAGGGGGCGGTATCAGAGGCAGGGCAGCGTCGGGAAGGAGCGGGCCGGAGGTAACCTTTCAGCGATACTCTCCTCCGGGGTGTGTCAGTCTCCTCCGGCAATTAGCCTGAGAGCAAAAACATTTATCCTGCCAATTAGGGCCTGGCGCAGACATGGTGTGGGGCACCCGGAGCCTGGGGGGGCACCCATCCCCTCGCCCGCCCGCCGCCGCCCAGCGCTGCCCACTTTGCATTTGAAAGCCTGGCTGTGCAAGCCAGCACTTGAAAGGAAATGTCAGGGTCGTAGGTCAGCTCTGATAGCTGCTCATCAAAGTCCCTGATTGCTAGCTGACATTTCGGCAACCCCCCCCCCCACCCTCCCCGTGTGCGCACACGCGTGCACAACGCACAGATGGTCACGTGGCAGGAGGCCGTGGGGATTAACCCCGTGGCGGCCGAGCGCCGTTGTTCCCTCATCAGATAGAGAAGGACCCAGAGGCCACTTGAAGGAAGATTGATTTTCTGAAGCGGCGCCGTTTCACGCTCCGGTGGCCTGCAGAAAGGAGCAGAGGTTTGAGCCGCACGATCGGGAGTCCTGGCATCGCTTCAGAGGGAGGCACGTTCATTCTTTACTGTGCTGACGCAACTCAGTTCAGTCTACCTGAGTTTACTCCGAGCTCTTTGGCTTCCGCCCACAGTCCAAAGATGTGTTTTTCAGCTTAATCGGTCACCGTAAATTGCCCATCCGAGTCCTCCAAGTTGGGGTTGGGAGAGGGGCCGATGGCTCCACACCAAAAGACTGGAGCAGTGATGAAAGCTGAAACAGGAAGAAACCTGCTGAATCTGCTAGGGAGTTCAGAAGACTGGAAGACTGGAGTTCAAGTTATCGCAGGTGCCTGGGGTTCGGCCTGATGAAGAACTGAGCAGGAATGCTGTAGTCATTGAGATATCTGTGATGTGTGCACCAGTAAAACCTTAATCTGTTGTTGGGTCCATGAAGCACATACAACAACTCTTTTGATGGCCTGGTCACTTACAAGTGGTGGACAAAGTGGTTAAAGCACCACCATAGCCTGACCGCATAGTAAGAGCCCAGAGTGAGTTGCCTCCTTTGAAAAGCTGCTTTAATTTTACTGCAACACAACTGTTGTGGGGGCTGTACAGTGGCATGTACAGTAGGCTGTAGGTTCAAACGTGGGCTTGATCACGACTTTGTCCTGCTGGAGTTGGTATGTTCTTCCCAAGTGGCAGTTCTGTTTGAGACAAAGAGTTGAGAAACATTAATGACAATGCACTAAATCTCTGTTTTAGAACCGAACATAGAAATGGGAAAGAAAGTCAGTCAGCTGAATTTTCTGAGATTTATTTACTAGGTGTCCCAGTCTGCTTTTTAAATATTTCCTTCAGTTAGACTGCAAGAACTTCTGAAAAGCAAGAATGTGTATTAGCATTTTTCGCCATCATTTACACACATTTCTATAATTCAAACTATGTTCATAAAACCGTAAGTACTGGAAAGGCAGTGACAGACTGATAGCTCAGGCACATTTTTTATTTGCACAGTTTTAGTCTTATGTATCTATTCACACAGCAGAGATTCTGCTGTCCGCAGAGCAAGTCTCTCATTCAGGCCTCTGATCTGGGTCAAGACAGAGGACAGAGGGGAAGTGAGCTGGCGTGTTTCCACGTGTGCTGCTAGAAGCCTTCTCCGTGGCTTGCAGAAGGTTTATCTGCTCCATAAACCTTCCGCCACAATGCCGACAAAAATTCCCCAGTAGGGTTTAGGAACGGAGGATAACCAGGGAAGGAAGTTGCTGGAAAACGGTAGAATGACGTGAAGCAAGTTGTGAACCAAAGCAGTATGATGGACGCTGACCCTGCCCCAGATTTCAACATATTTGAGCAGCTCTGACGCACCTGGCTGCTGAAGCACCGTGTTCTGTAGATTGTGGAGAAGTGATGAGGTGGACTATGCTTCAGGGCCTGAGGGTAGCATGATAGCGGACGTCTCCATGAGGGGTAATCGCTACACACATTTCTGAATTTTTCCCACGCTGCTCAGGGATTTGTACAACCGCCCAAAGATGTTTTTGTCCTATGTCCTCCACCTTGTCATGTTGGATCAATCCAGCATCAGTGATAGACATCAGACCTCTTGGGGCTTCACTGATGTCAAGTTCAAAGATTCTTTAAAAGCAGAAGGTGGTGCATTACAGCTTGTTTTGCTTTGTGGTTTGTGCACTGTTTAGAACATTACTGATGAATTCTGGAAGGTACAGAAAGTTAATGATTTTCATTTCTGAATGAAAAGTGAAGCCGCTCAAGCTTGACTTGACTCCCTGTCAGTCATGGGAGTAACTCACACGTGTACAAGTCACAAGTAAGTCTCAAGTCAAGGCCCAAGTTACAGTGTTTAGAATCAAGCAAGTCAAGTCAAGTCCTGCATGGAGTCATGCAAGCAAGCAGGTGCTTTGTAGTCTAGGAGCGATAGGCTGCGCCACATTATGACTATCAAGACATACAGTATGCATTGTAGCTCATATACTGTGCGTACTGTACTATCACACACCTGGAAGCAATATAAACTGTATATCACGATATAATCCAAGAGACCTGAGATTCACGTGTTGCGTGCGGGGCGGGAAGCTCTAGCGTTCGCTGCGTCCTGTTCTCCGATCGGGATTTCTCAACCCTATCAGAACCTTATGGGACCGCGGGCGGTCAGTATATCTGCAACGGACGTTATGCGGTGGCGACCGCATAATGTAACGCAGACGTCTATGATCGGAGGGGCTCTAGGTTAACTCAACTGGTCAGCAAGTGTGCGAAAAAGAAAAATGAACGCTACCTTCCGTTATGGCATCTGTAACGCCGGATGAAGTTGGACGTTGTTGTGGCAGCGTTACCGATTCCGGAGCCACAAACTTTGCACACCGCACTTGGATGTACAAAATATTGCGAGTACGCAAATGACTCGATCCTCGGAACGCGTTCCCGGGCGACCGTTCTCTCCACGCTTAGGAACGTTGACGTTGACCAACGGTCTGATTGTCTACGCGACTACGGCGCGTTTCGTCTCCCAGTCGTGGTTCAAGAAACGATAGCAAGGAAGAAGATAGAAGTCTTTTTTCACATAATGAAGCAAAAAGAACTAAAGTTGGGTTGTAAAAGAAAGAAAAATAAACATATTTAATACAAAAATACGAAGTCCTTCCGAGTCGTCAGTCTAAAGTCAAAGTCAAGTCGAATCTTTTTTTATCATCAAGCAAATCACAAGTAGTCAAATTTATGACTTGAGACTGACTCGAGTCAAGACATGAGACTCGAGTCCATTTCTGCTCCCTGTCCAGCTTCCCCTATAGTCAAACCATGGACAAGCTCGTGATCAGCTATGGTAACACAGATCTCACTTGAGGTGTTGCAGTTTTTCTCAAATTGCCTACCTGCATAAGACCCAAACTTCTACAACAAAATGAACCAATTTATCCATAAACATGCCAACTTCCATTTGTATCAAACGTGGTTACAGCTGCCCATTTTAAGTGCTGCAAATTTATGGAAGCGACTCCAGTTTGGCTGAACTCCTTGGGCACCTTGCCTCACTGACATTCCAAGTACCAGAACGCGGTCAGCTGCAGTACAACCTTCTTCACCGGAAACAAATGTGCTTGTTCTGACTCTCCTTCTCTTCCACCTTCCCTCTGTTGAGAGACATTGCTCCAGTGCAGATGAATGAACCTGCAGGCCTGTGCATTCAGTCGGAGGCCATGTGTTCAGCTCAGCTTAGTAGAGTTTGCACCTGCAGGACTTTGTGTTAACCAAGCTGAGACTGTGCTGACTTAACCGTATTGAGTGGTAGTGCTTTCTCAGTTAGCATTTGGGGCAAACTCTACCTTGGGGAGGGGATTTGTGTGTGAAACTTTGCTCTAATAGTGCAAACAATCTTCAACGGGTGTGGAAATGGGTGAACAGCATTTATAGTAAGGAAAAATTCTTTTGGTTTGAGTTTTTTGCTCAAAGATTCAGTTTTAGCATGTAAGCAGATGAGAAAGACTGTAATTCTTCTCCCTTTTGTCTCCTTCCACATTTTCTTAATCCATTTGGTCATCTAAACTGTAACTCAGCACTGATCACTGAATGAGGAAGGAACACTTAAGCATCTGTTTGCTTACGGCCAGCAGTCTCGCCGTTGGCTTGAGTTCATTGTCATAAAACTTTATTGCTGTGTTTAGTGAAAGGTGCCTCAAACTGGTGAATTGTGCTTGTATGTTGGGTCACACTGAATCTTTGGACATCCATTTTCGGTGTTGTTCTGTCGTATTTTTTTTTAGCACCATCAGTGGGGAGATGCCTGTTGAAGACTGCAATGGCGTTAGCGCTCCCCCTTGTGGTTGACTTGGTTACATAAAATTAAATGCGCATTTGGGAAGCGCGTTTACACATTTATTGGCCCCCAAAAACTTGCTGCTCACAACTGCTTGCAAACCCTATTTTCTGAGTCCAGCATTAAGATTTGGGACCCCACGCAGGACACAGCGTGTCTACAACCCCGTCACAGCGAGCAGCGCGCTGACGCCAGCAGTCAGTATTGCGCCAAAAGGCCTCATGGGGGCGCTAGTGCTCTCGCCCTCTGCACCTGTAGTTCGTCCTCCTCATCAAGGCCTTCTTCTGTCGTGCATTATTATTATTATTATTATTATTATTATTATTATTATTCGTCTGAGTTTCTATACTCTGCTACTTGTAAATTCCCATTTACTTTCTGAACACAATATTTACCACATTGTGCCCCTCTACTTAATTTGCATAAACAGAACACCCAAACTGTAAATGTTTACTCAGCTTGCACTGCTGACTGCATTTTAAATTTTAGCTTGCATTGTAATGTAAACTTCTGTATTTATATCATTTAGTTTTCCAATTTATGGTCGTACCTCCGTCAGAAGCGGGTGTTGTTAAAATATGTAGAAGTTTAATGTAATTTAAATGCACATTTATTAGAATTTTGAAACTGAAACTGTTTTTACTGAAATGTCTTTTTTAGGAGGAGGTCGTTGTGCTGGCGCGCACTTAACAAACGTTAGGTCTCCCCCTAAGTTACCCCCATTTTATAGCGCATGAGGTTCTACGGTAGATCGTTGACATTGGGGGCCGCTGTAGTATCACTCTATGAACACGGGGTGGCGACATAGACCTTCTTACATTATAACAACAACACTAACGCTGACATTCGTGGCACAAATAAAATAAAATAAAATAAAATAAAATAAAATAAAATAAAATAAAATAAAATAAAATAAAATAAAATAAAAACAACGATTTACAAGCATTGTTGAATGACAACGAGAATTATTTAATTGTGAAAAATCTTCTGATGAGAATGGACCAGAACAATAATCGACCAAAGCAGACTTGACAAATTCAGCGCTTGACCGCACAAAGTGAAACGCTGAAAAAATCTATAAACGTGTCTTGCTCCAACTAAGCATGAAACGCACTAAAAAGTTAAAAAGAAAAATAAAAACAATTTTCAGACATTTTGAAAAGACCAGTAATACCAGTTATTTCTCTCGTATCTTTAACTAAGAGCAATAATTTCATAATCAGTTGAAGATGTGAACATCCAGTACTTGAAAATAAACAATAACGCTATCGAACTTGTGTTAAAGGTTCGTCATAATTATGGAAAGAATTATTGGATGATTATCAATGAGTCTTCCTGCAAAAGGTGTCGAAACCAAAAGCTGCCATCACCTCGAACAAAAATATTGGTTAAATAGAAGGAAAAAATAGCTTAAGAGCAGAAATAAAATTGTGCGCATGGGCATTATATGCCCTTTGCCCACAAGGGGGCACCATTACAACACTAATGCGTTAAGACCTGAGCAGATGGAAACATGACTGCTACTATTTGCTTCTCAGGCACAGTGTTGTTATTCACAGCTGCTTACACTGAGACGTTATCCTGTTGAACATCTGGATATCTGCGAAAGCGCCGTTTACCTCCGCTAAAGCGTTCATCGTGACCTCACACACTCCCGGCCGCTAATCTCGTGACCTCATCGCTGCCCCTTAATCCGTCTGCAGCAGCCAAGCACTTCATTTACTATTATGTGCTTTCTCAGAACACTTCTGATTTATTCCCGTAATGAAAGCGCTGGCCGCAAAATAACAAAGGGATTTGCTATGATATTATGAAGATGTCACCCACAGGTGGATTCGGCTACAAAAAGCAACTTATCAAAAGCAGCAACAAGATCACCACTTGCTGTGATGTCACTGAAATTTGCCACCATTTCTGAGCTCATCGTACCCCGTTTTCAGTATTGTTTGTGCTAGAATTGTTGCGCTTTTGTCCAGCTTTAAACTTGGTGTTTTGGCGGTTGTTTTAAAAAAGGTACGACTGCTCCTCAGGTGATTTGTAACGGAAGGCGACTTGTGGGCCGACCCTCTCTGGGCTCCGGTCCCCACCACAGGGCCGTGTAATTCCACTGTAATAATCCGCCGCTCCATTAGCAGTAATATTTGCATTGTAATCATGTCCTTAAATAATTGTGGCCCCATTAAATGAGACTATGTTTAACCAACCGTATTTCATCACAAAAACCAGATTTCCAATAGGCTGTGACCTCTTTTGTATAAAAATATATCCTTTACACTTCTATCCTCAATCTTGGGCCACCTCTGACTCCAGCTCGTGCGTTTCCCTGAAGTGAACGGTGGCTGAAAGGAACAATGTACAGCGAAGAGGGGCATTATGGGAAGGATCTAGGAGGGGGGACTTAATTAGAATTATGATGGTCATGATCAGGGTTTTTGTTAGTGTGCTGTGGCAGGTGTGTGGGCGGGTTTGGTTGCTCCAAGCCACCGTCCGCCGTGCCTTACCCCTTGCCCCTGCGGGGCTGCTGGGAAAGCTTTGCTCCACAACCCCTCCCTCCCCAAGGGGGCAGTGACACTCAAGCTCTGCATGATCAGGTTCTGACAAATTGCTCAATGGCTCGTATCTTGTGCCTGCTTCTGTGTGTGTGTGTGTGTGTGTGCGCGCGCGCGCGCATGACCTTCTGTCAGAGGGTTCACCCCCCGTTCCCTAAGGGCCACTGGTGAGGGGAGAACGTTGGCTCCCTCTAACAGAATTTGGGGATGGGGCGGCCATATGTCAACAGAAGGCTCAGCGTAGCAAGAAAGGGTTCAGCAGCCCCCCAGACAGACATGGCAGAAGGGTTCAGATGTAATCGTCGAAGATCCAGCCCTCGATATCTTATGAGTCACTGCTGGGGAAATACACAAGCTCAGCATGCAAGTGCCATGGACAGACGGCGGTTACAGCTCACCCAGCTCTGCGGAACGGGGGCTTCCGAGCAGCGACCTCCTCTTTCCCACGCCATGCATTTCACTAATGAGGCTTTGACCCCCTAAATATATTTTCCTGCCCTCAGTATTGTGTATTTCTTCTTCCAATCTTATCGATCTCTTCCTTTTCCTGCATTGATCCTTTGCTCAGGTTGCCAGGAGAACAGGGGGAGGGGGTGCCCCTCCGCAAATGCAGTGTGGCCACCGCATCTTTACCACACAACGTAATTATTACTTTACAAAAGATGTCTCCGCAAGTACTTTTTATGAGGATGCATCAGAGCTTTGATTTAAGAGATTAACTGGGGGTAGGGGCGTTCCGATACTGCCGAGCATCCGTTAAATCTGAACGTCCAAAATGGAAAAAAGCGCGTATGCGAAACCAAAAGTTTGTCGAGAAGCAAATGGTGAACGCATAAATAGAATGTGTAAACCTGGTTATTACACTGAAGTACCAAAGATCCAACCCATATCTGGAAGATAAATGGCAGACAGAAGAGGACAGGAAGCAACTTTATTAATCCCAGCAGGAAACTCTGGCTGGATACAGAGGACTCATAACAGAAGAGACACATAAGACACACAGCAAGGTGCAGAATAAATAAACAGTAACCAGCAAATACTGATAATAAATTACATTTATAATTGCCACAAATGAGTTGGAAGCTAACTGTTGACGGGTTTTTGTATTTGCACCGTGGAGGCGGACGGCTGTTGGCCAGAAGGACCCCCCAGAAGTGCTTCTTAGTGTGACAAAGTGGAATAACCCGGGGGCTAAAAGAACTCAGGGTGGTCACCGGATGTGAGCTAGCATCTGCAATGGTCTGTAGCTTCCTCTTCATTCTGGCCCCTGCCACGCCCTCAAACCATATCTGGACTTGCTTCCCTGACCAGTTTGCTGAGTACCGATAAACACGTTCGGCCCATAAAGTTTTGTTAAATCCGAAATCTGTTTTTTTTTTTTACATGCTTTCCTGTATTTTATTTTGGGCGAGTAGCTGAAATCTTTAAACCACTCCTGATGTTTCATTACCAATACAGGCAACCAAATTTCTGGAGGGTGACCCCAAGTTTCTCAGACGCCCCAATGACGTCTGATAGGAAACACTGGTGCGTTGCCCTTCTGACTGGATATTTTAGGAACAGGAAAAGGATTATTATCTCCAATAAGCTACTTCCACACCAAGCCTGATGTCTCATCTCTTTCCTGTATGTCTTCCCGGGGAGCCCAATTTGTACTTTTTGTTTTGTTTCCCAGTGTCCATAATTCATGTCCTGCCCCCACCCCAACCTCGTTCAGAGCTCACTCGCTGCGTGAAGATTTACGCACTGTGCGGTCCCAGCATCAAAACTGTTCCAGCCCAGTGGCTGAGAAAAGGTGATGTGGGAGTGGATGGCAGAAAAGCGATTATCCAAAAACTGCGCCCAGTTTTGCATGCTGGAGGCGTGAGCCTGCCTCACTAATCTGAGGAGCAAATGCTGAAGATGGAGCTTCCATCATCGTATAGCAAAGTACAGACAGAAAGAGAGAGATAGAGACAGACAGACAGATTTGTGTTTTTGTGGGCTTGGTGGTGCAGTTTTGTTGTATGACGCCACCCGCCGCCATTATAGGGTTTGGCAGCAGGAAATGATGATTGCCCCCCACAGCAGAATGGAAAACATGCGGAGGCCAGGGATTACTATGTACCATTTGAGGACCAAGCGAAGCATGTAAAAGAAAGACTTATTCTCCTAAATGCTCCAGTGGCTTAGAATGAAAGCAGAGCACAGAGTAACCGCTTTCCAGAATGCTTCATTTCTCCATCCCAGGCAGCTGCCCCCACACTCCGCAAAGTGGGATCGATGCCCAGGCGATACGGTAGCTCGCATGCCTCCATTGATGCTGTGCGTGATTTATTTTTACTGCAGCTGACCTGAGGAGTGGACGCCTGAAACATAAACGCGTGGCCAAATAAAGGAATTCCCTGGACTGTGGGCCTCGGAGGAGAGGAGATGCTGCTTTGGTCACACTGGGGATCAGAATGGTCACCCAGAGGCTGCGGCAACTGATTTCCGAACATTTCCACACCTGGGTTTCATCTCACCTTCGAGCGCCGATTCAGGGGATTCTTTGACGCCATTTAGTGTTCATTTTATTGGCGGGCTGCTGTGAGCTTCAAAGTCAGTTCGCTCCTTGCTGCATTTAAAGGGAAGGCAAGCGAACAGCTTCTTACTTAGAGAAATGTCTGACGTGTTTGTTTTTTATTTGCACTGCAAACTTCCAGGAGTTCATCGGCGTTCGGAAGCAGGGTTGAGCTGAATGAATTAGCGGTGATTTCTGAGGATTTTGAGGTTAGGCCGCTGGTGTGGACAATGTTGCTGTATCACAAGTCAACTGAAAGTGGACAACACTGTTAAAAAATTATTAATATTCTTTGCAACAAATGCGGGAACAGCAGATGATATTATTACCAACCGTTCTTGTTCGCGGTGACGTACGACGCGAAACAACTTCACACCGTTTTACTCTTATACAGCAAGGTATTCTGAAGTACCCTGACACTAGGTTACCACAGCAGGAGTGGGGATTCAAATCGGGGACCATCGTGTTGAAAACCGACAGCCCTAAACACTGCACTACCTGCTGCGGAATGCGCTAGAAGGCTCTTCTCGGGACCAAAATAAATCTCACACTTGCTATTTTCCCACTGTGACTCATTTGTTTACCGGATGATGTAACAGACAGGATGTGAGGAGGACAGTAAAGTTCAGTCCAGTTCATATTTCAGGGACCGCTGTCTTCGCCTGCAGTCCTGGACTCAGATCAGGACCGAACCGCGGCGTCCCCACATGTCACAAATACGGGAGGAATCTGTAAGTCGCTCATTGCCCTGAAGACAATCCAAATGGCGCAACTATCAATGTGAAATTTTCACTTCCACGTGAGTGAGAATAGCAGGACAAGTTGGGGAAATCCGCTGTAAGGTCCTCTTCCGCGCCGGTTTTAGCACCATATGTATAAAGTTACGGTGCACAAGATTACAAAACGTTCCCTTTGGAACACATTTCACCCCATCTGCTTTCTCCTACCTTTTACAGTCTCAGCAGAAAAGGATTCCATGATGGATCCACGAGTCACGCAAATCAAAGCCATTCTTGGTCATTTTCAGAACTGAAATGAGGTTCTTGAAAGAAATTAAATTCCATAATATATCGTCTCTTGCTCTAGAGTAGTATGTGGGCCCACAAATAAATCAATACAGAAACCAGTAACAAGCGAGCAGGACAGGTGTTTGAAATATTAACCAAGCAGCGTGAAACACAGCTGTAAAAGAACTCATTATTGCTGCGCGGACACTTTCTGTGTCGACTTGTAGTTCTACGAAATTGAATTCAGTAGCAGGAATGAAGTATTCAGTCAATAGTCTGCTGAGAACTCTGGGTGAAATTGAGAAGCAGTTTAATCAATACCGTATATTCTACAGAAAATATGGACGGGACATAGGTATTACTGTCTGGCATTCTTTGAATTGAAGGTCAATAGTGGCATTTTTTTGCTATGCTGATGCTGAAACAAACCTCTTCCTTTGTAACACGGTACAGTACGGTATTCAGATGTGTTGCCTTGATTTTTTTTGCACGCAGTCTTTTTATTTATTCGTCTGACAAGTGCGTTATCTTGGGAGATATGAGCAGTTCAGGCAAAAAGTGGCAAAAAGCACATACACGAGACTATAACAATTACCGAAAATAAATGTTTAAACAGGCAAAAGGGAGAATTGCTCACTGCATTTAATGTGCGACCAGACACTGGTAAGCAGAATATCTTCGCCTGATCTTGGTCAGCGGTGTACACCTGCACACCTTTAACCGAAGGCTTTGGTGAAGCACATCTTTACTGAAAGCTTTACAGTGCTGTACTGTGGTGCAAAGCGTACAGAGATCAGCATCTGGGTAAATAATGGTGTGTAAAAGCAAGCACAGTACAGAATATAGCATTTCCAGGGCAAGCAAATGAGTGGTAAAGTTTGATCATCCGTCATTGATTTTGACCACAGCGACACGCTGAAAAGCAAACAAAAGTGCACTCTCACGTTTGCAGAGTATTGATATTGCTGTCTATTCATCTGAGGAAATTTAGTAGAGAGCTGATATTTATAAGCCCTATAATGAGAAAGGCTGCTTTAAACCAGGAAAAAAAGGCCAAAACATTAAACAAGCAGCAGCTCCTAAGCAAGGGACAGATAGTGGCAGGTGAATAAAATATAACGTCTATATTCTGTTGTTGTTTTGTCTTTATATCCAGCTAATAGTATGGGTAAAGCAATTACTTCACAAAGCAGATTGAGTAAAAAGGTTTTGCTTGTTGGCTGTAGTTTGTTACTAAGCTATTTAACTGCCAATTTATTTTGCCTTAAAGGAACTTTATAAATAAAAGGCGGCTGTATTTTAGCGGAAAATTTATGTTTAGGACCGGGATGAGGGTTGGGATTTGTGTTGTGACTGAGTTATGGTAAGGAATCCCGATAAAGGGAAAGCTAATAAAAATGCCAGAAAAGGTTCAGTAGTTCAGGACTGTAAAGTTGTCCTTGATGATACCCTAGACAAAAGTAAATGTGTACATACTGTGAGAGAAATGCAGAGAGATGATAATCTCTGCTCTTATTTCCTCCTATGTCCACTTATTCAAACAGCCAGCTGTCGTGGTTAACAACTGAGGAAGCCCATTTTTATGGCGTGACAGAACATCGCCTCATATTTGCCATCAGCAAGCTGGCTTCTGTGCTCTTTTTTCATGCTCATCTGTGGGGAAAAAATATGGATCCGCAGATTAAAGTGCCCCCTTCCTCCAGGAGATGATATTACAGCAAACAGTAAAAAAAATGCCATAAAAACATATATTTGAGTCTGGCTAGTAACAGAATTAAAGGGAAAATTGAAATATATGCTAGTATGGTTCCTCTTTTATAGGTCCAGATCAGACACCTGAATGATGGTCCACAATGATATGCCTGGCATAAGCCAAGCTGTAAAGGTGTGTGATACATCAGAATTATGTCTCGGAGAGATGTGCGATGCATAAGCCAGGTTTTGGAGGTGTGTGATGATCTGTTGTGATATCTATGGCGCAAGCTGCTTTGGAGAGTTGCGCTGTCCTCTTTATCGCTGGCATAAATCCAGGTCCCATGGGCCTTATATATACGGACATTCAACAGAAAGACGCATCCCAGTCTAGCACGTCTGGAGTTCAAAGACGTCAGCGGTGGTGCTCATTGGCTGGGCAAAGCGGGCAGTAAGCGGCGTGCATCTGTTCATCCGGATGGCACGGCAGCAAAGGTCTGTCACACGGCACGAGCATCTCGCCGTGTCCACTGCCAGGAAGCGAGTTCCCTCCACGCCCTCTGCTTCCACTGACCCGTTCGTGCTCGGTCAGCTGGACCCGCAAAAGTGACCCCCGGCTGTTCTCCACGAGATGAGACCCATTGGAAATTGCCTGGTTCAGACAGCAAGTGGAGGGCGGCTCGATAATTGATTTGTTATACAGCGTTTATGTGGGTCTGGGCTGGGTTTATGGGCTTTTTTCCCAGTAAATACAGTGCATGCTGAACTGCCATTTATTTGTTACCTTCTAATTTGACTTATAGGCAGGTGTTTAGAAGATCTCTGCGTCCGCCCAAATACTCTTGCCAAGGTGCTAAAATTACAAAATGGAACTACAGAGATCTAACAATACGGGGCATTTTTACTAGCTTCAAATGAAACTATAAAATTATTTGCAGAACAAATCTGTACCCAATAAAGATCCATCATCCCTACCAAATAAAGATAAAATAAAAACACTGGTTTTACTTCAGACTTTGGTCTTTTATGAGGTAGTCCTGCTGAATTAGGTTGTAATACAAGCATCAGATGACCCCAAATTCCTTTTTTTTGGCTGTGTGCCCTGGTCCAAACCTCAGCCTTGACCACAGTGAGCATCATCTTTTGAGGGATTTATTCATTTGCTTGACTTTTCTTTACCACGGCTCCTCGCAAGCAGGCGCTGACCCGAGCAAGAATGACAGCGTAAGTGGGGCAGTGGTGGGTCAAGCCCGAATGCAGGGCCACTGGGAGATAAGATGTGTCTCCAGCAGGATCCTGATTCTGAGGCCAGGAGGTGAGATGAAGGACTGCACACGAGACGGTGCCCTGTGAGGCATACATAAACGGTTTACCAACAATACAAGTGTGAAAAATATGCCAGTCGGATTGCATGACTGACTGTGCTCAGAATAAGTTGTCAGTCCATCCGTACAGATGGTCATTGCTGAGGAAATCCAGCATCGGCAGCATTTTTTCCTCAGAATAATGCACCTGAAAAATACGTCTCTAAAGTTGCAGTGTAGTTTTTTAATTCCCAATTTTTTTTGTTCGTCATAAACCAGGCGCACTTTATTTTTCTTCTTTATCATTGTTTGTCTTCAAATCCTGTCTGAGAGAAAAAAGATGTTGCCCGCTTTTGTACATATAAAATTTAACCCTGAACAGCATCATCACCGTGTTTATTTTGAATTGTGCGGTCTCTTGCGAGTGATGAATACAAAGCACAGGCGAGCAAAAACTGGTTTGAGGAGTCACACTGACAAACGTTCATCTTCCTTTTCAAATCCGCTTTTCTGCCGCCACCCCCCCCCCGGAATCAATCAAACTCTTCTCCCATCAACAACTTTCCCTTTCTGCTGGGTTCCAGTATGCATTAAGATCACACAGATGATAAGGATTCCCAATATTTGGCCACGGCCATCACAGGACCCCTACATTCTTTGCAGATACCGAGAGAGATTATTCTGAGTCGCCAAGATGACTCTCGCTACCCATAATGCCCAATAGGAGAATAGCACAGAGGCATCTGCAAAATCAGTAATACGCAAGAGTACACCATTTATTTTGTATTCCAGTGGTTTCATATTTATTATCTGATTTATTAGAGATCTTGTAGCGGGATAATGCAGCTGAGCAAAAACCGACCTCTCCGATGTGAGCGCGCGTGTCCGTAATGAAGAACAAAAAACGACATGCTGAGCATAACACTGCCAGATTGCCTTTTGTCAGACGAAGGCCGGATGGGTAGAGCATCGCACCCGAGAAGTAGACCCGGTACCGGCGCTTCCGCGATCACGGTCATCTGCCCCTTTATCTCGCCCCGCCACAGCTCTAGCTGCGCTCCGTGAAGAGCGCAGAGCAATAAATAATCGAGCCCTTCAAGGTGCTGCACAGGCCCACGGGCGGGGGCAAAAGGGTTGAAGTGCTTTCTACCTGCAACTCAATGTTGGGGAGCATGGAGAAGGGGGGCAGCTGAGACGGAGGGAGGTCATTTCTCTTCCGTGACAGTTAATCAGAGGTCGCAAATGAAGGCATCCTCTTGTCCGACACGACATTACTAAATTTTCATTAGTGTGAGAGGAACAAAGCGGCGGGTCGCCCCGGTGCACGGTTCAGGATGGTGTCCTTGCGGAGGTGAGGACCTTCGCTTCACGCCCTTGCACGCGTGCGCCGCTACTCCATCACGCAAAAGCGCTAGCTTAGGCACAAAAGAGCTGGACCGGCGATGATGCTCTAAGACATAATTAAAGCTCGAATGAGAGAAGTAATAGTTGTGCTGAACGAGTATTCAGTTCCGCTATAAAAACTATGGATCCCACATTAATGCTAATGGTGCTGAATTCGGGGAGGGGGGGACTGACAGCGAAGAGAGAGACAAGAAAGCGCACTCGTGGCAATTTCTGAAATCTACTGATGTCGTTGTTTAAAGAGCTTCCATTAGACATCAGAAAGCAAAAGCAAAGATTGGTCCAAATTGCCAGCGTTTGCGAGGAGGTGTCGTCCGCAGCCGTGGGCGCCTTTTGAAGTGAAATGAAGCAGAGGCATTATGGAACCAGCTGGAGGTGGCTAATGATGCTCGCCACAAGTCTCCACTGACAGTATTTCCAAATGCTGGAACCTTGCAACCTCCCATTAAAGGAGAAATGTTTTTTCCCCCTCTGTATGCGGTTGCTATTTTTCCCCCTTTTTTTACTGACCCAAATTGGGGTTCGGGCCTCGGAGCAATGAAGCCAGCCAGAATTAAATCCCGCTCTCAGCCAGACACCCCACAGCTCATGGTCCCCCCTTCCACCTTGTGCGCCTGTTGGATCCAACTTCTCCCACCACCTCCTGCTGCGGCTCCCTCTGCCATCACCTCCTGCCGAGGAGTATTTACAGGTCTCTATATGGTAATGAAATAGCCAGAATGCATTTGCGTGCGCAAGTACACGTGTCCCCGCATCGCCCACGGATGCAAGCGGAGTCCTGCCTGCTGAGCTGGCAAGTGGAAAGCGCTGTAGCGTGTTTCCATTACAAGATTCCATCCCTCGCACGTGCGGAGCCGCGGAGGTCTCGGCCGCGGCGTCCGAAAGCCTGGCCCGTGCTTCTGAGCGCCGGGATCCAGCACACGGACTGACCGGCAAGATTGTACATGGATGGGCTTTGAAACATGCAATAAAACGTGCCCTCTACCTTTTTCCTGCCGCATTTCTGTCTTTGATATTCACTCACGATCGAGACAATGTGTTGTCATCATTACTATAATATTAACCTATGGTTACTGCAATTTTTGCATTTTAATAAGATTTTAGCAGCATTTAGCTCACGTGGATTGGTTAATCGAGAACTACGTTTTAAAATAAATTGCTGCGGGGGGCCTGGCAACTGGTCAAGATGTTACAAAACAGGTAAGACAGTTTGACAATTATTGTTTCAATTAGCTGTCTTTTTTATTGCAGTGCCAGAGAGGTGTGAGACTAGCTGACAGGAGACCTCTGTATAAAATATATTTATGTATATGAGCATGGGGGAGATGAATGCAGTTAAGCGAATGAAATCAAATCAGCTGAAAATGGGAATTTATAAGGATGACATGACAGAGCTGTTTCCCTAAAGGTCAGTTTTGACATGAGTGTAGTGTGTCAGCGTGCACAGTAACAGCAGGTTCCTGTCATAACCGTCCACGAAGCTTTCAGCAAGCGTGTGCACCTCCTCCACCGGCACTCTGCTGTCCCCTTTTCTCTTTGGAAAAAAAGGTCTAATTTAACCCCATACGCTAGCTCCTGCATTTTATTATTACACTTTTAGTGTACAGTATTGAAATAATAATAAACCTCATAGCTATGCATGGCTATTTGAACAATGTTCAATTGCTCGTGATTAAATGCTTCATTCGGCACACATGTTGCACCATGGAATAATATGTTCGTACGCCAGGAACTCGTACAGATCTCGGAAATGTAATTGTAATAGCGAATTAACTTGCCGCAAAAATGTGTTTGTATCCTATTCGCGTTGGAGAGAACATGGATTTCTCATTTATATATCCACATGCGAGTCTTGGTCGTGAACCTGTATATGAAATATGTAAAAGCTGTAAACTGCATCTTTAGAAAGTAGTTGTTCTTATTTACATGCGATGCCCAACAGCAGAGGCAATGTGCTGAGGAGTTTATATTTTTGGCCAACCATAGTTTCTTTGCTAGTGTTCTAGTTCTATACATATGGGCTTTGTGGGCATAGAATGCTCTTTTGATGTCTTTGATGTAGAGTGGCGTTGTTGGTATTGTATCTGACAGGTCCAGAGGCTGGTGAGACAACACAGAGCTGAGCAGTGTACAGATGGTCCTTGAGTTATGATTTTTCAACTTTACAATGGTGGACTAGCGATGCGCATTCAGTAGAAACCGAATTTTGAATTTCGATTTATTCCCAGACAAGCAAAAAGGGATACGACGCTCTCATGATGCTGGAGAGTGGCAGCAGTCTGCATCTCCCGGTGTGCTATGCGGTTGCTGGTGTATACAACTGATACTCTACAGTGTTCTGTGTTGTCGGGATTTTTTTGGATTCCCCTCCCCCTCCAGTATCTACATTGTGTTTTGCGCATCCATCATGTCTACAAAACACCCGTTTGTGTTTGTCTCTCTTAGAACCGGCATGAAAGCAGAAGGTCCGTAATGACTTTTAAGCTAGGCTAGGCTAGGCTAACATGTTCAGTAGGTGTTATTGTGTGGGTTGGTGGAAGCAATCGCGAGACACCATGGCAATAAGTTTAAGTTTTGTTAAACTCTTGTGTTGCTGTTAGTCGGGAGCTAGCGCTAAACATTAGCGATTGGCAGTAAACAAAAACGGAACACAGTTGCCACAATTCAAAATAAACAAAATACCAGGTCTTAGCAAGACAGTGGTAGCAGGGGAGTTCACAAGGGGCAGTGGAAACTGAGCACTGACAGGAAGTCCAGGTAGGAACTAAATCCCGTCCACAATTGGTTCCTACTCCAATCGATCAGTCTGAACATGGAGATAGAGAAACTGCCTACCACAGGCGTGACAGTAGGTTGGGTGTATTACAGTAAATGCGTTTTTGTTTATCGGAACGTAACCCCTTTGTAAGACGGGTACCATCTGTACCTGAAATTTACTCCCTTTACACCAACGCAGGTAGTGAAGTCATGAACTAACCTAAGGAAATAAAAGGCCCAGTTGAATTTTACAAATGAGAGAGAGAAGACCCCTTTCTTGAGCAAGATTAATTTTGTGCACCCCATATAGGGACTGAGCATAGGCTTAATTGAGAATTGCCCTGGTGTGATAGCTTTAAAATGAATGAGCAGGGAGAAAGTCTGAAATTTCCACAACTTTTTCCCAACACATTTCCCCCTCAAAACCTTTTTTAATGACACCCAATGGATCAATGTCAATGTAAGCACCCATAATTTTATTTCTTCTTTGGAAAAGAAAAAAAGCACGAGAAGAAAAGGTTCTAAGAATAAAATATCCTTTGTGTCGGTGACCTTACAAGGTCAGGGATTTATTGCAGTATATCCACCAATAGCAGAAAGGAAAACCGTGTGATTGAAGACCGATGCCTCTGAAACAATGCGTGTAATGGGCAGGACTTTGAAACTAACCCTTAATTGTGCTGTTTTTGGTGAAAACCTGAGGATGATTCTGAAATGCCTGTAGCCATCGGTTCAGACAATCATCCTGTCAAGCTGCTTGCGTTGTCTTTCGAGCGGCTGGCCGAGCGCAAGCTTCCATACACGTCTGTGTCCGTGTCTGTCCCAGGCAAAGGACACACGATCGATACCGGCGATTAATGTTTCATGAGAGCCGCGTATAAAGCACCGAGTAGCAGCCACAGAGGACCTCCCTTACCCGTGTTGCGTCGGCAGGCCGTGGATTCTGTGGGTACCACCATTTGCACTACTGAACGCAAATTATTCTCTTTCATATTCGTAAACCAAAGCACTGCGCTGAGGCCCAGGCTCAGCATTGGTTGCCTGGCAGACGCTCCCCCAGGTCCCACGACAATCTCCCCCCTCTTTCATGTGTCATACCTGTGTGTACACCCCCCCAAAATGACCTCAAGGTCGACCACAACTTCAAAGGCCTAACTGCAAAATCTATACCACGCTAATGTAAGGTGAGCCTCGTGACCGCAGAAGGATGAGCAGGCCGCTTATTTTCATGAAAGGACGTTATGGGGTAGCTGATTCTTGATGATTAATTCCTACAGAAAACCACGAGAAGGACCTTCTCACTGACGCGACAAAGACATATTTATCAATATATCTGGCAGGCATCGAGGCAATAAGTCACACTTATTTTACAGTGCGAAAAATCTGTCTGAGAAACTTCTATTTCGCAACTTCTAAATAAGATTTGAAACCAGTTTTAAACACAGCGACACTCGAGGCGAAATGCCCAAGTAGCGGAGGCGCATGAAGAAGAAGAAGAAGAAGAAGGGAGAAGCGGTACACTCATCATGTGTGCACTGCGTTTGTGGCACTTATTAGATTTATTTAGCATCGCTGGGTGGTGAAAGTGGGACAGCGCGCCTTACGAGTGAAGCAATTCAGATTAGCATCAGAGGCAACCGAGATGATGGGGACAGTGCTGGCGCACGGATGGATGTCTTGCGGTGGAATCCTCGGGGCTCATGACCTCCTCCTCCGAGCCACCAGACACACAGGCACACACTCGTACATCTGCAGGCCCAGCTATGTCAAATAGACACATTCCACCGATGTACCCAAGCACCACGCTGATACGGGGACGGGGACACGGAGGGTGACGGGAACCTCACAGAGTCCAGACCGTGTCGCCTCGTCCCCCTGTGGGACTGGACCCCACTGCACTTCTAATGGATCTCCAACCACTCACACAGGTTGTTCAGACACCCTAAGTTGAAAGGACACACGGGCAGGGGCATGGATATCAGTTTATTAAACATCAGACCCTTTGAGCTTTGCACTACTACTCTTACACACGCGCAGCACATATTAATGTTAAACACACACCAAAGCGGATGTTTCCGCTGTGTCTCCAGGGTAGCGAGCAAATTCTATTTTGAAATGCATTCTAATGATCTGCCTTTCTAATGATCTGGTTCAGGTTAAAGCAGTTATCTGTATTACTCAGGGGGAAATTCGGGTGCTGCGTTTTCCTGACTCTTTGCCTAAATCACTCCACTTTCCAGCTGGAAGTGATAGGTGGGGGCCATGTATGAGATAACTGCCTGTTTTAATTGAATCCCAGGAGTATTTTTAGCCTGAAGGTGATTGGATTTCTGTGTCAAGAGCCTACATTCTCCCGCTTGCACAAACAATATTCCCTGCTATTTGTACAACTGTGCCGGCAATGTTTTCCACAGTTTCTCTAAAACAGCTGTACGTGCAACTGGTGACGCTGTGTTTCACGAGCCCAGGGAGCCTTGGTCCCACGGGAAAATAGCTGGCATAACTTCTATCGCTTTCTTCACTTTTTCCAAGCATCCTTGGGGTGGCATGTAGAGCACAAAATTGGGCTGCTCACTTGTAATCGTAGGGCTTTTGGTTCACATCCCCCTCCTGCTCCCAAACCCTTGAAGGCATTTACACTAAATCAGTTAACAGCATGTTGTCTGCCTGGCTAGCTCAGTCGGTAGAGCACGTGGCTCATAATCTCAGGGTCGTGGGTTCGAGCCCCACATTGGGCATCGATGCAAATCCAGCTGCTAGGGGGTGCACCTCTGTGCCAGTCCCAAGCCTGGATGAAAAGGAGGGTTGCGTCAGGAAGGGCATCCGGTGTAAAAAAAATCTTCCAAACCAAATATGCGGACGAGCAAATCCGCTGTGGCGACCCCTAACGGGAGCAGCCGAAAGTCGGTGGTGGTAGTTAATAGCATGTTGTCCCAGGCCGTGCACTTATTTTCATTTTTCAGCCTACATGTTTAGCACATATGGTACTTTTTACATGTCAGGATGCACATCCTTTGGGTCCGCTTCCTCTTCCCCCTTCCTCTCCGTCCTTAACAAGAAGGGATGATCTGATACCTGATGTATAGGGCGACCGCCTAATAATGCAAGGGGCTGGCGAGCAGGAAAGTGTGCGTGTGGGGGGGAGGGGGGGAATGGTAAACAGCTAAAGTCCTGACAATAACATTCGCTATGACAGTAACTGTGTCTCGGCGGAGGCAAAGAAAGGCCCACACCTCATACGGTGCACAGTTATAAACACACCACGTCTCACAGTTGCTGTGCTGTCCTTCGAATGGCACATTTTCACAGCAGTTGCACACTAGTACGAGGTCTGGGGTCCTTTCTTACATACAGCATATGCACATAAAACATGTAGACCGCGCTTCATTTCCAGCTCTTAAATTGTACGTACACGAAACATTTTACAAAGACGATGCATCTTGTTTAATCCCCTGCAATTCTGTGGCTCCTTCTGGGACAAAATGAAACTGCTCGTGTTGGCAGTATGCCTACATCTTCACAATGACATTTAAAACACTTCTCTCTATCTGTTCATCGCCGAGAAGCGGGTTGCAGCAAACATTTCATAAACCTTAAACCTGATAAAGTTATTGCTTTATGACCTGAGTCAGTCTGTGGATTAACTTTGTGGGTGGTCTGCTCCTTGCACACAGTCCAGGTTTGCTTACCACCGAGTGTCTGTTATTGAAAATTAGTTGCATCAGTGGCTGAAAATATGCAATATAACAAAATATAACTTTGGGTAAATGCATTCACAACCGAAGTAAACAAAGAAAATACCGCGGCGAAAAATCCCAATAACGGTAATGAAAGTAATTCCCTGCTGTGGGGATGAATTTGCATTTGTTAAAAAGCAGGCCTGCTGCTGAGCAAGCACATAATTCACACTGTCTTAGTCCTGCAATAGTCCTCTTCATCAGCTGTTTACTTGTGTTGTCTGTGACAGGTTTGCTAAGCTTCTCGTGTTTGCTTGTGCTATAATGAGCGGCCCCGTGCGCCGAATAAAAACACATTTACGCGCTGGACAAAAAGAGGCGGTTGGAAAACGGGAATGTGTTGAGTCACTCCCTTGAACTGTGGAAATAGGTCGAGGATTTGTTTTAATTTACTTTCTAATGATTTCTCCTTATTCTCTTCGGAGAATGCAAAATCTAATGCATGTGCAGCTCATAAAACATTCCCACTTAGTGAAGGATGTCTATTATATGCAAGAGAAACCTCAAGCTTGAAAGAAATGAACTTCTCCTCAAAGGCCCCTGAGATCGAAAGGTCTCAATTCACTAATGAAACATTCTGGGATACGGATACAGTTTGTCTAAATATATCCCCATCCCAATTAGTATTGTGTGGAGGATACGGTAAAGGAGATGCAGTTTTTCAGGCATCGGTCTGCTGGTAATTTGTGTTTAAAGCCGTGCTCCAGCTCACAGAGAACGCTGAGAATTGCGGAAAGTAGTTCAGGATGTTGTGAGCCATACCTTCTGTTGATATAAAAGGTTTGCTTGTTAATTTAAAAAATAAAAAAAAAAGGTGCTGCATCTGCATCATGTCTGAATGTTGAATCCTCTTATGCGGTCCTCTTGTTCATAGCCCTGAGCTTTAGGAGGACCGAATAACCAGTGAAGTCAACCTGGTTAGTTTTGGCTCAGTGAGACAAACAAGTCGCATGGAGGTCCTGCGAGGCTCGGGTGTGTGGAAAAAGAGGATAAGTCACGAAGACTCGGGTTCCCACAGGACTCTTCCTACAAGTCTTTCGGCACAATAATAATATTTACACTGTTTAAAAACCATGATTCCACAGTTCCTCACCAGTAGCTCTACAAACCCTCCAGAATTAATTGTTTTGCTAAATGTGTCACATTCGCTCCCAACAAGATAATAACAAGTCCCACAAAGGAAGATAATAAAAAAAGAGATAAAATCTAAATTTCTCAACGTGTTTCAAAGCCAGAGCCAATTTAATAAACGGCTGAACAACTCTGCTGTGTGGCTCCATTAAAAGACACAGAGTATCACCTTGCACTGCTTTCGAGAATCATTTTGATAGCATCCAAGCAGCAATGATAGTCAGCAGCGAAATTATAACTTGCCCAGTTGCAGAAGATTATTACGGAAAATAGGCGACTGATTGTGATTCATATCTTCTATAAACCTCTGGAGCTGCTGGAAAACAAGCAAGATCTTATATAAAGAGGCTAATGAGGCTGCGTGATAAATGGATCTCTGTCTGGACCTACAGATGCTTTCTTTCCTGTTCATTCAGGAGTAAGGCACACACCGGGGCACGTACAACGTTTTTCCAAAGCTCTTTTATTTACAGCACCATTAACTACAGCGCTAAAGGGTCATTTAAACCTGCAGTCACATGCTTTGCTGTTAAATGATGGGGACGCAGAACATAAAAAAATCGCGGCAGCAGTTCCCAGCCACACCGAAGCGATCCCTCTGGACTCAGTCTTTAGCTTTGGGTTTCCGTGTCACATAGGCAGGTTCTCACCTTGGTTGGTGTTGTGAGATCCACAGGTAGCTACCAGCATGGCAGGCCTCCAGCGATGTCCCTTTCATTCGCGATGCTTCGGTCCAGATGGCCACCTCAACTTGTAATCCCGTAAGTGTTCCACGGGACCAGGTCCAGCAATTAAAGGTGCTACAGAAGATGAATAACTTTATCTTAGTTACATCAGTGGGAGGGACAAGGAACATTGATGTCCTGGTTGACCAGTTTGGAAAGAAATGCTGCATCGGGATGACAGATAATTACTGAGGGCTTTCTCACAGCGGGTAGCATCGGCCGCACTTCTTAGTTCGGTTTCCGGACTCAGATCACGCAGAGAAGAAGTGCTGTGTGCCCACTGAGGAATTGTGAGAGGCTTTTTAGTTTTGGAACTGTGTCCTTAGATGCTGTGGACCACCTTGGGCTGTCACCAGGACCCAATACACACAAGAAAACATTGTGAAAGATTACTCATCAGACCCTATCATTTCTCCTCCCCCATTATCTATGCCCTACTCACCACTTGGCACCTCATCTACAATCTATGTTTGTTGCTTTGCTGAACAACAATAGCATCCTGTCATGTGATTTTCTGTTTGAACAGATTGCATTAATGCTGAATGCTTACTGACAGCAATATTTGCGAAATTCTTGATGTGGAACAAGCAGTTTGAAGTTATTGCGGCGTTTGGCTGCTGCATTGTGCTCAACAATAGGCAGGGTGCTCAACGTAAAACTGCACAATCTGCTGTGCTCCTCCAAAAAGGTTTTGGTTGCGTGTGTCTGCATGTCTGGAAACAGCAGACCTCTTGACAACCTTAATATTTAGTCCATGACAAAATGCAACGCTCTCCTTTCGTCAGAGTCTTTTGGACTCCTGCTGTATGTCTGTTTGTACTTTAGTTGTCGAAATGACAGTGTTATTTCTGGTGCCATTACCAGACGCCCCTGAATGCAGAAAACAATGGTGTGATATTAACAAGGGGGGTTTAATTGGACCTAAAATACAAGGTGTGTTCACGTTTTATGCAAACTCAAAAGCATCGGGGGCGGCGTGTCAAGGCTGGTGCAATAGAGTGATGAACAAAACACATGCTTGTCATCACTGGTTTCACTCTCACTTTCAGTTTCTGCACCGATCTATACAACAGCAGCAGATACGGGTTCATTTTCTATGCAGTTTGTGCAGATGTGGGTACTAACACTGTACCGTGCAAGTGAAGAACATCCTTCGCTCTGATGGTATCTCATTCTAATTTGTTTTCTGTGGAAGCTGTGGCTTGGAGACCAGGTTCATGGGCCACACCATCTCCTTCAGCTGGTGCAGCTGATAGGAGCGGTTTAACAAAGGTCCGCCCAAGCTTTTCTCCATGTGCCTCACTCACCTCACAGAGTAGCTTTGCAGCACTTTGGCAAACAGAACAATTTGAGAGGTGGGAGAGCTCCTCAATTCCTAGATGTTTCTGCAGCATCAAATACATTTTGACTATAATGCTAGCTAATTCAAAACATCTACAATCCCAAATCAGAAAAAGTTGGGACAGTATGGAAAATGCAAATTAAAAAAACGCAGTGATTCTTAAATTTACTTTGACTTCTATTTCATTGCAGACGGTATGAACCCAAGATATATTTCACGTTTTGTCCAGTCAGCTAACATTTCATTTCTTAATATACATCCATTCCTGCATTTCAGGCCTGCAACACATTTCAAAAAAAGGTGGGACGATAAAGCATTTATCACTTTGTAATGTTGCCATTCCTTCTCGCAACACTTAAAAGATGGCTCGGCACTGAGAATAACAAGCAATGACGCGTTTAAGGTGTTATTTTGTCCCATTCCTTCCTGCAAACACATCTTAAGGTGTGCAACAGTACGGGGTCGTCGTTCTCGCATTTTTTGTTTCAAAATTCTCCACACATTCTCTATTGGGGATATGTCAGGACCGCAGGCAGTTTTACATTGTCTTGTTGAAAGATCCATGGACGTCCCTGGAAAATACGTCGTCTGGAAGGCAGCATATGTTACTCTAAAATCTCTGTGTAGTTTTCTGCATTAGTGCTGCCATCACAGAAGTGTAAATGACCTTTGCCAAGGGCACTGACACAACCCCATACCATGACAGACCCTGGCTTTTGGACTTGTTGCTCGTAACCGTCTGGACGGTCCTTTTCGTCTTTTTTCCGGAGCACGCGGCATCCATTTCTTCCAAAAAAGATCCGGAATATTGATTTGTCTGACCACAATACACGTTTCCACTGTGTGATGGTCCATCCCAGATGCCTCCGACCCCAGAGAAGCCGATGCCGCTTCTGCACATGGTTAACACGAGGCTTCTTTTTTGCACAGTAAGTTTTAAGTGGCATTTGTTAAAGTAGCTCCGTATTGTAATGCTTGACAAAGGTTTGCCAAAGTAATCCCTTGCCCATGTGGTTATATCAGCTATTGATGAATGATGAATGGTTCTTAATACAGTGCTGTCTGAGGGGATCGTGGGTGTTCGGCTTGAGCTTGCACCCTTTCCCTTTTTGCACTGAAATTCCTCTAGACTCCTTGCACTGTTTAACGATATTATGCACGGAAGAGGGAGAAATACGCAAATCCCTTCTAATCTTTCTTTGGGGAACATTGTTTTTAACCATTTTAATAATTTTGTCACGCGTTTGTTGACAAACCAGAGATCCTCTGCCCATTTTTGCACCTCAGAAACTCAGCCTTTCGTGGATACCGCTTTTGTACCAAATCATGATTACAATCACCTGTTTGAAATCACACTATTATTTAATTTTTTTACTCCATTACTAGTTCTAAATTGCCCCCGTCCCAACTTTTTTTGAATGTGTTGCAGGCCTGAAATGCAGGAATGGATGTATATTAACAAATGAAATGTTAGTTGACCAGACAAAACATGAAATATATCTTGGGTTCATACCGTTCATACTGCAATGAAATAAAAGTCAAAGTAAATGTAAGAATCACTGCATTTTTTTAATTTGGTTTCCATACCGTCCCAATTTTTTCTGATTTGGGTTGTATGATTTATTGCAAATATTCACCACTAAAATAAAACAGGAGACATGATGGTATCTTGACTGAGCTTGAGTAAACTGGTACTTTTGCATTCAGATTTCAAGCAGAAGGAAAGTTCTTCTGTAGTAGAAAGGCCATCAAAGTTGGCCAAATTATTCTGAATCATGCAAGTTCCTGAACCAGTCTAGCACCTCGTAACCTAGCTGTCACCCCCCCAGCTTTCAGTGAAAGAACCAGCAGAGGTTCATAATCATATAATTTCATCCTTTAACATTTTCTCTTGTGTGTCCAACTGTCTGAAATCCTTCCTAGTACCTGGTTAACAAATAAACATCCTCTAAGCAATGAGTAGGAATTTGACTTTTCTACAGCACAGGTGAACATATCAGGCATGGATGTGGCCAGCAGCAGTGCACTGAACTGCGCAATCCAATATGACAGCATCTTCTACTGCCGACTTGCATAGTCATGCGTGAGCTTGAGATTTGTGAGTTGTGAGGTTGTGGTTAAAGGCTCCATGCCACTGATGTTTTTGGTAGGCAAAAAATTGTTCCACTTGTTGTGATTAGAAAGGTTTCAGTAACCTTTTCAGCAGACCTCAAGAGTCTAGGGAAACACCAGGACTGTCACTGACTATCCATCCATCCATCCATCCATCCATCCATCATTATTAACCTCTTAATCCTGAGCAGGGTCATGGCGGTCTGGAACCTATTCTGGAAGTATAGGGCACTAGGAGAAAACTCATAGCTTTTTGTGACAACTGGTTCATGGTACCAAAGGACAGGGACTCAGAAATTCAGGTTTAGTGTTGTTTTATTCTGGAGCTCAAACGTTGCCTGAGAAGTGGATCAGGACACATCTCTGTCTCTCTATCTCTCACTCCAGGGGAAGTTCTCTTACTGTAGATATCAGGGGCTTAGCAACTAGGTGTTTGTTACTGGGAACTAGGCATGTGTGTTAGAGTTGGCATGGTGTCCAGTAAGGGTATTCAAGTGTGTGTGTGTGTGTGTGTGTGTGTGTGTGTGTGTGTGTGTGTGTGTACACAACGTTCTATAAGTGGTGCAAAGGGTCCTGCTTGATAATGTATGTGTGTGAAAGGTCCTGCCCAATATGATGTGTGTTCACTCCCCCAACATGCCACATTTTTAAATAAAAAATCAAAATCAGCACTGCTTTGAGGTACATATCTGGAACAGACATGTGTTGGAGAAAAATCCAAACATGCCCACAAATAAGACAAAGACAGATTATTTAGATAAACAATGAGCCCTCATTCTTAGACTAAAAATCCTTTGGTTCTTGTAGCCCTGTATTCCCATGCTGCTTTGGCTTCCCCTCTTTGCACACCATGATTTTGTGCCTGACCTCTTTTCCTGGACGGTCTTGGTCTGACAGTTCTGAAGTTTTAGCACATCAGATGCTGATAGAAATGAAACGACAGTAATTTCCATCACTATAAATGGCATATGACACATGAATGACTCTTTTATTTGTTTAATTCTGCTGAGGATTTGAAACAAATTTATTTCCAAAACCATAGCACTGAATTACAGCTGAGTACAGATGTAATGTCTCTGTCAGTACAGGAGGAGAACTGGGTTCATAGTTATTTCCCAGAATTTGCTTTTGTTGTTGTGTTAAAAAGTAGTAAACTTTATCCTAGGAGAATAATAATGTCCTGTATCTGTAAAAGGTTTAATTAATTGCTGCAACAGAAGTGACAGTGGGGCAGCTGAGCTCCACCAGGGTTTGGGCAACAGCTCGGGCAGCTGCTATGCTCGGAGGCTGACCCTCGTGGAAAGTGTAAACAAGGTACAAGAGGGCATAGCCTTAGCATGCAAGAGCTGTGCAGAAATGTGATACAGACAGAAATGCACCATGTTTCCTGCAGTAAATCATTGTATGTTTACCAGCCTGGATTGTGGCTGACATCAGAAAGTCCCAACGGTGTGGAACAACAGTGGCAGTTCCTTCCAGAACCGTCTCCCACAGTTGCTGTGTGTGTCTTCTCCTTGAAGGTTGTATTTGCATCTCACCCTTTGTGTGGTAGTGACAGTGATGCGACCTGGGCAGCTGTGACCCCAGGCTTTGGGGCGGCCAGTGGGGTGCGACTGGGGGGGGCGGGAGGTCACGGCCCTGGATGGACAGCTGAACATCTCACATATTCGACACCATTGACAAACAAAACAGCCTGCCCCCTGCTTTCCACCCCAGGATTCACTCTCTCCTTCCACACTAGGGACAGTGACTAACCCTGCTTTGGTCCATCAGACCCCCCGCTGCAGTCATACTTAACAAGATTAAGCATTTTTTTACCGTTACACTCTGAAAATGTACCTTTGTCCCCACATAGCCAACCTCATTGGAAAGGCTGCATTCATGTCTTATTCAGACCTTTTACCATCTTTCATGCACTTTCACTCCCCAAAGGTGCTGGCCTGTCTGAACAGCATCCAGCATGTTGCTAACCCTAGAGCAGCATTGCACACTTTGAGACTGTGTTCCCTCTCCCTTTGGTGCACATCCAGTACTGTGCACCCTCTAGTGTGTTTTGTTCCCTTTTACTGTGCCAGTGTGATGTGTGCTGTCAGGACTGGACTCGGCAGGCTGAAACAGTTCACGCTGACCACTTATGGCACATTACTCAGAATAGCCCTGCTGCCATTTTACAACAAAAAGCATAAACATGTTTTTAGAAATGGCACTGATACACAAGGGAAACCTTTGATATACAAACAAAACAAAAAAAGCTGAAAGCAGCATTTAAGCGAGGAAACAGTGATTCAGCGGGATTCAGTCTGCACTGTAGTGGAATTATCCCCCACGTTAATAAAAAGTAAGCTGAAAGTCATATCACTTCTTTCTGGCAACTGCAAAGGCTCATGTTATTGTAAACGGCTGTCTTTGTTTAAAATCTGTTTTTTGCTTCCACTAAAGAGCTTCATTTAGTTGTGCAGATCTGCTGATTGTTGATTTTGACTATTTAATGTCACCTCATTTTACCATTCAGATAATACATACATTTGGCATAGCTGAGGAGGCTTCGCTGGAGGAAAGTGGAGCTTGATATATAATGGATGTAAAGATCTGCAACTGCGAAATATTCTGAATGAGGCCATTTCATTCGGCTGGTATAACTGCTTAAATTGCCCTCATCGACATTCTTCAGTGCATGTAATTAATTCAGTAGATAATTGGGAATTATTTTTAAGTTCATTTTTAATGTGGTGCATATTTTTGTAATCTGTATTCTGATGCAAGAGACTGCTAATATAATTTTTACAGTTTCATTTTAAAATTAATAATGCATAGGAGCCATGAAATATAACTTATATGACATTCTTGTTAGATTGGAAGCGCACATTGTCTCTGTATTCAGATTACAACCATTGTCTATCTTTAACAAGATTCTGTTCAATTTTTCAGCGCTTTGGTTGGGAAAAGGGAATGTTCCTACTTTATCTTAAAACCCATCAATTACATTTGTTCTAAATATGCTAGGCAGAGTTCTTCTTCGATTCCAGCATGAAAAATTAATTTTTTGGTGAATGAATTTCGTGTCACCAGTTGAGAAAGCGTACCGAAAGCACGCATCGGTCTTTTAGTTTATTTTATGCTAACTCAAATACCCTGCCGTGTTAACTGCTAAAAACGTAAAACGCTGCACTGTTTTGATTAGAGATTAATGCGAAAGCTGTGACACGAAGGCTCATGTCAGCGCATATATTTTAGGATGCAGGATAAACTGTTTTCATGACAATATTTGGTCCAGTAAAACTAGGTCATATAATAAAAATAATCTTTTTAAATAAAATGCCTTATGCAAGACTGCAGCTGTTGTTGAATGGAAGCCTAACAATGTGAAGTCACCCACAGAAACCGATGGCATACATTAGGGATAAAATTTATTAGAAATGGGAAAGAATGTGTGCCATATGCCCTACATTTCATGGTCCAAAGTTGTCTTCCAAACCTCCGTGTCTCCCCAGACTGCGTGATTACTGGTGGAATCCTGTAGCTTCGCTGCTAATACAGCTTTAAAGCTGAACTTGCAATTGCCCCGTGGGCTCAGCTATGGAAAGAGTGTTAAGTAATTCCGCAGCAAAATGTCGCTTTCACTTTTAAAACCACAGGGGAGCAGCTACCAGTCTCTGGATGTGGTAGAGGGCTATGCCAACATTTGGTGCCTTGGGACAGAGCAAGGGGATTTAGTGCACAGAACTACCAGTGCCCCACATTCAAATAAGATTACATCTTTGCCAAGGCGGCCAAGCTCATTGAACGGGAATTAGATGTTATGGAAGACTGGACTCCCCCAAAGGCCACCGCATGCGGAGATTAACATCCGGGGGGGACAAACTACCGAAGAAGCCTTTCCGCATCCTGACCCCCTCTCCAGCTCGCAGTCTGCTGAACCAGTGCACAACCCATGCACTATTCAGAAACTGTTGTCCAGCAAATTTCAGAGGCATGTGTATTTTGAGACCCTTGAGAAAGGAATGAACTGTTCACATTCTCAGGGAGCAAAGGGGCAGATTTCCATGGTGAGAGCAACAGCTATGCTCCATGGTCCACTTACGCTGGCGATATGGTCAACCCTAGTCAGTCTTAAGCAATAACTGATTAATAGAGTTCTGTTTCATTTAAGGCCACTTTCTAAATAGATGCCTTGGAGGTTAGAGGAGGGCTCAGTAGCTGTCTCAGAAATTAAACGTTCTGAAAATTCTTCATGCGTCTGCACTCCGGCTGTTTGAATCCCGGCTCCAGTTTCTGACAAATGGTGACCTTTGAACTCTGTATTGTACACCTTCTGCTGCACTGAACAAAGCAGGAGTGGTCATTACGGCAGACAAACCCGCCACTGGCTTATCTGTGATCTATGCAACAGCTAGTGAATCCTGTTATTGGCAGATAAGGTAAATTGTGCTATTGTACCTCTAATTCAGGAAACCAATATGCTGCTGTAGCATTTGAAGTGTTTTACACTAGCTTCGGTCCTGCAAATGTATGGTTATTGCTAAGAGCTACCGTTATTGTGATGAACTGTGTACCATAAACTGAAGATTCTTCAGCCTCAAGTCTGATTTATGATCCTGTTACATTATATGTTTTTACCACAGTGACAGCAAAGGGCTTCACTACATTACAAGCATCAAACTAAGCTCTGAATGTTATCTCAGTTATAATCTGAATAAAGAAAACTGGTTGCACCTTTGTACTAGCAATTTCTGCCCCCTTCCACACCCCCACCAAATCACAGCCGACCTATTCTTACTGATGGGCAAGCAGCATTGTCTTTTGACCACAGAGAGCCATGAAGTTTGGGGTCTCAGGTCAGAAGAGAATCAAGGCCCCTCTCCCACAAACCAGGTCATTCCCTCGGGTGCTGCGCATCCCGACAATTGCTTAAGGTGCCATAAATAAAGGGCTAGAGGTGCAGTAAAAGTTGTAGACCCCCCTTTCCCTCTGTCCGGGCCACTGGAGCATTGTAAATCAGAGGAAATCCGAGCTGTAGGGAAGAGCCGGTGAGGGCCACATTAAAGTGAGAACAAGGCCCAGAAGCCCCCAGCAGTGTGAGGATTAGAAGCCCAAAGTATGGGAAACAAAAGGATGATAGTAAGGAGCCAAGGAAAAGGAGACAGCAGGGAGAAAAGCCATGAGGGAGGGACAGAGCCACAAGGCAGTGAATGATTTAAAATAAGGAGAAAAACATCTCACAAATCCAGTGTGGGAATCATGTACTAGTGAACATCTGAGCTGCATTTCAGGTTCCCCTCTTTCTGGGCCGCTAGTCCATGACTGGCTGTTTTGAAACAAAAGAAGATAAATACCTGCGTAAAGAAATATACGAGTGTGCACTGTAAGAAACTGCAAGAATTAGGAAGTCCCAGTGTCTGCACCAGGTTGCAGTCTCCACAAAGCCGCAAGGGGGATGGATACACCGTGGCGCTTGTTAAGCGAGATGCGATTTATCGGGCTCCGAGTTAGCCGTGGCCTCTGCAGCAGTGGCCCGGGGTGCCCCCAGGCACCACACGGATGTAAAACACCCCTGACAGTTTATTTTTAGAGGCTCGTGAGGCTGGGACCCTCCTGCTTCTCCTCCGTTGTTTACTCAGGCTGTCAGGGTGGGTCGGCACCGCAGGTCCATGGCCCCCGCTCCCCAGAGCCATCGCTCCTGCCAGTAAACAAGCGCCAACAGAGCTGTGCCCTCCGCTCCTGGAACCGTTCCCTAGCAGTCAGCCGTCCTCTCTCATTTTCCCCCTCAGCACTTTGGGCGCAGGCCCTGACAATCCTGAAAAAGAGGCAAGGCGAAGCTATGTTGTCGTTTTCACGGTAGCTGCCTTACTCTCTTCACGTCTTGCGAGGAGGAGTTGTTCCAGAGCGGAGTTGGTGGCACAGTGTGTACCGTATTTAAATTAAGGTTGCAGTTGTGTTACATAAATGTATTTTTGTATATACAGTACTTCTAGTTATATGCTGTATGCATAAATGTCGCAAACAGTAAATAAGAAGCAGTACAATTTTTTTGGAAAATATCAAACAAGAAAAAAAAATTTCAAAAGCCCTTTTTTTCACACATTTCATACATTTCAGGACTGTGAGGTGTCTTGGGTCCTGATAATAAAAAAAGTCACCCCCTGACAAAAAAAAAAAAAAAAAAAACACAACTGCAGAATAAAAACCAACGGCGTGTCTCCATGGTGTTGCATCTAGTTGCTGTCACCAAGTCCCGTGGCGTAAAAGGAAGTGCAAGTCTTGGCTGTTTAATGTTAACGTGCAAGCGCAGGGAACAGCGCAAAACTGCAGGTCTCATCAAATGGAAAACCCCAGCATCACGCAAGACGGCGTCTCCCACAGGAATAGCACGATGGAGGAAATCGGAGATGAAAACCGCTCACCTTCCCTCTGCTTCTTTTGTTTTCCTTTTTCCCACTGTCAAAGCATTAGGTCAAATCAATGTGTGCTTTTGTAAATTGTTAAATCTAGGTTTTTGTAAATAAGCATGCTAGAACGTTTCTCTGCTCGGCACCCCGTCAGTTTTTTTTGCGCTCGTGTGCATAGGCCTACTGCCTGGAGCGAGACCATACTTACCATATGTACGGTGTGCATTCCTAGTAATGCAAACGCAGGCCTCCTGACACTGATGCTCCCCAGACATACCTTCAATTTAATGTGATCCTCCCATCCATCTGCAATGTTTACAGAGGGACCCAAGCCCCTAGTATGGGCAAGTCACCTGTATTTAACTCTTCTTCCCAAGGTTTTGCAGAAGCCAGTGCCTAAATTGGCGCTGTCAGAAAAGCTGTCCAGCACGACGCCAGAAAGCGGTGACTGTAATTGCTGTCATCTTCATTCTGGACACAGCGCAAGGCTGTGGGAATCACACAAGTCACTTCATCTCCTGGGAGATGAAAAGATGGGAGCTCCAATTTTCCCAGCAGAAGTTCGGGAAACAGGAGGATGTGCGGCGTATCATTAGTATGGACCTGCAAAAGCCGCAGATAAATTACCGGGCAGCCCAGAGATCCCTCCTCTTAGGGAAGCCTACGGTGTCCATCAGTGCCTGTGAAATCTTTAAAAATCTTAATGATTATCTAATAAGGGATTACTGAATACAAAATCCAGCTTGTTCACCGACAGCCTCTCTTAAGGCTTCTGTGTTATTCATTGTGGAGATTCAATTATTTTTAATAACAAAGATGTGCTCTGACTTCATAAAGTAATTAGCAGCCAAAGCCAACATTTGTTTCCATGAATGGCCAAACCTTTTATTAGACAAGGGGTTAATTTCACCCTTTACTCCTGACCGTCTTATCTTCATATTTATGTGTAAAACAGAAGCCAGAGTCTCTCCCCCGTTTTCATACGTTAATTTCCAGCCCCATTCAGAGGTGCAGAAAGGAACAGAGGGCCATCCGTGCTTCACAGCCCTGCAATTAAGCAGGCCCCTCTCAGAAAGACATGAAGACAAAGCGCAGACAGGCAGGAGCGAGGGCCAGAATGGAACGAGGACTATGGGGAGAAACAGGAAATTGGACGTCCCCCATGCATACTCGCGTGTCTCTCTCTCTCCCTCTTCCCGCTCCCTCCTTCCATCCCTCAGGAGGATGGGTAGCTGTGAATCCCACTGAGGGACAGATCAATGGAAGGGGGTAGATGTGTCATTTTCCAGCAGCACCTTCTTAATCAATTAATCCATAATGAAATTTATGCGCCTCCTTAAAGGGGCAGCATCCCTTTAAAAGATGAGGACTGCGGAAGGAGAGCCCTCAGGGAGGACCAGATCCTGGGTTCCAGCAAGACAGCCTTATTGTCTTTGGTAATTAAATAGAGAATATAGCGGCGAAGCTGTTCCTCCTTTACATTTTCACAGCGTTGCGTTGTGTTCGGGTTCAGCGCATTTAGCTGCCATTGTTATTGTACTTTTATGTATACAGTATTAATGCAATTCAGAGTGTGCTAAAACTTTACACTGGTTTCATGTATGTGTAATATTTACGTACGGGCAGCCTATCCTCGATTTTTAGACTGTATGGGGGGGGAGAAGTTGCCTGGAAATGGCGAAAGCATAATTTATGCATGATATCTTTTGCTACGGCGCTGTATGCTACACTTTTATAACCCAACACAATGTATAATGAACATGAATTGCACTTAAGAAAATAAGATCAGCAGTGTAATTGAAAAATTCATACATAAACATGGAAAAAGCGATGAAAAAGGTACCCCTACAACTTGACCAGAATACTGCTGGACGCACTGGTGCTTTAATGTCTTTGCTATTTTACACATTAATGAAGTTTAACATTTGTTAAATATTTATATTTTTCATATATTCTGCTTAAAATGGAATTTTTCACTATTTATTTTTTCTTCTACTGTCCACAAAATCCGAAATCGATATATATATTATGTGACTTACCGCTCTGTTTTCATTGCATTTTTTTTGTCATCGTATCATGCAGAGCAGTTTTCTGTAGCAGTGATCCAGCAGGTCACAATCAAACCACAGTTGGTTCCTATGAGTTGTGCTTACTTGATGCTGATGCACTGCAGTTGTCAATGTTGTTGCTGAAAGTCTGTTGCTACACTGGTATAAAAATAAGGATGCGGTCAGAAAGCAATAAAATACTCATATTCAGACGTTTACAAAGCTTTTTAGATCTACAGTAGATTCGTGTAAGATCTGCAATATACATTATTATGTAGAATATATACACATACACTCAAGAAAGTCTCACTATTTGCACAAGCTTTAAGTTTACAGAAGGCAACTTTGTAGACTTCCATTTTTAATTTATCTGTTGAATTTCACTGCAGAGACACTGCCTTACTATCTTCTGAAACAAAGATGAAGCAAGACCAGATATATCCAGAGGCTGGTTTCCTTCGAGTGTCTCCATGGCAATGGCAGTTATACTTTGCAGGAGACTCTCAGATCACTTATTTGTGTGCAACATGCAAACGCATTTCACCGCGGAGGGAAAAGCAGAGCTTGAAGGGGATTAGGTGTCTTGCAAAATTAGCAGTTGTTCACAGATTATTTTGGAATATATTTTAACCTCTCTGGCAGCTGAGCAGACCTTTGTCTTTAGCTGTAAAACAGAAGATGGGAAGATTGAAAAATGTGTTCTGAAGAGCAAGGTGGCCAGTCAGAAGCAAAGCTAAGTGTGTCTGGTCACAACCTACCTTCTTCTCCAGCCCTTAGGTACATGTTATAATATTGGACAACCAGTGTCATGCTTGAGCTGGGAAAAAATAGAATTTTACCGCGATTACAGAGCTAAAGCTAAACTAATGGTAATGGCTTAGGCACAGATATTTAAACATACAGTTTGTCCAGCTGTCCACGGTGTAATGTCTCAGTTTTGTAAGTTATGGTTGGATGCAAATCCAGCTCATGTTTATTTTGACATTCATAACCGAATACAGCGCTCAAATTGGAGTCAGACAAAAGCGTTTAATATTTTATGATGTCGCTTTAAAATGATGCGGTAAAAAGCTGAGTCGTCTGACAGAAGATTCATGACACAAGATTACTTAGCCAGTGCCCAATTTCAATTGTCTGCCTTGGCTGCTGTGGCAATTAATCATGCTGCGCTGGCAGTCGCTGAAACCCTGTCTGCAGTCGATGGATTAATTAGCCTTAATGCTATAAAGAGGGAAAGGAGATTTCCTTTCTAGATGTGGCATCACTGTAGACTGCATTGTGGCATCAGGTGTTGTGCTGACAAGGGAGTATTATTGAACCGAGCTATTCCTTTGGACAGCATATCCTCCAGCTTCCCTTGATTATGCTGAGGCACGATGTCCTCTGCAAATATCCATCATCCGTCTGCCGAGAGCAGTCGAGGCAAAGGTTAAATATGCAATTTCGTTCAAAATACACTTAGTTATAGAGCACCTATGTCTAACATATGGCACATCTTTAGAAGAGAATGCCTCGCTAAAATAAATTATGACTCGGTATGGGCCACACTATAGAGAATTTAACTTTTTCTGTTGTCGCTGAAGAGCGAATCGAAACATTTGTGAGTTCCAACTTGTATGAAAGTTTTACCTCAGTCAGCTCTGATGCTTCAAATGCCCGTTTAGCTTGTTTCTTGCGAGACGTTCTCAATTTTGCCCTGCATTTTTGACAATTTATGGCAGTTCTATCGATGCTTAGATGTTAAGATCAGATAACCATGGCATTGGTATGCAGAAATAGATTTGAAATAAAACTGGGTAAATCTCTCTGTGACAGCCTCACATCTTAATATCTAAGTCCTATTGAATCGCTACAACAAAGTGCTGAAATACTGCCATCTGAAATGTACGCCGTTGATTGGAAAAATGATTATTAAAAAATGCAGTGACTACTGAAACCTGCCGACAAGCTCGCTCGGTGTTCCAGGTCACTAATACGGAGTGATGGGAGGCCTTAACATGGAACATCAGTCATAAAGGAGCTAAAATGTATTTAGGGGTTGTGTCATAATGTTTGATTCAATTAAACTGCATAGCTCAATTAATCAGTGCTGTAATCGAGTTTCACTTCCATATGCATGAAACATAAGGGCATTCGTGAAGGGTATCCAGCCCGAGTGTTTAGCAAGACTCTCGCTCTTGATTTTTTAGCTCCATTACCATCAGTACAAGAATATATTCGAAATGGAGAAAGGCAAAGCTCTTCCACTCGGCCTCGGGTCGTATTTGATGATGAATACACAGCGGTGTGTTGAGCAGCTCTAGCCTTCTGTGCTGGTTTAACCAAAAAACTGTCTGTAAGTTACCAGAATCAGAATTTGGTCCTGTGCATTTCCAAGATTTTTGCCACTCATACTCGAGCATATTCATGTTGCCGGACCACCAGCTGCTCGTGGTTTATTTTTCAGTAGGTCACGGAATTGTGAGGATCCTCTTTAGATTTGTGCTGATCGACTGCGCAAATTCTGTTTGCTTTGTTAGTAGGTATCCAATACCAACTGTCTCGATTCTGCTGTGTTGACCTACATGTGTTGCCATATTGTCTGTTTAATGGACTGCGCACTATGGTCCAGGAAAAATGCTGTACATTTCATTCTCTCTCGCACATCTGCACAACTTGACAATGAATGGAACTTTTAAACGTCTGATCAAACGCAGTCATGTTTTCCAAACATCCAAAATCATCCGATGCTTCTACTATCTGAACAGGTAAATCCTCCCTCCTGGATGGATTGAAATCCTGGCCTTTTGACTTAACACTGTATGTTAAAATAATAAACTCACAACTGATATATAATCTTAATTTAACCTCAAAAAACACACATTTTATGAAAGTATGACTGTAAAATATCACAAATTTGGGAAAAAAATGTGAAAAGCAGGATCAAAGTTAAAAATTAAAAGTATGCATAGAGCCACCCTGACCAGGTCAACCTATAATAGATGGACTGATGGTCACACGCTTTTTTTCTTCATGTAGGTATTCAAAAAATCTATTAAAGGTATTGTTTTATTTATTGTCAGCTTCTTGAAGATAGTTCGCAGTTGTGCTGACATACTACAAAAGTACATTTTTGCTATGAATACTTAACTTTAATGTTTAAATATGAATGCGTATGCGCATAAGATCAAACAGTGAAGTGACAGAAATGTGTGCTCTCGAACACGCCGTTTCTTGCTAGCATTCGTCGGCTCAGCCGAGGCACTGGCACACTTGACTGGCACGGCGCACGTGCCGGGTGGGCACCGAGCGCGCCGTCCGCGGCCCGCGCGCGAACAATGGCGCTGTTTCGGGTCGCTGTCTCTTTAAAAGCGCCGATCGGCCCTTCAGCGGGGGGACGTGTTGAGGGTCCTGTGGGGTGGGCGACGGCCGCCACTCCGCGCTCCTGACGCTGGGCAGCGGGCCGCGCTTTCCTTCACTTGGAGGGACGGTGGAGGGGGGGGGGGGCGTGCAAGCGGATGGGAGTGAAAGCCGGCAACTGAACCCGCACCCGCACCCGCCCACCCGCGGAAACGGCAGTGATCGATGAGCGGACCTGAGGCTGCTGGAGCGGAGAGAACGCGACCCCGCGCTACACGAAGAAGCTGCTGGGCGGGCTCCGTGTCTGTCTCGAAGCGGAGCGCCGCAGCGTTTCTCGGACAGGATTTACCGGCGCTCAAGCGGGGCCACAGGACGTTACGGGGGCCGCCTTTTTTTATTCTTCCTGCCGGGACCACCGTGCGGCTCGCGCGCGTGGAGCTGAGGGGATGCGCGTGCTGCCGTGGCGGGCACTGACTCGAGCTCGCGCGCCCACTCGTCAAAGTTCGCTCTGCCGCGGGGTCTTTGCAGTTTTGGGATAACGTACGCGTTCTTTTTCAATTATATATTTGTATTTAGATAGTTCATATATTTTCATACCTAGAGAGTGATGGAGTTGTCCCCCGCTGTGGACGCCTTGCTGTCTCTCCTCGCGCTCCTCTGCGTGGCTTCAGGTGAGTTCCTCAGGCACCGCACGGTGACGGCGTAGCTAATTCTTTTTTAAGGCAAACTCAACTCTGGGTTTAGTAAAGCCAAAGACCACCCTCTTTTATCCACCACCTTCCCCCAACACACACACAAGCAAATTTCCAACTCGCACAGGTTTTTATTTATTTATTTATTTTTTTTGCTTAAAATAGTGACAATACGCTGGGCAAACACCTCGCAGGTCCAGAAAAAGTGCATGCACTGTATACGGCGAGATACAGTGGCACGCTTTATTGAAGTGTAAGTTGTGCCTCTTAACGGACGGTGTTGCTCTTGTCCAACTTTGTACGTGTGCATAAAAAGCGATATTTAGTTATTACTTACCGAACGTCAGTAAGTAATAATCAAATCAGTCAGTTTGTCAGTTATTTTGCGACCAAAAGCATTAACAGCACTTACTGAATTTAAGAGCTGAAACCACCTAATGTTGTTTGCTTGAACGTTGAGGAGACGCGTGCCCCGTTCGCTTATGATACAGAATGTGCTTGTATATTTGCCCCGGTTTATTTGTTAAATGTAGGTAGGTGTAGTTGGAATAGTAGCTCCTCGGTGGACATTTGTCGCCTGGAAAGGGTCCGAGGGACTGCAGCGCCACAGCGTCCCCGAGCGGCGCGGAGACGCGGAGAGGAATGCGCGCTCCTCCGTCCTGTTGAATGCGCGCAACTTGGCAAAGATAACGGAGTTATTCGCTATGTGGCATTTGTACCGCTTAGTTTATATTACAGCATGAAGAAAATATACATACAATATACAAATACAAGTTGTATATAAATACAAGCGGAGAAAAAACAAGTTTAGTCTGACACTATTATTGGAAAACCAAGTTTACACTGACTCATATTTATACAGCAGGGTACTCTTACTGTGGTAAGTACCTTGATCAAAGGTGCTACAGCAGAAGGGGGATTCAACCTAGCAACCATCAGATGAAAAGGTGACAGCTCTACCCACTGCCCCTGACACTAGTGCTCTAGTGGACTCATGTCGCACTGTACACCGTAGTGCTCCTCTCCCCTCCCTTCCCCTCCCGCACTCACACATTGATCAGCGTGTTCAGGTTGATGTGTCATCATCTGCTCATTATGGTGGTCTCTTGGAAAATGGCAGCTATTAATTGGCACTCAGAGCGGGAGAAGAACCTTCAGGCTGATGAGGATGGACCTGAGGAGGGTTTGTGATCCTCATGACCTCTGCTGTGCCTCTTTTCCACTGTATGGATCTGGCGTGCCAGACAGAGGTGCCTTTCTTAAGATCCTCGACAGAATTCTGAACCTCTGCTACAAACACCAAGCTGATTCATTTGATGCCGTGCAGATGACTTTCTTATCCTTTATAAACCTATTCAGCGACCCTAAAGAATTTTTTGCACGCTGTACCCCGCCATACCCCACAGGAACAGTTAAGGTGAAATACAACTGCAGTATAAGAATAAACGAGGCACTGCTGCAGAGCGCTGTCCCTGCCAAGTCCTTCCTGGGCTTCAGGGCTCAGTAATGAAAGCTGGAGCGGCACAAATCTCTTAATGAAAGCTGGACGTAACCTTTTACAGAAAGCTGCACGTAACCTTTTAATGCTGGCTGGTGACATTAGTAGGCTGTCCACATAAGCCGGCTACAACTTTTTGCAGTTCTCTGTTTATATGCAAATGGTGAGATGCGTGTTATCCGTCTCATCTTTTTTGATAAACACTGTCAAATGATTTCTTGTCACATGACAGAGTGCCCTAATTTGCCACATACTGTATTTGCTGATGATTTTTTAATGAATTGATTTCTGGCTGTTAATGTTTCCTGGAGGCAGGAGCGGATTTTCCTGAGGTTATTGGGATTTTCTCTCTTTCTGACAGGATGATAGCTGAGACCCTGTTGACTGAATTTTTTTTTTTTTTTTTTTACATCAGGCTGTAAACATTGTAGTGTTGGGTATTGCAACATCTGGAGAAATAATCCCACAATGAGTGCAGATGCTCCATTGGGCCCGAGTTGCTTGTTTACCGCTCTGTAAGTCCGGTGTCACTTTGCAGAATTACCCATAACGTCTGAAGCTGCTGTCAGCTGTCATCTGGTCGACGGGCGTGTTTCGTATGCTCATTTGCTCTCCGTTGTTTTTGTGGATGCTTTCAGTCATTTAATTTCTACCATTTTTGTTTATTTGACCAATGTTGGTTTGCTTGACATCTGAGAGTGCATTCATTGTGAGAATGCATGGTCTTTAGGGGAGAGAATAATCATATGTGCATTCAGCCATGTGTACTCTGCCCTCTGTGCTGCCTCCATTTCAAGCTGAGTTTATCTACATTTATTAATGTAGATGCTGCTCATGTGGATGATTAAAGAAGGGTTTAAGTAAGGAATGATTTTCTTCTGATGTTTCCTTCACTGCTGCAGTAAGTTTGGTAACTGGAGACAATGCAGGCCTTTTTTTGTGTTAGTGTGGAATGGATGTAGTCATTGGCAGCAACCAACACAAGGTCCCTCTAGCTTTTCTTTCACTGCCTTTTCACACCTCATATGGTTCTTCAGAAATTTTGGCATGCTCTTGTACTTTCCTTGAGCAGGACTTTTGCCATGTTTCCTGAAAGTTGGGTTGGAGAAGTTTTTTTTGTTTGTTTTGTCTTCTTTGAAGTAATTTTAAACGGCTTCAGAACAGCTGTCAGTTTTCTGGTTGTCACCAAGCAGGCCAGAGACCTCAGAGATGACTCTCACTGTAATTACACATTTCAGACCAGACTCAAGTAGAAAAGAAATGCAAAAACACCTTTGTCTACATTAGCAAAGGCAGATTTGTTTTTTCAATTGGTCTTAAAATGTGGGTCAGTGACTTACTTTCCTCCTGTATTATGTTATGATTCTTTCCTGTAATATGAAGAGTATCAAGTTAAAATCAAATTGACATTTCAGGATAAGATAAAAGAAGTCTGTTAATAAATTGAAGTAAACTAAAATTCCCGAACTGAAATTGCTGAAGTACTGCTGTATTTAAAAGACAAACAAATTTATAGTTCACTGGGTAATACCATGTCTTTTTGCAACAACGTAAGACAAAACCTTTTGTTGCACAAACTGTGATAATGGTTGTCACCTCCATCAATTTCCAGGTGGCATGTTTGCCTACAGCTTTAAAATGACTGTTTTAGGGCATGCCATTACATGGGCAAGGTGGTGTTTTAGCACAGCTGGTAGATGCGGTCAGTGGGGTGACTCACTGGAGTATGACGGCTGCGTTACTTCCTGTCCTGCCTCTACAAATGGCTGAGTGTTTTGGGACTAGAAAATAAACCTGGGAGCCAAACGTATCATCTCCCAGTGAAGGCAGCCCCCCCAGAGCCTGTCAGACTAGGTCTCCAGTCTTGACAAAGCTGCTGTTTGTGAGGCTGTTTCTCACATTGAGTTGCTCAGTAGCACAAACCCCAGCCCCCTACCCTCCCTGTGCACCCATCTGTTTGCCTTCAGATTTATCATGCTGTCAGTACCTTCCATAGTCTCATGAGATCAGCCATTTGTAGGCCGTGCTGGTGTCATTTTGGGTTGTCAACACTCAGTAGTCCTCCACCGGAATAGTTGTTACGCAAACAGTGATTTGTTTTGCTTTTAGTTGGACTCTGGCTGTTAGTGTCTTCTGTGTCATGTATTGCATTCCTTTTTGCTATGATACAGTACAGTTAAAGGGTATATGCTAAAGCCTATATACCCTATATGTAAGGGTCAGAAATACATCATCAGTAAAGCAGCAGAACCTATTTAACCTCAAGACCTTAGGGTCTAGTAGTAGGTCCTGGTAGTGAAATGGACCACAGCAACATACATGTCATCGGTTGTCGCTGCCTGATGTGTATCCAACTGGGAGCAGCATAGTTTGGCCATACACAAGCCTCTGAAGCTGACATTGGAGAAGAATTTTTGTCACCCCACTCAATCCCATTTTCAGTGTCTGCATGTATGCCTTCTTAGTTTTCTCAGACAGAGCTACGTACCACCTTTGTAACTAATGAACATGAGTACAAAAGAAATGAAGAGATCCCAGATAAGTAAGAGATGATTCTGTGCAATTCTGCACTTCTGCATTTCCTTGTTTACCAGGTTCTCATATCCAAAGGGATTTGTGTCGCTGACAGTTTTACTTGTTTGTACAGCTGAGGCATTGCAGGTTAAGCACCTCATTCGAAGTACCATAGTAGAACCTCTCCTGCAAGTTCAACCTGCCACATTTCATCGACAGGGCTAGTTCGCTCAAACACAGTGCTACCTGCTGCCTGTCAGCACTATTTTGCCATGGAGGCTGTCCAAAAAACCTGGGGCATTGTAGGCTCCAAATGAGTTGAGTTGCGGGAACGCTCTTTGTTGGCATGCTGCCTTTCTGGAGTGGTCAGTCGTGGATTGACTTACCTGTCTCACTGATACTGCATCACACGAGTGGCTGCCGAGCCACTGGTGCCAGTCCAACAGACGCCGCAGTGGATGCTTGCCAAGGACGTGCTGTAGCGTTGGTGACTGACCCTGTGCAGAGAAACTGAGACCCGGCCACTCTCTGCCTTAGGATGCTTGAGTGGAGAGCTGCGGGTGGCATGCAGAGTTTGCTAGAACTATCCATTGTGTGGCAGTAGAGCAGCTAGAGCAGCCCAGTGGTGTCCTGAAGTCAAAACCCCTGATGAACATGGAGTTTGTCAGACATGATGGCCCTCTGAGGATGAGGTGACCACAAAACTTGTGGGCCATGTTGTTTCTTTACTACGCGGCAGCAGCAGGAGTTCTCTGCAGGTGTGTGTAACCCTTGCTCACATATTGCACATTTGGGAGTGCTAACTCAGTCCTATTGTATCATTTACACCATGACAGTTAACTTATGCTTGAGAAATTATTAATGAAGATCTTGAGACCATTAAAAACTCTTGGTAGGTGTTACTAAGTTGTATTATGCTGTTATGTGATTTTTAACAAATAATTTCACGTTTTCTTAATGCCATAATTTTTTACGAGGCCAAATAAGTTAGTAATGCATTTTTCAATTATGTCATATTAAATTAGAGAAAATCTAATATAAATGTAATTTTACATGCATGCAGTGTGTAGGCCATGTTAATTCTTCAGTAAACTAATTGCTCCACCCACCCCATTTACTAGGAAAATGCATTTATGCAAAGCTACCCCCTAGCAAAAGTGAATTAAGTGGGGAAATATAGAGGAAGAGCAAAGGAAGAAGGACTGAGGCAAAAACACTTAAGAACCCCAACTGAACATGAGACACGGGCCACACGCAATCCAGCCCCAATTTGACTAACAAATGAAAGTGTCACTTAATTACTATCGTACTGTTTATTCTCAGGATTGGCAAAGATCCATCTCAAGAATTCTGGAAGTAACAGGAAAATGAGGCTTTGCTTAGAGTAGCCTGCAAAAGTTAGATGTGGAAAGATAACCAAACACCTGCAGGCAGCGATGCAGCGATAACAGTGAGAAAGCATCCTTTCGTATCACAGAACACAGGATACTGCTGTCCGAGATGTTGGATCAGCGTGAGGGTGTGCATACGTGCCTGTGGGGCATGAGCGTATGCTTTGTGATGTCTGCATCTGAATCAGTGTATACTGGGTATTTGTATGTGCTGATCTCCCAGCAGGCATATATATTATTTTCTTATTTTTATTTATTTATTTTTTATTTATCTGATGCCTTTGTCCAAGGTGACTTGCACTTTAGTGTTGCACTAAAGGAGTCAGAACAGCACAGTGTATGGCAGATAAAATATGTCTCTGTGGTTTGTGCATGTCTGGATCTATGTCCTTGAGTTTGTTTTTCTTGGGTCCGCTTCCACATCTCTGTGTCTCTGTTTTGTGTGCATATGGACAGAATTTTCTGGCATTGGGGCTGTTCTGTGCATGTTAGCCCAGACAGCACTCAACTTTCGAAAGACAAACAGTAGTGCTTGAGCCATGTGTGCCCACTTGCGCTGAGTTCTGTGTTTAAACTGTTGTTTGTCAGAACACAAATAATCTTCATTAACACAATTCATTTGTACTCTCTTTGACTAGCTGGCTAGGTTACACTTCCCTCTCTCCTGTAAACACAAATGCAGAACTATTCTTATTAATATGGTTTTTCGATTATTGGGCAGATGTTTCTTACTTGGATGACATTTCTAGTCATGATGTGAAAACTATAAATTGTGAACAGTTAGACCTATTTAAGTATGTAAAGAGCAGGTTCTATATTTGCAGGCTAACTGAGTGTGTACGGGCAGATACTGCTGTCTGCCCTCTTTTTGTCCCCACTGGAATGCTCTAAGTGCCTGTTAAGCAGTATTTATTTTCATGGGATTATTGCAGCGGCAGGTATAATGGCTGATCTTATCTCTCCGGGTGTGTTTGTTTGAGAGTCTCTCCTTTCTGACGGACATGACTCTTGCTTACTCGGAGCAGGCCTGCCGCAGCACTGCAGCGCCCAGGAAGATGAACTCCAGTTCTACATCAGTGATTGACGTGGGCGGATGAGTAAATCACGGAGACATGGCTGGATGCTTTGCTGACTTCCCAGCAGGTCTGTCTGGTCAGCACGCTTTCAGCCAAACTTCCTCTCTTCTCCCAGTAAGACCCCTAACCACTAATTACCACTTTGATTGTTAATGGCACTGCAGATTGGCCGTGGGACATCTGTTATCTTTCGTAAGCTTCGAATTTTCGAGGATTAGCGCAGAAAATGGGATGATTAATCATAATTTGCAATCTCCTCCATCTCAATGAGACCCATTTGCTTTGCCGATTTTGAAATTGAGGCAGTTCTAACAAGAGGGTCCATTAAAGTGTAATCTGTCATTAAGCATTGTCCCTTAGATTCTGAATGAATGTCTTTTGAATTTAGATCCATTTATCTGGTAGCGAGCCGGGAGCCTGCGTCACGGCAACTTTTGCGCTTAAGTGGTAGACACTGCTACTTTTTTAAAATATAGTTTAATGTGTTGAGGGGGGTGCACAAAGGGGAGCAGTAAACATTAAAGGCTTTTCGATAGTAAAGCCTGATTTCTGCTAATTTTTGGTGAGCACCCTCCTCAGTCTGAAGACTTACTGACTTGATAAGAAAATGAGGATGCTTCCGAAATGCAAAAAGTTTTGCCCTGGGGGGACAAAAGGAGGGAATAGGAAGTGTGTCATGGCAGGATGAGTGTGGACATGTACACAGACAATGTTGGTGTAGGGAAGCAGTGGAAGCAGTGGAATGCCCCCCCAAAAAAAATCAACCTTTCCATCCTGGTTTCAAAGCCCCCCCACATTTGTGCTGTGTTCCCACCTGCCCTTTTATCTGTGTGTTCCCAGGTGCTCTAATTGCGGCTGCAGCCAAGCTTGTTGCATCTGAATGAAGCTCCCAGTTACGGCAACTCATTTTGTGCAAGAAAAAACCAGTCAATAAAAATAATGCAATTGGTCGGTGGTGCTTCCTTTTAGCAGCTTTTCTATGATTTTCTTGGCTGAATGTGAAAAGTGCTGATCAAGAAGCATCGTGTTCCCTTCCTGAAATATCTTTGCCATCCACTTAGCTGGGGGATAAAAGCCGGGAGACTTTAGGGATCAAAGGGGCAGAACTCTTACCCCAACTGAACGGCTGGATGCGACCCCTGCAGCATAACTGTGAGCACTGTAGATTTATGGAAAATGAGACATGGCACTGAGCTGGGAATGAGGGAACATAGGCCCCCGCTGTTGTTTGATATACAGCAGCATCCTCTTTTCTGTTCCCTGATCCCCGTCAGTGTCTGTCTTCTACAGGTTTTTCATATGATATACCTCCTTCCCCTGTGGCATCCTTGTTTGCTGACTTGGCCTGACTCCACTGCTGTCTAGATCAGACAGGATATAGTGGTGGTGTGGGGGGGGGGTTCCTCTGCATCCAGTGAGGGCTAATCCGGTGGAACATGTGGCCTGTTGCACTGGGTTAAGGCCCAGGATGTTGATGCTATCATTTCCAGCTGCACTGTATTTTGGTGTGTCACCGTTTCCTCCCCAGCCCAGTCACATCTCTTAAGGTTTTATGTCAAAGATTGTGGCAGTGCACTTTCTATATCACCACACCCCCACACCCTGCACCCCCTTCTTGTCACATCTGAAATGACAATACTTAGCTGCAAATAATCTAATCCGTTTTCAATTTGTTTTCCAGATGTGTGCTAGTGAGAGGTTTCCATAACACTGAACAAGCCAATGGGAAGGCAAGATTTTAGTTCTTTTGGGGGTTGAAAATCCTTTGTTTGGAAATATATTTCTTCAGGCAGCAGTGACTACTTTAAAGTTTTGCTTAGCAAATGCTTTTACAAAACAGGTTTACATTCACTCTTGCTCAGGAATTTAGGGCTACCAGTTACTCTGGAACATGTTTCTGGACTATATGAAAAAACCAGAGCACAGCCATGCAAGCACAGGGAGAACAAATGAAACTCCATGCAGACCAAGCTCCTTACGAATCTACCAGGAGAGCCCAGGTGCTATAAGACAGCAGTGGTACATGCTATGCTACCCAACAGACTTAGAGTTTTACTTATTTTGCTTAAGTATTTCAGGCCACGTACATTTTCTAAGGTTTTAACAGCAGGTAGAAACCTGAGCCTGAAACTGGTAACTGTGAGGAAACCTTTCATATGGGTGCTTAATCACTATGTTACTTGTTGAATTAGTATTCTTATTTAAAACTAGAAAATGTCTGCTGTACCATAGCTATAATACACTTTATTACTTCACCCAGGACATTTGGAAAGAGGGTTCTGTAAAAAGGACTTCAACTCTTCCCTCAACACACTTTTACCCTTTTACCCTGGGACCAGTTAGGCGTCTCTAAACTATTAACATCAGAAGATCCGTGCTCTGCTGGTTGTCGCCACTTCAACTCCTAGAGCATCCTACCAGATTTGCAGCTTCAGGTTAACCCCACTGTTTAGGAGTCCAACCCACCGGACCTCCCAGTACCCCTGAAACCCACCCTCATGTGTTTGAGGGAATCAATACTTTGCAAGACCGTTTGCCAGTGCCTCTTTGAGGATTTCGTTATGTTGTCTAACTGTGGGGAAATGACACACTCTGTGTTTGACAAAAATGTTGAGTTTGTTTAAACGCTTGTTTGCCTGTGTGCTTTCAAAAGTGTGCCTACAAGTGTGACACAATGGGGCAAGTGAAGAATAAGAAGACATATATTTCAAGCACTTTACAGTGGTTTGCAAAAGTATTTTGACCCTTGATAAAATCACATATATTACCAGATAACAAAATGATACTTTAATACTTAAGCCACAATGTAATTAAATAAAAAACCAAATATGGGATTTCATAAGTATTTTATCAATTCAACTGAATATTTGGTGCAATTTTGGCAGAGATTGCAACACCGAGTCTTTGGGTGTCTGCCATGTTCCGACACCAGCTTCATGTTCAATTTCATTTCAGTTTTTTTCTGAATATTTTTGTAGGGCAATGTATATAGAATGGCTCCGCCAGTTTCTGTTAAACTAAACTTAAGTCAGGTTTAACAGCCTTTTAGTGAATATTCAATAGTCTCTTGGCACACAGTGTTTAGGCAAAGCAAACATTTGCATCTCGGTGCACTGGCGTTTTTGTTGACCAAGTCATTGTTCCATGTCTTTTAACTCTTAACAGACAGAAAGCTTTTTTCTATTCCTCCGCTGAAACGCCAACTTTATTTCTCAATCACGAGTGTCTGTTGATGGCACTGACTGCTTTCTCATTTTTTGTTGAAATCACTTTTTTGTGACAATCCATGCACGGGCGTTAAAGAAATTGCCATTAGCTGCTTTCGTTGACTACAGGTGTCGTGGTTAGAGCTGTTGAGGAATTTTGCTAGGGCTTCTCTCACACACATTCATACTCATACACCGAAACTCACATTCCCCAGCAAAGAAAGTATTTATCCATAGATATGCTGAGTAATTTCCTTTTTAAAGTGTAATTGTCCATTCCCTTTTTTCAACGGAGCCCTAATTATGAAAGCCATGGCTTTATAGCCTGTAGTTTGTATTCTCATGCAAGTGGCCCTTTGTTATTGTAAGCTCAGATAAAAAGGGCTTGCTGAGCAGGGGTGCCCGGAGATCCCTTGTCTTTTCAGCCACTCTTAACAAATGGGTGGAATAGGACCACATTTGCAAATCAATTCCTAGGCTAAAGCTAGGCTAAAGCTAGGGAGAGGAGTAGGTTGGGTGTAAAACAACAGACTTGGGTTTGGGGGTAGGGTGGTTGGGAGCTCCTGTAAGTTATAAAATGAATTGCAGATGAAGTTTAAGGAAGAACGTTAGCAGTTTTCTCTTTCTCTTTTTTCTGTCTGCTGTGCTTTTTTGTTCCACAGCTCCATGACCCTTTCTAGCTCTCCTTTCTCATATGGGTGCCATATCAATAGCAACCTTACTGGAATTAGAATTTAAAAGACCATGGACACTGGGAGTTTGATCCAGGGGATGGGGCGTAGTGGGTAACAGTGATTTGAAACTGGAAGCCGTTGCATGGCCTAATCTTTTTTTTGCAGTGTGTCATAGATTTGAACTGGAGGGTTGTCACAGGCCCGCTCTGACTTTTTCCAAAGACCTTTGTCAGAAATGATAGGCATTATCTTAGGGTTTTAAAATAAAACACCAAACTGAATAACCCCAGGTTGACATTTACAGTATATCCACTTTTCCCAGAAAATAATTTAAAAGCTAGATTTTCTTTGTTTACCTGTAGTGTTGTGATTGTGATTAAGTAAACTCTGTAGGATATATATGTGAGTTTAGTAGATGTGTGGTTAACTGGAAATGTTAGAGTGCATGTAAGGATGGCTTCAGTAACCACCCTCAGGGTTTTAGTTGCTTTAGTGGTTAATAGATTTTTTTTTTTAAATAAAACAGAAAAACACTAAACTGGTCCCTTCCTAGAAATGAACTATAGTAGTTTTCTCAGTTAAGGGGCCATGAATTTGTCGAAGGGATTGCCCTTAAGCACAAAGTTTCTGCCATTGGTGTCGTTGTAGTAGGGTTTGATTTGCAGTACTTATCGTTGTATAAAACACTTTAAAATCTTATTGCATATACATGGACAAAGGAAGTTAAAAGAGTGAGTACACAAACACAACTTGGGCAATACTTGAATGTGACCAACTGGAAAGAGTCCAAACAGTGCAACCCACAAGTGTCCTTTGTGCCCCTAGTACAGCTGGGAAGACAAGCTCACCAATTTTCTTATCAAACTTGTGAACTGGAAAAGTTTGTTTGCAAAAACTAGTTTTCAGCAAGTGTACTCACACTTTTCATTGGTATTGTATAAGTACTGTATTGCTGTATATATAGTAACAGTCAAACACATGCAGTTGTATTCTGCTCACAGTACGGTCATTAGAATTTTCTTTACAATTTTGGCTGATGGTTAAAGAAGAGCAGTTTTAATTGATTCATGGATTAAACATATGATATACATCATAGAACATATGGAAAATTTTAGCTGTCTGTCATATGACTGTGAAAATAAATACTGCTCCCATGTGAGATGATCAGTGAGTCTTGTTCAGCATGACTTCATGGAGTTTATGGTTTTAAAGTTAAAAAACAAGTACTTTGCACCAAAACCCTGAAATATGTTTGGTGCTAAAAGCCTGCTTTGGCAGCCTGGAGATGCTGCAGCACAGGGGCAGCTGGCAGAAGGCAGTAAGACCCACTGGCACTGGCGTGCTTTTTGGATTGAGAAAGCAAGGTCACCCCTTGCCTGCCTTGCATACTTATTGAAGTGAGGATCACCATCTCAGCACTTCCATCCTTTTCCGTTTTCTCCATTGTGGAACATCTTTGGCTCTGCAGATGCACAGTCAGCCGTAATGTCAGCCCTGGCAGAGTGCTCCTGAACTTACAGCAGACCAGCACACACGCCTCGGGTTTCTGTGTAATTACATGTCTCTTCCAATTACATACAGTTTTGCAGCAGTCAAACTAGCTTTTATTTTTTTCTGCGTTATACATACCGTGAAGGCACAGTTATATGGTGGCAAACTGATTCCAGTCTATTTTACCAGGCACAGCAGGGGTTTCTTTCTGCAAATGGCATCTGTTTAATGTTAAATTAAAAGGTAATTCATCCATGTGTTTTAAAATGTCCCTGTTATGGTTGAGGCTGCTGGTAGCCTTACCACAAGTCAGACTACTTGTGTAAGTGGAGTTATTTGTTTCTCATACAGTAGGGAAGAGGAATGTGAAGCCTGTATGGCACACATTTTGCAATGCCTTTCTTCCCATGTTTACTATGGTGAATCCAGTGAAGTCTACTGTTAACGTCAGTGCTACTAGATTTCACTCGCTGTGACAGAAGGGAGGAAGAACAAAGTAGGAGATACTTGCCTAGAATAGTTTTACTGAAAATAATGACAATGCCAACAAAATAGAAACAGTCTAGGGAAATTAAGTGTTAGGCCATTGATTCAGTTTCCCCCAAGGCCATTCCTTACCTGTATCTCTCATTCCTGCATTTCTCTTTTCTTTTCCATAAGTTTTGATTTGTAATTTGTTTGTGCTTCTTTAATTATATACTGTGTGTGTGTGTGTGTGTATAAAATATATATAAAATATAGCAGTCTGCCTATCCTACTCCCAGGTTGCCCTCACTCTAAAAGCAGTGACATGCGAATGAAACTTGAGTTACAATGGAATCCCCTTCAGGTTGGTTGAATTTAGTTCTGCTCAGTATCTTTGGACCCCTTGGTGCACAAGCTGCTGAGCCCTTGGTGTCCTCAAGGTGGATCATTTGGCAAATTCAACAAAGCTTAAAAGCACCAAGACCAGTTTTATCTCTTATTGGTGTGCTCCAGCTTCTGGCCCTACAAAAATAAATCCCAGCCACATTTGAAAACCTGCCTTTCACATTTCCTGCTCTTTTATTTGGCCTGCAATCTGCATTTTTATGGATTGTTTCCTCATTTTCCCACATGCCAGCATTAGTGCCCGTGAACTGTTGAGTAACGCCAGCCTCAGAGCCACCCGTGGGTTCATTAACTGTTCTGAAAGCTTGTGCCTTTGTAGCGAAACCAGGTGTTGGTGGGTCCTAGGAGAAAGCTGCTGTGTGCACTCTACGTGGCTGTTGTCTCCTCAGCTGAGCTCTTTCTGTGTCGATTGCTCATGCCACCCAGGGAGCAAGGGATGAGTCTCTGCCTTGGCAGTACTTTATATCAGTCTCCCACTCCCATTTCCCCTTTAAAAACCTTAAAAACCTGTGTAACATTTCCACTTGGTCAGGTCCTACCGGCCCAACTACAATATTTATATAGTGGCTTTCGACGTCTCATCCTTCTGGCTTTCCCCACTGCCCCTACCAACCAAAAGTCTGTTTTTCATTATATATGCATCTCCAAAAAGCAATTTGTCTAATGTCTGCAATGTTAACTCTTCCCTTGCGAAGAGGCACTCTCTGCAGAACTGTTCATTTTCCATGTTGGGTTGTCTGGCAGTAGATTCCCAGGCGTATCCTTTTGATACTTAGCCCACAGATGGGTGTTAATGGTTTATTTTGTTGGAGACAGGATCTCATGAGCTGAAAGGACTTAACATCTCACCACAGTCAGCCCAAATCAAATGAGTTAGATGTTACTTCACAATAACCATATAAATAAGTTATGGTGCTGTAAGTGAAGAATGACCTATTTTCTATTCCTGGGCTCTTTGAAAGTCAGCATTCTATGCAGACATTTTCTGATTAGATACCGAGACTTTTTAAAAGTAAAAATTAAAGAATTATGTTACAGAGTATGATGCTTGAATAGTAATTACTTAGAATCTCATTTAAAATCTCCTTAGATGAAATATCCATCGTCCCTTTCCTTCTATGTTCATAGTAGAGTATAAATATCTGCAGTGGCTTAAATCCTAAAAGGAAACATTTAGCTGAATCTCCTTGGTATGAATAAATAGCCATGGAAGTTCATCACATCTTCACCCTCAACAAAGGGTTTTAGTCTCTGCTTTGTAGCCCAGATTTGGCAGAAGAGACGAATATTTGCTCTCATGAGTCGAATGACCTCACCAGTAGTGTCAAGGTGTGTTGAGGGCAGTCTATCACTTGTACAAAAAAGAGATAGCAGAAAGTGTGTATTCTAAGTCACAACACTGCTCAATATGCCATAAATGTAGGGCTAAAATAAGAAAACATGATTGGGAATGTGATTCAGTCCAGCATGAATAAGAAGTAAAAGAGGCCATTATAACTGATGAAGGTGTCCTGTGTTTTTGGGATGGCAGGCTTTAAAATGTCAAGTTTGTGCAGCTTTTTTCTACTTTAGCTTTTATTTCATGTATCTAATGGGAGGTACAGGTAAACAATAAACACAGCACTCCTATGGCAATAAATAATTTTGCCAGTTAGCACCCTGTAATTCCAGGTTCTTGTAATTATTTTGATTTACGTCATGCAGCCTAGTGCATGCCATTGCTGCCATTCTCCTGCATGGAAACGTCTTCTGGGAATGGCTCTGCTGGTGCTGCTGTTATTCTTTCGTAATTGTACTGCTGACACACCGTCACTCAAATTGGCACGAAGGAAAGTCATTTGAAAGCACTATCAAACCCTGCTGCAATAACTAGCTACTGTATCTGTTCTTCCTTGCTCTTTCTGAAGAAAAGCTCCAAAACTACAACAACTGAAATGAATCCCTTTTCATTTTAGGCTGACCTTTTACCTGTGGTGACCAAGAGAGATGTGAATCTTTCTTTTTTTGTGAAAAATACACAGCATTAAGAACGTAATTGCAGCCTTTCAAAAGATACTTGGTGACTAAGCTATGTGCTTTAAGCACTAAGTTGGGATACTTTAGATCGGGTTGGAGAACTTTAAAGTTGTGTGTTTACACTGTGTAAACACTGATCTTCCTGGTCTGTCACACCCCCAGGGGGCAGCTGCTCGGAGTGAGTAACACCCTTTCCTTTACACAGGCTCCCGTCCACGCTTGGAAGATGCCCCCCCTCGGATCGTGGAGCACCCCTCAGATCTGATTGTGTCCAAAGGCGAGCCGGCCACGCTAAACTGCAAGGCAGAGGGACGGCCCACTCCCACAGTGGAGTGGTACAAGGACGGTGAACGGGTGGAGACGGACCGTGAGGACCCCCGCTCCCACCGCATGCTGCTACCCAGTGGCTCACTCTTCTTCCTGCGCATCGTGCACGGGCGACGCAGCAAACCTGATGAAGGCGTCTATGTGTGCGTAGCCCGCAATTACCTGGGGGAGGCCGTCAGCCGCAACGCCTCACTGGAGGTTGCCAGTACGTAAACCATTCACTGTCTGCCGGCTGCAAAGAAGGTTGTGCTTTCAGTTTTTGACCAGAGCAGTTAAGGGAAAGCACAAACTTTTAAATAAAGAGCAAGAATTAGACTAAATTATTACTTTTGCAGGGAAGAGATTTGATTGGGCTCATTACCGTGGACAGATGAAAGCTCAAGCACGAGGCATGCAGCACTAAAGTAAGGGAATCTGTGCAGCTTGACTGAGCTTCTGTTCCAGTGAGCAGATGTTGGGACAGAAATACACTGTCACCAGAACGCTTGTCGTGGATGGGTTCCAAGTTGTAACAGAAGGGCAGCAGGTAGCTTGTACTCTAATTCAATTGTGCGACATAACTATTTCATTTCATAGTCAGATTATGGACGAATAAATTGTTTGCTGTTTCATAACAGTTTTAGTTTTTACTTTTAATGATTCAGAGGTCTTTTTTTATTATTTTACATAATTTCACTGATAAATTATGCCAAGTACTGCATAAACATTTTTTTCAAAAATATGTGTACTTTTTTGACTTTATTGTCACAAAGCTTAATTTTTATCCATAATTAAGTTGTTTCGTGAGAAGTTTTGGTTTTTCATATCTTAATCTTAAACATAGTTATTTTAAAAATACAGGGAACATAGGAAGTTGAAAGTCTGAAAGATACATCCATGAAGCATATGTCTCTTGGAAAAAGACAACATTACTGAAGAAATCAATTTAAAAGCAGCAGTTAGCATTGCCTTTTATAAAATTTGAATTATGTTTCCATTTTGTGCCAGTGAAACTCAAAATATTATGTATCATTAATTATGTAACAAATGGAAAAAGTTTCTATGCTGGACAAAATTTAGTGAAAATTTTAGCCAAATTTCATCTCATATTTTAACACAGAAAATTTTTACTGACAACTAATTTTTCTTTAGATGGTGAACAAAAAGTCTTAACAGAATGACCTGTTGGCTTAATAATGTCAGACACGGGTCATCTTGAAAGGAAGTGGCTCTTGGGGCTGAACTGCTGAACTCTCGCAACTGTAGCCCACTGTTACATAGATACATGTCCTTTATTCACTGCTTTTCATTGATTTTGTTAAGCTGACAATTTTGGATATGTAAGTAATGAGGGTTTTTCAGTGTTTGCACACTTGTACAGCCCGGTTTGCAATATTATATATAGCCACAGCATTGCATATTGCATGTATTAGAGAAGTCCGCTTGAACTTTATTGCTGAAATGGGACAAGAAGGAGTGTGTGTTTGTCACTGAAGACATGAGCTGAACTGAGAGTGATTGTTTCTAGTTGGGGTGAAACTGAGTTCATGGAATGAGATCTAAAGTCAGCTGGCCGGCTGTGCTGGGTGTCTTTCTTGTAAAGGCTGTAGTTCCTCTCACAGCTGCTGCCGCCTTCTGCAGCCATGGCCTGAGACGGACCAAAGACCTATTGCAAAGCTCCTCTTGGCCATATGATGTGCTCCGCGCTTCCTAGCCTTGATCACCTTAATGAGACCACTGTTTGCTTGTCACACGCAGTCTGTCCCGAGCTGTGTTCAATAGGCAAGCATGACAGAGAGGCTCAGTACAAGGTCACAGGTATGCTACCTGTTAACCTTTCTGAAAACAACAGGAACGTGCAGGCAGCCAAAATGTAGAGAGTGGCTCGCTATATTCCTGCCTATGTGGCTACATTTAATTAAAACTCTGACTTAATTAGCAAGCGTCTTGCCCTGTGTAATAATTATGCAGATTGTGCAGCCGCTGCCTCTGAACTTGTAATTCTTGTCAGGGCCTGTGGGAGCTGTACGGCCTCATTCAGGGAGTCGCTACAACAAATGGTTTTGCTGAGACCCACCTTGTAGGCCAGGCCTCAGGCGGATGCTTTCTGTTTGGCAGAAGAGAGCTGAAGGCCCCACACTGTAGGTGGCTTCAGGATGGGTGCTTCCCACCAGACACCTACACACCCTTACTCTACCGCCCCAGGCCAAAGAGATGTCCTCCACAGCCCCTCTTTCCCGCTCCACCCAGCTATGTAGCCTGATGATGTTACTTTCTGCACAGCAGAACTTTTGCCAGAATGAGGATCCTACCTGGTCCCCCATGGTATAGCCTGAGACGGCCCCACTCTGAGACCCGACATGAGCAAGGCTGCTTTTTCTTGCCCTGGGGGCCCTGCAAGAATAGAGCTGTGTCTGCCATGGCCCAGACACAAAGGACTGCACATGTGATCCCGGACATGGCGGGGCACTCTCCTCAAAAGGGGGAGGGGGGTAAGGGACACCGGGGCTGCTAATGAAAACCTGGGTCTCTTGCACCTCACAGCTTGCTGATCTGGTCATGCCTCAGGGGGGACACAGAAACCTCCCATCTGCCACCACCAACACACAAAGTCTTTAGCCATGCATTTGTCTTAGTGCACTTGTGTTTGTGCATCTTTGTTTGTGAAGATGTTTATTTTTTCACAGCCCGCACAAACTATTGCAGGACAGAGAAGAACTGCAGCAGGGGCTGCTAGTGGGAGCAAAGGGCAGTGGGAGGTCAGGTATAATTTCCAAAGAGAGACAGGTGATAGCAGCTGTCCAAGGGGAAAATGTGCAGGGTGAACAGGTGAAGGGCAGCATCTGACACTTCCCCTCTCTGTTCCACCGGACAGGGGATGGGGACTGAGCCAAATTTCACACCCTGGGTAATCCTGCTCGTTGGGTCCCAGAAACAGCTGCATGACAGCTCTCTTCATGCAAAGTAATGGGAAGGGCAGACGCTGGATTTGTAGATTTATGGATTACCAGGGGGTCAGCAAATCACAACGCCTCAGCTCCCTCTGACAGGGTGGCAGAGCACCAGTTTTGATGTCGGCTTATCGACCGCAGTGCTTGGCACTCTACGTAAACAGCCTCATGTTGCAGCCGAGCCCGCTACTAACCCCCATGGCATGCACTCACACAGGGTTAGCCCAATGTCTGCCACACCACCGGTATAGTCCCCAGTCCTATCCCCAGGCATGGAGCTGACACCTTGTGGGATATGGCTCGAGGAAAGGGGCAGGAATAATTCAGATCTTCCTTTTAGCAGAGAAGTCAGATGGAAATACATGTGATTACTGCTGAACTTATTTGGCAGTTTTAAAGTGCTCTGAATTTGAGGAGCTTTTGATACATGACTGATGTTACTGATGCTATGTGATACTACATTGATGTCATCTTGGTTATTGTATTTTAACCGGTGCCTGAAGTTGAGAAAATAATGATGTTCACAGTATGCATTTCTTTAATAAAGGGAATACAAATTTTGAAAGAATATTTGGAAAGCAGTGTATGAACCAACTTGCTACATAACTTAGTGCACCCTGGGTAATGAAATGTACAGTAGCTGTGTGAGGGCTGTTACGAATAACCACTATGTACTACAGAAGGAATGTGGGTAAGTGCTGAGTTCTGAGATGCTGTTTTGCATGCCAACGTTGAATTTGAGCACAATTTGTCTGGTTGAGGTCTGTGTTTTTGCTTGGCCTATTCTTGCCGTTCTTCTTTGACCTGCAAGCTGTTTTTGGTTTTCACACTGTTCTTGCTAAACCCTTGAAACAATTGTGTGTGAAAAACCCAAGACACCATCCATTTGGGAAAACTGGCATGCCTAATGCCAACTATCATGCAACATTCAAAGTATAGCTCAGCTAGAGAATCTGGTCAGTTTTTGGCAGAAAAGAGTATCAGAAGCTTACGAACAGTGCCGGTACACAGGAAAAAGTCCCAGTACTCCAAAGAACAAAATGTAGAATTGCCACTGTTGCATACCACTGAGTACTGGCCCAGTTCTACCACTGATCTCACTAGATAAATTGTGCAGCAGATGGCGGTGTGGTTAGAACTTCCGCCTATGGAGGACTCTAGTTTGAATCCCACCACTGCAGGTAAGGTAGTACGCTTAAGCAAGGTACTTACTCTAAATTGCTCCTGTTAAAATTGGCAAACTTTATAAATGGGTAAATAACTCTATTTTGTGTAATACTGAAAGTTACTTGGAGAAAAGTGTCTGCTCAATTAATAAATGTAATATCTATGGTACCCCAGTTTTTTAAACACAGGCTGTTCATTGTGCTTTGTTCTATTAATATAGATAATAGGTACTGTTATCATGCACAAATGCACTGAATGTGGTTTCTGTTGGCTCTCATACAAAAATGCCCCCACCCAAGAAATGAGTGGAATGTACAGAATGACTCATATTCACCCTGTCTTTCTAATATATTTGACATGAACTAATGGCATGACATCACTCATAGCACAGTAAGGCTCCCTGTGACAGACGTATGATGGGGAGTGAGCAGACTTGGGATTAGGCTAACCCCTAACCTGTGGTCACTGTGCTGCCCCAGCAGCCCTGTTGTCCATGCTCCTGCTGTTAACCATTTCATTGGACTTGCCTAGAGGTTAATGTGAGGGCAGCCTGGGAGGTCTGAGTAGGACGGAGGTACAGGGGGTCGTGGAGGCAACAGGTGGCAGAGGAAGAGCTTCGATAAGCGCTCCTTTGTTGCTTGCTGGCTTTGCCTCTCGGTGCTTCTGTGTGTCTGAGAGCACTGAAGCGCTCAAAAGGCTGAAAAGGACAATATGGCCCCGAACGAGCTGTTGTGATTAACCAAGAGTAGCAAATTATGGCCATAGAAGAAGCTTCTTGCGGTGACTGAGAGATATTTGCCAGGAGTTATCTGCTCGCTGCCTCACTCACTGTAATTGCTTGAAAGGGTGTGGAGCCTTAGTCGCCGTTTACTTGCGGTAATGCCAGATAGAAATCTTCTTTCAGCAGTGATTGACAGAATTGCTTCACCCTTGTGCCACAAACATTCACTGAAAAACGTCAAGAAACGTCAACGAAAAAATTGTTTTGTTTGGAAAAAAGGCTCAATCCGTCCTTAAAATACCAGCGTGCCAATGGCATTTTTCTTCCAGTTTCTGATTCGGGTTTTGAAAGTGAAGGAAGTGTTGAGTCTAGCCCAGTAAACATTTTCTGCTGTTTTAAGTTTCCTGTGTGCCAACTTGTCCGACGGCATTTTAACAGTTCTAATTATTATTCCATCTTTGTTCTTATTCTCCCATGAGTCTTGCTGCCAGCAAAGGGGCCATTTGAAAGTTGGTCAGGAACTTTCTCATGGCAGACTGGCTCTCGATGCAGTCTCAAATAGGCCCTGTTGCCTGTGTTATGCATTTAGGTACCTGAGAGGAGGGCTTTTGGACATCTATAAATACTCAATCTAAAGTTGAACATGCATAGCACAACGCACATCCCTACTTACAGAATGTTAAATGTTAAACAGCACTAACAGGATAGACAGAGGGAGCTTTTGAAAGCTGAAGTATTATCTTATTTTTGGCTTTCTTCTCATCCTGCATGCTGGAAAGGATGTGGAGTCCTGTGCTTGCTGTTTGCAGTGCTCATATCAAGTTTACTCTCCATACATTAGCTGTGTCGCCCGTTAAAGGTGGCTAGCCAAAGAAACAGCTTTACATACAAATATAGTTTTTTTGAGCTTGAAAGTCTGAGGAAGACAAGGAGTGGTCCGAGCATACCAGCAGTAAAGAGCCCAGCCCTGATCTAGGTTAAGTCCATCATTCTACACTGCAGTAGCAGTTTCTGTGAAGGTGCTCCAGACTTGAATTCTGCTGAAGCTGTTGAATCTGTGTTGCACAAAAGGAACAACAGGTGGTACAGTGGTTAATGGTGCCACCTTTGGATTCAGGACTCAATGTTAAATACCACCTTTGGCTGTAGTACTCTTGAGCAAGACACTTACACTGAACATCTCCAGTAAAAACTGCCCTGCTGTATAAATATTTAAATCACTGTAAGTAGCTTAACATTGTGTGTTTGAAGAAAGACATGAACTAAATATATAAATTGAAATGTCTTTGTACAGTTACTGATATGGAACATTGTTATCTAAACCGGGACCCAATAGTACATACTGAAAAGAATGCAGAGGGCACACTACTTGAATTCTCAGAGCCCTACCACGATAACTTAGCTGGCACAAGACACCCCACCCTACATCCCTAATTCTTCCCATCTGCTGAGATTTTACTGACTGTGAGCTGAGGAAGGGTTGTGTCTGCCGTAATAAACAGATATTTGTAAAAACAGTGGCGTCCAGCCAGTCAAAACAAAGGCAGCCAAATATGGCTTGTCATTTTTAAACTGCAAGTGTCATTATACATGCACCCTCAACCTCATTCTCCGTGATCCAGTATGCGAGCATGTGTTTTCTGCACTGGACTGTCCACCGAGCTGATTCTGGAAGTTTCCCATGAGTTTTGCACTATAGCCCTTCCAGACAGGCGTGTGCCATGGTGAAACCTGGACCTGTGGGATTTGGCGAGCCATGCTGCACTCCCCTGCTGTGAAGTGGGCAGATAAGGTGCTTCGCTGCCAGGTTGAGCGGATTTCAAACTCTTTGCGCAGGCCATTTGCATAATGCAATTTGCATAATATGTTCATCGCTTTCGACTGACTCGTAATTTCTTCAAAATGTATTTGGCTAGGAACAATGTCATTTGACTTGCAGTTAATGTTACAGTGTCTCTTTTTGGCAGAAGAACCAAGCCTTTATTTTTTCATAAAAATATATAAATTACTTAATGGTTTGGTCCAGCTATACCTGGCATGGTGTTTAAGTTGAAGGCTCATAAGAAAAAGGCTGATGAAACACCGATTATTCGCACATGGTCTGATATTCGCTGAAAACAAACAAGGGTTATGCTGTCAAAACAGTCGTCTGGATTGAACTGAACAGTTGTGTTTGTTTTAGCGGATGGGTAAGCACAGTAGAAAGGGAAGTAAAGTTTGAATTTGGGACACCCTCTCAGCTGGAAGCTTGACCCCCACCCCCTGCACGCTCTATATCATTAATAAATGTAGACCATTACTACATTAAGTAATCCTCTTTCCCTGCAGCGTCTCTCTATTAGCTGCCGTGCAGCTTGGCCACACGCAAGGGATTAGACCACCTTAGTAATGGACTTATTGTTGCCAGGATCTGCATACAAAAAAGCAATACAAGGGGAGATGATGCCCCCCCCCCGACCCCGCCATCAATACCCGTGGGCCACCCTCGTTCACCTCCTTTTGTTCTGCAGCGTTGTGTTTTGAAACTGCCTTCTGTCCAGTGGCAGGAGGTTGATGCCCTTTGTACAACAGGCTTGAGCCTCAAGAAAGGAGCGAGTAGTTGGCCAGACGTTTGTCCCCATAGCCTATATTCTCCCCCAGGAAGTGTCTTAAAGTTCTCACAAAACAACTGGCTAATGGAAAAGTTTTCAAGAAATGTATGGTTCCTTAAATGTTTTGTTGATTCTGATTTGTTCCGCTTTGGAGTTTAGCGGCTGTATTATCAAATGAAAAGTGTATGTAATTGGGGTGCAAAGCGTGCTGGCGATGTCCAGATCTGTGTTTTGTATGCAACTCTAGTTTTTTCTTGTAGCATTTGCGCATCACAGCTGTCACCCTCAAGTAGATTCATAGTGTCAAAATATCATATCAAATGATATCATAATATCTTTAGGATTTTTGTGTTGATAATGTACTGTATTCTCAGGTTTAGAGGATTTAAAGTCCAGCTCAGCACATATTTGTATGTTTAGTTTAGAGTTAGTAGAGTGAAAATGTAATAGGATGTCTAAGCTACACAGAGATAAACAACTAGACTAAGACCCTTCCTGTAACAGTCAGGTGGAACATTAATGCTTGGTTTTTTCTGTCAGCATGAAAACAAACAGATGAGACCTTTACCCGATTACAGTGTTGACAGTGTAGTGTAGGATGTAGCTGCGGTTTTGCCAGCTGAAGGAAACACGGCTGCATTGGCTGTGCATCCTTACTGAACACAGACAGGACATCGGGGATCATACTGGGGTGGAGCTGAGTCTTGTTGTGGGATTGAAAAGACCCCATTGCACCTTGGGAGATGAGAAGCAGTCAGCAGCGGTGAGCAGTAACAGGGGATTAAGGCTGGACTTGCTTCTGCAATTAGAGGAATTAATGAGAGGGCGTTTGTAATCTCTTCTGATGGATGAGGCCGACAACGTGGGGATGGCTGGTTTCAAGGTGGTGCAGTCGTGGCAGCAGTTCTACAGTCCTGTCTGCCTCAATGGTTACTCTGTGCCGAGTCCTGAGTGTGTCCAGCACCTGCTGTGGAAAAGCCAGGGGGACAGGTGTACACTGGCTGCTGAAAGCTTCCTGATGCTGCCCCTCTCTGTGACTGAATTATGGGCACCTTTAAAGGGCATGCCTGAAACATCTGCGCCTGCGGGGTACAGTATGCCGCAGGGCTGGCTGGGCTTCAGATGGGACGGGTGCGCGCAGGTCAAGCAGCCCCCCAGGCTGCGAGGTGCCGAGCCAGTTGCCAAGGAGCCACGCTCATCAAGGCCGGATAATGAGGCCCAGACCCAGCCACACACATGAGGCCCTCTTGTGAAAGCGAGGTAATTTATTACTTTCAATTTGTCGCCCTGACATGCAGGGGTTTCAGGGGTGTAGGAGATGGCCAGACCAGGCCATTTATGAGCAGTTAAAAGCCTTGAAATGATGCACCTTGACAACAAATGTCATCCATCTTCCTCTCTAACCAGGCCCCACATTAGCAACACAGGTTTTGTGGCCACAACACAGGTTTTGGCTGTCAGGCCCTGGTGAAATACTGCTGTTATTTCCTCCGCTCTTGCACTGTAGCATGTACACTGCATTTTCATGAGGTCCTCCTGGCAAACAGGCCATGTAATGTGCTTCTGGGAAGCAAAAGAGGCCGACACAAGTTCATTCCTGATGGCAGTAGGCCTTCATTCAACAGACTGCAGCTTCTCGCTGAATATGGAATCTTTACGTTTTACTATGAGCTCTGTGTTCCAGAAATATTTCTGTGTCATTTAATCATTGGTGTTTGGAAAGTGTCGGGAAAATCCTTCCTTCTTTTAGGAGTAACCAAAACATCCCGCCTGCCAGGTCAGAGGGTTTTACCATCATTGTGGGAGACCATTTTTCATGCTTCGTTGCCTGTGTTTTTGGCCAGATAAATTGGGAGCGTCAGAAGTGAAACGTGTGGTGATGTAGCGCGTATGCAAGCCCCCAGCTGCTGCTGCCTAACTGGACTCTGGTGACGCCTAAATGAGAGAGACAAGATGTAAACGAAGTGCCTGGCACAGCCAAACACGCGCTGCATATTCAGACCCAAACAAAAGGAAAAATTGAAAAGAAAAGCTGACAAAAAGTGTGCTGGTCCACGGCGGGGCCCCTGGTGCAGATTTCCCATAATCCCCAAGGCAATATCTGTCCAGGCTGCCTGGCTGCTTCTATCTGCTGCATGGCTCTCATTATCCAGAGTGGGCCCCTTTGATCCTGTGGGGGTTTGGAGATGATGAAATGCTGGTTGTGGAGGGTGTAGGGGGGGTTGGGCAGGGGGCAGTTCAGAGTGGGACAGATGTCCAAGCAGCACGTGCCTCTGAGCATCAACAGCCCTACACCACCCCACCAGACACACACACACACACACACACACACACACACACACACACACACACATATCAGTGTGCTCACCCCCAAGTCTGAAGCAGATCCAGCTTGGAGGACCTCATCTTACGTGACAGCTGTGGTCTAGGCCGCTGAGACAAATTCCTGTTGGAGCACCCACAGAAAAAAGCTCTTGCTGGGAGGGGGTGTCTGCAGTAACCAGAGAACACCGGCTCACAAGTAGCAAGCATCTTAAAAACAGAGCGCGCTTATGTCTTTGCACAACAAATTTTACTTTGTTGGGGAGGTTCTGTTATGAACACTTCTGTAAAATATCTCATACTGTACTAAAATGTTCTTCGTCTATTGCTTTCAAGTTCTAAGTCATACAGTATTGATCTGTTCTCCCATGACAGCCGTTTTCTGTCTGTGCCAGTCCAGCTGGAGACTTGGTGGAGATCATAGGTCATTATCCCTTTGTCCTCAAGTGGGTAGCTTCTAAGGTTTCGCTCACAGTCCTCCTTTGATGTGGGAAAAGAACAAGGATGCTGTAAGTAGAGATACTGAGAAGGAGCACCTAGGAAGGAACATACAGAGAGTGCCCTTACTGGCCATATGACAGCACAGACATGAGAGTCAGACCACGGGCAATTTCCTCCTGTTGATAGAAAGCAGTTTGTTCGATTTAAAGTTTTTCCTGCTGCAGCCTTTGGATTTGATGGAACAAACCCACCACCCAACTCCATACCATTTGTTTATATCAATAATTGTCTGAACTGTCACTAACTGAGTTTGTTTTATGGAGTGGATCTCAGAAACTTGTATGACGGTATGATGTGTATTCATTCAACCTTTTATGTGAGTCTGTCTTATCTTGGGCCTGTGTTTGCCCTTGTAGTGTCAGTTTGAGGTTTGCAGCAGGAAGAATGGTGAGAAGGTACAGCAAAGATCTGATGGAAGCGCACCGAACCCCTTTAGCCACAGGTGTGCCTTCTAGCTCTCCATCTGTCTCAATCGGCGCCGCACAATCGGCTATTGATTACCACCCAGAGACCCCCCTCCCCAGTCCAGCCAGTTACCATGTGTTCCACCCACCTGTGCATAAGAGACCACCTGCCCTGGAGACAAACCTGTCTCTCTTTTGCGGGATTACAGGAATGCAGAAGGGATCACATAACACAAATCTGAATCCCCAAGGCTGATTCTGTTGGATTCACAACATTGGAATTTGGCTTTGGTGTAGTCAGTCCCATTTACCTTGTTGTGGTTTAGCCAGTCATTTCCTTCACCTTGAACAGCGATTACTGTACGCTTATGCATGGGTAGTAGATAAAATAGGGTAAACGTCTGACTTGATTTCAGTTTTTCTTTCACAAATATTGATTGAGGCTTGTGGAGATGATAATTATGTGTAACAGAATAATTCCTGCAATGAGAGATGCATAAGTAATTTTGAAATGATGGGAATTTGAGACCATTCCCCTTTGTGCTTGCTTAAACCAACCTCCAGCTGCAGTGTGTGACAGATTACCTCAAATCATACCAACATGCAAAGCGACAGATTGACAGATGACCTCAGCAAAGCGCAACGTGAGATCTGAAACAAGAATCTTTCAGCAACAGCCCAGGACACATTTCTCATTCTCTGAGAGATTTGAATATCTATTCATGAGCAGTGGAAATTATTCAAGATGTCAAAGTCTTGAGTTTTAGATCACTGCGATAAACTGAGTTTTTAATTAAATAGGAGGCTCAGCTTGCCTTGAATATTTATGCTGAGCTGGGAACACAACTGTTATGAATTAGTTACAGCAGCCTAATAGGAGTTGAAGTTTCTTCACATAGACCTCACTTATTCTGGCTGTAAGATAATTGACAAAGTACTGGAGCAGGCAAATTTGTGTACACTGTTATTTTACTGTAAATCTAATTACCTGATTTACACACAGATATACGTACACATATTCTATATATGTACATTAACCTGGAATAGAAAGCCAAATGGATGTTTTGGGTGACTGTTTATTCCAGAACTGAAAAATTAACGAAGGGATAGAAATAGAAATTGATTTCCAGGGATTTGTTAGCGATGCTGTATGCATTGCACCAGTGGGGTGGAGGGAGCATCTTAATTGAAGTGGACCGCAAGCCTTGTGGGGGGATTACATTGGCTTTGTTGTAGTCAGCACAGGGGGTCCCTGGAGGCTGCAACCAGGGGTCAGAGGGCCCTGGCTTAATCTGCCAACCACCTCCTGGGCTTTATGGGTAATTGCCAGCACCTAATCAAGCTCTGTGCACTTTCTCTGTTTCCAGGCGTGGAGTTGAGTCGGAGGTGAGAGTGCAGACCTCAGTGTATGGGGGCCAGCTTTCAGAATGACAGGTCAACACGAACCACCCATAGTGCTGCTTGGCATTTCAATTTAGAGCTTCCATTGCCAGATGAGGAAACCCAACAAATAAACAGGCGTCATGCCTATTCTTCGTCCTCCGTTTTCCTTGAGGTTAATGTATGTTTTTGATAGGGTCATGGTTTAGAGCTTTAAATTGCAGGGTAGTGGTCGGGAAGGAATCTGTTTAAATCTGAAGGTTGAGACACCTGTGTGGTCCTATAATTGGGGCTGAGAGGCTTACTGGGTGAGAAAACTGGGCTCCGAAAGCTTCACCTCCATCTAAAGTTCTTCAAAGCCATAGGAGGAAAAGCGGACTGAGAAGGTATAGACATTTCTGAGCCAACATCATTAATTATGATACTTTTTGGGGAACCTAAAAATACGCTAGAGCTTTTTGCATGTATTATATTTTAAGAACTTACGTAATTATATGATTTGGTGTCATGCAATGCAGCCCATAATGTGGGTTTGTAATTTTAGAAGCCTGGTGAATGCCGTGTATATATTTAACACTCTTCAAAAAATGATTCTGGCTTCTCTTCCAACAGAATTGGCTGAGGGTCAGTTAGCTTTGCTGCTTGTATTTGCATATTGACCAGGGTGGACTGTCCCCCTGTTGTGATATCATTGTGTTGGCATTAGCTATACAATTCAGCACCAATGAAGCCCCCTATCCCTCCACCCCCAAGGTCTACAGACGCAAACCCAAAAGCATTACAGAGAAACAATGTTCAGCCACACTAACTTTACTTTCACAATTTCTGGCTTTCTCGTTATTACCCTAAGCATATAGGCATGCCATGTTAAGCAAGGAGAGGGGGTGGGGGGGGGCAGAGCCATAGGATACCTGGAAAAAATTACCAGATACAATCAAATTAGTCCCAAATCAGCATCAGCAAAGCGCATTCAGCGTCCACGCGTGCATAGTTTTTATGCTGTGCAAGACTTTTGTTTGGAAAGAGAAGGCTATAAGCCAAGCAATTACTGCACGCTGCTCTCCTGGGGGCAGGTGGTCAACAGGAGCTTCAGAAGAAGCTTGCAGCTTTGAGGAGGGTTTCTTTAAATGTGTCTCCAGACGAGGCCCCATCCACATCCCCATCGCAGGAGAAGCCGGGATTTGTCTCTCTCCCCACTTATTGAGCTGTCTGTCAGCAGCACACCTGCAGGAAGGCGGGCCTCCAGGCCAAGAGAACCACTTCCTTTTTCAGCTCCGATGGTGTGAGAAAGGGCCCTGCAGGAGACATGTCTGGCTTCCCTAAGTAGTCTTGTCACTGTTAAAAACAAGCTTCTTTTTCTGCAATTAAGGGGGTGCTAATTAGTCACACCTGCACTTAAGCAGGAGAATACAGATCTAGTTTTGAAGCTGAGGGCCAGTAGTGGCATTTGGCAGTGACACTTTGCTTGGAGAAAATCCATTTGTTCTCATTTTGTTGCATTTCAGATTTCTCGCTACAGCTTTTGCCAGTTACTATGCACTTTCAATACAGCTAGCAAACATCCCGCATCTATACCCTTGCAGTGATTTATCGTTTCATAGCTTTTATTGTTAATATATTTTTTTGGCTTAACTATGCATTTTCCCTCTCTTTGGTTGTGTGCATACAAGAAATTCACTGGACAGAAAGAGGCCAGAAGAACTGACCACACGTTTCTCCTCCGTAATTATATAGAGGAACAGAAGGAAACCAATGGGCAGCAGTGTTCCAAAAACATGCCTTTCAGCTGTCATAAAGGCTAAAGAGTTCTAAAGTTCGCCTTGGAATGAAACATTTTCTGTCTTTTACATTAGTTTAAATATGTTGCATATGTTGTAATTTCTTCAAAATGTATGTGAACTATATTCTTTCTTCACACAGATAATTGTGTGTAGGAGGTGTATAAGGAATTGTGTGTATGATGTGGTCTGTGCATGCAGTTTGACTATGGCTGAAATTGTCGGGAATAGAAACCTTATTCATTATCTTTCTCACCAGTACTGCGCTGCACATCTAGGCAGATTCAAGTGGCTTGTCAGGAGAGAACGATGGGTGAATGGAGGGGAGTATTGATATTGCTAATCATGCTGTCCTAATGCATGCAATATATCTGCCCCCTGCAGTTCTTGGCTATCGATAAATCATTCCCTCGCCTTGATGTGAGAATATTCAATTTCATCAAAACTTTAAAGATACACAGAAAATCTGCAGTGTGTATTAAAATGTATAGTAGTTCTGGGAGTAAGGCTAGCATTTGAAACTTTTCTGATTTAGAGTCTGAATGGGCTTCTGGAGAGGATAATTTGGGGCCACTGCTCTTGCTTAACAATCTCAAAGTACTTCAAGAGAAAGAATACAGGGACATGTTTTATGATAGCTTTTCTTTGTGGCAGGAGTCTGTAGACAGTTGAATGAAGATTTGTGTTAATTCTATCACATTCCCAAAATAAATCCAACAAAGCGTCTGGATTTTGGCTTATGTTGATAACACAACTGAGATGCCCCTAGAAAATCCTGGAAAATTCTGTGAATGGAACTGAAATGAAAAAGATGTTTCTATTAATTAAAATTGAAGTACCTCTCTAGTTAATGCCAAAGGCTCAAACATAAACTTGATCAACCCTGGCCTTTTTTAAATTTTCAATAGATTGCTGACCAGATTTGGAGTTGTGGGTTTCTTGGAATAATGTATATTCAGTTTTTTCTTTCTTTTTAAGACTATTGAAATCCTCTTATTTACATTGGCAGTCCAATTAGTAATGTTGTGCATTTTTTAACACCAGCGATACATTCTTGTAATGTTAACAGAGAGCACATAAACAGATACAACTGACCCAGAGGAGGAACAAAAGAAGCCCAAAGAAAGTAAAGAGATGAGCAAGAAGCCCAAAAGCACCCCTCAAATAAACACTTGGAATGAACAGACAAGTGGAGATGGCAATAAGCTGCTCCCACTTCCTATAATGTCCAACTGCACCATTACCCCAGAACCCCTTAGTCAAATAAAAAAGTAAACTTTACTGTTATCTGAGTCACATTTGTGTGCCTTGACAGAGACAGATACTGTACTACCTTGTGGATGTCAAATGTTTCAAAAGCACTGGAACACACTTTCATGTTGGAAGAGGGACTTTAATTCAAGTGTGTTGGGCTGTATTGCAGTATTTTTTTTCAGGAGAATAAAAGCCTTTCTCACTAGCCATGTGAAGGTGACTTCCTGCAAAAGACTGGGGCACGAATTTTTTAATATTAAGTACACGGCCTAACACCCAGTTTCTAGACTAGGCTCTGGACAGCCATGACTCTGCATTACACAAGCAATAAGGCCTCCAACACACATTATAAAGCAGATATTTTATGCATACAAATGGCTTTCAGAATGCAGTATTTTTATGATTTAAGTGTTATTACAGATGATTATTATCAGAAATGAGTGTCAGTGGGGGTTTGGTGTTATCAGGGAAGGAGTGTTATTGGAGAAGGCCCTTATTGGACATTGCTGTTGCTGGAGTTTTGGCTTTATCAGGTGTGAGTATTATTGCTAAAATCTCTATTCTATACCTCTTTCTCCAAGGTTTAGCCACCTCTGGTTTTTTGATGAAATACGTGTAGCTGTAATTCATAATTCCTACATTTCTGGATTTTACAGTTTACAGTAAATCTGTGAAGTCTTGTACAATATTGGCAGTCTCTTCATAAAGTGTGTTCCAGCACAAACCTGGTGTTTCTATAGGGCATGGATTCCAACTGAGGGCAAAAAATTCTGCACTGAAAAAATGATTTGTGAAGCGCAATTTGTGAGATACAGACCAAGACAGATTAAAGTAATAGAAGTTTTGGTGCTGTATGATCTGATAAATGCCAATAAAATATAAATACAGATTGGACACTTTCTTGATTGAATCAGCCCTGAAGGTGTTAGTGAAATGTGTGGGAAGGGTGTGTGTGGGGAAGTGTGGATAGAGATAATGGCATTGTGTGTGTGTGTGGGGGGGGGTGCATGTTTGTGTGTTTGCCATTAAATTATTCATCTGCCTTGTGCTGCATTGGAAGCTGTGCATTATAAATGGACTCTGTTGATTTGGACAAAAGACAGACAGCAAACAGGAGCATGAATAAATGGAGGCCTGGGGCAGAAAGACTTGGGTTGTTGCGGGGGAGCAGAGAAATTTGGTACGCTTTCATTTTTGAAGCCAAGAAAAAGCACTGGTACATGAGCATGAACATGGCCATGCTTCAAATATGACTAATGTCATTTTATTCCTGTAATTCAAGCAAATTGCACTGCCTAATGGTGGCTGTAAAGCTTGTCCAAAGTGCTGCACATGTGTTGCACATCTGTCATCACTGAGGCACCTCACCTATGCTGCCTCCTCTCCCTCTCCTCCAGTCCTGCGTGATGACTTCCGGCAAACACCCAGTGATGTTGTGGTGGCGGCTGGGGAGCCGGCAGTCATGGAGTGCATACCACCACGGGGTCACCCTGAGCCCACCATCTCCTGGAAGAGAAACAATGTGCGCGTCAATGACAAGGATGAGAGGATCACTGTAAGTGAGGGTCACACCTCCTTAATGTCCTCTCTCTCCAGGGACCATGTGATGTCTGCCCTAGTGTGCTCCCATCCCTCTCTCTCCTAGGTTGTCTGCAGCACCTGATATGAGGCACGCTGTTTTACGTAACACTTTCACGTCATTCATGTTATGCCAGTTATCTAAATGGGTTATGAATATGTTTGCTGACTTTGCCAGAGAGGGGATATTCTGTGTCATGAGGATCATTTGTAGATAATCCGGCAATTCTTCAAGCAGAGCCATTCCAGATAAGTGTCGCCCGAGTTCTCATGAGGGTGTCATTTATTCAGAGGAACAAATTGCCTGGGTGCAGCACTGTCTGGTTTGTGCCCCTGGCAACTCTCCCTCCCTGGGTGCAGGTTCATAGGCATTTCTGCTCATCTTATTCGGCTGCATTTGCAGATCCGTGGGGGCAAGCTGATGATCTCCAATACCCGAAAGAGTGACGCAGGAATGTATGTGTGCGTGGGAACCAACATGGTAGGCGAGAAGGACAGTGACCCTGCAGAGCTGGTGGTTTTTGGTGAGTAGGTTGCCGTGTGTTTCTCCCAGTTCCTTCACCTGGAGTGGCAACACACCTCAAACGAACACTCACTGCCTTCTCTTCCAACAGAGCGCCCTGTATTTGTGCGGAGGCCTGTGAACCAGGTTGTGCTGGCAGACGACACAGTTGACTTCACCTGTGAGGTTCACGGAGATCCCAACCCCACAGTGCGCTGGAAGCGAGAGGAAGGTGAACTGCCCAGAGGAAGGTGAGGATCACTGCTGAAGGGACTAACTGTCCAGCCAGAGGGCACACTGAACTTGACAAGTTTGCTGTCCTATTGCACCACTTTAGTAATGTATCTTGAGGGACTGACAAAGTGGTCCTGGGACAATGATTGAATTAATTTTTCAGTTTTTTTGGACAGCATTGGGTCACGGCAGCACAGGTAAAAATTGCACACCAAGAAATTCAAGTACATGCACACATATAACAGAAGGTCTAAAGGTTGCAAGATTTTACATGTGTGATCATGCAACACTATCTAATAAGGTCCAGAAGGGTGTCCATACATCCCAGAATTCCACTGAACTGTCATGCAGATGTCAAGTTTTCAAAGTGAAGAACTGTTTCCAGCAGGTTTTGATTTTTAGATGATTAAATACTGTAAAATGTTATATGCTCAGTAAGATGCTTGGAGCAAAAGGGAAAGAATTATTCATTTATTTAGTTACTTATTTGCAATATTTACACTCTAGGATAAGTTGATTCTAGCTTACCTTAAGAAACCAGATAAATAAACCATAGAATGGTCAATGTAAATGACTCCTGCCAGAATGACAATTTTTAACACTACACTTTGTGGTGAAACTCTGATGCTGCCTGAAAATAGTCTAAGCCATTTGCAGTAAAGAGGGTCATATAATATTTATAAAATGCAACTGACTAGAAATTAATATGAAAGTACCCAATAGAATTTGCACGGAATTCAAATTAGTGCAGTGCAGCAATAATCCAAGCTCAATTTGTAATCCATTCTACTAGATGCATTGACATTTCCATTAGAACTTTAAATCTTGTATACAAACAACACAATGTCAGATATGATTAGAGTGAGTCTCATATCCGACACAACGTGCCTGGCACAGACACTCAGCCTTGCATTGTCCATCATTGCTTCCTCCTGTATCAAGGCTCCTCTCTTGGTGGAAATGGCAGCATTTAGTGCGGGCAGACAGACATCATTAAGTGTTATCTGTGTATTGTCCCTGCTGCTATGTGGGATAGATTAGGCAGATCGGAGTGTGGGCTGAAGACTCAGGCAAATAGCATTGTCATCTGCAGCTGGGGCCCGCTTGATGGCTATGTATACAAAAGAGGCCTTCTGCAAGTGCTGCAAAGGTCAGCCTAACACACACATATCCATGTACACCACAAAAGTTCACTTCCAGAAGCATGAGAGCTTGATTACAAAGACTTTGTAATTTTTTTTTTTACTGGGTGCCCTGCATATGGAGCCTTCCACTGCATCCTCACCATTAGCTGAACATGGCTGTTCTTGGTTCCTCCCCGCAGGTCTGAAATTCGAAGTGACAACAGCCTGCGGTTGAGTCAGGTACGCGCGGAAGACGAGGGCACCTACACCTGCATGTCAGAGAACAACGTGGGCAAGGCAGAGGCCTCTGCAACACTTCAGGTCCATGGTATGGCGTGCCCAAGGAGCAAGCATACACACACACATCACACACACACACACACACACACACACACACACACACACACACACACACACACACACACATTTATGCTGAAATCCACTCAGCTCCTTAACCACTTTATTTCTAAATTCTGGCCATGCACATATATTTGCTTTAAACCTGCATTGTCCCCAGTGACATCCTGAGAAAGAGGGAAATGAATATGCCAGTTGCCATTAATCTAATGGTGCCAGACACAATTAAAAAGGGTTTTACTCAGTTGCAGACATGTTTTTCATAAAACATGGCAGCACAAGCAGTGGACCCATTCTTTTTCATTAGCAATATTCCGTAACACCTCGCAGAGGTCCACCGTAATCTTTACAGGTTATTCCAACTGACAGCTGCTAGAGAAATTGTTTACTTCTGTAGAGAGCTGGTGAAATATTAATGGAGCACAGCAGAGTGGGTGTGCCAGCTGTGAGTTAAATGGCGCCCCCTGGGGAGGCAGGCAGATAGGCAGTCCAGCTGGGAACTTACTCTCTGTCCCACCCATTCACAACCCCAACGTCTGTTGCATAGCCATACCGAATGCTGTCTCACCAAATTCATGTCCTTTTTTATTTGTCTAACTCAAACCACAATTCATCTCATGTTTTTTTTTTTTTTCCTTTTTCTGTTTTTCCATTTGCCCATCCATTGTAGTTGGCCCATTCCGTAAGTATTCATTTCATGTCATCTCTCTGCATGTTGGGTGTATCGGGTGGATCTGGGAACTGGTGGCCCCACAGTGCATGACCATGTGCCCACTGTGCATGCAAAAACCAGAGTGTTTAGAGTAAAAGTCGCCATTGAAACACCCTTTTCTCTGTCTGTATTTCTCATCCAGGAAAGAACAAAAAAGCAACATTGTCAGAGCTAGAAATCGTGAATCAGGTGTTAATGACTGATTATAAACACAGAACAGTGTAGCTCCCCAATGCATATGAATGACGCTCTGATATCCAAACTACTGACACTTAAACACGCCAGCCTTTATTAGATCAGGTGTTGTTGCGACCCTACCACCAACTCTGTCCTTGAACATTCAAGTGAATTACAATGGAGTGTGCATCTGTGCCAGAGGAGGAACGACACCCAATATATTCGCCAGTGACCTTCACTGAGACTCGCATTAATGTGATCACGGCTGGATCGATGCATGTTGGGAAACAGAGTGTCCAGTGGGTCATGCTAGGCTGTATGACAGTGAACATTTTAACATGCTGTTCCAGATGCATCTCCAGTCTGAATGGCCACATGAGTTTGGCTTCAAGTATGATTCTAACCAAATCTGCGTTTAGTATGAAACGGAGATTATGAACAGCTCAGATAAACATTGGGGAATTAGATTTTTTTAGTACACTATATTTAATATTCTCCTTTTTGGATACTTTGCAAGCCTTGGGCAAACATTCTAAAACCAGCTACATCAAGACATATGGCATGCTTGTTTTATTAAATGTGTTTATCTAAAATATTACTCTTTTTTCATGTAATTTTAATTGAAAACATCTTGGAGGAAATTGAATGAAATATTATGGAATGGAAATATTGTGCTCCATATTGCAGTTCAAACATTGCTTCATTGTGCCAGTGTGGCATACATTTCGCTTAGTTGGATGAGGTAAAGATACTACAAAACAAATTCACTTTCCCTCAAACCATAATTTTTCAGATTCTCATTTGGTATCTGTTGTTGAATTTCAGTTATATTTAGAGTCTATTGGAAATCCAACATCTAATTGAGGGAAGGGTAATTTCCAGAGGTCCCTGAGGAAGCTCAGTGAAGCGGGTTTTCTTGCTTGGAAAAAATGAGGACTGCTGGAACTGAAAAGAGGAGCTAGCTGGGACACCGGGTGGTTTCAGGGATATGTGTGGTGGTCCACAGTGAGAGACTGCAGCGCAGGGATTGGGGAGATTTTTCTCTTGCTGCTACATAAGTGACAGCATGCTGTGAAAATAATCCTTGTGTGGGATTTTCTAACAGCTTTTTTTATTAGCATATCTGAGGACTACAATGAAAAGACTGAAGTAAGCCTATGTAAAAAGTGATTTATTCCAGATTAAGAGTTGACAGTACCCATGTCTGGTGTCTTTAAGATCATTAAAGGGAAGCAGTTGAGTCAAGAACAACAAATTTGTGTCCTGGTCATGCTGTCAGCATTTTCTTTTTTATTGCTGGAAATTAGAACAAGCTAAATTTGACTGCTTTCAAGTCAATTTAATGAACTTCATAATGTAGTTAGTGTTCATGTGCAGTCTGAACCAGTTACATGATGACTGTTTATTACTTTTCCAATGGTGGTTATTATTTCTCATACATTTTTAATAACAAGGCTTCATTGTGGTCATTGTGGTTGCTCCTATTTTAAAGTTTTTTTCTTACCTTGTGCTGTAATCTTCGAATGGCTTTTTGACGTTTCTGCACTGAGACACCATGCTGTACCATTTGTCCTGTGGTACTCATATGAATTACCTGCTGAGCCACAATTTGCATTTTATATTTTGAACTCTTGTGTGTCGTTCCTCCTCAGTTTGAGGGGCTGACAATTGTTTGTTGTGTTTTTGCCAAAACAAGTGTTATGTTAGGGGTGGTTCCACCAGTAATATAGTTTGGCTCCCTGTGTGGAAGTGGGCTTTTGTGTTTGGAGGTAAAAATATTGCATAATGTCAGAGGCGGTGCACAAAGGCAAACTCAACCGGTGCTTTCCGGGTTTTTTATTGTTAGCTCTTTGACAGTTCGGTTAAGGAGTCCGCTGTGCTTTATTTTGAACAGTTGGATGGCAGTGCATTGAGGAGCTACAAGAAATTTCGCCTTTCCATAAGCAGTGTAGGCAGGGGAGCAGCAGTGGGGAGGGGAAGGGGTCTGAGTATCTGATATAGTCTAAGCTTTTCATGTTGCAGTGGGTGCCCCCTGCCTCGAAATATGACTTCTGGTGTCAGCCTTTGTCTGTCAGTCTGCCTGGCTCAAAGCTGCGGCCGTTTGTGTCCACCACTGCCATCCTAGCATGCCCTGCCGCCTGCCTTTGATTTGATACTGAACCCCCCTGGAGAAAGAGGAGAATCATTGTAAATTTTTATCAATTTATTTTTCTTTTTTGTGTTCATCTCTAAGCATTGCTGAATGTATTTGTTGGCAAAAACAGTCTTGCTGCTTTCCAGTTACAAATTCAGTTTTGATGTGTTAAGTGTGCAGATTATCTGTTGAATTTAGAGATGAACAGACTCACTCTTGCATCACTTCTTTAAGGGGGATTACTGCCAGAAGCTCCTGTGACACCAATCCCAGCTCCCAAAATGTCTTGAGGACCTTTTTTCTTAAGCTGGCAGGGTTGACTGTCCAGTGCAGATGAGATTTTTTAAATATATATTTTAAAGCTTTTATCACACTACATTCTTTGACTCTTAATGCATTTTTATGCCTTTCTTCCATTCCAAGCAAAACCTTCCTTTTCTTTTACTTGTTTCTGATGACATGTTCCATGCCCATTTTTTGATTTGTGACAGAAGGGTACCAGCAAGAGTGAAAGGGAAGGTCTGCAATGCTATGCTTTATGGGTTGGAGACGGTGGCACTGAGCAAAAGACAGGAGGCAGAGCTGGAGGTGGCAGAGTTAAAGATGTTAAGATTTGCATTGGGTGTGACGAGGATGGACAGGATTAGGAATGAGTATATTAGAGGGTCAGCACAGGTTAGACGGTTTGGAGACAAAGTCAGAGAGGCGAGATTGCGTTGGTTTGGACATGTGCAGAGGAGAGATTCTGGATATATCGGGAGAAGGATGCTAGGGATGGAGCTGCCAGGCAAGAGGAAGAGAGGAAGGCCTAAGAGGAGATTTATGGATGTGGTGAAGGAGGACATGCAGGTGGTGGGTATGACGGAGAAAGATGCAGAAGACAGGAAGAAGTGGAAACAATTGATCCGCTGTGGCGACCCCTAACGGGAGCAGCCAAAAGAAGAAGAAGATGAAAAAGTTCCATGCCCATTTTTAAAGTGCACAGGGTTTCATTTGCTGGTTTTAGTAGGAGAAGCTTTGGTGGTCTAACATATAAAAACAAAAAGGTGTGCATACAAATACACAATTTAGGAGAACTTGTAACAGGGCAGAGCATCTCCACAGTCAATCCAAACCATTCACCTGTCTTCTACATTTAATTGCATTTCTTTACACAGGAAGTGTGTGTGCACCCCTTGGGGAAATTATCTGGGGAGTGGTTATCCCACACAATTTCTTTAATATTTCAGAAGGTCTATCAGCTAATCAGAGAATGCGATACAATCAATAACCCGGTGCCTGAGAGACAGGTATTGATAGAGAGAGAATGCTGAATCAGTGACTTTTCTGCGCTGTCTGTAGTTCTTCAGCTGTGCGATCCAAAGCATAGAGACAGAGCCGGTGTGTTTCAGCTCTAACCTTGAGGGCGAGAGTGATAGTGGCTGCTTGACCTTGGATCACAGCCTCTGTGACCTCTGCCAAGGGTCTCCCCCTCCCTCTTCACTGTCATTACATTTGTTGGGTTAATTTTCTCCTCAGCTAATGTGATGGGAAAAGGAGCCTGGGAGAGGCATGCATGCTTGTTGCACGTCTTAGAGACTTGCACACCAAATACAACCGGAGCGTCTCCTCCCCCCATCTGTGAACACAGCAGGATCTCCCATTCAGTTCTTCAGGTGTACAGTGAAAGCTACGGCTTCAGCTTTGTTGGGCTCTGACAAAACACTTTTATACAGTGCTGCGGACATCTAAAATAGATGTAGAATGAAACAGGCTGTGACTTGTTTGTTTCACAAATGTGAAAAGTTTCTGTTTGTTCTATAGGTTGTGTACTGAAGGAATCAAAAAGAGAAATTAAAATGGAATGGAAGGTTTGAGGGTCGGAGGGACTGCATTATGGTCTTCTTTTCCTGATAAGTGAAAGCAAGAGGTCTGCAAAGGTGCAAAATGATAACTCAATTAGCCTCTGAAGGTCAAAGGTGGTAGCAACACACACTATGACCCCTGATGCAAGGTTGGTGGCTCTGGGTGCAATCAATAGCGTTTGACCATTGTCAGAAGACGTGGGGCAGTGGACTGGGGTGGGTGAATGGAAGACCGATAGGTCTCTCCCTTTCCCTTTCCCATCCCATGGCCAGCTATGACCTTACTTTTCGTGTGAGACTGAGGCTTCTCTGCTCCCCTTACATTAATTGGCCTAAGGGAAGGGAAAGCCTGTCAGATTAACTTATATCAGGCTACACCATTGAACACCTTTGGAAGGGTAGACACTACAAGTGGCTAACTAGGGTTAACTAGGGTTTGTCAGTGTAGCTAACACACCCAGTGACAAGGAGCCGAATGTGGCCGTTCTCTACCAGGCAACCTTTGAAATAATTTCCCCGCATTGTCCCCAGCACGCATCCATGTTTAGGCCTCTCTTGCTAAGTTACTTTTACTTTGTTGAAATAAATGTATCAGCCTGTTGCTCGCATTTAATACTCAGGAGTGTAAAATGTCAGAAGCATCGATATCTGTTAAAGCAGAAAACATAAGCTACAACAGAAAAATTCCATTGCACTTTGGCAATGGGAAGCTGGGCATGTGAATCCCGACATTGTTAATCACTTCAAAGGCTGCACAGAGTGCTCACTGAGCTCCACATTTTGCCATTGTTTTTTGTTAACGTTTAACCACCATTTAGCATGTTAATCCGAGCCATTGCGGCTGCAGTGGCCTGAAAAGAGAGAATGTGTTGAACATTATGAGGACAACAAAGAAAACTTCCGCTCACAAAGTTCTACATTGTTTTCTTTGTGTGAGGGACGTTCAGACTGCGGATATGTGGATGCAGCAGTCTCGGTTTTTTCCCACACCCTTAACATTGTGTGTAAATTTAGCTGCGTTCCTGAAGGGAGCAAGAAGGTTTTATCAACACAGAGCCGACTGCTGCCACCCGCCCAGCCTTTGGCTACGCTGATGTGTACAGTGTCAGATTTGACACGTTTACCACTAGTTCTGTGAACACACATGTCGTGTTTGCACCAACTGATGAACTGTATAGAGAAGAGTATGCAGTGCTGAGCAGATGCATTCATTCATCAGGCCTGTTTCTCACCAGTTCCCCCACAGATTGTCATCCGTCCCCGGGACCAGATCACTGCCCAGGGGCGCACTGTCACATTCCTCTGTGGCACCAAAGGGAATCCACCGCCAGCTGTCTTCTGGCAGAAGGAAGGAAGCCAGGTAAGAGCAACAACTCGGAGAGCGTGGTGATGCCTCGTGGTTGGTTGTGTAACAGAGACTGCAGTGATGAAATACAGAAGCCGCAGTGGTGGTGATGTGTGGTTATCTGACAAAGAGAGTGGTCATGTAATGTGGTTTGTTTGCTGAGAGCATATTCTTGTACAGGCTGACATTAAAGTTCAAAATGCTCCTTTTATCATGCTTTTCTTATTGCTTTGGAACACTTATTTGCATGCACACATACATTAGAAAAGGTACTCAGCATCCAAAATGAGTGCTCTTTAATGCATGCGTGCCTGTTGTTGAGTGGTCAACAAAAAAGGTATCTGATCATTCTTTCAGTGGCGCTCAGCCTTGTGATTTGAGGCTGTCCTTTTTATTCTGGTACTCTGCTTCTGAGTGAGTGGCACATCTCAAACCGCAGGCCAGAGCATGCAGCTCACACCCACATAAGTGGTACTTGGTTGCTGCAGTGCGTGTGGGAGTGCAGTGGGAGAACCCTGGCGTGGACGTGGGAGCTGTCTCTTCAGCACAGCTTATCTCCCATGCTGAACAGTCTGTGTTGGAAGTTGGGACAGGAGAGAAGACTGTGTGATCAGCCCTGTGCTGCTTGGGATCAAACCATACAAAAGATAGGAAGCAATGAACAAAGACTGGAATATCAGGGAGCTGGAGATAGGGAGGCAGCGCAGGGCGTGATACACACCCACGGTCAGCCACCAACTTGAGCAATGAAAGGCATGATGGGACTGTGTGGGAGCCAAATGGGGTGGCTCATGAGAGTACAGGGCTAGCGGTGAACAGAAGGTTTGCGGGAGATGAGGGGCTCTTGATGGTACAACCAGTAAAAAGGGCCTCGATGCCTCCACCAGAGTGCCTGCAGATAGCGACTTTCCCTCACAGAAGTGCTCCACCTAGCTATTAATAGCTTTTGACAGAAGGCAGGAAAAAAATGAAAGGCGCTATTTAGTCTGAGTGCCTCTGGGGATAAGATGGATGTCCTTCTGGTTCAGCCTTCCAGGGAGCAGAAGTTCAGAGACTGCAGCCTCTGGACGTTGGCTCATACCATCGGCAAATTAATTTCAGACATCTTTCTTCATTTTTTAAAAGCAAATGTGTCTACCCCCCCACACACACAGCACCATCAACACCAACAGCAGATTTTATTTTTAGGGTTATCTGCTGACCTTATCACCTCAACCCCATAGCCCATCGGTGATTCAGTTTCAACCCCTTGGAGGAGCAGCTTCACTGAACCCCCCACCCCTAACGAAAAGCCCACTCCCCATAAATATATGCTCTGAGCCTTGGTCCCCCCCACTGCTGTGCCACAGCAGCTCAGTCAATAAAACAGCAGTCAGTGTATGGCCAGCATGGAAGTGAGAGACCTTCAGTGGCCCCCCATTCTTGTCTGTGTTTATTTTTCTTCTTGAGAAAATCTGATACGGCAGTGGCTCCAGTTGCTTAATGCTCTCTCAGTCAACAGACACATATTATTATGGAGATCTGCTGCATTCCTAGAAGCCTGTCGTGTTTATTCGTTCTGTGGCTGCTAGAGAGAGAAACTCTTCTTGCCTACTGCATTGACTTTGGTTTGCTGACTTCCTTACAAATGTGAATTGACAAAAACAAACTACTAGCTGCAACGGATAGACCAGTGATTACACCAAACACAGTACAACCTGTTCTGGATTTAGCACACCTTGATTTGATGGATTTTCAATTTTACAGACCATTGCAAAAATCGGAAAAAAGAAAAATCATGAATATCAAAAAAACATTTTTGATTATAATATGGGTGAAATACAAATATTTAACCATTTTTACCTTTTTTAGCTGGTTCCCTTATAGTGGTGTTCTAATTGAACTGCATTGGCAAGCAGGCACATTATTCACTGCTTTCCGCATATAATTTAGTCTGCCATATGTGTGTATGTTTCAACTACAATGCTGACTTCATTCATAAAGCAGTATGCAGCTGTGCTGCACAAAATATTATACTGAATATTTTGCTTTTCGATTTTCCAGACCTTTGCCACCTCCTCCTCCTATATACTCTGGAAATTCAAGGACTGTCTGTATATGATGACTAGTAAATCAGCTGGTTGGGCAGTTTACTGTAATTAAGCAACAGAAACAGACTTGCTGTACCATAGAGAAAAAGTGCTTAAGCTGAATGTTTTCATTTGTACACATTTATTGTACAAGTTATAAAATCTGAGTCACTTTGGATGAAGTTTAACTGCAGTCTTATAGGCAGGTAGATTGGGTAATGGCTATTTTATGTTTTGCACAGATCCTGCTGTTTCCCAGCCAACCGCCGGCACAGTCAGGCCGCTTCTCTGTGTCTCTGAGTGGAGAACTGACCATCACAGATGTACGGTTCGAAGATTCTGGGTACTATATCTGCCAAGCCATCAGCGTAGCGGGGAGCATCCTAACCAAGGCCCTTCTGGAGGTGGAGAATGGTGAGACTCAGGGCACAGATGATTGGTTGAAGGGGCGAGAGGGTGGGGGTTTCCAGTGTGACACGACACTTTGCCATCGGAACTCAGCAGGAGCTTCTTTCTCTTTCGCTGATCATCTGCTGATGAGTAGGTTGGTGTCCTTTAGATCTGTGACCAAACAGCTTAAACAGGGACCGCTCTAAGGGATGGCTTTCATGAACCTCTTAGGAATGAGGCCACCAAAAACCAGAGATTAGAGTCGGTGCATGCTCTGTTCCATTCATAGCTCCACACCAGACAGGATCCTTCAAGAAAATCCTTGCAGCATATCCTCCCCTGGGCACCGTGTAAAAAATTTTCTTGAACCGTTTTTAATCCAAAAACAAAAATCGTGTCCGTTCATCTGGATGAGCAACTTACTCTGAACGACATCCCTTTTTGTATTCTTTTTCTCTTTGTAAGCCTGGGCACTTGTTGTAAAATGAAATGAACAAGAAGCCCTTCAAAGCTGTCCAAATTAAAATTTCTGCCTCCCAAATGAGCGAGCAGCGGGAGACTCATGAGACGTAATCAAGAAGGACAAGTTTGGAATCGTGCTATGCAAATAACCTCCAAACATATGCTGCCTCCGTCATGCTCCCCAATAACGGGATAAACTGTTTATCCATCTGCGCCACTGCATTTGAGGCCTGCCACGTGCAATCGACGTGCATGCCTATATCTTTTTGTACATTTTTAATTCTGCTCCACTTGCACTTGGTCTACAGGGAACAAAGTAGCCGGCTTGTGAAATGTAATCTTATTTTGTCAAGAGAAATTCCTCATCCATGTCAAAGCCAGCCTTTTTGGTTGATGGGGAGCAACTGCCCTTAGAACTGTGCCTCTGTACACCCATGGGCTATAGCATCCTGTAGTTTCTCTTACACACTGTTAGGGTGTAGCATTGTGTTGTGTTTAACACACACACACACACACACAAGTAGGAGTTTTTCCTGGCTGTGTGAAGGATGTCATTGCCCAGAGAGAGGTTTATAAAAAACTTGTCAGACATGCCCCATGTGCAAGTAGGTAAAGGTGACTGCTTGTCAAACACCAGTCACTTTCCCGCACTTCCACTGCACCTCACAGGCTCCTTTGCTCATCTATCCATCCATCTCTAGCCTCACCCCAGAACCTCCATCTCCCATTTAGTGGACTTCCACAAAGCACAGGGGCACGTCAGTGCCTGCACTTAAATGTCAGCAAGCTGAGCCTAGTGGTAATGAATGACCCTTGGCTGCACTTTGTGATGGTCTAATGGGGTGCTCCAGGTCACGATTCTCCCTGTGTGCTGTTGACCTGGGCTGATATTGTGCGAAAATTAGTTCTTCAACTGTTTTTATAAAAAATGTAACCGATCTTTATTTTTTCTTGCGGGGTACTTACACTACAAGACATATTTGAGCAGAGTGCATGTTAAATATTGAACTAGGATATGTTTTATTTATTAATGTACTTTTGCCCTTACTTAGGTCAGTAGAGAAAGAGAGTGTTTTGTTTCTTCCCTACCAAAAGCTATATATTATTCATGATAACCTGCGTATGTTAAGCCATTATGTTTCTCTGTCTTGAATAAACATCATTTCTAACGATATGAGGAAAAACCAGAATAAGCTTGTAACTGTGACAATGATGGCGGTCCAGTCAGAGAAAATGCCTCCTTCCGGAGAGGAACACTGAGAAAAGCACAGTTGTTGGCTATAGGACTACCTAACAGGAGGCCTTTACTGGCATTTTCCTAAGCCCCTCTGAAGCTGCAATACAGCCTTGAGTAATCAATTAATCCTCCCACCGCCCTTAATTAGCTTTTTACTCACAACTAATCGTTGGCTGTGGTTTCCAGACGGCTGCATGTCTGAGAGCGCACCACACCATCGATCTGAGCCGAATGCAGAGGGGCAGCAGATTAGCAGCTTTCCTAACAGTTATTTTGGACAATGGACATTTAAACTGCATTGCTTTCAAATCCATACTCGTGGTAAATACATAAAAAGCAAGACATAAAAGGAGCTTATTCTGAAGGGTGAGCTCAGTGTAGCTCATTTTATTTGTAATGTTCTCATTTTCAAGAAAGAATAGCAGCATATGTGGGGAATTCAACATATCTTATTTTCTGGGTTAATAATGGCTTATTAGCAGAGCCATCCTCCAGACTGCTTCGGAGAGACCCCAAGGTCTCAGATTAGCACTGTGTCTTTGTTCAGATTACAACTGTCTTTGAAGCCAGACATATTCAATATCCCAAGTCCTTCCAACTTCATGCTTTTATTCATGTTTACATCTGAAACCTTCTGTTGTCTCCTTTTTTCAGCACCATCCGATCGTATTCCCCCGATAATTCGCCAGGGCCCCGCTAATCAGACAGTGGCCATGGGAGGCACCACACATCTTCAATGCCACGTGATGGGCAACCCCTTACCCAGCATCCAGTGGGAGAAGGATGGTCAGAGGATCCTAGGAACTGACCCCCGTATCAGCCTAATGGAAAATGGCACTTTGCAGATCATGGTCCTACAGGTACAGTGGTTGACAGTTGAGCATTAAGCCATTTGAACTTGACTTGTGAATTTACTAGTACTAGATAAAATGCCATTTGCACTTTCATAAAAACCTCTCCAAGGTGAGCGATGGCACGGATAATTTTACTGACAATATCATAAGTCTTTATCACTCTTAAATTGGAATGAAAATGTGTAGCTGCTGCCATGAATAAATGTATATAACAGTTTAAATATTTGCAGACTAACTCATTATAATCACAGCCTATATATAACCACCTTGACAAGTGGTTTTCTGCTTTCTATGTAAGGTGGCTGCATATGATACTCACTGACAGAGACATTAATTTGCCCATGCCAGACATTGTCAGTTACATCAGTTACCTGGACTGGGACTGCAGTCATGCTAAAGCACTTGGACTGCTGTAGGGTTACAAGCGCACAGCTGCTAGTGCATTTGTTCGTGTAGCCGTAATGAAATTCGGCTCATCGGGCCCTGTGGTTCCCAGGCCTCACCTGAGGTCAGAGTGCAGCACAGGATGCAATAGCTGTGTTAATTGATTGCGGCCGCGAGTGATTACCGATCCCAGAGTTTTTAATTAAATTCTCATTGCAGTCGCAGGAGAGGGTTGGCAAGCGGTCTGCTCCGCAGTGTGCAGCAATCCATGCACCATATCCATTGTTCTCAAACCATTAGTTTCACAGTGCTGCTCGCACATTCTGCTAGGCAGCCAGGTGCCTGACTGAGAAGAAAATGCCCCAAATCGATTTGCCCCCCAGGGAGCTCACAGAGAACTTGCACTTTTGCTTCTGCGAATACCTGTTACCCTGCATGAATTATATAGTTGTTTCAGCAAAAATGTCTCATCCTGGGTCCTGTCTTGGACTTGTACTCTGCAACCCCTTTGAAAGCCCAGGCCCTGCAAACCTTGCGACACACAGAGTGGCGCTGTCTTCACTGCAGTAAAAGTGATGGGGGATCCTATTTTCAAGATGCCTGTTTCTACATGATTGTTAGTTTCATGATGATAGGGACACATCACCGGTGTCCTGAAGGCCCTGGCAGATTGTGTACTGCTTGTCCATGGTTGTCTGAAACATGTGCATTTGTGATACACTTCTGGTCAACATTATTGGCACCCTTGCATTTTAGGTATTATCAGGTACAATATCTTCAAAAATAATTTGGAATTTACCAACTTTTTATCAATACAGTATTTTTATAGGATGTCCAAAATGATACAATAAAAAGGATGTCTGTTCACATGTGGTATTTTCACAGAAGAAAAATAAGATATGATCTAGACAGTATTAAAGGCACCTTCCCTAATACTTGGTTGCACAGCCCTTGACAATGATGACAGCTTTCAAACATTTCTTGTAGCCACCGATATGGTTCTTGTACCTTTCTGCTGGTAGTTTCTCTCCCTCTTCAAATGTAATTTGTTCTACCTTTTGAATGTTTCCATGATTCCTTTTTCCAAATGGCACATTTCAGCTCTTTCCAAAGATTTTCAATCAGATTGTATTCAGGACTCATTGCTGGCTACTTTAGCACAGTCCATTTTTCCTTTTTATTCATTCTTTTGTGCTTCTGGATGTGTGTTTTGGGTCATTGTCCTGCTGGAGGACCCATGATCTTTGACTCATACCTACTTTTCTGACACTGGGTAACACATTTTATACAAGTAATCTTCCGATTTCATGATTCCCTTAGTACTTTCAAAGCCTCCAGTACCAGAGGTAGCAAAACAGCCCCACAACATTATGGAACCTCTACCATATTAAACTGTAGGCAGGATGTTCTTTTTCTTATAAGTGTCTTTTCATTGCCAATAAGCAAAATGCGCTGCCAGAGGCCTATTTTGATTTTTGGATTACTCATTCCACACAACACTTTTTCAGAAGGATATGGTTTCACTAGGTAGGTTTGAGCAAAGATCAGTCATGTCTTTTAATGTTTGTCTTTCAAAAGTGGGGTTCTCCTTGGCCTTCACCCATAAAACCCTTCCCAGGTTGCAGTGCGCAGCATATGGTACAGGTTGAAACCATCACTCCAGATCAGTCCAGGTCCACTTTAAGGATATTTTACATGGTGTTTTTCAACAGTTTGCTCCAACCTTCTAAGACTTCTTTGATCATTTTCCCTCATCCCAACACATCCTTTGAAATTCTTGACAGTTCCACGATTAGTCAACTTCGAAATAACATTGCAAACTGTGAAAATGGGAATGCTCAAGGTTTCTGGAGAGGGCCTTGTACCTTTCTAAATTTTTATTTTTCTGATAATAGTTCTTCTAGTCTCAGAGAGCTCTCTTGTCTTCACCACTGTCAAAAAGAAACAGAATGAGAGTTACCATTTTTAAAGATTAAAGCCATCATTCATTAGTTAATCATTGGTTTATTCATATAAAGAAGGATACCAATAACTGTTTTATGGCAACTTTTCAGTTTTTATAATATTTATACAAATGTCCTTTTTTAAATTGTTTTTGTTTTATCCTCTGCTGCTCTGTGCCAGAAATCTATCCATTGATCCATTTTTGTTAATCGCTTATCCTGAGTAGGGTTACATCAGTCCAAAGCCCATCTCATAAGCAATGAATGCTAGATTATGAAACTACCCTTATATGGAATGCCAGTCTGTGTTAAAAAAATGATTGTGTAAAGACCAAAGTTGTTTAACGGTCCACAGTTTTCAGGAGATATTGTGCATAATAAGCCTAAAATGCAAGGGTGCCAGAAATATCAACCAAAACTGCACGTTAAGATTTTGTGTTTGTGTCTGTGTCAAAGCAGGAAGCAGGTGGAGGGAGACAGTCATAGAGCAGCCAGTACAGAAATAAATGAAAATATTTAGCTCCTTGTTGACGCTCTTCTCATCCATTTTTAACAATAGGTTTAGCACACAGCGAAATGCTTCCATGTGTGATTAATACAGAGGTACCCGCTGCTTCACCACCACAGATAGAGCCTAGGCAACTGCCAGTCTGTGTCACTTACCTGGGCTCAGCTGTCAAGCACAGTAAAGTGGCTGGTCACCTGAGAGCCAGTCAACAGGGTTGTTTCATCTTTAGGAGATGTGGCTAAGGCGAATTTGACCACATATGACCCCCCCACGCTCCTCACTCAATAGGATTAGAGATTTAAAAAAAGCTGGCCTAAACATTTTACATGATGCTGTCATGGAAACGGAGTGCTATCACCAGAACAGAGTATACGTACAGTATGTTCAGCCTTGTATCTTGACCTACCCCCTGACCTGTCCTATTCTGCCTTTTCTGAAAAATGAAAAATCTGCATTTTTCTACCATATGCTCTTAGTGAAGACAGACAGTTGTTCCATTAGTTGGCATTGTGTGGAGGTCAGGTGGACAGGGTAGGTGAAATGAAGGCTGTCCATAGTGTCTAAGGTCCAGCCCCTGTTTCCAGTAGTGAGCCATGGGCTGCACCATCGAGCTGCCAGCACCATTAGATCCCTGTCACTGGGACATCCTAACATCTTCTGCCATTGTGAGCAATTCAGGCGCCGTCTTGCTCACAGCCGCTCAATGAAATTTTAATCCACAGTGCTGTTTCTCTGCGGGGCCCTGCCAATGCTAATCGGTTGGCTAAGCAAAGGTAGCCCTGATTTCCCACTTGCTCAGCCCCATCCTGCTTGTCAGAGCAGGGAGGCTCATCAGGCCTGATCACTGGCACCAGACTCCCGCCCAAATGCACTCTCATTAAACAAAAGGCCTCTGCTTCTTCACTTAGTCACCACAGTAAGTGCACTGGTGGTTGAACGCGGGTGGGAAACGTGTCTTTTTTGAGTTGGCTGGGTGCTGAGCGAACAAACAAGAGACAATCACTCATTAACTGCTGCCAGGCAAGAAATAGCCAGAGCACTTGACAGTCTGTAATAATGCGTTTCATTTCAGTATATTGAGCCACAAGTGATAACTGTTATGGAAGGCACAAGCACAGACGCTCAGAACTGTCTGCTTTTTGGGAGAAAAGTGTTTATAGTTTATGTGAATTGTAAGTACCCTCAGGGTGAGATTGCAGTGTGAGGTTCTCTGGGTCTCCTTGAACAGTATCTCATGTTTGCTGAAAGAATGTGCTATGTTTTAAAAAAAGAAAGTAGAAAATAACCTCCGAGGGACAAAAGTGAAGTGACAAATCATTGAGCATCTATACATCTGTGCAGAGGCTTACTGGGTCCTTTTCGTTGCTAGGAGACCGACTCCGGCGCTTACACCTGCATCGCATCCAGCTCAAGTGGAGAGACAAGTTGGAGTGGAATTCTCATGGTGAAAGGTACCGGTTTTTCTTGCAATTCAAACATAAGATCAAAAAATCACATTTTTAATTGTATATAACATGAAACACAATGGACAGTAGGATTCATTGGATTTTAAAGGAACAGGACTGGAGGGACAGGGAGTAGTTTTCCCCAGTTGGTTCAACCCCCGTATTGATCAGGATACTGCAGGAACAGCTGGCAGGTCTGTGACAGTGCAGTGACAAGCAGCAGCGTACGCTAGGTTTCACATGTCACTCCGCAGACTTCCCCTTCAATGCCTGAAACAGAGTCTACTGCCATCCATTCATGCAGAACACTCCACTTTTATGAAGGAAACAGATGCCTTGTACTTTAATAAAAGATCAGTCATTTAGACAGGTGCTTCTGTTGCTATAGTTTGACGTGAAGTGTTGAAGAGCAGCATGATAGCATGCAAATTGTTTGGCAGCAAGGCTGAGAACAAACCTTAGTGTGAGTCCTAGTTTGAGGTCAGCTAACCTTTCCATGTCTTTGTGTGTATCGCAGAAAGGGGAGCGCCCTCTGTCCCCCAGACCTCAGAGCCCATCCAGCTTCCCGGACCACCCCAGAAACCCGTGGTGACTGACGTGACCCGGAACAGTGTAACCCTCACATGGCAGCCCAACCCCCATGAGGGTGGAGCTGCCGTCACATCATATATCATAGAGGCTTTCAGGTAAGGGATTCACAGCATGCTGGCTGACTACTAAAAAATTATGCATTGGAGTATTTTATATTTATATACAGGTAAATGCAATAATGAATTGGTGCCCTTATTTACATATGGACACCATCCATTATATAATCTGAAATTAATACAGAAAATGGGCAAAATTAGTACAAAAATGGTGTTGACAGAGACAAACATGCATGCTACAGTGCTTGTTCTGATGCTTCCAGTTTCAGACACTAGTTCCCTCTCTCGCTAGAGGCGTGCTGCACCCAGACATTTTTCATTCTTTATTAATTGTTTGTCAGCTTTCCAGAGCAGGCATTTGTGTGCGACAGACAGCCCCTCCCAGTCCTCTTTGCATCCAGCATCCGACCTCGTTCACATTCACATAAAAGTACCCTTTGCCCAAGGGAGGTGTGAAGCTCACACTTAAGGCATCAAAGCGCTATGCCGAACCCCCTTTATGTGCAGTTCATTCACAGGCAGAGATGTGCATGAGGTGAAACGTAAAATGGTAATGAATTCAAATGCAGCACCCACTATGCGGGTTTGGACTGCTGTTAACTTGGTAGAATTCAGATAGATGTCTCACACGGCGCAAGTGTGTGTGACAGCCACTAGTATGCCTGTGTGTTACCAGGCGACGGCAGGTGGGTGTGCCAGAGCTCGATGGTGCTTCGAAGTAGGCCTGCTCAGTCAGCCAAGCCCCAATCTGGTTATCACCCCACCACCTCCTGGGGCAGCAGTTAGCGCCACAGCACTTCCCTAAAATTGATTCTTTATGGAGAGCCAGGGGCTTTAATGCAATGTTTACAGCAGCATTTCCTGACCTCTGGGTGCCAAGGGCCACAGGCGAGGTGAGGCAGAACCTTCAGTCCCCATCACCTTATTAGGAAAATAACACAGGGGATGGAGGTGGATGTATTTCCCTATGTATGGCATCCCAGGGGCAAGAGTGCATTCAGCTCAGTGTTTTCCATCGACAAAGTGACCTTGGATTTATGCCTTCTGTCCGTGTCCATGTATGAGGAATATTTACAACCCACGTGGGTCTTTACTGCAGCAGTCCAATCCAGCAGGACGGCCATAAAGTCACCCGTCTGCCACGCTGGGGGCTGAGGGAAATAAAATTGAACCCAGAGCACGTGACAGTGGCACTAAACAAGAGTGACAGCAAGGCAAACGATTGGGGACAAAATTAAAAAGATCTGCCCAAAAGCCAGAGCTGTCCATTGGTTCTTGTCCTTGGTAGATGAGTGCAAAATTTTTTAAAATTACTCTGTGGAAATAAAAGCTAAGGTTCAACTGGTTCCCCCCACACAAGGTACAAAAACAAGTGCCATTTCCACTGAAGAGAAGTAAGGAATGCACAGCTGCCATCACTGTAGCTGGCAATATTTACCATGCTGTTCTGCCATGCAATTCTTTGCGGGTAAAAACACAAGTGAGCTAAGAATAGCTTTGTCATTGGCGGGATGTCTAATGCAATCAGGGACTCACTGAGCCGCTTCAGCAATGCAAAGCATCGTTGAACAGAACATTTAATGATAATAAGTCTGGCTGAATTACGACAGCCTTGCTTTTGAATACTCAAATAAGACTCTTTGAATCCAGTGAGAGGAAAACATAATCAGTTCCACACTTAAGTGGGCTTTAGATATGTGAAGAGCGACTCAGTGGGCTTCTTTAACGGTGATGCCTCCCTTCTTGTTACAAGTGATGACTGTGGTCATCTTGTCCTTTGCTTTCCGGTGGTACAGCCAATCGGTGGGTAACACTTGGCAAACGGTGGCGGACCAGGTGAAGATGGAGAAGCACACGGTCAGCGGACTGTACCCTAACACCATCTACCTGTTCATCGTGAGAGCAGTCAATGCTTATGGCCTCAGTGACCCCAGCCCCATCTCAGAGCCTGTCCGGACACAAGGTTTGTATCCATGGGAGTGTGCTGCACATGGAACTGGAAGGAGCACCATTACTTGAGTCAGAATGTTCTTCTTACTGTGAAGTCTTGCATGCTAAAATCTATAGCTTAATATAAAGACCAAAGATTTGTTTCTGCAAAGTGGACAGAGCTATCTGACGTCGCCTTGCTTTGTCCAGATGTCAGTCCAACGGGTCAAGGTGTGGACCACAGACAAGTCCAGCGGGAATTAGGCGAGGTGGCAGTTCAGCTCCAGGAGCCTGTGATCCTGACCGCCTCCAGTGTTCAAATCTCCTGGACCGTGAGTTGTTTAGTTTATCACCTGAATTTTTAATTTTTCATTTGAATATAAATACTCAGATATATAAATGAGGCACAACTGTGAATTAAGGGTGTCAGCAAAGCAACCAAATGAAAAAAATAATAATTTAAACGCCATATAAAATAATCTGAAGGGAAAAAGACCTTTTAAGGATCTGATGAACGCTATGGGCCGTCATAATATAAATAAATTTGAAGCAAATACAACACCCAGTTGTATTTGCATAATACAACTGCACAGAACATTTATTATTATCATATAGAATTGTACTCTAGATAATAATAGCCTAATATTTTTTCATTCTTCTGTTTAGTTAGAGAGTTATTTTCAAAGCAAGTTGGTCTTCACAGATCCCCTGAATCCCCTGAAGCTCTTGAGAGTCCAGATTTTTTGAATTTTAAAAGAATGATTTTATATTCAGTGTACAAAAATATTTTATTTAAACACAAAAACAAAAAAAGTAGTGATCAGGAGTAAGTTTTATTCTCTCTTTCCCAGGTGGATCGCCAATCTCAGTACATCCAGGGGTACCGGCTGCTCTACCGTCCCAAGGGTGGCACCTGGCAGATGCAAGACGTGAAGGCAGCACCAGAGCGCAGCGCCATCATAGCTGACCTGCGCAAGGGCACTGAATATGAGATCAAAGTCCGGCCGTACTTTGACGAGTTCCAGGGGATGGACAGTCGGCTGCTGCTGGTCCGCACACCTGAGGAAGGTAAAGTCAGAACCTAGGTTTCTTCCTTTAAAAAAGCACTTCATCATGTTGTCACACCTTTACAGGAAAAATATGTCTTTTCTATTCTCATGAGCGTTAAGAGTGTTGCCTCCATCCAAACTCCTTATCCAGCATTCTGTCACATTTTCCCTTTACAGTTCCAAGTGCTCCCCCTCAAGCCGTGACCGTCGTGACAGTCAAGCTGGGCAATAGCTCGAGTGTCAGCATCTCCTGGGAGCCTCCGCCTGCTGAGACACAAAACGGAATCATCCAGGAATACAAGGTAGGGCAACGGGAGTGGCATCTGTTTTAAAGAACCTAAACCAAACTGTCGAGTCAAGACTAACTTTCTCTGTGCCACCAGATCTGGTGCCTGGGCAATGATTCTCACACTCGGTACCACATCAACAAGACAGTAGATGGCTCAGTTCTGTCCACGGTACTGAAGGGGCTGCTGCCGGGGATCCTTTACCAGGTGGAGGTTGCAGCAGTCACCAGCGTGGGGGTGGGAGCACGCAGTCAGCCGGTTCCTGTCCTCATCAGTGAGTCCTGCCATCTCCCGTAACACCCATGATCAGCATACTTATTTTGAATTAATACGGTAAAAGTACCCAGGTATATAAAAAGGTAAATCACCATAAAGCTGGTTGTCTATGTAACTAAGTTGGCTTAGATGAAAGATGTCAGCTAACAGTTGCAAATACTGGATTATAACTGGGTACACCCATCTCTCTCCTTATTCAGTCCATAAAATCCCTCATTAGGCAAATTCCTATCATTAGAGCTGTTGAATAACCCTTATTGCCTATAAAAACCCGCATAAAAAATGTAAGAAAATTAATATTTTAATTTTTAATAATTATACAAAATTATTTTTTATGCATGACAATGATAGCAACAACATATTTTGTAATTAATTAATCACTTCTCCAAATTAATGAAACTGACACTGAATTGCGCAGGAGAGTGAACAGTTTTTTACCATCAGTGTCACCTTCAGATTCCAACTCCTAAACTGTGAGAAACACTGTCCTTTCCACAGTGTAAAGGTATTGATGTTATTAAACATGTTTATAAGATTAAAATAGCTGTTTATATAGTTTATTTGGAAAAGACTGTATTGGATTGACATTGATATTTTAGTTGTGAATTAGGGTAGTCATTATTGATGTTGTGACTGAGACTGAGATTGTGAAAGGAAGTAGGAAGTATGTACAGTAGTTGGTTTTCTTATGGAAGAAGCATAGTGTCCCGTGCTATGCAGAGCAAAACACATAGTAGGCAGACAATAAAATTGCTGTTGTGGATGTACAATTCCCATATTAATTGGAAAAGGCGTAACTGTACTGAAGAAAAAGCCCATTGTTTGAAAAAATGGTGTTCATTTTCAAAAGCTGTTACAGCTGTTGTTCCTTGTATGGGACCCTTGCATGAAGAGGGGAAGGTGGTTCTGGCTTTCATTGTGAAAAAGGATTAAGGGCCAAAAGTTTGAAAGACACTGGTAGCAAGCGAATTGAAAAGGGCACGTTCAGAAAAGAAAAACTCATTTGTCTGTACTGTGGTGTGAAGCTGGCTGCTCTCTCTCCTCTCTATGTTGCAGAGCTACCTGCAGAGCAGACCCCTGCCCCTGCTGATGTGGATGAGAACGTGAGCCTGGCGGAGCAGATCACCGACGTGGTGAAGCAGCCAGCCTTCATCGCAGGCATTGGTGGTGCTTGCTGGGCCATTCTCATGGGCTTTAGTGTGTGGATTTACTGCCGCCGCAAGAAGAGGAAGGAGCTGAGCCACTACACGGCCTCCTTTGCCTACACCCCCGCAGGTAGATAAAGGCTCAAGCCCGTTCACTGCCCACTGACACAAAACCCTGGCAATAAACTCACAGTAATGTGTTACCTTCTTTGCAGTTGGGTTTCCACATGGAGAGGCATCAGGGCTCAATGGAAGGTAGGGGCTTCTCGGGGTTGAACCTCAAGATCATTGCAAAATTACTGCTGGAGTAAAAAGAAATGACAGCTCAAGTAAGCAAGATGTTGTAGGGAGGTGTTTTACATGTCCTTTGTTTGCAGACCTGGTGTTCTGGGTACCAACATGGGAAACTATCCCTGGCTAGCCGACTCATGGCCAACAACTAACCTCATCCACGGTGGCAAAGACTCTGTGAATTGCTGCACTGCCAAGCATGACTCCACAGAGCGATACTATAACGGTGAGTGCACTCTTTCCATCCCTACACATGCTAACGTTCTCCACACTGCAGTTCCCAAAACCTATTCCCCATTGTTTGCTACTGCTGTGAAGTTTTGTACCATGTAGCTCTTGATCAGCTGCCATTTTTGCCTCCTCAGAAGCAGGCATCTCCAACTACCTGAGCCAGACAGAAAAATACAGCTCCGGCTCCACTGAGGGCCCCATATACAGCACCATCGACCCAACCAGCGAGGACCTGCGCAATTTTGGTGCCGCTTACTCCCAGCATACCACGCCCTATGCCAGCACACCAGTCATGCCCTTCTCCAGCCAGCCACCCTGCAGCCCGGAGCAGGAAGCCAACCACTGGATGCTCCAGCCAGGGCCTTCGGGTGCTCAGTATGCCCAGCCTGACCGCTCCAGGGCAGAAAGCGGTAGGAGCACCAAGACCCAGATGTATTTGTCTAATTGTGTTTTTTGTGCCATTATGTGACGGTGGACACCTGCTGCCTAGTGTCAGAACCCCAAAACTTTCCTGAGGTCCAATTTTTTACCATTAATGTAGGGATCTCTGTTTCAACTGGAAGCCTCATGTTTCCACAGCAAAACAGAAGCAGAAATCCATGGGGAAGCCAGTGAAAACTCCATCCCTCAACTGGGCCGAGGCATTGCCCCCACCCCCCTCCACAGGGGAGCTGGAGCACTGTGCAGCAGAGGCTGACAAAGGCATACTCGAGGGGAACCTGTGGTAAGACATTTTACCATCGCTGTCACAGGTCACAGAACCTCCTGCAGGACAAGTCTGACAAGTTCCAATAACATCTGACAGGTTGGCTATTAGTGTAGACAGTCCACCAGTCCCTTCAAAGGACTGGGCCAGAAAGTGGAATTTAAACCTGGGCCCTCTGAGTGCTGACTCTAACCACTATGCCACCTGTAGTCTCCTTTCATACTTGTATCTCACCCCCCCCCCCCCCTTATTCCAGCTTGCACTGCTGTTGTTGTGATTTTACCTGACAGGCCTCTCTGTGAGGTATAATGAAATTTTGTGGGACGTTGCCTCACTGTCTGAGGCTGCTCCTGAGGAGAGAATTTTAGATGGCAGACCTGCGGGCTTCTTAATAAATGCATCTTTCATCCCCCTTGTGGTGTCATGTTACAGCTCAAACTGACGGAAGTTAATAATGTTGCTCACGCGGGGGCCCAACTCCAGTGAGAAAAAATACTCTTGGGGTTCATGCAATACCTGACATGAGCAGATCAGGTTTACATGCCACAGTTCCTCTCAAGTAGCCCATGGCAGGATTTTGCTGGGATGGGAATGCACATTGGCTGATGAAGTTAACCGCTGCTGTCAGGTAGATCATGTTGCTGAGTTAGGCAGGCCGGAGTGGTGACGTTAGCTGGTTTTGGCCTGGTACCTTCTTTTGTCCTTGTGCCCGAGGAGAAACGCAGGAGAAGCTGTAGTGCATGGGACCACCACCTTGTAAGTGCACAATTACTAGCCTGAAGTGAAGTTCTCAGATTCCCGATGAACCACAGATAGCAGTGGTGACCTCTGCTACACCCCAGCAGCGATGGCAGAAGTTACTTTTCCATTGTTTCAGCATTACTGCGACTTCATGATTGTCCTTGTTCTTCATCTGCATTGCATTTGTGCTATGGAGAGAGACTATTAATACATTTGGGATATAAAAAATTTCCACAGAACAGAATGAGTATAGAATATTTGTGGTCAAGCTGGCCCAGATTTTCCATGGAAAAAGTCTTCATGAAGTAGGTGTGGAAGCTGTTGCAGAACTGGGATCAGGTCAGCTCCTTCCCAGCCTCTGTCACATAGAGTACATGACATCGAATTGATATAGAATGCCTCCTGTGGACCTGAAAAACCCATATCTGTGGCCAGCAGGGCGCCCTGTCTAATTAGGCCACAAACGGAGCAGATCAATTCGCCACCGAACGATGCAGTCAGCCCCTGAGGGAAAAGAGGCAGAAGCACGGCTGCAACTGTCACCTGTTGCCTTCCCACAATGGGTCACGGAGATACAGCCCAGCAGTCAATTGAGGCTCAGTGTCAGTCACACTTGGCTGAACATTGCCATCAGTGTCATTTGTTTGTTTCAGCTGGGTTCAGCTGTTCAGAAAAATGTTATAATTATGTCAGACTTGTTCCCAGTCCTGACTCCAAAATTAATGCTTTTAAAAAATGTTTATTTTTTAAATTTTTTTATTTACTTAGGCAACGCAGGCTTGTTTCAAAGCAGTTAAAGACAGAGAAGTTGACACATTTCTAGTAAACAAACCCTGAGCGAGGGATTATATCGGACAGGGCTTTTAATATTAGATTTAGTGCATAAACAAAGCTGGTGACGCGTGTTCTCGTCGGTAATGCACTGTGATCAGAACCACTGGATGTGTGGGAAATGCGAAGCGGGAGACACTTTCCGGACACTAATTGAACTCGCTGTTCACCATGATTCATTTGCGGTGGAAATGTCAAATGTGCTCACTGAGGCTGTGGCATGACGAAACAAACCCGGCCGAGACAAACCTTGGTCAGCACACGGTATCTGACCCTTGATCTCTGACTACCCCGCCAGTTCTGACGAGGAGGACTGGTGCCCACCCTTGCCAGAGAGGACCTACTTAATGGATGGCTCTATTGAGGATGGCCCACTCCCACCACCCCGTGGAGAAGCCTCATCCCCCACAACCTCCTACAGCCACCAGTCCACGGCGACGCTCACCCCGTCCCCCCGTGAGGAGGGCCGGCCCAGTGAGGACATCCCACGCCTGCAGCACCCTGACACAGCCCAACTGGCACGGTATGGCCATGTGGACCGCACACCTTAGTCTTAGTCCCAGCCCTGGAACTGAGTGGCAGAGCATATTAGCCCAGTATAAGTGAAGGAGAACTGTACTGTACTGTAACGTTGCAGATGTGCTTGTCGACTTTTCGTGGCGCCTTCAGCAATCAGCTGCAGGGCAGGAGTGTGTGTGCCTGGAGCAGGGAGGCCCATACTGGGCGTGCAGTGGCACAACAGCACCCTCAAGGCTTTCAGCTCCTGCTGCACTCCTGCTGCACTTTTACTCCCACCAATCTAGCAGGTTTGCGAACAGGACTCGGGCAACTTTTTCCTCAAAACCATTCTCTGTAATGTGCTTTTTAAATTTTTTTCTCTTAATCATTCCACATCAAATTTGAATACAAAAGAGATCTGATAGTTGAATTGAAATTTTTTTAAACTTTATTGTGCAGCGCAGAGCATAATGTTTGTTTACTTGCCTGATGGACCCTGCTGGGAAGTATACAGTTGCTGCTTGTGGTGTAAGTTATTTGTGTATACAGTACTTTTTATCCTCTCAGCTGCACAAGACTAAGCCACTTTTGCGTATCAGTGACAAACAACACATCTTTCTGTAAAGGAACACACTCTGACACACCTGCTTTCTGCTGCCACAGCTTCTTAAAAAACATGTCTTGTTTATGCAGGTAACTGAAGTTAGGTTCCTGGTGGTGCAGCCTCACATTCCCTCCCCGAAGTAAAAAGAGCTCCTTTAGTTCTGAATTCTGAAGCTCTCGCACTCTTGCCTGTGTGTGGAGGGTGTGATAGAGCAGGTTGATACTGTGATGTTACCGATCCCCAGCGTACCCATCTTCCAACAGGAGACTGCCAGTCGTGGTGCCGCGGGCTCCAAGCCCACCTCTGACCCTGTCCAACCCCAACATCTCAGGCAGCCAGGATGGCTATGAACTGGGCATACCAGGTCGGTCTGGTCATCGGCGAGACCTCAGCCAGGGAGCAGCTCAGAACACTGAGAACGCTGGTGTCGGGGGGCCGGGTGAGTCCCCCCAACAGCCACATGAGTTTGTGTTTGTGCTGCTGGAACTCAGCTACTAGGCATTATCTCCTGAGAAAGATTTCTGTGTAAATGAGAAAACATGCTGATTCTGATCATTAGTTTATTGTTAATCAAAAAAGTTAAATTAACATTTTGCATGAATATCTTACTGATAGGTAATGTTATGACAATGTTATAGCAGTCTTCACCTTGAGACAGTTAAAGTAAGAAAGGGGTCAGGTTTTGGTGGTCCAGAGCCTGCCCAGAAAAAATTCTCACACTGATTTAGTCAAACACACACACACACACAAAGGGCAACTTGGAGTCCCCTGGAACACATGTCCTTGAACTGTGGGTAAAAACCAACACAAACCTGGGGAAAGGATCCAAACTCTACACAGACATTTGAACCCTCAGCTTAGGAGTTGCACTACTATGTCAGCCAAAGTGAGAAGAAATTATACATTATATCTACTTTTTGACTACACTGATGTCACACTGTTTTGTGTGTTCCTGTGTACTTTTTTGCATATTGCAGTGTGTATTATGAATACTACTGTGTGTTTTGCTGTGTGTATCCCTCTGATGCATGTACTGAATCTCTTGCCCACACTAAGGACTGTTTGTGTTTGCGCTGTGTTTGTGCATTTTACCTCTCGCAGGCCGGTCCCACCTCTCCCCAGCAGACAGCTCACACACGCCCCCAGGACATAAATCCAGAGCCAAAAAGAAATCGTCGAAGAGCAACCAGTACAGGAGAGAGCTGAACCAAGGAGGTGAGGACCCCTGGAGGCCCGAGTGGCCATAGCGTGGACCAGTGAACCCTGAGTGGAACAGTAAGCTGCTGCTTATTTCACATCAGTAACGACACAATGTGTCCACAGACCTACCTCCTCCGCCGGAGCCACCCCCCACTGAGGAGTTCCCTCGGCCACAGGTGGCCCTGGACTGTGGAGGAGGGTTGCCGGACAGAGAAGGGAGTTCCGCCTCTTCCATGGAGAGGAGAGGAGAAAACAGCACCCACAAGAAGGGAGCTGGGCACCGTCGCAAGGAGGGTGAGGATATACGGTCTCATACACAAACACACACACACACGTTCATATATTCAGTTTACACACACATCTAAACAGGCACAGAAAATATTAATAATAAATTAAGTGGAATAAAAAATATTCACCCCACTTTTTTATCTTGCATTGTTTTACAACACTGGGTTTAATTAGGCTTAGCTTTTGGCAGTGATCAGCAGAAAAATACTGTTTAATGTAAAACTGAACACACATCTCTTCAAATCAATTTTAAATGAATTACAAATGATTCAGTGTTATAAAGTAATAAAAAAGAGTAAATACTTTTTATAAATCCAAGGGAGTGAATGTTTTTTATATAGATAATATGTGGAGTCTTTTTTCCATTTTCCTCAGTAACATTATTCTGGAGAAGCTCTCAAGGCACAAGGCCAGGTGCAAACTTAGTCACACATTTATACACAAGCATATCTACACACTCCAAAAGCTTACGCGAACTTAAGTATACAGTTATGTGTATGAAACTTGCATGGAATACGGTCGTACTCGCGTGCCTCATCTCCATAAATGTACGCACCAAATGATCATAAACGCACATTTCTAAGCCTCATTTTCACATATTTCCACCGGGTCTGCTTGTCATACAAGCTGGCTGCTACACAGACATGCACATCCATGGAGGCGATGCACCAGCACACTCACAAATGCACTCATGGCAGCAGGCGGAGGCTTGGGGTAATCTAGTTTGCTGTATCAACTGGACTTTAATCTGGTTACTATCTGGTTCACAATGTCCTTTTGCGGTATTTTTCCATAATTTCCTCCATTTTATCTTCCGCAGACGAAGACATAATCCCTTATAGCAAACCCAGCTTCCTTGCCAGGGGCCAGATGTCCAGCAACTGCTCCACGACAGGAAGTTCGTCGTCGCGAGGCTCCACAGGGTCACGCGGCCCAGTGTCGGGCAGGAAGCGCAATGAGGTGAGGGGATTGGCGTAGCTCAGGAAGTTTACCTCAGATGTGCACGCATGCACCTGGGGACCCCGAAGTGCTGCTTGTTTTTCATGGCGGCGATGAGGGAGTTTCAGATCAGAGTTCATTCCCTCTGCCCAGACGCATGGTCCACGTGCCGCTGTGCGACAAGGACAGCACAGCATGATGAGTCAGGCCTAGTGGGACTGCGCTGATTTACACCATGAGTTGTTCCTCCGGTCACAGCAGTTCCTGTGCAGCTGCCTCAGCAGACAGCGGGTTTGCGGCAACATGCATGATTGTTTATGGAATAAATAGAATCAATAATCAGAGCTAAATGCGCTGCAGTCCTGCACCTTGCAGCACCTCGACCTGTGTGCTTCAGCCTGCGTTTGCATCAGTATGCATTGGTCAGTGGCTGTTCAGCTCTACGTGCTGGTCTGCAGCTGTTTTTCCGTCCACGCTCATCCGTAGGCCTCCTTCCAGATTGCGGAGTGCCTGCCTCTCCCGCCTCTGCAAGCGTACTAAACGGTTTTAATTTGGTCAGTGGGGGAGTTTGGATCACATTAGATCAAGGGGTCCCAAAAAAGTCAGCTATGCAAAGTCAAGAGACCGCACTAAGATCAGTGAGACTTCACAGGTAACAGGAATCCCAGCACAGGGGCGCCGCCGTGGGAACGAGGGTCCCTCTGCGCGGTTAAATTGTGCACTGTCGATTGCGGCGGCTTCCAGCCCAGGGGTCAGTCCCTTTGCGCGGACCGCATCCCTCTGAAGTCCGCTGCCCTCTCGGGTTTCCGAGTGGGACATGAAAGCCGGCGCGCACAAAGGGGGCCACTTTTCTTTTGCCCAGGGAGGGAGATTTGGGTTACCCTCATCCTGTCATGGTTGTTAACTTTATCTTTTCCACTTGGACAGCGGATAAGAATGGAGCCTTGATGAAGGGAGTGTCCCCAGCGGAGGTACCTGGGAAAAGCCCTTGTTTCACTCGCTTTCACTCCGCTCTCCCCACTTGCTATGCAACCGTAGCGCTAAACTGAGCTCAGCCAGGAAGGCGGGGCTCCGACCCGGGATCAGGTGTCAGAAGCCGCTTGACCACCATTGTCTAACTGCGAATTAACCGCTGAACTTGTAACCCACCTGCAGTAACTGATGGCGGGTTTGGACAGGCTGCGCGCCTTGGACCGGTAGCTCCATCCAGCCAACACGCCGTTCCGAATTACGACCCGTGACTGCCTGGCTGCACACAGTGTTTTGTTTATTTATTCACTCATTTGTTCTTTCCTTCCTTCCTTGTTTCATTTATTTACTCAGTGAATTTTTTGGTATGCAGGCTTGTTCTGCAGAGGTATTTGAAGCACGCCTGCACTCAGATTTCCCGCTGGTGCTTCTTCTGACTCAAATCACACGTTTGTGTATTTGCAGGAAATGAGATAAGTGGAAGACGGTCTGTCATTCCGTCCTTCGGCCGGCGTATCAGTGTTGCCTCCAGTTTTATATTTGACCTCCACCTCTGCGGAAGAAGGTGTAGCGGAAAGCAAGAGAAGCAGTGTACAGGATTATTGTCTGCCTTGCTGAATTTGAATGACGGACACAAGTTTTTTTTTTATTGTTCTTATTATTTATGATTCCTGGATCTTGTGCCAGCAGCCTCCCAGCTCCACGTGTATATAGACATCTCTGTAAGGTTTGTATGTGGTTTATGGATACAGGGAAAGAAAGAAAATATATTGTATTTATAAGAAAGACGAAATGTAAAAAGGTCCAATATTATAAAGTTAATGTTTGAATGTGCCAACCTTCTTGTAGAGACATATACCTTTAAAAGCATAAATACTATTGCACTCTTGTTGTAACAAAGAACAACAAAAAACACGAAGCACAATCTGTGTGTGAGCCAGCCGTCTGAGAGCCCAACTCCCCGCCACCCGTGCCATCGTCCGCGCTTCTGCTTGTCGTCTTTTTCCCGTTGTCCTCCGACAAGAACGTGGCTCCTCGGTTTCCGTTCCCGTCTCCTTTCGGTTGTTCCTTCCGAGAAGGCTTGCGATGCGACGGCCGCCGGAGGAGACTGTCCCTGTCATTCAGAGTGTTTCTTCAAATAGCGTCACCATGTATTCCGTTGAGATGCCAAAATGCTCTGTTCTGTTGACTTTTTGGTAGTCTTGTTGTTTTGTAAAAATACAATAAAAACAATTTGCTAAGCTACTAAGCCACTTCTCCTTGTCATGCCGAATCGCTTTCTGCTAAGAATAAATTCAACTGGTGCTTGGGGAGTGCGGAAGACTTCCGTGAGGACAGAGCCGCTTTAGTCAGGCGGCTGAAGTCAGCTCAGCGTTGGGTGGCGACGGTGACGGCGTCTCTTGGAAATAGGACGGCGTTCCCCTCTAACATCATTCCAAAAATAAGGTCACGGTGAATAGGCGAAGAGCCAACTGTGACGCGCTAAGATGCGGTGCTGGAGAGGCGGAAGGCAGCCTTTAGCGGGAGCACTTTTTAATGCCGTGGATGGTTCACAGCAGATCGCACCTGGCCGAGATCCCGGCGAGAGGCATGAAATTGCTTCTGAGTGCTGAGCTGGAAGCGATGCGTGCCAGAGCACACGGGCCCCCCTCCTTCCGTAGGCCCACCTGAGTGCGGCCTGTCCCCGGGGGGGGCGGGAAGCCTGTGATCCGTGTAAGCGCTCCTGTCCTGCGTGTGGCGCCGCTGAGCTGGCAGAGCAAAGCGCCGTGGCAGCTGGGTGTCCGTGAACATGCGACACTCTTAAAGCGGGGGTTAGCGAGGGGCATCGTGGGGGAGAAGCAGCCAAACGGCGTCCTTCACGAGAAGGGAATTTTGGTGACACTAAACATTTGTAAGCAAATTTAATCTGCAACAGCGGCTGGCCGTGGCTCCTCACAGCACCCTAGCGGTGAGCGTGGACACGGGTTTGAGTCCAGCTCAGTGGATGTGGAACTTGCGCGTTCTCCCTGCGTTCATGTGGGTTTGTTGTGGGCATTAATGGTTTCCACCCACAGTCCAAAGACAAATCTCTCAGGTGGATGGGTTTTAAATTGCCCCTCTGCGTGTGTGTTGCTCTCATGCATAGATGAGTAGATGATTTTGGGGAGTTTGAGGCGGTGGGTCTAGCGCTGCAAAAATGTGTTGGCTACACAACAGTTGTGTCGAAACTGGAACTTGTCAGTTTGTCATTGTTATGTGCGTGTGTGCGCGTGCGTGCTACCACGATGTCATTAGCAGCGACTGCTCATCGTCAGTAATTCAGTGACCCCTAGGGGGCGCGCAGACCATCTGGAAGGGAACGATAGACTCTGGGATCGAGCCCTGTAGACAGTCCTGGTGGCCCAGGCTTCTCGTCCCGCCACAGGACACTGCTTGCTCCAATAAATCACCGAGTCCTAAATTAAACAAGCGCGGTGAGAGATACCCCTATCTGGCCGCACAGAGACGTTACTCTTTCGGGGGGCGGCAGGGATTTGTTAGAAAGTCTCCCTTAACCATTTGCCCTGCTCATTACATCCGTGCCACGAGAGGAGTTACAGTAACTGCTCCCGGCTTGAGAAAAAGCAATTCTGGGCAGAGAATGACGTCAGCTGCTGTAACCGTGGGGAGGTGTGAACGTCGCCCCCAGTTTGCACAACAGGCGGGCATCCTGCGTGAGAGGACACATCCGAAGGCGTTGGCGCCGTTTCTGAGGAGGCCGTCTAGCCGTCCACCCCGCCGAGTTCGCGCCCAAGGGTGACAGCCATTAGGACTTCCTCCGTCTCCAGCATTTGTATCTGCAGTGGCAGGATGTCATGGCGCATTTGAAAGTGGTTTTTAATGCATTGAACGCGAGAGATGGAAACTGTCCGCGAGGTCTGGCTGCCATTCAAACGTTTCAGAGTAAATTAAAAAGATAACTTTGTTGGGGTACGAATTTCACAAAGGTTGTCCTGCTGAGACCAGCGACGATGCTTTACTTCTTCCTTCAGTGCTCTAATCCCAGTGCGTGAGTCGGGGTTTCCGTTCCGGCGACCTTGGCCTAACCTGCATATCCGTTCATGGCGTGTAACGTGAAACATCAGGATGCGTAAACAGCTGCCCTGGATGGATGCTGCGTTGTGTAATAGGACTTTGAAACATGTTTCAATAATTTCACACATTTTTCCTGTTAAAATAAAATAGAACAACGTCATTTGGTACAATCCTGTGTATGCCACTATTTGCTTTCATTTTGTAAAACGTGTTTTCATTTGCTTTTTCTTCTCGGCATCACCGAAATACTGTCTTGAAAGTGTCGCCGTTACACACTCGAAAGTTTCGTAAATAAAACATTTTATTAAACAAAACGCAAATCGCAGCGCGGCAGAGGTGACGGGACGGCCGGGGTGAGCGCACCTTGCTGTGTTGCGGAGTCGGGCTTTTAAACATTTTTCACGAATTAGTTGGAACGTAACTCAGCTGTGGAGGTCACATAAGGCCGCTGCGTCACTCTTGTGTGGGCCCGGGTCGCTCATCGTCACTCGTACCTTCTCTCCTAAGAACACCGTGGCGCCGTTTTATTTCCCATTGTTTCAGCAGCGGGTGAGCAAGAGCTGCGTGAGCAGCGCGCCGTGCAGCCGGATGTTTCCCTGCCAGCCCCGCTTTTCAGCGCGGTACCCATGGCAACCAGCGTCCCGCTTTTGTTTCTCTGCTCTCGGTCGATGGCGCTACAAAATGTCATTACGGCCCCGGTTTAAACCGGACTGCGAGTAGAGCCTGGACGCGCCAGTGCGTCGCCCGGCCGTGCCCTCCGGGGGAAGCCGCCGGAAGAGGCCAGTCGAGTCGCACAATCGGGTCACGTCTTGCGGACGCCGGACTGGGTATCTCTCTGGGTCCGAGAAGAGCGTAAAACTACGGCGCAGTAAGACGGAAATGCCTTGCAGAACGAACCGGCAACGGCTCGGCTCATCCCTTCTCTCCGCAAGCAGCTCCGTGCCAAATGCACTCGCTTGAAACATCAGAAGCCGTTTGTGCGATTTATGCCGCTGTCCTATATAATCCCGTCGGATAAACGGCGATTTAAACGTAGGAAATCGCTGCAAAGTGAAATCGTCAAAGAGGTGGGGGGGGGCACAATGTGTTGATGTGTCCTCGTCTGACAAAATGGGTCAGAGGATTAGCAACAGGCTATAAAAAGCGAGCTTTTTGGATGCAGCTAAAAACACCGAATCTCCGCATCGCGCAAGAGGTCTCATTTTCCTGCCAAGCATATGGCACCAGGACGGCGGCGTGGGGTTCAAATCCTGCAGGATTTGCGGCCACGGTGTGAGGCGATGCGATGCAGCCGGGATCTGATGGGTAATACGATCTCTGGTTATTTGCGGCCCGGGTTCGGAGTCTGCAGCCATTTGCGCTGCCAAATGGGAAGTGAAGCTGAAATTGAGACTTAATCCAGCAGATCTGGCAGAGAGACGCACCTACGCATCACAGATTTATTTTATTTGAATCCGTGAGGTGACAGAAGGAAACGATGGTTAGTTCACAGTCGTAAAAATTGTAGCAGTGTTCACAATTATGTAACGATGCAAATTATGCTGACAGGGCCATCGTAATTGAAAATAAAATTTGCAGCCAATAGAATGAGGTACAAACAGGTAAGTACTGTTTCCCCAGCGACACGAATACTAGCCCACATCTACTGAGTCGTCCTACTCACAAATACGAACCGTTACAATTTCTGGACATTCGTCTCTAATTTCCCCATTTATACACATTTGTTTGCTAGAATGAATGCTGTTTAGCTACGCAGTCGATTTCCTGCACTGGAAAGCAAGCTGCCTTACGAATACAATAATAGCAAAGAAACAGCTACAGCACTGAATCCCTACGTAAATCACAGCGTTTCAATAAGACTCGTCAGCCAAAATCTAAATAGCATTAAATACAAACAAAAACAAAATGAACCCTCGGGAAAGTAAGCGGCATTTTGAACTGCAGAATAATATAGTTGGAAAATATATGATATTAAATAAAAAAGTTTTATTTACATTATATTGCATATGGAAGCTCCCAGTGTGGTTTGTGCGCTGCTCTCACTCATTTTTTGCACTTTAATATGAACATAAAAGGAAAAGCAAAGAGAAGAATTAAACTATTAAACAAATGCAGCCCCCACTGAACAGCAGAGAGAAGGAAGCCACAATCGCAGAAGACATCTGCTGCGCTGTCCATCTTTCTGTCCCAAGCGTACAGCGGTGTCTTGCTCCTCTAAAGCGCCCCCCATCCCCCGATCAAGTCCTCACCACAGAAACGAAGACCCCCCCCCCCGTCACACGGACACGACTGGAAGGAGGACTGGCTGCCCTGAGGTATTGTGGGAAATGTAGTACCCCACCCGGGGGGCTGCTGTGGAGGGGCCTGAAGGCAGTCAGCGGTGGGTGTGCGAGTGCGCTTTGTGGACCCCTGGTCCAGCCCTCACCTTCGGCCCTCTCCTGTCATCGTGGCGATGAGCCCAAGCGTCCGGCGCTGCGCTGGCAGGCGGCCTCCCAGTCGCCGGCCTGGACGCCCGGAACTGCGCTTCCATCTCCTCCAGCCAGGCGGCGCTCCACTCCCACACCGGCAGCGGCTCCAGCTCCCCGAAACAGTCGGTGGGCGGAAACAGGGCGCTCAGGGGCGACGCGGGCGGGGAGAAGTCTGCGCATCACAAAAGCAGCAGAAAAGGAGTCTTTCTCTTTCTTGCAAAGACGTTTTAAAACACGCAGCCTTTTGAATCATGCATGAGCTCATAATTATATTCTCTGCTGGTTTGTCTCTTGTCAGATCGCCTCTGCAACGCTGCGGCTTTAATCCATTACCCGTTTAAATGTAATTGGAGAAGACGACCCCCCGGGACTTGGTGAAAGCTCGCGTTTAAGGGTTTGCCTTAAGGGTCGCCGGGTATTTACACCCGGAATAACCGTGCGTGTTTAGTCGCTTTCATTCCCGCATTTGAGAGGCACATCTCAGCAGGCAAGGGCAAAGATGCAAGTGGACAGCGCGGTGGCCCCCGCACGGATGATTGATTAAGCGACGCTGGCAGCGGAGCCGGTGGGGCGGTTCGATGTGCTGAGCGCTGCTGATGGCGCTGCAGGCCACGCCCCCTGTCTGTCAGCGTGACAATGCGACAGAAGTGTCCCCGTGACCTCAGTGAGACCGGTCGCTCCCAGGGACCTCGCGGGCGCCCAAGCCACCCGCAGTGGGCCAGCGTGCGCTGACGCCCTTCAAACTCGATTAAAGGGACCTGGAGGAACACGCGGCCTCAGATGGTCGACTGCACGATGGCGCCAACCCTCGCTTTTACGCGGCTTCTGATTTTGGGCCGCGGCGACGGGGCTGCGGACCAGCAGTTCGTAAGAATGGCCCACGGTGAGCAACCGAACCGTGCGGTCGTGAGAGAAAAAGAGTGCAGAAGGGTCGACAGGAAAGCTCGGTGGCCAAACCTGTCATCAAAAGCCCAGCGCGTCCATCCTCCACGAAAGCCTGAACCTGAACGGTGCACTGCAACTAAAACCAAACAGTCAGCTGTGTGTCTGTCTGGGGCAGACAGAAAACTGGAGAGCAAAAGGAGGCTGCCTAAAGGACTGAAGGAGCGAGCAAGGGGGAAGCGCCGCAGACAGCCAACGTAATTGGTGTGAAGGCCACTCCCAAGATGAGTAAACATGGGGAAACAAGACACTTTGCGGACAATCTCATCAGAGCACTTCACCCTGGGGTTCCACTCTGTGACTGAGGAGGCAAAAATCTGACTAAATGTCAGCAGAGTTGTCAGAACGGACAACTTTTCACACTGAGCCGAGTAACGTCCATCCCTATCCTTTACAAGAAGGACTGACTGACAGCCTCCCAGAAGATCTAGAAGCTCTGATTACTGTAGAAAGTTGGCCTAAAACAAAGCTTCTTTAGACATTACAGAATATTTTAAAAAAAAAAAATCTTTGAAGTGTTTAACATAATTGGCAGTCTGAGACATAAAATATATGTTAATAAATATAAAATGAGAGGCACGGATGAAAGAGGCCTATACAGATACAATAATGGAAGTTTCAGATTCTTCTTTTAAATGATTTTGTCACATCAAAACAAAATAGTTATCCACAATCTCTAACCTGTTCTTTCACATCTGCATTCAAAAAAAATTCTACATGCACACTAGCTAAAAAGTTTAATTTGTTGGAGATGTGAAAGCATTACTTTAAGAGAGTGGTGCCTTATGAATGTCATTCCAGATTACACAGACACTGGCCATTTGGATGTGCTGATTGAATAAATGGGAGGCAGCAGAGCAGTTAGTGGTGAAAGTTGTGCAGAAGGTTTTCTGATATTTCTATGCATTTACAAGAAAGTGCACAGCTATAAAGTTTATCCACAATAATCGAAAAGCGATCAGTTTAGCATCCAACCTCGGCACAAGTGATCAAGCGAAAAGTGGGAATTACCCTGGAGAAGTAACAAAACTCCCCTGGGATTTCCATCCAGGGTCAGCAGCGAACCAGGAGGGGTAACAAGAATGCACTGCAGTCGTACCTCAGCTGATCTCCTGAAGGGATCATGTCTCCTGCTCATGCTGTTTATAGGTGCTGTGCATTATCACTGCCATCTTCCTCACACCATTAAGTGAAAATTGTAAGAAAGTAGACAGGCTTGTGAAGAAATCCTTGGAGGACTTTTACAGAGATGAGACTGTGTTAGTGATATTTGGGAAAATTGGTCTGGAGTCTTGGGATGTGCTGAGAAGACATTATTATTTTTCTCTGCGAAAATAACGGTGGAAATTCAGGAATGGATTGTTTTCAGGTAGCAGGGTGTAGGCAGCATAATGTAATGCAGTTTCCCACAGTGCCTTTCTTCTTGATCAAAGTGCGCCATCTAGTGACCATGACGCGAGTTACCAGCCTATGGGACCCGAGAGCTAACGGACAAACTGCAGCCAAGCAGCATGGATACTGCTTTGCCACCGTAATGCAGTACAGACTACAAAGTGCTGTGCACAGCAAAAACATACATGGGTATATTTCTCCTACAAAAGACGCAGCAAAACTTTAGAAATGTGACCAATATGATATTGGTAATTGTTTAAGAAGTTTCCAGACCTATTTGTATTTTTCGCTGAGGAGTTGTATATTCTGTTTGGTCAGCTTTTGCTCTTGCCTTATGAGCACAACTGGGACCAGAAATCTGTACTAACACAGTCTGTTCCTCAGTGTGCTTCTAAATCTAACCGCTACATCATAATGAAAGCTTAATAATGCACACGTCCCTTGACGTATTATTTCAGGTTCTATTAAAAAAAAAAAAAATCAGAGAAAGCTGTAATATAACAAAAAAATGTCATTAGTTTATTTACTGCATTTTCATCATCCACTCATCCAGGGCAGGGTTGCTGTGTTCCAGAGCCAAAGATGAGAGGCCGGTCTATCTTAGGACTGTGACAAGGACTTTCTTTTTTAGCTTTTATTAACGCTCAATGTACAACACTGGTAAGCATGTGCCCAGTTTCAGTTTGCTGTGTATTAATGTACATGAACAGAAATGTACTTCCATCTAGAACCTAAAACTAAGATTTGGCTATAAGACATAAAAAAAAATCCCAAAAACTTACAACTTACTTGCCATCTTTTTTAATTGATCATCAACACTCACTAAAGTGAAAGTGAGTTGAATAAATCAGATGCCACATTCCTGTCTGGTTGCTTGTCTGTTGCTCAGCTAACAGCCAGATGCAGAAACCCAGGTTAATAAAGAAATATAAGTATCTTCAAAAATTCTCAAATACTGGTAACATGAAGATTTAGTGTGGGCTGCATGAGAAATCAGATGTGGTTAAATAATCACATCTATTGTAATTTATAAATTCACACCATACAAAAAACACCAGAGTAAGACACCAGTAGCCAACAGTAAACTGATGCTCTGTGGAAGCGGATACCATGGGATGGCTTTTTTACTTTACCCATCATGCCTTATCATTACTGTTTTGTACTTTGTTCCACCATTATTAAAAATGTTGTGTTCGATAATATGTTGATGTCTTCTGGTATTTAGGGTGGAACATGGTACCATGTTGACCAGAGCACAATATCATCAGGAGGCTCCTTTTCAATAACCACTTGGTCTTGGTGAGAGTGGCAATGGCCTGGAGAAACACTCAGATCTCAGTAGGGTGCTAGGCATTGAGGGGTGCACCGCAGATGGGACACTAATCCACTATAGGGTAGCCACACTCTTACACAGGCAGACACTATAGCCAATTCATAGTGAATAATAAAACCTGAAATCTGTGGCATGTGGGAGGAAACCAGAGCACTCAGTGGAAACCCACACAGTCACAGGAAGAACTCCACACAGCCTGAGCTTGGTTGAAACTTGTGCTACCTACTGCATCACTGCACCATACCATCTGAATTGTTTTTAAAATATAAAAAAAGTCTCTATTGTGATCCAGTTCTGTTCTGCTGTTTACTAAAACCAGCATTGTAGCCTGCATGTTGGTCTGCTGACAAATCTGCTGGTGTTCAGCATCTTACGGCAAGACGATGTCACAAATAAGGAGTGATGTCTGCGAAAACCATATTGCAAAACCATCTGTAGTTATTTCAATGAATGCACTGCACATTTCCAAATAATACTGAATTTATAGCACCTGTAGTGCTAAACGTGATCCTTTGAGTAAGAGCAAGTGGAAAACAGTTCCAAAATGGTTTTGGGACACTCGTACCTGAACAGCTGGCTCCGCTCACCGACTCCGCAGCGGCAGCCAGGACACAGGCCAAGCTGGTGTCGTTCATGAAGGAGCCATCTGAGGAGCTGATGAGGCTGGCGCGCGCACTGGGCACGTTGCTGTCAGTGAGAGAACCCCACGTGTTCCACAATGAGCCCTCCCATTCACTGCAGCAGGACGATGGCGTACTCCTCAGGACACTGTGCCCTGGACCCTGTCGCTGCCCTCTGCTCGCATCTTCACTTACATCTGCCACTTCTAGGTCGGAGCGCAATGGCCCACAGATGTACCCAAAGGTGGGTGTTGGAGAAAAGGGACGCTGCAGAGATACAGGGGTCTCAGTCCGACTGCTGAAAACAAAGGATGTCAGAGATGAAAAAAGTGTTTGCTAATAGTATCTTGTACAAAAAAAAAATCAGGAAAAAATCTTTTGTGCTTGGACAAATATAGCCTAGGAACATTATTATTATTATTATTATTATTATTATTATTGATGCACTGCACATAATAATAATAATAATAATAATAATAATAATAATAATAATAATAATAGTTGTTAAAACCTGAAAAGCTAAACTTTACACTCCCCACCAATACCACTGAAAAACTGACTGGTGGATTATAGTTAATCTTTTCATTCCTTTAATTTACTCAGTAAAGTGTGGACCGTCCAATATTTGTAGAAAGGATTACAACTAGGAAGGAGAGTAAAAATGTTGAAAAGCAGTCATGTTACAGCCTGAGTAGACTCTGAGTGTAACTACCTGTGCCTTTCCACCTTAGGGCTGAGCTCCAGGTACTGTGCCACTTCCTGGGAGGTCAGAGCAGTGTCCTGGTCGTCATCCATCGATAGGCAGAAGGATGCTGTGGAGAGGCGGCTGTAGGGCTGACTGGAGTAGGAGGCACATTCAGAGGCGGAGCCTGGGATGGGGCGGGGCCCTGGTCTGGAGACAGGACACATGGACAGCACCGAGCTGCCGTCCAGCGTGAGCTTGGTGGAACGGCTGGACCTGACAGGGGAAGAGTTCTGGTCTGCTCACCTTTTCACACTGAGACCATGAGACCAAGAACACATCAAACCATGACTCCCAGATCTTATCACACAGGGTGGCTAGGCAGCTGTTCCACACTCTGCTTCTCAAATCTGACCACAAAGCTGGATTACATTCTTCAGCTGCCCACTCGTTTCATTCACCTACAAATCCCTCCACCTTCTGGTCCTCTAATGAACCATGCGGTGCAATTTTTTGACAGCTTCTGAATCTATTATTGTAAACCTCTGGGGCCAGGCGGTTTCCAGAGTCTTAGCCCAGATCCCAGTGTTAGTGGTTACAAGGAGTCCAATGGAGCCATTACTAGACAGACAGAATACTTGTAATTGCCTGTGGTTTTTGGATAAAACGCTCTGGTTTTTATGTAGCTGACAGCTGCTTCAACTTTTCTTATGCTTGGGATGTAGATATAGACGGAATCTGGCAGGCAGCCGTTACCCCTCTGAAGCCAGAGAGGGCTACTCACCCCTCATTAGAGCTTAGGCTGTGGGTGTCCTCCTGTGGGATGGGGGGCGGTGGCGGCAAGACGTCAATCAAGTGCAACGAGGCAGAGTAGTGTAGGATCCTCGGGGAGCCGAGTGGCTTGGGAATGTCTGAGAGCCTCCCTGCACAAAGCAGCCGAGCAAGGCAGTAAGGTGAAATTCTGGTAAATAGGCTTGCAGTGGAAATGTTGCCAGGTTAAAACCCCCAGGAGTGAAAATACTGTTATTCACAGAAATCGCCACTCACTTCAGAGTGACCAAAAGCCTGTAGCACCTGATACCTGCTGGGTGATGTCCGAGCCTCTGTAGATGGTTGCTGGGCACGTTCCTCAGTGTCAGTGCCTGCTCACGTGTAGGTACCATGGGGGCACTATTAACGGCATGGAGCTCTGTAGGAAGCAACAGAGGACCCCCCCAAATGTTACTGGGTAACAAGCCAAGTTAAAGCAAGTGGTCAGACAGTCACCTCAATTTGTGTTCCAGTGGGACCCCCACCTCGCTTGTGGCCCTTCTCCGGTGACTCCTTGAGCACCCCCATTCTTGGCTGGGCAGGAAGAGCCTGTTTCCACGGCAACAGCTGGCCCTCTCGAATGACAGAGGTCTTGACAGCAGGATGGGAGAGGCGCACTGTGTTAGGATCCTGTGGGCCAGGGTGGGGTACTTTGGGACGCCGCGCTGGGCTGTTGAATGTCTTCAGCCCGTTGCCACTGAGGTCCACGTAGAAGGTCCCGTATACACCACAGCTGTCGGGTACAATGGGGATTTGTGTTTCCAGTGGGACTGAGTCTTTCTTCTCCGACACTGGCAGTGCTAGATTCAAGTGAAAGGAAAAGGAAACCAGCTGCTGACTCATGTTGATCCTGGTATTTTAGGATGGTGTTTCAGACCGCGTTGGTGAATGGCTACTTACTGGATCTCGTAAAGTCCAGGCTCTCCTTACTTTGTGCCCACAGACTGCGGTACTGATCACTGCACTGTGCCGATCTCCAGGCCCCAGACATCCAGGGTGAGTCGGGACTGGCCATTCTACAGCAGTACAGTCACTGTATCACGCCTTGTGCAACCAGAACTGAGCCATGAAACCTTACTCAGCATCTCAGATCACCAGAGTTCTAAGCATCTGTTCATAAACCTAAATGTTCACAGTAACTTACCTGTGCTTTATGATGAGGTCTTCGCTGGCCAGTCGGTACAAACCTGTGAACAGCAGCACAAGGACACATTAGGAACACGGTGTGCATAAGTGGTGTGGAATATGAAGAGATCGGAGCAGGAATTTCTCCAATAAAATGAAGAGTATAAACTGATACAGCAATCACAATCACTTTTTATCCATTATCAAAATAGCTGTTGTGTCAGACAAAGATGTGACACACATCTTCCCTTTATTCAACATCTCATTATGTTGAACTCCCGGGCTCCCTCGCACCCCCTCATTTCCTGCAGGGTCCGCATGGAAACATGAAACCTGTGGCGGCAGTAACATGCAAAATGTCCTGTACTGTACCAACTGCACCGTGTATTATAAACATGCAAATTAATGACAACATTAAGTGTTTTCTAATGAGGTAACTGGTGTTAATGGTGTTTTATCAGGCTGAAATCATGGGTTGATCATTATATTGGATGGGCTGAGAGTGCATTATTTGTTTATTTTCTCCTATTTAAAATAATAAAAAATAGCCACTCTGTACACAAAATTTTGATATCCAACATTTTCAGGGATGAATTTCACTCAGACACCGAAAGATTACAGTATAAGTGTCATAATAGAATCATAATATCATAATGGAAATGCACCGAAAAACACATGCAATGTGAGAGAAACAAGAATTATTGACCTGCAGCCTTGCGGTGGTGGGGTCTGAGGTGGGCAGCTTTGGTGTGGCGCCGGTACAGGCAGACTGCAGTCACCATCAGGATGCACCACAGAAGGACGCCAACACTACCGATGAATACCGGGTCGCGCAGTATGGCCAGGACTTGCGTCAGACTGCTGGAGTCTTTCTGGTAGGGTGCCATGGCCTGCTGGGGCTCTGAGGGAGAGGGTCAGACAGCACAAAGGTCACCTCTGACACTTACATGGGACCTTTCTGCACAGTGCCCAAATGCATTGGCCATAGTGTCTGCTTCATGATGTGTCTGAAGGTTTTTCATTCTCTCTTGATCACTTAGATATGACTCATTGGGCACTTTGTTACTAAGAGTCTGGAACAACCAAGTTGCCTGTGTGACTGACCTATGGCCAACCGATAAGGGTTGCTGCGGACGCCAACCCCAGCTCCATTGACTGCAGCCACTCTAAGCCAGTACTGCTTTCCTGGCTCCAGGTTGGTGATCTCCATACTATGAGTTGCACTATTCACCGTCCAGTTGAGGTACTGTTGGCTCTCTAGCTGCACACACCACACCTGAGGGATAGAGGAACAAACAGCAGGACCATAACACAGGGGCCAAGAGCAGCATATAAAACCATTTGTCAAAACAATTACAAAACACTCTTAAGGACAATGAAAAATTGCTTTCATGAAAACACTCAGCAAGAACTGAGATATTACCTGGTAACCCTGAATGATCCCATTATGAGCTTCATGGGGAGGTGGCTCCCAGCTCACATGCACTGTGTCATTCCTGTCCATGGCTATTGTCACAGCGATGCCATCTGGTGCAGCACTGGGGACTAAAAGAATAACATGAGCTGAGCTTATTAGTTCATTTGTATTCCAAAACCACCAGGAAACTGAACTTCATGTCTTCCATATTTTCATCAGCCACATATCCTGTGGTGGGTTTTGGTGACCGTGAGCCTGTCCAGGAAGTATAGCATGTGAAGCAAGGTACACCCCAGATGGGGCGACAGTCAACCACGGGGCAAGAACACCCACACAATCATTCATTTACAGATTCTGAGTAATTCAGAGTCACTAATTTGCACAAAAACACAACTTTGGACTGTGGGAAGGAGGAGGAGGCACAGCTGCAGGAAACCCAGGTGAATACAGGTTCAAAGCCATGCCTGAATCCATAGGTCAGGAGCTGTAAGGTATCATTGCTACCCACTGTTCCACTTTATCACCCAAAAGCACGAAAAAGGACTCCTTTTTCTCCTCAGAGCCTCCAAAGAAATAGAAGAATTCATCTCTGAGCTACTAAGCAGCTGTTAATAGGTGCCATGAGCAGTTAAAAGTCAATTAAGAGGCTAATTGGTGCAGTCAGATACACTAAAGGACAGTTCACTCTGAAAAATCTCAGGAAACTGACCTAGTTCTGGAACTCGCAGGTGTCGGGTGTTGCTCTCTCGACCGTATAAGCCACTGCCATAAGGTCGAATTTTGAACTCGTACTTGTACCCTCTTTTCAGGGGCCCGATTGTTGCCGGCGGCAGGGTTACGCTTTGTGATGCCCAGTCAGAGGTAGCAGGGAGGAGGGAACGGTAGAGGACCTCGAAACCATCCAGATGGCCTGGCTGTGGCAAGGGCTGGAACTGGACATACAAACAGAGGGGAACTGTGGGATACCCACACACAGAAAACTCATCTTGCTTCTTTGAACCACCTTATGACCAACAGTGCTAAGGCTGAATTGGAACATCTAATGTATGTATGCTGCTGTCCACAGCACTTTATTAATGCAGATGGCAGTAAAAGTGGTGACGCTGCACAAGATGGACAGTGGGTGCACAGGAAGTAAGGGGCCCAAATTAATGCCTACCCTCCACTGCAGTTGAGCCATACTGGAGTCAGAGAATAATACGTTCACAGCTTCCAGGTCCACACGCAGTGCTGACAGCTCGCGGTGTAGGTCCCTTTGGTTGGGACTTACAGCCTCTAAAGAGTGACCCCCAACATCCATCAGTAACAGGAAACAAGTATTGGTCAAGACACCCAAGAATGGCATTGATCCAGCACCAAGGAGTGGCAAGGCAGAGGTTTGCTCACCTTGCACAGTCAGGAAGGCACTGGCTGAAGATGCTCCCACCTCGTTGGTGGTCGTGCATGTGTACCGTCCTGCATCCTCGGCCGTCACATAGTGGACCTGAAGACTGTGGTCTGGATTCACAATGTACCTGAGAGTACAGAATCCCACACAGCAACAAGAACAAGTGAGAATAGGGACCTAATCCTAATTCCAAAACTTGCCCAGTCAAGTCTAAAAGTGAGACATCTAAGATATCCCTGAGCAATGGGAATAACAGATCAAAGAACAAAGAGCACATAGGTGTCATGGTAAACAACCATTTAGATGAAATATTAAGTTTCTTTTATCATTCACTAGACAAAGCTACAAACAAGTAGTTACCTATTTATACGGATGGGCTATTCAAGGTAAGAACATTGTTCAGTCCTACAGCAAGTTGTGGGCTTTAAACCCAATGTTAAGTCCAAAGGCCAGACCACTAAGCAGTATGCTATTCTGTGCACCAGGTTAAATTAAACAAAAGTACATTCAAGATAACTTAAAGCGTATTACCTACATACTAATGATAAAAGCACAGCTGGTGTGTTGTCAGTTTGTCTGGGGCACATTATGCATCTAGTTGTCTATATAAATGAGAGTCTAATGCTAAATATGCAATTACAGCAGATGGTGTTGAGCAGGACATTTACAGAGATTCTAAAGACATGAGTTTCAATAACCTTGTTGCATGCTGTGTGGGATTCGGCAGTACCAAGGAAGAGCCAGAGTTCGTTAAACCACATTAAGCGCAATACTGAGGACTAACAGGCTTTCAATTTTGGACCCCTCCTAAGGGGGATACACAAACAGCTAAGAATGCAGGAATATGGAGAAGAACCATGTGGACAGAAGACACATGGGAAGTACAAAAACTGACTTGTTTATACAGCTGGGTATTTTTATGTTGCAACTGAAAGTGAATGCCTTGCTCAAGAGTGGTACAGGAATAATGGTTGAGTGGAAACTCAACTAGAAACCTTCAGATTATGACAATTATTGAATTTATACGTCTGAGCACTTCATTTCTGAACTGAAGAATACCAGAGTGGAAGTGAGGTTTAAGCCCTATACTACCTGACCAACATTTGACTGAAGAACAAATATAATAATACCCCTATACCCCAGAGTGTAATGGGTTCCTAGAAATGGCTTGAATACAGCAAACTGAAATATGAGGAAACTATTTCTCTGATTTATAATGAGGAAAATTATGATTCATTCCAAGTTCATCCACAAAACCCCAAATAATTGTCCCAAAATATCCCCTAAACACTAAAACACCAATTTCAGTGTGATAAAGAACACTTTAAACACCAATTACTGTATTTAATTACCAAACAGTTGAGATGATCAATATAGATTTGTTTGTTTGCAGTTACTTCTTTAAATTAGTATCATTCATTATGTTTTGTTCCTTATTATTAGTATGAGCACTAAGTATTTCATAGTCAAATTTATGCAAAAAGAAACAAAAACCATATGAAACAGAAAAAACAATAAAATGTACCTACTGTAATGAACTGTTACTGGAGAATATCTGAACAGAAGTAAATGAAAAGCCAAAAGCGCAAACTGCATTTGAACACTGAAAGCAAGGTCTAAGAATGTAGATGATGGGTACGGTGCTGCTACCTACTATCACACTCAGACTCACACAAATTTAGAATATTTCTCTGATGTGCTTTGGTTTAGTTTGGATAGCACCTGTTCTGCTGGGACTTCTCAAATACCAATTCAGGTATTAATATACAGTATATCACACGTTCTATCTGGAATTCAGAAACCAGGAGCTTGAATACCATGGCACAGGTGTATTAGTAATGTGAGTATGCCAGGATCTGTCATAACAAAGAATGAACAGGTGATGAAAGGTCATTACTGGCCAAGATGCATAAAAAAAAAAACAGCATGCAGCACACTGCTGTGTGAGCCTCACCTCCCATTGGGCAGGGCACCTTGATCCCGGCTCCACTGCACTGCAGGCACTGGGTCTCCAAGTGCTTCGCAGTGGAACTGTGCTGTGTCCCCGATATTCACTGTCACATCCTGGGGCTTCCGGAGAAATGCTGGCTTGTCTGCAGGTGGGGAACAGGGGAGCAGGTGGAAGTACAGAGTTGGGTTTTCCAGGTACTGCTACACAGGTGGGTTTACCATATTGCAAACAGGATGCATGTGGAGGTGAATACATGCACATCTTACCTAAGACAGACAGCCTGGCCCCTCTGCTCTCTCTCATTCCCACGTTGTTAGATGCCACACAGATGTAAACTCCTGTGTCATTCTTTAGAGCCGGAGCAATGACCAACTTCCCATTAAACACCTGCCCACAGTGACAGAAATGTTGACTGTAGTGCAACAGTGCCCTCTGTGGGAATTCAATGGCAAGCGATTCTGTGAAATTCATACAATTTGGAATATCATCGCCTCATAAATTCTACGTTCAAGATGGATCAAAGAAAAACCACAGTGTAAATGTTTTTCTTCATTCCATTAGTTTTTGCTTGATATTGATATTCCCGTGATATTCTATGTTTTGTTCCTAAGCCATAGTGTTTGACATCCATTCGTACAGTGTAGTGATCATCTGTGCTGTTAAGAAAGACGCCATCCTTCTTCCAGGTGACATTGGGCTCAGGCTGCCCAATAGGCGGTGTGCAATTCATGACAGCCACCTCTCCCACTGCCACTTCCATGTTGGAGGGGTGGGTTCGAAACTCTTCTCTCAGAGCTGGAACATATAGAGTCAAGTTTAGTATTATGCAACACTGCCAAAATCCACAGCTCATTATCCAATGTATATAAAGTTTCCAATACTTCCACACTCTTATTATAATACCTCTAGCTATTTTGTAAATGTATTCACTATACCACTGGAGCATTCCCTTGCAGATGACAGAAATGCATTGTTTGATGCACAAATACTGAAGTTCGCTCCATCCATTGGCAAGCATTCCTCCCAAGGCTATGTAACTGAGATTGTTTCACAGACAACATACATAGAAATAAAGTAAAAATAAATGAAAAGGAAATGCATTTTCAGCTGCAGCACAAGTTATGTTGCGTGTTCATATTCATTACACGAGCTGTTTCTCATACAGTATTCCAAAGACACATGAATGTTGATTTCCTCGCAGACAAATTAACAGAGTGTCATAAAAAATAACTACAAGATTGATGAATAAGTTTGTTTCTCTGTAACCTTTCAGTACTTTGTGTTTTCAACAGTCTGGAGAAAATATCCACTAAATTTCTCCACTAAATCTCACAAAGAGATCTAAAAACCCCCAGGCAGTAGCCATGGGAAGAACTTTGTTTTAGGTGCAAACATAGCAAAATATCAGCAGTTAACCACTGATGTATGCCTGGGAGATGTCCACATCCACTACAATCTTGAAGATAATCTTAATTTGTTCATGAATTTCTGTGCACTACTTTAAGCAACTTCTTTCTGTAGCCTTGGGTTCAGATATCAATTTCCAATCACTACTAAAATCAGATTTCAAAGTCCAAGTCGTTTATTTCCCGTAGTGGAAGCTAACTGGAAGTTAATAGCTGTTGAGGTCAAAGCTGGGTGAACATGTCACCACTATGTCTTTGTGCAGTGACAAATGACCATTGTGGGCTCTCAGTGAGCTGTATAGTTGCGTTACCGGCAATGTGAAGGGAGGCGTTGCGGCTCATGGCCTTGCCGGCGCTGTTCTGGGCCACACAAGTGTACACGCCCTCGTGGGAGTGACCCCTCCTCCCTGGGACCACACTGAGGAAGAAGAGGCTGCCATCTGACAAGACTATGGGCTGTGACTGTCCCTCCAGTCGGTCTGTGACTAGGGGCAACCCATTGCGGTACCATTCAATGGTGGGCTCGGGGTGGCCTTCTGCCCGGCATGACAGGGTAGCCGGGTTGCCCACCTTCACTACCAGGTCAGATGGGTGATGGACGATCCGCGGGGGTATATCCTCCAAGCGCAATCTGGACCCTAAGGAGCCCAAAGGGAGACAAATGGCACATTACAACAGCCAGCCTTCATATCCCCCATTGACTCAGCAGAATTTGCAGATGTGCCATTAACCAAATGCATAACAACAGTGTCTGCAAGAATCAGCCAGTGGGGCTTACATACCATATTGTCGTTTTTGGCAAGCACACTAAGTATACATGGCTGGATTCTGGTGTTTGTAGACTGTAGGCATTTTCAACATGTGTGAAAAAGGGGTCCATGCCAGCTGAATCATATCAACTGACAGATGCACTTTAAACTAACTACTCTTTTGTTCTTATGTGCATCGAGCAACATTACTCATGATATGAATTTTGAGGAACTTTGCTGAAAACAGAAGCCGATTAATGAAAGTATCTTGGAAAATGCGGGAAATATCTTAGAGCACTAATCTTATTTCTTCTTTATTTTTTCTGCTTTTAGATATTTTTTGCATAGGTTTTAAAAATTTCCTAGACTTTTCGGCAAGGGGAAACTGGCACTGAAAATATAACTGAAGGATGTCTGCTGTGTCACTATTTCCTGTAATGTGCTGTTACTGTACCTGGAGAAATCTCAGTTTCTCCCCGCACACACTGGTCAGCTCTGTAGTAAAACTAAGTCTGTTACATATAAAATGACTTTGGTCAAAGTAAAATAAAACTATTCACATTCTCTGAAAGATATTTTGGTACATAAAAGTAAAATCTCTAATAACCTTCTTGTTCTGGTATTTAAAACCAGCAGAATTAATAAAATCAGACCGAAATGTCCAACTGGCATCATGTTCTTCTCTGACTTTATAACCTGTACAAATATAAAACAGATGTATACGCAGAATACACAGTCATCGTGGTCTCCACAATCTTAAGGTGACAGTGATGTGGGTCTGTTGTATATTTCCTTGCTTGTAACACAAGGGAAACCTGGCCCACTTCCAAAAGCAACAGGATGCATTTATTGTATATGAAGGAAAACACAGGAAAGCAATTGTGTGGGTGAAAAAACAACTCTAATGGAGAAAACGGGGCCTGAGAAAGAAGAGACCAGGTTTGTAGCTTCAAGCTGAAGACTAACACACACATCTCCTGTGTTACTTAGGGTAGCAGGAAGCTTTTATATATAGAGTGCTGATACACCAGCCCCACACCCTTCAGATGTGTACTGGCTAATGGGCCTTATCTTCCCACCACATCCAGTTCTGCTTAAAAACATCCTGTCTTAAAACAGGACAGACAGGGAAATCCATGAAGTAAAAGCTAACAGTAGTTAAAAGCAGTGAAAATCTTCTGGCTGCGAATGGTATCATCATTAAAGAGCTGAAGTTGTGGTTATGAATGCCAAACACACAAAGGATCCCTATGAACATATTTAACACAAGTAGGTTCGGTTTATGTCGGAACGAAGAAGAAAGCTTTACGTTATACAAATAAATAGATAATGTGGCATAAAAGTATTCTAACTGAAATGTAATAACAAAGTCAGTCTTCTGGTTCTATCTCCCCACTCAAGCGAGCACAAAAAAGCAGCCTGAGAGACAACTGTTCTTCAAGGAGCCGTTAAAACTGAGCAGGAAGATGCCCACTTTCCCACCCTGTGTAGAACAAAGACGTCTTCAGCCAAAAACAATCAGATGCAGAGAGGAAATCCTGTCACCTGGACACGGAGGAATGGCAGGCACCACGGCTAAAAGTGGAGCCCTGACAATGTCAGCATTGTTTGCCAGTGCCAAAACATGCCAATCACGTGTGCAGTCGGAGTATCTCTGGAACAATCGTGTAGAATTAGTAAGTCTGGACCACTGCAACCATAACGTCCCATTGTACATGAATCAAAGCTGCTTCTCAGTTGGACTGAGAATTAAAACCGCCTTTGCTTACGTCCTTCATTTATTTCGTAATCTTTAAGTCCAGATATGTTACAGACAAAATTTGGGACCACTTATCGGTGTCTTTCAGCAAAACAATTTTATGTATATAAGTGTGGGGGGGGGAGACACACAAAACAATGCAGATGTTTGGAATGTGATAAAGGTCACATTCTTGGCAAAGTTTACAATAATAAAAAAGTTTCTATTGTCCTCCAGAAGGACAACTTTCTCAGCAGTAAGAAAAAATGCTTAGCAAACACAGAGTATAGAGTAATTTCATCCTGACACAACTGAAACAAGCATCTAATAGTAGTAAAATCAAACAAACCATGGGCAGTCCTATTACTACATTTTCTCTACAGTGGTGTAATAGCAAAACACCAAAGGTGTGAAAAATAAGACATTTAGAGCAAATGAGATATGTGTGGGGCATGCTTTACACCTTAATTTTGAGCTTGCATGTGAACATACGTGTACCAGGTAGTGTCATGTTAAAGCTTGGTGCCGTGCAGTTTGAATCTCCCTCCTGCCATGGTTGCTGAAGTTTCTGATCTTGTGCTGTAAGTTGCCTTTGTCAGTTAAGCAATAGTTAATTGAAAAAATGGTAAGAAAAGGTTGTCTAATAAAAACTAAATTCTACAACTTCGCAATTTAAAATATCACAAAGAAAGCCATCAAAAGAGCAAAAACAAAAAATAAAGCAAAGATTTTTGTCCACTTCAGGGAGATGCTTTGGTTGCAAAGTGGTAGATGATTGTTATTTTTTCTACAGTACAAAAATTAAGTATCCTAACGGTTCAGCCAAAAAAATCAGAACCAGGAAAAGAGGCTTTGTGTAAAATATACACATTAATTCACTGCCTTTCAGATCGGGCAAAAACCATTAGCTGAACAACAATGGTCAGTGGAACATCTACATTATGTACTAGTTACTCTGGAAAGAAATACTTTTCACACCCATTATAAGTAAATAAATGCAAGCCCAAGAAAATAAGGAGGATTCCAATAAGCAACGGCAGGAACAAACACAGGATATAAATGATTTCATGCACATTAGAGAAGCACTTTGGAAAAGGCAGAAGGTAATGGTGGAATTGAACAGTAACCACAAGCTCCACCACACTGCTACTGTTAATCTCACATAAGAATAATAAGATCAGGCCTGTACATCAAAAAGAAATGAAAATTTATTCAGAATTTATTTCAAGTCAAATATAATTTAATAATCTATCAACAATAGTAGTCCTTAATGTAATGCTGATTATTAAAATAAACTGAGTGACTGGCAAGCCTTGTCACTTTCACGCTATATTGGTTTTTCTCACGTACACCAGCACAGAGATCAATTCCGCAACTCCTCTGCGCAGCCTGGCCTTAACTGCACCACTAATCTACTGTTCAATTCTTCAAAGCTGACTTATATGGAAGAGAAATAAGGAACCAAGTAAGAAACATTTCAACATTTTGCATGTTTCATTCATGTCAAGCAGAAAGAAGCATGAGCAGCCGAAAGTAACGCAGTTCAGTCAGGAGCGCAGCTGTCGCAAACGTTGATCAATTACTACAGCAAAATGTGTCGTAAATGTCACGAATGAATAAAAAAGACACACAAGAGTCCACAAGTTCTTACCTCGAAGATGCAGAAAAAGTCCAGATAACACAAGCAAGCGGGGGAAAAGCTTTGTGGACATTTGTGCGAGGAGTGTGTGTCGCTGCGCGCTCGTCGTCAGAGGCCGGAGCCGGCGGGAAGCCTCGTCGCGCGCCCGCTCCTCACGTCAGCACGTGCCTTCACGCGCACGGCGCCTCTGCCCGCACCGCCCGAATTTGGCTAACTTGTCGACGAACTCAACATTTTTAATAAAACTGAAGCAAAACTCTTATACCAAGTTCACAGGTTCGGTTCTACAAAATCTCCATTTTTAATAAAACTGAAGCAAAACTCTTATACCAAGTTTACAGGTTCGGTTCTACAAAATCTCCATTTTTAATAAAACTGAAGCAAAACTCTTATACCAAGTTTACAGGTCCAGTTCTACGATATCTCCATTTTTAATAAAACTGAAACAAAACTTTTATACCAAGTTTACAGATCCAGCTGTTTCATGTTCGCCGCGGTCCAATCCGAGCGGGGCGCGGAGCCGGTGCCCCCACGTGACTGCCCTCTGGCGACCCGCCCGAGCGCAGAACGGCGATCCTCGAAGTGGCGACTTTGATCGATTCGCATTTGAGTCTTGAGATTTTTTTTTTTTTTTTTTTTTGCATACAAATGATTAATTTAGCCCAGTTTCCGAAGCGATTCTCTTTCTGAGCGCCCTTAAAAGTAGCGTAAACCACATAAACAGTTTTCTGTTTCTTTAACCAAAATTTTCACAAACCAGAGTAATAAAAACATTTTTATCCGCGCGTAAAAATTTAATGGACATAAATCGCGTTAAAATAACGAGAAAGGGTTACATTAAGAGTGAACTGCTTTTTCCCCTTTTTGACAGTTTTCCAAAAAGGCAGTAAGTGGATAAAGAGGAACAGGAAAACATTCCTAAATGTTTAGACGTGGCGATGAAAACAGGAAAATTTAGCTGAAGTCAGTTGCGCCACAATGGGGGGAAATGCCGTTTACCATTCCGCCTTTTCGCACGAAAATGACACCTCAGACTCAGGGAAAAAGCCTCCATAGCCGCCGCCCATAATAATAATAATAATAATAATAATAATAATAATACTGTGAACAAATGAAAATTAAAGAAGTTTGTCAGTGTAAATGACACACTGTAGGCCCCTTGATAAGTTTAGACAGTAGTCACATTTATTTAATGTGAAAATTGGTCTTACTGTTAATTTCTGTTCATAAGATGTATTTCTGGATTACATAATCTTTTCCCCCACAGCTTTTGCACACCAGGAGTGCAGTTATTTTGCTCCTTCCCTTCGACACATGACAGCTGGGAAAGAGGATGAGGGGAGGGAGGTAAGGAAAACAGCACTGGAAGCTAATGGCTGCTTATCCCAATTACACCAGTGCCTGTGTACAAATGGCATGCAATGGCAGCGTGGAGACGGGTGGAGTCCCATCGGCTAGTTCATCTGTTCTAAAAGGACACATAAATAAAGTGTCGTTTAGTGAACTGGCCTTTGTGTCTGGGCAAAGAGCAGGCCCCGCTGATGGATGCCAATATTGATCCAACAACTCGGGCTGGACGGCTTCAACGTCGGCTGGCTTTCAGCAACCAACAAAAGGCATAGAGATGGTGAGAGGCAGGTCCCCCTGACGCGCAGCACCAAGATGTGTGCGTGTTCATTACAATTTAAAATTAGCTTCTTTCAAGCCACTGGATGATGGTCGAAAGACGTTTGGGAAGGCAGAGTAAAGTGAAAGCGTGCGCTGTGTGTGTAAAACTTTAACAAGTGCTCTGCTGCCTGTTAAAAAGAACTTTTTTTTTTTTTTTTAAATGAGCACAGAAATAGACACAAATCTGTCAGCTTGGCTGGATGGAACTGCAGAAATAACAAATGATTCTGAATTGAATATTTATTGAAGAGATCCTGTTTTAGTGTGTGCATTAACTGTTTCTGCTGTGATGCAGGTGCTCATAGTGGTTCCTACCAACATTTTTCCATGAAACATCTGAAACCAGAGGCTTCAAATGCCTAAGGGTTCAGGGTCTGGATGAAGAGTCTAAAGGTCAAAGGGCGCTGCAGGGCTCAGTAAGTCCCCCAAGACAACTATTATTTAACCGTGGATTTAAATTCCTTCTTTAAAGATCTGACCCCACTTTAAAATCCCAAAGCAAGCAACATGGTAATTCCATATAAAAAGAAAGTGTTGAAACAAATAATAAAATACTGGAAAAATTTTGATCTGATTTTGTTCTTTTCTAAAATGCCCATTTTATAAAGAGACAACACTTGTCAGTAGGCTTTAAATATAGAAAATGAACTGCCACACAGAGATAGTTAATGAAATTTGATGTTTCATTCCTCTGTAAAATAAAGTGAAATTAAATAAAATTAAAGGTTTGAAAAACATAATTTGTTATTGGATCCAAATGAAATGATCTTGAATAGTTCATTGCCCAACCAAAACCTATTATATCCAAGATTCACCAATATACAAGAGAAAACAATTTTTCAGACATTCCAGGCACAGTTACTAGGCTATCAAAGAACATTCCAGAACAATTTTTTAAAATCTCTTAGGGATCCTGCCGGATAAAATTAACTCATCTCTCACAGCAGATTTCATGCCGCTGATTTTACACATGGTGTATGTTTCCCTTGACAATTTTGTTGCCATAAAAGCTGTGCAAATGCGATAATAAAGTAAACATAATTAAAGTACGGTGGAATCCAATATTTTATAAAAGACTTAATCGTCTGCCAAATATATTAAAATCAGCAGGAATTTCCAAAGAATCAGCCCGTGTTAACCCATAACGTTCATCTCTAAACAAGCATTTTCAACACTTTTTAGTCATATTAAGAACTTTTACAGCCTTTAGAAGTTACTGTCATTGGATAATTTTTCAGACACTTTTGAAAATGAACGTTATGTTGCCCAATTGACTTTTGATGCCCATGCACTTTAATGCCCCTCCTGAAAGACAGCTGCATTGCTTAGAAACCCAAGTATGTCACATGTCCTCTGTCATGTTGCGGAAAAGAAAAACTCAGGTTCGGACCAACAGCAAGCACCTGCGTGGCAGCGTCGGACCTCCGGGGACTCACCTTTCCTCCTGTGGGCCTTGTGTCTGGGTGGGAGACGCTGGGACGGCACGGTGTGAGAAGTGCTCCCCCTGGCTGGGACCAGCTGGCGATCAGGCACGCAGGTGCACTGGCACCGGCACTGGGGTGACCCGTCAGCCCACATGGCGGCCCACCATGGGCACAGCAGCAACCAAATGCTGAGCTGCATGGTCAGAGGGTCTCCTGGGGGTCTCTCCTAGGAGCCTCCTCTCGTGGGACACTGCACCTCAGTGGCACTGTGGGCTTGCCATCCCCACTGGGGACACTTTGAATCCAGCAAGGAGAACTCAACCACTCCTTTGCTGATAACTCTTGGACCTCCCTGCACTAAATTATTTGGAGATTGTTATAAGGAATGTTTTTTAATTCTCCCTCTCCTGCTTTTGTGTCTTCCTTCCCTCCCCTCTCTTTTGCTTCCTTCGCCACTCTCTCTCCTGCTCCCTCCTCTTTCTCCCACTTGCTTTTTTCTTTTGGGAAAAGAACTTGGGGGAAACAATGATTGAAAAACAAGTTTCAGGCACCATGCTGTGCGTGGAGCACAGGGAAGGGGACCAAGGGGTCCTGTCTCCTCCAACAACATCTGTGTCATTCATTCTGCACGGACCAGAGAGAGAAAACAAGCGAGCTCAGGGCTGGGGGGTTGGGAGAGAAGAGGGGCCCGATTCTCCGGGGATCAGTTCCATTAATCAGTTGTCTACTCAGCGAATGATCAAATCCCACACAGTGACAGCTTATACATGCCTGATATCTCAAGCATACCGAAACGCATCACCTCCAGTCTAGAGCGCCGGCGATCCGATCCAAGAGAGCGGCAGACATAATGAGATCTTTTCCCTGCTTTTCCCTCTATATATTGACTCTTCCTGAGATGGTTTGCTCACTCACTGAAGGACATTAAAGCTTTAGAAAAGCATGCGCTTTGAAATAGAACTGACCCTTTCCGATGGCTTTCACCACCTGCCTCAAGGCCTTTCGATGGGGTGCTTTGGTTTTTCTGCGGAAGGAAAACAATTGCAACCAAAATGAAGGGATGAAAGTGTTGCGCACTGAGATTAGGAGCAAATGGATGCAGCTTTTTGTTTTCAAAGCAGAGGCAATTCATCTGAAACGGTGACTATCACAACCCTCAGCGCCCATGGGGAAACACATAACTTGTTTGAACAAGAAGTTAAAAGGGAGGAAGAAAAGTCCACAAAGGCTCTCTTTTTTCTCCTCTCCATCACTGCAACCCCCCCCAAACTCAACCTCGGGCCCCCTTCACCCTGGTTCTGTTTGCCAGGAGAAATTTGTCGCTGTCTGCCCCATACATCATCTTGGCTCGGCAATCAGGGCTCAACAAAAGTTAGAAAACGGCATGTCTTGTACTTTCCGGGCCAACATCTCACTCCTCTGTCCAAGAGGTCTGAGAGGTATTGACTTTCAGGAGTACCATGCTGGGTTTACAGGCTCAACCTAATGCCAGTTTCATCCCAACCACATCTCAGCTAATTTCAACCTTGTCCTTCTCCTCTGAGGGTCACTGAAGTTAATGCTCTGGGGTGTAGACAATGGACGTAGCACCCAGAGCAGGCAGGACTGCGGTGGTCCGATTATTTCTCATTCAGCCTCCCCACCAACATCTTACTCTGAGAATGCTGTTGTCATCCATAAAATCTTCTTAAATCTGATGGATTAGCCTACTGCTTTCCTGCTTTCTAACAAGACACCATTTGCAGACGTGAACATAAAATAGACTTTTCAATTTCAACCTAGAAAGCACAGTTTAGAACTGAAGACCAAACCAAAAAAATGTGGTGATACTTTCCCAGGTTTAAAATATTTTTGAGAATGGAAAAATGAGAAACCCTGTGAAGGACTGATGTCTCATCCTAGGTGTACCATGCATCATGTACCACACTCATTGGCCACTTTAATAGGTGTACTCATAATAATAATAATAATAATAATAATAATAATAATAATAATAATAATAATATAGCTGTGGCTCAGTGTATGAAGAAGGTAGACAATGTGTAGCGCTCCAGCTACTTTAGAACATCAGAATAAACCAGAAATGTGGTCTAAAGGACTTTGAATGTGTCTTGATCGTTGCTACCAGTCACAGTATTTTCAGTGCTTCAGTAGCTTGAATTTCTGTACACTAGAATTCCACAAACCTCACAATGCCCTTACTTTACTACAGTACCCTGTACTGTCCCATCTCTTACGCTAATAGAGCATCTTGGGGATCAGGTGGAATGTGAGGTTAACAGAATGAAGGTGCAATCCAAAATCTGCTAAAATCATACTGTTCTGGAGTTAAAAGAGGATTTGATTGGACAGGTGTACCTAATAAAGTGGCCTGCGAGTATACATTTCCACGATAGACTAAGGACCACTGCAGCTGTGCATTAGGCAAGTAGTTATTGGGTTTGTGATTCTGAAATCGAGAGTTCTCATCTGAAGAAATGAATTTCTAAGGGCAGCAAATAGCTTAGTGGTTACTACTGCCATCTCATACTTGAAGGACCGCGGTTCAAACCCACCGTAGTACTCTCGAGCAAGGTACTTATGTAAGGAGTGGGCTAGGGTGGCTGCCCTCAGAAAGGCAATGCCTCAGTGGAGAGTGAGGAGGCAGGTTCTGCAAACACAAAGACAAAGTGAACCGTAGCACTGCAGCAGTAGTTATGGAGTCTCACAGACCAGCAGATGTAGTGACAGTAATTAGCGTAGCGCAGGACCAACAGGTGTTTTTTTTCGGCTGTCGACGGACCCACTGCGTATAACCAGGGGCACGCTAGTGACATGGTCATGGATCTTCTCACTGCTCTCTGTCAGCCTCCACCACCCGTAGTCAATAAAGCCTCCTTGTATAAGAGCGTGGTCGGCCTTTTGTGCACGATGCTGTACCCCCTGCCTCGGCGTGGACGATGCTCGGACACATATCCCAGATCGCCGTGAGACCCTGGGCGGCAGAGGCAAAGAGGCACGCTTCGTCCCGCTGTGGGGCATCAGAGCTCTGCTGTGAGGGGGCTATTGGCCACCACACTGACCTCTAAATTGGGCCTTAATCTTCCCCCCAGGAGGACAGGCTTTCCGGTAATCCCCTCCTGGGAGAGGGGTAGAGGCCGTGGTGCTGTCCCTGGGTGTGTGAGGGCCCTGACAGCACCCTCTGGCCCCACACAAAGGGGGTAATGGAGCGGGACTGGGCTGCAGTGAGAAAATCCACACTCCTCTCCCCCAAAATGCATCAGTCATTACCGTGGCAACCCTCTGCAAAGCATTCAACACAACACTCTTTCCCAGCAACAGAGAGATGTTGCCGCATACACCGGTGTGCTTTCATTCTCCTCAGAGATCTCTGGTGCGAAAATTATACCCTAGCGGCAAGAATCCCTGAGATTAGTTAAGGTGAACCCTGATCACAGGGCACATACACAAAGCCAAGGTGTGAGCCTCCATCGTGTAAAGGAATGAACCAATTTTATTCAAACTTCCCTTCTCTAGGCGGATGAAAAATCAGTAACGCTGCAACAATGCGTTTGTGTGCAAAACTGAAAGAAATGACTACACAGTTAAGTGCCGCTGATGGAGTTCAGCAGTCCAGCAGCTTCAGCACCCCTGCTGAGGCATCAGGATGTTCACAGTGTGTAAGTTTCACAGGAGGAAACGCTAGACTGCAGAGAGAAGGGTACAGGACAACCTAGGCAGGTCCATTTGTGGGGAAGATGGCACCGCCACTGGTCATGTCATCTATTGCCAAAAACAAGAAATTGAAGGACGCGGGTGGAACAGATTGGGCTGAGGGGAACGGGGGGGCAGGCATTCTGCTTGAGTGGGTCTCAATACTAGACCCAGTTGTCTAAGGCACACAGACCCCCCCCAGCTTTGAAATCCACCACCAACGCCCCACATCCTGTGTTGTATGTACACCTTTCTTTCCTCATGCCTCTCCCTCGCACTTAGCCAACCCCCCCCCCAACACCCACACCCACCCTAGCTCTTTGTACGTCCAGCTGGCCGCCCCACAAAGACTCCTGATCCAGATTCGCAGGGAGCCCCCCCACCGTCCCTCCAAGGCTTTGTTCTGCCGATTTTCCCACTCCCTGGAGAGAGTTTGGAAACCAGAATTAAGAAGGCAGGAGAGAAAGTGATAATAAATCGGTTCTCCCAGAAATACGGACAATACAGCCAGGTCCGAGGAGGCTGTGTCTTTAGCTGCCTGGGTCAAGTTGGACCCGGGCGAGCAGCACCAAGGTGAGAACAGTGATGCTGCAGATTGACAGAGGCGAGCGACAACTCACCTACCTAAAAGGGTACCTGTTACTAAGCAGATCACAAAGGAGATTAGCTGCAGGCCGCGTGGGAGACACCCAATAGCAACAGAAAGGCAATACTAGATACCTATGAAGGCAGTGTTAAGGTCTGGTATTGAACGCAATAAAGCATACAATAACCCACTAGGTCAATTCCTGAAACATCTGTTAACCTCTGCTTAAAATTGGATATGCTGTACAGGACGGCTATTTCCACTGTAACGTCGTTGAACTGAGAATATCTCATTGATGTTTATTGATACACGGTCACACACATTCAATCTGCACCCCAGGTCTTAGCCTCAGTGAAACCCGAAGTTGATCACCCTGTAGAATGGCCTCTGTGTAGGGACGTGGGCCGGAACTAATAGGATTGGATTTGATTCATTAGTTTCCTTTTCTCCGTCCTGGTTGGAATTTCACCGCACGTCTCATCAGGCTCCCCTCTCGCGGTGAGGAGACTCGGGGGGACGACACAGTGAGGACTGTGCGCCCAACGTAATCGAGCTCCCCACTTCTGAGGGCCTAACACTCAACGTGCCATCCCCAGGCCCCACCCCCACTCCATATCCTGCAGCATTATGGGAACAGAAGAATGGACGAGGCACCTCGGTGCACTTCAGTCCTGCCGTCTTACACGTGCGAGACCTGAGGCCAGGGTGACAAAGGATGCCATATACACTCTTAAACGTCCCCATGATGGTTTATCCATTCTTTCGCGGCGCATAAAATGCGTGAGAAGACTTTCCCACAGCATGCTAATCTCTGGAAGCCAAGCTGGCAAAATCAGGCTATGTAGCCGTGAGCTCCAACGTCCTCAGAGATGCCACCCCTTTGAGGTCAGATGGTATGGTTCACATTCACTTAATTTTCCCAGTACTACGGCCTATAACGTACAATGCCCTATGCAACAATCTAGAGCGAGATTCCTCATTTTCATTGCTGCTGACCTACCCAGCATCATAAAAATGGACCTATTTCATAGATCAAGACTGAAGCAGGACACACCATTAAGTATCAGAAAGAAGTTTGGAAAATCAGCTGAGGATAAACTGTACGCGTGCGTGACGGAGCATGAAAAACAAGGAAGTAAAGAAACATTTTTAAAACACATCAAAACATGCTGTGATAAAATAATCCAGTCATTACATACGCACATAGACATGGCGATAAAATCAACTGTACAGTTTCAGGCCAAAATTACTGCCGCAACTTCCACTCAAGCAACTCTTTTATTTGTAAAAATTCAGAAACATATTACCCTTTTGAAAAACACATTGTTTAAGCTCAACAGAAAAGATGGAGCATCGTGTCTGCAATACAAACAAAAACAAGTTTAAACAGCATCGAGTCTGCACCAACAGTCTGAATTCTTCCATTTTAACTCTAGTGTGGATTGTGAAAGTGTCTTTGAAAGCAGTCTTTCAGTCTGGAATTAACATGTCAATGTGGCTGAAGGCAGATGCAATTTAACAGATTTAAATACGGCCAAATTTAACACAACACATGATGTATCTGTAGTTAATTAAAAGGCTCATCTATTCTGATCTGCTGAGGAAGAACTTTCTTCCTTTCTCTTAGACGACAATGCTAGGCTGAAACAGCTACGCTGGAGACACTTACACTGTCAGACAGTCGCTTATGTTAGATTCAAGTGCTGACGGCTTTCCTTACACCCGAGACACACGAGATATTAATGGAACCCTGAGAAAATAAACTTCACTTTACATCAGCTGTGTGGAAAACGCTTCTTAGAAGCTTAACTGACCCCTTCAAAAGCACTCGAAAAGCACAGAAGAAGATCAGAAGAATAAAATCCAAACACCATCTGCAAAACGTACTTATCTTCCTTGAAAATATTGACTCCTTTGGAAAAAGGCACCAAAAAGGTTATTGATTCTGAAGAGGAACAGTGAGAACCTCAGGCCTGAATCAAGCAAGGAACCTGTAATAATGGACTGAACACCACAGTAGTACACTGTACTCCACGTTAAACAGATATTACAATTAAATGTACCAATATTTCAAATATCGCTTATTAATAATTTCTAAAAAAAAAAAAAAAAATTATTAGAATGATTATTAGAATGTCATTAGAATGCTGTTATAATGCTGAATAAATGAACAAACAGAAGGGATTTACGTAAACATTCCATTATAAAGGAGGTAACACATATATACGTATGGCACATAAAATCACAAAGTCCATGAATGTATTTAATGTCAAGTAAATTATAAAAATCTGCCCTAAAAACTGAAAAATATATACAGGCCACACATTTTTGTTGAAATATCCTATATAACTGGGGGAATGTATAGCAGATTTCGAGCATGTAAGCTATGATCATATGCGTAGTGCACAAGCAGGGCCTCGTGGAAGCTGCAAATGGCTCACTATGATGATACAAAAATAAATAAAGATAATTCCTCTTGCTAGTAAAGCCCAGAGATGAAAAGGACACTGGGGTCATAGTTGGTCAGATATACATCAAAACACCGAAGATGAAAACATTAAGCTTGCACTTAACATGACTCCCGTTGCCACACCTTCCCCTTGTTTGTTGGCACCAATAAGTTGGTCCAAGAAGTCTTGCACAACCGTGGCCTTAAGGGGTCCTGAGCGGTCGAGCATAGATGGGTTCCAGGAAGTAAACAGGTAGGAGCATGAAGAGGGCCGCGAGGAATGCGATGCTCACCACTGCCAGCAGCACGTAGCGGCCGATGAAGAAGCCGTCCACTATCTATGGCACAAGGAATAACAGAGATCAGAACCGTGGAAAACAGGTGAAAGTGCAGGAAGAAGCAAGACATCAGACCGCGTGAGAAATCAGAAAATTAAAACCCTTGCAAGTGCACACCAGCAGGTGTCAGGAGAAACTCTCTGAATGAGCATTTCTGCAACGGCAGCAAAGAACCTCAGCCTTCCGCTTGCTCTCCTTCCTTTTCACTCTTTCCATTGGTTAATGAAGAGCAGTCGACAAGATTTTAGCCCATTAATTCAACTATCGAAACTTAAAGCATAGAAGTGTGGCTTTAAACTGTGGTTCCGTTAACTTGAAAAAGACAAACACAAAAATAGCCTTTATTTGACTTCAGAGAACATCTGCTACAAAGCCATTCCCCTACAGAACGTAAATTCTCTGGATAAATACATTTCTGCTTTTACTGGAATCTTTCTTCAGTATTTTGAGGCAATACCTTCTCTTGTCAGAAAAGGCTGAATGAAAAATTCCTGAAAGATTTCTTTCACATTTGAAAAGCAGATGTTTTAACTCATATTGTCTTACACTTTCAGTTTTTGGCAGAACCTCTGTTTAACTGATAAGCCAAAGGTGACATCAAACACATGCCGAACTGAACGGGGGGGGGGGGGCACCTTAGGTCAACATTCAGAGTGTTTACAGTTTGCATTTGGTGTTCAGGAAAATTGGTGTTTGTAGCACCAGTAAGATAAAGAAAATGGAAAGCTGTAAGAAAACAAGGAACATTACATCTTTATGAGGTCCATCAAAGTTCATAAAAATATTTTCTCAACTACATTTTATAGCCATCTTACCCTTCTTATATAATATTTACTGTGTTTCCTTCCTTTTTTCTACTTTTATTACTGATGTAACAATAAGTAATAGTTACTGCCTCTGGAGAGCAGCACAGTGGCGCAGCAGGTAGTGCAAATGCTTCACAGGGCCTGACTGTCAGTACATAGGGTTCAGTCTGGCTCAGCTTGCATGTTCTCCTCATGTCTTTGGGTTTCCTTCCACAGTCCAAAGACGAGTGACTCTAAACTGATCATAGTGTGTGAGTACGTGACTGAAGGCGTGTGAGGCTACCGTAAGACTGACTGACATCCTGTCCAGGGTGTAACCTCACCAGCCCAGTATCCTGTAGTTCCAGAACAGGCTCTGGACCACTGTGAACCTGGCCTGGATCAGCAGTTAAGGAAAGTGAGTGACTTACTCCATTTGAGCACTTTCTTTTCAGACACCTTATCTATTATTATATGGACTGAAATCTATAGCAGCTGAATGTACATCTAATGCATCACAGCTGTAGAAAGGATACATACAGCAGAGCACCAGAAAAGATGCACTAGTACAGTATTGTCTTCAAATATCATTTAAAAATAGAAATATAACAGTTTTTTTCTACTGACATCGCAAATAAGCAGTCATGCTAAAATCAAAAACCATATAGCAGCATGACAGTTCTGATATCTCACAGTGCTTGCATTGTGTGTTGAAACATGGGTTCTGTCCCCATTCAGTCAGTCAGTGGAGCATTTGCATGTTCTCCCTATGATTTCCTCCAGGTGCTCTGGTTCCCTCCCACAGTCCAAAGGTATGTGTCTGGTGTTAACTGATCATTCTAAATTGCCCATAGTGGATGTATGTGCGTGGGGCACTGCCCTGGTGTGTAGGTGAGTGAATGTTCGTAAGAATTTGTTCCTGAAGGTGTCAGCCGGACACAGCATAAAAAATACAATACGTTGTGTAACTACACGGGTCCAACGAAATAATGGCCACGCATCATACAGATGTTTTTGAAGATTTAATTTTTTATCTCTCTCTTTCTTGAAAAAATACACCGTGAAAACGTGTGAGCCCCTTGGACCACATGCGGAATAAGGCGATTTTGGAGTCGTATCTCTTTTCTCTGCATCAAGGTCAGTTCTAACTCACGATGCCACAGTCACGCTCTTCACTATATTCTGGTCATGTGACGCATTATATTTTGCATTAAAGAAACACGACATAAATCGAACAATATTTTTGACAAAACGTTACCACCGATGCCATATTTTATACAATTTATATGAATGTCACGTTTTATCATCTCGTTTATTACATTTTAAATGCTATCTTTACAGCTGTGTGAACTCAAATAAACATGAATTTTTGACAGAAAAATATAATACAAACATTTCAATGAAATCTGTCTCTGGGACAGTTACACGTTGCCTCGCAAGATGAAAAAAGTCCATAAAAGCTCCCCGCAGCCCCAGAACCTACCAGCAGGTGGAGGGAAAGCCCTAAACTTCGGCCTGACCAGGGGGGCTGCTTCACAGCGCTCGTGCTCTTGTTTGAACGGACACGGTGAGCGAAGGTTAAACTTGGACAAGTTGTTGTTTTTCGGTTTTGGCTGTTAGAGAGAAGGCTGCGCGGGGAGGGAGAAAGAATACCAACCACACACGAGCTCCCCGAGGACCCGGGCCAGAGCGTGAATGTCGAGTCGGACGAGAAATCCAAAAAAAAAGGCCCCCGCTGCTGACTAAAGATAGAGCTGGGGTGGGGGGTGCAGGGGCAAGCAGGCGGAGGGGGGGTCTCTAGCGGATGCAATATTCTCTCGTTTAACGCATCTCACTTTTTAATTAGCCAATTAGCCAGCCAGTGAAGCACAGAGCCGAGGCCATGTTTTATTAATGCAGCATCGAGCGCTGTGTTCAGGGCCTCTGTCTGGGGCCGGCCTAATTGGCACTGTGATATTTTGCTTTTGTTTAACAGTGAGAGGTTAGCTGCCGCTTACGCAGGATCCGCCACTTGTTAAGGGACGGGCCACGGTTCCGCGGAGGGATCCGCCGTGACCGCGAGTCTGCTCGGGCTCCTCCGAACACCAGTAAAGGAACCCGCCGCGCTTTGTGTACGCGGGGCCTCGTTCGCCAACGGCACAACGCGCTGCACCTGAACGAAACGATGCCCCGCGTGCCAGGAACAAGTCCAAAAGTGCACTGGAAACCAACACGTGTTCGGAAAAACGGCACACCGGGCAAAATAAACATCGCCAACCGTCCCTCTGGTTTTGATTTGTGTGGCGTCGCGTGCCGTAAACCGGACAGCTAAATTATCGAGGACTTTGATCCGAGCGAGCTTGCAAACATCTCCCTTAAAGAATGAGCCCAGATTCTTCTGATTTGCAGCAATAAATAACATGTTGGTAAATTATTAAGTATGTGTGGGAATTACTTTGTTCTGGAAAATATTTTTCATCCTTAATCTTACAGAATGGATCTATCCAGCAAACCGTAACTGGATGTAAAAATATGTATTAATTAAACAAACACGTGATATAATTTACAGTCTAATCAGACTAATCACCCATTTTAAAAGGCCCTTTGCAGTCATTATCATTTACTGGTTGAACAGAACCACATCTGCCTTCTACATGTGGAGTGCACAAAAAATAAAATAAAACAAAATGACGCCGGAGAATTTGTCTCTACAAGCCCAGATCTGCAAATCTGGCTGACTCTCTTGGCCAAGACTCGAGGAAACTGCCTGGCTTTTAAGAGGAGATAAACCAGACCTGCTCTTTTTTTTTTTTTTTTTTTTTTTTTTTTTTACAAGCACATCCAGCATTTAACAGCGGGGCATTGAGAGGTGCGCAGAAATGGGGTCCCTGTTAAAATGACCAGAGTGCTCACTACGCAAGGCGGGGCTACAACTTTTCAGGCATGGAAGACATTACAAAATCTACAGTCAATATGTTTCTGGAAAAAAATCCTTATTTGGAAAAATCCTGCATTTGAAGTAGCACTGGATTGGCTGTGGTATACATGGTGTGTAAATAAGTAAATTCACACATTGAGAGGCTGAACACTCCTACAAGACAACTGGCATGAAGCAGGGTTTATTTTGCAATAACTTGGAGGAGAGGTAGTAGCAGCTGAATCATTATATGGAATTTGCTCTGGACACGGCGATCCGTTTCAACGGTAGAATTTGTTTACGTGTGCAACCCGCTTGTGTGCAGGGGTACGGTGGCTTTCGACTGTTACCCCAATGCTTGTACGTGACTGTGCATGTGGCTTTCTTACCCGAACCTCTCGCACAGGACTGGGCACCTCTGAGCTACGTGGGAAGAACACCAGCACCAGAGTGATGACGACAGCCAGGAAAACCAGCGGCACGATGGACAATCTGGTGGAGGATCATTCACTGAACATTACATCACTGCGTATCGGTAAAAGGAAAAATAATTCATCTGTGTAAGTGTACATCCTGCTCCATGTCCTGCGTGCAGACAGAACACTTTATTATTGTCATTCGAAACAACTCACGTTAAAATATTATAGTAAAATTGTTGCTGATGAGTGCCTTTATGTCTTGCACACTGCAATTTCTGGAAAATATACATTGCTCTAATATTAGCAATGATTAAAAATACCTATAAACTGCTGTAATTAAATTAAGAACCTGTACACATTTTTAGAGGCATTTTCCTACGGTACGGGACTCACTTGGCCGGCCCAGAAGTCCTGGACAGAAATACTCCGAAGAGCAGGGTGAGGATCCAGACCAGAGCGAGGATGAAGACCCCTTCCCCGACCCCCAGCACTGTCACCGCCATGTGTCCCCTGAACACGGTGCACAAGTCACATCACCTTCCTCACACAGCACCATCACTGTCTCATTACGCTGCTGTTAATATGAATTAAATAATAAAAATAACAAGACGGAAACACCGATCCCTGCATGAATTTTCAAATCTGAGGGAGGCTACGTATTCCTTCACTTATAAACATATTTAAACGGCCATTAACCTTGCAGTATCTTCAGTAACATAGATGCGTAAATCAAAATTATACTTACAATCAACTTGTATTTTAAGCTCACAAAATGTGTAAAACATATGCTGCATTTACATATGTACAAGAAAAATGTTGCATACTATTTACTACTTAGTCTATTTGAAAATTAAGCTACATACAACGTCATTTATATGCATTTAAATAAAAACATGCCATAAACACTAATACAAATGACAGTATATTTTTTACTGTGCTTTTAGTTCCATGCACATTCTGTGTGAATTGCGTGCCACAGTTTAACAATAAAAGTTACAGTACATTTCCGCACTTTGGAGACAGTAGGCTACTAACAGACACCTTTGCAGGAAATCTTTCTGCTCCTTTCATATTTCAGAAAACAGCAGTTGTTTTATTGCAGCGTCACACCGCACTGCAGTAAATAGCCGTAAACTTGCATCGTTTTAAAGCTTCTACGACAGCACGGGTCTCCGTATTCAGCGCATTTTTGCAGCATGAGCCGCTTCGCCGCATAAACATTACGGGTAACGTTCCGCGGAGGCAACGGCAAGAGTGCGTGCAGCAGGACACAAGTTTACGAAAACAAAAAACCTTTATCGTTTTTACTCAGAATAAAACTGGCAAAATGTAAATAAACTGACAAGAGTTCCGTACGCGGCAGCAACGGAGCCCTGCGGTTGCTGAGGGCTACCGCTCTGTCTGGGCTACGGAGGCCCCCAGCATTGCTGCACCAGCGGGTTCGGCTGCTATTTGGTGCTTTCACGACACTTACTAAAGCGTGGAAAGGGCTTGTTAAAAAAAGAAATAAAAATAAGCTGTTATCGGCTACCTATGCTAAATCCGCTACTCAACTGCATTTCTTCAGTACGAAACGAAAGCCAACCCCTGATGTGTAGATGTCTAGATAGGTAGGTACGTGTCCGGATCTTATTTAGCTTCTGCTACATTCAAAGATTTGTTGGGTTTATGCACATATGAAACATATATTCGGATTTCGAGGGTGAAAGAACGTCACCATTTTACCTTTCCTCTTTAAGACCGATGGCTTCCTTAGTAACGAGGTGCTTGAAAATGACGTCATTAATCTGATGAGAGCCGTGGCTCAGGAATAACTTGGCTTCATGGGAATTGTAGTTTACGAAGGTACTTCGCTATCAACATGGCAGCAGAGGAGATTTTCGGAGCTTATAATTCATATTCTTACTGCCACTTTGAAGAAGTAAGAGAAAAGGCGCACTTCTGCAATTACTGGCTGCTTCCTTTGTCGCATTACTTATTTAGCATTCGTTAAAGCCAACTGGAAACATAAATCTGCTTCAGAGATTATTAAACCACTTCATAACGTTGCGCGTCTCTGGCTGAGCGGCGCGGTTATTGCGGGGTTCGGGAGAACATCGCAGCCCGCTGCTAATGGACCGTTTTTCCTCTCCTGTCCTCACGGGCTGCGTGGGCTCCGCTGTGCAGCAGCCCACGCTTTCTGCCATTCCGCTGGCCAGGCGGCAGCGTTGCTCTGCGCTCTTCACGATCGACGGACTTTAAATGGACTTTATTTAAAATAAACTTTCACGTCCAGGGAGTTCCTCGGGACTTTTCGGGCGAAACAAGCGCTGCCTCGGCACAGTCGGTTGACAAAAACAAATGGCAGAGTAGCGCATCGGAATGCGGCGTTTTCATTAATACTGCCATTATGTTTTGCTTTTATCATTATTATTATTTGTTATTATTATCATCATTGCGTTGTGAGAAAAACACGGAGTTTATTGTGCCTGATTTGGGCGAACACTTCCGCCGCCCCCCCCGCGTTATTGATACACTTCCACCGGGAGACTGCGGTGTGTGTCGGAGACGACGCCGGCAGGGGGCCAGCAGGTTCCATAGATAGCGGTAGGCGCGGTGTGTGTGTGTGTTGTAAAAGCGGGGGGGGGGGGGTCTGCGGGTGTGTGTGTGTGAGAGAGAGAGGGAGCGAGAGAGAGAATGTGAGCGTGTGTGACTGAGTGTGTGGTGGTGGGGGGGGTGTAGATGGAGGGGGTGGGGGGCCGTGTAGGAGGGGTCTTCGCTGGTAGACGTCACTGGCTGTGCTGGGGAGTATAGGCTGTGCTGTCAGCCCAGTGTCAGTCTGATGAAGATTGGCATTCAGGTAAGCTGTCATTCATTGTCAGTGTCAGCGCGCCGAGTAGCCGAGCAGCGCGGCGGCGGCGGCGGCGCCGGCGCCTTTTTTTCTCCTCCGCTCTCATTACAAAAGGCAGGACATTATTCATACAGACAGGGCCGGGGCAGGGAGAGCGGGAGAGAGAGAGAGAGAGAGAGAGAGAGAGAGAGAGAGGGAGAGAGAGAGAGAGAGAGGGGGAGAGAGCGCGCCTATGAGTGAGTGAGTGTGAGAGAGAGAGAGAGAGAGAGAGAGCGATGCGAGCAGGCGTGATAGAGGGAGAGGGAGGAGGAGGAGGAGGAGGAGGACAGGAAAAGAGGGATTGCAGTGTAAATAGATACATTTTTTTGTGCCGAAGCGGAAAAGCCGTCCGCACACTTGCTCGCTGGAATATTGGGACTAATAAAAATGTCATTTGTGCTCCTAAAAAAGACAGCGCTGCCTTAATTGAGAAGGCGAGCGCCGGCCAGGTCCGCTGTGCTCAGACGTGTTCCGCGTTTAAATGCGCACTTTCTGAGGAGATTCTTGAGAACATGGTTTCCTCGAAGGACGAGGCTGTGGACCTTGTAGTCTCTGGCTCTCCGCCGTGTATTAAAGTGCTCCGCTCACGTTAGCCGTAGCGGCCCGGCCGTTTAATGTCCGTTATCTAATGGTTTGTATGCACATCGCTGTTGTGTGTGTTTAGTATGAACATTTATTCGTGTGTCGTGCTTCAGTGTGGAGGCCTGATTTGGTTACCGTGCGGAAATGCCGCGAACGTGTCTTGTGGAAATGACCGCTCTTTGTTTGTGCGCAGTTTACTAGTTTTGCGTCTGTGCAAAAAAAAATAAAAATAATAATAAAAAAAATATTCAATTATACTTGCGGCCAGCCCTCCCTCCTGATGCTGGAAAAGACACTAAATTCAGGAATTTTTCTTTCATTTATTTTGGACACTTTTTGTTTTGCACGGGGACAATTTTGCGGTCGGAAACTTGGTGAAATTGGTGCTTTAATCTGTTCCCTAGCCAATAAAATAAATGTGATAAATGTACATTTAAAAGAATCAGTCATTCCGGGGCGGTCAAAACGGACTGTTGGTTGAAAACGGCAGAACGAGACGCCAGCGACATCCGAGCAGCGTTTGCGTTTATCTTTGTATCATTTTAGAAGCAGTCGTTGTTTTAACTTTGTAAAAATAATGCAAAATAAAACACTGCGCTAACTTGATTTAATCCATTTCTCAGTGCGACAGCCGCAGTTTCTAAGGAGCTGTTAAACTGTGCTGGACCACATACACTGACGGTGGAAAAGCAGCAAAATATAAGCGCTATTACTGGACAGAAAAAGGGATCGAAGTCTTTCCAAGAAAGCGATATTCTTCCTATTTTTATAATACGAGGGAAAACAATATGCAACAGCTTTAGGCCTATTTTTCATAACTTTTAAAGCCACATGCACAGGTATTAAAAAATATTTTTTTCTAAATGTGATTGTTATCTTTGAATGTCTAAAAAAAATTAAGTGCCGATCTGGATTCATTTGTATTATATTTGCTTAAAAAAATGGATGAGATGAGATTTAGTTTGGGTAAAAGTTTGACTTCATTTTGCCATCTTTCGGTGGGCAGATTTAAGTTTGCTAAATTTACCGTAAGTTGCTGTCCCTTCTTAGTAGGTACGCAACTAAAAATAGCACGTGGTAAGTTAAACTGTTAAATCTTAGCCAGAAATAATGTTTGCATTTATTAAAAAAGAAAAGAAAAGAAAACTGCTTATGCTGCAGCAAAGCTAGGGTCTCTCGCAGATTGTTTCTCTCTATTTATTTCTCTTTTTTTGTCATGTCTTTATTACCGCGCCTGGTGCTCACAGGGCAGCTGGGGAATGTGGTGGTGGTGGTGCTGCTGCTGCTGAAGGGCACTTGCTGTCAGCGACTGGGTCAGCCTAGTGTTTACTTTTCGGGGCTCGAGTGCTCCCTACATCCGCTCTCGGCTCCAGACAGCTGTCCTCCGAGGGACACGTTCTGCAACGTTCGCTCGTGGCTGCAATTCCTTCCTTCCTTGGGACCAAATCGATTTGAGATCATAAAATCCGTAGTTTAGCCGGCACGGCGCAGATGGCGGGGAATGTATCGGGGTTAACGGGGAAGAATTGGGGCCAGCCTGGTAACCGGTGTTCTGTTTTGGCTGCTTGTATCCATAAACATCTCCACCACTGGCAGCCGCAGCCTCATTTGACAAAAAACTTCATACAAAAAGAGAATTGCCAAACAATAGCGTGTACTGTTGGCCGTCAAATGTTTTAAAACTCCGAGAGGTGTTAGGTAAACGGACCTTAAAATAAAATGATCCCAGCTATCAAAATCCACAGTCCTGAGGATGTATTAGTGTTCATTTTTGTTTAACTTGTTAACGGTCTCAACCTGAATTGCTACGGCCTCATGCTTCGAAGGCGCCGATCCCTGTTTCGGCATCGACCGCCTGTTTGTGTTTTGCTAACTCGCTTCCCAACTTTAAATAATTTTTGTTACACCGAGCTACATGTTTTTTTCTTGCCATTTCGGATGTACCGCAGTTGAAATTCCACAGTTCAAGTCTGCCCACCTTGCCGGCAGCGCCTCTGCATCCGGCTTCCTTAAGGTTCCTCGACCAGTCATCGTCGGTCACGGGCTTATAATATTTATCAGCAATTATTGCGGTTAGCATTAATCGCCGATCGCCGTCCGATTCCGTCCGTGTACGAGCTTCTGGCAACGTTGCCGCATAGTTCTGTGGGTCTCGTTGCCGTGAGCATATTTTTAACACTATTCTCCGAACCGTGTGTTGCTTGAAGTCCAAGCCTTACTTTGTAAAGAAGCGCAACTCGTGCGGCTCTCCTCGCACGTACGTCCGACTCTTAACGTCGGTTGTTTAGTTGTGCATGGACGGGCTGCACCAATTTAAAAATAAAAAAAGGATATTTTGTTTTGGCTTCGATTTCAGATGACTAAGGGGCTCCGTTGTTAAATTACTTAAACAGTCGATGCGTTTGTTTTTGATTTCGCGAAAGGATGAAGGAACAAATTCAAATTAAATGTAGGGCACCGCATTTCTCTGACCAATTTGTTTCTTAATATAAACCTTACATTCTTGTCTGCGTCTCCTTAGACGCTTTGCTTCGAACATAATGCTTTGTGATAAGAATGGCTGTTGCGGCCGCAAACGTATCGCCTCTAATTTTGACAGTCATTGTCTGCAAACTCCCCGTACAGGAAATTTGATAATCACATCGCCGTGTTAAACAATACGTCGGTGTACGACTCTAAACGTCTGGGGTTTTTTATGGTGAGATGAGCGGTCCCAGCTTTACTATTCTCAGATGCAGACGCAGGAATGACTAATCCGAAGTAAACTGAATGGGGGGGGGGGAATAATCACCGCATCTGCATTTCCGGCCTTCCCTTTATGGTGGAGGAAATGGTGCTTGATAATAATTGGTTTCCCTCAGTTCTTTTTGTGTTATCTCGGCCCTGGTCTCATGATCTTCGGGTCCATTATCACGCTTCCTTATTGTGGTCATATATTGAGGTGTTGTGCTTTGCATGAGAGATAAACAGATAATTTAAAAGGAAAAGCCTTATTGGATCTTTCATTACGCCAGCTGCACCCTGAAACAAAACCAATGCAGAAATTGTTCTTTAACCCGAGCGTTGGTATGAATGCGTCAGCGGCAAATGACTTCTGCGCAATTATATATGCTAAGTATACCATACATACAGTATATTCAGATGTGCCGCTAAATATTATATTAAAATGTTGTGACACCGCGAGGTTGTAAGTGCATGTCGTTTTGTGTGGCAGATAGGGATAATGTCACTTTAAATGCAAGCCCTGCTGGGATCTTAATTGATGATTTGTGTTATGGGACAACCAGCCCAGGGGCAAAACAGCAAATACAAAATATGCGGCACCATTTGCATATTCCCATTCCCCCTTTCTGGGCGAATTGCATTATGATGTGCCGTTGTGTGGTTCCTGCAGCTTCCTCCCCCCTTATCACTAATAAAGTTATTCAGTCTTTCGCAAAATGAGGAAAATAACCAGAGTGTGAGGGCAGCAAATGAATTTGGCCCGCTTGAGTTTTTACCCGCGAAGGTTTACCGAGTCGCAAACAAACGCCTCGTGTTTGTATTTGTTTGCAGTCGACAGCGTTTCGTACGTGGGGTTCTAGATCTCGTGTAATTAATAGCCCTTCGTGCAGCATCCTTAGAACGGGCGTTCTTGGAGAGACCTTGATTGTTCTATGCACTTTCCAGCTCTTAAGGGAAAAATCGTGATGGAATTATTCATAAGGTCCAAGCAGCTGGGTCCATCTTTCGAGCGTTTCAAGGTCTTACGGGGGGGGGCGGGAGACAACAACGTGCGGTCGGGAGCTCGGGAGCGGCGCTTGTGTTCTGCGGGGCGGGCGACGGCCGCGTGCACTAAGCCCAGCTGATCCCCGATGGTTCTCCGAGGGGGCCGGGGCCCTGCTATTACTCCTGGACTCCTCCGGTGTGAGACTGCCTGCACACGCACACGGCAAACTCACTTTTGCCTATTCAGCAGCTCTGCCTCTTTGGCACAACTTTCCACTCATCCACCGGGGACCTGCGAGGTAGAAATAAATTGCCTGATTTATATGTCGTGTGAGCAATGGAAGTGTTTAATGATCATCCACGCTGGCTGCGTCCCATTGCGCGCAGGTCTGAAAACTGCAGAAAATGCATTTTAAGACTTACGAATTAGCATCCGGAGGTAGTACCTGAGCTTTGCAGCAATGGTAAACATCAGCCAAATAACATTCCCCAGTTCAAAATAGCAACGGGGAGCTCAGAGCAAACGAAAAACAGAAGAACCCTTGTGCTCTTTAAAATACGTAATACGGTGCAGCTAAACTGCACGGAAAAGCTCCATCGGAATGGCTTCGAAATAAGTACTTTATCGGCGGCGTTCGGCAAAACGGAGCGCGTTTTATAAGTGCGCGTTGTGCTTATTCGCAACACGCCTTGCAATTGCAACTGTCACGTTTATTTTGGGAAGAGCACGTATTTGGTTTCCCTTCACGGGAGCGGTACGTGGAACGGAGGCACGGAATAGCCCGTTCCGCAGATGACCGGGGGGCGACTCTCCGTGGGGGTGAAGGCGCAGGAAGGTGTACGCCGGCTAGCAGTCGGCAGCGCCGTATTGTGAAAATATTCAGCAGTTTATCAAAGTGCCTCGGCGGTGTTGATAATATAAACAATGGTTGATAATATAAAAACTTCTGATAACAGTAATTCACATAAACAGAGCACATAATGAAATTATATGAATGTGGCAGAGAGCGGCAAACAGTAGAATCTAAAATAGCATCAGCATTTTAAAATGGCACAGCGCTTTCATTATTACTTTCATTGTTGTTTTTGTTGTAAATGAATTAAAAAAAGTAACATTTTATGGCGGGAAATAATTACTTTTGCACAAAGATCAAAAGCTTAATCAAATTAGCAACTTTTGATTATTAATGCTGCATCTGAAGTCTTAGAATAAGGCTGCAATACCCTCTTGTGCCTTTGTTCTTATCTCTTGTGGAATGCTGATAATCCCTATAAATTAATACAGCCACACTGAGAGAAATATGAAGCCCGTTTGCCTGCAAATCCTGAATTTATTATACGTGAGATCCCGGTGCAAAAGCTAAACAGGGAAAGGTTAAAAATGTTTGGTATAATTCGACTAGAGATCAAAGCGGATGAAATCCCACCGTAGACAGTTTTACATTTATTATCTAGAAAAATAAGCCAAGCACACGAAGAACAAAACCAGCAAATTTGTGTCAACTTCTGCGCCCATCTTTTGTGTGCGCCTTGTGCAGGAGTAGCAGTTTGCCGGTTAGTTTCCACATGTGAACTGCAGTTGTCGTGCATTGATAGAACGTGGTCACATACAATGAATGATCGTGTAGTAGAACGGGACAGGAGATTTTTTGGGTCCCCCCGTGGAGTTGCTTTTGCTTCGTTTTAACTAGAATTAGACTCGGTATGGATCCTCCATGTTATAGTTATTTCTCAACTCTACTGCGAAACACTTTAATGTTGATCAATTTTGATTTTCCTTTCATTGGTTCCTCATAACACTGTGGTCTTATTCCTCTTTGCTTCTCAAAACACAGTCTAATTTGTCCTCCCTTTTCCGCAAACTGCTTTTTGTACCTTTCTGTTTGGCACGAACTGGTTAAAGTGAAGTGATTAATGCGATGGCGGAGGGTATGTTGACTTTCGGAAAGCGGTAATTTATGGAAGGGTTTGGAATGTACCGCGGTACACAGTACTTACCGGCCACCGATGACTCCTTAGGTTTAGCCATTCCCATCTTATTACATTTAACATTGTTGTAGAAAAAGAGAAGTCGTCTCTTACTGGATGTGTTTTTTCATGTTCTATTAGTTCTTTTTTTGTTTTCTACGTACCTTGAAGGCGAAGCCCTTTTATCCTCCCCAGATATAATGCATTAAGGCATTATGGACCTTAGGGAGACTCTAGAGCCTGTGGCTTTCTCTGTCTTTGACATGCGATATGATTTGGAGTCTGCTTCCACTCAGCTCCTTAAAATATACGGCCTCACCTCCGACTTGCAGACGTTCTGCAAATGGAGCTGAGTTAGACCCCGAGACGCAAGAATTTCTTGGCTTAATTTTAAGACTTTGCGAGTACTTTTTTCTGTCGTCAGCGAGTCCGTCGTCCTGCCGTCATTCTTTTATCACCTAATGAGCTGCAAACTCTCCCCTAACATTGCAGGCCGGCATGAGAACTTTAGCGCCGAACTAGATAAGGGATGTTTTGTTCAACTTTCCGAAGCAAGAGTTACCGTAGAGGCAGATAGGGGTGTAATTGTAATTTCAGATGTCAGGGAGCCACATGATAATATGTATAAACCTGTAAAACTATTTAAAGACTAGTAAAACCTCAAAATACAAAAGCACTGGGGACACAACAGGTTTTTTCATGTGTACTGGGGACGCGTCCTTGAAGCCCCTTTGGTGCCAAGTAACATCGGATGTTTCTGCCAACGTTGTTTAATCCGGAATGATTTTTTTAGGCAACGTTATTTTATGTAAATAAGAAAGTGCTGTTTTTCATTTCTTTAACGGTAAGATCATTTTTACGGGAAATAAAGGCCCAGCTGCTTCGTGGGTGTATCATCTCCCAGGTTTGGACAAACTGCTCAGACACGTACAAAACAAGACCTTGGTTATTTCCCATAGTTGGCCTGGTTGAGATGGACTGGTCTGTGTTTTTTGGCACAAATTTTGTTCCTGGGAACAAGTGTTTTAGAGACCTTGTAACCACTGGATTTTTGGAGAAAACCACTTGTCATCGCTGTGGTTGCTTTTCACGGACCCGCAGTTCTTCATGGCTGCTTCCCATTAACTGGCTGCTTATTTGGCTCAGTGGCCCCCCAGACACAACTTCTTTTGTCCAGGATATGACCAAGGACATCAAGAGTCACTCCCTTTCAAGGGTAAATATAAAAATGTGTCAACATTTTTCTAGAATAACTTCACTGTGAAGAATCCTGCAGGAAAGCATGGCAACCGAGATGCGTTCCTTTGCTGCAGATTAATAACTGAGAAAGGGGACATTTTAAGAGACGTTTCACTTTGCAGTGGCAGTGTTTTGGGGTTCTGTAAATGTGTCATTTTGAAACACTGTCCTATTGAATTTGGGTTTACATGTTGTCACTTTTTATGAGACACATGTGTTTGATGCATCAGCTTTCTTAAAGGGCCTCACGCGTTTCCCCGTATCGTCCATCGGGCATAAAATGGGCACAGTTAAACGTTGTTTTTGCATGAAGACTGCAAGGTGTGCGTTAAAATAAAAGAAATGTTCAAAATCATTATCATTTCAGGAAGGGTGTTCAAGCAGAAATTTGACCAAAAGTGGATTACAGAACTAAATGCAACGGAAAACTTTAGTTTGAAACTTTAAACTAGTTAGGCTTGCCGGCTGAAAAATGCTAATAAAAATAAAGTAAATGTGTGATTTGCTAGCCAATTAAGGAAGAAGGTTGGTGCACACCTACTGTATATATTAGTTGCCCTACCCAACTGCCAAAGTCACTGTAATTCGGAATTCTGTCTGAATGAGAATTATCATCAAAATTAGGCAGCGCTATATTTGCATCTAAATTTGTCGAGCAAAACGGGAATTTTTTTTCTGGCAGTAAACAAGTTTGGTGCGCTTTAAACAACACTGTCAGCTTCTAAAGTCTAAATTTGACGTACATATGTGGAATTGCAATGAGCATAGATCCATTCATCCATCCATGCATCCATCAGTTGTCCTTTCCCGCTTTTTTTGGTGAGGGTCACGAGAGTCCAGATCCTATGTCAAAGCCACCAGGAAACAAGGCACCAATTTATAATGTGCAGTGCCTATGGCATAATAGCACATTTTACATTTTGTACCCTATTCCTTTTAAAAATTTGGGGAAAAACCAACTGTTGATTTCTATTAACTGTAAAGATTTTCATTGTGAAAATTAGGTTTCTTGCTTTTTTACAAAATTGCACTTGTATGTTCATATTTTTACAATGACGTAGTTTCTTGCAAAGTTCATTGTCATTTAGTGATGATTCTCTTTAATATCTTTATAACTACTGAATAAATATACCTTCTGAACACTTATGTTATATTCTGCTGAAAAGGTAATAAATGTGCATAAATAAATAAAACATTTCTTAGCCTTAGCTGCCTGGCCTGTGTTTGCTTGGGACTTACATTACTGTGGTATTTGAAAACATCCTGGTGAGCTTGGAGTTTCTTTGGAAAATTCCCCCATTTTTCCACTGCTTCGGTGTATCTGTGTTTAGGTTCTGTATAGCACAGAGATTTCCTGTCTTACACCTCTGGCGTGGGCGGTAGGATCCTGATCCTGGGGAAGTTCTGTGAATCCAGGCCTGGCCGTTCTTCTGTCCAGCTTTCAGCAGATGTTTTGTGGTCTTCATAGGTGGCAGAGAGATGCCTGTCGGGGGGGGGCACCACTTTCTGCCAACATGTGTCTGTCACGTGGGAAGCTGCATGCTCCAAATGCCCACAATGCAAACAAAGGACGGACCAGTAGAAATTCAGCCGGTCAGATGGGAAAAAAATAGCGGATCAGTCTGTATTTTATCAAAGCGCAAAGTGGATGCCACTTGGTTCCTGGACTCTGCAGTTAGGAGTGGAGTTTGCATGTTCTCCCCCTGTGTTCATGTGGATTTCCTCTAGATGCTCTGGTTTGTTCCCACAGTCCAAAGACATGTGTTTCAGGTAGACCGGTGGCTCTTAAGTTATATATGCAGCAATCTGGTGTCCGCTGGTGGTGCCCTGCGTAGCCTAGAGCCACGCGCTTCCAGGGCAGTCTCCAGATCCCTGCAACCCTGCATTAAGACAAGCAGTTTTCAACAGCGAGTTAATCGGGTTTCAATAGACGCATTCAAGAAGAACTGGAACACGGTGAAGCACTCTGTCTTAACTGGGCAAATGTAAAAGATCATCACAGGTAGGGAAGAAAGAAGTAGTTCTGATACTTGGGGTGACCCTTTGCAGTGGTGCCTGGTGAAAGGGTTGCTGACAGCTCCGTGCGGAAAGTGAAATGTAAACAGCTGACACCAAGCTGCTGGGAGTGGGGGTAGACTGCAGGAGATGCTTACAATCACTTGGGGTATTGTCAATGGGATGCATTGGGGGTATTGCCTCTATCCCTGTGGGAGCCCTCGCTAGAATGACCGCCACCTTAAGGGTGAGGACAATGGTCTTTTGGCTAGGGGAACAGCTACATCCCACAGCCTCGTGCCGTTCCCTCCACCTTGCCTTGTAAGCAGCGTCTTTCCTGTGTGGTCATATTGTTGCAGAAGGAGGGCGTACTGTAACCGTAGGGCTACAGTGGAGCTGGAGAGTCTGAAGGCCTCTGCTTTACATGCCCTGGTTTGACAGCGGGCCTTTTTCACTGTCGGACTTCTCCATAGGAGCAGTATTTATAAACTGTCACAGACACTTACTGCGGCTGCTCGTGGCCCATCCCTCGTGTGCGCATAGACAGGCTTTCCGTTTAAAGAGACAGCAAAGTCGACTGGGGGAGCGACGAGCCGCCACCTCCCTTTCCGCAGGAGCACACGCTGGAAAAACAGAAGCAAAGATCAGTGGCTGTGATGATCTGCAGACAGGAGAGAGGAGATTTCTCCGAGGAGCGCGAGCTGTCGTTGTAGAATTTAACCCTAAATTCTCTGACACTTTTCTAGGCCTTTTTATCAAAATCTCTTAAAACATGAAATGTGGCCTTGGCACAGAGAGAGCGCCATAGCTGAGGTCTCGTCACATCTAACAGCCCTAAATCCCTGCCCCAGTACGTTAAGAGTCCACAGAGACCATTTTGCACCAGAAGGCCATGGCCCGTTCTCCTCCCCGCTTGTAAGATGACCGAAGACACGGGACAGGAAGTTGCGGAAGCCGAGCATCCGCCGTCCACGTAAAGACAGGAACACGGAGGAGCCAACACTTTTACCCAAAACAACAGTTTTACCCACGTACACAACTGGATATTTTACTTGTTAAGTTGCATTGCTCGTGAATACTTACAGTAGTTGGTCATTTCTTGGGATTTTAACTAGCACTGCTTAGGCTGGTATTTAGGCAGGTAATCCTTTTGATTCCCTTTATTTGCAAGTCAACTCAGGGTCCCTTGAGCATCCCTCATCCTGAAAAGAAAAGCCGGCGCTGCGGTGATTATGCCATGCAGACTGGGTCAGAACCAGGGACACCAAAGAGGCGCCTGTCTGTCGAAGACACAAACTGCTCCACCTACCAGGCCGGATTCGACCCCATCCTTTGCAACACGATGTTTATCTGAAGTATCGATCACCCGAGAAAGCTACTTTTGCAGGACTGTAATTTGCAGACAATTCTTGCTTCTGCACTTAAATGGGAAAAATATATTTCCTGCATTGACTGGTGCTAACGTGAGGAGGGTCCTGCGGGGGTGGTGGCAGAGGAGGTGGTGGGGGGGTATTAAGAGGATGGGAACCACAGGATGGCGATGGAAAAGAAAACTGTTGTCAATTGCACCTGACTCATCGTCTTGCTGCAGGATATTTATAGCTGCGAATCCCTGCTTCTCTCTGCGCGAGCAGGGAGTTTGTTTTATTGAAACGCACACGAGTCACGGTGCATGGAATTAAAAAAAAAAAATTTTGACAAGCAACGGAATATTCTGGATCAATCAACAGTTTAAGCAAATTTGATATGGTCAGACCACTTTGAATACTCGTGGTCTTTAAGGCTGAGCCTGCATTGTTGCGCATTGCAAGCTGAAGCTGATTTTTCATGTAAAGAAGTATGCAAGTATGTAAATGTATGCATAGTGCACACATTGTGGAGCTCAGGAGAGCAAAGCTGGCCAGAGAGGCTTCTGTGTGTGTGTGTGTGTGTGTGTGTGTGTGTGTGTGTGTGTGTGTGGGTGTGTGGGTGGGGGTATGCGTGTGTGTTTGTGTGTGTCTGAGTGGGGCTTGTGTCCAGTATTGGCTCTCCCGCACACCCTGTGCTGGACCTGGCAGCTGTCTGCGTCAGCTGCTGGCTTGTTAAATGCAGACGATAACCCCCCCCCCCATACTGGCACCCCACCCCCCCAACAACCAAGGCTCAGCAGAGTCCTCCTCCTACCCCTGTAGGAATACCAGCCATTGTCCTCCGAATCCCCTCTAATTCCCTGGAATTCTGTCCTCCTTTCACCCTAACAGCCCTGCTTGTGTCCAGTTGAAGCAAAGCAAGCCCAAGCCCTGAGCACATTTACTTTTAATAGAATACAGTGAACTTTGTTCTACATTATATGCTCATCTTTTGCATTTGATCGTGCCCGTTTCTATCAAAATTACGCAAGAAATGAATTTGAATGGGCTTAATTAACAAAATGGACTCCCAATCTGTAAAAAAAAATAAAAAATACAGCTGTATAACTGTTCCAGGAATTAAAAATGGTATTTACACGGTCCTTCTCTTATTTCATAACCTCTCAGATCTTCCCAAAAGTATTATCTTTGATTAAGCGGCAAAGGTTCCCATCACTCCAAGATATTAATGAAATCATATTTTAATTTTCACCGAGACATTTCTTAACTTAGTTTTGTGCGTTAAAACAAAATGCAAACCGGTTTTAAATTGTTTTCGCAGCGCAACGTTGGATAAAACTATAACTTTGTTTTTATAAAAGTGAGCGAACAGATGTTGGGATGAAAAGGTTACCCACATTTCCAAAACCCAGGTCTGCCGAAGCAACAGCTATTTCCTTAGGTATACATGGACAAGTATGAGCTGAAACTTCATCAAGTTGAACATCTGCAATAGCTTGGACTGTGGGATGAAAACAAAGGCACGCCATTCTCATTCTGGGCCTACAGTTGTTGAACTCTACCGCATTAAGTTACAGGAAATGAGAGCATAATTTAAACATCAAATACATATCCAGAGAAGATGTTTATTTCTCTGTGGCAAAGGCGTTTTAACATCTGCTGCTGTGCATTTCGTGTCTTAAGGAAGACACTTAATTTGAAAGTTCTGGAAGCGTACTTTCGGCAAAAGTATTCGTTCATATCAATTTCAAGTTTGGCATTTAGCAAAAAAAAGAATTCTTTTGCAGCACTTTTGGAGCTGAATTTGGATTCCGCGGCCTCGCCAAGCTGCTGTATTGTCAAAAGGTTCGATTTCATGAAACATATGGGGTCAGACTGCCTCTCCCATTGGGTTGGCTATGCTGAACTTTCTAGAAGTTGTACAAGGTGTTAACAGCACCATGTCTGTGCTCTGAGAAGGGAATGTATCCCATCTGAGCAGATACCTTTGGCCGATCGTTTCCATTTCGAGAAAAAGGCCCTCCTCCTTTTGATGGCACCCCGTTGATGATGACATTTAATATCTCCTATTAAGCTATTGAAGACGGAGGGAATTGTAGTATTTAGGTCCAATTTTGGGCTAATGTCCTCAGAACATTCTGGCACTCAGTTGGGGGCCATTAGCGTGACAGACGTAACGTTTGCGCCCGGATTTCCTATCCTTCCATAACTCGTACTACATCGATCAACCTTTACATTTTTAAGCTGGAATAATGTTTACATGAAGGAGCATCCAAATGTAAAGGTTGACTTTTTTCAGTAAAAGTTACACCGTTCCAAGAGGTTAGTTTGACTTTAGTCTGGAGGTGTGTGTGTGTGTGTGTGTGTGTGTGTGTGTGTGTGTGTGTGTGAGAGAGAGGGAGCGAGGGAAACAGAGCAGTTGGGTATCGTCTGTGTGAATTTCTGAATTCCTCCGTATGAACTGAAATGTCGCTTCTTCAACACTTCATTCACAGTTTTTTGGAGTTTAACTTCTCTTGCAATGTCCTTTCTAAAACAACTGACCGTTAGCTTCAGCAGCTCGCCTATTATTAGTTGACACATGAGGAAGTCCATGTTCCTATTTGCAGCTAGCGAAGGGTGTGTACCTTGTGTTGATATTTGAGCATGGCGCAAGCAGACAGAGGTTACTGTGAATAGAAATGATGTTATCTGTTGTGAACTGAGCATTCCAGCTTCAAGAAGCCCAGTTCTCTCATCTTGCATTTTATGGAAATCAAATTATAGCATAATGTCACTTACTTTATTAGAACAGGAAGACTATGAATATGAATCAGCCTGACGTTGTCATAGTAACAAGAAGCCCTAAACCTCATAGCAGCTGTTGTTATCACAGACTTTGAACAGCTGGGGGGCTATTGTTGGCAAGGGATTGTGGGAAGTGAGTCCCAGCTCCTCTAATTCTCAACCTTGACCTACAGCAGCTGAACCTGATCTGTGGATCATTTGTACAATTTGGCTGTTCCGTTTTATTTGTTTAATGGTAGCATATTTGTTGCTGCGATGTACTGTATTTGTTTTTCAGGTACCAACATGTGGAAATGTAAATTCAAGGCTTACCTTCATGCGGAGTTTAATTTTCGCAGTGTGTGTTAAAAAACAACTATGAGCGACTCTGGGTTTTAAAGCCACAGTCTGATTCCCTTCTTTTCCAGCTCACACCTTAGGTGACAAGCTTAAAATATCCCGCGAGTGATGAGCAGTGAAAGAAAATAGATTGAAAGTATCAAAAGTGTACAGATGGAAACAGCATTATTATAGTTTGAAAAATGAGTGTTTTGTGTTGAGCTCGAACGCGGGTTCGCAACAGAGAAGCGCAACGCCGTTTAATCGACTGTACAGTACATTCCCATAGAAGAAGCAAGGAATCCTCACTTGAAATGTGCTGAGAAGAAGAAGAAGAAAAAAAAAAAACGGTTCTTTGTGAAACATGAAAAAGAGCAGGAGAAAAGCGCAGGCAATGCTGCAGCGCATTGATGTTTCCTCTAAGAATCTCAGTCCTCTCCGCCCGTGCATCTTATTGGAAGAAATGCATCTACAATGTCTCGAGGTGAAATGTTCTGATGCCGAGTCGCTATCGGGTTAATAAATGGCACCGTTTGCGGTTTGGAGGTCCTTCGTTTTCAACAGGATGTTGAGCGGTTAAGTTCCTGTGAAAGACACGGGGTCCATCTGGAAGCTCTTACATTAACCACCCCTGGGAATGCAGTCGGGATTTAAAACCTGACCGTGGACAGTGTGCAGAAATACTTGCTTTTTGAGACTGTCCAGCTGAATCGAAACAGATCGACTAATGGCACCCTGTGAACCGTGCGGTTTTACAAAAAGAAACAAAACCAGCTGGTCGTGTTAATTTGGACATGTTGTGGCAACAATCTGAATTTCGTAATGAATTTTGGAAATGCTGGACGCGCTGCATCTCTGACACCGGTTGCTGTTATGCGGATTTCAGCATTTGGGGAAACAAATGTCTCAGTATAAATTGCAATAAATGGCCGTAGAAACGCGAAGCGCCGCAGCAGAACAGGGCACGTTGGTTGTTTAATCGCAACTAATTTCTTGGCTATTAATAGGTGAAATAATTTTAAAAGAGATTTTCCTCATTCCCACTGTTTGACTTAATGAAGAATTCCTTGACAGTGGGAGTTTGGGCGTATCTGATGGCGACTGGGCTGTTTTGAGTCGACTGCTTGGCACGGTTGACGGAAGAGATAAAGTTGGGGGTGCGGGAGTTTCGGGCGGGGGCAGCGGACAGGCACCCGGTGTTTTTGGAGGGGCCAGGCACGGCGGGGCCGAGAGGTCTCAGCTCGGTGGACCACCGCTTAAGGAATGCTAATACTTCCTGTGTCGGTTTGCGAGGAACACAGCGATTAGCCCTCCCGCCCCCTGGGGGGAGCTGCGACAGAGAAGCCTGCTTTTAAAATTCATTTTGACGTCAACAGGAAGGCCGGCTCTGTCCCCGGGGATGGGTGGGTGATGAGGCTCGACACCCTAGGCCCGACTGCATGCGCTGGCCAAGGAATAGGGGAAGCTGCTGGAAGGATTACAGACGGCTGAAATATTTTCTTTGTAACCAGGAGAAACCTGAGAAACATCTCCCTTGACCCTCCTTCTGACTCCACAAGCAAGGCCTGCAGATAGTCGAGGCTCGGCCTCTGTCCCTCTTTCATTCCTTCGGGTCCTCCGAGGCCTTCAACGGAGGCTGTGTCGCGCACAGAGACTCTTAAAAGTTGAAGCACACCATGCCGTTACCGGGCTGATAAGTGAGCCAGGATGCCTATGGGGAATGCAGAAAGCACACAAAGGATTTGGGGAAGGAGTTCCTTCCTTTGCCAGCATCATGCATGGAATTGCCCAAGATAAACTCCGTGATTAGCTTACACCCGGAGTAATTTGACAGGAATCACCTGAAGGAATCGGTACGCACGAGGTGCGATTTTAAATAGGACTGCTAAGATGAATAAGAGTGCTGACATGAATGTGTTATTTTGCAGGCTGGTACCTACAGGAGAGGACAGTGCACTGTGCCGACTGTAAAGTGGATTCAGGAATTAGCGTTGCAGCGGATATAAAATCTGTAAGTCACGAGAATAACCTTTCTACCGCTTTACCTGTTTGGTGCGAAATTCCTCTTGCTTGTTTCTGAATTTGCTCGCGTCTGTGCTTCGATCAAAACGTCTTGCTCGAATTAATGTCTGCGGTGACAAAGCGAACAAGCGGGTTAATACCGATCTTTCACTCGACGTCTGAGTTTGTTGAAATTAAAGCGAAAGCCCGCGTTAGTGCCAGGCAGCCCCTGCATTGCCTGCCAACGGTATAGATTTCTCTTTTCCTAAAAATAAATCTATTGGCTTCTTGGCCATCGGGTGCAGCAAGCGACATGGCAGATTCGGTGTTTTATTTGCTATATAAATAGGGATGGCGGTAAAATGAGATTTCCCAAGCGATGCTGGAAACGTCACAGCAGCACGGCACACCAAACAACTTTCTTCTGGAAATCAAAGCTTGGGGCAAAGCTGTCAGCTGGCAGCGGTGGAGAAATGAAAGTTTCACAGTTGGAAAATGAAGCGGCCCGTTTTTATGCAGCCTTGACATGCTTCTGTTTTGCTTTCGTTCGTCTTTCTCTTTTATTGCTCGAACGCGTTCGATGCTACTTTCGGCGAAAGCCGGCGATGTGCAGGATCGCCCGCCCTCGAAAGGGTTTTGAACGCGACGGCTGGCGTGTGGCGGGAGGCCGGTCGAGGGGCGAGCTCCTTCAGTCGCGTTCGCAAATGGCCGGGTGTTCGGAGTCACGCCCCCGGCCCCTGGCGCGGAAGCGCCTGTCTCGATGTCGCCCCCACCTCCTGTCTCTCCCAGAGTCCTGCCGAGTATTGTTTTACGCTTAATTTCGTTAGCCCTAACAAGATTTTGCTAATTAAATCTCCTCCTGGCTGGAAACCCTCTCTCCTGTCGAGCCGAGTGATTGTTTGTAGATCTTTTTTAGACAAATAAACATTTTTGCTCTGCCGCGCTCGGGATGGCAGCTCGAAGGGAGGCCGCCGCGGTGCTTTCCGCTCGCCCCGCTTCGTGGCTCGAGCTCCACCGCCGCTCCTGTCAGACCGTCTCCTGCGCTGGGAGAGCGTGACGGAGCTTCCGGTCTTCTTGCTTACTAAGCACCAAGCGGCCTTGCTGCTCTTTCTCCAGCCGCCGGTCGACGTCCATCCCGATGCCGTACGCGCCTCTCGGTATACACGCATGTGGCTATAGATGCCTCGACGGAATGCTTTCGAGGGTTGCCATGGCAATAAACTCAATAAGACACCGTTCTGCATATAGTACTACTGTGCTTGGAAGGAAAGAATGTTTTGTACGTGACCGTGGCGTGCGTCTAAGGTTGTGCAGTCTGTTGCAGTCTAAACAGTCCATAACAATAAAGCATAATCTAAGGGAAATATTATATCCAGTTGTTGCTCCTGTATTCTCTGAATACGTCTGGCACCGTGACTTGGCAGGTAGCATTATTACCTCGCAGGGACCTCGTGTCTTGGGTTGAAATCCACATGTAATTTGAATCTGGGTGTTCTTTGAGCGTTCGCATGGGTTCCCTCCAGGAACACCGTTTATCCTTACTGCCATCCGAAGAAGTACTGCGTGGGGAAACTGCTCGCTTGTAGCTGCAATGGAAGGCTTCTGCGGGTGCCTTGCGATGCCACCGCGGTAGCGGTAGGTGGCGTACCGGTTAAGGACTCAGACTGGTAGTGTGGAGTTTGCTAGTGTCACGAGGGACCCAGTTATTGTACCCTGCAGAAATCCTGGTTACTCAAGTTTACCGTGGAAGTGAGTTTAGTGAGTTGAACTGTGCCTTTGTTAAAAAGGATAGGCCGATCAACCTAAAAGCTCGGATGATTGTAATGAAGCGGCAGTACGGTGGTGTCTGAGTGCGGATCCGAATCCCGTTTTGTCCCTGTGGAGTTTGGTAATCCTCACCCCGTCTGCATGGGTTTCCTCTCACGCTCCAGAGATATGTGTTCAGGTGAATTGCCCGTAGTGCATGTGGCCACCCCGTGAGAACTGGCATCCCATCCAGGGCTCAATCTGATAACCTACAAACAGTGATTCCCAGATATGACACTGACCCCTGTGACCATGACCGGGAGAAAGTGCTTAATGATAATCGAGGCGTAGATACATGGAGGATAGATAAATATGCATCAATTCAAGGAAAGATTACATTTGTGGTGGAGTCCACAAAAGCGCTGCATACACGCACGGTGACAGGCAGGACCGATCCTGCTATTGCGTGCACCCTCATTGTACTAGTAGTCAATTATGGGTCTGTTTCAGATTTTGCTGGGAGGATCCCATGGTCCCCCACAGCTTGGACACCCCCTGTTTCCCTGCAGTCGTTGTCGTCCCTGCTGTTGCAGGGCTGTGGGAAAGGGGCCTGGAAGACCGGCCCGATCGAGTTTCTCCCACCTGTTCCGCGCTTCGGAGAGGGGCGGGGCTTCAGATGGGTTTGCAGGGAGAGACTCCCGCCGTCCAACTGAGCGAACGCCGGCCTCGTTTCTAAAGTCTGGTCTTTTCGTCCTCTGAAAAAAATTGCCCTTTATTTTTCCTGTCTTGACTTACAGCGGTTTGATAATATTTCCGAGTAAATTTGTAGCATCGGTGGCTTTGGGTTTTCATTAAATGTGTATTTTCTGTTCATTATTATTAAATTACCTTACTGTGCACTTTGTGCTAAAGTGAAACCCTATGTGGTATTTATGACCTAATAATTAATCACTCAGATGTGTGATTGTTACTGGGGCACCGGCAGCCCGATTCAGTTTATAATAGTAGTAATTATTGTTTCCTTAATAGCAGAAGTAGAAGTTCTCCTCATGGTGATGTGCTGCTTAGTTTGTTTTACCGCGGTTCTGCGCTCGGTCTCTGACGGTGGCAGGCGTCCAAACAGTATCACATTATTTAAGATAATGGCTTAAAAATATGTCCTGCCAAATGGCGCTGAGCCACCCAAAATGATTTAGAAAACGTTTCAGCTACAATTGACTGGAGCCGCAGAGCGCAGGTCCCAAGTCATTAATGTTTTTAAAGGGTATTCGTGGGGTGAAACCGAATAAGAAGAAACGGCGTCTAGGAAAAAGCCCCGACTACCGCCGTGGAGCTGGCGAGAGTAGCGCTGCCTCATCCTTGCACATTAGGACTTGAGCTCCGTACCCTGTTCCACCCCTCTTCCTCTCCTGACCTCAGCCCCAACTACCCACGTACCCCCATGCGGTATCTTTACTTCACCAAGCACAGTTCTAATTATGTTGATTTAGCTTAGCAGCCCCCCCATCTCAATGGAAGCTTATTAGTTTGAATATTTTTTATTTATTCCCATTTCTTAGAGTCCCTGTTGGCATTTCCAATTACTCTGGCTGCTCTGCTGTAATTGCCTCCATGCTAATGGCCGCCAGACAATCGCGGTAAATGAGGTGAGGCCAAGAGGCTGTGCGCCCGACTTCATTAAGAGCTAATGGGATTTTATTGGGGGACTGAAGACCCAGCTCATCAAAAAGGAAGATCGAGCAAAAACAAAACAGATGGGAGAAAAAGAGCCATAGAGGGCATTCTATATGCAGCCCTCTATTTTTTTTTTTTTTTTTTTTTTTTTTTTAATTTACGTAATTCGCACAAAACAAACCCTCAACAAAGAGCGTGTGTGAAATGAACAATGTACACGGCACACTTAAGTTGTTTAGAGCGTCATACCGTAGTGATGCGGCGTAACTTTTATAATTCCTTCACGGGCAATGCGTATTGTTAGGATTACTGCATACTGTTTTGCACTGTTTTGTAGAGAATAGTCAGCCTGTGGCCTCATTCGGTGAGCTTTGGAAGTAAACGAAACAAACATTTCAGATTCGCATGTTTTGCAAATATCAAAACAGTGTGTAAATATGACTTTATTTTATCTAAACGCTGACATATGCGGTATCTCTTACCATAATCTCCATCTCTGTAACCCATGGGGCAGCAGGCAATGTCACTGGAGCTGCTGCCCTTCACTTGAAAGGCCCAGCTTTGAACCTCGCATCCTACTACAGTACCCTTTGAGCAAGGTACTTGCCCAAAATTGCTCCAGTAAAATTACTCAGCTGTATAAATAGAAACGTTTTTGCTGGTTGCCTGACATTGCAAGTCGCTTTGGAGAAAGGCACCAGCTAAGTAAATAAATGTAAATGATGTCATGTTCTGTTGATTTGAGCCACATGTAAGATGCTTATCAGAATCCTTACCAAAATGAACGTGGAAGCTACAAACAATATAAGATTTTGTGCTTTAGCTGATTAAGAAATTTCCCGCTGTCCCGATTTGCTTCTTGAATAAAATGTGCACAGTTATTACTTTTATAATTTCTTATCTCTTCCTCCATTTGGACCATCAGACACTGAGGATGGAGGGAGGAAGGAAATGCAAATAAGTGCAAGACAGCAACAGATATGAACGTGTGATGTACAGATGTGTTCAGCATATTCATTAAAGCACAATCAGGACAGTTGCAAATACTTGTGCTAAATTTTAAATGGCAGTAAACATGTTAACATGAGAAGTAAACATGAATGCAAACAAAGCACAAGGAAGATAGACGTGGCCACTGATGTGCATTCGGACAAATGGGCAGAAGCATCATGCAGTGTGGCACATGGCATCTGATGGAGCTGTGCAATGAGGGGATAATTCACACGCTGCCCACCATAGTGTGTTGAAAGTGACAAAATAATTTGTAATAAATAATTAACATGCACCCTATGGCCAAAAGTATGTGGACACCTGAGCCATATGACCCATATGTGCTTGTTGAACATCTCATTCCAAACCCATGGAAATTAATACGGAGTTGTTCCCCCTTTGCTCCTCCTTCTGGGAAGGCTTTACACCACATTTTGGAGTGCAGCTGTGGGAATTTGTGCCCATTCAGCCACAAGAGCATCGGTGAGGTCGGATGAGAAGGCAGTCGACATTCCAGTTCAGTGTGCTTGTTCAATGGGGTTCGGGTCAGGGCCACTCAAGTTCTTCCGCACCAACCTGGGCAAACCATGTGTTTATGGAGCTCGTTTTGTGCACTAGGGGGACATAGTCATGCTGGAGCAGGAAAGGAGCTTCTTCCACAAAGCTGGAAGCACACAGTTGTCTAGAATGTTTTTGGGTGCAGCTGAAACAGCTCAGCTCAATCATCAGAAGGTGGAGTCCACATACTTTTTGGCCACAGAGTGTATTTAGGTTTAATATTTTGATTCGGTACAGCATAAGTTGTGTGGGGGAGAGGTGTTCTTAAGGTCTTTGTTGGTGGCACGGAAATGGAGGATTTCATTTCTATGTTTATACTGGGTGCATTACCTGTTTTACTACATTGGAACATCCAGTTATTATGTGCCGTCGTGATTTAAGCATCCTTGGGGTTTAAGGTTTGCTAACAGCTAACAGGTAGAAGAGTAAATTGTTCTCACTTCTTGAAATTCTAGAGCTGTGATCTATTGAACCAGCAAGCCCTATGTTTGCCATTGTAGCTCTGATTTGGTGCCGTCTTATGTGGATAAATTATGTTTATTTGAAAAATGCATGGCAGGTACACTATTTAAAGGACTTCCTATTGCATTATTGAACAGCACTGTAACAAAGCTCCAGGGCTATAATGCGATAAGGAGGAAACAAATTAATTTTTGAATACAAAAGAGTATATCTTGAAGAGATGTCTTGTGAAGTGTAATGCACACCAGTATTAAAAATGTTAGAAAAAAGATTCCTTGAGGTTTGCAGGGAAAGTGCAGCCCTTTTGTGGGTTGAATTGTTGCTGTGAAGTTGTACGTTGAATGGAGAATGTGCGGATCATCTTCGTTCACCGGGCAGGGTCAGGGTGCTGCGCATCTCACTTCCGACATAAGACGAGGCTTCAAACATGACATCAGATTTAATTCATATATTCCTCAGGGTAAATGTTAACCTGACCCATGACATGGGTGTCAGTAAAAAGTTTCTTTATTTCTCACATTTGTATTTAAGTGTATTCACATAGCAGAGGCTTTTCAGTTGAACTCTCTGTTCTTTCTGTCTTATCCCTCGACCCCTCTGTGAATGCCCAGCTTCTATGGCAGTGTGGCAGATTGCACCACATTTGGAACAAATACCAAATAAGATGCAAACATTCATACACCACATACATTGCTTTTTCTCTGAGGGTTGCAGAGATGACTGCAATAGGAAAAGTGCATGTATGTTCATCAATCCGTCCGTCATCCTTACCCACTTGTCCTAGTCATGGTCATAGTGGTCAGGATCCTATCCCAGCATCACTGGGCTCAAGACTAGGAGACTCCATATCCTAGATACCAGTCCAGCAGTTTGTCGCAAGGATACCTGAACTTGTGGGCAACTGAATGCGTCAGAGACATCCCAGTTAAACAACCCAGTATCTTTTATTGTCTGAGAATCTTCATTAGTGATTTGAAGAATATCTATCTATCTATCTATCTATCTATCTATCTATCTATCTATCTATCTATCTATCTATCTATCTATCTATCTATCTATCTATCTATTGCCATAGTTTCCTAATGCCTCGTACTGTAAGGACTTCTGAGAGTGTGACCTTCTTGCTGTGATCTGCTCCATAAAACCCTTTTATCGATTCAGCTTCAGCCATATTCCTGTTTTTGGGAAGGCAGAAAAAGTGTTAGTACCTTAAAGGAATTACCGGGCTCGATCTGTTGAACTTGTCATGTAAGAGTCATTGCACACACTTTAATCATTCATGCCATCTTAGCACCGACATGCTCTGCCTGCTGTGGGAGTCGGCTCAATGGCCTTATTGGCACCAACATTAGGCTGCCTTGCCAAAAGCTATTACATGCAGTATAAAGCAAAGTGTCCACCTGCAGGAGGAATTATGGAGAATCTGTTACATGCATTGTAAAGTGAATGCTGAGATTGAGCTGGACCGCTAAATGGCTACAGTGCTGATATATTCCTTTACGGGGCTGGAAAAGTAAATATTAGGAAGGATGGCTTAACAAAAGAGCATCCGGATGATCGTCCAGGACTGAATGAATTGTATTGTTCGGTGAAAAAAGGCTTAATGTCTTAGAGGCATTAACTAGGCAATAGTGCTGCAAAATGAGCAGATCATCCTGTTTATTCAGAATATAGACTTCCAATCCTGCCCCTCCCCCTTTTCTCACCCTCCGAGGCTTTAATATGTGGACAGATTGTGCATCTTGTCCAGCCGGTCTTCTTCAACTTAACAGGTCATCGTTTACAGTGCAAAAACAACAAACGTGCTTGTAGAAATGACAAAGATGCGCAGAAGATGTCTTGTTTAGTATTTATAAAGGGACATCTGGGTTTTATAGCATTTCTGTTCATTTCAAAGTTGCTTTTTTTTTCCTCTCTTGCCATCAGTTTCTTTCATTCTTTCTGTTTTGGCTCATTTTTTCCAAAAAAAAAAAAACAATCTTGGATTGACTTTTATATTTTTTTTGTTGTTGTTTTACCAGCGGCAGAACAAAGGATGATAGCAGCATAGTCATGAGAGCACTTTGCGAACTGGAAAGAGGAAAGACATGGCCCTCCCCGTTGATCTGTTCCCCTCCCTCCGTTCTGCCAAATCGCCATTCGGTAGCGATGCCGTTTGGCTCCTCTGCTGCCCCGCTGTTTGCAACTCTGTCTTTATGCAGAGCGGTCAAGGGTGTCAGTCGCAAAGGCTGGAGACCCAGGTCCTGGCGTAACAGCTGTACCGCAGCTGCCAGTGGCTCATGCCTGGTCGGGGGGGGATGTTGGACGGCCCTCCGAGGTCAGAGCTGTGGTATGTCGGTTTCCGTAGCAACCGGTGAAGGGCCCGCACGCCTAGAACAATCCTGCTACTCAAGCCCGGGACACTCCACGCTGAGCTCAACGCGGGGGAATGTGGCACTCGGTGTGGGGTGTGTGTGTGTGTGTGTGTGTGTGTGTGTGTGTGTGTCTGTAGGGGTACTTAGAAAAAGACATAGAGAGCGGGAGATGGAGGGGAAGAGGGAGAAAGGTCGACGCACGCCTGACAAAACAGCAGTTGTCACGTTAACCTGCCCCTCCTGCCCTACTGCTTCACCCCCCTCACCTCGCGCTCCCCCCGGGAAGACCTCTTCAGTCTGCCTTATCTCCCGACTCCAGAACTTGCAGCCAACATTTTAGAGAGTAAGAAGTGATTTAATGGACTGCTTGTTCCTATTTGCTGCCTTGCTGTGCTCGCTCCAACCCCTGGCGTTCAAGGAATGGCCCACAGACTTGAAACATCTCAGCACATCTCAGGTTTGGAACTGAATCGGTGCCGTGATTCCAGCAAATGCTGACTGGTTACATGAATTCAGACCTTTCTCAAATGCAAATTCGACTCACTTTATTTGACAGGTACTTCGGCAAGGGAAATTGTTCATGAGACAGAACATTTTTGGCCAGGCATTTGCGAGGTACATCTCCAACTGCACTCTATCTGAACTTGCGGAACATACAACTTGAGTAAGGACAGTCAATACTTGCACACTTTTTGGGCCACATCAGATGTTCCATTCAGTGTCAGTTTTTCAGATGAGAAGTCATCTGTATGAGGAATAAATAACTTTAATCTTTTACCTGCCACCTTTCTGGGTAGTGCCCAGCCCAGATGTCGTGGGTTTGTCATCTGCAGAACTGCTATACTGGTAAAAAGACACAAAAGTGATCAATAGGGTATAAAATGGCAGCTACTTCACCAAGGTGGCAAGCTGGGCTTTGTGGCATTCCAACACATGAGCAGTCAGTGTAAAAACTGATCAGCAATGATGGATAAAGTGCACCCGATGGCTGTTGCTATAACGGATTTCTTAATCCAAAAATACAGCAAACTGCAGCAACAAGGGTCTTTCTGACTACCAAGAAGCGGGGCCATCTTCACAAGTTGAGGGGAAGCCACCAGCGGCTCTTTAAAATGAAAATGTACCGAAGGATGAAATAACATCTAAGAAAGGAAGGAAACGCCATCAGACGCTCACGCAGGTATTCTGTCCAAACAGTGTGAGAAACGGAGACCGCGGAAAAAGGGGGGGGGTTCCCCACAATGGGTTTCCATGGAAACAGGATTCCTGCGAAAAGGTCACCGTCAGAGCCAGATTCAGGAAGGCACAAGAGGATTATTGGGGATTTGGCAAGGAGTAAAATCATTTTATTCCCCTTTTATTTTCCGATGAGAGGGTGAACGGCGATGACAACACAGGAATCGTCTGAATGGAGCAATTGCATCGCTCTAAACGGCAAGGACTCCACTTTTATTGTTATTGCTGTCCTCCCCCCGTTTTTTTGAAGTCAAATTGAAAAGGGTGCGAGTGGGCCGCAACGCCATCGCTGGTCTTTGTGCTCACCGCTGATACGTACTCGTCTGGCCTCTCAGCCGCTCGCACTCCCATTTTCTCCCCTCCCTCTCAAAGTCAGTTTAATTAAGTCAGTCTCACTGGCATGGCTGGAAGAGATAATTGGAGTGGGTCTGGATGCCTTTCTCCATATATGTTTCCCGTTCCTCTGTCTTTTTTTCATCCCCCAATCTTTTCCCTGCCGTGCCTGCGTCTCCGTTCATTTTCATTCCCCTCTATTCCATTTTCCGCAAATGAAGGAGCGCATTAACCTCGTGCGCGCTTGCATCCCGGGTTGTGTTTCACTTTCCGCTTGTTGCAAAACAAGATACTGTTAAAAGAAAAATGACAAAAAGCAGGGGCTGGTTTACTGATTTACCCAAGATCTCTTTTATAACTGTGCTCTTGTTCAGTCGAGGGCATCTCAAAGACACGATTCATCACACAGATGAAGAACCTGCTCTTGGTGCGGTGCTACGTTGTCTGTAGGTGGCAGGTGGCTATAAACAGCTCTGCTGTGTTGTGCTGTAAACAGAGGGTTTGGCTGAGAGAAAGTGGAAACCGAGTGCTTGGAAACAGCATGGAAAGCCTCGGCGAAACATTAAAAACGCAAGGGTCCTCACTGACAGGCGCGTATGCAAGCGCACAACATGTACACAAGCGTGTTGCTGGCTGGTCCGTGCTGTGTGTCAGACACACAAGCACTCTTACAGGCCAGAGTTCGCTCTGGAAATGCTCAGATTAGCAAAAGTGGTTTGTGTCTTCAAACCAGCACATGGACAAAGCTGACAGGCCTTCCTCTGCAAACACATGAAAGCCCTTGGCTGTAGGCCGAACTGCCCGGCCCGCCCTGTGCCCAGGGCGGGGTAAAGGCCCTAGGGGTGGGTATCACCCTGGCTGACTAATACCCCGTGGTGATCATTGTCCCGCAGTAGAACTACTCAGTGTCCCGCTTGGACTGCATGTGCATCTGACAGCGCTGTGGATGTGAGATAACCAGCTGAGAGGCGGTTTTCTCTTCATGTAAGAAGAGCATCCGTCAAAGGAGGGTGGGAAAGGCAAGCGTCTTGTGCACAGTGGAACACGTACCATCAGCACTTTGGAATCCTCTTGTGCTTTTGGAAATAGAAACAGATGTGAGTGGTACCACTGGTCTGGAAAAGAATTGACTTTCTATTGTTTTTCAGTCCGTTTCAATTTGCCGTCCGTCATATTGAGCCGCAAATTTTTTTGACGGCTGCAACCTGTTTTAATTTCTGGTGCACGGTCTTGGTTTTTAACGTTTGGAAAACGGTTTAAAAGATGAGAACGGCAGAATATTTATGTGACGTAGTTCTTCATCTCCGGAATCACGCGGCATGTTAGACGCTGGGTTGATTATTTTACTTGTTCTACTGTAATAAGTTTTGGCCTGAATCGCCACGGTGCTGCAACGGAGACACGGGCGCGCGACGTCGATGCGTCTCTCGGTGGTCACGAACGGTCATCTCTGCGCGCCAAGGTTTTCCCTGCCTGCCTGTCCCTGTGTGTCCAGGATCAAAACTTCAAGCTCATTCACAGAATCTACCTTTCCGCAGTTCATCTCCTCAGGAGGGCCCTGTGGACGTCGCGGCTCTGTTTTAAATGTAAAGTTGTCCTCAACACAAGGACGCATCTATTCTGGGAACGTGATAAGTTTACCGGACAGGGGTTCACCCAACAAATAAAACGACCTTTAACATAAAGTTGGATTTGCACCCATCTATTTTCCTGTTAAACCACAGCCCAAATCATTTTCTAGGTGTTTATGCTGATGCATTTGTCAAGGAAATGTATATTTTACTGCTTTGTTTTGCATCGGAAGTGCCCTTTGTAGGTATGTGGTTGTCCAAAGTGTTTGATTTTCTCCAAACTGAACATTAAAGTTTGAATTGTGGAGTGTATGGACGTGGAGTCACCTCTCCCGACCCTCAGCCGCTGCCCTGTGTAAATGGACGTGCGTTCAGTCCTGCTGTGTACTGTCCCTGCCTGTATTTTGCAGTGATCATAAATCTAAAATAGTGTAGAAAAAAATGCCCTGGGTTGGTTAAATTTGTGAATTATATTCAATTGTACAAAGAAATCATGCAAAGTAAGTACAAATATTTATTACTTGTTATTAAATATAGATATGTTTATATTTGCTGTTTGAATTCTGTCAATTTTGATTATTTTATTTTATTCCCTATAAAAATAGCTTTATTAAACAGCATTACTGACACTGACGGGCACATTTTTGTGTTGATGGTAGTTCCCCCGTGTGGAGGTGGAATCGTTGCCCCGTGGCTGCTTCAACGCTGAGCACCCGGGGACCTCCTCAAGCCCACCCCCATCGATCAGGGCTCTGGGTGCAGTGCTGACAAGGGGTCCGCGAGGCCACCCACCCAGCTGGTCGCTCTGCAGAGATCCGACGTTCTCGGCAACCCTAATGCGGTCCAGATGTGCGGCCGGCAGGGCCGTGAAGGAGCTGGGTGGCGGCAGTGTGGGGGAGCATGCGGTCTGGTTCCAAACCTTTGGCTGACTCACGTGGCCCGGTTGTCAGGGTGGGACCTGGAGGACAGAGTGCAGGATGCAAAGACTCTTACCCTCTTTTTGGGGACAACACTGTCACAGACAGGGATAACTGAGCACTACGACCCAAAAGCTTACCTGCGTCATTTCATTCTAAGCTATGGGAGAGACTGAGTTTTCCTTCAAAACAGGCAGGCGGCAGCAGTTAATACTGTAAAGTTTTAATCCGAAGAACTTCATAACCGGCGGTATTGCCACAAACATCTGGTTTGGGTCTTCCCCCTTCCTTTTCTCTCCCTTTCGTCCCCCCCCTCTGGCGCTCTCCCGTCTCTCTCCCTCTCCCCTTGGCATTTCGGAGTGAATTTAATATCGGATTGTTTGGTGTTTCTGAGCCTTTCGCTGGGCTAACGCCCCCCTCCTTTGCACAAAGACAAACACCAGCTGCCAGCGCCAAGAACAGCAAACACCAGGACCAGGTTCATTATTCCTGCTTTCGTTCTTGGGTCTGCTGGACTTTTTATTGTCTATTTTCCTCCTTTCTGTTTTGTATTATCAACAGCTCTCCTGGCATTTATAGCTGCCACCACCCAGGAGCCCCTACCCTGGCAATAACGGCAGCGCAATTACCTCTTTGTTTGAGGAAGTCACGCGGGGTTTTGGGTACTGATATCGTAATTAAAAAGCCTGTTGGGAATGGCCGACTGTGCTGGAAGAAACAAGACGCATCAATTTATTTGTTTGTTGACTACAGTAGGTGCCCGCTTTACTTTGGCATTGAAAAAAAACAACCTTTGTCAACGCATAGCATGCATCCGTGTGCTTGGTGGTGGCCTTTTTTCAGGGTCAGGGCCCACCGGCTACGAAAATGTAGGAATATTTAAATAAACGTACAATATGAGCGTTGACTCGGTTTCTACGGATGCCTCTCGCCTTTAGCCTGTCTGCGCTCGCTGTTGCGTCGTGCGGTATTGTTTGGTGCTTGCGAGCCTCTTGCTCGGTTGCAAGTTTGGCTCTTCCACGTCTCGTTGGATCCGTGCTTCGCCCAGCACTTTGACATCGATGGCCCTCCCTGCTAGGCGTACGTGACCTGCCGTAATGCTCGCACCATCTTTCCTTCACGTGCGCTCTGGCTGTCCGCAGGGCCTAAACAAGCGTACGGTTAGTTCCCTCCTCTAAGGCCCGTCTGCCCAAGTCCCCTCTGGCGGTGGGCCGGGTGACACCTCAACCATCAGCCCTTTAAACAGCACCCGGCTCTTGGTTGGGGATCCGCAGACAATCAAGACCTCCTCCATTTCCCCGCAGCCGCTAATCCTACTTCTCATTAACCCCCCGTTGTTCTGCGCGCACGTTTGCCGGGGCTGTTTTTCCGTGACAATCGTACAGAAGAGGGTGCAGAAATCAGCTGTCTCCTTTCGTCCTTCTGCCGTGGCCGTGTTGCCCTTTGCCACCCGGACAGGAGCCCCCCGTGGCGGAGAGCGTTGGCCACATCATCAGCCCAGATGCACGCACAGGCTGGGCAGCTTTTCCAAAAAAAAAAAAAAAAAACGCGCTTTTGCCAGGGTTGCGTACAAGGCTCTGACGGTGCGGAAGGGCAGGTGTCTTGGATCCGCAGTCAGAAAACGTGACACTGCCATCAGGTGCTCGAAGTTTCACTGCATGCCGCAAAGGTTGTTTCCCTCAAACAAAGATAAAGAAGGATCCATTTAAAAAGCAAGCAGATATAAGAGCAGATAAAGAGATGATGTTCCCAGCGTATCTCTGGGGAACATGAGAGCGGAGAAAAGGAGGTGTGCTAAAGCGATTTGACGGTGAACTTTAGAGGATTGCCTCTCCGCGCCCCCCCTCCATAGCTCAGGAGTTCCAATTTCACAGAGATGACTGCCTTCTATATTCAGATTTTTATCATGCAAGGAAAGCGGCGTTTGTGCCATGAGTTAACCAAGTTGCAGGATCTTCAAGTCACTGGCTGCTCGGACCCAGCCAGACACGACACATCCGCGTGCGGAAGTTGCGGGTGTTGTTCTTTCCGGTCGGACCGGACTGACACATGCAGATTCCTTCATTTTTCCTCCCAGTGAAACCAGTGGTCTGTCATTAAGAAGTCCGGGTGCAGCCGAACTTGTTTACTTGCGCATCGGCCAACAGCCTGCTGGCGCTTATAAATTCGCTCAAAAAAAAAAAAACGAGACCAGCTTGAGTTTTCCTGATACCTCTTTGCAAACGTGATGCCGCAAGCAGATCTGATATTAATAAATCTGTGTTATAAAACTGTATTCAAACACAGGCAGAATCGCAGGAAGTTTGTTTTTGTATTAGACTGTTGTTTAATCGCTTTTGTTAAAAGCGCCTGACAGTTTTTGCCATGCCTTATTCGCATGTGGCCGGATGCTTCATCGCAGTCATTCAGATGAAACACCTTCGTATTACAAGTCCCCTCCTTGGATCTGGGAGAAGGAGAGCTGGATGCTTGGCCACTAAGCTGCCTACTGATTTCTCTTGTTCTTATTATTGAACCATATGCAGTACTTTAATAACATTTGTTATAAGTAGTTTGTGATGGAGTATAGATGTTTTCGCTCATCTTTTTTATTTAGTCTAAAATTGAATTGTTGCCTGTCAGCGGGAGGCACGATGGCTGTCATTCTGGTTCCTGGCATTTTTGAGATGCTGCCGTTGCCCGCCATGGCCAGGTGTGGTGCTGCGGCCTCTGAGAGCAGAAGGGGTTTCTCTGCCTAAAGAACGACTGCGCATAGCTGTAATGTGCACCAGACGAGTGGTTCGAAGGGCGTGGAGTGTGGGACCATCACCGCTGCAGGATAATGAGCCCGACTGGGACGCGGGAACAAGCCGCTCGTCGCTGTGCGGCCCAAGGGCATCCACCCGAGCCCTGTCCCTCAGCCCTCTCCCTCCAGCACTGACGGATCCCCTTGCCTTTCATTAATATCCTAGAGCGAGTCCCCCACTGGCCTCAGGCGTCTCTATGTGAAGCCTTTCTGGGAGCGGCTGATATCTGGAGAAGTTATGCAACAGCAGACAAGTGTATTGTCTAGTAAACATCAAGCACGAGGACTTCGACACTTGCGCCGTTTGCAGTTTCTGATGTTTTGTCAGACCGAATTTCTTCTTTGGCATAGCCAGGTAACACGATTCTGGGCAAAACACATGAATAATTCAGCCTTTAAACTGATTTATTTCTGAACGAGGAATATTGCTTTGAGGAAACCGAACTGCAGACAAACAAAGGAACAAATGCGTATACATTGATAAATATATGCAGATATATTTATAACACATATAGTCCACCCACACTTTTTGGACTATATGGGGAGGGTGTCCGGATACAGCAAAAGTCTTGGAAATTGAAAACATTAATTTACGTGTAATATTTATGACCACGGTGCTGTACACTGCGCTGTGTACTACAGTAAGTGTTTTATAACCTACAGTAAACGTGTAATGAACATGTAAGGTGTCTAATAAAATGAAACGAATTCAGTGCTGTGACTGAAACATGCAGCACGTGCATACAGCAAAATTATTTAAACCTTATTTCCTGTGCTATTTTCTTCCAAAAAAAAAAAAAAGAAAAATTTGTTTGGTATTTATACTTCCCTTATATTATGCTGAAAATGGCCTTCGGTATGTATGATTTCTGTATTTTTTTCTTGAACATTTTTTCAACGGTCTGCGAAGTCCAAAGTGAGTAAAATCGAAGTCGACCAGATTGATGACACACTGTACTGGGAAGGCAGTTAAGTATATTTGCATTTTTAAAGCAAATAATCTTTGTCACACCAAAGACTCAAATCCATTACACCGCTCGAAGGATCAGCACAAGTGATTTATTGATAATTCCTCTTGGATATGGTAACTCGTATATTTCATCTTTTTTAAAACATTTTTTCGCACTTTTTTGAACAATTACAATTAATTTTACTATCAAGGTTGATTACATTACTGGAAATATTTGGCATATTTTTGGGACTTCCATCTTCACAAGTTAATTCAATCTGTTTCAGTTATTGACATAATGTCTTGCTAATGTTATAATTCAGGTATCTGCGCTAAATGTTTTAAATGTACGATGACAAAGAAACGTCTGATGCCATTTGTGACTGCACTATCAGCATTTGTACATGTAAGATCCGAATGAATTAAGTAGTGAAAATGTGCGGTATGATATTACAGCGTTTTTATTCGTAGAGTAAGGCAAAAATAAATAAATAAGAAGTGCAACCAAAACAGATGTGTGCGCGTGTATTCTGAACCCACATGTAGAAAGCATTTGGGTTATGTTTATGTGCAGTAAAACATCAATCTGCCACATCCCTCTCTCCCCAGGCACCACCTGTTTCCATTTTGTGTGGAACCTGCTTGCTTGCTGCTCTGGAGAACTGCAGCTCCCATGCAGAGTAAGAAGACGCTTTTTTGTACTTTTACAAAGCTGCCAATCAGGTCTGTGGGAAGAAATGAGTTTGAAAATGTATGTCGAAGACTTAGAAAAATCCACCTCTTGCTTGAAAGAAATGTGAGTAACTGACGGTTGCTTCAGTCTTGTGCCGGTCGCTGTGAAATATCGCTGGGAGTCGACATGCCGAGCAGAATCGTGCGTAAGGTGGCTGCGCGCTTTGTGGTTTTTCACGTCACCTGCTGGATCCCCGTGCAACGCTTTCTTGTGTTTTGCTGTGGAAAGAGAGAGAGAGCGGGAGCAAGGGAGAGGGACAGGCAGATTCCGTGGCGCTTTCTCGTCTGCTTGGGCTATAGTCTCGTTCCCTGGGCACTTATACAAATCATCCTTCATTACCAGAGAGTCTAACAGGCCTGGTCACAGGTCAAGTCGGGAGTTATTGACGGCGAGGGGATCAATGTGAAGTCTAACGTCTAAGCTTTGTATCCCTATCTGACCAAGGATGTATACACACACGGGATAGTCACTATCCTACCTACCGCCTTGTGTGCAAATATACTCATTGTTGGTCTTTCCCATTACGTGAAAATTACACATTAGGCTTCAGTGCTATGACCAAATTTGAAGACCTTTTAGTTTAAATGCACACTTTTTTTGGGGGGGGGGATGCAGACTCTGTAATGTTGATGTAATGTGCTTTGTTCTAAGGATGGGGCTCTTGACAGCGTCTCACAAGCAGCATAACCAACATAAGTTAAGGATCGAAACAAAGACCGTTTTATTTCCTCACGTTCTGTCAGGAAACAGCGCTGTCTGCAGCATAGCCCAGTACTGCTGCTGCATTGAAACCCGCAAACCTTAACTTGAATTTAGTTGTATTCTTTCTTTTTTGAAGTTTAACTGTATTAAACACAACAAAACGTGTCGCTTCCTATTAGAGCAAAAAACCTTTTGATGTTTTTTTTTTTTTTTTTTGCTGTAAACATTAAGTTGCTTTGAAGATAGATTTCACACTTTCAAAATACATCTTGTTGAATTTTTGTATTGATTCCATGTAATTGGTTTTTTTTAGCAGCGGCAGTGCGAATCCTGCAGAAATGTGGTTCTTGGCAGAGGAACGACTTTGAGATCAATGTTAGCATCGCGACACCGAGCGGCACAATTCCTGGCAAAACAGACACCTGTACGTTTCACACTGCGTCCGGCGTGTCCTCGGCGAAGAACGCCGGGGTTAGCCGGCGGCTTCGCGGGTCAGCGAGGCATCGCGGAGAGCAGGACCCGCGTGAAGGAAATGGACCCGGCCGCCGTCTCTTTGAACGCGCGGCGAACGACGGGCCTTCGGAAGTCACGCGGGGCCCCCCGGTTCTGTTTAAACAGAGAAACGCCTTTTGTCCACGGGGGACTTGCTCAGGACCTGGGAGACTTCTGTGCTCATTATACAGTAAATCCGTGCAACACCGTGTTTGCGCGTGGGCGTGCGAGTGTGCGAGTGTGCGAGCGCGAGCCTCTGCGGCCGTACACGAAAAGCCGCACCTCCCTGCTTTTACGGTTTTAGGTATGGCTTCTCACCTGGGAGTGAGACTTCAGAGGCCCCCGAAAATACTGTGCAATAATTGGAATCACTTTATCTTTAGTCTCATCAATTAATGTGTAATTTTCCATTTAATTACCAACTCGCTCTCCGAATTTGCAATTAAAATGAGGGCCGATTAGATAGAAGATGCCTTTCAACCGAAAACAATATGGCGCCGCGCAGCCACGGTCGGTAATCAGTACACAAATCACACACGCAAAGTCTCCAATTTGTATGATTTGGAATCAGCTCGCGAAATCAAATATGCTGTTTTCGGTGCCAGGGGCCTCTCTGTGTTGCAAACTTTCAGGCAATTCCGAGAAGCCCGACTCGAAGTGCCGGGAAGACGCAGGCGTTCCGCTGATAGCGTCGGTGATACGATTACGGCGAGGCTGTTTTCGCGGTCCTAAAATAGATAGTCGTTTTTCTTGGACACCCCCAGCCTTTTCCATGAGCTGCTGCCAAGGCCTGGGATGAGCTCAGCGGCGAGGAACGCCTCCTGTCTGAAAGCGAGGGCTACTTCCTGTTTCACGGGCTGCAGGGGACCATCTTGCCACGGTCCTGCTCCGGTGCGGGGATCGAGGACGAAGGGCTGCCGCGTCGCCGAGCAGCCGATGTTGGCCGTGCGCGGGCTTTTGTCAGCAGCAGGGATGGAGAACAGTGCAGGCTGCACCCTGTTGAGATGCTGAGCCGCTTGGTCTTGCTGTTTGAAATGTTAGAGCGGTGTGAAATGCTAGCAAAGATCCCTGTCTGGGGAAACGTGATTCCAAAATCAAGCGTGGTGACATCCATCGCTTTGCCGGGGACAGGAAATATTCCCTAGCTCCATGGAGCCCTCTCCTCGCTTCAGCGCGGTTCTGCTGTCCCACTGTGCCCTAGCTGCAGGAACATGGGAAGAGGTCGGGGGGTTTGCGGGACTGGCGCCAGAGAGTCCACGTAGCAGAAAAGTAACTTGAGAGAGAGAGAGAGCACTTCTTTTTTCTTACCTCACTTTTCATCGCTTAACAGGCTGAGACAAAAGCAGCTCTGAGTTCAGTACATTGTTGTCTCGCTGGTATTCGTCCTTCTAGTTAGGCAGGTTTGGCCTGAAACTGCTTGCTCTCTGTTTCACACACTTCATGTCTCTTTGGGAAGAAGTTTTGGAGGTGGGACACTACATCACTGGCCACGGACTTACTGAGCAATGCAAATGTAGGAGATGAACATTTCTGCCATGCTGTTTGCCCTGGATACGGAATCCCTACCTTTATTGAAATAGGAAATGCAAAATAAAGGCACCACCTCGATTTCTACCTCTCGCGGAGACTCGGGGCTGGCAGGAGTGCGGTAATTAATTTACCTTCACTACTCTGGATGACAATAGTGTACAACAGAAAGGGCGGGATTAGAGCAGAATGGTAGTTCAGACAGAGGGAACGAGACAAAGAGGGAGCAATACCTACAGGATTGAACACATGCCAATCTGGAGAGAAATGCTCACAAAATATTGATATCCAATTGCCTTGTTTACAAAAAGGTTTTAAATTGTTAAGCTAAGTTGGGCTATGGCAGTGGTTTACTGATAGTTTCTTCTGTTGATGTCTGAAGACCGTTGGAGGAAACTCATGTGAACATGAGGAACCCACACAAACCCTACACAGAGCTAGATTCAAACTCAAACCCAGAACCACAGCTCAGGAACCAGGGCCACCCGTGGTGTCACCATGTCTCCGGCATGTGCTCTATACTATTTTAAGTACTGCGTGAACTTTTGGAGGTTACCTGACATCATGAAGCTTCCTTGGCAGGCGGTAGGAAGGTTCATTGCTCTAGAAAGAGATGGGAGGAGAAAAGCTTGGAGTCTTGGGAGATTTGCTGTGCCATCAACATGAAAACAGACAGAATCCAAATATACAGAAGGACAAGTAGGCTATGAGGGTGTCCACTGTGTTTGTGTGTGTGCTAGTAGAGTGATAGGTGGACAGGAGATCTTGGACAGGACGGGTAGAGCAGCAAATATAACAGACCCGAGAAAGACTTCTGTGCCAAAAAGCTGCTCACAGGCCAGCATGTGATAGGAGTTTGAACAGGAAAAGGTCAATAAGCGTGATTCACAGAAATTTCAGCAAGTATGGAACAGATGCGCACACACACACACACACACACACACACACACACACGCACAGAGCTCTTCTGCATGGAACTGTAGAACAGATTTGCAGACGGGTCAATACAGATGGTCTTTGAGTTATGATGGTCCGACTTAAGATTTTTCAAATTTACGATGGTGCGAGAGTGATGAGCATTCAGTCTCATGATGCTGGGCAGCGGCAGCGATCCTACCTCCCAGTCTGCCATACGGGCGCTAGTGTATACAGCCGATACTCTATAGCATTCTGTGTTGCCAGCGTTCTTTTGGATTACCCCTCGTATCTATGCTGTGTTTTGGTCATCTGTCATGTCTACAAAATGCCCATTTGTGTCTGTGTTTCATGAAAGCGGAAAGCCTGTAATGACTTAAGGTAGGCTAGGCTATGCTGTTCGGTAGGTGTTATGGGGTGGGTTGGTGGAAGCAATTGTGAGACATCACAGTAATAAGTTTAAGTTCCATTAATCTCTTCACTGAGTGTTGTTTTGGGCAAAGAGTGTTGCCGTTAGCAAGTGGTTTCAGGAGAATTCACAAGGGGCAGCGGAAACTGAGCGCTGACAGGAACTGAATCCCGTCCACGACTGGTTCCTATGCCAATCAATCAATCTGAAGACAGCGGTGGAGAGACCACCTACATGGGCGTGACTGTAGGTTAGGTATATTAAATGCATTTTCAACGTACAATATTTTCGACTTACGATGGGTTTATCGGAACGTAACCCCATCGTAAGACGGGGACCATCTGTACATCCAGGAAACATGCGCGGGCATTATTTTGAAACAGATTCACACATCTTACATAGAGAGATAATTCTGTAAGTGCAGAGGGTTTACGGATAGATCAGTGAGTATGGAAGGAATTCAGAGAAAAGGTAATGAATCTTACGGTTGCATAAATACAAGTTCAGGTTCACACATACAAGTTCAAGTACGACAAGTCTGGTGCATTAAATGTAAAATTTGCCACATTTTTATAAAAAAACCTTTGTGAATGAGGAGTAAAAGCCAAACTTTGCACAAATGACTTCACTGAAAGACAGTGTTGACCACTGGGTCTATCACAAAGGATTTAAGCACTTAAAGAGGTCCAAGATATCGGTGCAATTTCATGAATGATCAATAGGTCGGCATGTGATAGAGTTTGTAAACTTGGGATCTCATCATTATACTTTGTCTTCAATTTATGATCCATATTCTGACCTGATCAAAATTACAGGACGAAAATGATCCCTGGAGCAGCATCACGCAAAACATGAATAAAAATACAGTGCCGGTGTTAACTGATGGAGGCAGTTTATTGGTAAATTATACCAGGCAACAACATCAAAAAACATCACAAAAGTCTTCCTTCAACTTCACTCATTAGAATGGAGAGGGTGGTCACTGAAGTAAACATGTACATCAACTGTAAGGTCATTGACTGGTGGACATCCAACAGCTTCTTACAGAAAACATGTAAGGAACACGCAACACCTTTTGAAACACAAGGAAAAAGGAAGGACATCAGGGACTATGGCCCCTTGGCTATAGACCACTTCAGTAACATGGAAATGGGTCATGTCTGCAGATCTGCTAAATCATACAGAGGTACATGCATTCTTCATGACAGGCTGGAAATATTTGCTCCCAGCGTTTTTTCACTGAAAAATTAAATATTATTTTCTTTTTGTCGCATAAAGATTTTACAACACTCAATACAGTGTTAATAAACAACAGCAGACTTTTTTATCTGCATATATCGTTGTTTCTAAAGTTTAATTTCTCATTTTTATCAACTGTGGGGTCAGATGTAGGGTCACAAGTGTCCTGACACCCTTGACAGGGCACCAACCCGTTGCGGGCCAGTCACACACACTCATTCGCTCACTTATCCTCACAACGCAAAGGGCAAGTTGTGGACTGCCTGTGGATTGTGGCAGGAACCTGGAGGACTTGAAGGAAACCCATGTGAACATGGGAGAACATTAAATGTCAGAACACACAGCTCAGGCACTCAGATGCACCACTGACACTCCCACCGTCCTGCCCCACTGTACTGTCGTCTGATTTAAAAATTCGGTTTGGTAATTTTGCTTGCAGATTCATCATTTGCCGTCATTAATGCACATGCAGCCTACCCTCAAATTGTAGTAGGTATGGCTCGGATTCACAGACAGATATCTGTCACAGATGGGCTACTGAATAGAGAAGAGTTTCACAGATGAGTTAAAAGTGAAAGGATTTTCAGACAGAGCAGGGAGTACAGAAGGGTTTCACAGACAGGTCAGTTAGAAGAACAAGGACTCACAGACAAGCCATTAAGTAGAGAAGGGATTCAGAACGGGGTTGGAAGTAGAGAAAGAGCTTCATGCACAGGATGCTACAAATAGACGAGATTCTTAGAGAGGTTTGTGAGTACGGAAAGGATTCACAGACAGGTCGCTATGTTTAGAAGGAGATTCACAGAGTGGTCAGTAAGTAGAGAAGAGATTCACAGAGTGGACAGCTAGTTGAGACTGGACTGGTAGACCACCACAAAGATATGGGATTCACGGACAGGTTCCTAGTTAGAGAAAGGATTCACAGTCTAGTCGGTATTTTGAAAAAGATTCAAAGGCAGGTCAGTATTAAAGAATGGGGTTCACAGATGATTCAGTAAGCGGAGATGGGATTCACAGAAAGGCCAAGTCAGTGGATTGAGATGGGATTCAGAGCCAGGTCACTACAAAAAGAAAACATTCTCAGGCATATTACTGAGAAGTGAAGGGATTCACAGACAGGGTAGTATGTTGTGAAAGAGATCCTCAGAGAGGTCAGTGATGAGAGAAAGGATTCACAGACGGGCCAGTAGGTGCGGAAAGGATTTACAGGATAGATGGGCTTGCAAGCAGAGCTCTCCCGGGACAGTGAGGTCCTTGAGGGTCACCCACCATTTGTTGTCTTGCCTGAACTCTCAAGACAGTGAGTGTGGGCCAATTACGGAGCAGCTAGCCAGAGCCCAGTGGGACCCCTCTCTGCTGTACAGAATGTCAATTAGCTGAATGACAACAGCTTTAATGAGTCCCGATTTGCTGTGCAATGCAGTCACCCAGTCACCCTTCTACAGTAAGTCCTGTTTCCATCGTCAGCCTCCCAGCAGGCCTCTGTATCTTAGTAACCACGTTACCTTTACCGGTGTTTACCTGGGGATCTCGACAGTCCATACTAGATACTGTATGTTCATTTATTGTGCCGCTCTGTTAATCCTCTGGCTTGCGACTGTTCGGTTTGAGCAGGTGAATAATTGATGTTTAAATTTCATGTTCAGGAAATACTTTCACAGATTGTCAGCGAGTCCGGTTGCAAATTTCCATTGGCGTCATGGTAACACTGCAAATGGCACAAAGTGCGGCTAAAGTGAGAAAAATTCCCTTGTAGTTACTGCACTGTAAAAAAAAAATCATTTTAGGCAGACATCAGAATTAATGTGAATGCTAAAATATTACAGAGTAATGTGTGGAGACTCAGGAGAGAAGGAGAATGCCAAGTTCAACTTGAGAGGTCCTGCCATCCTCTGTTACAACACAGCAGCACCTGGTGGTTGATCCTGAAACTGTTGCAGCTTAGATCAGGACTTCCTGGGAACTTTTTCGTGATCACAGCGTGGGACTATCTTAAATGCCAAATATTATCTTCTTGCCACTTTTTTTATTAAGATCTTCAGTGTTCAGAGTATAAGAACCTGAAAAGCAATGCAATTGTGGCATAGCAGGAAAACACTGTGGCAAAGTATGTGGATCTGGATGCTGAAGGTTGTTTGCTCAAAGCTCTCTCTTTTCTACTGGTATGGGAACATTGAGCAAGACGTTAACCTTTAAATGGTCCTGTGAAAATATTGTGTGAATATTTAAATATTGTACATCTCTTTGAATAAAAGCATTAGTTAAGTAACAGTAGTAAGTCAGATCTCTGTTTTAACTGAGAGTGTACTCTTGGATGAAAAGATTCTTAAGATGAAACACGGCCGTATCTTCTCCAGGGTCTCGATGTGAAGCTGTCCCATGATGCAACATGTGTCCCCAGCACCAGCACTGACAATGATGGCCACCCAGAGTGTTCCTCCACCATCGTACCAGGAGAGCCAACAGGTGAGGGGGCCAGAAGCTGCTGTTGGGTCTCACCCTCTCCTCAATCCAGCACCACACCAGCTACCACTCTCAGATCTTTTTGTGCACGCGGCAACGTTTCGGCTGTATTATCCGCTTCCAGGGAGTTCCGAAGTGCACCGGGAAGAGACTCGCACGGGGCGTTACCTCCATTCCCTTGTCCTTGACAATGGACAAACAGGGCGGCATGCGTCCCTTTGAAGTGGATTATGGGATATTGTGATACCCCTGTGCTCATTTTTAGCCTGCGTTCCTGCTACAGAAAGGAGGAAGCGAGCGCGTTTGTTAGATCGCCTCCCCCTGTCCGCACGACCATTTCCTCCCGCCTGGTGGATTAGTGCCGGGGAGAGGATTCGGAGCGGCAGGAGTACAGCAAATGCAGATGAGAGCTAGTTAAGTGTGAAGAAGCTAATTTATTTCCCATTTGGTGTTGGGATTAAGACTTGAAGCTTCTTCCTCAGATTGAAATGGGAGGTTTGGGTGTGGAGGAGGGGGCCTTGGTTCCAAAGGCTAATCACGAAGGAGAGGGCCAGACAGGGAGACACTGCACCGCTCTAAAGCGGGGAACGCTGCATGGCAGCGGGCAGAACCCAGGTCTGAATGTAATGAATGGAGCACCTCCGTCAGGCCCCGGTGGCTTCCCAGATAAATCAGGCTCACGTTGTTTTGACTTGCAGCAAAGAAAGTATTGCCGCTGCGTCCTTGTGAGCATCCACTGTACGAGGAACAGCTTCAAATATCGCATGGGCTGCTTACAAGTGTGGTTCCGCTGACGGTGCCCTCGAGCCCCTTTGCGAAAAAATAAACAGATTATATGCATGAGGCTGTGCCGAATCTGCGTGGATGCGTTTGGGCATCACGTGGTCAGACATTCGTCCAGCGTAGCGAAAAATGGGGCAGGAAGAGATGGCGCGACGTGAACGTCGAGATCTTATCAGCGTACCCGAGGGATTGTGAGGAAACAACAGCGAACGCTGGGTTAGATCAGGGGAAATAGCATGGATAAATCACAGTTGTGCGCTTCATTCTTCAGGTGAAAACCGCAGTTTCCTCAAAAACCACTAGATTCACCGGTTGTTTTTTTTTCTCCATTTTTTCTCTGGCAAAAAAAAATAAAGGCTCAAACGGATTACTCATGCTGTAGTGCACGTTCTCCCCTCAAGTTACAATACAGTTTCTTAATCCATAGCAACACAGCAGCAGGGGCCAGGGAAACTGTAGAGGGGAAGAAATGGGGCAGAGATGTGATAAGAGAACGATGCTTGGCTGTGGGCCAGAGGCAGGACCAGGAAGCAAAACTCGTACGGGACACAGCCGCCTGAAGCCTCAGCCTGTGAGAGGATCATCAGCTTCCAAGAAGGACACACTTTCTTCTGCCTTTTACCAGCAGGGATGGCACCTCCACACTGACATCCTCCCAAGTTTTCCTCTCACCTCCTGGAAGGATCTCATAACGGTTTTGCTTAGAGACACATTCGGACTTGAATTTCCAGTCCCGGTCCAAACTGAACCGATGTGGTTTTTCAGTTTTTCTCTTGGGGGGGGGGCAGTCTCTCAAATACTATGTTTCAAGGAAAGTTTAGGAAATGAAAAGCAGTCCAAGGTTTTTCAACAGAGTTGGTTTAAAGCCAGAGGAAGAAAGGATTGATTGTTTTGTTTGTTGTTTGTTACATCCTTTCCCCCAGATGACAGGTACTACTCAGCAGAACTCCAAGGCCCAGTCGGTCCACCTGCCGGCATCCTCGGGTGCAGGGGCCACCCCGGTCAGTGTGACCCTTGATCCCCAGGCGCAGCTGGAATCTGACAAGCGAGCCGTTTACAGGTGAACCGAAGCAACCCGAGCATTTTTCACTGCCACCGTCTTAATTTTCAGCGTTAGGGTTCAGTCATTCTCTTCCCAATTTGCTTCAGAGGATTATCCGTAATTGTTAAATGAATGTGCAGAATCGGTCTGTGGGCGCTTTTGTTTTCTCAAGGTGTCAACATCTTTAGGCTGAACGCCAAATTTCAAATAGATTTATGTTCGTTTTTGTGGGTTGTGGTCCAAAATTTCAGTTATTTCTCAAACCATATTCGCAGCTTTATGGAATATTGAGACAGAGTGTGAGAAAGCAGCTGTAGATTAAAACAGACATACAGTATAGACTCATCACCGTTTAGTCACATTAACCTATGGACCTTGCCAGCCTGCCAAAGGTAACTGTGCTTTTACACGGGACCATTTTTCCCCACTAATGAGGGAACTGACACACCGTGGTGGGTGAACGTCCGACAGTTCAACAATACTCCCTTGGCAGATGTATCCATATTTTGCTTTTTTGTGTGTGTTTTGTGCAGAAAATGGGTATAATATATTCATGTATCTTAGTTGTGTTGAACTGGCTGTTGGGTTACAGTGTGTGCTTTGCCTTTTTCCCAGCCTTTCTGGCCCTATGTGATTTGCTGTGTCTCCTGCCTGTTCTGTTGTACCTCATGGTTCTCCAGCTGCCTCTTCTCCCTCCTCCGTCTCCCACATCCCATACACCCCAAGGCAAACGGTGTGAAGGCCTTGCCAAGCCTGGGGCTGAATTTCTAAGCTCCTCTGAGATAGCAGTGTCCCTTTGATGTGCGCTGCCAGCCTAAGGGTGGCTGCGGGCGGTGAGAAGCAGAGACTCAGCCCAGGCGAACTGCACTGCCTGTTTCAGCTGCACCCTCCTTCCAAACTGTCCACATACTTCTTTCCACGCAGCGATGAAGGATAAAATAAAGAATAAGGCATTTCAAAGATTTGTTTTTTCATCACTAGCAACACATCTAAATTCTATGGGCATCTAGAGACTGACCAAGTATCTGTCACTCTTCTCATATCATAAGGACATTATATATAATATATATATATATTTATATTTCTGAGAACTCCTTGTAAAATTCTTTTTCTGAACAGGAGCATAAATTACCATTAATTTAAATGAAAAAAATTATAATGCAGCCCTGAGCTCATGAAATTTACCCGCGATAACTTATAACCTGTTCACATAAACAAGGGCAAACTTACTTCTGGTTATCGCAGCTGGTTATTGCAGCACAACCTAGTAAGGCAGTTCTCTTAGCTTAAGCATCTCTTAAGTTTTGAGCTCTGCGACTGCTATGCTAATTCCTGAAATGAGACTTGCTGGGCCAGTGTAATAATTTTATTGAACATCAAGATAACCTATAGACATGTTGTCGAGTGCTTAAAGAAAACTAAATGTAGAAAAAAGAGCGCACAAGATTACAGATGGTCCCCAAGTTACGAGGGTCTGATTTTTCAACTTTACGATAGTGATGTACATTCAGTAGAAACTGTGACTAATGACTTTTAAGGTAGGCTAGGATAGGCTATGGTGTTCGGTAGGTGTTATGGCATGGGTCGGTGGACACAATCGCGAGACACCACGGTAATAAGTTTGAGTTAAACTCTTTACTGAGTGTGACTTCCAACAAAGAGTGTTGCTGTTAGCTGGGAGCTAGCGCTAAAAATTATTGGTTGGCAGTAAACAAAATGGAACACAATTGCCACAATTTAAAATAAACAAAATACAAAAATACAAGGTCTTAGCAAGACAGTGATTGCAAGAGAGTTCACAAGGGGCAGCGGAAACTGAGCGCTGACAGGAAGTCCGGGTAGGAACTAAATCCCGTCCACGATTGGTTCCTATGCAAATCAATCAATCACCGCCTACGTTCTGTTGCTGAAGTGGCCGCAGGCGTGAGGGTTTTCAGCTTACGACTGGTTTATCGGAATGTAACTCCATCGTAAGGTGGGGATCGTCTGTAATGTCAAGCTTGGGGAGGGCTATGTGATGTCGTGTCGGGATTTGATGTGCCTTATCCATTCTGCCTGTTCCTTTCCATTTATTCATCTTTTTTGATGCAAAACTGTTCTGTCCGCCTATTGCAAGAAACTTCTAAATTGCCCATAAAAGGTTTTCATCACCCGAGGTCTTGTAAATCGGGATTATCAAATTAAGATATAAGATATAAGCAGTACCTTCATGTGCCTTAGTGTAAGGATATACAGATGGCCTCAAACTTTCAAGCAAATGACAGCTGGAAAGGCAGTTTCACATGTTAATTTAACTTAATGTGGGGAGGTGAAATAATGGAAACACTAAACAATGTGTTCATGACACCACACTCAGATGCGATTAGCAAGACTGAGTGTGTGTGGATGTTACTGTCTTTGAATACAAGAATGTCTTAAGGAAACTGTTTACATCACAGCGTGCATCTGGTGCCCTGAAATATCTTCATATTCCTTGGCAGTTAATATGAATATGCAGGCCAATTACTAGACCCAATGACTCCCACAAGATGGCTGCTAATACCATTACAGATCAGCACAATGTGTAACAGACAAGAGGCAACAAGAGGCAATGTGGGGTAAAGCCGTCCTTTGGGTTGGATGACTCATCACACCGTATTAGCTTTTTCCATCATTCAGTTTTTCTGCTTCTTACTCTGGGTTATGCACTTTTTGTACATTGGCCTTGGACACAAGTGGCTTCCAAATGGCAGCTACAATAAATAAGAGGTTTTTGAAGCCCATATCATGCAGTTTTTATTGAGGCTCGCTCAAAGAGCTGTTTATTAAATTCTGTGGTAATTCTCAAGTAGCTGCTGTCCTCTTACATGTCCATCAATCGCATACGGTGATGTTCGGCTTGCAACCTCTGTTCGCGTTCCCCAATGACTTTAAAAGTGGTCCAGAGTCTGTTTGCTTGTGCTATTTTGATTTTCCACCTGCAATTTGCTCGACAAACTTTTCCTGCATAAGAAATTCTTACATTCAACAAAAATGTTGTTCTTTTATAGTGCTGCAGGAGGCTGGCCCCCCCAAAACTCCACAAATGATGAAAACCTTATGGTTCGTTAGTGCTACATTTGTGCTGGTTTGTGCTGCAAAAAGTAGGATTTATAGATATAAGCCTTTATTTTTTCCAGGCTGTGATGTTGCTGAGCCTCCCTACAATCGCAAAAACGCACAAAAGCGGGCATGTTAGTTAGTGCTACGTTTGTGTCGGTTTGTGCTGCAAAAACGGTAGTTCTATCAGCTTCCGTTTCTGAGATATTAACAATTGTTTACATGGTGCGTGACATCACTCAGTCCCCCCAACAACAGCAAAAATAGACAAAACCGGTCACGTTTGATAGTGCTACGTTTTTGCTGCGTTTGAGCTCTGTACGGTCTCTGAATAACAGGCTAGCACATGTTCGGTAGCTTCATTATATGATTATTGTTTCATTATATGAAAAGCACAGTGTTGCAAGAAGTTAGGATGAAACTTGTGCACCGAAGGTGAAACTAAAGGAAGTCCAACTTTGTGAGCTTAATGCTGAAAGGACTCAGTTTTACTCGGCTTGGCTCTCATTATGTTGCTCAGACTGCTGGCTATAGGTTTTCTGCAGTGATCAGATTGACCAGTTAATAGCAGTAGACAAAGACAGCAGAGGGCAATGAAAGTGCAGTTGTCATGCCTGTGTTCCATTAAGTGTAATAAAAATACACTTAAGGCAATTATTTACAGTGAAGCAGCTTCTAACAATTTGGGTTTTTTTTAAAGAGCCCTACTGATGGGGGTTCAAAAAAGTTAACAGAGAACGATTTTTTGTTTGGCAACAAGCATTGCTTTTTCAGTAACATAGCAATATACAACTTTTTTTTAACCCATAGCTCTTTGTTAAATATTTTAAAATACAGGTTGCAGGTAAATTCTCAAGGTCAAAGTTTTACTCACAGCAGAGTGGTTTAAAATTGTGCCAACAAGCTAATATCTGTTGCAAATTGAGTGACGCTAAGCATCCTCTTGGTAAATACTTGGAGCTTTGCATGCTAATATGTAAGCACCGCTGATATTGTTAATTTAGTGTTTTGCTTTGTGCAGTTTGATGCCGGAAACAAGTGGAATTTAAAAGGAATTCCCATGCACGGCGCTGCAGACCGTGGCCCATCGTGGGTCTCAGAAAGGATGATTCAGTAGGATGTGCTCGGGTATAAAAGTTCTTTGTCCTACATTTTGTTGCTATCTTTGAAAGTGTTGAGAACAACATTTATACGGCTTTCATTTGGATATGTACTCTCTGCCCTGCTTAGCATTTTGCTCACGTCAGTTATTTTTCCTAATTGCCCGAGTTAGGAGTTAGAGGAGAAACATTATAAGTCAGAGCAGAGTTGTACCATTTATTTCCGAGATCGAGCTGCTTAATAATTTAACAAGAGAATCCACACGAGACGCTGTAATTACTCTAACAAGGTGCAACATTCCCAGTAATGTTTTTCTGGATCTGTCTTGTTGTATTAATACCCCAGATCGGGAAAGGTGAAAGGGGGCGCACGTAACAGAGCTTCGGCCCAATTGTCAGTGAGATTCTGGCGTTGTTTGAACCGAGACATTTGTGACGTAACTGCAGTTTAATCGTATAACATCAATTTGAGCTGTGCACCCTTAGCTGCTTGTCCGGGTCGTGGGAGGTTCAGAGCCCGTCCCAGAATCGATGAAATGGCACCCTGGATCGTAGGGTGGTCATGCATTCACACACTGTGGGCAGTTTAGTGTGACCTGTTAACCAGAAACTCATCTTTAGGCTGTGGGAGGACGCTAGAGCACCCAGGAGGAAACCCACATAGACATAATGAGAACTCGCTATACCTTGAGTTGGATTCAAACCCACATCCAAAACAGCCCAGGTGCTGTGAGGTGGCGGCACTCTTCTCTACGCCACTATGCTGCCCATATCAGTTTTAATAAATATCAATTTTATTGTATGCCATTCTAAATACTCTGCTGTGAAAAATCAATGCCCGGTACATGGTTAAATCCGTAGAGTAAATAATTGATATGTAGGCATACATGTAGTCAGTTTAACCTCCCAGGGATGAGTAGATTGACTGCAGAAAATGATAACATTTAAGCGATGCAGACTGATCTGATTTAAAGAAAGGAACAGATTACATTAGAGTATGAAAGCAGAAAAAGTCATAATATATGGAGGGATTGAGTGCACTGTAATTCTGTTATTACCTGGGATGAATTAGTAATAATATCCAGCAGGGGCCCCTTTGTGAAGCCTCCTCCTTCTTCTGCAAGCCATGAGCTACAGTACATGGCAAAGCTGTGCCGAGCTCTGCCGTTGTTCTATGGTGGCCGTTCGACGGAGCAGCAGCGTCAGCGCAGCCGAGACGCCGGCGGTCCTTGTGTCGTACTCGGGCATACGGCCCTTAAACCAAGTAGTTTAATATCCAGTTGGGTAAACTTGGGTAAAATGGCGTAAAGTTTAAGTCTGTAAGCTGTGCCTGTTCTGGGTGAGAGACCCGATTGTCGAGCAAAGACATAAGGCTACACAGCTGCTCAATTAACACACAGCAAACAAACCAGCAAGCAGAGGCAAGAAAGAGTCAAGTTAATACGTAAATAAAATGGAACTCAAAAGTTATGTCCCTTTCACGCTTTTTTACTGTGTTGCTAGCAGATAGGCCACCATAAATAGGGCTGCAGGTAAAGGAGTCGCTAGAACGTTTCACAGTCCAAGGACGTGTGATTGAATCCCGGCTCTTGGTGTAACACACTTGAGTGTACTTGTCTTCACGAATGTATTACCCTGCAGTGTAAATGGGATAAATAATTGTCAGTAGCTAAGCAAAATATGCCTACCACTCTAAGCCGTCTTGGACAACGGTAACAGATAATAATAATAATAATAATAATAATAATAATAATAATAATAATAATAATAATAATAATAATAATAAAATGCCAGAACACTGGGATTCTGTGTGTTTGTAATGCATCTGGCAGAGTATTTGTACATTTACAAGAAAAATAGCCTCTTATGATTCGACTATGTGATTCACGCATGGTCTTTTGGAATAGGAACAATATTTGCATTGAGGCAGGATGCTGAAGTGCACAGGCCGACTGAAACTGCTCGAACTCCAGGGGATCCCGCACTTTACAGGCAGGGTGAAGGTGGGGTGTCCATAAAGCTCAGATTCAGGGGCACTGCAGAGTGGCACCGAGCCCATATCGCACACCGCAGGAGAGGCTTTCATTTGACGCTGTACTGGGAAGCCTCCGTAATGTACCATAAACTGTTTACGTTTGCCGCTGTGAAGCCTTTCCCAGTCATTTGTTCTCAGCATCCAAGCAGCTCTAGTTTTTCTGGATGTATTGTTTTCCATTTTCTTCTAAATAGCTTTATTATTTGAAGAATTAAGAATGTCTTAAATGACCCATGAATATATAAATTGTTGTCAAAGGATTATGATGTTGTTCTGTTAGTAATGCAAGTTGTTCTCACTAACTTAATGCAACCGCAGATGTAGAAAGAACGCTGTTTTGGGATACGAAACCTGAAAATCCTAACCTTTCCTGATGGTTTTACAGGTTTGACGCGTCTCCGCAAAGATCATCTTTGACACAGTCGAGAACTGACTCCTTAAGCCATTTCATTGTTGAGTTAATTTGCTTAAATCAACATATTTGTGCAAAGTAGCAGCCCTGCAGGCTGCACCAAACTACGAGCAATAATGTCTCTGATGTAGGAGGCAAGTATTGATGGTATGGTTTGTTGCATTTTGTCTCATATCATGCGAGCGGTGAGGTTCGAATATCCAATACCTGCGTAAAGGTTGGTATTTTTGGTTGCTATATTAAGGGAGAACGTTTAAATGATCCAACAGAATTGTACGCATGGAACTCAGAAAGGACCCAATAAATTTGCTTGCAGTTACCAAGCAAGTTTCTGCTTTATTTACACGTACATTTTAATGATGTCAAAAAAGTGCTGCCCTTGGGTTCTGCCAGACTTGATTTGAAGCCCCCGATTCTGGGATAAGAAGTCACCGGAATGGATTTACGGTTGTGGGGTCCTGTGAGGCGGTGCCACTCCGAGATCCCTGCGCGGCAGGTGAGCAAGCTGGGGAGAGGAGGCTCATTGCCATGCAGCGGCGTCATGGTGAGCCGCTGGTTCAGGGCGCACCCTCACCCTCCACTTGGGGTGCGATCCAGACATGTAGCCGGGGGGAAGAAGCTTGTCAAGAACAGCACAGCAGGGACTGCCGCGAAGCGGCTTTTTAATAAAGAGAACAGGCACACGGTATGCTCGATTAGAATGAGAAATACAGGCAGAGTCGGGCAGGCCGTCCACAAACCAAAGTATCGTGCTCAGACTGCAGTTGCTCTCGACTCGCAGAAAGGTTGTATGCGGCATCCATGCTTTTCCTTTTGTGCTCAAGTGGGGCGAGTTCAGCTCACGCCGGACTCAAAACAAGACCTTTCGACGGTGCAAAGGTTCCTCGGTTCTCTAAGATATTTATCTCAAGATTTGCACATGCAAAACCACAAATAAACAGAAGAAATTATAAAATAATAAAACCGTCCCATGACTCACCTTTGTTCGTCATCATTTTCGGTAGGGCCTTTCTGTCGAGGCCTGCAGTCTTTTTGCTTTGATTCATGGCAAACCGTTATATGGTGGGGTTCGTGCGGTGAGCCTTTCCCTCTCCAGTCCTGTAAATCCAACTTTTACGGGGACTTTAACAACCCCCGAGCCGGTCGTCTCCGTCCACCGCAGTGCAGATCCTTACCATTGTCCCTGTTCGCCGCGGCGAGGGGCCCTGCACGCAGCCCTGTCCCGTCCGCTGTCGCTACCTCCATAATTCAATAATATAGAGGACTCATTATGTTTGACCCCTGTCAGCACGCCTCCTCTCGACTCGATCCTGTCTGTCTTTGGGATTTTGCGGCATTAGAACAAGTCTAAACACAGCTCGCTCTGTGTTTTAGGAAAATCTGGATGGCACGACTTCATTCGCCTGCCGTGTTTCTTGATGATGAAATATATTTCGTAAAATGTACCGCGGAGAAAAATATGGCATAATTGCACAAAAGAGGTTTAAAGCTGGGTTTACATGGAAATGGGAAGATCTGGGGCAGGTTTGCTTTGGCACTTAGATCTTTGGCAGGTCTGTTTCTGCCGTTTTGAAAAGAGCCATGCGAAGCGGACAGTTACCAGCTGACATAAAAAAGGCGATAAAAGAAAAAAAAAAACAAACTGCGCTCCAAGTGCTCTGGGTTTCCATTGTCAGCGGCTCTGGCCTTAGCCCGTATGAGCCTCCTCTGTGACTCCATCCTCGGTGCGCCAACGTGAGGACTGATAAGCTGAGGTCAGGGATAAACAGCATTAAGCTTTTAATTTTCAATGGTTTGGGCCACGAATTTTCAAAGGTTAACAGATTAGCTTCGCCCTCAGCACCCACATTTAAGCTCTTATCCATCTGTAAAAATTGTGAGGATTTAAAGCCTTCAGAGCAGTCAAAGCAACGGAGAAAGGAATGGGGGCTTTTGGGGGGAGGGGGGCAGCAAGGGGCAAGGCAGACATAAAGCTCCCTTCAGCCAAAGCGCTGTTCATTGCCTGCTGATCCTCTCCCTTCAACGACCGTTTGTTCGGGTTTATAGGAATATAATGCAAAACGTGTTCTGAAACGTATTGTTTACGCAAGAATAAATCCCGTAACGCTGCAAAAAACAGCAACTGTTATTGCTTACTGTCCCTGCAAACACCTCACCGACGCTGTACCCTCAATTGGCAAACTAGCAAACATGGCGCCCGCCGTCTTTGGGAAAAAATTGCTCTTTTCTCTATGTTTCGAGCCCCTTTGTATTAACACGCATTGGCGTGCGGCTCGAAGGCGTCTCGTCGGTTACAGCGAGGCAGTTTCGTGGCTCAGTAAATGCGACGGCGTTCGGATTGACTCTTGAGCGTCGTGGACGGTCGCTTTCTGTTCTCCGTGTCCACGTGAAAAGAAAAGTATGGCTTCCTGAAGCCCGGACCTTCAAGACCCTGGTACTTCCCATGCTGTGGGCATGCTGTACATGGAGGGAAGAGAGAGAAAAGCAGGGAGGCTCTATAAAGGTCTGTGTCCTGGCAGGGTCTAACAGCCAGACCAGGTGGGGGTGGTGGTGGTGGGGGGGGGGGTAGGGGGCGCATCACTGAGCCCTGGGACGAGCCCAGAGGGACTGCGGATCACCGCTCTGCGCAGACCAGCCTGCTTAGTATTCCTGTCACGGCCGCTGAAGGGAGCCGCATTAAATTGGGATCAGGCAGATTAGAGTCTAATATACCGGGCTATTAGAGGCTGCAAATGAGAGCGATGGGTTAGGGCCAGAGCGAGGGCCCCTCTCACCGCGGGCCAGCATGCCTGCACGTTCATGAGCCCCCTGCTGTACAGACAACCCCTGCGTACCCCCGGCTGAAATAAAATCACAAGGGGGAGGTGGGGTGATGATTTGTCTAGGAGCTGGGGGTTGTGTGGGACTTTTTGTGCGGTTGATGCAAGTCCCAACATTTCTGCCATGGTTTTTCTTCCTAAATGTGACTTTGGGTAGATTCTTATGAGTAATGTGCTGCGTGCTGTGGAAAACATGATGGATTTTATTACGTTTGACTTAGGAGCGAAAGTTTCGGTTCCAGGAAGGGCCCTGCTGTTGCACCCTTGAGAAAAGTACTTTACCTGACCGGCTTCACCGAAGCACTGAGCTGTATAAATGTGCACACTGCTAAACCCCGAGCCGCTACTTTCATCAGCTTTTATTGTCCAGGACCCCCATAAATATTTTGCACATCGGCAGTGACCCAACTCGAGTAAAAATCAGAATTGCTAATTTTCAGTTGAATGCCATTAGTTTGCAGTTTGTAACTTTTACCTGGAAATGCGTGGTATTTCTTTGTCCCGCAACCGTCGGATGGTCAACGAGCCCGGCGGACGCGTAGAAGCTCATTTTTTACAATCTGTGGAGTTATTACCCAGGGGGATGTGGCGTCTAGGGTTTCGGCACAACACTATTAATTTTATTATTTTCGAGGGATGAAAAATGGAGATTTTAGCGTGAATTCTCTCAGGAAGCCGGTGTCCCGCTGAAAGCACAGTTTGCTTAATTACTACTTGGCTGCTTTGTTAAATATGTGCAAGTCTGCGTTTCGGTAACTATTCAACTAAAAACACTGCAGTTTGCTTATTTTCAACTCAGAGATGCTGTCATGGATGAACAGCAGTATTAAATGTGTATAAAAACTGGATTAGAGCAGTTATATGCTGCTTGCTGTGGAAAACATGTACGTTCGCTTGCATTATAAGATTGCAAGTTAAATTCGGCTTCCAAATAACAAGGTCTCGGCTTAGATTATTAGCCGCAAAACTATTTTAATTCATCAGCATTGTCAAAAAGGCTTATTTTTTTCCTTATCTGCTACCCGATGTTTTAGGTTTGCACGTTTTTGCACGTAAATTGTGTTTTCGAGTATTGGAATATAAACGTGAAATAATTATTGAACAACAGCGCGGTATTAACAGCGGCGAGGAGGTGACCGTTCTCTTCTGAAGTTCACTTGCTGCCGGAGCAATTCATCTGTATTCGAGAGGGTTAAGGAAACCATTTCCAGAGTCCCGTAATACTAATATCACAGATGTAGTTGGCAGCCCGCTTTTGGTTCGTGACTCAGTTGCTGAGGAACAGAGCTCTAAGGTATGGAAACTGCTTTGGCTAAAAGTGTTACCGAAGCAATTGAATGCGCTAATAATAATAATAATAATAATAATAATAATAATAATAATAATAGTAAAAAAAATTCAATTCAGAGGAGTAATTTTAAATGGGAACATGAAATTATAGAAAGGACTGACAGACTGAGCTTATCTCCTGCTCCCCCACAGACACCCCCTGTTTCCTCTGCTGGCCCTGCTGTTTGAGAAGTGCGAACAAGCGACTCAAGGGTCCGAGTGCATCACGTCCGCCAGCTTCGATGTGGACATTGAGAACTTTGTCCACCAGCAGGAGCAGGACCACAAGCCGTTTTTTAGCGAAGATCCAGAGCTGGACAACCTGGTAAGGCTTAGCCGTCGACGGCCCCGCTACGTGCGCGCCGTAATTCGCATTTGGGGGTCCCCCTGCTGGCAGAGGCCCGCAATCACGGCACTCCCGACCGAACGCTGCCCGTCGACATCATCATCCGAGTTCCAGTTGTTATTGCCCAAACAAGTGAGATACCTGACTTTTCATCCCTTTTCTTTGTCTTTCCTGCCATCTCCCCCACCCCTGCCCTCATCGTCGCGTGACAGCTAGCGGTAATTAGAAATTAGGGAGGGAGGAAAGAAGGAAAAGGTCAGCGTCGATCATTGTGGAGCGTTGGGGGGGGGGGGGGGGGCGCTCGGCCGACAAGTGGCGCGCAGTCAATTAACTCTGCATCTGTGTGCTTTACGAGACGCTGGCCATCGGCAGCCCCTGCGCACCGTAACTCTTCTGCGGGACAGTTATACTGTGTGCCTTGGCGCCCAGAGAGATGGCACTGAGCCCTGATTAAATGAGCTGCAATAATTGGCAGATTTATCCCTCCTTGGCGAGGCACTTTTCCACCCATCTCTGTGCCCTTCAGTGCTGACTTTGAGAGCGCACTGCGGGGGGGAGACATCCCGAGCCCGGCTTAAAAAGCCCGTTTGCAATTCGAAACGGCCATCCTTTGCCAGGCCGCCGTCTTCGACGGGTCCCGTTGCCCCTTCGGTGGAAGGTCGCTCGGCGAGACCCCTCGGAGGGACATTTCGGGGAAGTCTCAGCTGCACCGGCACGGACTTCTTCAGGAGCAATTTCTCAATGAATTTAAACTGCTCATTAGCTGCGGGCAATGAAAATGTAAGGAAATACATCAATAGACGCATAAAAGGACAGAATGTCAGGTGAGCTGTGTGGCAGATTTGATTCACTATCATCCACGGGGTTTTGGCCACATCACGCCAGCTTAGCATTAGGAAGAATCGATGCGATGGGTTTGTGTGGCTGGCTGCAGCCTGCACGTGAGGGAAACCTTGGATTGCGTCCTCCTGCTGGGACCGCAAAGCCCCCTCGGACCGCATCGCGGTTTCAGAAACCGGAATCCACCTGTCTGCTTTGTTAATTCTTTTCGGTGCATCCCAGATGCTGACGTTCGAAGCGATTTTTTTGAAGCGATCGACATTTTTTCACTGTTGTTTCACCGTTGCAGTTTTAAACCGCAGTCACAACTCGGTTAATCTCGGGGCTCGAGAACAGAGTGCTGTCAGCGATCGCACCTTGTCCGCTAGTCGCGGTCCGGATTGAATTCCCCCTCCTGCGAGCTCCTCTGACTGACACCATTTTATTTACAAAGAGAGAAAGTGAAGCTGTATAGTTTTTTGTTTGAAATACCACATATTGTGTAACAAACATCCTTTGTTTAGAGCCGGCATTTCAATTTACAAACACTTCCCCTGCAATAACAACGTTTCTGCTTGAATTTTCTGCACGTGTGCCTTTTATTCGTGCGTCACACAGCTCAGCACAAACCCTTAGGACACCAAGTAGAACAAAAGCCATGCTGGGGGTTGACAGCCAAATATTACAAATGCACAAATCCAATACCCCCCCCCCCAGTTACTAATCCATAATTAACATAACATAGATTTTGCACAATACATTAAAATACTTATTAAACATAGCAAAAAAACAACACATACAGTCCGCACCCAAAGATGATAGGAAGGGTCCGCCATCTGGGGCGGAGCTTATAAATTATGTTTGTGTTTTTGCGTGAAATAAAGAAATTCATTGAATGCATACAAAAGCATGTATATCTTTTTTAGCTTTAATTTTACTACTTTATTTAGTTACCATATCACAGCTCATCGCCCTGGGGGATTGTGGGAAATGCAGTCATTCACTGTGAATATTACAGAGCTGCGGATGTCCCATCATGCCTTGCTGTTGTAGATGCGCGTTAATACCGCAGTCGGGTTATGTTACCAGTTCGCCCCTGTGACCTTCAGATGGTGAAGGCCATCCAGGTGCTGCGGATCCACCTCTTGGAACTGGAGAAGGTGAACGAGCTCTGCAAGGACTTTTGCAACCGCTACATCACCTGCCTCAAGACCAAGATGCACAGTGACAACCTGCTGAGGAACGATCTGGGTGGGCCCTACTCCCCGTCACACAACTCGCTCAGCCTGCAGCAGGTGAGTTCGCGCCCCGCCCCCGCACGAGTCACGCTCGGACAGATCGGACGGATGTCGCCCCGTATCCTCACCCCCTAAAATGAAAGATGATCGCAGAACACGTGCATGTGGTAGACGCAATACAAGCAGTAGACGGTGGACCCCAGCAGTGGTGTCATCTTCACTCCAACAAGCTTCAGCTTTGCTGATCTCACCCTCTGACTGATATGAGCAAAGTCTGTTGGCTTTCTGCATCAACTGTGTCTTATATGTAGGGGCTCCGAACAAAGGACCTGCTAGCAGCACTTTGATAACATTTGCTCCGCTGGGTGTTTTACCGAAATAATTGAAAGTTGGGGACCCAGCGACTGTCTTTATCCTTAACCACTGCACCACCTGCTCCAAACCACATAATTTTTGGGAAGGAGGTGCGGCCTGGGTGTCATTGTGCACGTGTGGCCGTTCTGCTGTGAAGTGTCTGAGTCGGCTGTCCTGCTGTTTCTCATGTCTTGTCTCTTAGCTGCTCACTGACCCCACGGCCTCAGCATCCGCACTCTTAAGGCAGACTGCTAGGCCTTCTGCAGGAAGTGAATGGGTAGGACACCGCGCATCAATCCCCTCCCTGCGTGCTCTGTCGCTAGTACATAAGTCCTGTAGAGTGCAGCTCAGCACGGACAGACGAAACACTGGCCGTCTGACAGGCCCGTGCCACAGTGCCCGCAAGTTGCGCTTGCCTATGCGTGTTTCCAAGGTAACCAGCCACATCTGCCCAGTGATGTACGATAAATACAAGAATGCATAAGAATTAATCAAAGGAGACGCTTCCCACAGACAGTGGAAGAATGAAGAGAAAAGGGAGCTGCTGATGAATTCAATCGCTCCGACTAAGCTAAATGTGCGCTTTTATTCCTAATGGCACACAAACATTTCCTGGCGCTTTGTTTAGCTGTAAAATAATACGCTGCGTCTCCCACAAGGCTGCAGCGTGTAGCGGGAGCGGCGGTAATGACTATCGGGTTCTTGTATCATCGGGACGGCTCGGAAAGCAGTAAAATGCGAGGGAAGAACTTCTTCACACCTGCCTTCGGGTGCTTGCGCTACCAGTTTGAAATTTTGGGCCAGAGCGACAGTCATGGCTTTAAGTGTCGCATCATTGTTTGCAGGTGGGCAAAGCTGTTTAATAAACGGCACAAGTTTGAATGAATGATACAAAGTTGGAGGCTGAACAGACCAACTGGAGTTTTACGCAATTGAAAAACACTGATTTTTGCTTAAGACCTAAAATGTACAGTTGTTCTTTTTTTAGCAAACTGTTATGAATTAGCTGCTCTTTTTTTAAAGGGCCGTCGTAACCGTTTCGATCCAAGGGCCGAAGCTGCGTGCAAAGCAGACTGCTCTCACATTTACTCTACGTGTTCCACAACTTTTGATTCTTTTTTCAAACATTGTGTTTATGTGTATTTTTACGGGCGTTTAAAAGAAAGACATCACAGTTTCTCTCGACAAGAGTCGCAGTGTCCCGACCTCACTTATTTTAAGGCCACGCTTGATTATTATGCTCACGTATTTTTTTTTAAATAACCGCCTTGACAAAAACCAAAAAAATAATTTTATTTAGAATGAAAATGTGCCACCACAGCTTTCAGTAATTTATTTCCTCTTTGATAATGATGTACTGTATTTGTATTATGTATTTTGCCCTGAGAGTTAGCACATTTGACTTTAAAGTCATACTTTTATATACATTTATGAGATTCGTGCTGAGAGATCTGAAAGTTTCTGGCCTGACTTATAGCTCTGGCTGTGTGATAAAAAATGTCGATGTAGAATTTTAGCAGTTTATGCTAAATGTTATCGACAGCCTCAGTTGTGTCAAAGAGAGAGCACAGCAGGCCTCTGTAGAGCTTAACAGCTTCAGGGAGCATCGCAGGCCGTCATGTCTCCTTGTGCTTTCCCCAGGACCTGATGCAGGGCTCTGCCCCCTCCATGACAGCGGTGTCCAGTTCTGTGAACCCCTCAGGCATCGTGGTCCCCAGCAACACCCTGCAGCAGGGCAACGTTGCCATGACCACCATCAACTCACAAGTGGTGTCAGGTGGGTTCGCTCCCCAAGGATCCGTCTCTTCTCGGCCCCCTCCCCGTAGCTGCGTGGGCCAAGGGTAGCCCCGTCTTTGTCTCGAGGGCTTTGTTGCAAAGATAAACCATCTCTCCAGGACCAGGACTAAACAGATCCCCTTGGTTTCTGTCTATGTGGCTTCCACACTTGCAGGATTTGTGCCAGACGATTTTTCTATCAGATTCTGAGATTGTGTGATTCCGTTCCCTCCCAGTGCTCCACTGTGAGTGACTGCAATGCTTTCCAACCAGGTGGGACGCTGTATCAGCCAGTTACCATGGTGACATCACAGGGGCAGGTGTTAACCCAGGCTTTACCCCAGGGAACCATCCAGATCCAGAATGCACAGGTGAGCAACTAACAGAGTCCAGGTCGGCTGGAGATCCGTGCCGCTGGCGGGGGCGGGAGGGCGAACGGCGGAAGCAGGGCAGGGGAAGGGTTCGGGTGCTGCGGGGAAAGGTGCTTTTCCGCTCGCTGCTCCGCGGCCACCGCGTCATCGCCGGCAGCGGTGGGATGCGGCGCCGGCGCTTGCCGCGCGGAGGCGGCCGCGGCGACACGTAAAGCAGCCGGAAGGTCAGGCAGGTAAATCCTGTGTTTGACAGACAGCGGCGCCCTCCGCAAATACCCAGGGCCCGGCCAAGGCTGCGCGGTACACGCGGGCCGGGAATAGAGCGCAGCCCGCAGCTACATCCCTGACAAGTGCCTGGTAATGATACCCCGTCTCGGTGCTGCCAATTAATTCAGCCTGCTTCCTGGAACATGCAAATTCCTGGGCTGAGGGGAAGGGGGAAGGATTTCCACGTGACGCCCAGCTGCAATGGTAATGAGGCTTTTTCGTGTGTGATTATTATTTATTTATTTTTCAATCAGCGGGGAGCTGGGGCTTTTTTTTTTTATTATATATTTTTTTTTTTTTTTTTTTACTACTTGCATTGCCGGAGTCTGCATTAAATTAATTACATTTATTTTTAAACCGGGATGCTGAAATGTTTTTATTTATTTATTTACTTATTTACCCTTTCAAGATCTTCAGCCTCCCAACGCTTTGGAGTCCTTCAAATTGTAAATGTATAATTTAAAATGAAGGATTTCCACGTACGCCGCTACTTAGCCGGCGCGCGCGGCGCGCGGACACATTATGAATATTCCGAATGTGAAAAACTCCATTATCTCAGCAATGTTTTCTCCCGTTGAGTTCGCACGTCGCGGAGCCGCGGCAAGCTCCAGCAATCCCCCATAGTGCTGTTATTATCCTGAGAAATGGCAGCAATCGAGCGCGAGTCCAAGCTGGAGCAGAGCGCAGATGGCCTGTGAAAAGGCTTGAAATGAGCCCTCCTAGGCAGGCGTAATTGGGGACATGGAGGCTGTCCCCCGCAGCGAGGGTCTGTCTCTGGACTTCAGACGCGTGTCGCCAGGGTGTCCCTCTCCGTGCCCGACGGCAGACCCCCGCGCAGCAGCCGCATGAGAATCCCTCCGTGATCCGCACGGCATCTGGGGAATCTAAATAAGGACATAATTCAAGAAGTCATGACTTCACCGCATCGGTCTGCTTAGTGCCGTGTGTGGATGTGCTGCTCTGTCTCTTTCTCCCTCCGTCTTAGTCTGTCTCTGTCTCTGGGAGCCTGCCCATCTATTTGCACTTTACACCTGTCTGTCCGTCCATCCTGTATCTGCGAGGATCCACCTTTCTGCCTGTCCGCTTCCGTCTACCAGCCTGTCTATCTGTCTTTCTACCGTTTGTCTCCCAGTCTGCCCATTTGTCCACCTGTGTATAGCAGCCTGCCCTTCTGTACGCGTGCCCGTTCGTCTCCCTGTATGTCCGACAGTTTCTCACATCGCTGGCTCAAGCAGCGCTCATCCGGTGCAAAGCGGCAAGCCGCAAGCCACTAGAGGACATGTAGTGTTGGGTATTAGACAAAATAAAAATTATTAGGAAAAATTCGGCAATTAGCATTACAAATCACGGCTACTTTATTTCAATTAATACATGTAATTCCCTGAAGCTGACAGCAGGGTCCAGGCCAGCAGAGTCCAGCTAATCACAGGACTTTTATGCAGAATTACTTATCCTTCCTGGGAGCTCTGAGTTATGGTAGAAACTCTCAGCACAGAGACAGAATCACACCGGGGGTGGCGAGCCTGATAGCAAGGGCACAAGGAGACTGGCATCACCTGTGCCAGGGCAGGCTAGGGACTGCGATGTCCGGTAAGGTGCGGAGTCCCGGTGGTGGCGACCGCTGGGTCTGCAAGCTGACCTCGCAATGCGGCCGCACACTAAACCCAAACCGGGCTGCCTTCGTTGATTCTTTTTACTACAGCAGTTGGCGTTGGAAGCTAAGAAAAAAATGTAATAAATAAACATACCACAGCTGACAAAATACTTAACATTTCTTCTTCAAAAAAGGTGTTAAAAATCTGTTCATCTCATTTTATTTTTGATGATCAACAATGGAGAAAAAAAGTGTGTTGCTATGGTGATAAAACGCCTCGGTGCCAGAAAAATGCAAAGAGCTTGGCACGGTGGTCACCATAGCAACACTAACACCCCCCCCCCCCCCACTCACTCCTCAAAGGTAAACCTGGACCTTTCTTCCCTTCTCGACAACGAGGATAAGAAGTCAAAAAACAAGCGGGGGGTCCTGCCCAAGCATGCCACCAACATCATGCGCTCCTGGCTCTTCCAACACCTCATGGTAGGTGGACAGCAGGTGTGGGGGGGGCTGAAGATCCACCTGTCACAGGCTGCTGGGTACAAACACTGATGACTTCACCCTTCCACAACAGCGTAGCGCTGAGTGTCACACAGTCTCAATACATACGCAGCTTGAAGGCGGCATTAAACTGCTAATACTCGGTTAACGCTGGCACAATTGCCGTAAACCCTTAACTAATTTCAGAACTGTTCTTTTTAATTGTTGGAAAAGTGACGTACGGAGTTAGTTGTGTGTAACCAGTGTAACCCCTTGTTTACTTGTAGCACCCTTATCCCACAGAAGATGAGAAACGGCAGATCGCCGCACAGACAAACCTGACCTTATTGCAGGTCAACAACTGGTAAGTTATGCAGGCTCCGTGACTCGAAAATTATTGGCAAAGTATGGCCAGAATTATTGACACAATGTTATTATTTTTATTATCATAATACACATTCTATTTTGGATTTTAGTCAGTTTTCCTAAGCAAGGGGATTTGAAGAAAATCTCTCGGCAAAACTGTCCGCGATGGGAGCAGGCTCTTGTCCTTGAATGTCTCCTCCAGCTAATGGCACTGCTGCCAACATGCCCTATTTTTGGATGGGGACACATCTTTTGGGGGCAATTGCCCACTTGCTTCAGCTCTCGGCATCTTTCTGTGCCACTCACAGCCATAGAGAACATTAATGGGATTTTGTCTCCCCCTGCTGGTCATGTGCTGACTGTACAAGTTAGCTTCCAGGCTGGTCCTCATGTGGTCGGGCAGAAAGGTGTGTGTGTGTGTGTGTGCCTCAGATCCCTCGGTATGCTTGATTTTCCAGGTTCATCAATGCGCGACGACGAATCCTGCAGCCTATGCTGGATGCCAGCAACCCTGACCCCACCCCCAAGGCCAAGAAGATGAAGTCCCAGCATCGCCCGACCCAGCGCTTCTGGCCCGACTCCATCGTGGCCGGCGTTCTCCAGACACACGGGACACATGCCACCAATAACACAGACAGTGAGTCTCCCTCTATCTTTGGCACTTGAGTTGCTCCACTCCCATTTGTTTTTTCGTTCCCCTTTGGTCAGCCTCCCTTCTCGGATCTTCACAGCCGTCATTGTCTGGTCGCGCACACGGGCTTCACGCAGCGTTGGACTGCTGTCCCACTCGACCAGTGGTTACCCTCTCCTCTCCGCCCACATCTCTGAACTGTCTCTTCCATGTCGAGTGTGGACATTTTCTGTGCACCGGATCCTCAAGTTAACGGCAACCTCACATCTGGTCGTACCGTGATTTGCCCCCGAATCCTGTTAGCGTCACTGCTGTTCCGGTATCAGTTAAAACATATCAGTAAGTTTTATTAACGGAGATTCTGATTTATTTGTGTGTTTGGGTTAATGGCTTTCAGGATGTGGATTCACCAGGAGTGAAGGTGCAGTGCCATTAAAGTATCATAGCAGAAACATGACTGATTGATCGATCGATCGATCGATCGATCGATCGGTTGATTGATTTGCTGTGTTGCTTTTGTAAAAAAAAAAAAAAATCTTGGAAGCTATAACAAATAACTATTTTAGCAATTTTATTAACATAAAGCTGCATTGAAAGTAAAATAAATTTTAAAAGATTCAGTACAGCATTGCGCTGTCTCCACAAATCAACCTGTTCAGTGCAAAGCTTTCCACTTTTTTATTCATCAACCAGGCACTAGAGCTGTAAACACCGTGGACGCGAGTTGAATTAATCAGGGCCGACGTTAGATGCGATTTACCCCTAGCAAACCGGTGGGCGCTGAGACGCAGTTTGCGTTGTCTCCGTGCAAATCGCAAATCCGCGAGAACACGCAGCTGAAGAAAACCTTAAAAATTCTCTGCTCAAATGTTTGTAAATCAAGGATCCGCTGTGTTTTTTTTTTACTGTGCTACACACTGCCTGTGCTTGTTAAGCACAAAGAATCCATTACACGCCACTACACTCCATGAGGCTTCTGTCACTTCTCTCAGTCACTGCAGCCGTCGGCTGTTGAAAGGGACCTGGACCCCAGTGCTCCCTGCTGTGCTGAACTTGAGATAAATGCCCAACTTCTCTGCGCGCCACAGGCTCTCTAGCCATGGACAGCCTTCAGCCGCTCTCCTCCGACTCGGCCACGCTGGCCATGCAGCAGGCCATGCTGGGTGGGGGCGACGACTCCATGGACGGCTCGGAGGAGGACGATGAGGAAGATGAGGAGGAGGAGGAAGGCATGGAGGAGGAGGAGGAGGAGGAGGACCAGGAGGATGTGGCAGAGGAAAGGGCGAGGGGGCGACAGCTGCACAGCGCCAGTGTGCGGGACCTGGGTCTGGAGCATGACGATGGCGCCGAGTGAAGGAGGCGGAGCACAGTGCACGCTCACACACACACACACGCACACACACACACACACACGCGCATGCACACACACATACACACACAGCAACTGACCCACGACTCCGTCTCTTGCGCAGAGCTACACAAGACAGAACTGTGATACTCAAGTCTGATACATGAAGGGCAAAATCGAAAGCACTGTTAAAGATTGTGATAACAAAAGAAAAAAAATGTTTTGTATTTCCAACAAAAAAATAGATATTGTGTGTTGAACTAACCCTCTTTGGTTTTGTGTGTGTTTTAAACACATAGAAACTGATTTGGTGTTCATAGCTATCATGCTGATAGACGCGGGATATATTAACATTTAGTTATGTACAGAGCTCCGTTGTCCATGATGTGGGGGGAGGGCCGGGGTCACGCAGCTGAACCGTTTTGTACCGGCGCCGGGTTCTCGTACATTCGCCCAAACACACCACACCCTCTCAGGTTGGTTTCTTAGCGCAGTTCTTCAGTTAAATCATTCGAACGTTTGGATATGCGAACCAGCAGGCTCTGCATTGCCACAAATAGATGTTATGTTAGCAGCATGGTTTATTATAGCTCATTATCAATGAAAAGGACACAATGCAAATGAGTGCAGAAGGACGGCACAGCGTGGATTTCTGCCTTTAGGGTTAGGCAGAGTCCAGGGGGTCGAGGAAGGCCCGTGTTTAAAGGGCCCTCCCCAACTTCGGCGGGACTCCGATCAAAAATCGCTTTCCTCTGTTGTTCCGGGGGACACTGGGCTGAGGGTGAGGGACACGCACTGGTCTTCCACTCGGCGGAGATGCGATCCTATCGCCGCGCACGTTCGAGACTCAGAGTGAACAAGACAAGGCGCACCATTTTGGCAGAATAAAAACAAAAAGTCAAAAACACGCGGACATGTGGCGATATCGCTGTTAGCAGCCGACTGAGGTCCGGACCGGCGGCTGAACAGATGCTCGGCACAAAGAATAATTTGGAAGGGCGGCTTCTCTGGAGCAAATTATAGACTATTCTTTTTTTATGTGAACAATTTACAAACTGTGAAGAATTTCTGCCCTTTTTGTGCTAAATGAATCGACGGGGAAAAAAAATCAGATCACCTGTTGCTGACGTGACTTTCAAAAGAAAAAAATCAGTTCCTGAATGTTCATTGAAGTTGTTCTCTGTGAAGTCTGTTTCTCATTATTGTTTCACGATTGCGCTTGCTTTTTAAATGCTTCTTTTTCCTCCAAAGCAAGTTATGGATAGAAACATTTTTATTTTGTTTGTATACATTGTTGGCATAATCTATTGTGTTCCAATAGAATGTTTTTTAATGATTAAAAAAATGACTGTTTCAGATGTTTTTTTTTTTTTGGTCAAGGACATGCGGATGTGGTCAATGTCAATTTTACTGTCATTCAAATGTACACAGATTCTCCCTGGAGGATGAAAAGGTTCACCAGTTAATGTGTTTATATGTTCATACGCGGTTGGCGGAACTTATTTGGGCTTCTGAAGAATCGCATTGAATCACACTCGCACGCACGCGCTCAGCGATGAGTTCATGTTGATTCGAACAAATGAAAGACTGGAAATACAGCAAAGCTGGAAAAGTTTTTATACGAAGAATTTTTATAGGGACTGAGTTTGAAAAGAGGCGTTTTGTTTATGAGGGAATACTCAGAATGTGATGTACACACAAACACACCTACATCAGGGACACAACTTTAGTCTCACACACACACACACACACACACACACACACACACACACACACACACACACACACACAGTGTGAGAACTGTACCCCCATCAGCATAGGATGCACATGATTGTCAGGCTACAAATAGTCACCGAATATTACAGATGCTGCAGGGCCTCAGCAGCTCTTTGGCAGCACGATGCTCTCTCATCCACCCCATTTTCAAAGAGCATCCCAGGTTTTTTCCATTATGCACCCATTAATAGAGAAACATATCATTTAGGAAATTATAGCATATAAGTGAATCTATATACTGAATGGCTGGTCCCCTCCTTGCGAACTTAACTGGGGTACAGAGCTGGATGGTTACTTGAAAAGTTCTCGAGTCGAATGTGAGCCGGAGCTGCAAGAGGCTTCTCATAGGCTGCTTATGTGATGTGCGCTGGCAGAAACAGTGGCACCGGACTCAATGGCTGTACGTGGAGAGAACTGTGTGTCTGTATCTGTCCTTTGTTGAAATGCACTTTCCTTTTATTCAGAGTTGCATGTTGCTTTGGAAAGAGTCCTGCTAATGAATAAATGTAAATCCAGACAGCTTCATGGGATGGGAGGCAACAGCTCAGATTTTCAGGTGGGAACGGAGGGGTGCAGCAGACTGTCTCTCTCTCTCTCTCTCTCTCTCTCTCTCTTTCTCTCTCCCTCCTGGCTCCTCCCTCTGGTGAGCTGGGATGCTTTGTGCACACGGCTGCACATTCTGACTTCTCTGGCAAGAGTTTTTACGACCCGGTGTAAATAAGAAAGCTCAATAAAGAACTGTGCCAGAGCAAGACCGGGGTGTTGGTGCTGATCTGCAGCTTTGTAATCCCTTTTTTTGTACCCTGCGACACACACAAAGTTCATTGATACCAACAGAAACAGAAAGATGAACAAAAAAATAAGGGTGTGAAGTTTAGCAAACAATGTTAAGTTGTATGATATTTACCCTGAAGTGCAGACAACACTTCGGAGGTGCAGGATGATGGAGAGGCAGCGCTTGTAACGTGTAGAAGCGATAGGATCATCTACAGCTTCTTCTCCATCTCTTTGCTTCTTTTACCCCCTCCACACTCCTCTGAAAGGCTTAAAGCGGTGCTTACCATTCAAGACTGCAATCTATGGGCGCATCAGGTGAATCTTTGGTGTGATTCAAACTCCTGCTCTCCTTTTATGAGTGAAACAAGTGCAAAAACGCTTGCGGTAAAAGTTTGCGTCAGCAAAGTTTGTTACTCGCAAGGTCATAAGTTGGGGACCGAATGCAATTTATTGCAGGCAGATTTTTCAGCTTTTGGGTATCCTCATACTTGACAAGGCCTGCAAACATAAATATGTTCATGCGCAGGGCAAATCGAAGGAGCTTCCACAGTTGCTAAAGCTACACAAGCATTGTTCTGGGCTCTTCTGTGTACCAGCAGAAGTCATCTGTTGTTGCAATGGGAGAGGAGAGGCACTGATTTTCCCATCTTCACCTCCATCTAGGCCATCTTTGTTCTCTGGTGTTATGTATACAACCTACTGGGATGGGTGGCTAGAATCGCAGGTAGAGAAATTGCCAGGAAAAGCTGGTCCTAAGGTCTGCTGGGGCTGAAATAGCTGCAGAAGGGCCTTGACTATAATTCTGGGAAAAGACTATGCTGCAGGTCTGCCCGGGGCTGGAGCCACAGTGGGTATAAATAGGAGGGAAATGAAAGGGTCCAGAAAAGCCACAAGTGCCGGCCCTGCCCTTTGAAGCAGGCGAGGGCTGCGGAGGACCTGGTCGAGCCCACTGGGCTGTGGTGCCCCCCACATCTCTCTGCTGACTTGTCCTACACGTTCTGGTCCACGACCATATGGGCCCTGGTGATCCATAGAGACCCTCTAATTACCCGAGGGACCGGCCCAGCGGAGTCTCTCATTTGGGGCGTGTTCGCTACAGCACTTAAAGCCCTTGCCAACCCAGCGCCAGCCTTCAGTTCCTCACCGCTTCGCCAGTGGACTGAGACCCTACAGGAAGCTGCAGCCAGCGGGAGGCCCGTTTCACAAAGGTACCGTGGGAACGTGCTTGTGTCGCAGGTGGGCACCTGTGTGCGTTCTGTGCCACCGTGCACTTTTGGTCTAATTTGAAAATAAGATTTTTGTAACTACAGGTGCATTGCTTACAAATTCATTTAGCTTCTTCAGAGAACTAAAAGGACTACAAGGTTCATTCAGGTGTTAAACTTTTGTCTGCAGTTGCATGGTTCTTGCTTTTGTTTATTGCAGATAACAGAAACTAACAAAGAATCCTGATTGTATTTGTGGTTTTTTTGCTCTGATTTCCATGTGGGTGCACTTAATATCAAGGATGCCATTATGCTGCCGTGTGTCCAGTTAAAATGCACGAATAAACCTAAAAATCACTACTGCTGAGGTTATTCTGCAGGAAAGCTGACCGATGCCGCTTGTGTTCCTCCTCGTAGCCGCCATCATGAGCATCGCCAACGCGGCCGCCCAGGCCATGCTGTCGGATGCCCTGCTCCGCGATGGCCCCACGGACACCCGCCTACGGAGCCTGGAGCTGGAGCTGCCGCTCGACAAGGTTATCAAGTTTGTGTCTGTGGGGCTGCCGCTCCTGCTGGTGTCCATGGCTTTCGCCCGAGAGATCACCATAGGTTCGCCCCCTCGCCGCTCATTATTCTTAATGCATTAACATTTTATTTTTGTAAATTTCCCCCAAAGTGGCGCACGATGCTGGGCAAACAAAAATAAATCTTATGACAGAAGAAAACTTTATTCACAAACAAAATTCGTAAGGCACATCTTGTTTGCTACCACTATTCTGCTGGGTTCAAATCACTCATAGAAGTGAATATAAAACATATGTACTGTACAAATAAAAACTGCGTGAATAAAACTAGTCGGTAGCAAAGGTTTTATTTGTCGAGGTGTCAGGAGCTCAGGAGGGAAATGGGTCTAAAAGCGAGGAGTTTCCAGTTCAGCACTTACACAGGACAGAGGGAATTCATTCCTACGCATCAGGACTGAGAAGAGGACGGGTTTTGATTTCGGACCCCCATGAAGGGGATGAGCAGATAGGAAGAGGAAGAGGTGGGGGAAATCGGTGCACTTCTTATTGTGTAGGGCCGGATCAGGTCTTGTAGGTGTGATTATTTCATCGCTCTGTTGGCGCGTCTCCCCAAGGCAATTCTGCCGGGTCTGACATTTTACCAGAGAGGCTTTGAACACTCGAGGTACACATGAGAGCCTCAGAATCCTGAACTAACAACCTTCAGTTTATTATCGTAGCCACTATGCTATATGATTCCGAAGCAAGTTCACAAGTTGTGGTGGGTTATGAAAAGCAGCATGGGCCATTCGACTGACCGGACCCCCAAGAGCCACTGCAGGTGTATGCGGTGGCTAGATTTCAGAGGACGACAGCACTATCTAATAAGAGAGAGAGAGAGAGAGAGAGAGAGAGATTTTTCCACCTTGTTTGCTCGGATTTAGATTTGAGATCTCTTAATTACCGAAATCACTTTCTTAGACAAATGAATTAAAAAGCCAAACAAAGTCTCTTCCTTTAACTCCATTCCATTCCTTGGGCATCTGACCGGTTTAAACCAGTTTTCAGTGAGGTATGGAAAATCAGTAAAGCTGTAAACGGGCATCACAGAATTGTTAAATTAAGTTATAAATAAATGAGAACAAACAAAAGGGGATCTGGTGTTTTAGGGTTGGCGCAAATTAATATTTTGCTTAAAGCACACATGGATGTCGTCCTATTCTTGGTGTTCTTCGGACAGAGCAGAAAATGGGGTAAATATATGGTTTCCAAGTCTAAGATGTTTGTAGAGCGGTCTTTAATGGGCAGCGGTGATGGAGATTCGACATGTACTGGAAGTAAATTGTGGTTCTGCTGCAGTTCTTGGAAAGTGTGGTTGACATCTTGACTGCCCATAAACACAGGACTTGCGCTGGGGTGGGAGGGTCACTTTACCATCTCCTTCCACCGAAGGAAACGGCTCCACCCGGCTGTCCCAACTTGGGTGGGTGTGACCGCTTCTGCTGCGGTTTCTACAGCTGCAGGCTGCACGGCAAGCCCTGCTCCCAGAAGAAGAACTGAGGGTCAATCTGTTGGGGCGTCTTCAGCCTCCATAGCTGTGCATTCAAGGGCCTCCCACCTCCGAAATAGCAACTGAAGGAATAACGGTAATGGAAATAGGAATAGCGGGAATGCTGGACCGAAGGTTTTCAGTGTCCTCAGCAAAGCAGGTTCGGTCTCGTCATTTCACTGCATGAATGCTGCTTGTCGTTGCCTTTTTCTTCAAGGGCCTCAGATCAGCTGTTTTCCGCCAGCCAACTTCACAGCCAAGCAGTCGAGCTACGTGGACACGTACTGCTGGGACTCGCTCATGCATCACGAGTTTGACGCCGACGGCAAGTTTGAGGAGCGCTCTCTGTGGGTACACAAAGTACGTCCAGATGAATCTCTCTGAAACCTCCCTTCCTCTGGCGTGGCAAAGCACTATAAATCCATGCAAAACCTTGCTAGCGTTTCCACCACATATTTTCACTTTTTGGCTGTGCTTCTCTTATTCTAAGGGATGTTTAGTCATGAGTCTCAGAAGGCCAGAGATCCAAAACCACACTGCACAGTGTGAATCTGGCAAGGTCTGTCTAGGCCATATAAAATTTGTGTACACATTAGAGCTTCTATCTACGAAGATATGCGCACGGTCAGGAAAACAATGTGAAAACCAGTAATTTCAAGAATGAACCGTATCATTTCGGATCAGGATGTTTCCAAATCCAGACCGATTGAGACTGTCCTCTTTCTCGGACTCCGGCAGGGTAATTGCATACTGTGCTCCAGCGTCACGCTAAGGCCTCCCTTTCCTTTGTCAGATGTTCCCGTACTCCCTGCTGGCCATGGCCATGCTGATGTACCTTCCCGCCCTCATTTGGCGCTTTCTGGTGATGCCGTGTCTGGGATCCGACCTGCTTTTTGTCATAGACGAGATGGACAAGTCCTACAACCGCTCGGTGCGCATAGCCCAGAGCATCCTGGACCTGCAACAGAACGCACTCAGCCAGATGGAGTTTCAGGTTGAGCTGGACAGGTGAGACCTGGAATGGCCACACCAGGGAATTCTGGGTATTTGACTGACAGGCCTGGTGCTTGGCTTAAGCAGCATAGGTGGGCAACACTTTGTGAAACATTTTGTCACATAGTTGACAACTGCAGCAAAAACAATACCAGTGGAGCAGCCATTAAGTTTAGGTAATATAACGTACAAAGCAGTAGTAATAGTAGCAGGAGCAACTTATACACACATTTTTAAAGGCATAAAAGACATAAATTAAAGCCAGAAGGCAATTTTGGAGTGGAAACAAAACTTTTAAAGTAAAGAAAAATCAGCCGGTGACTTTAAAATCAACCATCTGTCCTCTCCTTTTGGGCACAATAAGGGCACCGCAGTCAGGAGATAATGCTAGCATCTGGTAAGTGCTTCTGAAGCTATCAGGGAGGTCATCGGGACTCTACCTGGTCAGCAGGTGATCTTTAGTGGACTTGCAAGTCTCCTCCTGGTGAAGTTCACACCTGGGGAGCTGGAGGGGCAGTTGACAGACAGCAGCCCCAGCAGCTTTCTTCAGTATAGCTTTCAGGGATGTAGAAGAATTTTAACCAATATCTGAATGCACTGACTTGAGGAGCATCCCTGACATTGGCTGGCACACTGTTTTCTGGCCTAGCAGTTCCACAACTGGAGGTTCGCTGCCAACAAACTGCCGCACATTACTTATTTATTGTCGGAATCGCACAACAGGCTGCATCCAGTGATAGAGGAGTGCATTCTGGCTTGTATGTATTAATGACTTCTGATGAATAAGTAAGGGCTAAACCCACAAGAACCTTTTATAAAAGCTCTAAAATATTAAAGTTTGACCTGAACTGCAGCAAGAGTCGCTCGAGGGACATTTGAGCTTCTTGCTCAACAGCTAAGTAACTAAGCAGAAGAGCACGGCAAAAAAAACAAACTCGTTTAAAATCCGGCAATGGCTGGTTTTTCCATTTTACGTTCCATTTCTGGAATAATTCTGTCGATTTGCGGACTGACCGATCGAAAATGATTTTTGATCTCACAGAGCCAAGCGGAAACGGTACTTCGAGTACCCCCTGCTGGAGAGATACATGCAGTGCAAGCAGCACTCCTACTTCCTCGTCAGCATGCTTTTCCTGCGCGGCTTCCTGCTGCTGCTCTTCATGTCGGCCGCCTGCCTCTACCTGGTCTACTTCCACCTGTCGGCCTTCCTCCAGGATGAGTTCGGCTGCTTTGTGCGGACGGGTCTGCTGCGCGAACAGCCATGGGTGCCTGAGCTGCTGCAGTGCAAGATGACGGGCCTGCTGGTCTTCCAAGTCATCAGCGTAGCCAACGGCGCCGTCTACGTCCTGCTGGCCCCCGTTGTGCTCTTCAGCCTCCTGCGCCTCTTCTGCTGGGACACCACTCTGCTCTCCCTGTACGAGGTGCTGCCAGGCCTGGGCCTCATCAGCGGCCACAAGCTGGGCTGCCCCCTCAATGACCTCAACGTGCTGCTGCTGTTCCTGCGTGCCAACGTGACCCAGCTGCGCTCTTACGGCAGGCTGAGGGCCATGTGTTCGCTGGCACCCCCGCAAATCCGGAGGCCGACCGGCAGGGGACACGGCAAGATGAGCGCCGAGGAGGCAGAGGAGGCCATGGAGGCCCTGGAGGAGCTGGAAGAGGAGGCACGGGAGGCCAGGGAGGAAGGAAGACACAACCTGGTGGATATCATGACTCTCCTGGGCAGGGCTCGAGGAAACATCACAAACTGCAAGGACCAAAACCCTCTGGTAGAGGAAAATTTGAGTCTTGGTACCGTAACCCTAATATATGTTGTGAAACGTATATTGCTGTTGGGTGTCTTTATTTTTATAGTATGGGACGTTCAAAAAATGGTCAAATAGCTTCTCTGTCCTCGCGTACAGTGCAAGTTTCATATGAATTTATTCACTAAGGCCATGTAGCAGAGCCAAACCGATGTTTTTTTCTGAATTTAAAGTAATAATCTGCTTTGTAATCTTCAAACTAAGTTACATCAATTACATTTAACATCAAGCCATTGCCATGTGAGCACAAATATTCCTAAAACTGTTCCATAAAATGGTAGCACATAAACATATTTTTTAAAACTGTTGCACATTTATCTGTAAATATTTAGTAAAGATAAGTAAATAAATGTAACATTTTTTTCATACATAATGTTGACGACAGGTGAGGAGCAGGGAAGTCACAGGTGGCTTAAAAATCGTAACCTTAACTCGCATCAAGTGTTCAGTATCGCTCCGCAGAGACGAGCAGCGCAACACTACAACGAACAGAAATGAATTTGTTTTTAATAATAATTATTATTATTAAAGATTATAACCTGTACCTGAGTGAGTTGTAAGGATGCTGCCCTCACAGCCCTAACTGCCCTTTCTGTCTCTTCACAGAGCCCTCTAACCACCAGGGGTACCATGAAATGAAGGAGACTCCATCATGTAGTTATGCCTAAACCTCTCGCCAGTGGACTGAGACGGCAGAGAGGAGGTGTTGATGGTTGGGGGTGTGAAGGGCAGCCTCAGCTCACATGCAAAGCCATGAGGTCAAAATGCTTCACAGAGCTTGGGGCTGAGGTGGAGGAGGGTCTAGCGTAGCTTGCGGGCAATGCCTTGGGCACAGCTGCAGTTTCAACGTCATTTTCAGCTTGCGGAGTTGAGCTCTACCTGCTCGGTCCCTGTCCCCCCCCCCCACGTTCCGCACTTTTTCTAACTGAGTGGATGTATTTACCAGTGTAATTATTATACCAAATAAAGACGTGTAAATCTCTGCCAGATGACTCCAGGATGGTTTAACACGGTCTGACATCTGACATCTTCACCTTCTTTTTGTCAAATAGGGGCAGACAAATGGAATAATCTGTTGCAGCTCCAGGAGTAAAATCTCCGGTGTTAAGGTCAAACGTTTTCACCGAATGAAAATTCACCTGCTCGCAATGTCATTCTTACTGTGGCCTCACGTTTTCCAGCCAGTTCAACATGTCTTGCGCAAAAAATTTTTCTCCCGCAACTGTGCAATCTGTGTACAGGCCCATCCAGCCTTTTCTTTTTCCAAGATTCTTCTAGAAATATCATCCTGACTGCCTTCCCACTCTAAGTTTTGCTTATTGAAATTTTAAATTTAATGTGCAACAGCCTAAAATTTAAATAATACTTTTGGCCAAAATAGTAACTGGGTTACACTTTCGCTAACCCTAACACACTGTGCCGAGTCCCCAGGAGTTCCAAGTGAAGCTCCTATACACATCATATCAGTGTGTGTGTGTGTGTGTGTGTGTGTGTGTGTGTGTGTGTGTGTGTGTGTGTGTGTGTGTGTGTGTGTGTGTGTGTGTCCTGGCTTACCAGTAAAGCCCTTAAAAAATAACACTGAGTCAAAATCCTCGGTGTGCACAAAATGAGCATAAATCACAGATGGGGTAGATTAATTGTTCCGTAAGTATAGTTTTTGACAATTTACACTCTTCTCTCCTTCTCTCAAGAGGAGACAGCTTGAGCTGAACTGTGTCTTTTATTTGTGTATCACACATTACCTCTCATTGAAAATACACAAAATCAATTTTGTGCCCATAGAACTACAATAAAGTTTCTTTCTATTCCAAACAGATGCTTGTAGTTGCTCAACTGAGGCTACAGAATTCCTTACAGAAAATGCTTGTGCTTTGTTATCAAATACGTTGGACTGTGGGAAGAAGTTTCGGAATCTGCATCCTCCACAGAACAAGGGCACAAATCCTGAGGCGTCAGGGCCTCGAATAAATCCACAACAATATCAGGACTAAAGTTCATTATGTTCTTTTGTACTTGACCCAAATTCTAACCTTAACCCTAGCATAAACCTGACCTTAATACAAACCTTAATCTGTCTGTCTGTCTGTCTGCATGCCTTCCTCTCCCCCATTGTGTAAAATTACCGGTGGTGTGTTGTTGTAGGTTTGGTTGCTGCATGCTGTTGGTTTGGCTGCTGTGTCTTCTTCCCCTCCCCCATGTATATTTTCATACCCTATTCTTATTTATTTACTCTCTTTATTTATTATTATTTATTTGTTTTCCTTTTCCTGATTCAAGTATTTATTTAACCTTCCTCTACCTTATTTATACATTTACATATTTATGCACGTATTTATATTACCGAGGATGCCCGGAAACAAAACTTTTCATGGTGACAACACTGCTATGCTGTGTTGTTCACCCATGACAAATAAACCTTGACTTGACTTGACATGACACTAACAATAATAATAATGTATTAATTTTCTTTTGTCCGTTTTCCATCTGAGGAAAACTGTAAATGTTGTACTGAGTGTAATACTCATAGATAAAACATTAACATTCCTGGCAGAAGCTAGGGGGGATGTAGTGGTGCCTCATAGCTCCTGAGCTGCTTGGCTGGTTTTGGGTTCGAGTTCAGCTCAGGGTTGTGTGTGTGTGGAGTTTGCGAGTTCTCCTCTGTGTTTACCCTTCTCTAAGGGAAAAATGTGCTGGAAGAAGGCAACGGCAAACCACTTCCATTCCTCCTTGCCTTAGAAATCCCTCCAGTGGATGTGTAGGAGTCAGTGACTCAATGGCGCTTTCCATTTCAACAGAAGCAGAATTTTGCCCCCTTGTGGTTATTCAAAGAAGCAGCTGATCACGTAATGCTGTTTCTGCTGTCTTTCCGACGAAGGCGATACCGTGGTACTTAGCAGTACTGCTACTGCACAGCACCTGCGCTGTTCAGGTGTAGCTCTTGTGCTCGCTCAGTCTGTGGAGAGCTTCCTTGTTTTCTCCATATGCATTGAATTCCTCCCACAGTCCAAAAGCATGTGCTTGTGCTGGATCGATCACTTTAAGTTGCTCGGTCTGGGGATGCGTGAGTGTATCTGCCTACCCTGTGATGCACTGCTATGCTGCCCCCTAGGCCTTCTTTTTGCGATTCTCCAGACTGGAAGTGCTAGTAGTTTCTGGAACTGTCTCTCGGGGGCTCGGAACCTTCTTCGATTATCATCTTAAGAGTCTTCTCCAAATGTGAGAGCGTCAAATTTAACTTTTCTCTTCTCATCTCGTGTGCTTAACAGCTTTATGTCCACTTGAGCCAAACGTCCCAAATTCATACTCGAAGCACCCAATTTAGGTCGGAAATGAAGTTCTTACAGCGACCGCCTCCTGCTCGAGTGCCAAATGAATGCGAGATCCCGACTTACCTCAGAATGCAAACCTCAAGAAGTGCGGGGGCGTTCGGAAGCCTCACAGGATGAGCAGACCTGGCGGTGGCCTTGTTTTCCAAGCGCGACGGCCTTTCCACCAAGCGCCCGCTTGCACGGGACGCCGAAGGAAAAGCTTCTTAACTAGACTTGATTATGAACGGCCGGAGGCGCCGCTTTCCGAAGACTCGGCCAGTCAGTCAGACAATTGTCCACTGTCGCTGCAACAAGCTTCATGGAGATGTTTACCCCCAAGTAGAGCCGCAAGTCGCAATAGCGATAAAAGCGCCACTCTGATTTGAATGGGTTTAGCATTTGCTCCAGACGTACAGAAAAATAACAACCTGGCAGAAATACTAAGTGGAAAATTTGTACATGGTGCCCCCCCTTGGTTCAGTGCTCATTTGTTTAGCAGTAAGCCTTGCGATGAGCTTCGCTGCTGACAGCCCAGGCTACGAGGGGTCTAACAACTGGCCAATTACGATGAACGTTTGTTTAGTGGCAGGAAAGCCACCGCAATAAGACGCCTCGTGATGGATGCAGCCTTCGCGTTTGCTAACAATTCAGCGGCCGAGCCCCGCGATAGTCGTAACGGTCCTAATCCCAGGAAGGCGATGGCAGCACGCCGGGGGACCCCCGTCGAGCTCCGGCGCTCCAGGTGAAACCGCGATAACCAGAGCTAATGGTGCTGAGATGTGCAACAGAAAGGAAGCGCTACCTGCTGGCGTGAAGCGCGGAGTGCCGTGACTTCCTGCCGATCGGTTGGCCTCGTCTCTGTTTGCGGGTGTGGCCGATGAAGACGGATGCCCGAATTAAAGAGCGGCGCAAGGCCGTAGATGTGCGCAACCTCCCAGGCTGCCCTCAGCCCACCCTTTCTGAGGGTAAAAGTACCAGCACAAATTATTTCTCCTACACTCAGGGCACAACATATTGTCAGTGTAGAAACTTTGATCGCGTCCTGGTAAAGTAAACATACCCTTGCAAAGATTTTTTTTTTTTTGCGACACAGGAATTGGGAAAGGTTATCGCAGCGGCTCCGCAGCTCAGCCATGTTAAAAGAATAAAGCGTCTTTGCTGGATTTATGCTGTCCAATTGCACGAGGGACAAAACAGACAGAATAGAAGCGGGCCTTCTGTCACTCAGTGTTAGTTTAATGCGGCTCGAGGCGGAAGGTAGCAGAAGATATGACACATGACAGGGACCGTTAAACAAAATTTAAAGTGGAAAGGAGTTTATCGGTGGCTTAATTTGGAAGGAGTGCTTGCATTCTTCTGCCCTGGCTGCCGATAGCAGGAGAGCTCAGATAAAGTAGTGGCTTGTCAGTGGAAGGACCCAAGAAGGTCAGGAACGAGACACTGGCCGAGGACAGCGAGAGCCGTGATAAAGAGTCTTTACTCCAGAGATTAACAGAGAAGGACAATCGGGGCTGCTAATGTGATATACAAGCTCACACTGGCTTTTGTTTTCCTCACATATTAAGTCTGGGCTTTCAAGCTACAGAGAATTGGGATACAAATCCACAGTTAATTTGGCGTCAGATGGAGGGAAATAAAAAACAAATCCTACAGAAGTGAGCTTAAGCCTTGGATGGGACGCCAGGCCATTGCAGGGTAACACACACATTATGGGGAATTTAGTGGTCACTTAGCCTAAAACGCGTCTCTGGACTGTGGGAGGAAACCCGTACAGATGCTACAAACTCCACTCAGCCGCAGTCACTTTCAAACCCATTCGCAAGCAGCCCAGGTGCCACCGTGCGGCTGCAGCTAATAAGCTAAAACGACTTACAAAGACGCACTTTGAAATCTGAGTTAAAAGACGGCAACAGCTAGCGTCAGGTAGGCCAAACAAGAAAAGCAGCAATGATTTCATTCCAGATTTTTTATTCGCGCACGCACCTAGCAGGCTGTGACACCTGCCATCTTACTGCATTGCTGGCCTTCTTGATGTCCTGATGCCACAGGGGAAATGGGCACTATATTTGTTCACCGCAAACCGTGGCCAAAACCCTCACGCGTCACTACCGGGTTGTGATTCTATAATTATTGGTGTCTAGACGTGTACTGCTGTACTTTGCAGAATGTCACAGCTGATAAAGGCGAGCAAATGTTTTGTCCGCACGCGACTACAACCGCTCTGAAGGGTAAGTGACTGCTGGGTGCCAAGCTGCATAGCAACAATATTCAAATGGCAGAAATGGACTGGAACTCAAATCACTGCCGAAGTAGCGTCAGCGCTGATGATTCCAGCTGAGCGGCGGGTTGTTTGTTGGTAGCCGATTCTGTGTGAAACCGCTGACTGCAACTGTACTGCATGCATTCCAGGTCTGATAGGGATATTCGAGTGCTAATTACTTTGAACTTGGAATAAAGGACCTCGGTGGTGTAACTTCTCCTCTGGGAATTCAAGCCACGGGTCTTCTGTGCCGCACAACCCCATGACTTGTACAGCGAGCCAGGCCATCGACAGCAGATGAATTCAAGCATGGAAACAGCCGCCCATCCATCCTCTCCTCTGACCACTATTTGCTTTATTTTGAAGGATTATGGGAAAGATGGGCGCAGGGGGACAGGATCGGAAACCCGTGCGTCATTCAGAAGCATGGCCGGGAGAAGATTCGCAGGCGGAAGACGTGAACCTTCATCGCGTCACTTAATTCCGTCTGTGATTTGTTTAACTTGACTGAAGAGGACATCAGGAAATATTCAGTGACATTTCACATGGATTTGTTTGTTTGTTTGTTTGTTTGCCCCCCCCCCAGCTAATATCCTTCCTACTGATACCAAACAATACAACCTTGATAGCATAAAAAGAGGAATATATTCTCCCATGAAAACACCATCAGTCTGAATACTTTTTTCTTTTAAATCTAGCAGTTGATGACTCGAATAAATAACTATTAAGCCAGAGTTTTAAATCTCTTGAAAGATATGTATGGATTTTGAGAATATAAATTGGAATTTTGTACTGAGCTTTAATCCTCTGCCTTTTTCGGGGGAAACTCAGTCAGTCGTGTGGCAACTGACAGTCTGATAGAAGCAGCCAAGTTGATGAAAACGCATCGCCTCTGTGCTGCACTCACGCTGCTGAGCCCCATTGATGTTTGTGTAAAATTGACCCCGCGTCCGAAAGGCTGTGTGTCCGCGCCGAGCCAAAGCCTGACCTCCATGTGTTACTCTGCAAGTTGGGAACTTCACAAAAACCTAAATCCTTGTTTTAGGGTTAAAGTTCGTAAAGAGGCCACAGCAGGTGGGCTAGCAGGTCCATGCGATGCCTTGTGGCGTGACGGTTCGAACCAGCCCCATCCTGGTGAAGCACCCTTGAGGTATTTTCCCTGAACTGGGGCAGTAAAAATGATATTTTTTAGAAATCCTTTTTGCTCAGGATTTCCCTATCACACCCCATGCTTTGAGATGACGGCAGCTGCTGATTATGGATCGATGGGTGCGTTTGGCATATTTGCGTCCAAAGTCTTTCTAGAGCAGTGCTTGCTTCTTGCCACTTGGCTGTAGTGTTGCGCCGGGGAAGCAGAGCTGCATATCCCACTGACTCGGCTTCCAGTGTGACTCAGGTGTGTGTATCCTGAATGCGACTCACGGCCACGTCCCCGCAGTGAAACTGGGGGCCACGAGCATCCCTCCGACACCTGCCTCCCTCCTTCAGCGTGGTGCTTACCTGCACATCGCTGCGCCGCACTTATTATGTACGACTCCGGGAAAAAGACATGTCTTTATTCTCTCTGGATGCTCCTGGAGCAACTGAGGTGTGTTGACTTCTGAGTGCCAGCGCCTGAGTCAATAAACTCTCCACTGGGGAAATTTTAGTTAACAAAGCTCCATAACCGGAGAGGAATAAGGAACAGGGCTGAAAAGTGGATCGCAAAATATATATATTTTTTGAGAACAAATTCACACACTTTTCAAATTCCTTTGAATAGACTCTTGAGGTCTGTCACGCTCTCGAGAGAACTTTGAGAACTACAGACTGAAGTTTCCTTACAGAGCACAATTTTTCGATAAATACCACCGTTTGATTTTTTTTTTTTTAAATTATCCCATATGTGACCTTTACTTTAGCAGGAACAGTCAGCAGAAAAATTCTCTTGTACAGTTTTGAGTTGCAGACATGCTGACACGGAAAGAGCTGCATTTTACTAGAGTGACTCTGGATCGGAAAAGGAACCTGGAGCTCAGGAAAGGAATCGGGTGGCACAACAGGGGGGTGGGGGGAATTAAAAATATAATCTATGTGCTAATACTGGGCAAGACAAATTCAGGACTGTGCAAACATGACCCCGACCCAGTTAGATCTGTGAAGAAACCCACAGAGTCTCACATCCTGGACCCCCAAATGCAGAGCGCTGGCAGAACACCATGGGGAACAACCACTTGTTCATCTTCTCAGATACACAGCACAGTACAACACCTTACAGGTGATATCTAGCTCAGCCTCTAGCATTCACAGGTGAAGTATTAAAAAGAAAAATATACCTTACCTATTTTCCCTACATTTCTACGTATTGAACTTTTCGATGCAACCAAATACCAACAAAATATGGGGAGGTAAGTTGTCCTCATTTTGCTGGAGATACTTGAGTGCAGAAGATCATTCGCGTGACGTTGCTGTGAGACGCGAGCGTGCGCGTCAGGGGTTTTTTATTTATTCTCGCTGGCTGCCTAAGCCACACCGCGTGCCTGAAGACCCAGGTGCTCGTAATTGCACTCAGCATCCGTACGTATTTATTTGGCTTTGCCTGCAGCTGACTGGACTTCTGAGGCTGTCCATCGCAAAGGTGCACATCCTTGTATATCACAGCTATAAATCCGCTAAAGTCACACGGGTACCAGAGGGACTCGACGAGCTGCAAATTTCAAAAATCGTGAGATGAAACAGCTGAGTTCTCCGAAGGCCCTGTCAGAAGCAAAGTGCCCCATGCAAGTTCATGCTGCTTGAACTGGAAACCACTTGGGAAATTCTGCAGCCCTTTGAAGTCCCCGCAGTCCAAAATGTTCACCGAAAGCTGTGGATTGACTTGTTGTGGTAACAGTTGCAGAATCACTAAAAGAATTGCAAAGATTTGCAAGAAAATAGCAACCGAGCCGTAATCGGCACACTGGGGAGAACAGCCACAGGTAACTTCAAGCCATGACGGTGGCCAGCAAAGCAACCTGTCAACAGACTAACGTCAAACGTCCATAACCCCAAAAAAAGTCACGTGGGTGGGTTTCTGCTGGCCCCGTCCACAACGTAAATTTTTAAGAATTTTTCTGCACGGGAATATATTTAAAGTAAAATGCATAATCATTTATGTATTTATGTAAGAGCACACCGAACAACTGAAAATATTAAATTCCCCCCGCTGATTTATTCAGAAAACAGTAAAACAATCACGAGGGATCAACTTGCTTATCAAGCAAAATACTATAAACGTGTTTTTATCTTCTTGCAAGTCGGCTAAGGGTGCATTAATTGCAATCAATACGAAATAATTCCCCGAAAATGAGACAAATGCTTACTGGAAAAACCCAACGAACCCCCGAAAATGCATACTGTAAGTTTTTGGCCAAGCCTTATGTTTCACTTAGCCTTGGCAGAGTTTTCATGCACTTGGTAGTTAATAAATTATGGGCCTCAAAGCCTTGATAAATATTACAAAGTCATTAATTCCAACTATGGGAAAAAAGTGTAATAGATTTTCCACATGATCAATTACCCTGAGTAATAGGTTATTGTTTTATGGTTCATTCCAAAAAGCCAAGGCATTAATCTAAATCAATAGCTCATCAGTACGACTTAAAGGAAAGACCGGTGCCTTTGTTACCAAATATGTTAATTTTTGACTTCCTTTGCCTTGATAATTTAAAACAAGCAAAACACAGCACTGCTCAGAATGGCAAGATTTATGATGCGTTAGATCAGACCCTTACTCAGCAGTATATGGCACACCATTTTTCATTGCATCAACGCTGCTAAACAGCCAACCAAGAACAATACGCAGTACAGCTATAAAGTACATTAACCCATGAATGAAAAAAAATGTGAGAAATGCATCTCCAGCTTTCAGCATGAGCTACTCGTGTGACACAATTTCTGATGCGATTTTTGCAAGTATAAGATAAAATAAACCTGCACAGCAGCACAGCACCAGTTTTGTCTACTTTGGAGGGCCTGGTGATACGTAAATCCGTTTTGAGTGCCACTGAACAAGCAAGGACAGGCCACTGGTAGGGTCAGGGTCATTTTCCGTGGCAACTCAAAAAACCACTTAACACGCAATGCTGTCAGGTTTGCACACCCCTTTTGGATGCACACTGAACTTCTTGGAAGTCATGCTAGTGTCTTGTCTGTGGTAAATATGGGCAGATAGTGTTTATGTACAGTACAGATGGTCCCCAAGTTACGATGGTCCAGGTTACGATTTTTTGACTTTACGATGTTGCAATAGCGACGCGCATTCAGTAGAAACCATAGTTTGAATTTTAAATGAATGACTTTTAAGCTAGGCTAGGCCAGGCTATGACGTTCGGTAGGTGTTACGGCGTGGGTTGGTGGAAGCCAGACACCGCAGTAATAAGTTTAAGTTCTGTTAAATTCTTTCCTGAGTGTTGTTTCTGACAAAGAGTGTTGCCGTTAGCCGGGAGTTAGCGCTAAACATTAGCGATTGGAAGTAAACAAAACGAAACTGAGCACCGACAGGCCCGGTAGGAACTAAATCCGGTCCACAATTGGTTCCTATGCCAATCAATCAGTCACCACCTACGTTCCGTTGCTGAAGGCATGACAGTAGGTTAGGTGTGTTAAATGCATTTTTGTTTATCGGAACATAACCCCATCGTAGGCGGGGGAGCATCTGTATCTGCTTCAGTGCAAGGGGCAGTAAAGCAAGTTTCACATTTCTGCAACCTGGGACCGATTCATTAGGCTTGTGTATGGAAACCACACCGCACAGCTACTTCACTTTTTTTCCAATGCACATCTGGTGCCAATAATTCTATCTGTCATGCATCATATCACGAAAAAAGTCATGTCTTATTGACATTTGAAATATGCGAATAAGATCAATGTCATCCTAAAGACAGACTAACAACGGAGGGTTTTTTTCCCCAGACAATACTGATAATAATCGTCTTGCAGCAAATAAGAATTCACAGTGGAGTTAAAATATACACAGTGGAGTCAGAGTTCTGCGGCTCAGATCGCCAGTTTTTCTGCAGGGCTCTATGGACGATGTTTTTTAATTTATTAATTTTTGCGCAGCAAACACAATCTTCAGTCCCCATGTGGCAACATGGTGAAGTGACTTGTGGAATTGTCAGCTATGCTACATTAGGTCTCACGCTGTGGGAACTTTCTACAGAGTGCTGTGTGAAAATTTTATTTGTAATTCTGATTTATGCTGAGGAACTCAGAATTAAGCACAAGCAAAAGATTTTCTATTCCCTTTCACCTGAATAGGATGAAACATACATCATACATTGGGATGCATTATTATTATTAATAATAATAATAATAATAATAATAATAATAATAATAATAATAATAATAATAATAATAATAATAATTCAAGAATGTTTTACTCAATAAATTGTATATTTGTTCAAAGTCATCTGGAGATTGTTTAGGATGTTTTATCATTTTAAGGGGTATGACAGATATACAGGCTTGCTACTGATTATTCTATGTAACCCTGGGACCTTCCTCCAGACATTTGTGTTCTTAAAATAAATGAATAAAAAGTGGGTCTTGCCATCATCTGTGGACTGGGTAAAGACAGAACCAAGAGAAACTGCAGAGAAACAATACATTATCAAGATGTAAATTATTACTACAGTAATATTTTGACATTTGCTCTAAGTTTTGGAACCCCAGGGGCACAGGTTCAAACCCTCAAAAAGGTTGTACTGTTGTAAGGCAAAAACAAAAAAAGGGTTTTAGAAAAATACACTTGTACTTCAGCATAAAAATAACATTGTTGGAAATCCTCCATTATTGGTAACCTTGTAATCCTGAGCAGGGCCATGGTGATCCAGAACCTATCCTGCAATCACCAGGTACCAGGCTAGGAAACTACTCTCAAATGGGATTTCAGTTTGTTGCAGGGTGGCCACACACAGTCACACACACAAAATTTAGGATAACCAACTAACCTGAGACACATCTTTGAACAGCACAAGAAAAAGGAGCAGCCGAAGGAAACCCATGCAGACATGGGAAGGACATGCAAACTCCACACAGGCTGAACTGGAGTCAAACTCGTGCCTAACCAGCCCAGTCACTGTGAGGCAGCAGTGCTACTTGCTGAGACACCATGCAAGCCCTTGTGGGAAATAATTTTTTTATGAAAAGCATCTGCTGAGCAAACCAAGGGAGGCATGATATTCAAATCACAGCAGTTGGGCCCATCAGATCATGATGCCTCATATCACATGCATATCAGATCTCACACCACCTCACACAACTCCAGCGTCGGCTACGTGTTAAAAACCATCTTACGCAATCAAATAGCACAAATACATTCTAACTCCATAAACCACTAACAAAGTCAGGATTATTCTTCACAAACTGCATGGTATTGTAAGACGCCACCATGTCACCTATTCCTTCCTTTTTGCAAGCACATCACAGTCTGCCAAGAGCTACGTAAGTACAAATCTATGGCTGTATAAATAGTTTTTTATTAGAACTGTCCACTGAAAATTCAAACATACAGAGGCTAGAATTCATGCACACTGGGTTCTCAGCTTGCTAGTACAACTGGAACCGTAAGTCTGATCATAACTGGAATTGTCTGTATATCCACCACCACATCACAAATTTATCCCTCAGTTTATTCCCACGTTAGTTTCTGTAAAAACAAGAAAACAAATAAACATCGTATATGCTGTACGGAACTGAAAACTTTAGTTTCTTCTCGTCACCAGCTACTCTTCCAATAGATGGTGTTGGCGTTTGCGAGTGTGCCCTAGAAATGTTGCATGTGAGGCAGGAAACACAGCAGATGAGACACCAGGCTGTCACAGGACCATATTCTTCTGTCAACTAGAAGCAAAATTAAAAATGTTCAATCATAAAATGACTGAAATGTAAAAAAAAAAATAAAATCCTCACAACCTCTCGTTCAGTGTGTTGAGTTAAGCACTATGCAAAAGGTGGTGCATTTCTTTCACAGTTCAGGTGACACAGTAGTGCAGGGATAAAGTGTTAAAAAAGGTGTTTGAGCTCAATTTTAAACCCCAGGCATCATTTGTGGATGACAATACGACAAAATTGAAAAGAACCAGTTTATCACACAACATGCACAACATGTGTTAGCAATGGGACACTTTCAGTCTCTTATCATCTACACGTTTAAAAAAAAATAATGACAGAGAGGTACATTGTTTTATTCAATCGATTTACTGAGTAAGATCTGTAGAAGTGTTAGACATATCTACAGTGAATCCAAAAAATGCCATAATACAGATGGTCCCGGAGTTATGATTTTTCAATTTTACAATGTTGCAATAGCAATGCACATTCAGTAGAAACCATACTTTGAATTATTTGATTTTTTCCCAGGCAACCGATATATGATACGACACTCTCTCGTGATGCTGGACAGCGGCAGCACACGGTCGCTAGTGTATACAACCGATATTCTGCAGCGTTCTGTGTTGCCAGCATTTTTTTGGATACCCCCACATCTATGTTGTGTTTCGTGCATCCTTCATGTCTATGAAATGCCCATGTGTGTAAGCAATAAATTGCATGAGATTTTCAGAACTTTATTACAAAATGGGCTTTGTGTTAATGATTTTGCCCAGTCGTAAGCTAACGTAAGCGTTCTAAGCACGTTTAAGGTAGGCTAGGCTATGATGTTCAGTAGGTGTAATAAATGCATTTTTCACTTAATTTAATGTTTTCGACTTACGATGGGTTTATCGGAACGTAACTCCGTCGTAAGTCGAGTACTGTCTCTACTTTTACGTTAAGTCCATTTTAAGTTTTAAATTATTCAAGTCAATGAAAGTAAGAACACACCATTTCTGCAAACTCATTCACTGGTGAAAACGTGCAGCATTCATAATGATTTTATTGACCGCTGACTATCAGGAACACAGCCTGGAAACCCCGTGGAATTCGTCGGCTGCTGAACAGTGGGTTTGCTGCAAAAGCCAGCTGAACTAATCCAGTGGCATTCCGACACCGTTGCAATTAACTTGTGGCATCGTGCAACAAAGCAGGCGAATTTTGCTCAGAAACATATTTTGGAAAATGAAAAAACAGTTAAAAACAAACCAAGTGGAATTATTTGTACGTGAAAATGTATAGGCTGGATGTTTATCCCATAACAGCCTGGTGCATATTTGTAAGCTGATAAAAAAAAAAAATGGAATAAGTAGATAAAACTGCCCATGCAAGCGACAAAAGTGACAACATACCCTTTCGAACTCTGCTTAAACCGATCTAAAATTCCAGCTTTAAGTTGCGTAACATTTGAACTCGTGCCGCCCACACGAATTTGCTAAAATAAGGGAAAAAATAACTTGAGAAAATGGGAACAAAGTTTTTTCTGGGCTTCCCCGATTTGGCTTCGAGCGTGTCCACTCACTCGTGCCATCGATACTTCGTACTTACCTGTTCGGCCGAACCGCTGCCTGTTCATACAACGAACAGAATTTTCCCGAGGCAGCAATGCACTTGCTTGAGGCCTGCAGCGCTGCAGCACACAGTTGATTCCAATTATATGGTTCACAAGCATGCAGCTCTACACCGCTGAGCAGCTGATCTCAATGCTTTTCAGAGGTTAATGCGACTGATATAAATGCAAAAAGAAACGTTGGAAGAGCGCTGCTGCAATTGCTTCGCATATGGATGTGCTTACACATGCGTTTGAGGCCCGAAAATGGCGGCTCTTATAATAAGGCTGGCTCAAGAATCGATATATGTGTGTTACGGTGGCACGTGGAGCTTCTCGAGATGGTCCAAGAAACCCACGTGAGCGTGAAGAGGACGGCTAGAGATGTAAGGTGCTTGGCGGTCCGGGAGCACCGTGACCGATCCCTAACCTCATTTGGAGGGTGCGAGGAGAAACAAACACCGCCAGGGTAAACAAACGTGGCCTCTTTCATCACACCGGCAACCATTTTCAGGCCGAATGTGTGCTTGTAAAGAACACGGCAGCCGAATGGGTTCTCCAGACTGGATCTAGTAAACAAGACTGCAGCCGAATCGGGATCACGAACCTGGATCCTGTAAACAACGGTACCGCAGCAGCAGGCCTAGCGACCTCATCTGTTAGCACCGTGGCACCCAAAAGAGAATGTGGTCTTCTCGCCAGTGTTCACAAGGTCCAGAGGGCGAGGTCTCAGGTCAGTGACTGCTTCACATTATGTACAAAGCAATTACTGGAAGGAAAGGAGGTTCAGAACACAGGGCACAAATCTGTGCTAACATACACAAATAAAAATTAATTACGCGCGCGGCAAACAAAGCCAGGCACAAAGTATAACGCTTTTCGAAGAATGGATCCACCGAGGCAAGCTAATGTTCCTCTGGAATTTTGTAGCCCCATCTGTCAGCTTTAATGCCCGTGTGGAGTATCTGTCCTTGCGTTCAGGTGGCACACCAGGTGCTTTCTGGACACCAGCCAGCTTCACTTTCATGTGATCACCTGACCAGGGATAGCAACTTGCCAGTTCGTTCATTTCACTCACAGCAGAGTAGCTTGATGTCAAAGTAGGGTTCCGTGTCTAAGTTTTTATTATTATTATTATTATTATTATTATTATTATTATTATTATTATTATTATTATTATTATTACGCGCAGATTTTTCAGCTGGTTCTCCATGAGTAGATACATCAACATCTCCACGATGTTACCGAAGGCTTTGAGTGTTCCTGCCTCTGTTGGCACCACCCTGGTGCTGACAGTCTACAGACCTCCGTTTCCAAGTACTTCGACTTGCACAGTTTTTCATTCTCTTGCAACGTGGTTTTGGCCCAGCCTGTCCATCAATAAACAGGCAGGTATACTCTTTCCCAGTGTGCAGCACTACATCAGGCTGGTTCGCTAATAATCTGTGATCTGTAACAGTCAGCAATTCCCAAATTATAGCAATGTCTCTGACACTGGCGACCATCTTGGCTCCATGTCCCTAGCGCTCCCTATAATCCCCTATAGCTCCCCAAAGCGTTGGACACCACCACTTGCAAACAGGAAGAAGCAACGCATTCTGGGAGAGCCATGGCTCCCCCATCGGCGGTACAATACTAACAATAACATAAACTTTTACCCAGACACATGTTGCGGTCAGTAAATCCTGTCAGAAGAAGAGGTTTGCGATTGCAAAGGGAGCAAGATGATGGGAGCAAATCGCATATTGGGTCCTATGATTCCTGAGATGGTCCACGGTGGCCTTGTGTTGGACCAGATGTTACTTGAGCGAATAAATGATCTGTTAAACTGTAACGCAATGTGAAAAGAAGTGCACGATCCTGGATCCTGAGCTATCGCTCTGCCTCTCGGTCACTGAGCACAAATTACAGCAGAGTTTAGAATGGGGCTGCATAAGATGTCCTCACAGTTGTTGTGGAGGGACATTACCAGTGTCTTCTTCTTTAACGTGTTGTGAAATGAGCTCGCGTGCAGTACGATAGCAACCGGCTACCTATTCAGACTTGACTGGACCTGTTTTCCAATTACACCAAAACATCCGGGGTGCTCAGGCAAGGATGCTCTCGCACGCGAGCCACATTAATCCTCTTGACAGCCGAGTTACAATTAAGACACGTAATAAAGTTCTCATTTCGTAGCGCAGCGTGCTTTAACACCGCTCTCACGAAGCGGCGGCCGGGTTCCTCGGGGCAATTTTTTTTAAAAAGAGAAACCGATAGACTTCAGTCGATCTATTACCGTAACAGCAATTAAAATGTCACTTAATAGGGTGCTGATGCATCGCCACTTGAGGGGAGTCGTGTGCTTGAGAACCGTTTTTGTGCACTTGGTTTATTTATAGAAGTCATATGATTAATGCCATGTGCAGGTATTACAAAAAGCAATCCCATACTCCCACCGCTCTTGTCAAGCCGCCCAGAACCGGGTGCTCCGAGGACCGTCTCTCTTCCCCAGAAGAACACACAGATGTCAGTCTTTGGCACCTTCGAGCAGGCATCGATGGCACCGTACAATGAAGCAAATGCGTTCCCTTTAAAGTGCCTGCGATGCGGCGGAAGATTAAACGTAATCACAAGCAGCTTTGTGCAGTCCAAAATAGCAATAACATATAAAATAAAATTAAAAATCACAGAAGAGTGAGGACAGCATCAGATGGTGTCTCAGCCACCGAGAGCAAGTGGAGCAAACGCAAGCGTAAGTTGGTGCCGACAAGCAGCCGCCGTGCGCTTTCCCCACATTTCCAGCCTTGCGTGCGTGAAAATGCCACAAAGATCGACGCAAGAGTATCAGAAGCCGGCCTTGCCGTTGAGGTTTTTCCCATCCTCTGGGTCTCACGTCCTGTCTTTGGTCAGAAGAAGAAAGATCACGCATGCTTCCTCTGCCTTTGCGTTGGACATACAAGACAGTTAAATAAAATAAATTTCCTTAGGGCTTCATCTCACAATAACCACCCCCCATGCGGCCCTTCTATCCCGGTATTAACAGAGGCCAAACCTCCCACCCGACAATCTCCAATCTCCAACCTCAGCTTCCAGCCGCACTTTTGCTCCTTCCCCACGGTGCTGGAATCCGCCCGCAGTTGTCGTTTTTCAACGTCTTCATTGTTCGTGAGGCTGGAACTCCTCCTTGCTGTTATTGTGCCTTGAAATAAAAAGACTTGACTCATTCTCCTCAGAGGGGGGTTGACAAACGGGGGAGAACAGGGACGCCACAGTTTAAGTAATTACAGTCGACAGACAGCAATCCAGGTCACGCCACCATTTCGGCCTACGCTGAATATTCAAGGGTGTCTAACCTTGAAAGCAATCGATATATTATTATTCCGTCTGCTGCGCCAAGAATGTACTTAGTTATCCACAAATGAGGACTGAAAAGCCGCCGCTAACTTAGAATCTGGAGTGCTTCTGCATGCAGACGTGGGATCTTGCGTTTCGCGCGGTCGTGCCGAAATTACTCCGCTTTCGTGAATCTTTAACAGTCGGCCCTGTTAGCGTTCGTCGTGCGGCCGGCACCAGTGCGAGCTGCCGCAAATGTCGAGCGGCTTTGAGTATTGATGAGAATTTCGCACTTTTTTTTCCACGCCGCCAGGTATTTGCGGACTGTGACGCGTTCGGCGCCGAAGCGCCCGGTGTCGATAAAAGATGACAGGTGCGTCGTTTGTATCCGACATGCGGCCAGGTGAAAACAAGCCCCCCGAATTCCTGCCGAGAGGTGGGGACTTTCGATCACCTTCCCAATTCATGCGCGCAAGTAAAATGCGCGCTTATCTCGCTTTACGTGTCGGGCGCAGATCTAAGAAAAAAACGTAAATAAATACGACAGACATGCAAGAACAATTTCCTGCGGCCCATCGCTAAGCTATTAGATTCTATTCAAAAAATAAGGGGAAGGGAAAGCTGCGGGAAAGTGGTTTTATTGTGTTATTTCAGCCGTTTGTACTGGCAGCGTCTCTCTCTGGAAAGACAGGGATCCCCGCAGAGAGCAAATGGTGGCAACCCATTGCAGGACAGCGTCGTTTTTATTAAGGGCAGCGGCTAAAGCTGCGCAAAGTGGCCCTTTCATCCGGGGCGTAAAATGTCTGCTACTCTGTGGGTATCGGAAATCTTCAATATGCTGATGCATTTCAGCAAGTTTGAAGGCAGGTTGATGGAAAGTGGCTCTGGTGTGCCAACGCGAACGTTTCTGTACGGACGTCGGGGAACGAAAGCAAACTCGGCCGTATAGCAGCGGCCACACGATAGCGTGTAGTAATGAGGGACGCGTTTAAAATCCAATTCTGGGCTCAATTTGGAAAACGTTTAGCGAAACTACATCCTGTCAGAAGCAATAAAAGTCAATGATTGCCTGCATTGTTTTCTCATTTTGTAAATTTTTTTCAGCAAACACCTAAAGCCAGTATATCGACTTGACTTTGCCTGACTTTCTTGGCCTGCTTATTGTCAGGGGTTCACTTGCCCAGTTAGTAGCTGTGATTTGGAGCTGCGGTCTGCAGCCAGGTACAGCCTGGATTAGATGGCAAGCTGTTGCAGGCCATTCACACACACTTGGCTCCAAGTCAGCCAGAGAGCACATTGCTGGAGGAGGGCAGCACGGCTGAAAATCCCGCGTTTTGAAGAGACGAAGCAGCTCCCTTTATTTCGCTCATTTGCTGCAACAAAAGTGTAACTACGTCACGGGGTAGCTCTGGAAAACACGGTCCAGCACCAGTGTTGGGGGGCGGGGGGGGGGGTATGCACTGTTTTTGCTTAGCAAACAAATCACGGCAGCCTTTGCAGTACAAGGTAGTTGGCAGCTTCCACATTTGCCCCCTTTTTGTTACAAGTCAACTTCCTTCCCTGCCATTTTTAAAAACGTTCCTTCAGCCACACGGTGGGGATGTAATTGGCTCAAAAAAGGAAAGAAAAGAGACGGAAAACAGGTCAAATCTGCTTCGGGTTGCCGGCCGCATGAAACCAAAACACTTTAATGTATCAGCGACTAAAAAATAATTCGAAATGTTGACGTAAACCCACTGGATTTGAAGCGGCCGCTTGGGTGGGAAACATAAGAAACCCAATTAAAACTGCCTTTAAACGTCTCCGTCTCGAACCTCCGCTGCAAACGGTGCAAAGCACGCATTGTTTCTCACACCGAGATACGATATTCCGCATCACAGAAAACTTTAATAGGGCTGTGCATTATAAATATGGACATTTGGGGAGCACATTTCTCAGCACACTTCCCTTATTGCCTTAAACGCGGCGCTGCATGCGCCTAGAATGATGCAGTGCATCAACCAAAGCATGTAAATAAATTTGTTTTATGATGAAAAACCTTCCCTCAGCGTGGGGAAAAAAGCCAATTTTCCAATCACATTTTTTTCACTCTCTCAAAAGTTATAAGCTGACATTACACGTCTACATCATGCGCTTTGCTCTGTCGCATGCTGTAGCGAAGCCGACGCAGAACATTTCGGGCGGCTGTATTACTCGGGCCTCTGAGGAACGGGAACAAATCTGAAATGTCACACCGGGAACACCGCTGGCCTTTGACCGCCTCCCTCTGAGGGCACTGCCCCGAAATACCAACTTCTGCAGCCGCACGGGTCAGACGTTCCCTTTCTTGCAATGGCCTGCTGCTTTGTTCCTGCAGGACCGGCACCACGGTGATTTCCGAAGCTTCCCTCTGCTGCGTCTCGGGGGGTAGGGTTGCAAAACAGGACCCCCTGGTGAACAATAAGGGCTGTTAGTCACCTTAAATGAACTCCCAAACAGTGGCAGCCTCCCGCTGTACGACACCTTGACAGGATCTCCTATGCCCCCAGTATCTGCGCGTGCTCTTATGAGCCGAAGGAATATAATTCATCTCTTGCCGTGTGTAGGACTTTCTCTGTTCAAGGTAGAAGAATAATAAATGGGGGAGACGCTTATTTCATTTATAGTCTCCCACCGCTCAACACAGTATATGTGTCCAGACGTGCAAGAGAGAAGGTGCGAGTGGTGTGAACTACCATTGCTAGACAACTGGTTGCCATGGAGCTAAACTAGAGCGGGTCGGGCAACAAGTAAGAAACATAAAAATGATTACTGTATTATTTTATTAGATATGATTGAGATGCAATAAAGTCTGGTTTATTACATTTCAATCATGTTATAGGATTGTTTTCCTGCGAGGTTTTCTTGACCTGCCGCCAATAATTTCTGCACACTCCTCTCCATTAATCTCCCAGGCCTCTCCTGTTTCATACACGGCGCAGGCGTCCACCTCCCAAACAGCACCTCCATAAACTATTTCTGCTCTTCCCGATAAATCAAATCATTTTGTTCCAGCACCGAGTCCTGCACGTCAACGCAACTTTCCTGTCCCAAACTGTGAGTTAGATGAAAAGGCTTCGCAAGTGATTGCAAATGGCAGCGGTCTTCCATCCCGCGGTCCCGATTGTGCTCCGAAATCGTGGGCGTTTTTTTTAAATTCCGCCCGAACGTGCGGGTGTTTTCTGCTTACCTGAACCTGATTTGATTGACCCTTATTCGGCGCTGAAGGATACCCCCGTTGCTAAATATACGCACATGTAAAGGGGACGCTTGGATCTGGAAAAATCTTGCGCTAAATTCCTACAAAGACGTGGTCTGCGGAGAAATTTTAAATAAATGATGCCATTTTGCCTTGATCATTAATAACAAAGGGGATTATAAATAGGTGTACGTGTTTAATAGATGAGCAGTGTGTATTGTGTGTTTAAGGACACGACGTTGTCCTTAAACAAGCATCTGAGGTTCGAGCCCCGCAAGGGTGCCTGCTGTTGCACCCTTCAAGCTGGAGCTGCTCCAGGACCGATACACAGCTATAATGGACAATGGACACCGCTTTGCTGTTTCAGATGCGTGTTTGCTGATAGTAGCGTCTGACAACAGCGCCCGACGCCAGTCGACAAATTACGAACGAAAACGAATTAATTTTGCGTGGGGATTTAGGACCTTCTCGCCTTGCCCTCAGGACACGACTCGGACCCTCCGGGACCCTTGTTGTCGCTTTCCTCTGACCGCTCCGCAATTATTCAGATCCCTGCAGGGATCAGAGAGAGAGCTGCGCTGCGGCCACTTCCTCTGCCCCATCACTTAAACCCTCTGATCCGTAGGGGGGCCCTCCCTCACCCACGAGGCCCGCCGTCCTGCCGGTTTCTGGCTTACTTTTCAATTAGCAGCTGATTTCTGAAGTGACCCTGCTATCTGAATAATGACTTCCACCAGAAAATCAAGACAATTACTTTGGAGAAGAAGAACCAAGCAGTGAGACAGACGGCCTTCTTGATGTAGCCCGTCCTCCTTAGCGCGGTCTCTTGTTTGAACCGGGGTTGCCCCGCGCTCATCTCTCGCAAATTTGCGGTTCCCACGCGTCCCATGGGGCTACAATCAAAGCTGGCATGGTAACCAAACGCAGGAAATTCAGGAGCAATTTTGATGCTGCCCGCTACAAATCTCCCGCTTTATTGCTCTCTACAGCCATGCTAACTTATTACCAGTCAAGAATCCAATTTAATGCTAGTCACAGCAAAGTGGTCCACTTTCTCACCCGCCCGCCCTCCACTTTCTCTCTCCCTACCTTTCCAGGCTGCCAGGCTCGCAGGTAACGGGTGCTGACATATGCAGCCTCTTCCTCTCCTTTTCGGTCGTCTTTGTGCCTCCGTCACGTCTTCCACACGCCTCCCACTTCATTCTGAGATCCCCTCTTAATAGTCTGCAAAAACCCAGCACTGCCATTCCCCAGACCATTACATTTTTCTCCTACCCCATGGTACCTTCTTACTCACCGCAACAGCAAACTACAAGGTAGCTGCTGTTACATGTATTCCATTCTATCATTGCTTCTCCCTGCTTCTTCTAGAAGTGGCCCACGTTCATTTGAAAGAAAGCAACTGCACTTATTTTTTTGGAATGTGACGCTTAAATTTACATCCTCACCTTGGTGCAAGCAGTGCCCACAATCAACGTTGTGAAAGAATTAATGGACAAACAGATAGCAAAGACTTGTAACCTGAGGAGAGGAGGTTCATGCCCACAAGACGCCTTACCGTAAAACTGCAGTACATCTTCCGCTGGGAAATCCTCCAGGAAAATGTTCGGCCGTATAAACAAGAAAAGTTGCGCTCCATTTTGGATAAGAACATAAACTATTCAGAATAATAACACACAAAGAGTAAAGCTAAGAAATGACTGTGGGACCGAATTCAAGGTGATCAGAAACTATACTTTTACAGGCCTCCAGCTCTTTATTAAATCACATCATCACCCGTCTTCCTCCTGTTTATGGCTGATGTCTTCAGGAAAATCTGCGACGTGAAGACAGAACACTTGTTTGTATTCGGATTCATTGTCAAAAGACATGCTTACTTTTAGGAATAACCCAAAATCCTTCATCCAAAAGCCATACAGAATCATTACGCCAGGGCTGGACACGCAGAGGACGGCATTGTGTTAAAATTCCGAAATAGCTGAGCCACTGCATGCATCAGGCAGACACACGCGCGATCCTTTATTTTGCTGTGGACCGAATTCTTTATAAGGGCAACTTTGATATCCAATTAGTTGCATTCCATCTGTTGTGCAACCCAGGCAATGTCCTTTGACAGGGCGCTTCCTTTAATAAATTTTATATATAAAGAATCTGCTGGAACTTTTCCGTTCCACAGGATTGCAGACCAGGATGTTGTACGTGAGACACTGTGAAAACCTCTGCAGCAGGGTACTGTGTCATTAAAATCCAATGCTGCAAACACCAAATGAAACAAACAATATGCAGGAGGTCAACATAGTGTAGTGTGTGGGCTTTCATGCCAGCCTTTGCTTTGTTAGATACTTCCAGGTGATGCATGCTCGTAAACACATGGCTTTCATTCCTGCTTGGAGTTCCGGATGAGACAGTTGCTTTCTTTATGAAGACTGGAACCAAACCTTGCTTGCTGCACGGGAAGCGGTTACCCTACATATATGTGCACCGAAAAAGGCAGCCAGGTCCCCACAATCTGCTTCTCTTGTCGTGTAGCTGCACCGGGTCATGATGCAGATGGTGGCACCGGAGCTGAGCAGCGAGCCCCTGCTCCACGTTTGTGTGGATTATTAATGACCCGGTTTGGAAAGTGCGCTCTGGGTGCCAAATCCCTGCCTGAACATGGCTTTTGAACTCAAACCCTGCAATCAATCCACAGCTTGTTTAATAATAAAAATTCGCCTTTCTCTGTTTAGAAACACAATTGACGCTACCTGGAATACAGAATTTAGGATTCCTAAAATGATGCAAATTACAGCTCTGCTCTGGAAAGGCAAAAAGTCCTTAGTGTGAATAATGAAATGTAAACCCTCTTGCTCCTGCTTTGCTGTGCAGTGATACAATAATTACACAGCAGTATAGCAGATTAAAACATTTCCTTGCAAATGTATGAAACTATATACATATTTTTTAATTGAACAAAGGATTACAAGGTTGTTTAAACCAACCTCACTGGAGGAGCATATTGCATTGCAGGTTGTCGTGTACAGCCAGGTTTAGCTTATTTAAATTACATTTGAAATATTGTGCAGTAAACATTTCCCACAATCAGATGATAGCTGTCCCTTGCCACCTGGCAAATGTGATAAAGACTTGAGCGGTTGCCAGTGGAGCGCATATAAAATAAACCTGTTACTCAATTACAAATGTGCTAGGATGCTTCGTTTGTCTATACACATCTGCCACCACATCCGGGTTACACAATGGACTGTGATCACTCCTCTTGAACTGAATGCAATGAATACATCTTTAAGATGAAGAGTGCAGTCGCTGCACAGCAGTCATACTTTTTTTTTTAAGGGTCGGGGTGTGTACATAGACATTTATATGTAGCTGTAGGAACACCTCAAAAAGGTCTGCCGTTGTTCATGCAGGTTATCTCTCGCTTACGAACATGAGTCCCCGGACATCTACTGGTACAACAGACGTAATAACTGCTCATTTCAATTTGTAAAAAGTACTTAAGCATTCCTGGGTCTACAAAGTCATCCCAATGTTTGCTGAAGTAACACAAAAACCCATCAAATTGGAGATAAATAAAAATATTTTTGTTAAAAATGAGCAATTTCTTTCTTCACTAATTTACAACAGTGTAGTAGTAGTAGTAGTAGTAATAATAATAATAATAATAATAATAATCATCATCATCATCATCATCATCATCATCATCTTAGCAACCCCAAGAGGGGAGAGAGAGAAAGAGAGAGAATGATGCTTTAAACAATAGAAACTGCAGGTAGGAACTCTGCAGCTGTAAAAAATGCACTCGGTTTCACTTGCCCACTAAAGATCTGAGTGACATCACGTACAATGTAATTGTTAATATCTCAGAAACAAAAAACACATAGAAAGTTGCTTTTGCAGCTGCAAATGACACAAATAGGGCACTAACAAATGCGCTAAGTTTAATGTGTTTTTGCAGTTGTAGGGTGGGCTGAGTGACATCACAACCTGGAAAAATAAAGGCTTATCTCTGAAAAACAAAAACAACACAAATCCTGATTTTTGCAGGATGAATGTAGCACTAATGAACCATAAGGTTTTCTTTGTTTGAGCTGTTTGTAGGGGGGCCAGCTTCACACAGCTGCAAAAATAGGGTTACAGAGACTTACAGGTAACACAAACAAAAAAGCACAGAGCCCAAGGTGGGATAAGCAGGACACCACTGTTTTGGTGAGGAATCTGACATGCATGACAGAGAGGTGGAAAGTTAATGCATGGAGAACAAAAAATTCTTCATGTAAAACGGAGATGTGAGCATAGTCCTGAAGCGTAAAGCAGGCAGTATAATTGGTTGAGCCACTGCTCATATCCAAAAGGCAGAAAAACATAAAATAAAACATTTCTTTTTTGGCACCACATATCCATGGTTACAAAAATGTGTAAATTAGCTTGAAAAATAATAAAATTCTGGAAATTAAAAATCACTGCCATAGCGTGTCAGATTTGATGTTAAATGAAAAACAGTACTCAGTTTACTTTTCTATTTTTCAATTTCCAGGGTATATATACACAGGTTCTCTGGGAGCAAAAACCAGAATGTTCACACAATTTTTTGGTAAATACATCAAATATTAAGCACAAACATGCAGTCTGAGAAAACCTTCAGCACCAGAACTAGATGGGAGGACTCTCACCCTTGTAGTTACTTTTTCTGTCACCTTTAATTTACATTAAGCTGTATTTTTCTTTTTTTTTAACTTAACCTTTAATTTTTAATCGCCATTCATATTTTTAAGCTGTATATTATGAAGCACACAAACTGGCTAGTTTAAAGGATTTTCGTTTTTTGAACTCTTACAAAATGATAAAAGCCAAACTGCACAGAAGCAATTTCAGACAACAGGCACGCCATCTGTATCTCGGAATATTCACCACAACAACTGGCTCATTCACGATTGATTCTTGCCATTTTATTTTACAGCTTGTTTTTCCTTAGGGGGAAAAAAAAAAATATATATATATATATATATATATATATATATATATATATATTTTTTTTTTTTTTTTTCCCAAAACTAGTTGTACAAAATCCATGAAATTTGTGTAATAACCAAAAACGTTTTTTTTTTTTTTTTTTTGTAAAATTTGATTTAATGTTTAACATTCCTAGTATACTCATCCTCTTTCTTCTTCTTTCTGCTCCTGCTAGGGTTGCCACAGCAGATCACTTGTTTCCCACTTCTTCCTGTCCTCTGCATCTTTTCTCCGCTATACCTACCACCTGGAATGTCTCTCTCTTCACCACATCCATAAATCTCCTCTAGGCCTTTCTTTCTTTTTCTTCCTCTTGCCTGGCAGCTCCATCCCTAGCATCCTTCTCCCGATATATCCAGAATCTCTCCTCCGTACATGTCCAAACCAATGCAATCTCGCCTCTCTGACTTTGTCTCCAAACCGTCTAACCTGGCTGACCCTCTAATATACTCATTCCTAATCCTGTCCATCCTCATCACACCCAATGCAAATCTTAACATCTTTAACTCTGCCACCTCCAGCTCTGCCTCCTGTCTTTTGGTCAGTGCCACTGCCTTCAACTCCATACAAAGCATAGCTGGTCTCACTACCATCTTGCAGACCTCTTCCTTTCACTCTGCTGTACCCTTCTGTCACAAATCACTCCCTGACACTCTCCACCCACTCCACCCTTGCCTGCACTTCTTCTTTCACCTCTCTTCCATTAATTTCACATTTGAACTGTTGATCCCAAGTATTTAAATTGATTTATCTTTTCCAACCTCTACCAACTCTATTCCCTGCATCCTCACCATTCCTCTGTCCTCCCTCTCATTTATGCACATGTATTCTGTCTTAGTCCTACTGACCTTCATTCCTCTTCTCTCTAGAGCATATCGCCACCTCTCCAGGGTCTCTTCAACCTGCTCCCTACTCTCACTAGAGATCACAATGTCATCCGCAAACATCATAGTCCACGGTGACTCCTGTCTGATCTCATCTGTCAACCTGTCCATTACCATTGCAAACAAGAAAGGACTCAAAGCTGATCCTTGATGTAATCCTACACCCACCCTGAAAGCATCCGTCACTCCTACTGCAGACCTCACCACTATCACACTGTCCTTGTACATATCCTGTACCACTCTTACATACTTTTCTGGCACCCCCGACTTCCTCATACAATACCACAACTCCTCTCTAGGTACCCTGTCGTATGCTTTCTCTAAGTCCACAAAGACACAATGCAACTCCTTCTTACCTTCTCGGTACTTCTCCATCAGCACCCTCAGAGCAAACATCGCATCTGTAATACTCCTTCTCGGCATGAAGCCATACTGCTGCTCACTAATTGTCACCTCCCTTCTTAACCTAGCTTCCACTATTCTTTCCCATAACTTCATGCTGTGGCTGATCAGTTTTATCCTTCTGTAGTTACTACAGCTCTGCATATCACCCTTATTCTTAAAAATTGGTATCAGTACACTTCTTCTCCACTCCTCAGGCATCGTCTCACTTTGCAAGATTACATTAAACAATCTGGTTAAAAACTCCACTGCCATCTCTCCTAAACACTTCCATGCTTCCACAGGTATGTCATCTGGGCCAACAGCCTTTCCATTCTTCATCCTCTTCATAGCTGTCCTAACTTCCTCCTTGCTAATCCATTGCACTCCCCTATTCATAATCCCTACATCATCCAACCTTCTCTCTCTCTCATTCTCTTCATTCATCAGCCCCTCAAAGTACTCATTCCATCTGCTCAACACACTCTCCTCACTTGTGAGTATGTTTCCATAGATATCCTTTATCACCCTAACCTGCTGCAAATCTTTCCCTCTGCCTAACCAGTCAGTACAGGTCCTTTTCTCCCTCCTTAGTGTCCAACCTCTTATTCAATTCACCATATGCCTTTTCTTTAGCCTTTGCCACGTCTCTCTTCACCCTATGCCTCATCTCCTTGTACTTCTGTCTACATTCTTCATTTCTCTGTCTATCCCACTTCTTCTTCGCCAGCCTCTTCCTCTGTATACTCTCCTGTACTTCTTCATTCCACCACCAGGTTTCCTTGTCCTCCTTCCTCTGTCCAGATGTCGCACCAAGCACCTTTCTAGCTGTCTCCCTTACCGCTTCTGCTGTGGATGCCCAGCTCACTGGTAACTTTTCACTGCCACCCAATGCCTGTCTTAATTCCTCCCTGAACTCCACCTTATAGTTTTCCTTTTTCAACTTCCACCATTTGATCCTTGGTTCTGCCCTCACTCTCCTTCTCTTTTTGATCTCCAATGTCATCCTACAAACCACCATCCTATGCTGCCTAACTACACTTTCCCCTGCCACCACTTTGCAGTCTACAATCTCCTTCAGTCTTGCCCTCCTGCATAAGATATAATCCACCTGTGTGCATCTTCCTCCGCTCTTGTACGTCACCCTGTGTTCCTCCCTCTTCTTAAAATATGTGTTTACCACAGCCATGTCCATCCTTTTTGCAAAATCCACAACCATCTGACCTTCCATGTTCCTCTCCTTGACACCATACCTACCCATCACCTCCTCATCTCCTCTGTTCCCTTCACCAACATGCCCATTGAAATCTATTCCAATCACCACTCTCTCCCTCAGGTACACTCTTCACCACTTCATCCATATCACTCCAGAATTTTTCTTTCTCATCCATCTCACACCCAACTTGTGGGGCATATACACTAACAACATTCATCATCACACCATCAATTTCCAGTTTCATAACCATCACTCTGTCAGACACTCTCGTCACCTCCAAGACACTCTTGACATACTGTTCCTTCAGGATAACCCCTACCCCATTTCTCTTCCAATCCACACCATGGTAAAAAAGTTTGAACCCCCCTCCGATGCACCTAGCCTTATTCCCTTTCCATTTGGTCTCTTGCACACACAATACATCAACCTTCCTTCTCTCCATCATATCAGCAAGCTCTCTCCCTTTACCAGTCATACTACCAACATTCAAAGTTCCTACCCTCACGTCCACTCTCTTAACCTTCCTCCTCTCCTCTTTCCTCCAGACATGCCTTCCTCCTCTTTTCCTTTGGCCTCTTCTCCTTCTTCGGCCAACAGTAGCCCAATTTCCGCCCGCACCCTGTCGGCTAGCAGTGCTGGTGGCGGTCGTTGTTAACCCGGGGCTCGGCCGATCCAGTATGGAAATTTGTATTTTTGTCCGCATATTTGGTTTGGCATATTTTTATGCTGTTTGCCCTTCCTGATGCAACCCTCTCCATTTATCCGGGCTTGGGACCAGCACAAAGAAATGCACTAGTTTGTGCATCCCCTTGTGGCTGGATTAGTATACCCATCCTCTGTCAACATTAAATCAAATGTAGAAATACCTGACCATTAAGCCCCATATTCTTTAATCTACAACAATACAAATCAGGAGTAGGAAAATACATCATGACTAAAAGGGTTAGAGTTGGAAAAAACCATCCGTTTCTGGTATGCTTAACAACACACCGGAGATGCCAGCTGATGGCATCATCTATGAAACATCACACTGACCTCTGAAGAATGTCAAGGAACATATAAAATCCACTGGCCTGAAGGCAGCAGGCAGAGACATCTGAAGCTCAGCTGATTTCCGAAAGCCTCCTTTAGGTGTTGCTAACAAAACTGTAAAAGCTCTCGGTTCCAGTTATCCCCAGGGTTCTGGTGTGGCCTGAAACTGAACTGGCACAATTTGGGAATATAAAGAATCTTCAATGAAAAAAAAAAAAAAATATATATATATATATATATATATATATATATATATATATATATATATATCAGAAGCCTTTCGCTCTTTGGTTCTACCCATGACTATAATTGTTAATGCTATAAGGAATTTGCTGGGGTTCAATGAGTCTGCGCATATTTTGAGGTTAAAAAGTTGTAAATGTGACCATAAGCAGAGATCAGCTAAGTTGCATGTTTACTGGGTAGAAAGGTAATGTTGAAAAAATAATAATAATTTTAATGGCCAGATCAGAATATTACTTGAAATGAACTGATGAAAATAAAAACTTTCTATATAAAAATGTTGCTACTTTGACCAATACAAATTTAGATGGGTAATTTAACTCTTTCTATTACAAATAATGCAATTATACTCTTTTTAATAATAAATTAGAAACCACCGGGGCATCAACAGCACTTCTTCAGGCCGGTTAGTGCAGGGAGATCAGGCTATTGCTATGCTGTGTCTGAGAATAATATGCTCTGTGGGCACTGTTTAAGTAGTTTTAAAATAATTACTGCAGACATTACTGCTCTAATTTGTTCTGTGAAAACTATCAGCTGTCCTTCAGACCCAATCGCCACAAAGTTATTAAAAGACACGATTTCCTTCTCTTAATGCATAAGGCATTTGGTGGCATTGCTACTGGTTGCCTTAGTGAGATTATCAATTCTTTAATTCCAGTATGCTGTGTACAGTTTTTAGAAACCGGATATCTCAAAGTACCAATGATCAATAAGATTTCAGCAGGATAGCTGTGGAGCACCATAACTTTGGGATAGACTTCAGTCAGAGCCTTTAAATCCAAGCTTGAGTCTTTTTGCCTTGGCATACCAAATATTGTTAAACCCATACATCTCATCTTCTAGCATAATAGCCTTTGGTCTGCTTTTGTGGAAGCCAAAACTGCTGGTATGGACAACACATTATACAGTACAGTAGATTTGAAAAATTACAGATGGCCCCCGAGTCACGATGGTCCAACTTATAATTTTTCAACTTTACGATGGTCCGATAGCGATGCGCATTCAGTAGAAACCGTACTTTGAATTTTGAATTTTGATTTTTTTTCCAAGGCAAGCAATATGCGGTATGATACTCTCATGATGCTGGGCAGCAGTAACGATCAGTCAGCCACATGGTTGCTAGCGTATACAACCAATACTCTATAGTGTTCTGTGTTGTCAGCATTTTTTTGGATACCCACCCCTCAGTATCTACATTGTGTTTTGTGCATCCTTCATGTCTACAAAACGCCCATCTGTGTCTCCTGAAAGTGGAAAGCCCGTAATGACTTTTAAGCTAGGTTAGGCTAGGATGTTCAGTAGGTGTTATGGAGTGGGTTGGTGGAAGCAATCGTGAGACACCGCGGTAATAAGTTTAAGTTCCATTAAACTCTTTACTGAGCGTTGTTTCTGACAGTGTTGCCATTAGCCGGGAGCTAGTTTTAAACATCAGCGATTGACAATAAACCAAAACGGAACACAATTGCTAGATTTTATAATAAGCAAAATTCAAGTTCCAGGTATGAACTAAATCCTGTCCACAACTGGTTCCTACACCAATCAGTCATCCAATCAGTGCTCAGTCTGAAGAGGGGGGCAGAGAGACTACTTATATTTTGTTCCTGAAGCTTCCACAGAAGTGACAGTAGGTTGGGTAAATGAAATGCATTTTTGACTTATGATGGGTTTATCGGAACAGAACCCCATCATAAGACGGGGAGCATCTGTACATACTTTGTACCAGAGTATGAGTCACACAAGCCAAAGAAGTGAAGAGGAAACTTGACTTATAGTCTGAAAAATGTGATACATGACCACATAGATTGCTCACTTTTTTCAAGACTTGGTGACATTAATATCTTTAAAATTTTAAAGTTTACCCAGTTCAGATTGGATGTAAAGTTGATATAAAGTATGCAGCTAGTAGAAATCTCACCACATATTTAGTCATGCTGTTTAGTCACAAGCTCTTAACAGCTGAATAACCTAATGGTTTTTGTGGGCAATGACCCATCCGTCGGCCTCTCACCACAGGGAAAATGGGGAATTTTACTTCCAGTGTATTAGGCAGGAAGACAGATGAGGGACAAAATAAATAGACTGGGCACTTCAGACTTCAAGCACCATATACTGAGTACCTACATTTTTAATTAGAAAATGAAATCATATTTGCTTTGTGCTATGAAGACACATTACGTTTGTAATTGGTATCTGTGTTCAAATAACCGCAGCAAGTAATAGTCAAAGCAATATTTCACACCAAAAAGAGATTTAACAGGGGAGTAAAATAGTTTAAACATTTTTTAATGACAAACAAAATGAATGTTGAAGTTAGGGTGGCACGATGGTGCAGCAAGGAGCAGTGAGGGTTTGCGGGTTGAATCCAGCACAGTCTGTGTGAGGTTTGCATGTTCTCCCTGTATCTGTGTAGGGTTCCACCCACAGTCCAAAGATATGTTTTTCAACTTAGCTGGTCAGTCTAAATTGTGTGTGTGCCTGTGTGTGTGCAACCACCCTGTGGTAGACTGGAGTCCCATCAGGGGTTATTTCATAGCCTGGTGAACAGAGATTCATAAATCTGCACCACCGCAACCCTGAACCGGATAAAGAAGTTCATGATGATGGACGGGTAATTGTGAAGCTGTTTTTTTGTGTCAGCATAGACACAAACATTTAGACCAATAGTAATTACGATGTCTTGCAACTGGAATCTGGTAATTCTGCTATCTTGACCTCATCTGTTAAGTTGGGTCCAAATGGCCTTGTGTATACATCAGCAAAGCCTCTCTGTGGGGATCCAGCCTTACTGTGTGGTCTCCTAAATCTTCTTGCCAGGGTGCCACAGCACTGCAGTCGAGATTCCACAACACATCCTTCTGTGCACAGTGAGGATTCACTTTATCTTCCTTTATTCTGGGTTGCAAATCGGCGCTCACAAGGACATTTCACCCGAGATGTGGGCCACCATGGGCAGAAGCATTCCTGCAGCGCAACACTGAAAATCCTTGCTCTAAGCTGAAATTTATCTCTGATCTCGTCCTGCTATTAAACTCACAAGAGGAAACAATCCCTTGTTTTGTCAGAGGATCGGGAGCATGGGCCTTTGTGCCAGTAAATGCTGATTTCAGCAATGCCCTGAAATGGCTTTTTGGGCCCATAGAATGGCCTGTACATCTACTTTAATGGGAACAATGGTAAATTTCCTTCATTTACCTTGCAAATATCCATGTATTTCTCAAGTCACAGTAGGATGCACCCGCTTTCCAGCAGAACAGCACAAACTAGAACCTCGGAGACTACATTAGAGATCTCATACTCTTTTTAGCGGGCTGCCACTGATCTGGTCTGTCGGCGCTCAGTCCCACATCCCACTGCCGAGAAGCTCACTCGCACTTTTGCCCGTTTAAAGCCGGTCCAGCCGTTGGCAAGCGGTTTAAAGACCTTGTTGAGATAATGAAAGAGGTCTTCCCATGTTTCACAGACAATTATTACATCATCCAGTTAGGCCACACAAAAATCTTCTGATCCCCAAAGCTCTCATAGTTTCTGTTTGAAAAGGGATTTAAAGGCATGCTCTATCGTTGTCAATCACATCTTAAAAAACCGTATGCCTCACACATGTAGACATCCACTGACACCTTTCGAATAATTCAATAATGACACGTCCAGTTTGGCTCTCCAACATGCTCTCAGTGATGAGGGAAAGGAGTGCTCCTCAAACCTAATCGCCGGGTTCACAGCCCAAACTGAGCCCTTCGCTCCACCATTAGAGAATGGGACCGAGGTGAAACAGCCGGAGATTGCGTGCGTCCTGAGTGAGCAGTAGGAGTGACGTGACGGAGCACTGGCTAAGATCCTCGTGATAGAGCCCTGGGGAAATAAGTGCAAAGCCAGAACGTGTTACTCCCCATAGCAAAAGCAGGACAGGTGCCGAGGTTGGAATCGGCCGCAGCTGTTGTTTGCTAAGGCTTCCTCTGACTCGAAGGAACACCCACACCTCAAGGTCAAAGATGTCTGGTGATGAAATGCAGCTGAATAGCCATCACTGCACTCATATTTTCTCATCCATTGCTCCAGGTCCTTGGCATATTTACCTTCAATTTGGGATTCCAAACACTACTTCATTATCCATGCAAACTTCCACCATTCACCGCGCATAGACGTTCAGCGGAAACACCCGGATCGGTGCTTCTCTTTATGCCCCACTATTTACAGTGCATCGTCCATGTCACAGCCCTTGTGACAGATGAAAAGCCACCTTTTCGGATATACAATGCCCCGTAGCACGACATTTCACAGCAACGGAAAAAAAACCATACCTTCTTCCCACCGTGCTTAGAATGTCGGCGGATGAAAGCGGTGATGTGACAATAAAAGTAAAGTCGCTTTTTGTAATAACAGGGAGGGCGGCTGCAGCTTCCGAAAATGACATTGCGGTGAGTGGCAACAAGGAGTGGGCAGTTTGCAAGCCTTTGACTATTTCCTGGACAACGGAGCTGCCAAGAGCGAGCCTGCTGGGGAATGTATGGGACCATAATGAAGCTGACACTCCACATGCACACCCCCTAATTATGGCTTTCATGTCAAGAGGGGCTGACGTTCTGTGTGGGAGCGTGATCTGTACAATGATCCTTTATCTCAGACCGCCGCTGCCCAACGCTTCGTCCACCCACACAGTACCGAATCCCCATAAAGCCGACCCCTCAGTCATCTGACTGCCTCTATTATTGTCCCTTCTGTCACAATTCATAGCTCACAATGCTGGTGAATAACAAAGATTCAGACTGATTGCGGATGTTTAAGATAAATGGGTCACATCTTGCCCGTCTCCCCCAATTAGCACTGTTGCGTAGTAACTGTTGAGCATATTATTAACAAATAATGTTATTTTAGTTGCTCCGAATCTCTGCAGAGAAGTGTAATTGGAAATGGATTACTGTCTGTTATTTTTTTCCCTTTCAAGGCTGGGATTGTCTGGGTTTTTTTTCCCTTCTTTTTCTAGTGGCAAAAACGCGTTTTGCACTGAGCCCTGTAGTCAACCCCACTGTGCCGCGTGTCAGCGTTTGAAAAGAATTTGTGCATTTTTCTTTGTGCCTGAAACTCAGTGCTTTCTCTGAAGGACATTAATTATGCGATTATGGCATCATCTTTACATGTTGCGGTTTTTATGAGTGTTTATGCACTGCTTTAAAAAGAAAGTGCGTATGCAAGGCTGTTCATACTGTTACATACACATGCAATAAGTCTACAAAGTGTTTATGGTAAATCAGCTCATAAACTAGGGATATGCAACCACGATCTCAAATATTGTGCATACTGAGATGCATTTCCTCAGCATGGACCTCATCTTTGTTAAATCTGTTAAAAAACGTCAATTTTAAAGGGGGGGGTAATAACTTTCAGCCAATAAGTGCATTTCATGCCCTCACCACCTCCACCACCTCCTCTTTTGGCACAGGAGCAGCTACTCTACTCCAAGGCTTTCTTTAAATCAGTAATGTAGCAAATAAATACAGATGTCCCCGACTTACGATTGGGTTATGTTCCAATATAACCATTGTAAGTCGAAAACACATTTAATTCATACAACCTACCGTCACGCCTCAAATTTATAGGAAAGAGTTCAAAATTGGGTCCAGGTAAAAAAAAAAAATCGGAACGTAGACACTCTCTCCGCCCCCATCTTCAGACTGAGTATTGACTGGCTAGGATAGGAATCAACCATGGCTAGGATTTAGTTCCTACCCGGACTTCCTGTCAGTGCTCAGTTTCCGCTGTCTTTTGTGAACTCTCCTGCAACCACTGTTTTGCTAAGACCTTGTATTTTTTTATTTTGAATTCCATTTTTGTTTACTACCAATCACTAATGTTTAGCGCTAGCTCCCAGCTTACAGTAATACTCAGTAGAACTTAAGCTTACTACTGCGGTTTCACGCTATTGCTTCCACCAACCCATGCCATAACACCTACCGAACATAATATCCTAGCTTAGCTTAAAAGTCATTACAGGCTTTTCGCTTTCATGCCGTTGTCAGGAGACACAGACACAGATGGACGTTTCGTAGACATGATAGACGTAGATATGGTTGTGTACTCTAGTGACTGCGTGGGAGACTGGGAGATGTGGATCGCTGCCACTGCCCAGCATCATGAGAGAGTACAGTAGCGCATATCGCTTGCCCAGGAAAAAATTCTAAGTGCGGTTTCTGTTGAATGCACGTTGCTATCGCACCATCATAAAGCTGAAAAATCATAAGCTAGACCATCGTAACTTGGGGACCATCTGTACTGGGATCCTCCTTTTCCCAAAGGCCTGTTAGACCACATTTATATTTATATTCAGAGTAAACATGTAATCTTTATTTTGTCAACAGCAGAATTTCCATTTTCAAAAAATCTGATTAAAGCTGAAAACTTTGGAAGATAATTGCCACATATCATTTAAGACAACTAAATAAAACACTTGCCGTGACTGTTGAATTTCTTGTACTTTGACAAGTTAGTCAGTATCATCATTTTAACTAAAAAATGTGAACCAAAGTGGAACAAACACGTGAATTCAGAGCAGCTGCAGAAGTGACAGCGAGCATTAATTACGTATTTTCCAAGATTGAAAAACTGTGCAATGTGAAAAAATCTGCTCGATAACTCAACCCAGTCATATCAGATGGAAGGGGGCTCATGTGACCACTGCAACGATTAAAATATCAGAAGGCATTCAGTAAGTTTGAGCACGCTAAACAACATCTGGTTGGATAGTGGGTCAAACCTCAATTATGTGTGCCTTCAAATAATCCAGAAGTTCTTGAGCATTCAAAAGTGGTTGCATAACCCCTTTCCCATCTTTTCCATCTTTTCCATCTCAATCTCAATTACTGAGTTGAATCCAAGATGATTGACATAATGATGGCACACTGGTGTTCACACACAGCTCACAGATACAACTACTGGTCTAATACAGGATGCTATTAGGTAGATCAGAGGTTCCCAGCTTAGGACCCCCATGACCCATTGGTGAAACCTTCTGCAGTCCATACAAGGACCAGACCATCCTGACTGAAACAGAACAATTTGTGTTCTTGTGTTCTTGTGAACTTGTGTTAAGAAACAAAGTACAGTGCAATACAGTTATTACCACAACAGTTATAGAACACAAGTAGATGCTGTCTCGGTCACATTGCATTCAACATGTAGACGTCCCATGGGAAAAATGGATGTGTGAATACTGACTTAGTGATCGGACTGTGCTGTTTGACAGCCTCCAGATGCTGGATATCAGGCTGCAGAGAAGAAAGTTGCAGGCGTAGGTTGGCTCCACATTAAGCTTAATCCCATATTTAGTCTTTAGTGCCACCAATGCAGAAAATCCAGTTTCACAAAGATATGCTGTCGTAAGCGACATCAAAAAGCTCGCCGCTTTATCCGATAGATCAGGGCGTTTCGAAATAACATGAAGCAAAAAATTTGGGAAGAATTTCAGTGAAAAAGTCCGTTTTAAAGCACTGTCACTGGGTAAATCCACAAAGTCAAAGTCAAAAGTCAAAAGAGTTTATTTGTCAAGTACATGGTTGTGTACCATGTGTTAAAATGTGCTCAAGACAAGGCTGTCTTGCAAGGGGTTCTTTACATAGATTTACCAAAGGATTTTGGATCGAGCTGAACTGAACATCTGGAGGAGGAAAGTAGTCATGCAGCTGGGTCCTAAGATTTTGCAGGTGCTCCATAATCATCTCAGTAACAGAAGCTGCGAGCTACAGTTCTTCTTTTGTTAAAAAATTGGGCAAATTGTCCAACACGTCAAAGTTTAACTGGCCACCTGGGCCACATTTTCAGTTCCTTTGCTGTGTTCCTTTACTTTACTTTGGACTTTAAGAACTGTCATTGATTTATCATGAAGATCAAGGCCAAGTACATTAATGTGACTGAAAATGTCGGCAAGATAAGCCAGTTTATTGAACGACTCAAATTCATAGGAAAGAGTTCAAAATTTGGTCCAGGTAAAAAAAAAAAAAAAAAAAAAAAGTCGTGCTGCGTCACGCAATACAAATGGTCGAGACGGCACCTTGCCCCAAGAAAGCCTTACGCCTCGGTGTGTAGAAGAAGTTGGCTGTGATCGCCACCTATTTCTCCATACAGTGCTTGAATAAGTGTGATTGTAGAAGCCGGGTCTTTATGAAGGTGACTGATTTAACTGCCTCGTCCAAGACATTCAAGATGTGCTGACATGTTTTTTTTATCAGCCAGCACTTCCCTGTGTAACCTGTCTTGCACAGATGTCACAAACAGAGCAGCAGTTCTCAAGCAGTGCCACCCTGCCATTGCTCGGACTCCATCGGTGCTCCGTCCCGCACATTTTGACCAGTCTCTTTCATTTGACACAATAAACACATCGAAAGCATCGAAAAATGGCCACGGTAGCTGACTGTCATACTTATGGCGGAGAACGTTTCTGTGTACTTTCTCATTATGTTTGAATCTAACATGTGCAAGGAGATTGGAAAGGTTAGCAGTGTCCATAGATTTGTCCAGCTGCAGCACATGAAAGTGGGTCTCTTGGACTCTTTGTAACAGCTGCTGACTTCTGTTATTTGCCATTTCATTAATCCTTTGTTGAGCAGTGTTGTCTGAAAGTGATATGAGGTTTAGCGGGTTGTGGGCCTTCTCTCCAACCACGACACCAGCCATCTCTTGTAGCTGGCAAAATCAGATTCTCCCCAGCTGTATGAGGCTTTCTAGCCTTCGCACTAAGCTGTGCTACACGGCAGGATCCTGCAGCTGCTTTAGCATGTTTGCGCCGCACAAAGCTCATTCAATAAGTTCCCTCTTGCTCTGGCATCCCTCAAGTTTGTTTTCAAAAAATTCCATAGGTTTGGATACATATTGCCTATGCTTCCTTGCAGTGTCAACATAATTTGCTTTAAAGCTTCATTTGATAGTACTTTGGAGCACATACTGAGGTTCATTCTCCATGCTGACACTGTCATCAGCCAAAGCCAAATACCCACTGCTTTTTTCCCTTTTTTGGTTATTGCTATGAGACACTTGTAGCTGGACCTGCTTCTGTGCCTTTCCCTGTAAGAGAACCAGATGCTAGAGACTTCTTCATGACAAGCAGGGTAATCTGGCACTTGTATCACATCAGCATTATTCTGCATTACCTTTCTTGTTGTGCCGCTATAAGGCGCTAAATGGAAGCCATACTGATCGATCGGCAGGATCTGAGGATCCAATTTAGTATTTATTTTTTTTTATTAATTAAAACAAAGACCATAACATGCTGAATATTTAAATTTAAATATTCATGTTCAATATTTTTTCATATAAATGTTTTTTTTAATTATGCCATTTTTATCGCTAATATTTTTACAACCCTTTTGCTCTTTTACGATTGCAAGTTACCTTGCAGGCCCCCTACAGTGCTGCCATGGCCCCCCCAGAGGCTGAAAATTATTGAGTTGAATGAGATGAATCCAGCATTGGATATCTCAGAAATATTTGGGTGGTTCCAGGCTTTTGACTCTGCATTTATTAATATTAAACATGTTTGGACTAATACAGGAAAGCTGGTGCAATCTTTGTTTTTGTCAGGCAGTTCTCATTCAAACAATCAATAAGAACAAAAATTCAGATGGTGAAATAAAGATTGTTATGGCCCTTAGTTGCAGCGGTGCCGCATGGATCATCAGCACTGGATCGCTTCCTTTTGTCCCTGACTGCCACTTCCATCGGCAGTGCTGTGTCCTCTGCAGCACATTGCAAGCCACATACAGGTATACCTTTCTTTGGCCCTTCTGGATACACACTAATCCTCCGCACAAACTGATGCTTGGCTGACCACTGACTGACCACCACCACTGTGAGTGTTTGTTACATGGCAACTTCTTGACTATTCTTCTTGCTTCTACTATGCTGCTCCGTGGATTTCTTTATTCCTCCAAGAACCTTGGCATTACTTTCACTGAGGATATCTCCTGATTCTCTGCGTTGTTACTCCTTGTATCCAATATGTGCATCCATAATACAGATGGCCCCCAAGTTACAATCGTCTGACTTACAATTTTTCAACTTTATGATGGTGCAATAGTAATAGCTACTTTTAAGGTAGGCTAGGCTAGGCTAGGCTAGGCTAGACTAGGCTATGATGTTCGGCAGGTGTTATGGTATGGGTTGGTGGAAGCAATTGTGAGACACCACGGTGATAAGTTTAAGTTCCGTTAAGCCCTTCACTGAGTGTCGTTTCTGACAAAGAGTGTTGCTGTTGGCCAGGGGCTAGCGCTAAACATTACACAGGCGTGACAGTAGGTGAGGTATATAAAATGCATTTTCAGTTTACGAAAAATACGTAATTAATGCTCGCTGTCACTTCTGCAGCTGCTCTGAATTCACGTGTTTGTTCCACTTTGGTTCACATTTTTTAGTTAAAATGATGATACTGACTAACTTGTCAGTTTACGAGTTTATCAGAACATAACCCCTGTAAGAAAAATTCTTGAAGTTAAGCTCTTAATACACGTTTGTGCTATGTTAAAGGTATTAACCAATAGTGTAGTGAATGTTTTATGACCATGTTATTCAGTATAATGCTCTTACTACTATAAAACATTGGGACTTCTGCCTTGCTAGAATGTTAGGTATTTAAGAAGGTACCTTGGAAAAACAAAAGAGGGTACTTAAGGAAAGGAAATGTAAACTACAGATAAGATGAAGGGTCAAGGGTCAAGGAAATGGTCAATTTAGACCCAGGCCAGACCCTGATGGTATGTAAAGGAGTAATAAAACTGAAATTCCCTTAACTGAGGCACCTAAATCAGGAGCTACTCCACCACACTTAGGATGGTATAATGATTCCCTATAACAACAACGCCTAAAGTCACACTGACAGCGAACAGAAGTGGAAAACAGTTGAGAGGGGTGTATACCTTGCGAGCTGTTGTATAAATAATCCCTGTATCCTTTGTTTGGGGAGACTCTCTTTTCGAAGGGGCTCTCCCACATCGGTGTGTATTCGATTGATCAATAAAGTATAACTCTCTCTACACCCAAAGCGGTTATTTTTTCTCCCACACCCCATTGTAAGTCGGGGAACATCTGTTTTTGCAATGACTGTACTAACTGTGTTAATGTTCTTTGTCTGAAAAGAGTCGTCATAAATACAATGTAATGTAAACGTGAGCTGAGCTGCAGAATTAAAGTCACAAACTCTGCAGCCCTTAATCTGTAACACTCAGTTCTACTTAAAAGTGAAGTTTGTACCCTTTCCCTGACAAATGATTTTCTTCATTTTCAACCTGAATTTGAGTCATGACTCGTGAACGGCAGGGAGCGACTTTCCTCATTTGTTTCCATTAAATTGTCAAGCCGCCCTACTTATTTTATTCAATACTGAAAATTATTCCTGTTCATAGAACTGCAGACATTGTTGAATCGAGCCAATCTGCACAATTTGCACCATCTTCTAATTATGTTTCTATATGTGGAGACAGCTGAAATTGTCACACGCAAAATAAGTGGATTAAAATCAAAACAAAGCACGGCATATTATTAAACACTGCTTACCGATAATGAATTACTATGTGCATTGATTTAGCTGCCAATAATTAAAGCCTTACTCATTACAGTGCCGTTCAGTTACAACCTTTACCTCTGTTTGTGAAAACCAGCTTCCCAATTGCATCTCTCATAAACGTTTGCTATTTGTTTTGTCGTCAGCTGCCCAAATGAAATGAGCAAAAAACAGATGCTGGCATTACGCCATTTTCTTTGTTCATCTGAGGTTGCCCCATGGAAGGGAATTTGCTGTGAAAAACTGCCAGGTTTTTTCTTGGAGGGTACTGACAATTTTCCTGACAGGGAAACACGGTGCCTGTGTGTAGCAGAGTGGGGAATCAAAGGCAGCAAAGTCACGAAAAATACATTCCAGCCTTATTTGTAGATTATTACAGATGGTCCTCGAGTTACGATGGTGTGACTTACGATTTTTCGACTTTACGGTGATGCGATAGCGATGTGCATTCAGTAGAAACTGAATTTTGAATTTTGATTTTTTTTCCCAGGCAAGCAATATGTGATACGACACCGTCATGATGCTGGGCAGCAGCAGTGATCCGCGTCTCCCAGTCTGCCACGCGGTCACTAGTGTTTTCAACCGATACTCTACAGCGTTCTGTATTGCCAGCGTTTTTTTGGATAACCCCCCATATCTATGTTTTGTTATGTGCATCCATCATGTCTACGAAACACCCATCTGTGTCTGTGTCTCCTGAAAGCGGCATGAAAGTAGAAAGCTTGTAATAACTTTTAAGCTTGGCTAGGCTAGGCTATGATGTTTGGTACGTTAAGTATATTAAATGCTTTTTTGACTTACGATGAGTTTATCTGAAAATAACCCCATCATAATACAGGGACCATCTGTATTGTGAAAAGACACAAACAAGTCCCTCACTTTGTGGACGTTTTAATTTCCGCTGTCAAAAGGATGAGAGAAGTCTGGTGCGTAAGCAGTGTGGTCAGTCATACACAGCTACCTGGTCAAGGTGGGGTAACCCACACAACCGCATTTTATTTCAATATGAATTTGAAGAAGATTCAACTGAAAAGCTTGAGTGCCCTGTGCTTTATCGCTCAGAAACACTATTGCTCGCACCCTGGCCTTTAAGAAGTCTTTTGCTCTCTTTAAGGATTTATAGACAAAACAATTCTTACACGCTATGCTGTGGGCATCGGGGTACACAGGTGAACATGGAAGATGAATGGTGCTGTTCTGATGGACACAAAGGACTCCTTTCACCAGATAGCACCAGCTCGGCCTAAAAGACGTTCCCTCGTGCACAAAGGACACATTCTCCGTGCAGGCATGTCACTTAAAAGCAAACAAAGAACGCGTGTTAGGCATGGTGACTGTGAACAAACACCGGCTGAAAAGCTCCGAAAAACCCACAAGACAAATATTCATGCATATATTCATATCTTATATCATATCATATATATAAATATATTTTACTAATGTGTCCAGATCACTTCCCAAAACACAAAGGTGAAGGGTCAGGAAAATAAACACAGAGCTTAAATTTGCTATGGAAGCCTGATTAATGAAGGTCTGTAATGCATTTTTTTCATCTCAGCCAAACTACTAAATTCAGGAATTTTTTTTTCGTTCCATCTGGTAAATTTACATTTGCCAAATCAGCTGTCAGTAGTTGTGTTTTAGAGATGTAGCTGCCACTTCCAGCAGCTTTTTGATACTAGCTGTTATATCCATAAATTACAGCTGAATGTGCAGGAAATTTGTTATCTGAGCTCCATTCAGTGCATTCCGTTTTCAGAAGAGATTTTGTGCGGTTGCGATTTATTTGAAATTTTAAAAAGGAATCACTTATGAAGCCACTACTAATGGGCCGACAATGACTGCAGAAAACTTGTTTATGTTAAATAGCCAGGAGTTAATTACCCAACAAATAAAAAAGGCAACGTTCCATCAGCCTAAATGTAAACCTTTCCATAACAACAAATTGGAATGAAACAAATACTACGTACAGGAAAATACGTGTCAAAATGCTTCTTTTACAACACACACTTGTTACGTTACAGAGGCAATGGAAGCCCTCCCCCAAGAAAAGCTGCACTTGGTACGTTATTTATACACTGCCCGGCCAAAAAAAAGTCACCACCTGGATTTAACTTAGTGTTATGATCTCAGGTTGCTTCAGTTGGTCAGGTCTAGGTTCAGCAACGTTATGTGCCCAAAAAATGAGGTGAGCTGACTACCTGAATGTACTGAATGACCAGGTTTTTCCATCAATGCATTTTTTTCTTCCAAGATAACAATGCCAGGATTCATGGGGCTCAAATTGTGAAAGAGTGCTTCAGGGAGCATGAGGGAGACATCATTTTCACACATGGATCGGCCACCACTGAGTCCAAACCTTAACCCCATTGAGAATCTTTGGGATTTTGTGCTGGAGAAGACTTTATGCAGCGGTCCGACTCTCCCATCATCGATACAAGATGTTGGTGAAAAATGAATGCAACTCTGGACGGAAATAAATGTTGTGACATCGCCTAAGCTTATTGAAATGATGCCACTGCGAATGTATGCCGTAATCAAAGGTAAAGGCGCTCCAACCAAATAGAATGTTCTGACTTTTTTTTGGCCAGGCAGTGTACAACGGATTTTGGGACGTGAGTATATGCACAAAACAAAAAAAAAAAAAAAGAGCAGGCAGCAAAGAGAACCAGAGAATCTGAGGAAGTTACGCCAAACTCGAAAGTGACCAAGAAACCCCTCTGATGTTAATAGCGCAAAAATGAAGACAAATTTAAGATGAAGTGTAAATGGCCTGAAAAAATTACGCATGTCAAAGGATGGGCCTAGTTTTGAGGAGCTGTCCGTCAAGCCCAGCCCAACCTCATGCCTTGGTTCGGTCTGCTAGAAGCTCACGGTGACAAAAGCATCCATTTCAGTCCAGAAATTTGCAAGGGGAAGAGTCGGGACAGAACAAGTCTAAGAACCCTTGGGATGGATATAAGCTTAAGTCATCTGACAGAAATCCAGAAGGTGATGATGTACTGAAGGATTTAAGACTGTGATCATTCGGTAGTTGGTAGGAGAGGAAAAAAAATCTTTAGATCAACTTAAAATAAATCTGCTGTGAGCAAACTGAAAAACTACAGCAGGGAAGTTCTCCATAAGCCAAAGGGCTCCTGGTGACCAATATGGAACAGAGCTCCAACCCACCCAGGTACATAATTCATTTTAGGAAAGCGGGGATTCTTTCGATTTTACAGAACCCAGGCCTTCGCACTTGCAGCATTTTTGGCATTTTTTTCTTTTTCATTTAAGAACTGAAAAACTTGTTTGGACCATCTGTTTTACTGAATCCTCCTTCTTCCCTCCTGCTAATGTTTTGTTATACACTTCACTACTATTTCACTGTACTGTGTTTGTGGGTGCACAAAGTTTTAACTCAACTCACAATCATAATTCACTGTGAGAAACATTTCAGTTCATCTGTAAATATTTGTTTGTTTGGTTGTTTGTTCCACTGTACTTATCTTGCCTGCTTTTCTTTGCCACTTTGACAATTCTTTTGACTCAGCTTTATTGGGTGCAAGGGAAGTGCTCACCCCCCCCCCCCCCCTTTGGAAGTTATCATTCACAGGACAACAATTTATTTTGTCTTAGCTTTTACTACGTAGACACCATTTCTGTTTGACAATAATTCCTTATGGTTCCTGTCTAAAGTCAGTGGCCACCCGTATAATGCATTTAAAAACAGTCTGCATTTAGTTTGTAAGCGTGGCCATGACAAGATGTAATACCGGTATCACCTATGGAGGTGGGGCTTTCATATAAAAAGGCTCTGGAAGTAGAGAGGTGAGAGGAGTAGGATGAAAGCTTTGTACTGGAAGGCAGTCCTGGCCTCCCTTGGGAGTGAAATTGTAAATATTGTGAATTACTGCACTTTGCACTAGACCATTAATGCTGGTACCTGCACTACATGCTTGTGTCGCTACGATTGCCATCCAAGAGTGTGAGGACCCTACACTTTCTAACACCCTCAGCATTACCTTCGCCCAAGAACTGTGGTGTGATGCCAGGAAAGGAGACTTTTGCAGAGGAACGACCCACACAGCCCATATTATTCAGTATGGACTCGTGCGCTGCAGATCCGGGCTGCTTGGCCTCAGAGGCTGATATCGCGAAACAAAATGTCAACAACTTAAATGTATTTTCACAGATACAATAAACTCGTGTTTTGTTGACTCATGCAAGTTCTACATCCAGAAATCTCGATGTGCGTGAACTCTTCACACTATAAAAGGAAAATACTACGCAAAGGTGTCAACCAGCAAAAAAATGGATGAAATAATTAAACTGAGCCCATGTGTAGGTACATCACATCGATGGTGGCGCTACCAGGCATTGCGACAGAGAGCCATTTATTTACTATTGCACATCTGCCGCCAGCACTCCTGGCTTGTCCTGTCGATTCAGTTTGCATTTCGCTGTATGGCATACCTGGTTACCATGTATGTGGCAAATAAATCTCTTTGAATCTTTGAATCTTAAATAAGGAACACATACGATATGTGTCGGAGAGTCAGGCTTCTTCCTCCAGGAGTCCTCCAGTAGTATTCCGCTTGATGCCGAACCCATGAACATGTAAGGATCTATTTTCAGGTGCTGCTGTCGTCGTGGTTTCCTCCCCTGTCAATCACGGCCATCATTTTTTTAGAAACCCATTAATCATTCTGGCGTTCCTTCCCATCTAAGCCACTGCTCTTGTCGCAAACACATTATATAAATATGTTCTTCTTGAAACGACATCGGGTTTTAATTCTCAAGTGGAACAAAACGGTTCAGCCCCTCTCGGCTGCTGCTGCCAGTAAGTTGGTGTCAAAGCCCGTTTCCTAGTCTTTTTTGCAAGCAACGCAGAGCCCCGGCTATGCCCCAGCATTCCTGTAATTGGCGGGCTTGACCCTTCGGGGGTCACGGTGGGACAGCGGCTTCTTTCAGTCCCTCCGCAGCATCTGGGATGGAACGGAGCTTTGTTTGACGCATCCCAGCAAGGGGCCCAAATGGACTCGACTCTTGCTCCGTCTCGGACGCAAAGACCACTTGTCACAGCTTAAAATGTGAACGGTTCAGCAAGGGAATAGCTACGTCTCTTTGTTGCGTAGAATCCCCGAAGCGCCGTCCCCCCGGCCACCCCCCGACGGCTGCCTTCTCAGCAGCTATGTCTGGATGAAGCTCTCTTGCGAATAATAGCGTCTCAGAGAAGCGAGGGCCCGCCACTCCCGAGATGTGGAGAGCCGCCGCAGGCTACTCCTGCCAGCAGTAGGAGTGTTTATTGTAATGTGTTCTGGCGACACAACAGCTACAGCTGCTTGAATGACGACACTACGAGCAACAATACGCCGTGGTTTAAATAAGGCCGACGTCACTACACCCCCAAGGAAATCTGTGCGGCTCAAACCCGCCCCAGTCCAGCCAATTAAACAAGGCTATACGGCACAGCCTCGTGCCTTCCTAGAGCACATCTCACAAGTTCATTTTTGTCAAAACACTTTTATCCCGGCTGAAATTCCTAAATTGCCTTATGCATTTACACGAGCAGTGGCTTACTGAGGCGGAGAGGTGCACATTTTGCTCAGGGGGACAATGATGACCGCAAGCCTGGAAGTTAAACCAGCAACTATTTAATCAGATGTCCACTAACGTAATGGCCGCTGTCTCCTGGGGTCCTTTTCTGCTGTCATTACACAACCATTGAACCAATAACACCAATGATAGTTCAAGGAGTTATACTAACCGCTCCGGCGAACAAATGGAAACGGTGACTCTTGAGGGGGTGCAGTTCAAGCTGTAATATTAAAGGCCTCCGTTTTAAACGGCACGCGTTGTACTGTTCAACATGTTCAGCGATGGGTTTGTTATCGGTGACTGCCTGTTCCACCAGGAGTGCAACAGTCCAAAGATCTGAATGGTGGGCTGGGGGTATCTCTGAATGCAGACAGGCAACCGTGCTGTACAGACGATACATCTTGTACAGGAAAGCAAGACTCTTAAGGCCACCTTTGGAGAAGAGGAACGTGGGAGGAACACGGTAGGTAACACAAACAGAAGTGGGCAGGGACTGAACGCACATCCTTTAACCACAAAGTGGCAGTTAGGCTCACTGAAGCCCCGTGCTGCCAGAAAACGTTCATCTCAGCTCGATTTGAGTTTTTCAGTTAGCGTTCCAGTCACAGCATTTGGACACAGCAACGCTTGTGCAAATTATTGGTGCATCATGTTTCTTCCTTCTTATTGCCCATGTAGCATTAACATATGCAGAATTTGCACGTCAGCATGTAATTTCTCCTTCGGCAACATTTGCGGCCACGTTGTAAGCAACGCTGCGGATTTAGGTCGGCTTACTACGAACGAGAGACATGCACGCGCACGGTCCCTCTTTCTGCGGAGGGAAAGATGACCGGTGCTCTGAAAGCAGGTCAGTATCTCCCCTTAGGAGTAAACATCAAGTGGGCTTGGTGGCTTTTCGAAGATTTGTGAACCCATCTCAGTAACTCCGCTGCAGGGAGAAGGGCTGAATTGCCAGCCACATTATCAAGAGGAGGAGACGAGGCAAAGATGTGCCACGCAGGCCTGGCCTATGCGGTGGGACCACTTATTGTTGACATTATTTATTTATATTTTGTTTATCTCTAACTCATTCTGCTCCTTTCTTTAACAGCCAGGACCGAGTTGCTTTGTGGAGATATTAGAAAACCGTGGCATCCTCTTTAGATCTTAAACGGCGGCTCCGTGTTTGTTCAAGTGACACAGAATTTCTAGCGAAAAACAGACTTTGCCTAAATGATGGAATTTGCATAAAACTCTGACTTTGTCTGTGTTTACTGTTTTTTATTGCACTGGGAAGACGCGTGTAAGAGCAATCGAAGTGCAGACTTAATCATTAATCCGCAAAGGACTTTTGTGTATTCCCTCATTAAAACTTGTGCTAATTCTATATAATATTAATCTTTCATACCGGGCTATTTAATTTCCTCATGCATTATGGCTGGTTACAGGGTGCGTCAAACATAGACAAACTGATAAATCACACTCGCTGCTCACGGACAACATATTTAATCTTAATTTCGGCTGTTTACGAAACATCAACATCTGCTCGGCGAAGACAACCCCTACCCGCTCCTTAACATTTTCAATAATATCGGACTGCATTTGAGATTTCTCAAGGCTCGCGTGACATTAGAGGCAAATGTCATCGCACGACTACGGGAAACTTCCAAGGCTTATTAGCAAGATGCTGTAAGATAATAATGTGCACCAGCATTCCCATTGTACCGACTTGGTGGATATCGGGTACAAGAATATCATTAAAAGGCTCATTGAGGAAACTGAGTGAGAAAATTCAAGGTCCTCATTATGTAAGGAAAAAAATCTGATTTGCTGTGTTTTTACCCCCCATGGTTACATTTCCTCAGGCTTCCAGAGGACCCCGTATTGCATCTCAGGCCCTGTTGTTTTTTAATTAAGACTTATTTTAGCATTTCGCCTAGGTTTCACCATGACGCTTAGTTTTTTTTTACATCTTACAAAAAAAGAGACTGAACTTGACCAAATTAGCTTGTCTCTCACTGTTTTAATCCTATGCAAATACAATGTTGTTTGTAGTCTTACCATGAAACACAACAACATGCTAGTAAATCGGTTGAGATTGACAATATGAACCGATTTGCACCAGTTTATTCCCTGCCTGTTTCCCCGGTGGATTACATGACAGTGATGCGTTGGGGGGGGGGGGTGCTGGGGACAAAAAAGGAAGGAAAAACAAAGAAAAACCAAAAGGTCTGTCACGGTCAGTTCTGTTTTTGCCTTCAGCCACCTGTCAGTCAAAGCGGTTGGGCATTTCCTGAATGAGACAGATATGCGCCAGTCTGGGCACTGGTACAATAAAAGCACGAAATTAACTTTGCGAACAGACATTTTGCTGAGATCTTCAAAGAATTGGAGTCTTGTCTGTCAGTGAAGATGACATTTGAATCAGAACCACTCGTATCTCCATCCTTACACTCCCACTGTGCACAGGATTATGTCTCGCAAAACCAGATATTTTGCGTTTGAAAACTTACCAAGTTTGGGTTAATACAGCTATGAAGATTAACTAAAATGAAATGAAAAAGTAAAATAGGAAGTGATGTGCAGGACTGCTTGTAATAATCCAACTCACACTGACCTTCATTTTCTAGCAATTACACAGAAGCAAACTGTGAAAGCCATCGACTAACTTGCTCATGGCTTGAACTGTATTCTAGTGGAACAACTTCAAGACTGCGTTAGGACGACTGCTGCATGTACCTGTTGCCCGAAAAGCCAAAAAACAAAGAAAGGAAGACACCTACTGAGAATCAGCATCCCAAAGTGTTCTTAGTGGAGGAAGAAGGAGAACCAGGCCACGCGGACCGGTAGCCAGAGGGGTGGACACCTGCATGTAGGAAGAACTTGGAGCGCTGTGGAAAGCAGCATTCTCTGAGCGACTTTCTCAAAAACATTGCACGGTGTCACCAGTTTCTCACACCAGGTTCCTTAAATGCTTCTGCAAATCCCCCTTTTCCCTCATTTTCCAGACCTTCCTCATGTCAAGGGTCTTGCTGCCATCCCGTGCCTCTGCAAATCCCCCTTAAGTGGCAGCAGCTGGTCCCCACCGGTCTAACTCCATAAGGCAAAGTTTCACTGCCCACCAGTGCCCGACTGCCCGGCAGTTTTATGATTTTGGCCAAAAATGTATTATTTCCAGCTTTGTTTGCCAATGTTACACTTTCACTCGCTGTCAGGATTGAAGGCTGCAGGAGTCTGATGTCTGTCCAGATGGCACAGGATGGGAGGCTCATGGCCCAAGGCAACATAAAAAGAAAAAGGACGAGGAAGCAAGGTCTGGGAAGCTGATGTCCTCAACACCCTTTGTTGAATCCTCGTCCGGCAGTGTGAAGGCATGCGAACCTTAGGAGCACATCAGAGTGCGCAGACGTTGTATTTTCCAGACTTTCCTCATATCAAGGGTTTTGCTGCCATCCCGAACCATCACCATTTCCGCAAACACCTCAAGCACATAATCCCGGTATACCTTGTCTGTGCTCTTTCCCCTTACCTGAGCTGAAAGTATCTCAGTGAATTAACAGTTAATAAAGACCCATGTTCAAATCCCCATTCCTGCTCTTGCATACTTGAGCAAACTCCTTAGCTCAGTTGTTCCAGTAAAAATTACCATGCTGCATAAATGCGCGTTCTGCCATAGACTGGCATTCCACCCAGTTCTCTCCTGTCCTAGCACCTATTTTGGGATAGGATTCTGATTTACCAGGACAAGTGGTTAGAGATGATGGATGTATGGATGGATGGATGGATGGATTGACATATAAATGGGTGAATAATTGTTAGTGGCTAAACACTATAATTAACTTTGGAAAAATTATATTAGACTGTGACTAGCTGAGACAGCGCTGCCTGGGTCAAGAAGGGTAGCGTTGGAAAGGTAAATGATAATGAGGGAGAGAAAGAATGTGTGCGTGCTTGTGTGTATGTGTGGGGCCAGAAATCTCTCGGTGTCTTTCAGTGCACTCTGTGTGCGCCGCTAATGCGCACTTGCGTCTAGCGTCACCCCCCCCCACACCCCCCTTATCCGAGCAAAAACCTCCATCAGGGCGAGAAGTACCTGTGTGCGGCTGCTGTGCATAAGGAACGAACAAACAGACAGAGATTGAGCTTTACGGATACAGAGATATTAGAATGGCATTAATGGCCGTAATTTGTTTGAATTTTCAGTGGGACGGAAGATGCCGTGTTATGCTGTCTTGTGCTGAGCTTAAGTAGCTGTTTACCATAGCTGTTTGCTCTCGGTGTCTGCGTGGGTTTCCTCTGGGTGTTTTGGTTTCTTCTCGCAGCCTAAAGAATTATGATTCAGGTCAGCTCATTGCTCTAAATTGCCCGTGTGTCAGTGAGTGTGTGCGTAGCTGCCCTACAACGGGCTGGAGACCAACCCAGGGTGTATCTGTCCTGGCCCAGTTCCAGGGATTTGGGGACGGGCTCCGGACTGCTGTGACCCGGACAAGGACAAGTGAGTGAAAGGGAGTGTGAGTGATTGTGTTACGCTTATTTAAGTTTCTGTGCACAGTTAAATAAATGTTTTGCTCTGTCATTTTCGTCAGCATTCGCATGAATGTTTATTCCATGTTTACTCGTGTGCGTCAGTACTCCCTCCTGGACTGGAACTTTTGGACGCCCTTTTGGACGCCCTGCTGGCTATTCCGTGTATTGCGAGGCCATTCGCTTCCGTTTCTTCCGTGCTCCTTGCCCTGCCTTCCCCACCTGATCACTATTATTACCTTCATTATTACCTTCTGTGTTCCTCCAATAGGCCGTCTCTGTTGCTTGTTGTAGGTATTTAAGTCCTGTGTTTGGGCCAGTTCCTTGTTGGGTTGTGTTTTCGTGTGTCTGTGAAAGTGGTCTCTGTTTATCCTGAGTCACTTTTGCCTGACGAATTTCATTGTTTGCTGTTTGTTTGTCTGGTTTTTTGATCCTGTTTTTCTTGACTCATTTTTTGCCAAATAAATTGGATTCCTCTGAAATAAATTTTCTTCACTCCCTTCAACTTGCGAGTGGGTCCTGACCTGAAACCCTGACAGTGTGAATGTGTGTGGAAAAGCCATTGTGTATGTCTGTGTGTGCAAAGACTGCTATGAATTGTGTTGCATTGTCAGAACTCAACCGTATCTACTGTGTCTCTGTCAGATGGCCAACATGAAACACAGCAGTGTAAAATGTTGGGTGGACAGATGGGCTGATGGATACATAATTGCAATATAAAGAATAATTTTGAAATATGACTATTAAATAAATATTTAAAGAAATAAAAAAATTTGCAACATGCAGCTTACAAAGTTTCGTTTTTTTTCTCTAATTGAAAACTATTTTCATTTTCTACTGAAAGGCTGTGATGAAATTCACACTCAAACATGAGTTAACACATGACCTCCTGTAAGTTTTCACAACCTAAACAACCCCTTATTTTTCTGAAGCACTGTTTTCTTATTTTGCTTGACTGATGCAGAATAAACAGTTTCAGATGCTTTTGGTTGGCAAATAGTCCATCTTTATTTTAAAGTTTTCAGATCACCCGAATGGTTGCAGCAGAAGCCCTGTGTTTACTGAATATATGCAACTTTATAAGTAAAGACCATAGTTATGTAAACACCACATAAAACACTTTTTATTATTTAACAGCAAATCCAACATTTTACATTCCCCTATAAACAAAAATTCTAATAACTCCTAAGCCATAACAACTGCATATTTATGGATGCTGAAAAGAATAATAAGAATGAAAAGAATGACACTATAATAATATATCCTTCCTTTTTTGGATCAGAGATAATACTAATGATAAAAAATGCAAATTCTTATAATGTTAGCTATTAATTTTTGCTGTAATAAATTACTTCCTTCAGCTCACAACTCCATTTAGAAAGAAAACAAAGCAAATGACCCAAGATGACTCATGGACCCCACAATGAGCCGATGCTTAATGACTCTTTAAACTTTAAATTATTGCTGAACCCCAAAAATAATTATAACGCGCAATGCCAACATTAAACACAAACAACACTGGAATCATATTATCCACTATGACATCTTTCTTAGGCGTAGAACTAAAATGAAAATGGGAGCAATGGAACCAACCTGGCCCCCTCGTGAGCCCCACCGTGTGTCCTAAAATGGGACCATCTGAATGGCAGCTAGTATTAAGTAAGACTTTTGGGGGTCCTTCCTATCAATAGCTAATTGCTTTCGTAAAGTCGCTCAAGGGCCTGTTAGCTTCTCAACGCAGAGAACAAAGAGAGAAGAAATGCTTGAGATCTTAGACTTCTTTAACTGTTTAACTGTCAAGCGGAGCTGTAGTTTGAGCTACAGCTGTCCCCCGATGTACGACACATTTCATCCTGCGAAAAAATTTTCATGGCTGTGCCCAATGAACATTTGAACATAAACAGTGCACCTGCCTCATGTTAGTTTCACAACTTTTATGCAACACTTAGCCTCATGCTAACACCAGCAACTGCAAGTGTTTACGAAAAGCAAGCTCCATTCGCTCAGTTATTTGCAAGCTGCCATCCCACTATGCTTTGTCTCGCTATGTTTGTGGCTGAGTACTAACAACGTTCCGGCAGAAGCAGAAGGCTATGCAGGTTTTCAAGGATCTGAAGAAGATGGCCGAGGTGGAGGGAGACGAGTTGGGGAAGGAGATGACTTTTTTTTTACCCCAGGGTGGTTTGACAGGTTTCAGTTTCACGCCAGGCTTCTTAGCCTAAAGATAACAGGAGAATCAACATCAGGTTCCTGTGTCATAGTTGCTGTTTCTGCATGCTCCTCTGTAAATACCATTTATGACAGTAAACTGTCTTGTTTGCTCATTTTAAATTGTTTGCACTTCTTCTAAATATTAATTTCATTATTGATTGTTGTTGCTGTGTGTCAGATATGAGGGAAACACAATTTGTTTCCAAAATGTACTGCCCACATCTCTTCATAACAGTGACAAATGCGGTAGTTTCTGTGCTTTTAAACTCGAGGAAGGAGGCAGTCTGAACTGTAGGCGGGGTCTCGCACTCTGGAGCATGGAGCCCCCAGTCCTCTACCTCTTGCTCATGTCTCTGTGCAGGTCTGACCCCCTGCTGTGAACTGAGGGGGGGGGGGGCAGCACACTGGGCACACGATGCACCGTGTGTGATACGCTGCACCGCAGTACAAAGTGTGTGTGATGGCAGGGAGGAGTGTGTTGTGTGCGTGCCGCAAGGTATTATACAGCCATTTAGCGGCTTGGGGAAAAATTGGTTTGGGGTTTGCGGTTTTTGGACGGGCTGGGAGCACATCAGTATCCTTCCCGTTTAAAATAATGGGAAATGTCTTCCCGTTATCAGACTTTTCACTATCAGGCCCTTTTTGAGGAACGAACTAGAGATGAATAATGAGGATTGCCCGTGATCTGTTTTGCATTTACTTTTTATTTGTTATTTATTGTGTCGGGTACAGCTGTGGATGTTGCTGTTATTTGTCATGTGTTAAGATGCTGTACGTGTGAAATTCCATGCGGGGATTAATAAAGTGCTCATCCTATCCTGTCTTAAGAAAACAAGGCTACCGAAATTCTCTCAAGCTGCTCTGATAAAGTAGTTAGGAACGCTCAGTAAAATAGAGGAACACTGATAGCTGCAACCGGATAAATCAACCCCAAGGTTATTGTGAAGGTTAAATGTGCTCCGTGCATGTGTGCTGTTCCGCTCTGGCGGTAAAAGCACATCTTCCTTTGGACCCACGAGGGGAGTTAACTGCCTCCAGATTATTAATTCATTTTTGTGTTTCCTCCACTTTTTCCTGCCTCCTGTCCAGCAATGCAGATACAAAGCTTTATTTGTTTAACGGAAACCCACAGACAGACTCCCTGTGAGGCATCGCTCTTCCGCATTAAAATAACCAAGAGAAGCAGCTTCTTTCCAGCTGTGCTTGGCAGCAGCGATTAATGTCAGGTTAAAAATAAAGATTAAAAAGCTGTATTTGCTTGAGTTGCCCATCCACACTCAAGCTAAATAAACTGCTGAATTTCACCTTCTTTGCGCTCTGATTTATAACTCAATTTCTATGCTGATTTTCCTTTATTTTTGTCTCCTGTACATCCAAAGCAATTAATTCAAACTCGGGGAAAAAAAAAACATTTAAATCATTTCACACTCGTGTCTCTGTATTTACTCCACATCCTACAGTATTTGTATCATTGAGATCAAGTAAGTTCAGAATTTAACATTTACCACAAATAGTCAATGTTATTACTTACTGTATAGAAGAAGCAAAAAAAATAACCTTACTACTGAACTATGCTGGGGTGACCCTAACATTCAATTTAATTTAGCCGAGTTCACTTCAGTTCAGCTTTACATACAAAGATGCAGAAGACTAAACAAAGATCTGATGCACAAGCAACGGGAAAGTAAGCGCAACAATACAGATATTAGATATTTAAATAAGTTAGATGGCGCCCGAGTAGAGGGGGAAAAACAGTGGCAAAGAGGAGAAAATTAAACCCCTGGAGGTCCAACGCCAGCGGGGCCACCCCGTTCTGGTGGTTCTGTTGTGGTGATATGGGACCGGTGTGGATATGGAAATGTCCAGTATGAAGAAGGCTGGTGCTGTTAATGTTCATACTGACAGCCACAGGTACTGACCCGTTAGGTCACAGGCTCCTGGCCACAGAAGCCAGTGGGTGTTGATGTGGTCATGTAGGCAACGCACCACAGAAGGGTTGGCTGAGGTTCTGGGACGCAAGCGTACGTTGTATACTGAGCTACTGGTGCAATTTACAGGAGCAAAGGCACTGTGAGAAATGGGCATCTCCAGTATCTCTCTGATCTTGAAATGCCCAATTGCGTATGCAAAATGCATTAATAAAATGGATGAATGTAAATATAAATGAATAAATGTAAATGAAAGTTAGCATTCACAGCTGGTAGCGCTGGTCCCTCATAGCACCCTTACTATGCACGGAAGATTGATACTTGTTCAGGTTGTGTGGTTTGCTCGTTCTCCCGGTGTTCATGTGCTCTTCTTTATTCCTACGATCCAAAGTATTGTATTGGTGATGCCAAACAAATGCAGTGTGTTTCTGGCTGCCATGTGATGGTCTGGCATCTTGCCTAGGGATGGGATTACTCTGCTTAACCAGGTGCAACGTGAGTCTGGGGATGGGCTCTGCACGGCCACAGCCCTGTGCTATAGCAACCAGTTATTAACAGTGAACGAGTCGATAAATGCATACAATGCATACAGTAATCTGAAGAAAATGCACCTGAGGTTGTTGAGCCCCCCTGTTGGGATTCCATGAACAAGACAGAAGTTGAGTTGGGGTGGTGGTGGGATTATGAAAGAACAGCGCTCACAAGGCAGAAATAGGAGGGTGCGCCTATATGTGTGTCTGCATGTGTTTGATTCATAGCAGGGTGTTGGTCTAATATTTTCCCCCTGAAATTAGTTTTTATTGTTTACACATGGCTTCAGTTCACAGGTTGTTTCACATAGTAGTGTAACTTTAAAGAGTATACTAGTGTATAACTGTCATGGCCCTGTTGACTACACCCTTCGTGAGCCAGTAGGGGAAGCTCTCCCCAGTGCACCTCTGTCTCACCTGTTCCTGCTTTACCTTCAGTCCTTTTCTCAAAGGCAGAGAACCAACAGGTAGACCCTGCTAAGTTTTGTCCTTCTTTCTTGTTGAGAATGCCTTGTTCTTCTGCAGCATTTCTATTTCTTAGTGTAACTTAGCCTCTGCGCTTTATAATAATAATAATAATAATAATAATAATAATAATAATAATAATAATAATAATAATAAAGTATTTTTGTTTTGCACAGAATCCACTTCAGGCCCTTTTCTAGTCCTACTTGAGGGCTCAAAAATGGCAACCCTGCTGGGTGGTACTCTTGGCCAGGATGTGGTTAACAAACTCCCTTCTCCTTCCAAACACACAAATCTCTCCCAACATTCAAGGATGGAATCACATATGGTTTTTGAGTTTATATAGTGCTGGTCCTTCACCCCTTGTTGTGATTTAGTAATACAAAAATGAGTGAGTCAAAAATTCCTTGAATGAATGTGTATTAGATTATTCTACATTTTGAATGGTTGACCGCTTGCAGAAGGTTTACTGAAAAGCTGCTCTGAACAAAATGTGACAGATAAATGTTCATTAGTAATTGTTGCTCATCCCTTTGAAAAGAAATGTCTGCTAAATGAATAAAAGTGAACGTACACGCAGGCTTCCTGCTTGGTGAAGTGTATTTTCTGCTTTGCAAGGGATAGTCAGCAAGACAAAGGGTCTGCCAACTGTGCTGATGTGATTCTGCAATTCATCCTTTACTTCTGCAAAATTAGATCTTTTCTTAAACTGAATTAGCTGTGTTGTTTAGGTCGCACCACCTGGGATGATCTGATGGTCTCTGTAGGCCAGGGATTGTCAGCAGGCAGTACAGACAGAATGAGGCTTTGCTTAATGTTGTCACAGAAGCCATTGTGGCTAAAGACAAAACAGCAGAGCGGGGCTAATGGAGCCACGGACACTCTTTCCTCGTAGCTGAAGCGATTATCCTTCTGTGCTCAGAAACAAACAGCAAAGTCAGTGGTCCAGCATCATACAAATGAGAGAAGCCAAGGCTGCCATGCAGGCTGTGGTTTAGCAGGAGGACTGATGTGGCAAATCTAGCTGTATGACATGTGCTGTAAAGCAGCAAAACATCTTTTAATAACCCTCTTGTGCCACAAAGACATTTTACTGGTTTATAGTATGGATTTACAGTAAGTTGCATCTTCTCCCCCCTTTAATTACGGAAGATGCCAGGTTTGGCTTTTTGCTGAAAACCCTTCACAGTGTTTCTGCTTTAATAAGAGGGATGAAACAATGCTTGCATTAATCACACTGAAGCCATCCTTTGTCACGCACAGATCATGTGGTTACTGAAGGCAATGAACAAACAGACAAGAAGGAAAACATTTCTTAAATTTCCTTTCTGTTAAACGCTTGTCCGTGAATCTATACAGACACATCTGCCACATGAAAAATATAGATTGAAATATAAAAAAAAAACAGAAAACTGAGCAGAGCTGGTCGAAGACGTTACATGAAGAGGTGATGGGGTGTGGTGGTCAAAGCGTAAGGCTAGTTGTACAACTGTGTGGGGTCATATCTTCATGTCCTCTCTCCTACCTTTAAGCACAGGCTTTGAACATACAGTTGATGTCATTCCACAGTTGTTGGGTGAAGGTAGTGCTGAGCGTGTTAGAAAGTGTAGGGTCCTCACATTCTTGGATGGCAATCGTAGCGACACAAGCATGTAGTGCAGATACCAGCATTAATGGTCTAGTGCAAAAGTGCAGTAATTCACAATATTTACAATTTCACTCCCAAGGGAGGCCAGGACTGCCTTCCAATACAAAGCTTTCATCCTACTCCTCCCATCTCTCTACTTCCAGAGCCTTTTTATATGAAAGCCCCACCTCCATAGGTGATACCAGTATTACATCTTGTCATGGCCACGCTTACAAACTGAATGCAGGCTGTTTTTAAATACATTGTACGGATGACCACTGACTTTAGACAAGAACCATAAGGAATTATTATCAAACAGAAATGGTGTTTACATAGCAAAAGCTCAGACAAAATAAACTGTTGTCCTGTGAATGGTAACTTCCAAAGGGGGGGGGGGGGGTGAGCACTTCCCCTGCACCCAATAAAGCTGAGTCAAAAGAATTGCCAGTGGCAAAGAAAAGCAGGCAAGAATCCGCTCCAAAAAAACAAAGATAAGTACAGTGCAACAAACAAACAAATATTTACAGATGAACTGAAATGTTTCTCACAGTGAATTATGATGGTGAGCTGAGTTAAAACTTTGTGCACCCACAAACACAGTACAGTGAAATAGTAGTGAAGTGTATAACAAAATTCTTGTTATGGGACAGCTTAGTTTGTCACAGTTGATGTACTGGTCACAGCTGTATGTTGTCGTCAAATAAACAGTACTTACTTTACTTGTTTTCCACTTTAAATGCGAAGAATTTATGCTCAGTGTCAGTTCACATATTTCCATTTCCATACGTAAAGTCCCACGGCCATGTGAGACATTCGTTGCTGACCTCGTGCAGGAGTAGAAGACGATCTTCTCAGCTACGTTTTACTGCGTGAAGACATTAGCCCAAACCAATGAAAACCACTAACTGACAAGTGCACCGACATGAAATGTGCCAGCGGAGACGAAATGTTGCGCCTTACATCGAAAACTAGCGGGAAGGCTCTTATTCATTACAAATCCCCTGCGAATTCAATAGGCCCACCATTAAATTAGCAGGTCAAGGGAGTGAGAGCTCATTGCACACTTGTGTTAAACTGCTTTGGGATTCGGAGCTAATGAAGACGGTACAAACAGAAGGGTGGCTCCATGTAGGAAATATGCAGTCTAATCCTTTCCACATAAGACTATTCCCAAATTGCTTTTTTGCAGAGACTGGTGTAATGACACGGATATAAAATTTAATCCATAACACTTTCAAAAAGTATTGTTTTCCTCTCTTCAGCAAAGTGGACAGTGTCCCAAGACCTCATGGGGGCCAAGTGGATCTGCACAAAACCGGCCTCCGGTGTTCTTCGATCTCATGTTATCTAAGCAAAAAACGTGTTCGCGATTGTGGTACTAGATGGATGGAAAACATCCATGCTTGAAGGTAAAATAACCCGCTTTTAACAACTTTACAGGTGATTTACATACAAAGGACTGATAGCTTTCCAACAGATGTGTGTATACTTTATCTTCATTTACCCCAACTGCATTTCAGCTACTTCTCTTAGAGGCCTATTGTGGGCTCATAAAAGTGAATGAAGAGTTTAAAGCTGCCGTTTCTTTTCTTTGTGGTCTGTTTGATTACTGTGGATTTGGACTTTTGCAAAACGTATGCTCTTTCAAGGTCTCGCAAACACATCCTATTATTTTAATGCACAATATCCAGTTTGACAAAGTAGGACTTTAAATTATGTTGGCAAGGAAAAGTTGTGCAAGTCAACTGTCACCGGCAGCTGACATGGGTGCGTGAAAAATCGGACGGTGAACTTGCTCATTACGCTAGTTCACATCTTACACTTTATCAGAGGAACACACACTTAAGTTGAAGGAAGCCCTGGAGGTGTTCCATTCCGAAAAGTGTCAAAGCGGTTGGGATTGTATTCGAGCAAAAACCTGCGGGGGAAAAAAAATAATAATAAAATAAATAATAAAAAACGAAAACAAAATGGATGGCTTCAGATGAATTATCGTCAACATTATTGCTGTTGTGCTGTCATGTTCTCCTAAGCAGGCATTAAATCATATCGGTTACTACAAGAAAAAAGTGCTTCCCCATAACCCAATCTCATCTTCACTTTCACACAGATGCTGCCAACTGGTCCCACTCAGTCTCATTAAACTTAGCGGTCCCATAAAGGAATCAAGGTCACCCAGCAGGGTTGTGGCAAGCAAATGTCCTAAATGTCCTGAAACTGTACGCAGCAAGAAGGTACCAACCAGCCGGTGAACTGTGCCACGTCAGAGCCTCGCCAAAATAGCAGGACAGCCATGGATGACAAAGGCTTTTATTAGGTGCGTTGAGAATTACGCAAGATCCGAGATCAATTATGGTGTTTCTGCTTCACCCAAACTTTGTTCTCTGTTGACAGGCTGGAATAAATACTGAACGAGGTGTGACATAAATGGCTAAATGTATGAAATTGAGCAGCAAGCAGTGAAAAGGGCAAAATGGCCAAACGGGGAATGAAGGTGAAATATTTATCTCCGAGCACTCAAGAATTAGTCAGTTTTTCATGCTTTCCACCAAGATCTCCTTTTAGACCCGACACCTTTTCTTCCTGTGAAGATGCTGATGTACTGTAGATGCGGACACTTCAGATGTTCCACGTTATTTGCCATAATAAAACAAATAGTCCTTTTCCGGTGCCTATACAAATGAATTCCAGTTGTAATAGCGCATGCCGTTATTTTCAATATTTAGGAATTTTACAACGATTAAGAATGTGTTTGAGCACAATTACAAAGCAGGCTCAAGAATAAATATGGAATTTCAGCTGCCTGTGCTATTTCTCACATTTATCTTGCACAGTAATTTGATGGTGGGTGTTAGACCTGCCTTGCGTAACAAATGGGTCTGATGAGCAGCAGTACTTGCTTGAGAAAAGTCCAATCCTACCCACAATGCCCTACATCCGCTTGCTAAAAAGAATAACCCGTGCATCCAAGAAGAAAATACGCCTGCGGTGGTTCCACTCATTCCTCTTGGCAAGACCCCAAGACCGAAAAATCGGTGTTTCTGGCGCTGCTCGGGAAAATTTGCATAATTCTAATCATTGTTATCTCGGACTACAAATTCGAGTTTGTTCCGTTACGTAACTTTCGCAGGCAAGGGCCTCGCTGCCAGCAATGACTGTTTTGCTTTCATTAGTTTAAAGCACAAGGGGAGACTTAGCGTCCATAAAACTCATCGCTTGCACAAGCTAATTAGCTGCCGCTTTGTGTTGACAGAGATGTCGAGCCGTCCAGGAGGAACTTCGAGAAGTTCGGCGCTCATTTCTGGTCGCCACCATTTAATTTCGCCAGAAAGCCCGAAACAAAGCGCAATAAGACGCATCTTTCTTTTGCTGGCACCAGCAGTCCATTTCATGTCAAATCTGCTGCTTCACCATCTCCCTTCTCTGGCTGTTTTCTAGTAATCCCACCACTTTGCTCAGACTCTTCAAGACTGCTGACTCATTGCGGTTTTGTACAAAAGAAATAAGAGGAGATTGTGCCAGGTAATTACTTTGCGGCATACACACAAACTGCAGGTGAGCCGCATTGTGTCTAAATGGGGAGGGAGCCATTGTGCGTTGTTTAGGAGTAAAACGCTATATGGGCTTCTTGTTGTTAGCATTTGTTGCAGACTGTTTGGGGTTGCTCTACTCGTGTGTGGAGAGTCCAATAAAGACCAACAAAATGTCCCAGAGTCCTGCAGCGAGCGAAAAGCACACAAGATGAAGTCTTTATGAGTCAAAATAAATCCATCTGCCCTTTAGCATGGGTCCAGCTGAGTTTTTGATAACAGGATCTTCAGTGTTGCACTGCATAATAGAAGGGGGGGAGATGCCCCTTCTTTTTTCTCTGTCTGGGAAATAAAATGGACACTCAAAAAGAGCCAAGGGTACAGAAAATGAGGGCAAACAAAAAGCCAGACGCGTAAGTATTGACCCGAAAGAAAAATGGAAAAATCGGACGCTTCCAGTTAAGACGTTTTGCTGGGCGAGGCTGCCTCGCTGTGCATCCGAACATTATGAAACCGATCAGAAAACATCTGCGAGCGCGGAAGCGTTTGGGGCGAAAACAGAGGGTCCGAAACAATCACCGTGAACATTTTTTCACCGCAAAATGTACCTTAAAATTATTTGCGCCTTATGCTCATGAAGCTGAGACAATTAAGAGGAGCATTTCTGCAAAACTGTCTTTTGACTTCATGGAAATAAAGTTAAAATGTCAGCAAGTAGCGGCACTGGTAGTGAAAACCGGTGGCTATATTTCTCGACTTTCCCAGTCCAAGATTGTTCTGAAACAGTCCTCAAAATGAAAATGTATTATTACTTTGTTACTTAGCTAACACTTTTGTCAAAAAGAGCCCTACAGTGTTTGACGCATTCACAGAGCTGGATGTATTTACTGGACCAAATCAGGGTAAGCACTTTACTCAAGAGTACTACAGCGGCAAGTGGGGGAGGATGTGAGCAACCCCTGCATCCATATCCTTAACTGACGTGCTACCTACTGCCCAAGTATACATGAAAAACTGCACACTTCTACTCCCTTTGATGAATTCAGGGAAGACTGCACCCTATACAGGCTAGACCCTCAAAGAATCATGCTTAGAAGGATGCTTGCATCAAATACACAGATGCATCTCAGCACTTTGGCTCCTTCGCCGTGCTTCTTATGAGCAAGGTTACGTGCAGCTATGGCAAAAGTCGTGGACCCAGAGGCTGAGTAGTGGAGAATATTGTTTAGAATGACACCTATCAGTATTGCGAGAAGATCAACCAAGCGTGCATAATAAAGAGGACGTTTGGAATGATAAGCAGCACAATCCAGAGGGAGTCTCGGCTTTGGCTAAAAATGCCTCTTCTCAACCCACAGCCACACTTCTTTCATCTCTGCTCTGTTTTATCCACCAAGAGCTTCTGTATGCTTGGTTTGAACGAGACTTTCACAGGGCTGTCAGAGGGCTCCTCTGCATCCGAGAAAGCGCGTTCCACCGTGGACGTGCATTAAATGCTATCATTTCCCACTGATGTCACATGACGGAAGGTCACGTTTTCTGATTTCGACAAGTTCTTTTCTTGCTTCACGCAGATCATTTCTGCATTCGTTACGAATACGGTCGAATATCTGCCGAGCTTTGTTATAAATTAGATATGAGATATGCCTTCATTTGCACTTAATTAGCAGTATTTTCAGATTGAAGAGGAGCCCTGATCCACCTCTGAAATTACAAGATTTTCTGCGAGCGTTTCCTTAACACAGTTTTACACTCGGACAATAATGAAGTTTTATGTTTGCCGTGGCTGCATTTTGCTATCCTGACAGAAACGGGGTTAATTAAGGTGCAAATATGAGCCGAAAGATAACAATAGCACAGAAATAAACTATGGTTTTAAAATCTGTGAAAATTCAATAAACTTGATTCGCTTTGTGTCCTTTCGCGTCGGGCTTGGCCCGGTGTGGCCAGTCTTTTTCTAAATAATGCTTGTCACTGCTCCTACATATTTTCTGCTATGTCATAAAAAATGAAACAAAACTGCTGTATTATTCACGACTGAACGTACGGTAGTCTGGAGTATCTGTCAAGATCCATCCGTTAACGCATTCGTTTTCATTAACGCCTTTATTCTGGTCAGGGTTGTTGGGGTCCGGAGGCTGAAATGGCATCCTGAGTGGGACACCGGTGCTCTGCAGGGTGGCCACGCACACAAACAAACAATTACACACACACACACGATTTAGAATGACCAACCGAAACACATCTTTGGACTGTGGGAGAAAACCCACACAGACACGGAGAGAACATGCAAACTCCACTCAGGCTGAAACGGATTCAAACCCGCACAGCCCAGCTGTTGTGGGGCAGCATGGACACCCCCTGTATTACATCCTTGGCTACAGGGGTTGGCTCAGGATCACCGTAATTGTATGCAAATAAGATTTTTAAAACGTAGTGAAAAGAAATCCCTGATAAAATTGTCAACTAAAAAATTATCTACATAACTTTTGCTTGTTGAAGTAGTTTTTAAGGATTTGCTGGATTTATTTCCTGTTATTTTATTTGGATTTACATTGTAAGCTACAACAAATAGAAACAGAGTCTTGTTTGCTTATTTTTTATCTGGATCTTTCACTGTACTGGAACCAAATGTGAAATAATTCATGTGCTGCCATTAAACAGTACTGTTACAAATCCATGAAACAATGCAGTAGACGTTTAAAACTTCAGTGCTGTCACCTACAAACATGGCACAATGCATGTTTGTAGAATGCAGACTTCATCAAAGTTGAGCAACTTGTGATGCTGATGTGGGAGTCTTGAGGTAAACGCACCATTCCATCTGTCAGAAAGACACCGAGGTAAGAATAAATCAATATTTTTCACAATACAAAATATTTCTGTGTGAAATTCCTTGGTGTAGCTCATCACTGCTGTTAAAACTAAAAAAAAAAAATCCCATTAAAAAATCTAAACACAACTTCATTTCCCATTTTATTTCGTTAAACTAAGTGCCACCCTCAGTTTCCAGAGAAGGCCTTAATAATTTCACTTATTTAATAAAAATAAAAGTTTCAATTAAGGCCGTACAGAACAGAATGCAAGTGGAGATGTAATGGAGTCTCAGTCTGTCAGGATGAAACGCAGATATATATGTAGAGAAGGAAGGTATCTCCTGCGCAATTTACATTTATATTGCATTTGACATGGAAAAGAGTTCTCGCTTCACAGAGTGCAAAATCTGGACATTAATGAAGGTAATCGTGCTATAAAGCCCTCATCTGTACTTCAAACAAGACCCACTGGTGGATGTTTCAAATGTTGGCAAACAGTATTTGCTGTTTAATGACTGGATATCGTAGCAAACAGACCCTTGTGAAAAAGTAGTATACGGGTGGCCAAGTATGCTACTTTTTCACAAGTTGAGTTTGACCCCTCTTATGGTGGCTTTAAATGCAAACTGTTTTACCCTAGTTAAATAAACTTAGGTCATGTGCTCAACCCTATGTTGTACATACTTCTAGCAGGTTACGGTGGACAGGAAATGTAAAAAAATGAAAGGCTAGTTGTTTGAAATGCTTTTGTTTTGAAGTAAAAAAACAAAGACATTGTTTTTTGTGACTATCTCTTGCCGACAAAGAAGAAACTCCACGGAAGGATTTCAGTTCCACTCATCCATCCAGATCAAATAAGACAAGCGAAGCGTAAAATGTGGACACAGGGCTTTGTGGGTGAGTGCTATTGATTTCTTTGACTGGACACTCAGCAGGCTACAGGTGCAGGTCGGTAGGCGGGTCAACCCTCTGTCTCCCCTTGTCCGTAACAAAGACGCGTGGCCTTCCTGCCAGACAGCTGAAAGATGTCCAAGAAGGAGGACCTTGTGATTTTGCAAATTCCATTTATGCACAACAATGTTTTCGGTAGTTGATGGCAGCTCAGGTCCACTTTTATGGAAAGTTGATGCGATACGTTATGGAATACATTTATGAAATTAATATAGTGAAAGGATATTAATATCTTTTTAAAAAGATTTGTATTTGATCTGTGTTTATTATGAGAAATTGACTAAAACACTACATGTGTAATGTATATGAAATATATGTTTATATACGGATTGCGGTTGCATTTACAGTCAACGTGACATAATCAGGCGTGGCATGGGGGTGCAGCGAGTAGCACTGTCACGCCGAACTACCCACAGTGTGTGTGGCCACCCTGTGTGGACTGCTATCCCTTCTAGGGTGTAGTTTTATACTCTACCACCCAATGACCTGAGGAGTCTGACCAGGATAAAGCAGTTGATCATAATGGACAGATGATGTATTTATTCCTGGAACCATAACCTTTTCATCATCCATCAAATGTCACAGAACTAAAATGTCTTATTTTGTTTTTCTTCTTCTTTGTGCATCCGTATTTGGATGTACAAGTGACATTATTGTTCATAAATTGTTCCTAACATTTTTTAAATGCAGATAAAATATTAAGAAAATTAGGCACAAGCAATATACGCTGCAACTATGTCGAGCATTACATGCAAACACGGTTAAGGAAAATTTTTACAGGAAATTCTAGCAGGGCTGCCTGCATATTCCTCTGCACACCACTTCAGTGCATTTCAAAACAGATCATTTTTGCTTGTCACTGAATGATGATTTTATCCATCCATCCATTATCCTGAACTACTTAATCCAGGTCAGGGTGGCAGCTGTCTGATGTCTATCCCAGAATCACTGGACCCTGGACTATGAAACTACACCCTGAACAAGGCACCAATCCATTAGGGGGTAGCCCCACACACAGAGTGCAGTAAGAAATTTAGAGTGACCAATTGATCTGAAAAATGTCTTTGAACTGCGCGAGGAAACAAGAGCATCTGGATTAAACTCAGGCAGACACAGGAAGAACCTGGACTGTAAGCTGTCTGCTGAGCCGCACATGGTGAGGTTTATCAAAGAGAAATTAGCCAACAAACTAAGAAACTTACTGTTCAGACTTCATTCCGTCAGTGATACGATCTCTCTTGGCCACCTTGAACTGTCCATCTGAGAGAAATGAAAAATGATAGGGAACCCAAGGGCAATGTATACCTATCATTAGCAGTCTTGCAATCTTCAACACATCTAGACACTATTATGAAAAAATCCAACTGGTACAGTCACGTTTGCCACTCACTGGGATTACCGAGGCCAGAGCTCTGCTACAGTCCATTGGTGAAACCCCTGAAAGACCTGCCAATAAGCAGCAAATAATTCCCAAGTGGAAAAATGCCAGAGGCCACTTGAAGACCCCTGGGGAAAGGGGTGCCGTAAGCCTTTGAGACTATCCAAGAGCTTCAAGCAACTGGCTGGAGACAGTAAAGCTAATTTAAAGTTCCTGCAACCAGGGGAACAGCCGGCAACACTCCAGGAAGGATGCCGCTGGGGTGGAGATGAGAGTCACTGTGTGACCCAGCCAGATGCCAGCCGTCGGGGCCCATCAGGGAGGAGTGGGGGACCAACAGAGAGCAGTTGGGAGCATCAAACAGCAGGATGACCCTGCTCCCTCTGTACCAGATGCTGGAGACACATGCCTAAAAGGAGCAGTGCACCAGTGGCCATGCCCCTGGCAGCCAAAAGCAGCACTCTGGAAGACTCTGCCAAACAGAGCAACCATGGCATCCGTGTCGCATTCAATGAACGGTGACACGAAAGCAACACTCGGGACCTACCCAACAGGCTGGTTCTCAAGAGGATACAGAGAGCAGTTATTCTGCATCTGTTCAGACAAGCAAAACTAAGGCCCGAAGTTCCTCTGCTGACTAGAAACTGCCAAATGCCCCCCCCCCACAAATAACAGCACACATGCTAACCAGTTCATGCAGGAATTTTACCAGTTCCACAGAGATGTGGTAAGCAGGACAGCAGTCCCAGAGCCATGTTATTGCCTCCTTAAGCAAAGTACTTAACCTTCAAAAAGAAAAAAACAAACATCCTGCTGTACCTTACAAACAGCCGAAGTGTAAAATTGCAAGATACGTAAGAAGCCTTGAGTAAGGACCTCTGTTAAAGAAATAAATAGCAAGAGCACAGCAGATGAGGCAGTAAAGGATGCTAGGTCTGTCTAAGAGTATCAGAACAAAACTCCCCTATTCATGTTGGGGAAGAGGGGAGCGACAGTACAAGAGAACAGGAGACTGACTGCTTCACTGCCCAGGTGTGATGTACACTGAACTTACAGCAAACTATGGCTTGCGAGTTAGCGCTTGATCCTAACGCTCCGGCGTAGACCCAACTGCCTGGGGGGGTCATATCCAGCGGCGGCAATAAACCCAATGTCAGTGCTACATCTACAGCAGACCGACAGGCAGACGCTCTATTCAGAATGGATAAAATGGAAAGCTGGAAGCAACAATGATAAAACGGGGTCTGTGATGAGCCCTGCGAACCAGCAGGCCTTTGTATTGTCAAGCAAAGGTGGATAAAGACACACTCGGTGCAAGACTTGCACAACTGAGCGAAATGCACTGCGCAGATGAAGGGTACGAATACACGGCGTGGCATCTGTCTTTTGTAAATCATCAGACCTGTCCACTTCCGTCTCGTGAAATGTGCGGCATATACAAATACGCAGAATTCCCTCTCACAACAGAGCTGGAGTAGCTTTATATCAAATATAGCAATGTAGCAAATTTATATCTTGGGGAAACTGCCGCCCTCCAGAAATACTCCCGCTGACATGTTGAAAGCTGCTATTAATTAATGTTAAAACTGTTATTAATTAGCACAGAATTAGAAATTTTATGATAATCTTTGTTCAAAGAATGCCAATAATTTTCAAAGTGTTCATGGCAAGATTTGATAAGCTAATATGGTTGACTGCTACAAACCGTGTAATGGACGACTTAGATGCTTTTAAACATTCCCTGTACTACTCTTCACAGTGATAAGCCCAGAGAAATAAGATCTCCGTCCACCTTGCGTTTTCTTGCCCAACACTTTGCATACTCAAACCGAGCTCAACAAACGCACCTTCGTTTTAAGATCTAATCTGGATGTAGAATGCTTGCAACAAACCTTTGGCCACAACAGTGCAACAGTGCTCTCCGGTAACAGGAAGCATTTGACCTGAACAACCGTTTGGCAGCAGTTGGTCAGATATTCAGACAACACATGAATGTAGACAGTTGAGCTCGGCCCTGAACCACAGCGAAGTGGCACCGAAAGACATCCAATTCAAATTAACTAATGTTCAGTGACGTCTTCAAAGAGCATCCTTAAAAGGAACTATGCCAAATTTTATTTAAAAAAAAAACAAAACTCATATGAATCAAAAACAGCGCCACTTCCAGGAATTGCAATTATTTCTAGATTTGTGGAAGCCTGTGCGAGACCGGCAAGCTTGGGTCCGCATGCACTCTACACCCTTGAGCCGATACGTATACTTTACAGTAGAGCATTTGAAATCAAATTCGCATTGAAACATTTGATGTTGATGGAACACGCACATAAACCGAAAATGGCGTTATGCTCCTTCTGCAAGCAACCCCCTGGGGGGTTCGATACGGCACCCAACGGTCGCCAGACACCGTTTTGCCAGGATGGAGCAGCCGAATTAATTTTCGGCCCCTTAAATGCGGTGTCGCCGCAGACGGACTTGAGCGGCCACTTACGGGGCGCCTTTGATTTCGCACGACTCGGGTGCGGAGGCAGCGTGAACAGCGGCGCGCCTGTCTCCTCGGCCAATCAGAGCGCAGGCGAGCCGGGGCCGCGCCGCGCCGTGCGCGCCCCCGCCCCGCTCCGCTCTCCTCGAGACTGCAGAGTGCCTCCCGCGTCAGTGCGCGAATAAGCAATGAGCGCTCGGGCTCTCGTCCGCCTCAACTTGCGCTGGATTTAACTCACCTTCGCGCAGCACGGCGTCAGAGAGGGGAAAGAGAGCAAGAAAGCGGTGCGAAATCAGTTCTTTAGCGGAAGGAGGGAAAGACAAGGAAAAATAATAAAGAAAAAAAAAAGAGGGGCGAGAGCAGCTCAGCGAGCAGAGCGCGCGGGGGGGGAAAAAAGAAGCGGGAAAGGAAGAGAAGAGGCAGCGTCGACAGAGGACTCTGAAAAATGTACAATTCACTCTGCTTCCTCATCCTGTCGTGGGTGTTTGCGCTGCTCGTGTTTCCAGGTAAAGGCGCTGTCTTTTCTGTCTTTTCGGGGCGCCGGGGAGCTGCTGGGTTCTGTGGTCGCTCGCCGGCACGCGCCGCCACGCGGCTCTGTTACCTCAGCCCGAGGGCGCGCGACCGCGCGGGGGGGCTTTGCCGCCACGCGTCTGCGTTGAAAAAGTCAATGGCGTTCGCGGCCGATGAGGGTCGAAGGCGATGCTGTCAGCGTGTCTTGCAGTAGTTTTCACAAAGGGAAAAGTTGTTGCCAGCGGTGCCAACACAGGCGAAACAATAATAAATGGTTAATAACGCATTTCCTGACAGGGCTGAACATTAACAGTTTATGTAAAAACTGTGTGTCTAGACTGGGGGGCTAGGGTTATGCTCTTGCACATGAAGGCTGATCCAGTGAATGCCTGCTCTGTCGGAACTTCAGGTAAAAAGATGCACTGTGATGGCGATCATCAGGTGAGTGTTGGGCAGGTGGGGTTCATTTTGGGTAATGGCCGAATGAAGATGCTCTCAGGAGTAAACTTATTGCCAGGGCACTGCCCGGGGCATTTCAGTTTTGCTCCGATCAATACTGGTTGTTAAACTTTTGCCCCTGAAGCGTACAAAAAACGCTGCATAAGAATAGCATTTACATGGACAAGGATTCTGCCTGGAAGCACGGGTAGAGTCCTGCGATGCGCTTACGCTTGTTCACTTCTGAAGCTGAGTCACTATATTTCGGAAAGTGGAAAAATGATTTCCTGTTCCAATTTAGGAATACAGTAACAGGGCACTGCATTTAGGCTGAGCCAGTTTAATTGAACTTGAAATTATTTGTATTGCTTCCAGCGAGGTTTTAATGACATCGTAAGTATTTGCAAAATAAATAAATAAAATTTCTTTTGAAACACTGCATCAAAAACAGCAGGGACATTTAATCCTTGAACATTAAACAAGGCACTTACTGTTATGTGGGGGAACTTAAGCTTTATATAAAACCTGTTGTCAGTCCTAATTGTATCAGTAGGAGTTATTTACTGTATAACTGCAGCTACACAAAACCTGTATCCTACCCCCGGCAATTTAATTTCTCTACATTCTAGTGCAGGAACCAGTCAAGATATCATGCACTTGCATGCCTGCATACACACAAGCATACACACGCACACGCCGTTTGTATATGACAAAAATATAGCTCTGGGGGGGGGGAAGTAGCATTTCCTTTGCATAATAAAACAATTGTGAGAATGCAAATGACTTGTGGAGTTTCAAAATCTTGCATATACAATTTCGGATCCATTTCCTGTTACTCAAACATATATGATAAAGGACATAATCATTCTTGCCGCCATAGCTGCCGAACTGTCTTGTGATTTAAACATTATTATTTCCTTTTGTACCAAATATGAAGGTTATAGAAGGTTGACTTCTCATTAACTACCATGTCAGCATTGCTTGTCGCCAGGTAACCCACATACACCCTCGCATTTTAAACATACCTGGAAGGCTTGACCTTCTCACTACCTAGTGCATTCTTTTTCGCCATCTAGCAGATCTGTCACAGATCTTTGTTAGGGAGGGAAAAGGATGAATGTGTAGTATGGTGGGCGGTGGGATGCGCTACATGAGATTCCACTGGACAAATAGGTGTCAAATGTGTTGCGCAGGAGGTAGAGTGTCTAGCGGAGGAGTGCATGGTAGTGGAATATTTGGGGAATATAATTTCAAGTGAAATAGTGACAGGGGGTGGAGTCTCTGGGAGGAGTGTCAGAGGTACGGACTGTCTAGGATGAGTTCATGAATTCAGTACTTAATACTTTTGTTCTTTGTGGAGGTTCTGCCTAGGGTAGCAATGGGTCTCTTTTCTTTTTGAGTTTAACTAAATAACTAAAAAGGTGTTCTAATAAGAATGTTTTCCTCTATTCAGAAGACTGAACTCAATCAATGATCTAAACCAAAATTACAAAGTACCACTGAGAATGTGAATGTGTTTGCCATGAATTTTACCTGAAGCATTTTGTACTCTGGCTTAAATTCTGCACTCCCAAAAAGCAATATCATCAATCAAAGTGACAATGAAAAGCCATATCAGCTAAGGGATTGTTTTCGAATCTTTGACAACAGTGACAAATTTGCATTTGGTTTTTTCTGGATAGAAGTAAAATGAATATTATACACCGGTGAAAGGGTAAATAAAATGGAGCATAATTCTAGAATCTTGTATTTTATTCTTTCTAGAAAAAAAGGAACAGACGTGAAAACCAGGCAAATTTGGACTGCTGCAAAAGCTATGCAGATTGGGTTTTTTACAAGTGATATAAAATACAGTGTATGCATTTTTGTGAATTGGTTGTCTCAGACTTATAGACACAGCAGAAACAGGAAGACTTTGCCCATGACCATTTTTAAATAAAATGCCTTGAATCGATTGGTCTGTGGAGAAAAAAAGAATCACAGACTACTTGTTGTGGGTGTCAGAATTCTACTTGCTGCTCATGAATAAATTAAACTTTATATATCGTAAATAAATTAGGTGTGTGTCATCTTCACCTCCTTGCAGAAGCAAAGGCTGCAGTGTATACTACGAAATGTAGGAAGACATTTTAGAGTGAAAAGTATAAGCTCACAGTTAAGTAAGATAAGGCAAAAGCACTGACTTCTCTCTTCCAGGTTTAATCAGTTACTTTAAGCCAAACCTGTCCAGTAACTAAAAAATTATTGGCTTTCCAAATGGTTTCTGTCATTGGGGGAAAATTGACAGAATGCCTCAGATGATGTCACAACTTGAAGAAAAAAAGACAAATGAAGTCATTCTCACAAAAGGCACCATTGATTCATTCGCCATGGCTTTTGTACAACATATACCACGTTTTAACTTCAGCTTGAAGACTGAAGATAAATTGTATTTGCATCAACATCAAAGACCCTTCAAGTTCAACTCTCAGACATTTCTACTCATGCTGAAATAATAACTGTGGATCTTGAAAGCCTTCAACCTTGTCTCAAGCTAAATTATTTAGAGATGAAAAAGAAGAATCTGCAAAAAAGCTTGTAGTAACATAGAATGGCTAAGGAACTTCTTGCCAGGATGGATCTCAAAGTGGGATAGATCAGTCCAGAGTTGGAATATCAAATCCAAACCAGACCCTTTTATCTCTCTGTTTTTCTCCCATGAGAGTGTAAAGAAAGGCCTTCTTTCAATGCAGTTGTAAAGTTCAAAACATTGTGTCTGCCCAAACATCAGAAATATAGAAGATGTTCTTACTCCATCAACTGGCATTTACCTTGCATCTAACGCAATTTTTCATGTAGCTAAAATATGCAAACAGGCCATCCAGTAACCCCAGTGAGAAACTACTGGAGGCACTTTTTATGAAAAATCATGGAAATAAATGACTGAGCTATTTGACAATGAGACATAAACTGGCTTTCCCTCCAAAGAACCCTTTGATCGTCCAATACATATTAAAATTTCATTCATAGAGGGTAAAAACTAGAGCAAGGTAAAAACAGTTTGGAAAATAACCCTCCACCTGTAAATAAAACATAGAACACAGGCTACAAATGCAAAGCGTACGCAAAGCTTCTTGCAGGATGCCATAGGCGTAAGGAGGGGGTGGGGTGAGGTGGTGTCCCCACAAGTGCTCAGATAGCACTAACATGTCCCTCTGTATTTCTGCATAATGCAGCTGAGATTGCTTGCATTGTTGGTCTCTGGTATCTGACAAGTTGTTCATCCACTGCTGGGTGTAATTTCTTGCTACAGTTCTGTGTAGACACTTGTTTTGGAGACTACAGTTGCAACTGATGCACAAACGTACTGCATTAAGAGTATTTTTTATTCTTTCATGTCATCATCTCTTAGTTTTATGCCCTGTGGTTACCAGCATATAAAGGGCACGCAAAAGGGAATAGTTGTACAAGCAGAAGCCATTTATAGTCAGGAAAAATCAAATACGTATTTCTAAAAGTTGCCAGTAGTTACTGCTGGCGTAAGCGCTGTGTATTAATACAGCATTATATATAACTGCAGTTCACTGAAGCAGTTCAGGTTAAGTACTTTTCTTAAGGGTCTCTCTTTTGGGATTTGAATGTGCAGCCTTTTGATTACCTGCCCAGTAAGTTTTCCACTACAACAAATGATGTTCTTGGGCATCATTTAGACTGGGTAGAGTGAATGGACCCAGAGCAAATGATTGGTAGCAGCTGCACAATTATTGAATAAACCTTGGCTTCATACCAAACTGGATTTGAATATTTTCTTTTGTAACAGCAGTATAAAATCTCACCCTGAGGGCATAAAAAATGTACCCCAACCCCTTGGTATGAAAAAGGAACATTTCACACAGCTGTTTTCACTTAGCTCTCTGATCACTTCCTAAGTCAAATTCATGCCAATATTAATGGGATCAGTATCCATGGCGTTATTTTTTTTAAACATTGAGCTTTGAAGAATATAATTACAGTGTTATGCCGCAATAATTAACCATTATTTTTCTGTAATTGTGGATATATAAACTGTTTGTACAGACTTTTTGTAAAAAAGTTTATTGACACCAATTTTACAGTACATGCAAACCCATCTATGCGGAAAAAGGCAAACAACCCAGAAGGAAAAGACCACAAAGAGTAAGTTCTGTAATCAAGGTCCTTTTCAAAAGTTTAGAAATGACATAGAAAGCCGCCAGTAGTATCCGGAATCACAAATTCCAGCTTGTATCAATGGGATCCAGTTTCACACACGTTGTTCAGCCACCACACAGAATCTGTGTTCAGCACACTTGCGATCATCTGAAGATTAACCTCTTGCTCCTGTTCAGTGATGATAGAAGCCTCAAAAAATGTATTATTTTACCTGAGTTGAAAAGGAATGAATTGAGCTGATCCAAATATTCAGTTTGTTTTACTTTTTTGACATTTTCTGTTGCTTTCATTAAAAATTCAAGAGGAACCAATCCTAGAAGTATAATTCAGAATTTTGTATCATTTTATACAGCACAGTTCCCTCACGGTTACGTAATAAGTGTATATTGAGTACCCTGCTTTCCTGGTTTATTTGCCTCCAACAGGTGCGTTCTTTGACAGTAATATGGCACAAACCTACTGGGATTGCCTTTGAATTCAAAATACTTTGTGAAATTTCCTCAACATACATTACATTAACATAAATATTGAAATTTATATTTCAAGGAATGCTACATGGCCTTTTGGGAAACATGGTATTATGCTTACTGAAATATAGCATGATAATTCTGAATATTTCATTTTGTGTGCTGACACATATTTAGAGATAATCTGTTGAGCTTTGTTGTAATGATTCTTTTTACAAATGAATAATGCATACCTTTAACGCAAGTGGGCTTTTCTAAGGCACATTTTCATGGTATCATGCTTGTTTGTTTATTAATATTTCCTGTAAGGTGATACATTCTACAGTATGTCAAGCAAGCAACGTGTTAGATTTTAGGAACTTAAACATTTATGCAGCATACATTTAGGGCAACGCCATGTTCATGATTCTACATTTTCGGATGCTTTTCTTAAGGGAAAAAATACATACAGCAAACAAAATAACTTACTTTAAAGGTACAAAGATGTTAGTAATCTCCAAAACCTGTTGCCCTTTGTTTACAAATGATTCATTTGCAAAACCTACGTTGATAAGGTCTAGAAAAGTAAGAGTACGTACAGTCCTCAACTATGGAGCTAATCGCAGTGAGTTACTTGGGGAGTAAGAGGGAAACATACTGTATAATGTAGTGTTGACTCTTTTGCTGGTGTGACCTTTTCACGTGCTGTGTCCTTTTGTTGCCTGCCTTTTCATGGTAAAGTCAGCATGTTACATAGCTGCACATACTTCTGTAATTCCAGTTTATGTAAATGTATTTGTTCTTTTGAATTTAGTTCATGTTTTGTTGTGTCAGTGTTATATTACACAGTGATAAAGCATCCACATTTAAATTTTATCGGTAAAGATATGAAAAATATACCCTTATTGCAAATTAAAATGAATCGAATACAGTTAATTATCACCACTTTTCAATGTAGGGCAGATAATTTTTTGGTATTTTTCCTACACTCCTATTTGATTGAAACAGTTAAGTGTTATTCTAGAGAAAGGGGAATTTAAACCATTTGCAGGCGCACCCAATATATTTTAAGCATCACACAGACTATTGATTTCTATGAAAAAACTCTAAGTGAAAAAGATGTTAATAGTTTGGTATTTTTCCAAAACATCATTTTGAAAAGGTCGTGACTTTATTACTGCTGTGGAGTAACAAGTCAAGAAATCGAAATCGAAACACAGGCATACATGGTATGAAGCAAGGTACTCGTACCTGTTAAACACATTAATCAGCCTGAAATTTGATTTTTACATTCATATTATGACATGAATATGTAGCTTACCAAATAATTAAATCACTTACTACTACAAACACTACTAAGGTGTAATGCATTAAACAATTGTGCTCATTTGTGTACGTATACATCTGGAATACGCAAACAAATAGTCGTTGCATCTCATTACCATAAAATAAGATAATTTTCTATGTAGCTGAGACTGAAAAATCTGAAGTTGCATAAATTTTTTACATTCACATTTTTATTTATAGAAATTCTAGTTTAGAGACAGTAGTCTTTAGCAATTAAATCTGACAACTCGAGCTACATCTGTGGGATATAACCTTGCCTTTATCGTCCTCCTGGTGTCATTGAACATCTGATCTATAGCATGTTTCATTTGCGATGGTCCTACGGTTATAGCAGCTATTTAGTCACTTGGAGCACCTGTGCAGCTTTTGAGATGCTGCATCCCTTCTTCAGCTGGCCTTAACGTGTGGTTTCTATCACTTCTGTGATGCATTTTCAATACAATATGTCTAGAAAATGCATGGTGTTCCAATTTTAAAGAAATAAAGGTAACAGGTTTCCACTAGTTTCTACTCACCAGTTCATTTTTTCAGAGTTTCTACTGTGTGCTACACAAATGGTCATTTTGGCTCAATTTTCAAGTCCACCAAATCTGCAGAAATGCAATTTTTTTTTTCCCGGTCACAGACTTTGAAAAATGTCTTGCAGATATTTGGAGTTCTTTTTCTTTGAAAACCACATCCCTGTTTAGTTACTGTTAAAAAAATAGACTTCCTGCTCTGATCGATATCGAAATAATGCACATTTGTGTAGTAAAAATTACCCAGATGAAATTGCTGCTACCTTTATTGGTTATTCAGCAAGTCATCAGGTAGTTTCATGCTTTTACACTGTTTAAGAGGCACTAAAATACTGCATCATCTTTTAGATGGTACTTTGTGTTCCTGTGACAGCTGTATACCTTCAGGTTGATTTCTGTTATCTGTTTCCACGTTAAAAATCAGCTTGGTGGCTACTTGCAACACCACTATTCACCCTACGCTTTTACTGCTTCCCTACACTGGAAATCACTTCAGATAAAATCTTTAGTTTAATTGTACGAAATGTAGATCGATCAGTCCTGCTTAAGACTAAGCAAATATCATAGTCCTGGGCTAATACCCTACCATAGCTTCTCTTCTTGATGCTGTTGCTGGCATAAAAAGGAGCAGAGCAATGACTGAGACATTAACTGCTCTCGGTGGGAATGAAAAGGGGATCGAAATGTGCAGCTGTCTAGTTGACACCACACTTAAGATTCAGAGGAAGAAAAAAGATATATGTACTGGAACGGCTGGTTGCATTTAGAGCACAGCAGCAGGCCAAGCCTCCATTCACATTAACAGCTGAAAAATGGCAGGGCCTTCAGGCGGCCTTCTTGGACATCAGAGGAGATTGTTTCTCCATGGTGGGTTTGTTGATCGGTTTATGTGTAAAAAGTGTACTTACTTCCAGCCACCATTTTGTTATTACTTCACTGTTTCTTTGAATTTAAAGCTTCAGATAGAGTAACCTTTATTGTTGATCAGTCAATTGATTAGTCAGTCCCTGCCTGGCTAGCTCAGTCGGTAGAGCGTGTGACTCGTAATCTCAGGAGCGTGGGTTCAAGCCCCCCATTGGGTGCTGATGCAAATCCAGCCACAAGGGGGTGCACCTCTGTGCCAGTCCCAAGTCCAGACAAAATGGAGGGTTGCATCACGAACAGCATGCAGTGTAAAAAATCTGCCAAACCAAAATATGTGGATGAGCTGATCTGCTGTGGCAACCCCTAACAGGAGCAGCTGAAAGTCAGTTTGAAATGGTGAGCAGTTAATAACTATTGAAATATGAGAAGTATTCTTCCCAATTCAATTTGTTCTTAATACAACCTGATGAAACTGTAGAATATCACAATTTTCATGCTTATCATCAAGACAAGCAGTTTTTTTAAAATAAAAATTAAAATTGGTGGGCCAGCTAGGAAACGGAATCCTCAATGAAGTCACATTGTAACGTAAACACCATGTTATGATAAGCTCTTGTATGTTAGGATTCTATGGCTCACAACACCCCTCTGCCGGTATGTTTTCAGCAGCATTGGTTGGCTTTCCTCCCCTGACTCCCTGAAACTGCCAACAGCAAAAAAGAAAAATGTATCTTGAAAACCCTCTAAAGAACTGTAACGTCACAAGAACAGCACAGCATTAATGAAAATTAATATTCACAAGAGCAACTGTGAACTTGGCTGATGATTCAGGAAAGTCTCCAAAGTTCAGATCATTTAGCCATAATGTTTCACCTCACAGATCCCAGCTCTGCTTTTATGCAGCCAGACCTGCTGATGCATTATATGTCCGTGAGGGGGAGAAGCACTGATCTAATGACTGGCATGTGGGAAACATCAAGTTAACGTTCAAATGTAATCTTAATTATCCCGACTCCCACATGCCTCAAATCCCACATGGCATGTGCAGGATTGGTTGGTGTGGCACACTGCGCGCTCCACTTTGCCGAGCAGGGACTGTGACGAACTCTGTCCTGGAAGGGTCCCCAAACTGCGGTGCGGCAGATGGTCCTGGGAAATTCAAGACGCACAGTCCTTGTAAAAAGCATACAGTACAGCTCTTGTGGGGCTCTCCATACAGGCAATGTCATCCCTTTTTCTCAGCTTGAATTAATGGAACCATTAGTCAAAATGACAGACGGAGGACCACTAAGTTACTTGTACATGTTGCTTTTGCTCATTTTCTGGAAGGATTACAGAGATTACAAACTAACTTCTTAATTAGTTTAATTTCAGTACAGTGTAAAAGCTATTTTTATGTCTCATTTGTGTGTTGTAATTTATTTTGACTCCTGTTTTTAAGTGTTGCACTAATTTGTTTGCAAAGCAAATGCTTATAGTACAGTAATGCAGTCTTTCTGAATGCAATTTAATAAGGGACCAAAAAGCTAGTGAACAAAAATACCAGAGTTACCAATGTTTAGTTAAACATTGTTTAGTCTCTAGCAGTGTCACAGTCAGTATGTTTGTTTTGATAAAATCATTTTGTATCTATCAAATGTTTTTACAGAATTACTTACTGAAATAAGAAGAAAATGGTTCAAATGTGCGGAAAGGCATGGAATTTGCTAAATAGTACCAATATGAAAGTCATACTGAAAGTTGGATTTCTTTCAGAACTTTTTATATCCTGAGCTAGAACAAATTCAAATTTTCAGATACTTCAGATACATAGCATAGTACATAAATATTAGTTCTGCTTGATAGTCTGTAATTGGCAGCAGTCAAATAAAAGTGCATCTCATTCCATCTAGTTTGTGTAGTAAATCATGATATTATGACAAGTAATAGAGAATTTTCAATACAAAATTTTACTTATGTATAATATATAATACTGTGTGTATACAATATCTTCAGAGCAGGAGGTTTCAGAGCAGATAGGCACATGGACTTATTAGGCTGCTGCTTTTACTCTTATAGTTTTGCAATAGCTTAAGATATTTTTAGAGCAACTTACCGTGACTATTTGAACAAAAATACAGGTAATCCCTGATATATGCAGCACCGTTATGCACAGTTTTGCTATAACGCAGCTAATCTTTTAATACTGGCTCTCGGTTTGTCCAGCAGACACCCAACTATAATACAAAGTTGTAATGCAGTGCCAGAAATTTGTCTGCAAGAAATAATAAAAAAAAAAAAACTAAATGTTTGCACTTTGCACGAGAAGCTTGTCCCTGTTCTGTACATAACCACTTGCATATGCCATGTATTACTCTGAAATATGGCAAGATGTAAGGAGCATGCTTTGCTAATGTCCTCTTTCTTGTTTGCTTGGTTTCTTGGCTTTTGTGCATTGTCTCCATTTTAATCTCATAAATGAAGTGTAATCCAGTAAAATAGGCCTGAAAAGGTAGAAAGGCTTGTGAAAAAAATTAAAAAGAAGGTAAAGCTTGAAAAGTGCATGGGATAGAATTGAATATTACAATGATTAAAAGAATTGATTGAAGCAATTCACTAACCAAAACTAAACTGTTCTTATCACTTGTGAGTACAGTAACAGTTCATTACAGTAAATTGTCTTATTTTAAATTGTTTTCTTTCAGTTTTGAGCACAGTGCTGCATATGTCACAGTGTTTCATGATGCTTTAGTAATATTTTCTGAAAATTGATTTGGTGTTTTAGGATGCGTTGAGAACGCAGTGAATTACAGAATTAAATAAATTTTGTATGAAGTATATAATAAAAACACATACACTGTAACCTAAAACCATTATTTAATAACCCAACCAGTGTCACCTCACTTCTATGCCACAAATTTTAAAACACACCAAATGCTTTTACTCACAGTCCAAACAAGAAAAAAACTTTGTTGCCTTTTCTCCCCCTCCATGCATATGGATGCCCTTTCATTTGCATCTCCAGATTGTTGTTCTAGTGTTAATTTTACATGTAATTGCCTCATTAAAAATTATTTATTTATTTATTTATTTATTTATTTATTTATTTATTTATTTATTTATTTTTAATTTATTTATGTCTCAGTGTTTAGACAGTAAGGTTGACAGAATATGTGTACAGTTACAAATTTTTTTAGTAATGTGGTAGATACACTTTAAACTTAGGAGGTAAAGTTTTCTTCAGGATAAACAATCAAGTTTCTTTTGCTCCCTTTGTCTGTTAGATAAGATTGCAGTTAAAGTTTCTTGTCTAAGTATCAATCTGTCTAGTTAGCTGTCTGCATAGGGCTTGAAATAACAAACATTAAATGTTTTTTAGAGTTTCGAAGCTAGATTTTATACGTAGGGAAATGCTCCATGTAAGTGACTAAGGAATACAGGATGCTTTGTCAGGGTTGTTAGGGGCTAGGTTTGACCAGTAATAAAGAATGTGTAATTACCTTAAACTTCATGACCCCAGTAACCACAGAATAATTTAGGCTGTTTGTGCTCAAGCATACTGTGAGCTGTTGGGCAGTACAGCCCTGACAGGGATGGCGATTGATGCGATTGACAGCTCCTTGTTGCCTACCCCTGCCAGCTATGAGCAATTGGAGTCCATCGACAAGAGACTATAAAAGCAGTTGGTCTTAGGACTGAGAGAGACTGCATCTTGTAGAGGAGTGGATGTACATAGCCTGTTTGTTACTTTTTTGTGTTGCTTTTGTAACTAAAGTCTTTTTTTCCCTTAGTGAGACTGACTATCAGTTAAGTGCCCTGTGTCTGGCTGTCTCCACCCCACAACTGGCCACAATATCCCCAAAGAGTACTTTACCAAAAATGGACCTCATTTCCTTGATTATGAAATGCCACCCTGGCAAGAATTTATAGATTTAAATTTTAATATTTTATTTCATGTTTATTTTATATAGAGGTCATTTGAAATTTACATCCCTTTACTACAGTTTATCTGTCAGTGAAGCTAACATACTTGAAGATTTTTAAATCATTGATTTTTTAACCCTATGTAAAGGTTAACAGATAATCAAATTACAAATCAGTATTTTGTAAAAATTTTAAAACAGTACTTGTAATGTTTACTGTATTTACAAATAGTGTGGTTTTCGTGAATTGTTGAGAGCATAAGAGACAGGGTGATGGACATGGTGACAGGGACCTAGTTTTGTGTGCTTTTTGCAGAAGGTTAGGGCACATCAAGTCTCATATGAGATGCCATGTGGATGGCTTGTCCGTGATCCTTATAATCTGTCCTTGATTACGGTGGTGGAGTGCAGGTATAGAAGAAAGACTTGTGGTGTCACTGGATGTGACAGCTCTGGGTAACACGGATAACAAATTATATATAAAATGCACAGTCAATGAATAAAAATATATAGTATGTAATATGTAAAAGTGAACCCCATGCGAAAGAAAAAAAGTGCATAGCAACAGAAATCGCCTTTTGTTCAACAGAAAACCTAGAATTGAATGATTTATTGCATTTTATATTCTAGACATGGTTTTCTATCCAGCGTGTAGTGCACATGCAATACAGCTGCAAAATTAGCTGCCAAAAACACCTTTCCCTTTAAAACCTACATCTGTTTGGATGGTAGGGAATTAAATAATTTTGCATGCAACTTCCACTCCATCAGAGGAGTATTCATAAAGTGTACACTTCAGAGACACTACACCTAAACAGACAGCAGTAGGTCATCTGGATGCTTGTAGGACTGCTCTAGTGGGAGAGAGAACTTCCCTGTCATACCAACTGATTGGTCCACCATTTCTATTATCCATTAAATTGACTTCCATTTTATGGACTGAAACCAATACTGCAGAATTTCCTCAGCAGATGGTACAGCTCTGATCATGCACTGTGGTGGCCCAGGATTTCACTCTAGTCAGAGTTCACTGCAGTCTCGCTGTCAGCTTTTTAGCCCATTAAAGTACTTTATTATCGGTAAACCACATCTCACATTCCAGGTCACGGGTGTGTTCACGCTGGGCAGTATGGCTATGAGGAAGGGTCTACTGCTTTCTGTTACTTGAGTGAAGATGTATACAGGTCAGTTGTGGCTTCTGGGATTACGCTGTTATGTGCTGTGTTCATTTTTCATGATACAACTTCCTGTGATGACCTTTGTACTAGAAAGCTTTGACTTGTCATGCACAAGTTCTACACCTATCCCCCCTTGCAAAAGTGAGCGAAATACTGCTGAACAAAAAACAATCCAATAAAAGTGAGGATGAAATAATAACTCTAGGGTTCCTGTGACCCATGGTCAGTGACTTAAAAAAATAACTGATGCAAGTACGGATGTATACAAAGTATCGAAATCCTACTCATAATCGAAGGCAGACTGGTCTGCTTTGGGAGCCAGAAGTTGGAATGGCGATGAAAGCCCAGGCGTCTGGCCAACAAGGGCAGACAACATGGAGAGGAAGGGGACACAGAGCATTCAGTGCTGTGCCAGGGGCTGATCCATTTGCTTGACCAACAGCCATGTACCAGTGCCACACACTCAGCTCAGCTTGGTGACACGACTGGGCCCCAGAAGCCCCTACAAGATGGCTATCAGTTTCGTAGTACAGTGGTTAAAGATGTGGACTTTCAGCCTGTTTCCAGTATACATCTAAAGTGATTTAAAGTAAAAACATATATTTGGTAAGTAGCATAACAAATATTTACTACAAGTTATCTTAAGAATCCAATTGTGAAGTGCAAAGATTTATTTCCACGTTAATGGGCGCATATAACACCAATGCCTTCTCACCGAAAGGCAGAATCCAATTTAGTACATGATGAATTCCACACAGAAAAACATTTACAAGACAAACAGGAATTTACTGTACTGCAGGATGCTGTGAAATGTCTGAAAATACATTATATGCAATAACAGTGCCAACAGGACATAGCGAATCACGGTTTGGCACAGAATTACAGAATACTAACAGCTTTATACCCCTCTCTCTGGCACCTCTGTGTGTGATATGGCTGACATAATCGGAAATGTGCCTCCGTTCGACCTTCGAGACCTCAGTTGTTCTATCTCAGCTCATTATGATGAGAAGCAAAGATATGCAGAGCAGATATCTTCCAGAGTTCTGAAATTTTCTATGATTCATGCTGTGAATAAAGGAATGTTTTTAGGAAGCACGAAAGTTATTTTAAAATGGAAAAAATAAAAACGTGACGTTCCTGTTTTTTGCCTCTGAGGGTTGTTTTCAGATTCCTTTAATGGACAGAGATTCCCTTGCTGGGATACAAAGCAGGTTGTTGTTGATGACAACGAGGGTTCAGTACCCGGTCGAAGCTAATGTGGCTTGTTCAAGACATGGGGTCATGGCTGCATCATTAGCAGAGAAGGCTGCATTCGAAAATATAGGCATGCATCCTGTCTTTGATATTGTGAACAATCAGGCAACACGAGCTGTTAAACCTGAAACGTGTGAATGTTTATCATTGATAAAGGTTTTACGAACACTACTCTAAATGTACATAACTTTAAAATTATTTTTGCTGGCATTTACCATCATGGCTACAATATATTATGTGCTTCAATGAAAAAACAAGTTATTTTTGCACTCCATTTGATATCAAGAAAGATACTTTCGATCAGTATTCGTAGCGTGATGTGAAGCCTTCACCAAATATCATTCAATTAAGACCCAGATAATAAAAATGGAATTTTCCTGTGACACAAGCAGCAAACTCGAGACGCAACGATGGCGTTCATAAAATTGCTCTCGATTTAATCGACGCTTTCGGACAAAACCTTCATAAACGAGAGGATCAGGGGATTTTATTTTAGTGAAAGATTTTGCCGACAAGGTCCTGAATGCACCTCTGTTCACCTTACACATCAGTTTCGCAGTGAGATGAATTATAATTAGTCATCAGTTAAGACTTCTGCTGGAATGAGCACAGGAACAAGTGGATAGAAAAAAGAAAGACTGAAAAATGACTATGGGGTACACATAGTCGCTGCAGGGATGGCATCTCAACAGCTGTTTGCGCTCTGCTAACAACCCTCCAAAAAATTGCCAAATTTTAAGCCTCTTAATTACAAATTAACTGGCCTAATTACTGTAGGGCTAGTCATTAACCGGATTTACCTTTCAAGCATCAGATGTACTAAGGATTGTTTTTTGATTTGAGGAAACATTCTATACAGGCCTGTATAATTCGTTTTACTGGTTACCACATAATATGAGATCACAACAGGTGCAGTCACATTTAAAAATTGAATGGGGTAAAGGAGATCACAACACCATCTGTATGCTCCACATGATATTTTAGTTCTAATTTACCTGTTTCAAGAGCTGACAGTATTGTTTATTTGAGGAAAAAAGCCACAGTGTTTGCTCATGGCTGCCCGCAGCATGCATGTATTTATGTAAGCCCACATTTAGAAACAATTAACATGTACTTTGTGTTATTACTGCCTTTAAATCCACATACTTTGAAATGGTGCAGAAAGCAAGTGAGATAGATAGATAGATAGATAGATAGATAGATAGATAGATATGGCAGAATAATGGATTTATGTCATTGCACCAACCTAACTAAATGATCAATTATGAATACTAATTGCCAACATGTTTTTAAACTCATTCACTTTAGAGGCTTTTTCCTCAAAATCAACCACTTTAGTTATATTAGTTAAAACCGTGATGTCGGACAGATATTTTAAAAGTCCGACTTGGCAAACTATATGGAACTGCAAGTTTAACAAGGTAAATTATAAAAAGTAAAATTAACATTTTCCTTAAAAATGTCTCTGAGAGGAATTTGTTTCAACTATCAGACTGTATGCTTCTTGAACAGTTTATTTATTCCTCTGTGTTTTTCATTGTACATTGGCTTTATTAGGGTGTTCAGGAATACAAATGTTGTATTATGTAGCACATAAAACAAAAATGGCTATGTGCTTATAATATTTTAAGTTACATGGATGGCTTAATAATTTAGTCATAAAATGAAATGGCATTCAGGGTTGATTAGAAATGGAGGACTGCTGTTAGGGTGTCTGTTTAATGCTGTTAGGATGTTACAACCATTTTATAATGGCTTCTGCTGTAGTGTTATATTGGTACCATGTGAGCTTGGTTGTATTTATTTTATTTATGTTTATTGGTTGATCATCTTCAGACAGTTAACGTCATTCATGGAATTTGCAGGAAGCGATCAACTGAATTTGGTGATGCAGTGGGAGTTGTCTAACATGGAATCAAGGCAAATGACAAATTTCCTTCAGTGGCTGGAAGTTGGAAAGCGAGCTGGACTTTTGCCATGAACTCTATCAGCTTGGTGGTTGCTGAGTAAGCTGAACTAAACCTATGGGTGTCCTGCTCCAGCCAGAAAGTGAAGGTAAAAAATTCTGCAATCAGCTATTGTAGTGAATGAGATTTTCTTCTAAAGAAAGCAACCGTTTCCCTGTGACACAAGTGCAAATTATTCTCAACTGCCCACTCTGGGTTTTTATGTGTTTGAATGCACATTGTAAAAACTTCTTTTAAAACACTGCAACAAATACAGCTGTACATCGAGATTTCGCATAGCCATTGAATGAAGTGTGGTAACAGGGGCAGTGCAGCAGGGGGAGTAGTGGTTCAAGGACCCAACTTCAAAGTAACATTCTGTAACTGTTTAATGGTACAGTTGTGGTGGATTCTGTCTGAAAGTGTATCGTTGTTTCTGCACAGAGCAGTCTTCACCCCACTCTGCAGTCCTTTAGATGGAAGATGCTAAAAGTCACAAAGCAGCTGAAGTCATTTTAAAGCTCACAAACCACTTCAGTTGACAAGGGTGTGAGATGCCCTTATATGTAAAATGAAGTATGAAGAAAAAAATGTGTACAGGACCACGTGTCAGGCAACAGCAGTCTTGGGCCAAGCTTCATCTTTCTGAAATAACAGGAAGCACTTTCACAGCAATAAAAAAAACACTTGACAGTTTCAAGTATTCATTAGTTTTTTCCAAAGCTGCTGAATTCTGTTTCTGCTCCATAGCTGTTCATTTCCCAAATACACGTTCAGATGAAGCTGCTCAGAGTTAATTTTGCTCCACTTATTTTTGTCACATGCCATTTGCTGCAGGAACTTTCCGCTGTTTTGTATCTGTGCACAAACAAAAGATGACTGGGACTTTAGCTTCTGTTCCCTCTGCATGTGCACCATTTGGCGGTGTGTGGTGATGTGGCCTGCGCTCTCATGGTACAGACCTTTCTACCCAAAATATAACTATTAATTAACCAGTTAAAGTGGCAATTAATTAAAACAATTATAGCACAGGACAGCTGTTCTATTGTAAGGGTTTGTGAAGAACTGTTGTGAATGTTGAGTCAGTTCAAAGGCCAAGAAGTGATTATGGGAAAGGACAAGATATTTAACTTTGGAAAGGCCACGAGGATTAAAAACATCAGAGTAACTAACTATATGGCACTGCAGTCCTTGAAGACGTCTGGCGTTCCCCTGGAAGATTCGGCTGCTCTCTTTTTTTAGATTTTGCGACAGTGATGTTTTCACATGCTCAACCCCCAAATGGGTAATTTTTGAGGGAGCAATTAACCTGAAACATATGTTGTTGGACTGTGGGAGAAAGCCAGCAGGCACGGGGAGAACGTGCAAACTGCAAAACGACTGAGCCGGACTCAAACCAATGCCCAAGCAGCCCGGGTCACTCTGCTGCTGGGGACTGTGAAGGGTCATTGTGTTTGCATGCTGAGTTTGTTAACAGGAAAAAAATTACAAGGGGCAGGATATTTAGCTTTAGAAATGCTGTGAGGAGTAAGAATACTGCTGTGCATGGAAACAGTTTTGATTCGAGGGGTCAAGGGTGAGCAAACCTTGAATGTCACCTTCTATTTTCAATGACCTGCTTCTTGTGAGTGGTGCAGCAGTCATAGTTTCTCGAACTGCGAGGCCATAATACTGCCCGGTCTATGCAGCTATTGCAAAACCATTTATTTGTGTTATTGGAATCCCTTCCTTTATAGCAATTCAAGTTTCACAATTTCTGCATAGAGCCAAGCTGACGTTTTTGTACGTGCCAAATCGTCTGTATTCCGAATTAAGTTCTTAAAAGTCAGATGTTGCATACTGAACATTTCATAAATGCTGTCCATGTAAATTGTGTGGGGAAGAACTCGCAGCTGTTTAATTGATTTGGGGTCACAGTCTGAAAAGTGCAACAGATGATAATATAATCGTCGGCAGGTATAAATTTTAACCACTCTATGCAAATTCTTACTTAAAAGCTACAGTTCTGAAAGTGAGAACAAAACAAGCAGTAATATCATACTCTGCCTGAAAATATGATTACAAATGATATTTTCACAAATGCTGTTTCTTACAACTGAGGCACTTTGACCAGAAGCTCTCACAAGCCCCCTATTATAAACATAATTATAAAAAATAAATATCAACAGAACAAATTTTACTGGCTTCAATACAGAATAAGCCAATGCTCCAGGTTACAAAGCTGCAACAAAGATGGTTGCAAAACACTGCCCTCGTGCCCTCCTCTCTCCTCTCTCATTAAATGTCGAAAGTCCACAGCCGGGCTCGCTTGCCTTAAGTAACCTTCATCGTGGTGTTATGAATCCAAAGACCTGGCTGTGGCCAAAGCAACTGCCTACCACCAAAATGTGCTGCACTTCTTCTTTCTGCATCACTGACTTTACCTGTAGTCCATCAGTTTTGTGTGCTGTACTGCATAGCCTCAATAAAATCTCGACTAAGCCATGCCCTAGGTACCGTAAACAAAGTATATAATGCCAATAACACTTCACAAGAACAAAACAAAGCAAGAAAGTAAAGTAAAGAGAGTTTTGATCCTGGCACACGCTCTTGGACATGCTCTAAAGACAATGCGTGTTCTTACAGTGACAGCTGAATGATCTATTGTTGTTGGTCACAGTGTTTTCAGTGTAGTGCAGTCACCAGCAGAACTCTGTCCCCAATATCTGAAGCTCGCCAGATTGTCTTTAATCGATGCAGGACATTATAGTGTATCATAGCCTTTTCATTTTCTTTTAATGGAATGACTTAAACTAAAATGCATCTACTTGCAAGGAATCATACAAGTAAAGAAATTAAGGGAGTGTTAAAGAAAAGCTAAAAAGGGCACACAGCAGATTTTAAAATAATGCTTTGTATGATATAATTTAATTTAATTACAAGTAGGTCACAAGTCTAATGTCCTACCGCCATCATTGTTTCAAGTGAGGCTGACATGAAATTACACCTCAAGAACAGGCTCTCCCTTTGTGACAAATGTCATTATTTTAAGTGGAGGAATCAGCGTTTTACACAAATAGCGATCTTGACATCTGCTGCTTCCAGCACAATTCAAGGACAGTCAGAATGAGGCCGACTGTAGATGAGATCACGATCGCCGGAACAACATTGATGAACCGACATAGCCAAATTAGACTTGCAAACAACCTGCTATTAAGTCACAAAATATTTGCCAATAGCTTGTAAATCATGTCATTTATACTGTGCAGACTTGCATGGAATTTTTTAGCAGTAACAAATAAACAAACAAACAAAGAAATACATCCAAGACTTTTGAAAATGATCTTCTAAACAAGAGTGTGGTATTATTAAAATGTCACTATTACCAGAATGTTGGTCACTGGACACTTGAGGTTAACAGCGTTCTACTGGAAAGAAATGCAGCTGTTGGACCCAACCGTAGTGAAATTCATTAATTGAATATAAAGTAGAACGCATTTGACGTTGAACACTTCATGGACCATTTGTCATTCAGATGACAATCCCTCTACTCCTGACACAGTATCAGGCCAATAATTGAGGTTTTAAAGTTGGCCTGTACACGCCGTGTCTTTAATTTGGACAGAGCCACACAAGCTCACGTGTACATGATGGAGTTTTAAGTGATGCATTGCCAGCTGGCTATAATTATGATAGCACTTCTTGAGCGTTCGCTCAATCATTTCCCCAAAAGCATTAGCGGCAATATACTTTGAAGCAGACTTTATTAACTAATCGGCCTGGATCTCCCAAATACCCCCCCAAAGAAATGTTGTCAACACATTAAATTGCAGCAGTCTGGTCAGAATGGAAATAGGAAGCTCCTACAGCTTTCATCTGAAATGACAGTAATCTCCGAGGTTTTTGCAGTTTTCCGGGGTTGCTGGCTGACATATTTGTCCTTTCTCCGCATGTAACTGTAATTAAAACCTGCTTTAATAAGTTGACATTATCATGTTGTCATCTTGTTCGGAGGTGGGCTGGGGCATTTCTAACAAACATGCTGCCGTGCATTCCAAAATTGTGTCTTCAGAATTATTCTGATAAAAATGAAGGAAAATGCAGAGACGAGACTTCAACATGGAAGTGACACTGTAATTAACTGTAGGTTTGAATAGAATAAAAATAGCCACTTAAAATTAAAATGAAAAATGTTTACTTCAACGTGATTATTACTTGAAGATGCCCTTGATAAAACTGCGATATCTCTGACTACATTATTCAAGTAAAAGAAAGCCGTTTTAAAAAAGCAATAATAAAAATAACGTTGCCATCAAAACACCGAACAAAGGTTTACACTGGGGCATCATGTTTAAAATCTGAGCTATTTACTTTGTAAATGAAGAGTTGAAGAAGACAGATTGCAAACATAATTTTAAAGGGAGCCTATACACTTCGGTGAAAGAGTAATTGTTGTCTCGATTTTAATGAGATTCTCTTTTGCAAATGCCATAACCGATTAAGCAGGATTGTGCTTTTATAAAGAGAAAATTGTCACTTATACTGTGTCATCGTTTCTTTTCGGGTCACGTTTGTTCCCTAGACGCCTGGGATGAACACTTGTGATGGCAAAATGCATTCTGAGTTCTTAGACATTTAGCCAGTGAAAGCAATAGATAGCCAACCAGCAAAGCGGGAATCAACTGTTAAAATGCATGAACTAAAATGGGTTTTTAAACGTGAATCCTTTCAGTTTGGGAATATAAAGTCAACACTGTCAATCATCAGATGTACAAAACACCCATTTGCTCCCAGTATCTAATATTTTACCCATTTGTATCTTATCTGTCCCCTTTCCTTTCTCCTTGTGCAAATGTTATGCTCTGATGGTGATAAACTACATCAGTGACATCAGTTTACCTCAGGGCTTCACAATCTGGTTTTTGAGACAGGACTTTTTAAAAATTTTTTTATTCTTATTAACCTCAGAAATACCCTTGTTTGAAGCCATGATCCATGATACAATTAAAATATCATAATGCTGACATGCTATTGCAGTACAGTATTTGCAACACAGAGGCAGTCATAGTCCGGCCGTAAGTGCCCATTAGCCTGTCAGTCACTCTCACCGGGCTGTCTGCCTGAAATGAAGAAATGCACAAATCTTGACAAAACATCTTATCTTTGACATTATGATGTCAGTCTTTGGGCAAGATCTGGAAATAAAAGTTGCTCTCAACAAAAGTTCTGCGTATCCAGCAGGCTGAAGTTCTTGCTCAGAGGAAAAACGCCTACGCAGTGAGCACGCAGTGGGAGGATCTTAGTACCTAAACAGAACGCTTATCCTCTGTTGATTCCTGAACAACCATATTCTGTCGTCAGTTCTGAAGCCTGGCAGATTTCTCGCCGTTAGATGATACAGGCACTAACTGCAGTTCATTATTTCTATTTTTGCTCAAAGTGAAACATTTTTGTATTGATTTCTTTGCTGTTCACGACACAGACCTGAAAACAATATGCATTATTTGAATGAATCAGCTGTACTTTAATTTAAAAAATTACGATAAAAATCACGTTTTTCATTGTATAAAAGTGTTCAAGTAGGACATAGTGAAATCAGCCAGTTTCCAATATATGAACGCAAAGATTGTGATCTTGGAGAATTGTTATATAATGTCTGTTTACATTAGATTGTTTGGCAAGCCTGAGGTGAAGCGGATGTCTAATAACATGACTAAAAGAGCTAACATTTTTGCTGAGCTGCTGAAGGGGACAGATAATTAACTTAAAGGTTGTTAACTATGGGAGAAGCAAAGTTAACATAAATAGTTTGCCAATGTGCCTGTGGGACAACTGCTGCTCATTACAAAGGTTTAAAATAATCAACAGGAAGCAGTCTTCCTGGCTCTCCATATTCAAGTCAAATGCATGTTTCACCATCTGTTCTTTTGACTGGAGCTCATAAAGCAGAGGCTTGAGAGCTGTCAAACACTGTCATCTGCCCCATGCGTGTTAAAGGCAGCTCGATGGATTATTATTAACTTTATATCTTAAAGCTGTTGACAGCAGTTCAGATTTGACCTATTTGCATGGCTCAGGTGAAACAGTGCAAGCTGAAACAAAAAAAGGTTTGAGATCAAGCGTCGTATTTGCAGGCGTCGCACTGAAAATGCAGTCCTAATTAGTGGACATCACATGCTGTCAGGCAAAACTGAAACAAATATCTGGCAGCACGATTCTGTTTTTAGAAACTACACGATATCCATTTTTGGAGGTCCTGTCATTGGCAAGTCAAGGGCCGGTGCTTTAAGTATGCCAGTCATTCTCAAGAATACAGTATTGACACTGACTAAAATACTGACTTCTTTTCATGTCATTTCATATTTTAATGTTGAAACTCCCTCACTTCTTTGGCAACAAAGAAGCATGCTCATAACAAATCTTTTGCGACAATGACAAATCTTTTTCCTATTCTGCCCGTTTGAATAGTTTTGCTTCTTGACACTTCCATCTAGTAATACGGAAATGCAAAACAGCTAAAACTATGACAAAAAACTCGAGAATATTTTGTTGTCACATTGTGATGTGAAATGTTTAATACAAATTAATGATGTGATCACCAGACATCGTTCAAAATTGGGGAAGGGTCAGTCAGAAAATAATCAGATACAAACTTCCGTTGGCACATGACACTAGTAGTCTTTAAATGTAGTGCAGTCTCTCTTTGTTTGTTTTTCTTGTTTATGCACGGATTTGTTTTTCAAGCCATGAACTTGGAATTTAGCAGACAGGTACTTGTCACCGTAAGTCAGGTTTTCATGCGGTGAAGTTCTTTAAATTCCAAAAAGCCCAGTTTACTATGTTGGAAATTTAAAATTCAGTCTTTGAAGTACTTGTTACGCACAGAACATATGATAGGAGCATGGATGTGGAAGTTGTCTATGTGTGAGTGCAGCCTGAGTTTGTTTATAAATGCACGCAGGGCAATAAAGTTTGGTGAAATATAATTTATAATTACTGTCTACATGTTCACAATGAATGGCTGTTGAGCACGTTGCTTTGTGTGGCATCTGCACGTTCCTCACTGTTCATCCAAAAGGGGAATCACGTGGCGTAGACCTTATGTACCTTCTGTACTAAATGCAGGCAGTGTAAGGGTAATAAAGTTTGGTGACGTATAATTTGTTATTACTTTTTACCTTTCCAACTTTCCATTTCCTGAGCTGGGCAAGGATATTACTTCCTTCACACCAGTGTCCAGTTCTATAATAATGACGGTAGAATTCAGTCACCTTGGATGTGTTGCTCATCCAAAGGTACACTGGTAAGATGGATTCTGATGACAAATTCTGTCTTTCACAACAGCTTGACATACATTTTTATGTAAGATATAATTTCAGCTGCGGGATATGTTACTGGGATTTTCAAAGAACAGCTGTCAAGCGTTAAAAAAGCCAATCAGGGAAAGGTCCAGTATGACAAAGTTCTGAAAATGCTAAAATACAGCACATCATGCTTAGGAACAGTTCCTGTTCCTTTCATTCATTCCCTTCTCGAAAAGGCATTGAGTTGGCCTTGTGCTTTACAAAAATGTGATCACTCGAGATACTTGCTGTAAGATGGAAGATACATTTTTTGTAAAAGAAAATGCTTGAAACCAGCTTGGGGTCAGGGTACACATGTTTATGGATCTATTCATCTATATTGGTGATTTCAGGCTTAGAATTTAACAAGGACAAACACGGATTTTACAGAGGTGAGGTGTTTTACACTAAAGCTAAGGCATCAGAGTCAAGCTCACCTCCTGACCGCTTTAATAAATTGATGATACGATAGAAAAGCAATAAACATGAGAAGCATGCATAATGCTGCATACTTCATGTCATGAGGTCTTGCTGAAGTCACCCCAGAAAAGAAAAATTCTTTCTAGCAACGTGTTCTCCATTTGAGAACTCTTATCCGAGTACTGACCAAGCCTATTTGTGCAAAGTTTCGCGATCTTAAAAACCAGCGCTAGAACATGGTCTATTTATGTTTAAAATTTAAGGGTGGCAAGGGACTATCGAAGGCAGAATGAGGGATTCAAAGAACAAAATATTTCGCATACCAAACACTGGGGATAAGCATACCATCCAGTTGAATGATTTAAGAACTTTGCATCTCATTAAAAATAATATCGCAAAAGCAGTCTAATCCCTGGCACACAGTCTCTCTGTTACCCTTGGATCCTCTTATCTGGAGCTACTTACATATTACACAAAGTGCTGTGATTTCTTTCATTATTACCCTTAAGGAGGATTTTCACCAAACAACTATAATCTGCTAAACTGTAACTTTAACCATAATGACTTGAAATGCTTTTTTTTACGTTTCCTATACAAGCTCTTCGTGTGTCCTAAAACTGTCAGCGAGGCCTGACTGGAACAATGAAAGTAATAATTATTACGTTTAACCACCGTTTTACAGTAAACTCTTTAACTTTAGACTAAATTGATTACATGCCACTATTTTAAATGGGTGCCACTCCTGTACAAAGATGCTTCCATCACTGTTCCTTCGAACTGCACCATGGCCACACTGTAAGCAAACTTTCCATAGTAGTAAATCCCAAGATAGCACGAAGAGCGAACTCTGTCAGTAGTTTGGCGTAGCACGATATGTGCATGTTGTCTGTGCGGTATTGTAAACTCTCAAGTGCAGTCAAAATTACAGCATTGCATCCCACTGCACATTGCGTATCATACGCGCTACCTATCTGATCCGTGAGTTGAAAATCATATTAGCATTGTTTTTCATATATAAAATATGTATGTAATGCTTTGAACTGGGTTACATAAAGTATTATATAAAGAGCTTGTTGCCTAAGAAGACAGGAGGCCATATGGCTACAGAGATACCCTGACAGTGCAGGGCATATCAAGGATAAGTTGTTAAATGTTTGCTAAACAGGCTGCCTCCTTGTCTCATCCATATGTCAAATTATGACATACATGAGACACCCACTGAGTTTAATTTATTAATTAACCGTAACATCAGTGGCAGCACACAGCTTTATTTCTTACAGGGACACAATTTGGTTATTTCTGACACATACTGTAGCCCAAAAGCGATTTATTTATATTATTTTTCAAGTATTTTAATGCATGAGAAAATCTGTTTCTATTAAAGGCTCTTAACTGAGGATAGTGCTTGTTTGCCCCCGTAGAGCTATCACAAATATGGAAAGCAATTCACATCACCAAATGGTTTGATATAAAACATGCACCCTAGCCAGGAAATCCTCTCATCCATTAACATAGAAAATATTACCTTCAGTATTAATTTGCTTACTGGTTCTATAAATGCAACAGATTTTTTCTTTTGTTTGTAGCCAGAACTTGTACCATGCTGTATGGTAATTAACAGTATTGGAAATTGTAAAATGGAACCCAGAACCCTGGATTCAACTGCCTAGTGCTTAAATCGCCACCATGTAGGGCAGCGTAATGCCAGACGTGTAAATCTGATTACACAAATCGTGTATTGAGAACCGGTGAATAAAATACAAGATTCCCTCTCTTCCCTGAGATCCTACTGTCACCAAACAGGTGGGACTGCAGAATTATACAAACTGATTGTATTATAGCTGACTGTAAGTAAGCATGATTATGAAATGTTGCTTATATTTTCTGGCTCTTTGATTGCTTCCTCAGATTTTCAGTTTAATGTTCAGACCGTACTGTCTCGCCGCTTGCAGTTCCACAATTCACGTTTAATTGACTTTTTTTTCCCTCTTATGCCACAGCGGGGCTGAAAATTTGTAGAGACATTTTTATGCCTTAGCAGCTTTTGCAAATGCTTTGCACATTTTGGCTCTCCAGTACAAACAGGAAAACAAGTTATTTACTCAAGCATATCTGTTATTCAGAAAGCCCAAGGTTACAGAAATGAAATGAATTAAGACACAAAAATGGCCGTTTCTTTCATGACTTATTGATGAAACCATGCAATTCTTCCCACCGGACATGAAATGTCCGTCCCAATGACTCTGTGCTCTTTCCATATGTGTACAACCTGTCCGATCCACGCAGATCAGTTGGACAAGGTTATACAAGGACTCCAGGGCAGCAGCACTCCATGCCGCTAATAAAAGAACTAATAAAGCACCCAAGAGCACATGAACACCCGGCAACAGTAAATCCCACACTATCCTGACGAAAGCTGCAGTAAACCTCCTAATGCATCATCATCATCAGCATCAGCATCATCCCAAACAAGCAAGATTCCCTGCCCTGTTATATACATGTATTTCAGAAGTCTTTTTTTTAAGATCTTTGCTCTTGTGCTGTTTACGTGGCTGTGAGATTTTTTCAGACTCCTTTGAAGTAATCCAATTAGAAAATGCAGCAGGTCATTTGTTTCTACAGCTGTCAGTACTCATTTTGTGTCATGTGGCTTCAGGGTGTGTGCAGCACAGCGGCACCATTTGATTGGTCCAGCGCCGGTGTTCCGGGGCATTCTGCAGTGCTGATGTCATCCCTGACCATGCAGACCGTCCATTGGCAATGTCACAGGCGACGAGACCCTGCTGGGTCACTGCCTCGTTGTGCGCCATGCTTCTGTGTGGCACTGCCCTTCTGCCCGACTGTCCCTGTCATGTACAACAGCCACTGTGCTCCACAGTAATTAATTTCAGCCGCTTCCCGTATAACTCATCTGTATCAAAGCACGAGCTATTGCACGAGTAAGAACAGAAATACACTTTTTAAAAAGTAAAATGTCTAAAAAATATTTCTGCCTGGGTTCGGTTTTGTTTATAATGGACATTTTCCTCCATCTATATGAATACTTATCAGATGTGTGGTATGTTCACATTTTAAAATGTACTGTATATATTCTATATACTGTTTTGAAATATTATTACTTAATTTTGGGTTGACACACTGAAGGGATGCGATTCCCTTATGGTTAGCAGTATTTTTGGTTATCTCTAGTACAGAGATAAGTTTAATTGTCTTTCAAATTGGTGATTTAATTGTCTTTCAAACACACTGTCTGAAGAAACATAAAGGGTAGACCTTCTCCAAATCTTAAATTCAATGTTATCTTACAACAAGCATTAAAGAGCAATGAGGTGATAGAGGACTTTCAACAATGAGTAAAATCAAGTGGTACATGTACAGTACAAAATGAACTGCTCAGCAGCAAAACTTCCAAAAAAAGACAAACAGCATGCTGTACAAATATTTTAACAAATGATCTGTATGGAAAGTTCCTTACCTGCAGTACATCTATCCATTATCTTTTATGAAAAGCCAATTTTGGGGCATTGTGTTCATTTAAATAATCACATAAAAAATATATCAATTCATATTTTTTAATATTTCAATTAATTTGTTCTTTTGGTAATATTTGAGTTACGTCATCCCCTTTCTCAGCTTTCTCCGCTACCTCGCACTCCCTGTTACTACAAGGTAATTTATTGAAATTTGGTCAGGAACGTGTGGCTGCTTTTATTTAAAAGGTATCGCCATACACACAGTAAATGGTGACCTACTTATCTTGTGAAGCAAGTCTTCTCATCACATAACAATTAATTATTTATTCTATAATCTTTGCAGACACATTTTTCACAAACCCCAGCACACTCTTGCTTTATTGAAACACTGAACCCCACCCATCTCCAGAGCTTAAAGGTCATATTCCACAGAATATTCTTCATACCATATGAAATATAGTGAAAATATGAGTTACTAAGAGTTACTAACAGAACAAAGCTCATATCTAAAAGGAGAGACATAACCTGGACAACATTATGATTTACTTGTTTAGAGCTTTGCAGCCTGTGTGTAAGGACATACAGTCAGGTCCATAAGTATTTGGACAATGGCAAAATTTTCAGTATTTTGCCACTGCACACAACCACAATGAATTTGAAACAAAGCAGTCAAGATGTGATTGAAGTGTAGACTTTCATTACTTTTGAGCCTCTGAAGATGGGGGACAATGTATACGAATGGCTGTAATTCCTAAATGGTTAATGCAATATTTTTGTTAAACCCCTTAAATTAAAGCTGAAAGTCTACACTTCAATCACATCTTCATTGCTTTATTTCAGATTCATTGTGGCTGTGGACAGTGGCAAAATACTGACAATTGTGTCATTGTCCAAATATTTATGGACCTGACTGTATGTTAGTAAATGTGAAATATGAAGTGAGGCAAAACTGCATATTTGAACTTTGAGTGGACATGAACTAAGCTGGTTCACTAGCTGGGTAACCAGTTGTGAAATACAGGCATCAGCCAGACTCCAGAACCTGGTGGGAAAAGAAAACTAAGCTTTCATTCCTGAAGGCAGCTAAGGCTGGGGAGTAACTTGAGACGGGACTGTCTCCCCTTGTGAACATCTGAGAATTTGGGCTTCTGTTCAGCTAGCTTACTGTGAACAGCTAGAAGCGGCTCGGACACATGGAGTTAACAGAAAATTTAGCTTATGCCAAGAGCTTATTCACAGCAGCTTTGCAGCTTTCCATCAGTAGCAAACCCCCTAAGTCCGCTTGGCTCATGGTTGCTCATGTTCAGCTGGATGAGAAGTAGCTACCTGCACTGTACATATGCATGACAAATTAATACACATACACTAACTGCACTTTAGTTCACAGCTACATGCATCTCGCTGCGACGTTTTGGTTTAACAATGAGCGGATTTTCACTTACTCTGCTAAAGGGACCCGAGAAATACTCTGCTCAAGATATCAACAAGGCACCTACCATGTAGGAGTTTTTCTTGAATTGGCAACCTACTGGGGTCAAGTCAGGTTACTTCGTCCACTTTGCAGTGCTTGCAGCTCAGATGTCACACTGTCAAAATGCTGTCTTTCCAGTGCAGGCTTTTCCTTTGGTGTACAATGACACAGCTGCTTAATTATACTGCAGAGGATGGCAAGCAGGTGCAGGTGATGGGATGACCGATTCCTTTAGATTACCATTGTGGCCATCAGCAAGTGGAGCAGAGCCGTTTTCACGCAGCCATGATCAGGATTGAGAGCTGTGATCAGCGGCCATTGCAGGAGCTGGAGTTTTTTGTTTGCAGGGATCAACTCCTGTTACAGCCGCAGTAGAAGCATTACTTCTGTGAAATCCAAATTCCTCTTAGATTGTCGTGATGTAGCTTTAAATGCCTTGCAGCTACTCACCATGCTTTCTATTAAAAATAGGCTCCGGGGCTGAATGTTTTCCATGTGCATGCTGTTGATGTTACCCTATCTGTTATGTCTATGTTTTATTGAATATATTTCAAAGTGGTTGTGATTTAATGACCTTAACGCTAAATAAAGCAGTGGTTAAGGACTTACAATACGTAACAATGAGTTGCAGCTCTTAGGGGAGATACAAGAAATTTCTCCAAGTGTCGAGTTGCGTAAATGTAAATCTGTTTAATTGTAAGGTTGGTAAAACTTGCAATGAAAATAATAAGCACATACTGTAGATATGTGCTGTTTGTCCCTTAAAAGACGAAACTCTAGTTATGTCTATATGCAACTTCACGCTTAATCACTCAACCTCATTTTCAAAGAGGTAAGACCTACGCACATGAAATGGGAATTAAAGATACGTTTTAAAATCTTTATTTCTGAATTATATAGGTCAGAATCACAAGCAGATTGCTCCCTACAAGATCTTTTTGCATTTACCATTTCTCATTTCCTACTGTCAACCATCAAAGCTAAGCCGATCTTCTGGAGTTTTCTTGCACTGCAAAAATAAATTGTTATTAAATCACTGCAAAACAGCAAAGCCCCAAGTGCCAGCAGCTCACTGGTGGAATGTTTTTTTTTTTTCTTTTCTTTCTTTCTTTCTTTCTTTCTTTTTTTTTTAAAAAAAAAGTATCTTCTGAATATTTTTTCCCTTCCTTCCATGCTAAATTCCCCCATCCTGTTCTACTGTTATTTTGGCTTTGAATCAAACATCCCATCTTTAAAGTTATATCCCTCAATTTTCAGCAGCTGCTCACCCAGTCAAGGTTGCAGTGATCCACGGCTTCCAGGGACGCTTGCTGGATAAGGAATGGATAAAGCAAGATTGGACACCTTGGACCGAACATTGGTTCTCTGTCACCCACACACATCATTCTTAAGATGTCTGGAGTTGACAACTTGCTTCAGAATAGCAGGTGTGGTGCAAAGACCCTGGAAGCTTGAATAAGAGAATATGCAGTCAGAGGGGATAAGTTGGTACCTGAAACTAACTGAACGAGCAACTCTGATTTTTTCTATTGAATCAGCACCCTAATATCAAAATATTGAGATTCTTCTTCTTTAAGGTCAAGTTTGAGCAAAAGACCAGACTCACTGGCACAAAAGAAATAAATCAACTTAATTTTTCAGGCAATGTATTTTTATTGAAAATAAGTTTAGTTGAAGCCACAGAATGACAGAGAACATTATTTCTAGTTGCATAATCAGTCAAACATCTAAAACTAGTGGTTGGGAAAACTACCATGCTGCCCACCGGGCAACACGAATTAAGTGGTTAAGCACAGCTTTCTTTTTTATATCAATTATTTCCTCCAGCTGTTTTATTAAATGGTGGTTCTTTACTTCCAAACAGTGTTCAGTGTTAGGAAACAAAGTTCATAGTTTAAATGAAGATGAAATATTCAGGTAAATGTATCATTTTGTTTTTTGTTAGCTACAGTATGTTAGGATCCAAATTTGGGCGGTGTTTTAGAATCACAAAGTTTGAGGAAAACCGGTCAAATTTTTTTTTTTTTTTTGTACAATTCTTCTTTTGAGAATATCTAACACCAGACGCTAAAAGGTATTAGGTACAATTATTAATTATTTCCTTTAGCTACTAAATGGAAATCTCTTTTGTGAATGAGAAACCATGCAAAAAAATAATAGAATTTTCTCTTTGTCATCACTTCTCTCTTTCAAACTGCCCAACTGTGAAAAGTGACGAATCTAAATCCCTTCTGCTGTCATACTTTTAACTATTATATGTGAATAGACAATTAAAAAGCAAAGTTCTATACTGAAGTCAATTAAATGTATTTAACATTACAAAAACCTCATTAAGTCCACCAGTATATTTTAACATGAGGTCTGGCGTAAGATACTAAGAATAACATGCATTCAGTGACCCAAACAGAGTAAACATACAGGACCACAGGTAATTGATACCTCCTTCACAAATGGCTGTTTAAATGTTCCATATTGTTGAAATATACTGTGAATTATGAAGTTTGGCAAAACTGCTCACACCTAACATGCATTTTTCAAGCTATGATGGGGCATCCATGAATCGACTGACTGCATGTCCACTGTTAAAAATATCCTCCATCTGCGCACTGGGTTCGGGTTTGAATAGACATGTGAGATGTGTTAGAAAAGTGTGACCTCTCAGAGTTCTCTGTTGGTTTAGAAATGGCAGACTTTCTTCCCAGCTGCTACGACTGCTACTGATTACACATTCGCTTGTTTGTTCTTCATGACTCGGTGCTTGACTCAGAACGTCACACCCTCGAGATTTAACCTGAGGAAGAGCGCGAGTGTAAAATGTACAGTCCACCCTTACAAAATACAGTACATGCTTTGCATCTTAAATTTTGAGTTTAAAAAATATATAATGTAAATATGTGTGCTGTTGCTACACTGAGGATTCCAGAATACACAGTTTGGACTGTGAAATTGAAAGCATTGCAAATTGCTCAAAGATATACGGGTTATGTGATAATTGGATTGAAATCAGTTAGTATATTGATGTGGACCTTGCTGTTCAGTTGGACCCAATTCCTAATATATGAATCTGCTGAGCTTTAGCCTTGAAACAGGAGTTCATCATCAGAACGTCATACGAACAGAGATAATAGTTTATGGGGTCAGGGCAGTTACCGCTTAATTACCTGACAGTATTGATAAATTAATATCAGGCATTGCCCATGCCAACCAAAAGATCATTTAATAACAAAGTAATGGAAAGCAGGCATGGAATATGATTGTTGGTGCTTTTTCCAAGATCAGACACAGTGTGGCACTGGTCCAAGTTCAGTGAAACGCTTTCAGGGAGGTGAAACTTTGAAGGGCAGAAGCTAGTTTGCTGCCACAACTGTTCTGCTTTCAGATAGAGGGGCACACACATCCATCTGAGGTCATCGTTACTTTTGGGACTTTTGGGACTGCATCAGCATCTCTCAGGCGTGCGTGCGTGCGTGTGCGCGTGTGAAAGACAGACTAGCTATGAGGTTGAGCCAGCACTTTGAAACAGCGTGTAGGTAGAAAAGGAACTGTCAGGAAAATGGCCTCTTGCTTTCTTTGTTGGTTTTGTACTCAGTGTAGAGAGAGAGAAAAAAAACAGGCTGAACTAACAGCAGCACAAAAAGATTCTGATTCTGAAGTTGCCAGGGGACATAAGAGGTCACCTGATTGCAAAGGGAATGCCATTCAGCATTAATTTTATATCCTGTCCATAATTTGAAAAACTATAATTTCCACTGATTTTCTGGGTTTTGGTAGCTGTGAATTATGTACTGTACGTGTGCGTGCGTGCGCAAATAAAGGCATGCCTTTCTGATGCATTGTACCTTCCATGTATTTCCACTGTATTTAAAGTTTTGGTGCCAAGTAGTAGCCTTGATTCTGTGCATGAAGTTTGATTTGAATCACGCCGTGTCTGTGCAGAAAAGAATGCAGACATCCCATGGTTGGCCGTTTGTGTTTAGGATCCGCATTAATATGATAACACACACACACGCACAAACGCATATAAGTCCAGGCTATAGTGAATGCGAGGGCAGTTACAATGAGATGCGGACCCCTGATGTAAAATACAGAAATCCTGCAGGATCAATAAAAAGCTGAAGTGTCTTAGTCAGGCTGTCAGTCACCACGCACTGCAATCTGCTGTATCCCAACACAGAGACCCAGTCACACGTGGCGCATCATCGGCGTGGAGCTGAAACACTCCAACATACTGCATTTAGGGATCATTCCCAGAGACAGACAGGCAGGCAGTAGGGCGCTTTGTGGAAGCTCACTCGTCTCGTCCTCCCACCACCTGTTAGGTAGCGAGCTGCAGGCTGTGCCACTAACTTCTCCTGCCAACGTAGCATCTTGTTGGATGGAAGCAGATAAAAGCTTAAGTACGATACACTGAAGTCAAACAGACAAATGGAGGATAACTTGCTGCTCATGGGATCCCGATTATCATGACTCAATAAATCAGTCCAGTTCTACAAAACAGGCATTAGGTATACAAACAAGAAAACAAATAACCTGTGAACCCATGCATGAAATGCACATAAATGACAGAAAATTCTGGACTGTGACAAAAAAACATGTTTGTCACTGGAAAGCAGCATCAGTTCCCAACTGAACGAAAGCGGAATAATACGTGACAGGCAGATGCCGATGCAGTGAATGCTGGCAATAATTTGAGAGAATCTAAAATTATTTTACTAGTATCTATTGAGCTTTGCTTTACAGTAAACTTGAAAATGAATTAAATCAATTCGTTGAACAATGCATGCTAAATAATAGCAACTGTAACTGCTGTCACAGTGTCAGTTGTTAGTGAATCTTTTGGTAAGTTAATTTGTTTTTTAATACCAATCTGCTGTGAGAACCACACCAGGCATATGTTTTAATGAGCTTTTAGGGTTTTGGATACACCGAATACTTTTCCTGCGAGCACCATGAAACAAAATAAGCTTTTTATTATTTGGTTTTCCTAATTGCTTCTTGTGCTGTACTCACAACATTTTTTTCCCAAAGTGACAAGGAATTCCCCCCCTCTAGTAAATATATATTACCTGAGTATCACAGGAAAGACCTTTCTTGGGTCATCCCAGAAGTGTTGCACAATAAATCTGTGGCTCTTCTGGATCTCTAGAAACACACTGGACATGGGGCTGATGTAGAAATTGTCACTCAAGTTGCAGGAAATTAATTTACCCTTTAGTGTCTCCAGTAATTTCGTGAACATTGCATTCATGAAGTAAACCTAGCAAGGGAATTGTACAGATATGTATGTGAAACAAAACATTGATATTAGAATGAGAATAATTCATTCAAATTAATATTAGAATAAAACAAAATATACTATAAGCTGTGTTTTGCAAATGCTTGCATTGAGTTGCCATTTTATTGGGTACACTTATCCAGCAGCATGTTCTGCCTCCTTTGGGCTCCAGAATGGCAGAAATTTATCTGGGCATGAATTCTACAAGATGCTGGATGTGTTGTGCAGGCATGTTGTACCATGCGGAAATGATTATGTTGCAAATTGGACGGCTGCACAGTCTGGCTCCCATACAGCCCTTTCCACCTCGTCCCAAAGAGGCTGGATAGGGTTGAGACCCAGGGACTGTGCAGACCACGGAAGCAACGAATTCTCGCTGTCATGTTCCTGGAACCATTCGATGACGATACGTACCTTGTGACACGGTGTGTTATCAAGTTTCCATCCGAGTGTGGAGAAACTGTAGCCTTGAAGGGATGAACTTGGTCAGCAACAATGTTACAATATACCGTGCCATTCAGATGTTCTTCACTGGGTGTCAGGGTCCCTAATATGTGGTATGAAAAATTCCCCACAACATCACACTGCTCCCAAACGGGACGGCTCAATGGACTCATGCTGCTTGCACCAAATTATGATCTGTACATCAGCATGAGGCAAAATGAACCTGAATTATCTGACCAGAACACTTTTCTACTCCTCAACAGTCCAGTTTTGATGCTCTTGTACCTAATGGAGATGTGCTTTCTTGTTCTTCTCTAACAGCAGTTGTTGTGATCTTTGGTTGTTGTAGCCCATTTGAGGCAAAGTCATAAAAGTGCTGTGTTCTGAGATGATGTTTTGTCCACCTGTGTTGAATTTGGATGTGATTTGTCTGGTTGGGCGCTGTCTGTTTGACTGGATCATTCTTGCCATCCTTCTTGGGGCTGTCTGATCCACTAGCTGTTTTTGTAAAAAGGTTCACTGATCACTAATACTTTTTTGCTTTTTGCGCTGTTTTCAGTAAACCTTGAAACCAGTTGTGCATGAAAGAGCCAGAACAACACCTGTTTGGGAGGAGCTAGAACCAACATGCCTAGTATTGCACCATGTTCAAAGTCACTAAAGTCACTAATTTTGTCCATTCTATTGCTCAATTTAACAGCAACTGATGCTAAAAATGCCGGTGTTCTGCTTGGTTTATAGCACACGAAATAAGGTACTTAGATGTTAGAATCTGAAAATTAGTTAATTGATAAGTATCAGTATTTTGTTTTACAAACTTAAATTGGGTGAAGTATTCAGTTATCTTGAGATCACTCTAAATAAAGTTAAGAAGGTACACCTGTGCTCATTTCAAATCCACCTGTGTTGCTTGATTGCACAGCAAATATCACTGACTTTGTGAGGTCTGAGAGCTAAAGTAGGAGATCAGATCACTCTTGCTCTCATGAAAACCAAGGAACTGCCTGTGGAACTTTGAGCTGAAGTTGTCAAGAGATAAAAAGCTGAAGAAAGCTTTAAAAAGATTGGCTAACCTTGGAGCCTTCCTAGGAGCACTGTGCAAGTTCACTGAAACAAAAGAAAAAAGCCACAACACAGACACTACCAGGATCAGGCCATCCTACCAAACTGAAGGGCAGTTGTCATAGAAGTGACCAAGAGGCCAGCGAAAACGCTGACGGGGTCGCAGAGCTCTTTGGCTGAAATGAAGGGAAACCGTGCAGATATCGACAATCTCTTTAGTACTTCACGGATTTGACCTGCTTGGAAAAGCAGCTAGAAGGAAGCCACATCTGACAAAGGCCAACATTAAGTCATGCCTGATGTAGCCATGTGACAAAACCCGAGACCTTTTAGAAGAAAATTTTGTGGGCTGACAAGACTAAAGTTGATCTCTTTGGCATGAAAGCAAATTGCTGCATTTGGTGCAAACTAAATATAGCCCAACAACCAGGTAACACCATCCTTACCATCTTCCATGGTGGTGGTGGCAGCATCATGCTCCAGGGTTGCTTACTGGCAGGAGGAACTGGAAAGCTTGCTGCCATCAAGGGCTACATGTATGGATGCAAATATAGAAAAATCCTTGAGAAGAATCTGTTTCATCAGTCTCAAGACCTACAGTACATATAGGGCAAAGGTGAATTGTCCAGCAGTGGCCCAAAAGACACAGCAGAAAGTACCAAGGAATGGCTTTAAAAAATAAAGTTAGGTTTTTGCAATGGGTCAACCAGAGCCCAGACTTGAATCCAACTGAAAGGTGCAAACTTGCATTTAAGAATGAGCACAAATGTGAAAATCTAAATGTGCAAACCTCATGCAAACACACTCATCAATACTCACGGCTGTAGTTGTTGCTAAAACACAAAGTACTGACTTCGATGAGGCCATGCTTACAGGCGAACTGTAACTCGTTCCTTTTTGGAGAAATTAATGTTCTTGAATAAAAAAATAATTTTCAATTCATAAATGAGTTATTTTTTTGAAAAATTATTTTAATGCAATGCAATGAAGCACAACCAGCAGTAAACACGCAATAGAACAGAAAGTCCTGTGGTACAAAATGCTAAATCCAAAATGTTCATATATTTAATAAAGTGCATAAAGCCATATCGTTAAAAAGCATCAGAAAATTACAAAGCACTGTTATCAAAGTGTGCTGAGATCTGTAAAGGAAAAAGGTCTGCTTTCTAACCCTTTGAAAAGATCTGAAAGGCTTTTTCTTCTTAAAAAATGTAATCGATCTGATGCAGAACACGTTGCAGTCTTCTGTCGGTGGATTTAACTAAGCAATAAATGCTTGTGACTACATATCAAATATCACTTATTATCAGTTTTTGTATCATTGCAAATATGTATATATTGAGTTAAAGAGCATGAGATTACATGTCTATGCACCAAATGCTGTTTGAAGTTTCAGTTGCTCAGAAGGTTAAAGGAAGTCTAAGAACCTGTCTCACAGAGATGGAGCAACCCAGCTGTCCATGATACAAGGTTCATCTGCAGTGTCCTCAAAGGAATAGTTTTCTTATTTAATTCCCCCCCCCAACCAACACATTCATGAAGCACAGTGGGAACCAATATGTTTATCGCACATTCCCCTGTATGACATTCGTGTGCAGCTGTACACTGGGAAAGCTAAAGCATCATCGCCTTCTGCCTGAATTACCACATTTACGATACTTTTGTTGCATCACAATCACATTGTTGTATGTTTTCTTTATAGATTTGCTCTGTTTTACATATACAGTTCAGAACCCAACTTCCACTGCAGTACGCCTGATCTAGGTACTCACTCTAAACTACTCCGGTAAAAACCAAGCTGTATATAAAGGCAAATAACTGTGGCTTAGTATACAACAATGTAACTCATTTTGAGCAAAAACAATGGATAGACAGATAGAGAGACAGATCAATACAGCGTATGAAATCTAGACTTTTTTCTGAATGTACAGTATGTTGTTGATCACACTTGTCAGGATTGCCTGCCACTTGCATTGTTACTGCTATGAAAGATACAGTAATTGTGTAAAACTAGATTGCTATTGATTATGTTTGCTTGAGCCTGATGTCCAGAGTGAAGCGTGTGCTCTATTATGAATTATGCACAGTGCTGAAAGCCTGTGTGTGACACAGCGCAGTGGCGAATTGCATTTTTAAACGGCAGCTGAAGCTTCCCCTCCCCAGTCAGCTCCGTGAGGAGGGAGAACATGTTGTGCCAAGCGATTAGGCATGAATCATGATGCATGACAGGATGGTGACTGTGTGGGCCCCTCTCCTGGATGTGGCTTTAAGGCACTCCATTCACTGTCTTCGGCGGGAGTGAAACAGCAAGCACAGCCAGCTGTAGCTACTCCACAACGGAGTGTCCTTAGTAAAATTAACAACCCGACATGCGGTTAGAGAGTTGCCAACATCTTCCTCCAAGATAAAAGAGAATCTGCGCCTGCTACCCTGCCCCTGGTGTTCTGTTATCGTGCGCTACTTTTCGTGGGTGGTTTTTGTACTTTCGGTGTCAGAAAATAAACCGTCGGCTGAAACCCGCTTTTCGCTGGGGCGGTTTCATTGCCGACAGTAGCGATCGATATTTAAGTCATGCAGCCGTGAACTGACGCTCAGCCTCATGCACTCCGCTAAATAAGGACAACAAAGTTCTGTGACTCTCGACATTGCTGCGAGAGCTCATGTTTTGTTTGGTTAGCCTGGGTTCTTGCTGGCGGCACACAAAATAGCTCTGTTCACTTCTGCATAATGCGCTGCTGAAAAAATGTTATATTCTCGTCAAAGTCTGGGAACACAAAGCATACATATTTCACTAGCAGGTAAATAATATGAGGGAAGTACTGCTGATGTTTGAAATGTATTTTCCCTAAGCTGTAACCTGCTTTTTTTGTCCTTTTTTTGTCTTTCCAGGTAAGCTGTTGATTCTTTCCTTACTGGACACGTGAAACTGGGGTGGACTGTGCCGTTGCAAGATAAACTTACACTGGTCTAACACAAAGCAATAATCAGTAAGTTCTCAACTGTCAGAAACAAAGAACAGGCTCACTGTTCACCTGTACAGACATCTGTGCAACTTAATTGGACCTTTGCACAGCATACTGCAGGGTCACTGAGTGGACAGTTTGCTCTAGGACTTTTCTGTGAGGCACACAGACTAACCAAATAACGGAGTAAAGTTACCGTGGCGCTTTGCGAAATGCTGGAATAAGAGGGCCGACAGCCCTGCAGCAAACAAATGGCACAAGGCAGTATGTGAGGCAGTGTGTCTCAGGGGTACAGGTATAACCATATGCCCACGGGGTAAAATTATGGCTCTCTATGCAACGCCATGTCTAGTAAACAAAGCACTCTCTGCAATGAAGCTGTTAAATCCTAATTTTCATTTAAAACACACCAGTTATATTTGAAATATATTACGCCAATTTATGCCAATTAGAAGTGGCTCATTCCCCAGCTTGGAAAATGGATAGATGAATGGATAATGAGCAGTGGCTTAAGCTAAGTGGTACATAGCAAGATTGCAATCATGCTTTACTTTCCTGTTTCTGTGCCTTAAAACTCACGCAGAGATTGGGTTGATAAGGGAAGCAGAGATATTTTGCTTTATGTACTCGAATCAAAATTTTAAATCGTCCCTTTGTACATTTTACACAGCGTTCGCTCTGGAAGATACCGAGGATGGCGCTCTTTTATGATTTCTGCAATTGTTACAGTAGAGCATCTGCTGCATTGTTTAAGTAAAAAAACATATATAAAAGATTCGTCATGTCGATTAAATAGCAGTTTATGGCACGTGTGTCCCTTGAGATATCCGGAGTATCGCTTTCAGCAGAACAAAAAACAACAACTGAAGCACTTGAACACTTCACTCACCGTTTGTAGTAAATTAAACGTTAGCTCTCATTCGCAGCACCTGTAATGTTCGGCCAACTCCCGTGAACGATTTGGCTCGGCATTGCAGCGATGCTGAAGCAGAATATTGATGGGCAGGCGAGCATCATCTGCGAACAACAAGTATCGCTAGCATAAATCAACTGTGTATTGAGCCTTAATGAAGCACGAGCCCCCGATTACAGGTGCCCAGCAGAGCCTCTGGTGTGGCCGAGCTGACTAAGCTGCATCCAAAGCCCTGTTTGGAACCGCCACCCTGGCAAGCGTGTGGAAAGGAGTGTTACATTAGATTATCCACAGCTGTGGTCTGCGCGTGGCAGCTGTTGTGTTCCGATGTGTGAGGCCCTGAAATCATTTAACAGACTGAGCTCCCTGTAATATATGACCTAGGGAGTGGACGGATGGGGAGATGTCATGGACTGCACCGTTCCCCCAAACTTGTAATTTCCTCAAGCAGCGTGGATTCCCTTGGAAAACTGACTGTGGTGCAGATGGGCACCAAGCTAATATTTTCGCAGCCTAGTCTGTTGCTTTGCCAAAGTGAGGGCTACGCGGCGGGGGCCTGCCGGCATCTCTGCACCAGGCATCCTTGTTTTCATTGTTTTTTGCAAACCCCCTCCAGCCCTTGTCGTGTGGATCAATAAGCCTGCCTTTCCCACCCACCGTGGATGTTTCGCTGCCTCCCTTCACAGCATTTAGCCAGTTGATCGTCCATCACACTCGTGTGATTCGGTGGCCCTGTTATGTCTCGGCTGTCCCAAAGGCACTTCGCCGATCTGACTGAGGAGCAGAGCCAGTTGTTCAACCTTGAGATTAGTTTGGGGCAGCTCACACACCAGGCGCTGTCTTGGAACAGAATTAGCAGATTTCACTGAACAATGTAGAATGTGGAGGAAAAAAAGATGATTTAACTCACCTTCTATTTAACTGACAAATCTAGAGAAGGCTTGTTTTCCCCTGGCACCGAACGCAGTTGTAAACTGACAACAGCATGCACGTTGACAATAGAGTTTGACATGCGGTCACCCCCGCACAATCTGGGGGGGGGGGTGCGCGCTTTCTTTCAGCGAAAGCAGCTATCAGTTAGTGTAACTGGATTAGTAGTGTTGTGCAAGTCTCTCCGGACTGAGGAGTCTGCAGCGAAAAACACAGTAAACAACATCATTCACTAAGGGCTGAGAAATTAAAAATGGAACACGCTGAATTTCTAAAGAAGGAAACGATGAGTCAAAAAGAATACACAAAGACATATTCATGAGTGCTCGGAATGGCAGTCTATTTGGTCGGGAGATGACGGGAGGTGTTTAATTGGACGCCGCCATGCATCTGGGAGCTGAGGGGAGGGAAGCTTGCCAAGCGCACAGACAGGCCCACAGTGGGCCCTCAGTACCCGCCCAGATCAGCTCCTCTAATGAGTAGATGTGTGGGTCCCAGCGCATGCAAATAATGTGGGCTTTCGTACGAATCTGTGTCGACTGTGATGTGCAGCGCAGGGCCTTCTGTGCCACGGCGAACCGCACATCTGCCCGATAATCTGCCAGATACGAGGCTTCAAACTATGTGCGCACTTTGTGTCTCTGAAGGCATGCACCGTGACACTCTTTCGACAGCCTGTAGTAAAATGCGCGGCATCCCGCTTTTTTAAAAAAAAAAAAAAAAAAAAATTGATTTATAGCAGCAGTGTCTTTCAAACAAGATCATGTTTGAGTGTCTGTTTTGAGAAACCGTGCTTTGTTACTTGAAATGTTCCGGAGCATTCTGAAGCACTTCCTTGGAACAGTCTTAATCAGTTTTTAAGCTTTATCTTTTTGGGACAGCTCTGGTTGCCAAATCCACAGATTCTGACATTCCTCAGAGAAAGCAACCACAATGCCCCAGTGGTCAGCAGCAGATAATGAAATGCCAATAGTGTACCCAAAACCGATTAATAAAGCAAGCCGTGAAACAACCACAGCGATGTAAATGTCACACGCAATAATTAAATGTTGCCAATACCGGTAAGAGAAATTCAATAGTTTTCAGCGCCGCGTAAAATGTGAAGAAATTGATTAAGAAGAACTGGTGTTTTATCGCCTTTGGGTGCGGGGAAGAATGAAGGAAGCGTAAATGGGGAAAAAAATCTCCCATCAGCAATGGCGCTTTGCAGGAAGCTCTATGGTTTAGTTATTTGATATGCATGGATCCAGTTATGCATGTCCCCTGGGCCGCACAGAGGACGGCTCCACACGCCATCCGCGGTTTGCAGGGTCGCACGGAAAATAATTGCTGTCCGCAGTGGTCTGGCAGGATGCTCGTGGCTCAGATTGGACCGTAGGCTCATCTCTGCAGGAACTGAGACAGGGTGTCTGCTTACCTTTTCAGCATCTCCATTTTACTACTGCAGTTATTTATTTATTTATTTATTTATTTATTTATTTACCCACATTTGGTTGAGGTTGCTTGGAAATGGAGGAAACATGGCAGCTTTTTTCCACATCACAACAGTCATGAAAATGTCCGTCGGTGTCACCACCGAGGAAAGGGTAGAGCTTGCAGAGAGCCGCTTTGTGGATTGGGAAGCCAGCGTGGTGCCCCACAGAGCACTTTTGCCTCTGTTCCTACACTTTTTTAGGCTGGCAGTCATATGGATTATTGTTCACTGCATCTTGGCATGCAGTAGCTGCTTTTTATGTCATTTGAATTTATTGGATTTAAATTTGGTCATGGGTATTCACACACTGCCTGTGAAACCAACAGATGCTGTCCTTGGTATTAGTGCATCATTATTATTTGAGCAGAATGTGCATTATAGCATTATTGTCTGTCTCTGAGATAACTAATACTTTAAATGTGGATGAAAGGCGAGCCCAGATGATAATATTATGTCTAACACATAGTGGTTAATTACAGTGGGTAGCTTGTAATGATGATAGTGTCATAGCCAAATCTTTGCAGAAATTATACATTAAAGCCTCACATTTTATTGCCCTTTATAATTCATAGTCATAATATCGGCAATTTATGTGATGTGGGCACACAAATGTGGTTGCCTGGACATTTGGTCATGTCAATTACATTGATTCTCGTCCAGATCCGAAGGCTGAAGCAGGGCTTATCAACAATCCTGACATTTCAGATGAGGGAAGCATGTGGAACCTGGGCACACGTTCTTCATCCTATGCACCGTGTATATAAATGCTCAGTATAATTTAGGACAATGTAATATGCCTGGACAGGCATGAGCAACTCTGATTTGGGACTCAATTTTCATGGTTCTAACTGAAAAGATTATATGTGCTGTTGTATAATGCTAAGAGATCACAAATATTAGCTTATTGATGGCGAGGAGGCTCTTCTGGCAGCACAGCTGGTTTGAAGAAATGAAGAAAGATATTTCCCTATCAAAGTGACAGTGACTGAAAGGGCAGCACCGGCTAATCATATCTGAAAATGTGACATAGGCCCATTTCCTTTAACAGTTTTGTGTATGTTACATAACTAATAGCCCTGCACGGCACTGTGAAACCGAACCCCACATCCTTCGTGAACGGGAAACGTATTCTAAAAAGAGAATTCCATTTCAGTTAGAGCATGCAAAAAAATTGCACAATTCACATAATTTATACAGTACCTGAGGTTATTTTTATATGCCGAACTGTAAAATTTAAAGCAAGGGTATAATGCTGTTATAGATAAATCTCAGTGTTTCAAGTGACAGCAGCATAATTTATTCATTTATTTGAGCCTTTCAAGACAGAGGAATAAAGACAAGCATAAAGAAAATCACATACATACACAAATGGAAGTGAAAGAAGGAACATTTCGTTTTAGCACCTCCTAAATGCCATCAAGCAACTTTGCATTACTGTCTTTCAGGTTTGGAAAAGCATGTTCAACCCAAAGCTTACATATGCATAAGCATTAAAATTAAGCACGGGCCAGATAAGTAACGGAGCACGTAGCACCCAGAAAAGCAGCGCTATATGAACGCAAGAGTCAAAAAGCCAACGGGAGCTGTTATTGATTTGGCATATAAATGCTTTAAAATGTGAAATAGGTGTCAGTTCTTTCCTATTTTTATTACAAAGCATCAGGGTTTCAGTCAAAAAAAGGTCATAAACATGACAAAATAGCCTAGGGGAACGTCCATCTACAAGAGCTGTTAGTAATATTCAGAGAAACTCAGACAGCATAATATTTAAATGGCTCCCAGAATGGCGTGATTATTCACAGCAGACACTTGAGTAATGGAGCTTCAGCACAATGCAGTTCTCCTTAAATAATTGGCAGAATATCCAATAGATCAACCCCCCATCAAGACAAATTCAAGCACCTTGTGAACTGAGATGGTGATTATATTTCTTGTCAACTAACGTTTATTTATAAAATAAAATAAACAGCTCAACCATCCTGACACACCAGTATCTGTAGAACTGTTTTTCAATTGTATTCTAGTCCAAACTATGAAAAAATAAGGTTGAAAGATGCTTGTTGGACATTTTAAACTAGTTTTAAGCTGTGTAATTATCATATTAGTTTGTATTATACATTAATTGCAATTCAAGTAACAGTTCTAAAATATTGTACATAAGGTATATGCAGTGAGAGATTTACAGCTATAGTAGGTACCCCATTAAACGTGCATTACACACACACACACACACACACACACACATATATATAAAACATACACGCAAATAAAGATTTATTTAACATAAAACGGAGACAAACTATTACAAGGACTTTTAGTTTCAGTAGTTCACTTCTCTCTTACATGAGTCAACATAATACAGTAGGTGGCATAATATAGTAGAGTTTTCAGAAGCATAGTTGCATGCTGGGGAAGAACACCAACAAAAAGGTGGAAATTTTTATCCAGAGAAACAACACTGATCTGAGAGGACTTTCAAGGTCACAAGCTCAATTCATTCCCAGATGCAGAATGTTGCCTCAAGGCTCTTGAAAAATGTAAGTGCGGGATTTAGGTTTGCTTTGATACCAAGTTTAAAACTCATTCACACTGTGCATGAATTTGTGTGTGTGTGTGTGTGTGTGTGTGTGTATCTTTCAACAGCCTCCTGCATGTTTCACTACCGCATTTCCATGCACACATTTAACTGCCTCCTCACCAGGAGAATCAGTGGCAACGTTGCAATGAGACGATTTGTGAAACACACAAACTAAGTGAATTTCCCCTTGAAAAAAATCATCTTATTTAGCCAACATAAGCCTTGCTCCGATGGAGAAAAACAAAAAAAAATCACTGAATCCAACTAGCTTTGGGGAACTGGATCCATTACATAACATGATATAGTACCAGTGGTTGTAGTCCTGATCAGGATAGACCAGTTAAGGATAATGGATGGATGGATAATAGTCATAGTAGTAACAGTATTAGTAGTACTACTAGAGCTAGTGGACATAGTACCAAATGGAATAGTTAACAGTAATAATTGTTATAGAAGTATCGTTTCAAATGAGCACCTCTTCTGCATGTTTGCACTGAAAGGAGGGCACTTGCCATAATTATAATGCTGTATAACCAAGTGAGCAGTAACACTGTGGGCCGCATGAATAAATCAACCTGCGAGAGACGGACGCTCAGCTGTGAAATTCTGCAACCACCTGCCTGCCTAATCCATGCAGGAGCCAGAGCCGGGTTCGCAGCACCTCTCGAACGCCGTCCTCCTGCCTGGAAATTGCTTTTAACAAGATTTGAAGATTTGCGCCTTCCCTGTGATTTTACAATTTCTCACTTGGAACAGGTTACAGAGATTTCGGTGCCTTTTGCCTGTGGTGTTGACAGGCATCTCCCACATCGACACAATCATTTGATAACACTTAGCGAAGATAAAAGATAAATTGCACATAAATAAAAGCAAAAGGCTTATTTGTTTGAGCCAGGAAGCATTGTTTTCATTCTTCATTCTTCCTTAATTACCAAATCAGTGATAGAAATGATTAAGCAGGAAGCTTGGGAAACATTTTTTTTTTTTTTTTTTTAATAATCCCACAACATAGGGCAGAAGAAATATTATGAGCTGTTATATTTCATTTTGGTGTGGGCATGACAACAGGTATCAAATAAATGGCCCTTGCTCTTTTGTAAACATACAGTTCCAACATCTTGTGAGCAATTACGATCGTTGCTTGACTGTGAAGGGAAAGGGGAAGGTCCATTTGGAGTAAGAAAGATTCCGAAGAGACAAAAAACACAAACAACCCCTTAAGACTACTTTAAAACGTCTTACATCAGTTTAAACATTAATTTGGTTTTTTCGTAATTCAGACCAGTGTACAGTAGACTGACAGTGCTGTATATGACGATACATCAGGATGACCAAACTGTTCATTTTATTTAAGAAAGATCTTTCAATGTGCAACCCTGCTTCTCGCTGACTGCCACATTTAGATGAATTCACACACGCACAGTCCATGCATAAATGAGTGTAAAAAAGCATCAGACTGATCAGTCTGTCTTACCACAGAGTGGAATGTGTGCATAGCCATTAAATGCTGAGAGACAGAATTAAGTTCTCCGCACCTTCTGGATAGATTGATTTACAGCATGGAGATGTTCTTTACTTTGATTTTCACTGTTCAGACGTCCATTGAGGCATTTTGTGCCGGTCCAAACAGATGCTGGATTTTGCCATAGTGAAGTTGGCGCTGCTGATTTGGATCTACAATTCTGTGAATGCAAAATGAAGATGATGTAAATGCTTTGAATGTTTTTGGAGAACTCATACATAAATCAGAAAGCATTTATCTACTTTTGGGCGGAAAGGGACTACAACAGTCATTTTTAACGTGGACCCTCAATGTAATAGGACTTAGTAAAAAGGAATGAAGTGCTGAATTAAAGTGCAGTCTTTGTCTTTTATTGTAGCCTGGTCTTTTATCCATGACTGCCCTGTAGGTTGTAAAAGGGTGAATGAATGAATAATGCATTTCAAATAATAACACTAACTGAGATAAACATAAGCAGCTCTAAACTCCCTCAAGAATATTTTAACCCCTAAAGTAATCCTAACAGTAAAGCTGGAGTTTTGACTGTTCAAAGCCAAGAATGTTCTGCAATTCATTTTTTGTACAGTATGAAACAATAAAAAACTGCAGAAAGGGCAGCATGGGTGCACCATTTCTACTGCACAATGCAACAGAGCCATTACCGAAACAGCTTATGTATAATTTAATAACAGCATTGTAAAGATAAATTTAACCAGTTAACTACTGAAAAGAGGGAACTAGGGCTGCACTACATCCACAAGACATGTCAATGGCTATTATAGACCCTATTCATGGCCATTTTGAGCAGTCACTATTAAAGGGTTTAGTTAAAGAAGGCACAATGCTGTGCCAGAAATCAGCCCCTTACTAATTATCCACAGCTCACCCAAATGTATTTTGAAGTTCTGGAATCCTGGTTAAAAAGGGAAAAATGTAAAACCAAAAATGTCATTTGCAGGCTTGCAGACATATTTTCTGCTCTACTGATTAGTGGAAAAGTTAACTGAGCGCAGAAAAAAAAATTTACAATGAAGGATTAAAAGTGATCTATCAGTGACAATTGTGTCATTTTAATATAACTCTTACAGAGTGGGGGTGTCCACAAAGTACTTAAAATTCACTCTTCTGAGAAATAACTTTTTTAATCTCGCAGAATGACCCAAGTTTCTTTCAACTGCCAGTTACATTTCTAAAATTATGCGGCAATTATGAAATTTACCACACTTATACTACAAAAAAATAACATGAGATTTTATTTAAATATACTTGATAATTAAGATTCACGATTAACAGCTGAAAAAATAAGTCAAAAAGTTTAAACATAGTCCACAGCAGGAGAAGTTAATAAAGAAAAAAAGATACAGGCACAGGTCGATACAACACTTCAGTAAAATTTTTAACTATCCAGTTTTATTTTAGTATAATATTAACACAGGTTTAAGTCCTCCTACCTATAAATTATAATGACATCACAGGCGATAAATTAACATGAAATTCACATTTACTGCAAGACAACAGTAACCCAGTATAAAAGTGGGCTCACTACAGTTCTGGTTAACATTTTAGGTATATCATGTACAATATCTCCTGAAAAAAGTGAGCAGTGAAACAGTTTTGGCCTGTATACAACCATTTGTTTAATTCAAAGCAGCACAGGATGAATCAGTAACAACTGAAAGAGAACATAGAAATAACATAAAAAGGGAAAAGTAGCACAAATGTTGGCCAGAGCTGTACATTGACAAGCGACCGGCAGGAATGACGCCTCCTAACTGCTAACTCATAACTAAACATCCCTGGTTGCACTTCTACCCCAAGGGCCCATCAAAGGTGAAATAAAAACAGCAAAGAGTAAACTACAAAAATGATTAAGAACCAGGGTAAAAAAATGGCAAGATCCACAACAAAAAAACTGAGAAACTGTATTAACCAGGATATGGAAAAGCCTCGTAACTAAACACACTTCCAGAACACCTATGCTCTACTGTCAGGCTCAACCCTTCAGATTAGCCAGGAAAACAGTGGTGGAAGCCATGCTGTCCAACACGAGCATCGTCCGTGCATGCAGACATCTCGGTAAGGCTAGAAAAGTAAAACCCTGGTAGATTTTCTCCGGTTTAACACCTCTGATGACCTCATCAAACTCGCGTCTCTTACGGATGACTTCAACTGTGCGGCAAAATCAATCTCAGTAGAAGCAGATTCGGCCAACAACTCGACCCAGGAACTTACTTCTCCCTGCAGAAATTGTTTCAGAGAAACATAACCTTGAGCGTTCTGAGGCAGACCAACAAATTTCAGCTACTGCAGCAGTTTTTATATTCTATTTCGTCCCTTTCTGATCCAGAGCGGCTGTTGAAGAAGCTTGTGATTGCTATGGTTCCTCTAGTTTAGAGATCCTCGCTGAAACAAGCCTTGGCTTCAACCACGTGATCATCTAAATTGGAGAATTTTGTTTCTACAGGTGCAATGGAGAGGGAACATGTGCAGTTTAGTATCAGCAGAGTTCAGCTGGATTTCCATAGCTTAGGTTACACACGGTTCATTTGACATGATAAATCTCTCCCCATGCTACCAGCTCTATCTCTGAGGGTCAGCTGGCGTGGCTGGAGGTGGAATGGGCAGCTGTAGCGCCAGTTCTTTCTTCATCCTCGTCAAAAGTAGCCAATGCATTCGTGCTAACTTCATTTGGTTCTGTAGTTTAAGTCTGACCTTTCTCAGTGAACCCTATTTTCTTTTTACCTTTGAGACTAAAATCAGCTTTCTTAGCAATTGAGGCTAAGATCATCCGGGTTATCCTTATGGTGAGGCATCAGTCGCAGCAACTTAAAACCATAGCAAAACAGAGCCGAAATGTGAAAGTTGTAGGTCTGTGGAGAGGAGACAAAATTTATTGAAAAGTGAACTTTTCTATAAATAGCGAAGAACAACCAATTCCAAGATGATTGCTGTACATGTGGCTTGAAGGGAGGGACAAAAAGTTATGAATTGTGTGCTCAATTGTGTTGGAAGGGCTAAGGAAAATTAGGTGACATTTCTGTGCGAATGACTAGACTGACCCAAGTGTGTTTGTAGGCTTAAGTAAAGCGGCTAGTAGTTTGAGAACAGCTGAGCAAGTGCACGAATGAGGGGCGATGGAGGTGTTATTTCTTAGATGAGGATACACAGCATAGGTTCTTCTGTGTACAAGGAGAGTTTATATAACTGGAGAGGTGAGAGAAGGTCAACGGTGAAGATGAAAAGCTCTAGAGGAATGGTGCACTATCATCTGAGGACTTTTGGTTTAGAGTTCATCAAGGTGCTGAGGAGCGTGGATCTAGTGAAGAAGCAAGATTGAGCAATTTGTGGATTTCTGAAATTTTTGAGGAGAAGAAAGAGACCAATTTTCGGTACTGAGAAGCAGAGCAGAAAAATGATAGTGGAGGCAGTGGTGGGAAAAAGGCACAATACAGTGTCTTTTGGCGGTGGTCAGAATTAGTGATGTACTCAAGATTAGCTTAGGAGTTCCTTCTCGCACCTCATTCAGTTTTTGGCCAGACACAATTTTACTACGCCACTCGGACTGGAATGAGCCTGGCAGCGAGCAGTCGGAAGACGTGGCCGAGAAGACCCGACAGAATTGAAACGGACACAGTTTGGACTCGGTGAGAGAACAGGCGCCGAAGAAACAGCAACACCGCGGAGCAGCTGTCAAAGGAGCCCACCGAGTGAAAGGCAATCGGGGCAGAAAGAAAAAGAACTTGACTGAAAGGAGGGTTCAGAACTTTCAGAAAAAGATGACAGTCGATTTACAAGCGAGCAGGCACACAATAGACAAGGGGGGGATGTAAAGAGCGTTGTGGACAGGGAGTTAAACAGAGGCACAGATATGAGTGATTGACACAGCAGATGTGTGCAGTTCAGAGTGCTCAGGCCTCACAAATGTTAGGGCCACTTGAAAGCTTTTACTCACCGTTCTAGAACTACACAAACACGCTTTCTGTGTACAAACACAAAAAACCCATTTCCTACAGTAAAAGCCACCAACAGGCACTTTGCTTCTCCGTTCTATTGTCAGCTGTTGCTAAATTGTTCCGGCTGGACTGCAAGTGGAGCGATGCAGTAATATGTTCTTACCAAGCAACATCTCGTACAACTGACTTCCTTTTTGCCATTGTTATTTATATGCAATATCTTAATCTTATACTGTGTTGCAAATTGAATTAATGTATTAATTTTAAATGGGTTTTTCCCCCACTCCTGTAAAAATTGTTCTCTATAACATTTAATGAAGTACTTAGGTGTTTTCAGAATGATAAAAACATAAAAATGAAAATTGCTTAATAAGTACTGTTCATCTCTTGAGATACTGCAATAAATAACAGGTTAACTGTACACTGTGTTGAAATCCGCCGGTGTTCACTTGCCTTATAGCACAATAAATATCACAGGTCTGAGAGCTAAAGCAGGAGATCAGATCAGTCTCGTTCTCATGAAAACCAAGGAGTTGCCTGTGGAACTTTGAGTGGAAGTTGTTAAGAGGGAAAAAGCTGAAGAAAGCTTTAAAAAGATTGGCTAACCTTGGGGCCTTCCTAGGAGCACTGTGCAAGTTCACTGAAACAAAAGCAAAAAAGCCACAACACAGACACTACCAGGATCAGGCCATCCTACCAAACTGAAGGGCAGTTGTCATAGAAGTGACCAAGAGGCCAGCGAAAACGCTGACGGGGTCGCAGAGCTCTTTGGCTGAAATGAAGGGAAACCGTGCAGATATCGACAATCTCTTTAGTACTTCACGGATTTGACCTGCTTGGAAAAGCAGCTAGAAGGAAGCCACATCTGACAAAGGCCAACATTAAGTCATGCCTGAAGTTTGCCAGTAGCCATGTGACAAAACCCGAGACCTTTTAGAAGAATTTTGTGGGCTGATGAGACTGAAGCTGACCTCCATGTCTGAAAGTGCTATTTTTTCCACCAGGCAACACCATCCCTACTGTCAAGGCTGGTGGCGGCAGCATCATGTTTTGCGGTTGCTGACCAGCGAAAGGAACTGGACAGCTTGATGCCATTAAGAGGGAAATGCAGGGAAATCCTTGAGGAGAATCTGTTTCGGTCAGCCACAGACCTGCATTTAAGACAAAGATTCATTTCCAGCAGGACAGTAATCCAAAGCACACAGTAAAAACTCCTAAGGCATAGACTGGGGAAAAAAGGCTGGAATTCTGGAACGGCCCATCCGGAGCCCAGACTTGAAGCCAACATGAAAATCTTTCGATCTGTAGTTTGACATAAAAATTGCTCTCATGTATGGTCTCTATCTGACTTGGCAGAGTTTGAGCAAATTTGTGCTGAGGAACGGGCACAAAATCCTAAACGTAGGAGTAAAAAAAAAATTTCATTTAAATACGCTTTAGTTTGACTTCATGCCACGGCGGAATGAGAAACAATCAGTGGGAGGTGAATACTTTCTGAAGGCACTCCATAATTATAAGACAGCAAGTTACAAAGTAGGCTGTGGTACTACAGTATATAGAAATAAGGCTAATAAGGGTAAGGACTGTAATTAAATAATGCATAATTGGTGTCCCATTGCATTGCATTTAAATATCAATGTTGGTTTTGTGAAGTGACATCTGCTTTATTAGGGACGTTTCTAACTTGATATAATCTGTCTCCCTCTGCTTAATGTCAGTCTAATGGCTACAGTGCTATCGCATTATTGCTACAACATGCACTGAGCATATTGAAAAAAGGCTTCATCGCCAAAGGCATATTTGCTGGCATTGTTTATTCATCTAATTAAACTTTTTCATGTTTTCACAACAAGAAAATTGTGCAGGAGTGATGCTGTGTTGCCCATAAAGAAAAGAAAAGGCAGCCATTCGGATTTGAAGAAACCCCCCTAAAGGACCGTTAGGTGCACAACGTTGGCTTGCTTCGGCTTGGCCCACCGAAGTTCTTGTAGGTTCTAATTTTCATTTTTAATTAGGTCTCTGGGAAACATTAAAGCCAAACGATTATCTGTGGTGAATTGGTCTCCTCTTAAAGTCACAGGACGCTGCCCGTGAATTGATTCTACTCCCCATCAGGCTCATGGCGGAGGGGACAGACTCCAATTTGGAAGAAATGTAAGAAATTAATTAAAACTTTGAAAAGCCTCAAAGCAGTTATGCTTCCCTCTGCATCAGCTTAGCTCAGTATGGAAATTTGTATTCTTTGAGCAAGTTGATAGCATGGAGTCGATAACATTTCAAAGTGGTGCAAGTGACAGCAGCGTTTACCAATAAATAAATAAACAGTCATCACAGCAAGTAATGCGATAGAAGGAGAAGCAAGGTATTAAAACAAACTGGTTAACACCGGAGACGCATAAATTCTTTACCACGGGCTCTTTCTTTGATCTGTATTTATCCGTTTCTTTGATCTGTTTTTCTTTGACGGCAATGTGCTGCTGTGGATGCATTTATCATGACATTTTTTGTTGGTGGTAATAATTCGGAGGGGAAAAAATCAAATATGGTGTTGGCTGATGTCATGCAGCAGTCATTTCTCTGGGTACACTGTAAGCGCCGAACGTAACAAAAATATAAAAAAAAGTGCACTATTTTGGTTCAGCTGGTTACCCAAGGACTGCAGCCTCCCACTGCTCCTACAGCAGCAGGAACACTTCCATTTATCTCGATAACATGGGGATTCAATTAAACCGAAACTGACAAAACAGTCTCGTTGAAAAATTTCTGCCAACAAATATATGTGCATGTCCAATAACTGGGTGGTGCGGTGCTGCGGCAGGTAGTGCTGCTTCCTCAAGGCTCACGCTGTGCACCCAAATTCGCATGTTTTTGTCGGAAGGCTGCATCCTTCCCCACGTGGGTCTTCCTACAGTCAGAAGACGCATCATTCAGGCAAATTTGTGTATCTAAAGAGTGTACGCGTTGCATTGCTCTTCTCTATAAATAGGTGCACACTTATAGGCTTTATGCTATACTTATGGATTTAGGTGTGTTTCATCAGCTAAATATTAATTGCTGTTAACTCTTACATACAGAAGGAGAACTGGAGTGGCTTTGAGGCGGAACAGTGCCTCCCATTTGATCGGTGTGTTAGTGCCTCCTACAGGCCCCAGAGTTGCCTGCACGTTGCTTGCTGCCGGTACCGAAAGATGTACTGAAGTGGCTTTGTGACTCAGGGCGTGGAGAAGAAAGTGAGTTGGTGGAGGTGTGAATCGGAGTAGCGAGTGCCAGCTGCCCTGCGTTTCCTAGGTTGCACGTGGAGAAAGTTGCTCAAAATGCTCATAAATGGAAGCAAAAACATTGAAACAAAGAAAACGACATGGTGCAACATTGAGAGCAATGGCTGAGCATTAGGGGACTTTTAGAATCCAGTTTCAACAGAAGTATCATAATACTTTAAGATTAATCTTAACAAATTAAAAGCATGTAGGCAGTAATCCATGAATCTGCTCCCAGAAATCGTTGGTAAAACAACTGTTCCTTATTATTAAAAGTTTTGATATAATCAGACAACTTTTGCATGCCAACATTTTAATATATGGTACTGATTAAATATATTTCTTAAATTATACTGCATGTATTTTAATGTTGGGTGTTAGGAGGAAAGTATTAGCATATAATAATTGCTCCATCGGCTTCCAGTGGTATTGAAAAAGGATTTGAGTTCAGGTTAATTAAACATTTTAAAGAAATTGTCCCATACAAGTTAACATGTTGGGGTGGCACGATGGTTCAGCTTTTGCGCTTCACAGCTTGTTGGCTCGGGGTTCACATCTGGGTTGGAAACCAGTTGTGTCTGTGCACACTCTGCATGTTCTCCCTATGTTCCTGATGTCTGCGTGCGTTACTTTCAGGAGCTTTTCTCTACCTACAAGCACAAGTGCCAGGTAAATCTAAATTTCTCTAAGTGTGTGCCTGTGTGGGTGTTTATGCGATTGTGCCTGCACTGGGCTGTGGACCCATACAGGGTACAACTCCACCACAGGCTTTCTTATTCCTGGCATTGGCATTTGATCACCAACGACCTGTAATGGATAAGTGCACTCTGAAAATGGATGATATTTTAGTACGGGATTGCAGTGTAGTGGTGCATCTTTTGAGAAAGAAGTACATTAATTTTATGAAAATTTAATGAAAATTCCAATTGATTTGTGTGGAGTTCTTTATAGCATATTAACTACCTAAAGCTATTTGCTAGATAACTGAAAAACAAATTCACATCAAACACAAAGTGCTAATAAAAGGACTAGCGCTTCAAAGGCGATCGAACCTCCTAACCTTCATCCTAACCTGTAAACACCACGGCAGCCCCACAGTCAGACCCAAAAGTAAACCTGTCTTAGCCACAATTTCAAATCCACACATGGTACAGCGAAGAGCAGTATCTCATCAGGGTTGTCAAGTGGGCACCCTCCTTCACGGGTGTTTCTTCCGGTTAGACCCATGATACCTTTAGAAGGCCCAACCACAGCTCTGGGGGCCCAGAACTGCTCCCCTCCACAATTGATTATAGTAATTCTTTAATTTATTATCAATAATCATTTGTTCCAATGCTGTATCATGGTGGTCTGGAGCTTATTGCAGAAATGCAGGGCATAATGCAGAGTATACCTTGGACTGGAGATCAGATCTGGCACATGTGTGGCCAAAGAGCAGTCATGTGAACTTCATCTCACTTTAGCTCAGACACTGGAGCTTTACAAACCACTGTACCCAACCCATACCTGGATAACCTTATTGCACGCCATGCCCACCCTAACATACATCCCTAGTTGAAGCCCTCAATATCCGCAATAAGAAGGGTGTGAAGCAAGAGATAGAGGATCATAGACTTCACGTTCCAGAGTTGTTCCAAAGCTTGAGCCCTTGCGTTTAGTTCAGAATCACTTGTCCCTGCTCCACAAGTTCAGAATAAAGTATTGAGAGGACTGAAGACAGCATTTGTGTCTCCTCTTGTCACAACATATTTTTGGACTGTGTGAAGAAGCCTTCATAAACACAGGGAATGCCTACATCACACAGAAGGAGGTGAATCTGAGCACCTGCCCCTGGTAATGCTGCACAGTATCCTCTGGATAGTGACATTACTCTAACGGGAATTATAAAACTAGACCTAACCTTTTGGTACAGGAGACGCTCCCATTTTTGTTGTGTAGTTGTGATAAAATCTTAATTGTGTATTAAGAACCAGTATCTCTTGCTTTAAAAAGCATAGCCAAGTGAATGTATTATAAACGATACAATCGTACGCTTTGCATATGTATGCTGTTTTTATTTTTCACAAACACCGATCAGAACATGTACTTAGGTTTTACATGTATTGCACCTTGTTTCCCCATGGTGGCTGTTTGTTACCATGTACGTGGTGCCACAGGGGTACTGCAATCTATCTCCTGCATATACAGCACTTTTTCAGCTCATGTTAAAAACAAAGCTGTTGAAAATTTGTTACAGCTTTCCAACAAAATTGCATTTCATGTTTCTCTGAATCAGAGCAAATAAATAATTCAAAAACAATTCCAATAATTTAGCAGCAGATCACCCTTCAGCCTCTTTGTTTTTTTCCACATCAGTTGCCTTTGAAAACATTTCTAATTCTGCTCTTTATAAATACTAATGCAGTAGTTGGACCAAGATGTAAACAAGATTTTCTTGTTTGCTAAATATTTTTAAATATAAAATGAGCTAACAGAAGCCAACAAGCTGAGATGAAGGTAATTTGTCATATGAGTTTTTCTACAGCAGTGGCTCTATTTGCAAACATGACATTAAGTTAAAGGGTCTTATCTCTGTTGTACTGAGTAAATGTTATATGGTAATAGGGCTGTCATTTCACCGTGCTGCAGTTCTTTCTGGAACAAACTTAGCCTTATCAATAGTTTAATTTTTCATTTGTTAAAAAAAATTCATAGTTTGTGATGCTTTCTTGACTCATGTGGAAGAGTAATTTTGTGCAATGAAATCAAAGTGGACTTTGACAGCCAATCAGGAAATCATGAGAAAATGTAATATTTGCAAAAACTCCTCAGCAGAGACTGAGGATCGGCACCAAGGCTCATGAACTGAGTCAAGGCCAGTGTCTCAATGTCGACACCTTCCCCCAGCATCGGCGTTCCATGGCGAGTTGGGAGGAGAAATGAGACGTCCCTCTTCAGTTTTCACATTACAGCCTTCCTGCTGTCTGCAGGCTGTTGAGAGAACAACAGTGTTCCCCTGTTGCAAAGCTATCACAACATGACCATCTGTTCTGTCATCTGAGATACCAAAGAGAAAGCATTTTGTCTCTTCCTACTGCTGCTTTAATAATATATATATATATATATATATATATATATATATATATATATATATATGTATATATATAGTAGATTCCATATTTAATTTTCCTATTTGGGGTTCATACTTTTGCGTGTAAGCTTTAAAAGCATTAACATGTTTTGCTCTGAGACAAAGTGCACAAATTTATCCATTTAGTAGGCACAAGCTACAAAATGTAAAAATACTAAATTACAAGCGAATAAAAAAAAAAAACAAACTGAGCAATAAAATGTATGGTTTCCACTTTGTAGTGTTACTGTGCTGGTTGGGCATGAGTTTAAATATGTGGGGAGTTTGCATGTTCTCCCCAGGTCTGTGTGGGTTTCCTTCCACAGTCCAAAGACATCCATTTCAGACTAATCGATCACTGTAAATTTCCCATAATGTGCATTACGGTGTGTGTGTGTGTGTGTGTGTGTGTGTGTTTTTTTTTTTTTTAACCCATCCAGGGGTAGTTTTGTAGCTTCTTCTGGGTTATACTCCAGACCGCTGTGACCCTGGCCAGGATTAAGCAGTTAACCATGTTTACATGAATGTAAATATGGCAGACGTTATGAAGAAGCGTTGTTGTAGGAAGCAGTAAGAATTACGTTCAGTCATCTACAGAACAAGAACGGGGATCGTTGAAAACATTCAGATGCCTCGTGTTTTGCACATTTTGTACACGGCTGGGAAACAGGAAGTCTACAGTTAGACTCACACCCCTAATTTGGCATTCAAGGTCATCCCTGCATCCCAGTACTGCATATTCGGCGAGCGTGACGTATGGAGTTTGAGAGAGTACTTCACATACATTTTCTTTGTACTTATTATTTCCTAAGATATCAAGTGCTCAGCTGTGTTTAGACTCTTTAGAAAAATGGGACTCTACAGTTATAAATACTTATTTGCACTGGAAGGAAATCTGTATACAGTACAATATCGCCCTTTGAAGTGAATAATCCAGAAATGCTGTTATGTGTAATTAAGAACAGACGTCACCGTATTGAATGGACTCCAACTGCACAATTATGGGAAGCTATAAACAAAACCAACCAACCAACCACAAAATTGATTGTTCCATTTCACTTGTGAGTTTCTGCACAGCTTTAAACGTGCGACACGCAAACTGCGGCCTGGATCGCAGAAAGTCTCTATGAAGGTGCATAAATCCTCACATCACATAACAAACGTTATGAGGATTTTACACTTCTGAGAGAGGGCGAGTGGTAGAAAAGCAACGATTCTTCAGACCAACAGCTGAGGTAGAGGCAATGCATGATGCTTGGTTTCAGCAAGTGGAATTATGGCTGCCTTAAGAGTAATGATGTCCACAAAAATTATTGCTGAATATTACATTAAAATTAATAAAAGCGTGCACAGTAACCTAATGCTCTATTCTTACTTAATTGGATATAAATTTGTGCTTAGTTATCTAAGATTTTTAGTCCACCTTTAATATTGTCAGAACCAGTGAGCTGGGAATCATCCGTACTTGATTCGGAAAGTACTTGGTTTATCACGCAAACATTTTTTGCCTTCTTTCATAGCATTTCAGGAGTTAGAAACAACACGCTGGTTATGCATTGTGGCAGATGCTTGGTCTAATTTCCATGTGGGTTTACAGTCCACTGAAGGGTTCGAACCTGCTGCTGAGCCGCCCCAAAACTTGGTGGACATTGAGTGGCTGAAAAGAGAGATTAAGTACTTTGCAGACACGGTACAGGTTAGTGCATGCAGGTACGCATGGGAAGTTCAGCTGAACTTATTTAAAGAGCACTCAGCAGAGTTCAGAACAACAGACGTAAGGAGGACAGTTACAGAAACAGAGACGACATGATTCTGAGATGGACAAAACTCCCAGTCATGAGAAATGGGAGAAAATAAACTTCCCAGGGTCCAAGTGCCAGAGGCAGCTGTATTCTACAGTTATTAGTGGTTGTAAGAGTTTGAATTATAAGGACGTTTTTGAATACTTGTGTTGCTTCCTTGTTTGTTTAGGAACAGGGCTTTGGAGAGTAATGAGCTATACTTTGAACTGAGCGCATCAAGAGTGCAAGGTCACACGAAGCGGCTTTGGTGCTTAACGTGGGCGTAGAGAAGCTAGTGACACTGAAGCATGATGCCAGTGTGAGCCCATATAAAGGTTGTTAGTGGTGTGAAAGCAAGGAGGAGATTATGATGTTGGCACAAACCAACTGCAAAGAGTGTGAATCATGGGAAAAGAAGGAGAGCAAAACACAAGACGGTCTTTGTTGTATGGCTGAAATTGATTCCTAAAACTAACTTAATACTTTTAGTGCTGGGTACTTTGGCTAATTTGTGCAATCTGTTATGCAACAAATTATCTGAATGATGTGACATGTACAGTTGTAAAGTAAAACCCCCAAAATTGCAGTGCTGCTCGCAAGAGATCGGGCACAGGCTGTGGGGAACATGGGGAGAGACGGGAAAGAGGGAGACAGGGTATGGGCCAGAATGAAAGGGGGGCAGCCCAGGGGCTGTGGGCCACATAAATGCCAGCAGAGCAGGAGCAAAGAATGACAGAAAAGTGGACATGAACACATGCAGCATAAGCAGCGTGGGGTAGAATTAGGGCACAGAACCATTTTGTGAGCCAAATATGCGGGGAGGCAGAAGCTAAAAGCGCCCAGCTCTGTGAGGTGATGTAGAGAGGTAAAACAGATGGTACATGCAGCATGCATACCTGCAATAAAAGTACAGCGAAAATGAAGAGAGACACAGGTAAAGAAACAAGAAAACAAGACCAACGGAGCGAAAGGGGCCTTTTGAGTTCAGGAGGACAGGAAACTAGGCACGCGTTTGTAGATTGAAGACAGTACAGCTTCCATTTGTATATTCATGTTTCCGTTGCTAATTTCCTACTCACGTTTACAGCGCGTTTCTCTTCAAAATCCCATGTCATGCCTGGGTCGTCATCTTAAAATGGATGCCACATTTCCTGCTGTTATGTTACCGTATTTTAGTGGAACTGAGTCTGCTGGGGAATTACAGTTTTTTGTTAAAGCTTTATTGCTACTTTAAATATACATGAGGCAAAGTCACAGATGTACTGAAGTGTTTTTGCATCAGAGGAGCACTCTTCATGCTTGCGTGTAACGGTGTAAGTGTTTCCTGGGAGGATTTTTATTCTAGGCCAGGACCACTCACTCTTTGGCTCTAACAGTCTTAGCACAGATAGTGTAGTCTTCATTAACCTTGTCAGAGTATTAATTAGTCCATTAATAAATTGGAGAATTTATTAGCTTATTGGCATACGGCTGGAAGACAGATGTATACAGACTAATGTATGTACGGTACTGGTATACTCATTTATTCCTAATCTGCGGTTCTTATTGCAGAGCTTCGCGAGAGATTATTCAGCGCCCGTCCATAATGTAGGGTGTAGCGGTGCTACAGCAGTGTTCCGCACCCGGAATGCTTGCTGACAGACACTGAGCAGAACGAAACAGGCACGTGGGTTTTACCAGCGTTACTGTGGAATATATCCAGGAGCAATTGAGTCACAAAGAAAGTTTTCATCTTCCTTCCCTTGAGCATCTGCTTCCACAGCTACAGGATACACATATGCCTGATAAGCGAGGTTAAGGCACGACAAGTAAAACAGATGATAATGGTCTTCGTTCACTGACAAAAGTAGCAAGAAAGTCAGCTGTCTCACTTGTGGCATAATAAATATGTTAAATGAGAAGATTAAATGTCAAAATGTGATTATGTAGCCTGGGAATATAATATGTAGGAGTATCACAGTACCTCTGTAGCACAGGGTGGCTGAAATGAAACTTTGAATTGCATAATGGGAACAAGTGCAGCCCAAACTGACAGCTATTGCTGCGTGCACGGCAAATAAAACTCACTGGCGCTGCTGCTACAGTCACGAAATATTAAGTCTGTGAAGCCTCGCCTTGCACTTACAAATATTTTTACCGTATCCTGTCAACAAATGATGTATGAATATTGTGTATTTCATAGATAGCAAAGGCTCTAGAGTTTGAAAAAAGCAACTGAAGTGTGTTTTAATGTTAAAGAAATGAAATCTGTTCTCGCAGACCTGCATAGACAGTTTTTATTTTTTGGGTGATGACAGGAACCACAATAAATGTTTAAAAACAAACATTTGGGTCAGTGTACCCAAATCTGTAGGCCACATTTTCAACAACCTGCTAGGCTGAAATAGGGGTTCTCTGTGGTACTGCAAGTTTGCTAGGACGAGCATCCAAAAAATGAGCTGAACCGCATAGCATAGTTCTGCAGTGTGTGTATTCAGTGAATATACAGCAGGTAGCTGTATATAGCTGATGAAGTTCACATATTCTCTGGAGTATAGTTATAGGATGTAGACTTCAGGTTGTCAAAGATACAGAAACTTTTAGCTCATTTTGTTTATTTCATTTGCACAGGTTATCTTGTTAAAGGTGAGCCTATAGAACAACACGTAGTAATGTTATCATTACCCCAAGCAGAACAGAACTGCGGTGCTAATTCACCACATCGCTTGTGCGCAGAGTTCATGAGCCTTGGCTATTTTAGCAGTGCTAAGAAAAAGAGGTGCAGTACTGTTATGAAGCTCAAATCTGAGGAACAATCGCAGTGAAGGTTATGGAAGAATCACACATGGTGGATGCATTTACTGAATTGGTTAAGATTGCAGCTGTGTAGGAACTTGGTGTTGTTGGTGGCATTTTCTTATTTTCAACTATTTTAAATTTAATTTCAACGTAGGCTGAAAAAATACAATGAAACGTAAAAGTTGGAACAGGGTAATATCTTTTGTATAATAGCCATTAGCTGAGTTCCCTGGTGCTGCCCAGGTCAAAAAGGTGTAGCGGTGGGAAGGTAAAAGGTAACAACACATTATACAGCGTATAATTGCCAAACTACATAGAAACAAAGCAAACATAGGACATGAAACTGCAAAGATATTGGAATGTACCTTACAGCTCAATGTATTATTTTTCAAAGCACTGTAATAAAGTTACTTGCATCATACTTGAACCTAGAATTTATTTATTTCTAGCAGACAAATATATGGTACTGCACTATGGCTCTGCGCTATAGCAGAGCATCCACTACGTAAGCCAGAAGCTGCGACTAAATGTTTAGCTGCTTTGTTGCGAAATTGCGTTCACCCAAGCTGTGTATACTGGAGTTTACTGGTACAGCATGTGAATAGTGTGTATCGTGCGTATATACATTTTTTGTGCTGTAATGCTGGTATGTGTACTTGTCAAACTCTAAAACAGCTTTGTTTATTCCCCACAAAAAGGAAGCTGAATGAATCCCAACACCAAAACAGTAAATTCTTCAAGTGTGTATGCTGCACTATTGTGTGGCACGCATACTTCAGAAGACCACCTTGGTTGTGGGGGACGTGAAGCAGTCAGGGTGATCCCTTTAGGCACAGCCGTGTGTCAGCGGCAGCTGCTTTAAGCTCCACAGACGGCTTAGTTTGAACCTGTGTGCTGGCGGCGGCGGCGGGGTGGAGCGGAGCCCTCTATCTACCAGCCAGGCATCAATGGCTGTCACGCGCCTGGCTTAGCGGCGTCAATTACAGCATCATCCGGCACTAGGAGCACAGTGAGGCCCTTCCAGGAAGCCTAGGCACCCAGAGGGTGGAGGAGTGGGGATAGCGCGTAAATGCCTGCGCCGAGCGCGGCGCCTCCAACCACCAAGAACATCAGTGACAATGATGCTGAGCCTTTACTGCCAGCACTCATTCAGCACCGCTTTCCCTTTGGATTAATGTGCTCCCTAACAGCATGCTGTGCACAAATATTCACCCACAATCCCTTTCACACATTTTTCTCCAGTTTATTTTGTAGCTATTGAAGTTTTTTGTTGCTGATCCTGTTTATTTGGCACTCTGAAAATACAGCCACATGAAAGGTAATATTTCTCGCAAGTACATTTTTGTGTGATGAAGAATTGTAAATCCCCAAGAAGATGTACAACGTTACGCAGTTTAGCACATAAACCTTTTTTAACCAACATATTTCTCGTGAAGCATGCAATTTAAGAATACCACCGCGGTAAAGGAGCTGCCATCACACGAGTAACTGGTAGAAAGGGATGTACATGTCTCATTCCACTGCAGTATGACACAACGGGTGGCTCCAAGCACGGTAAATCACTTAGATAGTCAGCCTCAGTCTGTCATAGATCAAACCCCCCGCAGTTAGGCACAGTGCTCAACTTTATACATTCAGAATGCTGTAGATTTAAACAGAGGACTGCAGGAGGAGGATTATATTGATATTCCCACTTGCTGAGACATCACGACGAAAACAGAGACCACACATAAAGTGGCCGGAATCATCACATAATAACCGCTGTCAGCAAGGAACCCCGCTGCACTGGCATTTCATCTCTCCTGCAGATGTTAAAAGCTGCTTTAGTGAGGACAGCTGAGCTGTGAAGGAATATCAATTAGTGCCCAATTCAAGCAGACACAGTGGCAGTAAAATTCAGCTCATGTCTAATAATGGCATGCAATATTAATAGGCAGTGATGTGTCTCACTGGGATGTTTTCTATGAAAATGTGTTTCTTCGTGCAAGCAGGGCTCTTAGATTGAAGTGCATGTGTGCATCCTTGGCCACAGTGCTGATTAAGCACAATACATCAACAGCAGCTGCCTGCGCAGGTTAGCCTGCTAACCGTTGAAGAGCTTTGTGACAGCTCACCTGTGTCATGGGAAATATTTTCGCATATTTTCAATCTCGCTAGCTTGTTTTTCTGACCTATTGCTTTTAGTAGTAAAATATTAATTTATGAAAAATATGAAACATGTCAACAGGAATCCAGAGGCCATGCATTACTGTGCAAGTTGAAAAAGCAGTTTTACGGCAAAATGAGCGCACATACAGTAAGGAACAATTAGAGAATGGTTATTAATAATTATTTTGCTACTGATAATACGGTACCAAATTGTGTGGCCACTGTCAAAAATGAATAATTTTCCCAGCTGTCTACGTACCAACCATTAGATTTTCTGTTTCCTGTTTGGTGGAAAATTAGACTTTCCTGTTTCTAAAGTATTTCTAAAGTATTTAGTAAGTATTTCTTTTTCTAACATATTTCTTTTGCATTCAGCTACGATACAGCTTTGAAAGTGGGCAGCTACAGATGCTGCCTCAGAGTACCTGAGAGTTCAGGTGAAAATGTTGCTCAGCATGTGTGGAGTTTGCATGCTCTCCTCTTAGGTGTACGGGCTTCTTCTAGGTGCTCTGGTTTCCTCCCACAATCGAAAGACATGCATTTCAGGCTAGTTGATGATGTTCACTCGTAATGTGTGCCTGCACTGTTATGGATTGGCACCCCTCCCAGCATAGCGCCCCGTGATCGAGAGACTCTGGATACCAAGACCCTGCCAAGGGCAAGCAGTTAATCAAAGTGAGTGAGCTTTAAAGTACAGACCATTAATAAATGATTCTAAGCAATATTATCCTTTCAGCCAAATACTCTTATTTTTTACTCGTTTTGCTTTTATTTTAAACGTGAAACTTCTTAAATTAAACACTCTGCTGATTTAGAGTAATGGCTTATTTTGTGCACCAGTTCTTCTGTTGAGAAAGACCATAACAGATCAAGTCACTCATTAGCGGTATGGAATTGGAACTAAGACGTTTTGCTCGAGTCAAATGTCGCGTGAACGTGAGCCGAGATGCTGTCTACGGTCGGTATGCGACGAGCGCGTACGACTCCATGCTCGGCACATTTCCAAAGTTTGCCATGTTGATGTAAACGCGTGACAAATTCCCCGTATAACCGGCATGCAATATTTAATGAGAGTGCTTGGAATGGGAAATGTTTGTTCAAAATATTCCCCCAGAGATTTATGTGAGATTAAAATTTTTGCCCGTATACCAACCCGTGCAGTACATTGTACCAGTAAAACACAAACATTTTCACATTTTTAAGACTATTGGTCGAGGTAGAGGATGAACAAAATGTAGGTGCAGAGGTGAATTTGATAATTACTGAATTTATTTCAAAAGCCAGCCAATGACAATCTGCAAAAATTGTTCTAAATTATGTAGACTAAACCTTAGTTCTGGGTAATGCCACTTGCGCTGTGTAATAAATTAAAATAAAACACTGGAGTTCACAGTTTCAAAGAATCTGTTGATTGCCGCCTCTGCTTATTTTATTTAGGTTGGCATAGATGTTCTGATCAGAAATGACACGCAGCTGGGATGTTAGCAGGCGTAGAAGTTTTATGGAGGTTTCATGGAAGTACAGCATCGGGATTCAAAGAAGATATTGGAGCCTGCTTGTATTTTTCAGCCAACAAATGCCGTTGAATAAATAATAAGCTGAACACAAAACGTGTGAATCACATAATTCCAAGGGGTGCAAGATAATCTTCACAAGACTAAAGACAGAAGATAAACAAACATTAGCATTTATGCATATTGATACCTTCATACCTGACTACACCCTGAGTAGTTATGATTGTTACCATGGTGTAGCCTTCAGTACTTTGCCAAGGAGGAAGATGCGGAGGGAAAAAGGAAGCGGCAAAAATGTACAGAGCAATCGTAATCTGAATAAGTTGTGTAAATGTTTAAAACTCACAGATGCCCTGGATAAAAACACCAAGTCACAATGAAATGGCACTAATAAGAAGAATCTGGGGCTGAGACATCGTGAACGGCAGGGCATGTAAAGATGTTAAGGTTTTACTCAGCCACTCTCTCGCTTATATAGACAGTCCTGAGCAAAATAAATAATTTTAAAACAGTTTATATTATAAAATGTGATGTAAATAAAAATGAAAACAAAGTAAAATGCTTTTATATGATTACTTATGTAAATTCTTAAGTAATTTCTGTAGATTGGTACTTAAATGATGATATTACAGCGTTAATAAGCCGTGCTTTTAAACCGGTCTCTTTATTTGAAGCTCTTCATCTGCTGTTCTGTTTACCATTAGGTGTACAAATAATATTCCCACTTAATTTCTGAACTGCTAAAACCATCTCCTCAAAATCCACAGATTTGTGTTTTTAAAGTACTAAAATACAAAAAATATAAACACACGTTTATGAAGAGCATAATCATTTTAATAATCTCCGTTTTCTATCCATCTATCCACAGTTTTTAAGCTGCGTGCGTGAAATCATTCCGTCATATCCAATGAGCATACGGAACCTGAAGGTGGGCAGAAAACATGACAGCATCGCTTCACCTGGGTGCTTTGTACACTTTGAAGTTGTGTCCCCGCTTCCCTCATTGTCCCCATGTGACAGGGTGCAACACCTCATGCTGAAGCCCTGCTCTCAAGAACCAGCCATAAACCATAAAGAAACTGCACCATCCAGAGAAAGAGGGACAGCAGCATGCTGGATCCAAAGACTAGTTGAGACAAAAATGGTTAATAAACAATTGGCGAAGACCTCGGCATGGCGAGCCAAAGGAACCGCTGTGTCCAAAACTCCGCGGGGCATTGCATCGAGGTCCCTTCTGTTGTTTTAGGGTTGACCAGGCTGATGCAGCCTTGCAACAACATATCATAGAGGGAAAAAGCAGGTTATCTGCTGGGACGTGTATTCCCTGTCCGGTTTTGATGGTTGATCACAGATACTGTGACTGTCATTGCGCTTGGCCAGAATATTCCATGCCACGTGTCCTATTAACAACTCCGTGGTTGACTTCTTAATGGAGTCAGAGGATGGATGATGCATAGCAAATTGAAAACCAGTGGGATAAACAGTGCCTTTGAATAGTGTTGTTAGCATGAAATGACAAACAAATGGGGTTTCTCCCAAGTTTGTTTTCAGGTCCACCAAACACAGCATTCAGCTATTCAAACCAGCATTCAGCTATTCAGATGCTGCCAGTGTCAAAGGCCTCTGCGCAAAATATGAAAACTGGAGTAAAAGGAAGGCACAAGACTCGTTCTCACGAAAATACTCGGTTTTGTTAACCGCTTGCCATTTTTTCAGGACTGCAGCAGGCCACAGCCGATCCCACATGGTGGGTCTCTAATGGCATTAGTGGGTACGTTGTGGGAACTGTGGGGCTCAATGACTTCCATGGATGACCTAACCAGTTTTATAGGACAATTTGGAGCACAAAATATGCTACAAAACCGAGTCGATATCAAAATATGCTGAGACGTCCCTTCTTGAAGAGGTGTCCGGTACGCAGCTGCACATGGTTTAGGATTTGCACAATGTTCTACAGAGAAATGAAGCTGTTCGGAAGGTTTGCTCAGTTACCTGATATTCGTGAATTGTTTGTCTCCATTATTTTGTCCAAATCTGTCCTTTACCTCAAATGTGAGGCAGTTTCACCAGAAGAAAGCAAGCATTTTCATGGGAGCAACTACTACAGTGTGCTCGCCGAAGCATGCGTTACAGAAATGCTGACAATGTTGGTCATCTCAACATAGAATATTTTCTTCTTCAACTATCTGGAGCTACTTACAGCCTAATGCAGAATCTGTATGAAATGAATACTCATTACTATTAGTGTGTAAGGAATATTACAGAGTTGAGTATTTTGCTGTATGCTAGAGCACTGAAACAAGCCAAGAATGTAAAATATAACTTGGTTGCCACGAAACTGATAGCTTTACACTGGCAACACCAGCAAGGACGGATCAAGCGATTGTGTTCGACTGGAACTCCACGCAAACATCTACTGACATCACATAAAGTCATATATGCTCTAGTAAACGAATCAGCCCAGTTTTCCGTTGTCTAGTATCGTGTAAAATCAGTTCCCAGTAGCAAACACCTAGACTGCAAATTGCTTTGCACTCTGAAAGAGAAAATATTTGATGGCTCTTTCGAAATTTCATCATCCTAGATTGAGGTTAACTAACTGAACAGAGCCCCTGGGGAAGACTGAATTTGTATGGTAATAAGGCAAAAATGAATATACTGGAATGCACTGTTTTATGGTCTAGTCAACTGTACTCTTTATTATCAGTGGTAATGGAAAAGATGATGTGCATAATCGAAAAACAGCAGATCATCCAGAATATCAATATGCACAGCAAAAACGATGCTGCTAAGTGACGAATGAGCATTTAGCATATAACGCAGTCACTTTCCTACCCTGTGAAACTTAGACGGCAAACCTAAAGGATGAAAACACAAAACAAACAGACACATTATCCATCCGTCCGCTTTCGCTACCGCTAATCCTGAGAAGGCTCGTGGCGGTGTGGAGCCCGTCCCGGAAACAGTGGGCGCCGGGCCATGAACGGCCCCCGGGTGCTACACCAGTCCATCGCAGAGCATGCGCACGAAATGAGTCTAAACCGAGCTATGGTTAACGAAGACGAACGTCCAAAAACACCGGGACACGACTTTTCCATTACAAATTAAGAACTCGGTCCTGCTCGCTCCTACAGCGCCACCTGCTTGACGCCGAAAGCTGAATCAGCCCATGCCCACTTGGCATTACTATTGGACACAGAGCCTTCAGGTGGTCTCATGGATTCAGATATTAGCAATAATATGGTTAGACGGTTTGAAAAGTTCTTCTAGTGGTTATAGAAGGTGCAGCTTTCTTTTAGAATATTCAGACTTGGAATGCTCTCCGGGCTTGTGTGCGCATGCATATTTATGAGGACAGACGCAAAGAGCAGTCTTCGGCGGAACCGTTTAAGATAAACACGGGCATCACTTCAGCGCAGACCAAAAAGAACATCCAGTTCAGCTTAAGGACTCAGTTAACTTCCTGCACAAGTGGTCATGCTACGTGGTCTTATATACAGCTTAGTCCTATACTTTGTAAATGAAAGTTTTACTCTGACATTGTATAGAGTTTAGCATGTGCAACAACACTTTCACTGAACATTTGATTTTATGTATTTATTTATGAACTGTGCCAAGGTGTAATAAACTCCTTGGATCCAGATACTAATTCTTGTCCCCTCTGGAGGACCTCCCAACCTGTACATGCTGCAGTACTGAGACCAGGTGTGTCTTATGGAGGATTCCATGCTTTTACATGATACCATGTGCTGGGGGCTTAGCTAACGTTGGACAAATCCTATGAGTGTATGAAAAAAAAACATTTTTGCTCAGTCTCCAGAGGATGCGGTTGTAGGATTTCACGCTCTTTCAGCGCTGTATAACGTGCGTCACTGTAACCTTTCCATACTTTAATTCCATGCTGCCCTTCCAAAATTTTGTACTGCAAAAATGTCTTCAGTAGTCTGAGAATTAGAACAGCGAAGGTGACAGTCTTCTCACAAAGGACTCCAACATATGCAAATATTAAAAGGTAATGAGTGCCAGTAGCAAATCTCTGCCAGCGCCAGCACAGTCAGCGCTCTGATGGACTCACAGTCCTGCTTAGTTTTGTCATTTGCCTAGAAGGTCTCTGACAGCTCAACAAGGTTATCAACAAAGTAAAATCTTTTTAACTGTGCCCAAATGTTGTTGGATAGTTGTTGGCATGTTGGGGAAACTCTGGGGAAAAATAGAAAGAAGTTGTAAATAAAAAGCACGGAGACAAAAGTTCGACAATTCTTTGGACACCTGCTAGCGTTCAACAGCGGTACAACATGATGATGCTTTTTGACTGACAATCCTTAAGAATTAAATTCTGTGGGAAGTTGTATGTGAAGAAATAGATAGACTTTGGATTCAAGGAACAGAACAATCGGTTTGAGTTTGGATAGAGGGCTTCTGTTGTAAAATGAATGCTTTAACCATGCAGTGTATCGTAGTTTTGCTTGTTGTATTTGTGTCCTTTGTTATTGGTGTTATGGCAGTTAAAAAATTATAAGATGTTCTGTTTTGCTTTTTCTTTAGTTCACCTTCCTAGAGTTTAGTAAACAGTCCTTTCCAGGGCTTCCCTGCCATTATAATTCAAAATGGTGAGTAACAGCAGAGCAAAACAATGTCTGGGTCAGTTTCCAGATTCCTTTCAGATGGATTTATCAAAATGTTTTCCAACCTTGAAAATGTAAGGTTTTGTTTTTATGCCATATGGATTTAAAATATTTAAAAAAGAAACATTTGCAAGGGCATTTGGAAGTATTATGTTAAGCTTCAAGTTTGGATTGAATGAACTGAGATTAGCACATTTGGAAAAGTAAATGATAAAATATTTAACTAAAGATTTGTAACTTGGAGAAATATCAAATCTAATTCAAGCCAAACATTTTCATATGTTTTATACGTGGCATCCCTCCCTCATTCTGTCGGCGTCAGTAACAGAAACACGGGTGGTAGACGAGTGAAGGGTGCACTGTGGATGCCATGCCAGTCCATCGCAGGATCCGTTGCATTTTATGAAGTGTAGGGCATCCTTACCAGCCGCAGGTCCAGTTGCTTGACAGTTTTTCAGGCGGCATAACAGAAACCCGATTTCCAATTTGGGAGAAGCTGAATTTGATTTCCCGAGTCCTTGCAAGGAATGCATCCTCAACCGTGGCTCAGCAAGGCCACAGTGCACGCCTGTTTTCGGTCTTAATGGACGCAAGGACGCAAGACAAATAAATATTCCCCTTGCCACCCCAACCCAATTTTCAGTCTTCGTAATGACCGAAGACAAACGCCGTGGCCCGCCAGGACCAAGGCTGAGAACCACAGAGTAAGGCCAATGCGTGGGGCTGAATTCTAGTTATGAAATAATTTTTCAGTTGTGCATCCCGCCAGAATGTCACAGAGGCAGTGGGTGTGCACGGCTCTGATAAGATCCCCCACGAAGCCCAGCGGTAGCTGTGTCTGCTGCTGGTTACACAGCACCGTGCCAAAGACCAGCGGTGTTCCGTCTGGCTTTTACAACCCCCCCCCATGAACGCGTTTATATTGTTGCTGTTGTTTTTGTTATCGTCCTCACCTTTTAATGAAGGATGTTTGATTAGTCTTTCATATAATTGCGATCCATGCTCTATATTCTCTTATAAAGGTACTTAAACTCTGCTAGAGCTGTGAGGATGCTCTGCAATTTAAAAAATATAGCAAAATGTGTCACGGTATTGTGATTTGATTTGATTATATTTATTATTATCTCAAGGAGTAATACAAATTAATCACTTATTTAATTACTTATCCAATTTAAGATATTTGTCATAATTTTGTTTAACAGTGTTCTGTTTGTAAAAATGAAACATCTTGGTGTTCTTCTAAGTGCATGGCCAAATGTATGCGGACCCCTCCTTCTAATGTCTGAGCTGAGCTGTTTCAGCCGCATCCAAGCAGCATACAAGCACATTTTGTGCTTCCAGTTTTGTGGCCACCGTTTGGGGATGAATCTCCTTTCCTGCTCCAGCATGACTGTGCCTCGCCCCCCCCTCCCCTCCCTTCTCGTGCACAAAGCGAGCTACAAAAACACACGGTTTGCTCAGGTTGGTGTGGAAGAACATGACCTCAACCCCACCGAACACCTGGGATGAACTGGAGTGCCGAGCGCGAACCAGGCCTTCTCGCTCGACCTCACTAATGCTCTTGTGGGCGAATGGGCGCAAATTCCCAAAATGTGGTGGAAAGCCTTTCCAGAAGGGTTATAGCAGCAAAGGAAACAGCAAGCAGCAACCACATCATTTTAATGGCCATGGTTTTAGAATTAAATGTGTGTGATGTGCGGGTGTCCACACACTTTTGGCCATACAGCATTTGACACCAAGATGTCAAAATTGCCTCCAAAAGAAATGGGCAGAACAGGATTCTGTCTTGTATTCGATGCCTGAAAGTGGAAGGACGACCAGAGCTAAACACCCTGCTACCAGAGCTAACTGCGAGCAGCTACCCAGCTGAGAAGCCAGCCGAGATACAGGGATCCAGTAAACGCCCCCCCATGGCTGCTGTTTGACAGGATACCAAAACTGCTGCTTAAATATGGTGACTCACCTCAAGCTTAAACCTTTACAATATTCAGCAAATTATTTTGACTTTTCTTTATTTTTTCTTTTTTGTCAAACAGACTGACAGACATAAAATGTGTTTATGGCATGTTGTGGTGATAATCGCCAGCATAAGTATAGCAAACTTCAGCGAGTAACAAGGATCGCTGGGAAAACAAGTCAGTTCTGGTAAATACCCTTATACAGCCAAGTTCGAGGTGGTATGTCATTCGTAAGGAAGGGAAAAAGTAGGAGCTGTCATTGGTTCTTTGCAGAATGTTCTATAGAAAGTTCTTTCTTGTTCCAAATGTGTTCTATTTCTAGACAGAACATTGAAAAGAATAAAAGGACCACGCTCATTTTCAATGTTCATTCCATCATTTCATGTGAAATGAGGGTCTGAAAGACCGGTCTAGGCCAATACATGTTCCTGGTGATTCAGTCATTAAAGAACCAATTATAAAACATTAAAGTGAGGACATTTTCAATTTGTTAACGAATTACTGGAATCAGCCATTATGAAAAAGGCTCATTTACACCCCTTTGGAACCAAATTCTGTAGAAATGTTCATATGAAACATCTGAAAGTCACTGCAAAAGTTTATCAGTCGCTGCTTTAATCGGTTTATCGGTAGAAGCGGGTGTTATGGCAAGAACGGTGGAGCAGAAGGATGACTTCCTTTGATCCCGCAAATAATTTCATGTGTACAAATGTGTATTAACTGACAGGCGTAAATAAAAGTTGCCTGGAATCAGTGTTGTTAATACACCGATCTCTCCTTGGCACAGCCAGTGTGTAACCGTTCCTGTAGCGCCGTAAATGCAGGCAATTTCCCATTTATATGAAGGCACAGATGTCTCAATTGAGTGTTACTGCGACTGCCAAGCACACCCTTTTAACAGCAGTCTCGCCATGCATCGCTCTTGTCCCTGGATGGTAATTACATTCATTTATGTTTCCATAAATTAATTAGCTGCTTTTCCATTGAAACTCTGGCGGCCAAGGGCCTAGGAAACGCGCACGGAGCGCTCTCTGCACCTTGTAATGAGAATTTACTCGGTAAGACACATGGCCCGTCGTGCTCGGCCACTGCCAAGTTTCCCTTTTAATAGGACGCTCCCGACCGGTAGGTCTGCAGCGTTTGGGCACCGACAGCGTGCGGCACGACTGCGGCTTGGACAACCGCTGGCGACCCCCCGTTCTCTCACCTTGGACCTTTGTCCGTTAACAGCTACCGCACACGTTAGGGACCCCGCTGTTCGGAAATGTAGCTGTTTTTTATTTTCGGCTAAAATGCATCCCTTTGTGTGCATATTTGAAATGTTGTTTGAAGGGGGAATATTTTTTTCACATTTGTTAGTACTGCGGAAAAGCCGGAACCATAAGAGCAATGCCGTAAAAAGAACAGTTCGGAGGCTAATCTGTGCTGCCTTTGTCGTGCAATTATTTTATTTGACTAAAGATTAACATTTACCTGAAAGGAATCAAAAGGAATGCTACAAATTCAGGGCCCATACTGTTAATCGGTATGTAAATTTGTGCGTGAACGTAATAAAATTTATTTGATTTGTCACGCGGTAACAAAGGGCAAGAGATAAAAAGCTGTAAGATGATTTGTAACTGCTCCTTGTACAATGAGTTTGTCTTATTGCATGGCTGTACTTAATCTTATCAACATTCATTAAAAGCTACCCGAAAAATCAATGATTACACCCTTGCGAGGAAAACTATAATTAAATTCAATTCCTATTAAAAAGTTAGATTCTTATCAGCTATAACTGGTAGGAGTGCCACATGCGGGAGCGATTTTCTTGATATCATCCAGACGATCGCGTAGAACGATTGCTTATGCTATGGCGAACCGGCGGTTTTACGTCCGGGATGCATTGCAAGAGCTTCATTCTAACCGCTTGCTTGTACGCGTATCCCCTTTCCGGCAACAAAAGAGCTCTTTTGTCGATTTAAGAATTTGCTTTGGGTTTTATGTTCACTCGGTGTAATAGTGACATCTGCTGGGACGATTTCCATTGGGTGCTCAAATGGAAAAGGAAAAACAGATATGAAGAATGTCCTTCGATTTAACCTTTGCAAGCGCCATGACGTTAAACGGGTTCATATGCAAAAACGTTTATTAAAAAGGAAGAGAATACATGCTGTGTGTAATGCATGTGCTAATGGGATTAGGCATAAGCACACTTTCTCATCATTCAGTCAGACTAATCCCCTCTTCCAAATGGTAAATTCTGAATTGAAAACATTGTTTGTATGTACAGGATTCAGGTTTAGGTTTGACAAGATGGCATATAATGAGTTCCCCGCAGAAAGGGAATCCAGCAATTTGCAGTGCAGTGCACGTTTATTATTACTTCGGCAAGGCGAAGTTAAAAGTCCGGTTACTGGACTTCTAAATAAATTCAGTAGTCACAAAAAAGATAACAATCAGGAGCGCTTTCTAGCATTTTTAAACGACAACCCTCAGTTGTGTCGGAATCAAAAGCAAAAGTCACAATAACTGAGTGTCGCACTGTAACTCCAAAACGGTAAAGCATGTAACTTTACACAGATAAAAGGAGCAAAGCCATTACAACACTGTGCAAAGTGCCTTTTTTTTGTTTGCCTCCTTCGCGTTTGTTGCTCCGATCAGATCGTTCCAAAAGACATCTTTAAAGTGCACTCAGAATAAATCGCGCGCATCGCAGGAATTTAGGGTTGCAGATAAATGAAAGGACTGAAAATATAAAATATGTTGAGTCGAATGTATTAGTCAGGGAATCAATCAAAAGAAAGGCAGCTAAAGAGTGATGTATTGGATCTTGTTGTCTTATAGATGTTCAGTCTTTCTGAAAGTAAAAAATTGAGGCCCTCAGCCATCTTCTACACGAAGCACATACTTTTATTGACTGAACAAAGTACTGTGAGAAACCGTAGTCGGCAGCAGGGCTTTGAGTCCAGCCACAGGTGTATTCAGTAAAGTGTGCAAAATTTGAATTCCTTAATTAAAGGGAAACAACAGATTAGCACAAATCACTCCATTCCACTCCATTGTGGAGCTGCACAGTGGCTCAGTGGGGAGCGCTACTGTCTTACAGCACCTGAATATTTTAGGCGGAGGGAGAACACAGAAACTTCCCTCGTGGTTCTGATCCATGTCAGTCTGTGAGGAGTTTGCAAGTTCTTCCCGTGTTCCCTTCCTCTGCTTTTCTCACACAGTCCAAAGACACACTTTTCATGTGAATGTATTACTCTGAATTGCCCCTAGGGTCTTAGTGTGTCAGTGAATGTGTGTGGTTTCCCGCCCATGGAATGGCATCCCATCCAGGGTGCATCCTGACTAGTCACCCTGTGCCTCCCCTATAGGGTCCAGACCATTGTGACCCTGACTCCCAGCGGCTACTGGCAGTGAGCAAGTGAGCGTCCTGTCCTATGTATACTTCTTCAGTCTATGGCACAAGCCAGTCAGGGATGTTCAATAATCTGGAGCAGGCCAGTGTAAAACCAAGGAACATCTGCTGTTCTCAAATGTTGTTGTCTCAGTTCTGTCTCTGAGTTCATGTCCAGGTCCACTCTTGATCAAAGTTACTGAAAAAACTCCAAATGAAAATAAGCAACCGATAAGGCAGCATCTGTTGGATTTAATGACCATTCACAAACAGTTGTTTTCCTGGCAGGTTGAAATTTGTCAGTATATTCAGTTCACGTGATTTTATATACTGTAGGACTTTTGTCACCAGGATGGCACGGTGTGTTTCCTGTGTTTTTACATCACAAATATGTGGTCTCTGGTTGTTAAGTACAGCGATTCCTCCGTATCTGCAGTCTGTATATCCATTTTTTTTTTTTGTGAGATTTCACGCCACAGCATTTACTGCTGCATTTCATTTTTTTTAAATAAACCTTCTTATTTAACTGCACCTAAGCAGTGATCATTCATTCAGCCGCTATCAATGACCGCCTGTCCTCATGCAGGGTTGTGGTGTTTTGGAGCCTCTCCCGGTCTACAGGCGCTTCGGAGTCATTAATCCACCCGAAACGCTCGTCTGTGGATTGTGGGAGCCCTTGAAGGAGACATGCAAGAACGCCACTGCTGCACCACCGCTCCATCTGAAACTTTAAATGACTGCGAATAAAATCGATGACACCGCAGACTCCCGAGTGCCGCCTGTTGACCAACTCATCCCATAACCTTGTGCGATGCTCTTCGTCTTGCTATTGATCTCTGACACCAACAGCAAATACAGACTATAAATACGCTGGGAGCTGAGAGCTGGAAGAAGCAGGAGGAGTGTGAGGTTCTTTTAATGTTTGTTAATGTGTTCTGTTCACTGGCGTTTTGTCCATTCCGTACTAAAATGATAAAATACAGGGCTTTAAGCACTTCAAAGTACGTGTTAGCCATTTCAGGCTAACTTTCTTTGAAACTTGATGAAACACAAAAAAGTCACAAAAATAAAATGTGACAGCTGCCCAAATTCTAGCTCTCAGTTCTCACTTCTGTCATTTAACAAACTAGTTGTTTGTGGAAATGTTTATACATTAACCTTGCTTTACAAAGGATTAAAAACTGGAAAAAAAGATTAAATCTTATCATGCTTCATTATATTTTGCTTGGATCTGTTTGGACTTCATCAAGTCTGATTTTTTGATGATTTTTGAATGTTATAAAAATAATTTTTTTTTTAAATTCAATTTTTCATCAAAAATTGAAGAGCACCCATTATCCATGATAAGTGAGCACAAATAGAAGCAGCAATGCGGTTATAATGCGAGCTACTTATAATTATAATACGATGATGTCCGGGTGAGCACACCTGGCTTGCAGCATGCAGGTACAACAGGGGGGTCCACTACTGACACAAGACACAATGTGGCATTCAAGGCATTCTACACACACACCTTACCCATTCATGCTTGACTGTAGAATGTCTTGTTTTAAAAAGAACGCAAACACCTAATTATGTACATTTGAAAGAATATGTTTGTAAAAATACACGCAGGCGAGTAACGGAACGAAGAAGTTTCAAGAAAATAAAGAAGCGTTTAAAAGACCAGAAAAGAATTGTGGGGTTCAAGATGCATCCAGTCAACACAAACCAGATGAAAGGTGTATTGACATGCCAGTAATTCTCTTCATTCTCTCTTTATCATTTAGGCCTTTTTGAAAATACAGCCACTTTTCTTTTTTTTTTCTTTTTTTTTTACATAGTTTTAGACATAGTTTAGTCCTGCATTCTGTCCTGGCATTAAATCCACAGAGGTCTGGCGAAGGCAGATGCCTACGTCTGAATATTAATTAGCAATGAGTCGAGAACGTGTCTGGTTTTTGAGTCCGGGAGACATCAACATGCACGGAATGCCTGCAACTGCCAGTCATTCAGAATGAAAATGTATGCAACTCTTGTCTGCTCATGAATACTCGTGGGCTCATCAGTATGTTTCTTTTTTCTTCAAAGAGAAGCGAACACCTGAGTTGGGGAGAGAAGAGCAGGTATATGAGGTCAGACAGAACTCATAGTTTAAACAAACAGAACCGCACCTAAGCGACGTAGCTGATATTAATCCACCGTTTAGCTGACGCCGTGAAGCAGCCGGCGCAGTTTGCCGTATTTACGCATCTGCGTGTTTCACTGGGGTATTTTAGAGGAGTTAAGGGTACGAAGGCAAACGTGTGCTGGAACGGTTAATACTTTGGGCGTTCATGTGTGCGCCCTTTACTTTGCTCCCTTCTCCTCTTATAAATATGAGAAGATGACATGAAAATTCTGTGCGGAAACGGTTATTATAGTATCTGCTTGCTTTGATCGACTACATTTTTACACATTTATGTGCACAGGTGAATATTATTTTTTTTTCCAAAATGATTCATTTTTTAATAAGCAATGCTTGTTATTAATTAAGATTGTGTAGGAGATAGAAACTTTGTTCTGTTACTTTGTTCTGGCTATGCTAGTTGATCAGTTTTGCTCTACACAGAGGAATACTGAGACAAAATTATAAAAATGTATTTTCCCACAGCAACAACAATATTTTTGAAAGGTTTAAGCCAGAAAGTTACGTGAGCTCATATGAATGTGTCTCGAAACCTTTGTTAGGATTCTAAACCAATGTGTGTTTCATACATTTTTTTCAAAACATTTGTATTAGGGTCATTGATGGTCATTTTATTTGCGTATAAATTGCATTTACTTGTTTTGCACAGGATTGTGCGGACGTGCTCGCAGTACAGTTGCGGGATTAAAGGCAGGTTTACTTTAGACCACGGGCTGCCGCTCTCAGATCACAGGTTTGCTGTGCTGGGGTCCTACTAAGTCATTACGTTGTGACAATACAATTCAGTTCTTTTGTCAGAAGTGCACCAGCTGGGGTTGTCTGTCTCTCCCGCTATCTCGATATCGGTTTCCCATTTTCTGTTTATCACTGTTTGATAAGGTCACCCTGCGCTGCCACCCATAGTAACAAACTCCATTTACTTTCTGTAGCAATGCTATTATCGATATGAAATGTTGTCCAACAAACACAATACTTACGGAAAAATATAGGGCATTTACTTCCTTTGAGACACAGCGGTTTGACATATCTCTGCAGCATCCTCTTTCACCCTGAAGGAAATTTCAGGAAATGGTTTTTAAGTCCCAGCCGCAAGCGTTTCAGTGTTTGCTCAGATGAAAGGCGGACGTTTATTGCACAGCAAACAAAGGCTGAACTTTTTTGTGAGCCTGAGCTTCTGCCGAGGTTGCTTTCATATTGTCATTTTGTCCGGACTTTTGCGATGTTCAGGTTGTTTGTTCTACCCTGGCGGTCGTGAAGGTGATTTGGAAAAAGTGATCAGGCAGAGGCATGCGGTTGCATGCACAGGCAGGCAGGTGCCACTAGGGGGAACCTGCTGTACGGCACAACTCACACCGTCCTCAAGGCAGCCTGGGAAAGCACCGTCCCTCGCATCGCTCTGCATTCCTGCTTGGAGGGGGCGCAGCATTTGTTCCAAGTATAGACAAAATTGTTTTCATTTTCCTTCTCATTGGCACTGCTATTTCAAAACATCATTTGTTTAGGTGTGCAGTGTACCGAGTATTCTTTAAGCGGTGTACCTGTTTACCGTGGTGCCCCACAGACCCTTTTTAACACATTGTTGTGTCTTACATTAGAGGCGTTACTAGTCAGTGGTCATGTGTTCATTCAAGCTGCATACATGGATTTAGCCATTCGTGCAGCCAGGTAATTTTACCCATAGGCAGTACCTGCATGCCTTGCTCAAAGGTACTGCAGCTGGAGGTGGGATTGGAACCTGCAAGGTGGCAGCAATAACCGCAATGCTACCCAGGGCTACATACTGCCTGCAGATGTTTTCCTGAGTTTAAGTGCTTCGTATCGTAGGTTATTGTTTTGTGAAACAGAACCCACAGTTTGTGTGATGCGGTACAAGTGGAAAAAACAATTATACTGGGCCACGGTGCCATTTAGTTAAATGCCTGCCGCTGCAGTTTATTTCTTTAGCACAGGCCGGATTTTAAAGTTAAATTCGCAAAAAGCATGCTTGCCGTAGCTTTACTTTCATCGACACGCAGTTTTGTTTAAAGTCAGCAGCGTGCATATTTGACACAAAAGAGAGTCCTAAGAGGAAAGCCTGTTGCACAGTTGCGTTACATCCTCTGCATAAACCCCGGACAGATATATTGTAACCTGTGCCGTTTATTATGAAACAGCACCTACTAATTCAAATTGTGTTTACCTGTTTTTTTTTTTGGGGGGGGGGTCCAAGAAACATATAACTGTTTTGAGCCTTTAAAGCACCTTTCTTGTGATTATAGTCAGGCCACTGAAAAATATGTGGCTTATTTAAGAAATTATGGCAGTAATTGTGTTTATCACTTAGACAGGAGGTGTTAAGAGGGAACAAAAAAATTGCGTCCGCATATTTTAAGTTATGTTCAGGTCCAAGCAACAGCAGAGAGGCTTTCAGAAGAAGAAATATTACAATAAAATAAAGCATGCACAATAAAGCCAGAGCTAACAAATGGAGAATAAAAGAACACTGTGGCAGTAGTCTACAGGAAGAAGGTGGACAGCCCTGTGGCCCGCGGCCTGTGCCCCACCCCCCAATACTAGACGTGACTACAAAAAGGCAAACAAGTGGGATGAAGAGGAAGAAAATTAACAAGAAAAACAGGTCGTGGTGTTTTAGGTGTTGCTCACCTTGGACGGCCACAAAGCGCCTCATTTAATTCTTTTCTTTTAATACCGAATTCCTGTATTGCTCTTTCCGCTCAGTATACAGCACATTACGTATGCGCAACTACAAGTAGCTGAGCATAGACCAAAGCTCCAAACCAGTTTGTACTCTTTTATAGCAGCAAAATAAAACAGTAAAGAATTTGGAGTTATGGTGCAGCTGGAAAGTTGTTCTAATTCACTTACAAAAACTCAGCTTCACCTACAGCACTGCACTGTTACAGCAAAAAGTCCTCTAAAATTTGCCCAAAAATCTCTCTGCCTGTGTCAGCTAATAACCAAAATTAATAATGCAGATGACAAGGAATAACACAGAGAATTGCCTTTTATAGCAAAGAGCAAGGCAGTGTGTTAAGAAGCCACCTCATTTGTTTTTATGTTCAACGTATTCACGATAAATAATGACGCCGCTTTGTAGATAAACAATGACTCAGTGGGATGAATTAATCGTCTTTGTAAGAACGTCGTGACTCAGCAAATTGTAAAGCGCAACTTAAACGTGACCGAAGCCAAAAAAGCACGACACAATTGTTTTACTTTACTTTTTCACTTTGCTTCAAACCCATACACGGTAAGTGCACACCATACTGTGCGCACATTTTACCGTGCTAAATGGCAGAGTGAATTACTTTGGAGCCAAAAAATGCCGGAATGTTATCATTAGCATGGACTAGAGCGTATAAAAATGTTACGCTCTGTCACAGACTCTTCAAGCAGTGCGCTATACGCTCCAGATAGTCGGAAATATGCAAACTTGAAAACAGCAGTGTATCTTCGGGGCTGCATGTGTGATCATACATTAATGATCTTCTTCCTTGTTATTTTAACTTAGCCAGGCATAAATAGCTTTTAAAAAGTGCATGAAAAGCTAGAGATCCGGCGGGAGCCATTGCACAACTCCGTGTCTGCAGCACGATGGTATTTTAAATCACAAAGCCCCAAATTACCATCTACCTCTAGTAGGAAGGATGAACGGCCCATTTGGATTCTGCCATCTTCCCTAACTTCCTTGTTCTTCATTTCTGCGGAGGGAGGGGATGGCGCTCTTTAATTGTTATGGAGAGACAGCAGTATTTTTAACAGCTTGCAAACCTTCCCGCGTTGCATTCCAGTGTTAAAAGTGCGCATTGTTTGCTGGCCGAAAAGTGCTGAGCAGTTTTGCGTTAAAATTACAGCATTTCTTGCACTTCTTTCGAAGTGTTAGGCTGGAATTTTTATGAGCCTTTTATTGACACGTTACACATTTTTAAATGTGCGCACACTGTATGTAGAATACAGTGGAAACATATTGTTTGGCATATTTGTCCAGGCGGTAATTTTGTGAATAACCGTCCTTTTATTGCAAGCGTTCCTGGAGGAGAAAGCGATGTTCCCGCAGCCGACGGCTGACGCACGGACGCCTGCGCGTTTGCGACCAGACTGTGGTAGCGGAAGCAAATGAGCGAGCATTATTTACAGGCAGTCTATTCGCTGTAATACATTCAATATGCACCGTGCAATTGCTGTTTGTTTGTCAGCGTTTTACCAATTCCCTCTCGTGCGCTAAACATTTGGCCCCTTCTCCACAGTGGGACTGCGGCTGATGTGGAATGACTGCATTATCTGTGGCGCTGTTTGCGCTGCGGCACTGGCAGTTGCTTCGTGTGGGAAAAGGGGGCCTAAGCGCTCCCCGAACAAAATATAGTTCAAAATTCAGTTATTCACGATCCGTGATTTTAACAGTCAATTAAAGGAGAAGTCGCACGACAAAATGCACGAAGCCTAACCCGCTTGGCTACACATGGGCTAAATGCGATGAAAGGAGGGGTTCGGTCATTCTGTCGGGTTCGCTCCGTTTAGTTGCCTTCTTTGAAAGCGGGGCTGTACATCCATTCTCCTTTGTTATTAAACCGTGTCGTCCCTCATTTGCTCACTTCACGGAACTAATTCCTGCCTGCTATTACGAAACGAATGTGCGGCGAATGTCAGTGTACAGTAGAGGCTGTCGTACAGTGGCCCTGTATGAGGTGCGTGAGACGGGAGGGGAACGGAATCATTGTATGCAGTACAAAGACATCTCCACGCGACACGTTATGGACAAACTGCAAAGAGCATAATGGCTTTAAAACCAAGCCGCAACTTTGCATATCAATGGAAAACATATTCTAAACGAAATGGTTTGGAATTCATTAAAGCCACATAAATGGGACAATGGGAGCGGAGGAAACAGCGGGATTTGGTTGACTGGGGAGGTATTGTTGGATAATTAATGAAGTAATTCATTCAAATTTTTGTAATGGTGACAAAGGGAGGCAGCAGCTGTTTTATCGCCAAATTGCTATCATAATCATTTACGCTCCAGGAAGACACGAAGCTGTGCAACCTCTGTGGTTCTCCAGTTTTCCGGTGCAACAGGAGGGGCGGAAGCCGTGCTCCGCGCATAGCGGCCAGCTAGCGCGGTCCAGCGTGCACAGCCTGGGTGCAGGAAATAAAGAGGACAACTTCTGTATGTGTGCTAGTATTCCAACGGGGGTTTGGGATTATTTTGGTCCGCCCTCGTCTGATCTTGCTCACTGCCGGCCACCGCCGCATCGCAGGCGAATGAAAGTTTCATGAGAGCGTACCTGTGGGAGATGCACAATGCCGCTTTCTGGCCAAGCCCACGCCAGCAGTACACATATAAATTCGAGGCCAACTGAAATGAGCAGCGCTTGCTTTTGAGGAGGCAAGGAAAAAAATCAGATAGAAACTGCTCATCCACACCCTTTAGCATTCCAAAGAGAGAGGGAAAACTTCAGGTTCTCCCAGGGCCCTTTTGGAAAACAACCAGGGTTCCATGGGCACAGAAAAGCCTCGCCGTATTGGTGGGTTACGGGAAAACGGCCCCATACCTGCCTGCAGAGAGAGAACGGTGTCCGTGGCAGCAGCGTGTCGGGCCCTTTAGCTCCACGGGGTGAGACGGCGGCAGCAAAGAGGTTTCCGATTCTTCGCCGTTAAGCTTTACGGGGACTTCGGACTCCTTCGTTTGTACAACTGCGGTGCGCGAGATACCTGTACCCGACTTAACCTCGAGGAACTCGCTAGATGGAAAGAAATTTTCCACGTGACGGGCATCTGTTTTTTTTGCATGGAGCTGTCCAGGTCGCCCAAAGTGGTCTGTACAGAACCTTACCACTTACTCATATTCACCTGTACTTTTACGAATGCAGAAAAGGCGTAACGCACATAACACGTGCCCTGCGTTCAGCGGAGTACAGGTGACCGCTGAACGTGAAACGTGTGGGGGAAAACAGGTTTATAATCGTTGGAGGTGCAACTGAACAAATTGCAGCATTTCAATATGGAGAGAATCCACTAGGGGGTGAAGTAGCACCGTCAACAATTTGGATGGAAATGAAAGGCAGTGACCTACTTTAAAGATGACGCGTCGAGGCCTCTGTTATGTTTCTTTGCAAAGAAAATATATGCATAGAAAATACTGTACGTGCAAAGATACCACGCTGCACTCCGGGGACGAAGCAAGGACCGTGCAGAGGGCCCACCTACCCGGCCAAGCATTTTATTATGTAACGATGTGGGTCAAACCTCTCGGAGGGAGAAGCATATGTCATTTCATATCAAGTCCGAGTTCGTAATGCCAGGGGGCAGCGTGGAAGCGGCTTGTCAGAGCTCCGGAGGAAGCGCACATCGCAGCGCTGACATCACAGCTGCTGCCTCGCAAATCCGGCCCTCGAAAACAACGCGGGGCCGAAGCGGCGAGCCTTTCCAGCCGACGGCCAACGTGCCATCGGCCGGCACTCCCAGACCGTTTGTGTACACTTAACTGGATTTAGGCTGCAGCTATACAGCCATAAATAATCCACCTCAAGTGTCCTCTTTTACTTCAAAGAGATGTAGACTTCAGATTAGCATTTATATTCACTGGGGGGGAGAAAATCTATTAGTAGCTGCAGCTCGGTGAGATGTTCAGCTGTAGCTACTTTCCTTGGGTATGTTTACTCATAGGGGAAGAAAGGGTTTCTCACTATTGTTTTTATTATTTTTTTAACTGTACCGCGCGGCACGTAATTGTTTGCCCTCGATATTAAATTCATAGGGACTTGAGTCCCATTGCATCTGGGGAAATTGAAATCCACTCTAGGCTCGCTGCAGTGGGAATATCGAGCGGGAAGCTTTCCGAGACGTCCTGCAGACACGCAGGCCGGAGCATTAACTGGGCCGAGGAGGGACCACCCGGCAGCCGTCCGGATTACAACGAGGAAATTGAAGTCACCAGGGGCACGTTGGAATTAGCCAGGGGCTGAAAGTCGCACTGACAGGAAGGTCATTCTGGGATAAGTCCGGTGTGATCCGGGAGGAGCGGGCGGTGAGGGCAACGACACGAGCAATTTCATGCCTTTCTCTTCCCCGTGGATCCTTGCAGAGGGGAGGAAACGACTTGACACGTTTGTAACTTCGCAGCAAGCCCTTTTAACCAGCCGGAAATTGTCGGGCTCCTTCGTAGGTTTTAAGCGTAAACCGTTGCCCATTCTTTGCTACGCGGCGATACCCGAAACCCGAAGCTGGTAGGATATCGAGAGCATCAGAGCAGCCAGCTCTTTTGTTTGCTCTCTTCTGGGATTAGGAGTCCCGATGTCAAAATGTTCCTCTCGCATTATCAGAAATTAAAATGTCATAGAGTAATGCTCGGTCGGTGGGGCTGCTTGATATTTGGCGAAACGGCTGCAGCTACCGCTACGTCTGACCTACTGTTCAACGTTCAAGACGCACGCAGCTCGCGGTGGTAAACAAGGTGCCATTGACACTCGCCTATTTTGGGAAGCGAGCGTCATCTTCGCCGCGGCGCTCAGACAAGCTACCTTAGGGACTTGTCTTCCACATTTAAATCTCATAAAAAAACACTGCCGTGCGTTACATTCTTTTTTTTTTTTGCACGGATTCAGTGACACGCAGGACTACAAGCAGCGAAGAAATGTTGCAGGATATCACTTGGTTTTTAAAACGTGCACACGCTGGAATAATGTTTAGTTCTTGCGTACTGTTTATATTGTCACTCTGCTGTATGGAAATAGCTACATTTAGCAGTAGGGCTAAAAACGAAGCCGTTTCTGCTGTTTTATTTATCTGGAGCTGAGATCTTCAGAAGACCGTCACAATAGGCAACCGTGCAGAGAATGCTGCTCAAAAACAAAAGGGCATGTCATCTGCAAGAAAGTGGAGAAAAAGAGAGAACACAAATTTCGTAGCAAATCACATCAAAACTGATGCGCTGAATTTGCAAAGTCCCTCAGGCTGCTCGCATGTTTCGCGCTTGTTTTTTATCACTGGCACATCCACGGCGAGGCCTGCATTCATCTTGGCATTTGCTGCTGAATAACGTCTCTGTTTCTCAGATTAAGAAAGCGCGCGCCTCGTACGCAGCCTTAATACTTGCACGTCGCCGCGTGTAGAGGAAAGTGTACTTTACGGCTGATGGAGCTTAGATTCGCGCAGCGTCTCGGGCAAGATTCTCACCGAATTTTATCTGTCATTAATAAACGGGTAATTTGGTATGAAATGATACACGTCTAAAACAGATGAAATGAGGCAACGGCTAAACATTCACAACAGGCGGAAACTAGGCTGAAGTGTTATTTATTTATTTTCACAATACTCCAGTGAGTTGATGTTCGCTTCTGTCAGGTTTTTATTATTCCACGAGCCATATATTAAATATTTATTTGGTTATAAATAACACCTGTTCAAGGAACAGAACCTGTGCAACAGAAGGTATGTTGTAGCTGAACTTTTCATGTCTTGGGTAAGCTGTACCAGGGGAGCAGAGGCAAAAAAAGGATTCATTTAATGCTGTGTTAATATAGCAACTGAGTAACCATCCCATAACACATCAAACACTGTCGTTCACCATCCTCCTGTCTTATTCGTTTATTATTAACACTTGTCAACGGCTCATTAGAAATGTATTTCCTTGGTGGGTAATTCAATAATTCATAACTGTTTGTTCAGTATTATCATAATATGTCAGATTTGTTTTTGAACCCTTAGTGGAATCTATTATCTGTTATTGTGGAAAGTACTAGAAGGTATTTTTGATAAGTGCAAAATGGAAATTAATTTGTATGGGCAAATATGAGATTTTTTTTCCTCCCTGCTTTATAAGGGCACTGAGTGTAGCTTCTCTTTCTAACACGGCTAACCGTTCAGATACAGTATGTAACCGGCAGCTGCATTAAAAATAAATTATTTAAGTCATATATGTGCACTCGAGAACATTTTGCATAGATTTTTAGGAAGCTGCCACTTAATGCAGGGAGTTTCATAGTCTCCCCAAATTGCTTTTTTCCCCAGAGCTCAGACTCCTTCAGATGGTTCAAGCGAAGGAGCATTTGTCTGAGATATCATGGAACATGACAGGCTGTTTATAATCCCCCTGAGGGATGAAAAAGGCACGGATGTGGAATGACTGTACACAATGAGAGCGAGCAGGTGACACCACGCACCTACATGCCCTAACCCGCCCTCCATTAATATTCACATTTGTGGCACCGACGATTCGCACGTCAGTCACCCGGAACGCGGGCAATCGTTATGCATGAGGCAGATGCGGGCGCAGCCGATCTAATGGGAGAGGCGGCCAGAGGCTCCAGGCGCCGTTCCCCGGCGTTCCGGGAGGAGGCGTCGGGAGCAGCTCCGCTCCGGCGGCGGCGGAAGAGCAGTCCTCTGTGTGCCGGGCTAATTGGGGAAGCGCTCGGCACCACGCCGCGGCGATGCGCGCTGTCTGCCGTCCCCTGTCGCCCCGCGTCGGGCCGCTACAGCGGCTGCGTTGCGTTACCGCAATTCCGTCTCATTTCCGTTACATTAACGTCACGATAGTCGTGTCCTAATGCGTGCACGGTACAAATATACGCAAAGGAGCCTTGCTGTGGATCAAAGTCATTCCTGTTAGTTTGCCCTCATTTGCACATACATTAAGTAACGGTGTGAAGAAGCGCATTTCCGGGACGGGACCGTGCGTTTGGATATTTGCACGCAGGCCGCGAGGGCCATACGTACTCACTCTTCAGGCTGAAAATATTACATAAATGAGTTCCTCTATTAGAAATGACTTAAAACAGAAAATAATTGAATAATTTAAAATGGACGGGGATTTCTTTCAAATTAAAAGAGTTGCATCAGTCAGATGACTATCGTGGCAGGAAACTACGCAGAACTATTTTGTGAAACGCGTTCGGTTTAAAGATGCGCGGTACGCTCACGAACACGTTGCACGTGCATCGAACGCATTTTCGTTAAGAAGGCTCTTGGAGCAAGATCAGAAAGAAACCAGGGAAAGAATTCACTTGTCCACACACCTTTAACGTGAGGACAGGAGAACAGCAGTAGCAGCCAAACCAGGGAAAACTTCACGCTTCCAAAGCAGGTCCAACCGTGACCGTAACGAACAGATCTCAGAACCCAGAAGCTTTATTGCTCCCAACAAGCACAAGTACAGGCGGTCTACGCACATCCACGGTTAAGCAATCGGTTTATTTTGCCATTTCCGGTGCGTTATACTTTAACGTTCGTGCCCTGGGTGTCTCCGGTGCAACGTTCTCTTGACGTCATTTAACAAATACATGGTTTCATAAAAAGACTTTGAACCGTGAACGCAAAAACCCATTAAGAACCACCGGGTTTTTTAAGATTCTCGCACTGATGCAGATGATTATTTGAGCCTGTAAAGTGAAATCCCACTGCGATCAGTCTTCTGGTTTGCCAGGTGCCCGTGAGCTGAAAGAGAAGCAGGCAGTTGTCTATGTGAGTAATTTACCTGCTTTAGGAGTGAGTAAAAACCAAGGGCGCTGGCGACTGCACGGGTGACCTCCATGTCCCAGGGAGGCTGCAGTGGAGATGTTTTACTGGGAGTTTGGGATGCCAGAACAACAACCCCCGCTGCCCTGCACCAGCCCACGGGCCTAATGCACAAGTGACACCTTCAGATATCGAAAGTGGGTCATCGGATGACCAGAGGAGATGTCTGAGTGGGACGTAAATGAAGCAGTGTGTGTGTTACTTTTTTCTTAAACGTGAGATTAAAGCGGTTTGGTGATTTCTGACTCAGTCTCCCAAGCCCTCACCACCTCGCTGGTTCCTTTCCAGGCTCATATTTCTCTGTCACCCCTGCCGCAGGGCTTCCGGTGTTGTCGAAATTGCCGCACTTGTTCATTGTCATGCAATTAAGCCCATATAAACCCTTGATGTAAAAACCTCTCTGTAGTTGTGTGGTACCGGGGGGGAGGGCTCCAGAACTGATGGAATGCAGCGACGTTTGTGACATAATCGCTGAGCAGCATAGCTTATCACACGCACGTGCCCATGTTCCCGATTCACTGCTGGAATGTGTCACGCACCTGAAAAAGAGGCTTTCGAAAGCGCTGCCAGACGTGTCGTTCCCACAGCGTGACGCTTCCTCCCTCCCGGCCAAGAGGGGGGGTGGTAGGAAAAGGGGAGAAGGGGGCGTCGCCAGCTGTCTCGGTGCTGACGCGGGTGAGCGGACCCCTCCCACGGCCGGTCGCGCTTGATGTGCAAAAAAGCCCAAATAGAGAAGGAGACGGCACGCTGCTACGACAGCCACGAGAGCCATCTGACCTCTGCGTGACGCGTCACTCATCTCCCAGGTCGTGGAAAACCACGAAGGCCCGCCTTCTGCAGCAAAACTAGAAAGAGAAGAATTTCAGACGAATTTCCGTATGGAAAACGGTCCTGTTGGCGAGTGCGATGCAGAATATTTTATCGATATTTACAGTACATACAGTAATACCATTGATATTTTCGTATTGCATTACTGCTCAGCTTTAAATAGCTGAAAGTATTTTGCTTTAAAAGAGCAGCAAATGGCAGTACGGATTTTCTTTTCTCTTTTTTCTGTCATCTTTACATACATTTTTTTGTTTTGTTTTGGAAGATAGTTTAGGCTAAACATGTGTGAAAGATTTTATTGGTTCGCCATTAAATAGAGCTTAATATTACTGTACGTAGTCAAAACGGGACAGTTTTCAAAGATAGATTTAAATACAAATTTCCTAAAAAAAAAAAAATTAAAAAAAATTATTGTTATTTTTGTTTGACATGACGTGATGCATTTAGCCAGATATTTCTTACTTGAATTTTCAACAATTGGATATCACAGAGCTTCTTCTTTTCCTGTTGATGCTGACGACAGCATCAGTTTTTTGCTTGACCTTTCCTGTTGTCTAAAGCAAGTATTTCCAAGCTGTTACTTGAACTTCTGGTTATTTTAGGATAGTTTTTGCCTTCTTCTATTCAACGTTCAGTATTTCCTTATCTGTAAACAATTGAGGGTTTTGTGAGGTTTTTTACTTTATACTTATTTTGGCTCAAAAATCAAGCTCTTAATAGCGCTTACATGCAGCACATTTCCGCTTTATGAGGAATGGAAGTGCAAAATAATTTGCAGTTCTTCGCTGCGGACTGCTCTTTGGCTGTCTAGCGCAACGGAATATCACTCGACTTACAAATAAATTTAATTCGTTTCAGATTCCATTTAATCTGAGCGTGATTCATTTCAGACAGCCTTTGAACAATTACTGACAAAATGTGTTTAACTTTATTTTCATTGTTAAGAAAGATTATGAATCATTGCAAGTAACCTCCATTTAGTGGAAAACAGTGCATTCATGTGAGTTTATCAAGAAAGTCAAGACAAGGTTCTCTGTGCAAACGTGCCCTACTGTGAAAAAAGTAAATGAGAAGCGAGACAAAATAATAGATTTGACAGCATCTATTTACAAAAGCATGTGTGAATATAATCGGTTCCATTCAGTTCACCATTCTTGTCTCTAAGTTCCGGGACCAGAACTGATCAGAAGTTTGACTCTACGTCTATTTTATCTCAAAGCCTTCAATATTTGTGGAAAAAGGAAAAAGAAAATTACTTCAGACAATGCCCATGATTTTTAAAACTTTTTTCTTGAAAAAGGCAGGCAGCCATTGTACCTCTTTCTGTGGCTGAAATAGACTTTTATGCTTTTTGATAGCGATACAGCTAGGCCTTCCCCAAAAGATTAATTGTGCTCCAGCAGAAAGAGATGAATGCAGGTGTGGAAGGAGAACATACAATTAGTTCAGTTCAGTGCGGCTCCTCTGCGGCTCATACCTTTACACACAGGATATACCTGTCATTATGTGAAACTTTTCCCTTTTTTTTCCACATTTGTGAGAGAAATTCTTGAAGTTAAGCTCTTAATACATGTTTGTGCTATGTTAAAGGTATTAACCAATAGTGTAGTCAATGTTTTATGACCATGTTATTCAGTATATTGCGCTTACTGCTATAAAGCGTTGGGACTTCTGCCTTGCTTCTGTTAGGTATTTGAGAAGGTACCCTGGAGGGACAAAAGAGGGAACTTAAGGAAGGGAAACGTAAACTACAGATAAGGCAAAGTTAAAAGGGTCAAGGAAATGGTCAATTTAGATCGAGGCCAGACCCTGATGGTATGTAAAGGAGTAATAAAACTGAAATTCCCTTAACTGAGGCACCTGAATCAGGAGTTACTCCACCACACTTAGGATGGTATAATGATTCCCTATAACAACAACGCCTAAAGTCACACTGACAGCGAACAGAAGTGGAAAACAGTTGAGAGGGGTGTATACCTTGCGAGCTGTTGTATAAATAATCCCTGTATCCTTTGTTTGGGGAGACTCTCTTTTCGAAGGGGCTCTCCCACATCGGTGTGTATTCGATTGATCAATAAAGTATAACTCACTCTACACCCAAAGTGGTATTTTTTCTTCCACACGTTCCTTTCTATTGTAAATAAAACTTAGTTTCGTGGCATCACATGAACATACCGTGATACCGTTTTGGCATTCAGGGGTGGATTTTGTTAAATGAAGAGCTGAATCTTAACAGTTACATTTTGCCAACAAATGGTTAGCGCACCAAAATGCTACTGCTTATTCTTCCATGTTTTTAGCTTTATGAAGTCTCCAGCGTCTCCAGAACTGTAAAGGAACAGAGCGGTTGCATGTGGTTGTGAGCCTTGAAACCCAAAAAATGGAGCACATAAACACACATATCTCGGTGTTGACAGACACCCCTGGCACACAGTAAAGGAAGCAGCCTAGAGTGATCAGCTAGGGGAATGAAAAATGATCTGGCTTTCATGACACAGTTGTATCTGACTTGATATTTCCATATTGATATTGATCATCTCGCCAATGTGCAGTCTTTTCCGTCGTTAATTCTGTGTGGCTGTTCAGTGCTTGGGGAGAACTCAGTGGGAGACGCTAGTGTCGCTTTCCTAAGTGCTTCTTGCTCAACCTACTGGTGGATTAGCATTGCATGACAAGGCTTGTATCTTCTCCATCAGCCAGAAGGAGGGAGGATGGGTGCTGTCCTCCCCCATAGCGTGCACATGACTGTCACCCCGCCCCCACACACTGCCGAAGCTTCAGCAGTGACAAACCGACTCAATCACACTTTACTCATAGCCGGGAGAGGTGTTGCATTTTTCCAAGGTGAGGGAGCTCAAAAGGTGCATAGAACCCGGCTTCATCCTCTACTACAGCGTGCATCTTATTTTTGTCCACACTAGAACCTCATAGCTGAGAGGCACAGGACATTGTGTAGGCATTCAGCTTTTTACACACTACAGTGAATCCATCCTGCGGTTTTTCCCAGCTTTCAGCCGAAGCTACTTTTTCATTTTGCTGTAAAACTCATTATACATCGCAGAATACATTTCCTGCAATCCATTATGTGGAGCGGCTTGTAGCCTGGTGCAAGGACAACAATCTGTTTCTCAGGATCAACAAAACCAAGGAGATGGTGGTTGACTTCACAAGGATTCAAGCCATTTGCACTTCTCTGTGCTTTGAGGGTAGACAGCTGCAAGTTCCTGGGAGTGCACGTCACCAAGTACCTCTTCTGAAAGCACTACACGCTACAGCTCCGCTTCCTAAGGAGACGAGATGGACTTCCATCTCCTGTTCTCAAAGGCATGCCACGAAAAGCATCCTGAGTGAAGCCTACCCAGTCCGTCACCAGGACATCACTGCCCACCATCCAGACCACCTACAACAAGCGGCGTGTCAGGAAAACCCGTATCATCACCGTGGAGCTCTCCACCTTCTGTTTCCACTGCTGCCATTTATAAGATGCTACCGCTGCTTGTGGGCCAACACCACCAGGCTCAGGAACAGCTTTTCCCCCACTGGCTGCCAGATTGCTGAATTCTGCACAGCACAGGAACTGATCATCACCACCACTGCAGACCCCCACCCATTGCACCATCACTACTGACTGTTTGCACTGATCCTTCTGCGTTACCTTTTTACAATAATCTGTTCTTCATCTTTTCTATTCAGCTTATTTATGTTGTCCTGCATTGTAATGCTATCTGTTTAGCGTGCTGTGCACCGCGGTTCAAGAGAAACTATGTTTTGTTCTCTTTCATATAAAGGCACAATGACAATAAAGTGAACCACGAACCTCGATTGTGCAGTGCTGTGGTTTTCACTGAACGCAAGCTAGAAAGCACCAGTGCAGACTTTTAAGCCAAATTAAAAAAAAATTCATCCCGAAACAAAAAATAAATATCACAGAAATGACAAACTGCTAAGTACTGTAATCTTGTAAAATGTATAAACAAGTGGTATGAAAAGTAATAGTGCTAGAAAATAGACCTGTGAACGGCAAAATTCTTGCACACTATTATGTAAATTGTAAGGGTTCAGGACACGAACCTCCCAGCAGACTCCTGGGGAGACCCACGGTAATAATTCCTGTTCTACCGGAGTGCATTTTACCGCAACCTAAGGGTGAAAATTGGAAACACATTTGTGCCATTTTTGCTTTGCATGAAAGACATTTTTAGAAAAGAGAATGGTGGAGAAAATGCAATAAAAAATAAATGAATAAACTGGGATGATAAACTTTTTGCTATCTTCAAAGAGTTGTAAACTCAGACTTTTGTAGCATGAGGTCCAAGTGTATAAGTTGTTCAGGCATAAATGACAGACATAATTACACACTTGAATAATAGGTAAAGCCCTGGTGACAAGTAGTCCCATTTGGGCACCTATTCTAGGCACTAAGAACAAAAGGATTATTTCCTTCTCATGAACGTTTTCCACACTAAGTGTGGCGACACTACAGACATAAAAATGCTTTGGCACCTAGCAAACAGCAACATAAATCACACGTGTGCTTATTTGACTGGGTTAGTCAGTTGAATTATAATTTCTCTTTTGCGGTGACAGGCTGTAGAATAATAGCGAAGGTGGAAATTAGCCGGCGAAACGTAGGGCATGACAAGGTGACGGGTCTGAAAGGCCTCTTGGTGCTCGGCCAAAGCACCCTGACTTTGGGAGTGGCACGAGGAACAGGGCGCCGAACATTGTGAACACAGTATTATTAATTATTAGTGTTTGTTGCTTAGCTGGCGGTTTTCCCCATGGTCACTTACAATGTTAATGGCATTGTGCTGAAACAATCTGATACATTTTTCAAATAATTGTTCAACGCCAGGCCTCTTTCCAAGGTCTAGCACATGTCCTTACCCAGCATCTGCCCCCTGTGACCACCAGCCCGCAGTAAACAGAGGCGTCTGTTTACCGTCTTATCAAACAGATGCCACTACCTGCAGCCCTTATCCCCATCGTCTTACTGAAGGACCTGGATCCTTTGATCTGGGTAGAACCGCTCCTCCCATGCTGGCCTACCAATGACAACAGCGGCCACTTGGCCTCCCTTAGAGCACCCTCCATCCAAGTACCGAGGCCAGGCCAGGGCCAAAGCACTGTGCCCAGCCTCCAACACAACAAACACACCAGGTGGTGTGGCAGGGGGCCACGGTGGAGCTTTTTCAAGTCCGTTTAAAGAAGACGTTCCGCACAATCGGGGACAAAACCTCGAAGCAACAACTGTGCGCCATTTTTAATTTGGTAGGACAGACAGCCCGCACTGAATCTGCACTACAGATAAAAAGGCAATGTGTGCACTTGTGTTCCGAATTAAAAACAAACATGCAAGCAGGTTATCAGACAGATGTAGCGTTGTCATTAGCTCAGAAGAGCTCCATCCAAAGCAACATAACATTGCTATGAAGGTGTCTATATGCCATGCCTTATATATTTCTGTCGAGTCCATGAATCAAATCAGAACTCTGCAGTCCGATTGTATATCACACTAAAATTGCATTAGCACCATTAGGTGTAGGTGTGAATACGCCACTGTCAGTCCAGCGTGAGCATAAAGAAAAATGACAGTATATGAAGCAGAGATGGGAAATCAATACTGTATTTATACCTAGTGGGGAAACGGCATAACTCATAACTGGACACATTTTTTCTCAATATTCTTTTTTAAAGAAGTTTCTTAAAGAAGTTCTATTTTGGACTCTCAGGAAATGGCCACCGAAGCTGAAGGTTAAGCAAGTACTTCTTGCAGTGTTGGTGACTGACAAGCTTTTCGTTTCAAGAGTCACTTGTTGATGTTGTGAGATCTGAAGACAGGCATGACCCAAGAGCAAGAGTGGAACAGAAGTACAAATTCCAACCTTGGAATGAGTGAACGGTGTAAAAGGGTGAAGGGACAGATTCAAAATTAGAATTAAGGGTAGCCAGATAAGAATTGCATGGGCCTGGAGGCCACACGGAGACGCGGACTCTTCCAGTCCTGGTCACTTCTTAGGTGATCGTCCCCATAGATGTTTTGTGGAGTGAGGTGGCTTATTTGCCTGGAAAAGCCTGGGTTTGGCTGCAGGAAACTTAGCAGCATTACAGCGCTGATACCGAACAGCAATCGCATGCATCTGGCCAGAGATTTTTCAAAATGAGGCCGTTATGGAAAGGCCAGAAATGAACTTTTTCACGAGTAAATAATAAGGACAACAACAATAATTACAGCAGAATTATCAGAACTTGTGGGAGTCCGGCAAGGTTTCGAAAGCCGCGTTTCACTTGCCTCTAAGGCTTGCACACGTTTCGGGTTGTATGCGGTGGGTGTGCTGTAGTGTTGACTAATTTGTCTTTGTAAGACACACAGAGAAGGATCAGCAGGCCGCTGCTCCATGTCTTCATGAGCCAATTTACAACCAGGCTGAAAAATCACAGTGCTAAAACGCTCACCCACCCAGCAGCACCCACCCGATGAACCCAGATCCATTTGGACATGTGCTAGTTTTTATTCTCAAGTGTCTCAATGTTGGCCCTCCCCAACCCGGTTCTCCTTCTTCTTTCTCTATCACAGTGGCGCAGACGTGTTGACTTGAACATTGTAGACATATACTCTGTTTTTTGTCTGAAGCTGGCTGGTTTCAAGTGAAAGCTGTTAAGTCACACTAATTTCGGCTGGCATCGAAATCAGTACGGTACTACGCAGCGTCAAATTTTAAACGTCAGAATCATTCAGAATCATGCATTTCTATTCTCAGATATTCTTCAAAACTTTGGTGTTTATAAAGATTATTGACATTTGCGTGATTTTTAAAGTACATATCATACAGTATATGATGCATGAGAAGAAGGACGCTGCATTAGAAGGGTGCTGAAGTCAGCCTTGATCAACAGCTTGTGGCAAGATCAGCGTAAGAACCTGCGGTGATTCAGCTTTCGCAGCTTTGGTACAACTGTAGCTGTAAATGTGAGGAACAAACTCTGTGTTCTACACCATGACTAATTTCACACCAAAGCCCACAAACACTCTGAAGTAATCCCTCCAATCTTGCTATGCAGTTCTCAACCTTTGATGAAAGTCAATGAACATCAAGGGGATCTGTCAAGTGCTTTCCAATTTCCCAAATCTAATATTACAGAATCGTTCTTCAAAGTAACACGGCATCACCAGTCCCCCAAGTACGAATTACAAAAGTTCACCCTCGTGCCGTGCATTTGTACAAAAGCATTTCCGGACTTGCCATACTGGATTTGGGAAATTCACATTAATATACTTGATATGTCAAAGGTGGACATATAAAAAGTCAAAGTTCATATGCTTGTCTCACGTATTTGTACTCAGTTGTTCTTTTTTCCCTCATGCAGCCAATATGTATCACCTACTGCATATACAGAATTAACTTGACAAAAAGTCTAGTGAGTGCCGATAGTCCCCGAGTTACGATTTTTTACAATGGTGCGATGGTGATGCGCATTCAGTGGAAACCTTACTTTGAATTTTGATTTTTTTCTAGGCAAGCAATATGAGGTATAATACTCTCTCGTAATGCTGGGCAGCAGCAGGAGCAAACTGCATCTCCCAGTCTGCCACGTGGTCACTAGTGTTTATAGCCGACAATCTACAGCGTTCTGAGTTGCCAGCATTTTTTTGGATCCCCGTATCTACTGTATGTTGTGTTTTGTGCATCCATCATGTCTACGAAATCCCCATCTATGTCTGTTTCTCTGAAAGCGGTATGAAAGCACCAAGCCCATAATGACGTTTAAGCTAGGGTAGGCTAAGATATGATATTCGGTAGGTGTTACGGCACGGGTTGGTGGAAGCCAGACACCACGGTAATAAGTTCCGTTAAATTCTTTACTGAATGTTGTTTCCGTCAAAGAGTGTTACCGTTAGCTGGGAGCTAGCACTAAACATTAGCGATTGTCAGTAAACAAAAACGGAACACAGTTCAAAATAAACAAAATGATAGGCCTTAGCAAGACAGAGGTTGCAGGAGAGTTTCCAAGGCACAGCAGAAGCTGAGCACCGACTGGAAGTCCAGGTAGGAACTAAATCCCGTCCGCGATTGGTTCACATTGTCCAGTCAGTGCTCAGTCTGAAGATAGGGGTGGAGTTCGCCTTCTGACAGGAAGTCCGGATAGGAACTATAACCTCTCCATGATTGGTTGACATTGTCCAGTCAGTGCTAAGTCTGAAGATGGGCGCATTCCGTTGCTGAAGCGGCCACAGGAGTGTCCGTAGGTCAGGTGTATTAAATGTACTTTTGACTTAGGATGGATGTTTATCGGAACGTAACCCCATCGTAAGCCAGTCACCTTCTATATTTACTAGCAGACACCACCTTGTAAGACTTCCTTTCAATCTTTCAACTTTGTGAGTTCCTGGATTGCCAGCAATGCTTATTATACACGTACACATGGCAGGACAGCAACAGAGAAGCAGGGGAACAGGAAAGAGAGAAACCTTCTGTCTCAAGTGATATGCTGAGAATCTGATAATGTCTGTCCTTTTCATGCCCTCAGTGTACCTCTGAGGAGAAGGCAATTCTGTTGATATCTCTGGCTGTTTGTGTCTATAAACAATGGCTATCGCTCATACTGTATTAGAAGTATCTCTGATAATAAAAAAAAGAAGATGGATGTTCTTCACTGATTCGGCTTCCTGGAAAGGATACAGCATCCTTTCATTCCAACAGCATTTACCTTTCACTTTATCTCGGCTCGTGTCTTTAATTCCCGGCCCGTTGTCTGGGTTTCGTATGGACCAAGCTGATCTACTCACAAACACGAAGAATAAAAATAAATAGATAAATAAAAAGGTATCAAAACATACAATTCATTTATTTGTGTACCAAGTGAATTATTGTGTGGTTTACAACCTCAAAAACGGGGTGTACTTGTATTATATACTGGAAGATGCATGACTTTTTTATTGGAAAAGGGCAATGCATAGCCGATTTAAATAAATGTAGGGAATCTTTTATTATAGTAGCGCATAGGAAATCTCTCCTGCTGATGATTGCTTTGATTATGCAATGATTATGTAACAGTTATTTCCTGGAAAACATGAAATACATAATAAAATGCATATTTATACCATAAAGATAGTGCATGAGTGTAGAGGATCTGAATAATGAAATGCACACTTGCCTGTATGCTCTGCCTGTTAAAAAAAAAAGAAGAAGAAGAAGAAGAAAAAAACACAGTTTCTGCTCCTTAATGTGCATTTTTTGCCAACCAAGGCCAGGCAGTGTGGGGTAGTTTATTGAAAATAACCACTGAGGTTATAACAGTGCCACAAGAGCTCTCCAGAGCTACTGTACATGGGAGTAGTTGTCACCATTAACTGCTGAGTGTGGGGGTGGGAGGACACCGGTAAATCTCCAGTGGAGTGGTGCTCCTGGGTAGTCATTACAGAAGCAGTAGTGCTGACATGGCCCTGAGGTGATTTTCCATAAATGCTCCCATTTGATGAAATCTGATGAATGGGATTCATATTTTGTTGGAGTGAACACAAGACCAACTCAGTTAATGGAACTGTCAACAATCTGCCAAATTCCTATCTGTAATGTCTGACCTGTGAAAACAGGGCATCCAAACAAAATGCACTTTGCATAATTCGGGAGCGGGGCTAGACCTGCAAAGCACCCGGAATTTTTCCGATATCCGTTACCCCTAATTTACTAATTGACAGACAGCAATTTGCATCTATCCGATCATTTTTATAGCAAATACCTGTATCTGGTTAACCTGCGATGCATTCTGCAGGCTGTTAGCTTCTTGGCGCTGGATTTTGCTGTTCAAACCTCAACCTCCACCCCTGGCTCCACAGTGCTGGCCCGGAGATAATATGTCTGGAGCTTTTCTGCAATCGCTGCCGCGTGTGGTGGAAGAAATGATAGGGTATGCATTACACCGTAATGCTCACTTTCCATCATTTTTACATTATCAGCAATGCGGCCGGTGTAATTAAAAAACCCAGAGAGAGGACATTAGGCAAAGCCCAAAGACAAATTCACCTCTCTCCTCCCAACGCTATCTCCAGGGAGCTGAATACTTACAAATGGTGGTTTTGACATACAGTGGCCAGGACATGGGTCACGTTCAAAAACTAAATGCTGCACATCTGAACCAGCAACCTGTGAAGTTCTGGTGCTCGGCCAGGAGCTCGCATGGCTGCTAAGGCTGACAGTTCTTTTGGCCGTGTAATTTTGGCCTGTATCTGGCCATATCGCAACTTTGAAATGCTGGAACAACAGCAAACTTTCTCTTGTCAGCATATGGGATTCCCACACGAAGCAGGAGAAACGTAAAACGGTGGACAAGAAAATAAAAATGCCATCAGTCTGTCACTTTGTGAGGAGTAAGGCCTCTGCATGTACACAGGATGGCAGCAAGGGTGAAGTTTTGCACAGCAGAGTCCACAGCAGCCCTGTGGGAATATCATTCATTCATTCATTCATTCATTTAGTTATTTATCTATTTATTTTCACCAAGATGTCCTTGACTTTATGGCTACCTGGAGGGAGGTTAAAGCTTCTGTTAAAGTTCCGTCTCTGGGTGATGACAGAAGAGCCATATTAGATGCCAAGAAATGCGTACAGTCCCTGTCACCCTATGGACTGAAGAAGTTCCACATTTAAAGAAACTCCTTCCTGTAGAGAATAAAGGCTCCAAGGAGTTTGTGTGACTCACGAGAGGTGGAGGACCCCATGGGATGCAGACACACAACATTGCGCCCACCTGGCTTTCTGATGGAATTAGCAGTTGAGGATGTGACTGGAATAGGGTTCCTGTATAAAGAGAAAGAATGCAAAGAACACTTTACACCTGGCACTACTTTTTGTTGGAACACCTTGGAGAGCTGCCACAAAAGCACTTTTTGAAGGATGAGGTGAAGGACAAGTTCTGTCGCCTGTATTCCGCAACCTAACCCCATTCTGCTGCACACGGCACGTGTTGAATTCTATCGGTGTTGTGGGCACTTTTTGCACGGCCGTGACTGTAGCCAAAGTCAAAAATTGCTAATAAGCGCTCCAGAATCACGACCGATGTCCATTTTGAAGTGCCGTTCTTCCCACAATGCCAATTGACAAGGTTGTTGCTTGTAAGACAACGGGTGAAGTCGAGACCATACAGCTCTTGAGCTGCTCATTCAAGCAAAGGTTCAAATATTTTATGATTTCCCCATGCTTGCAATGTGCAAACCTCACTTTACCAAGAAAACCATGACAGTTGCAGCAACAAACTGAACCTACCATACACATCAGACTGCGAACAGTTTGTTTCCATACAGCATGGTTGTTTTGGGTCAGGAAAGTTTTACATTTTACTCAATTTAAGTGTGCTGTTTTAAGTGAGCTCAGCTTCAAATGTAAGGAACGACTTAGAATAACGGCAAACATTACACTGCAGTAAATTTCATAAAAATGCTTCTGTTATACAGAAGAGATCAACGGAGTTCCTGATGGCAGGACTGCGTAATGCACATCAGTCATGCGAGATACTTGGCTAAGAAGATGTTCTGTTCTACAGAAGTTTCAATAACAGACAAGGGTTTTATCCAGCAGGTACTCTTTTAAAAACCCCTTCCTGTAGAGAACAAGGACTTTGAGACATTACTTTAGCTCACAGGAGGTAGAGGACATCATGGCATTGTGCCGACCTGCTTTTCTGGTACAATTAGTGTGTGAGCATGTGCATCCGTGTGATGCTTCTTTGTAAAGAGAGAGGCCTGCAGAACGGCTTTATTCTTGTAGAGAGGCAGGTGAAAATGGGCATGGGGCTCTTAATGCAAAACACAACCGGGTGACACTAACAGAGCCACAAAACACTCGCAGCCGTTTCAACGTGAACCTTGGTCTACGCTCTATTGCTCTCCTGCCTTTAGCCAAGTGTTCCTGAGGCTTTACACCAGCTACCTACAAGCGATCGTCCTCAAGTACCATCAGCTGCTCATCATTAATAAGGTGAAGCAGAACCAGGCAAGCTGTCCATCGAGGTCCTCCATCCCCTGACCTAGGAACCACATCCCGACAGCTTATAATATGTAGTGCAGGTACTTCTTTTGTGCACTGTGCTGCCTCAGCATCTGGACTATGTGACTGCATGATTTCATCTGTGTGGGGTTTACATGTTCTCCTCGTGTTTCTGTTTTCTCCAAGCGTTCCACTTTCCTCCCACAGACAGGGTGGTGACTCTCAGTCATGTGTAGTGAGGGGCTGGGTGTGCATCGTGGCATCCAGTTCAGGGTGTAAGGTATCTGGCATGCGGGCCTGTGCGCCCAGGATAAGCCGAGTGAGTGTTTTTTCTGTCCCGAGTCATGAGCGTAACATAAAGGAAAAACATAACCCCTCTTCACCTCAGCATAAAAGAAATCATAAAAATGCTTTGCTGTACAGTAATCCCTTGGCATCCAAATCGAATTGTTATAGCAAAAGTTTCCTTTTGGTATTTACGTGTTAATTTTCAAGAGCCATTATAGCGAAAATTTGGATATAGAGAGTTTGGATGCCAAGGGATTGCTTTATTTTTACAGTAAACATTAAAGTGTGTCTTACATAAGTTACATCCCTGTTTGGCTTTATTTTTCAGTTCAAGTGGAAGTGATTTTCCGTCTTCTGCTGAGACGCAGGATTGTACCAAGACACGCGTGTGCATATCTTACATTAACGTACGGAAAGCAGAGCGTTGATGCCAGCATTTGTTGTATTTAGATCCCTTGGCCGTCAATTTGGAGTGCAAACTTTTGTGGCAAGAAAAACACTGTTTTAAGGAAGAGCTCTGAATTTGTTGTTATTTTCATTCTTGTTTTGGCCTTTTTGAGCTTCAAAGCAACTTGCTGATTTGAGCATCTGGAATAATAAATAATAATTAAACGGAAAGAGCGTGAATAAGCGAGTTTCTGCAGAAGTATTAAAATGATAACTGATAAGTGCCAAGGTCGAGAAGAGGAGCTGTAGATTCTGATAAGAAAGGGTGAGAGCAAATTAGCCCCTGGTCAGCGATACTTAATGCCAAATATCTGCTTGAGGTGTGTAATATTCATCCAGAAAATCGATACAATAATCAATAACAAGTAAAATTGTAAAAAAATATTGACCTTGCAATATCTGCCTCACCTTTACCATTTTCACTTCCCAGCAAGTGCGGTCGGTGCTACAGACGCAAGGCTTCTCATAGCCCCACCACCAAAATTGCTGGGTGAATTTTAGGCCAGTTGTGTAGCTGTACCTGCTTGCTGATAAGGCGGGAGGATTAGGTTCTCCTTGTTTAATAACAAGCACATCAGGGTCCATTTTCTCTGTGTCACCAGATAGAGGTATTCCAAATGACAGCTGCTTATCTGAGCTGGTCTACATCCCTAACGTGCATCCTCGGCCATGGTTACCAGCTGGAAATTCCCCACATACATCATTGCGGCCTGCTTTGCACAGAGTGATCCACGGTAGCCTTCCCGCTTTTATTAAGCCTCACTGAAACCTAAACCTTGAATCTATATATGTCAAAAAGATTGAATAAGTGACTCTGACTGTATATCAACCTGTACCGTATATCACTGTGCAAGAACTGACACGGTGACATAATGCAGCTTATTTAGTGACTGCGTTTTATTTCATCTGGCAGGTGAATTAAAAAGCAGCTACCTGCAGCTTTGGTGTTAATAACTTCAATGATAAAATGGTTAACATTCTGCACAGTGATGCAAAGAACAAACAGTTGTTTCACTTCTTCCCCAATAAGTGGGTGCTGGATGAAAGATGAAGGAAGATGAGAAGGAACATTTAAAAGTTCAGATGATGGGGGGCCGCTTCATGACGTCTTAGTTGCTTCTCGTTGCGGTGAAGCACAGCAGTGTCACGGGGACGGTCTTCTGCAGAGAAACGGATTCAACTCATCACTTTTAATTGGAAAAGATTAAAACGTTCAACTGTAAATACTGAGAATTGAGCACCAGGAAAGAAATACGAAGAAATAAAATGGCTTGAATGAAGAGCTTGCACAGTAGGCAGCAGAAGAGAACAGGTGGTCATGCTCAGAAAGGCTGCATTTTTTAGAATGAGAACGTCTTACTAAAGGTCACAAGAAACTGAAAGAATAGGGGAGAAAAAATGAGAGCGAAATCATGAGAAATAACAAGGTAGTAGGAACAGGCAAAAAGTGTGTGAGGACAAGTGAGAACTTGCATTACCTGTTGAGGGAAGTTTGTAAGCAGGAAGCCATCCTGTACAAGAGGACTAATGAGCAGGATCACAGGGCAAGGTGTTCAAGCACCAGGGCTGAAATTTCCCAGGCCAGCCAGAGGAGAGAGCGAGCCAGTTATGTGCCGTACGGAAACAGCACGAGGAGAGCCGGGAACACGCAGGAACCGCTCCCACCCAGCTGCAGCAATGAAATATGGATCAAGCAGGAAGCCTTGAGAACGGACAGCAGAAACTTGGTGACAGTTTGCTCGGGACTTTTTTCAGAGATAGGGAGGCAAACACACCGGATGATGGTTTTGGAGGAAAAGGAATCAGGCCCTTTTCTTTTTTTTCCTTTTTTTTAAAGTGGTGCAATGCAGTCTGATTCCAGAACAGATGGGGAAGAACCTGCAGTAAGAGATGTCTCAATAGGACAGGAAACACTGGCATTTACCAAAGTGGCAGGGCTAAACCTCTCACCTAATCGTATCCCGCAACAGAAGCTCTCCTCCCCAATCAATACCTCGGTACAAGAATGGACAAATGGCATCATTCTTAAGCCACCTTCATTAAAGGAGTTTATTTAAAGGTTCATATCATGTTATAAAGTTACTGGGCCACATGATGCTATTTTGTTAATATACTCCATCGCTGTGGAAACAAAGCCCAAACTTAAAAACACTTTTTAACAGTACTGGGGCACAATGACTCAGCAAGTAGGTTTGCTGTCTTACAGCACATGAGCTTTTTGGGCTGCAAATTTGGCTCTGGGTTAGGGTATTTCTTCAGTTTTTCCTTTTCTCCACGCTGTCGAAACATGTGCGTTTTAGGTTAATTGGTCATTGTGTGTGTGTGTGTTTGTGTGTGTGTGGTGTCCCTTTGAGGCCTTGTTTCACAGTGTAATGATTCTGAGATTGGCTCTCAACCACTGCAGCCCTGACCAGGATACAATGGTTAATGATGATAGATGGGAGACCTTTGGACTGCAGGCAAAGGGGAAACTATTCAGAATGATAAAATTTCATTAAATAGCTCTTTAAAATGTAATTTTATCTTAACGGTTACTCAGTTATCCAGTTAAACATTTGGTATGCATACATATTTAACTGTATGTGTAAAAATATATGAGGGTGAAAGGAATCAGACAGACAGTGCCTTCTAGTGAAATTTTGCAGCTGAGAAAAACTTCAATGCATGATGGAAGCTCTCGCTCTCACTATCAAACTAAAATGAAAAAAAAACAAAGGATTTTATACGTTTTGTTGCTGGTTAAAAAATAATGCATATTTTAACTGCCGTGTTTAAACAGATTAAGTGATTAAAATAGTATAAATGATGTAAAAGTGGCCCACCGGTCCATTTGTTGCCCATCAGTAACTGCTTGGTACACTTTGGAGATGACACCAGTCCAGTGCAGGGCAAACGCTCTTACTCGAACACTGTATTGCCCAATTATATGATATACTGCAGTGTAATACTTAAAAAATATTTAAAAATGCAACGGATATTCACCTGGGTCATGTAAAGGTGCTCACGTTCAAGTGAATCAGCACACTGCCTTCTGTTCCCCTGACCTGAATTTATGATGTTTTTGAAAAGGTCCTCTGTATTCTTCAATTGCTAAATCACTTTCTTTCTGTGTTTATTAAAATACAGCAGAGCACCACACATGTAAAAATGCTCCCAACGCACACTTTGTACACAAGTGTATAACTGTTGTATTTAATAAACCTAAGCTACTGTCATGCCTGCGCCTGCTTCAGCAACAGAATGTAGGCGGTCTCTCCGCCCCCATCTTCAGATTGGTTGATTGATTGGCATAGGAACCAATCGTGGACGGGATTTAGTTCCCACCCGGACTTCCTGTCAGTGCTCGGTTTCCGCCATCCCTTCTGAACTCTCGTGCAACCGCAGTCTTGCTAAAACCTCGTATTTTGTTTGTTTTGAATTGTGGCAGTTGTGTTCCGTTTTTGTTTACTGCCAATTGTTAATGTTTAGCGCTAGCTCCTGGCTAACGTTGACACTCCTAACCGCTAATGTTTAGTGATAATCCAAAAAAACCCTGGCAACACAGAGCGCTGCAGAGTAAATACTAGCGACTGCATGGCAGACTGGGAGATGCGGATCGCTGCCGCTGCCCAGCGTCGTGAGAGTGTTGTATATGCATATCGCTTGCCCGGGAAAAAATCTAAATTCAAAATTCAAAGTACGGTTTCTGCTGAATGCGCATCGCTATCGCACCATCCCAGAGTCGAAAAATCGTAAGTCGGGACCATCTGCAACATGAGATGATGGCAAGTAAAAACGACAGATATTTAGAAGAAGAAGGCAGTAATACCATGGTGTTTGCTGCACAAATGCCACATGTAGATTTGGGGCCATGCACAGGATGTGGTACAGATACCTCAGTCCTCTGCAGTTTTTTCCTTTTTATGTTTCTGCTACTTCAGCAAAACGTTTTGACATGGAAGTGTGAGAGCACTGCAGCTGTAGTCATCGCATCTGTTAAATCTCTTCATGGTTAGAAAGTGTTAATCTTTAGAGGTCTGAGGAGAATGCACATAGATGAGGTACTGAAGATATTTGTAAGTAGAACTGCAGGTCACAAATTAATTCGGCTTTTATATTCCCCTTATTTTTAATCCCCAGCCGTTCTGTTATAGAGAGACACGGCTTTGTTGCCGAAGGTTGAAACAAGCTTACCGTCTTGAGCTGTGGTAGACGTGAATGAGAGGAAAATGTGTAAATGTAAAGGAAAGTAGAGGAATTGTTACCTTGGTTTGAATTTTACCTTCTAATAATCTGAATTATTCTAATATTGAATTCTTAATCATTCTAGCATTTTAGTGCAATAATGTTGCAGGCACTGCTCTTATCTGTTAACTCATAAAACAGTTTCTCAAGTTTCTGTGAGAAGATCAAATGAATTTAAAGAAAAAACCTTCTAAAGTTGTTTAGTGTTGCCTGAAAAGATGGTACAATAGTATTTTATATACCACTTATTAATCTTGTAGATGGGAATAATAACCATAATCTTCAAACTTGACAAATATTTACTAAAAATTCTGTAATAATTATTATGTTTAATTCTGTAACCAATTATTGTGTTTTCATCCTATTTTTAAAGACTTTTAATGGATTTTTTTATTAAGCATCATGCTACTGTGCACAGTTGCTTTCATCAAAGTACTGCATGTACTGTATGTGAAGGCATTTCTCTATTCACTATGAATGTCAGGAACCAGATAGGCGCGGCCCGCCTACCCATCGCAGCTGCACCAGATCAGCTCATTAGCTCAGCTATAGAAGGCGCAGGACCGGTCAGCTCAAGCACGGGATCTCATCCGTAGCTGCGTATAGTTGCCACGTGCTATCCCTGCGCTTCGGTGTCCTGTGTAAACGTCTTGTCTTGTAAACCCAGTCCCTGGGTCCCTTACCTCGTCCCCGTCAGCATCCTGACAATGAAAGAGTTTACGTTTGTGGTTGACCAGCATGTGAACCCTGCCATTAAGCAGATTTTGCCGATTTTGTTGTACCCGCTACTGCCACAATGAGCTCGGCATCACTGCTGCCCTGACATGGGGTGGAATGGTAGTGGGTCCACACACCCACAGTGTTTTAGATGTGTTTACTTCCATCTAATGGCTGGACGTAGAAACGCAGGTCACTTTTGCTATGCGATAGCTGGGCATGTAAACGGATACGTGAGGAAAAGGCAGTCAGGGAAAAAGAAATAATCTGTAAAAAGTAAATGTGAAAATTTGTTGTCGATAACATGAAGGGCCAGTGCATGAGGTTCGTGCAGTATTCACACGTGCATACAGAGGAGGCACTAAGTTACTCTGTTCACTCCTTACTTTCTGAGATTCCATCAAAAAAATGACTGAATGAAGTGAGTTTAAATTGCAAAAGTAATTTCCTCCTAAAGTGTTTGCACAAGAACACACTTCAGAATCATTTAATGGCGGAGAACCGGTTAAATGAGCTTAATAACAATACAGGCCAACTCGATGAGGGCTTTGGCTTTCAACGGTACTTAAAAAATGGACGTATATGACTGCATTACATTCTGTCTGCTCACATATTATGGACAATTTTCATGTCATGCAGCAAATAGTCAGTGAGGAAATTAAACGTGTGCAAAAAAACCCTTTTTCTTCCCCTTGCCTTTCTCCGATATTAGATGATCGGTCATAAAAATCCGAATGTATTTGATTGTACTCCTTGGCGTAAGAGAGCAGCACGCGGACTGTTTTGCCGTTTGTGGTACCGCAGAAGGACGAGCGCGATAATGCGGACAGGTGCCAGTTTCTCTGCAGGCCTGCTTGGCGGGAAGGCCCAGGTCCTCAGGTGGAAAAAATCAGATGCTTTTGTACAGAGCAATGCAATCTTGTGGGCTCCCCACAGGGAGGCTGCTGCTCCTCTCACAGGTGCCTTGGTTGCACAATACCCCACAGTGGAAGGAGCACAGTGAATATCAAAAGGCTTAAAAATAAATGCTTGCGCGCAAATTTATGAAAATGCCCTATTCGTTCAGCAACCAAGTCACACTCTTGAGCACTTTAATAAGTCCGAATTGGAAGGAGAGAATTTCAGCTGGGATTTTTGCCCATTTTTAACAAAGTGACCTTCAGCCAATCAGAGCGAGCAGCCGTATGTGAGCTCTTTGTCCGTGTTTTCAAAAGAGAACCCTGTTATGTTTGAGCGTAAAGGTAGCAAAGCAACTGCCTCAATAGGCTCTAAGGGTTTCATGCTGGCATCCGAAGGTTTGAAGCCTCATACGGCAACACGCTAACAAATGACAATGAGTCAAGGGGAAAGAGAAAGGAAAGCGGATGCCAGATCGCGCCAATTTAATTGATTTTTTTGCTCCATTTCTTCTTCAGCTGAACATACATTTATGCATAATTTCCCTTTAGAGCTAAAAATCTATGCATGTTCAAGGCTGCTATCTGCAATAATCACATAATGAACCTAATTTCATAAATTCAAAAGCAACGCTGTTGAAAGAAAGCCTGCAAACAGACCAGTTGCTATTATTATCACAATATGTTGGAAAGCATTTAAAATGTGTATTTTGAAGACTTTCCACAATATTATATAAGCTGTGCATGCATTTTTCGGAATGCCTTGGGAATTGTTATTAATGATAGCTAAAAGTCTGAAATAATGAAAAACAACATCTTGGCAATAAATGCAGATTTACGCATTTCATATTTATTACGCTTGTGTTTTATATATTCCATTTTTCCAAATGCAAGCTCGTGCTTAGCTGACAGTAGAAATCGAATTTAAAGACAGTTTGCTTAGATGGCAGAATGGTATTCCGGTGAACCAAAGGTGGCAAAGACAGTTTGTAGCATGAAACAGAACGAGGCCACCTTTTAACGTTAAAAGGCACCAGTGAATCGGGCCAGGTGTACCATGTTTCGCAGGCCCAGCTTAACTCGCCGTTCCCGCTCAACAGTTACAACTTCATCCAATTCAATTTGTGTCGAAATTTGAGCCAGACTGTTAGTAATGTGTGATGCTTTGAGGTGATCAGAGTGTGGACTAAAATGCAATAAATAATTACTTTTTGGAGTGGACTAAAACTGTGCTTTGACTTCCATGCTAATGTAGATGTGAAGTGCTGAAGGAAACTGCTGGCCATCACAACCAGAGGTGACTGCAAGTGAATGCGGTTGATGCAGGAGGAGCCAAACGCAAATAACAGCAGATCCATCTCTTAATGTGTTTCCATTGCCATGATTTAAGAAAAATGAGTAAATAATGTATAACATTGTTCATGATAGCGATGGTGCTAATGAAGATTATAAGTAAAGGTCACGCTGAACGGCACATAAATTTCAGGGATGGCTTCGACCACAGATAAATCGGCACACACGGGTACAAAAAAAAGGAAGTGCTTTTATGCCAACAATCTAGTACAGATGGTCCTTGAGTTACGGTTTTTCGACTTTACGATGGTGCAATAGCGATGCGCATTCAGTAGAACTTTGAATTTTGAATTTTTTTGCTAAACATCAGCGATTGGTAATAAACAAAAATGGAATTCAAGATGAACAAAATACAAGGTCTAAGCAAGACAGTGGTTGCAGAACAGTTCACAAGGGGCAGCGGAAACTGAGCACTGACAGGAAGTCCCCGTCCGTGATCGGTTCCTATACCAGTCAGTGCTCAGTCAGAAGATGGGCGCGGAGAGACCGCCTACGTTCTGTTGCTGAAGCAGTCACGGGCGTGACAGTAGGTCGGGTGAAATAAATGGATTTTCAGCTTAGGATGGGTTTATCGAAACGTAAACGTATCGCAAGTCCGTCTGTATTTAGCTAAACAAGGAGAATGAATATCCAGTGAGAACGGAGCTGTTTTTTATTCAAGAAATCCTGTTCACTAAGATGCCGTAGACTTTCAGAAAGAGACGGGAGAAATGTTAACCAAACAACAATAAAGTTTGAAAGATGACCTGCAGTAGAGAGGCATCATTTCCATAGCATTTAAACATTCAGGCCATCCTTTTTTTCACATCACCTGAACATCAAGCCTTTCTGATTAATACTGGGGTCAAAGTAAGTCCACCTTTGATTGAACTGCCCTCAGTTGAAAAAAAAAAGTATTTTCGATGGATTTTTATCTTCCTTCACTGAGTATTGATTTTCCTGAAGGTGTTATTATAAACAAGGATGCTTTCCAGTTCACTGTGGGATAGCAGTATTCTCCAAGGAGAGTCATGTTTATAGCTCGCAGACATGAAGAGAAAATTGGTTTTGCATTTAGAACTACATGCGCGCTGTGATATGCAACGGCACCTAATCACATCGACATGCCAAGTTGCAAAATCGCATGGCGGACGTGCCGATTGGCTTGGATCAGGGACGTCCTGTATGAGAAAGGGAAGTCCTTCATTTCGTCTTTAAATTGGAGGCTCTGGAAATCCTGGCTTATAAGATGAGGCACTTCAATACCAGGTGGAAAAAAATATGCCATGTCTTGTTAAGGGGTGGGAACTAAAGTCTGCTTTCCTTCACCCTGAAGGTGATGCTCAATTCTCGCTACCTGCCTTTGTTATTTAGGGTATATTTCTACCGTAATGATTTTAAAGCCGCCCTGCAACAAGCCTGCGCCGATTGAGCCGGGTTATTAGCGGGAAAAGAATGGCAAAATAAGAGTACGCAGTCAAAACTTCATACAACTGCATGCTGCAAAGGACAGGGCAGCGGGGGATCTGTACGTAGTGGGAAGGGGGGGATGCTCACTGACCAGCATGAGAAAGGATAATCATATATTTAACACAACGGACTTCAAAATGCACGCTTATAAACACATATAACCTCCAAATTAAAGTTTTACATGATTATAACTCGGGGTTTCATACTGTGTGCAGTCGGTTTTTGCTTGTAGTTGCCCAATTATGTGTAAAATTGAACTGATGCGTATCAAAACTAATCCTGTGTAGTTGCCCAGAATTATTACTTCTTTCCTGTTGCTCCCCATATTCCAGTCTACAGGCTTCCAAATGAGCAGGTCAGGGTGCACGAATTAATGTATAACATTTACAACGAATTTAGTGCTTTTCTCGAATCAGCTCTGCTGCTCCCAATGAAAATTAATGGCCAGATATTCGGTCTGTTGCTGGGCAAGGGACAAAAGCAGTCAGGTGGGATGCTGGCCTGTAAAAATGCATCCAGGATGAGATTATTGTTGTGCAGAGGAACGAGCTAAATGCTATTTGCTGATGCGACTTTTCCATCCCCGTTTCTTTACATTTCTTTCCCCGCAATTTGATACCGGCATATCCATCTGCGACTTCTTAAACACAAATATTCCCCTGTACATACAGTATAAGTCATCGGCGGCTCCTTGGCTCGATGCCGGCCCTGCATTTTTTATTTATATCCTTTTCCAAGTGTGATGAATTCAGTAACAAGTACTCGCAGGCACATGCTGTTTGTGTCCTGCCAGCTCGGTTGTAGAACTTGAGCAGAACCGGGCTTTTCCTTCACACAGAATGACCGCGTTAGTTTAATCGGTTTCATTTTTGAGAACAGCATGAGCATCGCTGACCCCTTCAGCATTTAGCCAAGCCGGCCGCATCCTTTACATCACGCTTGCCGTAACTGCCAGGACGCAACGATCGCAGCTCGGGAATTAGGCCTCGGTGACAGTTTTTTGTGTGGCGTCCAGCTAGTGGAAGCTCACTTGGAGCTCACTCCCATTCCAGCTGGCCGTGTCCTGCCGCTTTGGACCTCTCTGCCCCATCCCAGGCATCACACGGTCCAGGCTGTGGAGGTTGAACTGCAGCGTTGTAGCATTCATGCTAAACGTGGCCTTTTCCAAAAATCTGTGCGCCCTAGCAGTCAGCGGTTACTGACACCGCCTTTGGCAGAAATCAGCCCTCCCAAACATTTCCAGGAAATACGGACAACCCAAACGTGTAATTTCGGAAGCGTTCCATCATCAGCCTGACAGGTCAACCCACGACAACCACCCTTGCCTATTACAACATCATAAGGCATCGTTTCCATACTGTTAGTATCACCTAGCTCTGCAAGATAGTTAAGAGGAAAAGTACAAGCGGTGACCTGTAATTTCTTGCCATGCTTCACAAAAGTGCAGAAGGTGTTTAGAGATTCTTTGCAGAAGGGAATCTCATGCATGTTTGACAGCTGCTGCACCTACAAATGCAATCCCAGTAGCTGGTTTTAGCATCAAACATTTTGGCAGGTCCGTAGCATTTCAGAATGAGCTCCCTGATTCCACTTGACAACAAGGTTATTGTGCTGCACTAGGCTGCTCCTCCAAGCAGTCGTCAGCAACCCATAATTCAGCGTGGGCTTCTCCTCTGCTAGGAGGGATGTCCTCCAGGCAAACGCTGTGCCACACCGAGCACCCAGTGCTTTGAAGGGCACCCAGCATAGCCGTACCAGTCTCCAGACTTCAATCCCACGGAGCGTGTCTATTCTGTCTGGAGAGATGCCTACGGCAGAGACTCCCGACACCACCCATCAGGGTGAATTAGAACGTTCTAGCAAAAGAGTGATGTGACAGTCCAAAAGCGCAGCTCCACACCCACGTTGACTCCCTGCCTTGTTGTATCCACACTTTGATAACTGCCTGCAAGAGGATGCCAGCTACCTTGCCGCACGATATCCTCTGCTGTTTCGTGGACGCAGCCGACATAACGCAAAATTTTATCTGCGTTAATTGCTCATTAAATGTTTTAAGTTAGCATTTCAAATCATAATTAATCAAAATATGAGTGCGAGCGTTTGAATTCGAAAGCTATAATGAGGATGGCAAATAAAAAAAACCCTTTAATCCCGCTTAAAATGATTTGCGATGTCTTACACGTAAGCGTAAGCAAAAGGCGGCAAAGTTGTCGACGAGCGCCCGCTGCGGGGTTGCAACACGACCGCGAAGCCTCCTGAACCTCGCTGCTCCTGCAGAGTAATAGGGTTGATTTACTTTGGCCCCATCTTGAGAGCGACAATAAATCCGTCCTTTTGGCTTTAAACTCATTTTATTTATTTATTTTTATTTCTATTTATGTTTTTGCAGTAGATGTTAATGACATGGAAATTGCTTGATGGAATGCTTGTATTTTGATGTTAGCTACCAGCTCTGGTTTAGCCCAGAAAACATCCAGTTAGATATGCAGAACAATTCAATAATTAATTCTGTTATTTTTCTGAAACAGAATCTAAGGCAAAGAAACTGGCAGATGCCTTCTTATGAATGAGAAATGAAAAGTTAAATAATCCAGTATACTAAATTATTTTAATTTACTTTTTACAGTACAACAATTTACTTACCCATTTGTACAGCTGTGTGATTTTTGCCCAAATAGTTTTGGTTAAACAACTCAGAGGAGCGTATTGAATGTTCATTTAAAATGACAAAAATTGAAAAAAATGATGGATAAAAAACTCATTGTGTCCACTGTCTCCTAATGCTTGTCAGCTGCTGAGCGATGCTCTCATAAATCTCATAAATTTGGTTAACATTTGCCATCACGTTATTGATCAGAACAACTAGATGTGACCTCTAAACAATATAGAATTGAACTAAATTCGGCTACATGTCCTCCACTGAAAGACAATAAACTTTATGAAATGTAAATGAAAATTAATAAAGAAACTGGAAATTTGTACAGAAGAAAACGGTTGGATGATAAATCGGTAACCATATCTAAATTTGATATTTAATGATAATATCGTAATATCGTGCCTTTTATGCACAAATTGTGCTTTGAAAATCGGAATTCCCAACGCCCCCTTCTAGTGCATTATTATGTGATGAAAAATTTTCTAGCAAATCTAATACAGACATTTATGGGTCAGAAAAATGAAGTTCCTTAATAAAAGTATGTAGCCACTACAGACGGTCCCCGAGTTATGATTGTTCAACTTTACGATGGTGCGATAGCGATGCGCATTCAGTAGAAACCGTACTTGGAATTTTGAATTTTGATTTTTTTTTCCCAGGCAAGCGATACGTGTATACAACCGATACTCTACAGTGTACTGTGTTGCCAGTATTTTTTTGGATTATGGTGGTTCAAGTCCCACTACTGCTGTAGTACAACAAGAACCGATCCTCCAACCCTAACCAGCTGTACAAATGGGTCACACACTGCAAGGTTCTTGAGGCAAACAATGTGAGCAAATAAAGAAAGTCTGTGCTTATAAGTACTGATGTAAAAATATATAATTAAAAGAAGGCTTATTTTAATGGCTGCAAGCAGTTGGGGCTGCCGTTCAAAGTGATGCGTCAAGCCTCAGAAGCTCTTTGAGAGGTAAGACAAATGAGGCAGATTTAGCACCATTTTTCTTCTCGCCGCTGACATGCGCTTCTCCAGTCCCACCGGTAATTTTGCCCCCTGGACCTTTTACAACGGAGCGGCGTGCCGCTCCGCACAGTTCGTACATTGAAGTGTGCAGGAGTCACATTGTCCCAAACAGCTACGGTATTGTAGCTCCATCCTGCTTGGTTACTTGAAGTTGACAGCCGAACGATGCTGCGTTGCTAAATCGCCAAAGATGCCCCCAACCACCACAAAATATTTACTTTGCAGTGTAAGACCAAAGCAACTGACTCGAGTGTCCCCTGAGGTGAACCCGTTTAGCACCAAGAAACTGTGCAAGTCCCATCGCTTAAGTGAATACACATTGCTTTTCATGAAGGTGTGGCACAATGTGAGATTTTTTTATTTTTAAATTTGTAAATAATGGTAAATGAAAATTTCCTCGTCTAGACCTTGATGATCTCCACAGTTTGTGCGTGCACGTGTGCGCGCGCGCATTCTCTGTAACACTGCGGGTTTCTTCCAGGTGCTCTGGTTTCCTCCCACAGTCCAAAGACATGCATTTCAGAGGTTAATTGGTCTGTAAACTCACAGTAGCAGGTGAATGCATGCCTGTGTGGCCACCCTACTGTGGATTGGCACGTCATTTTGGGTGGCCCAACATTGCCTAGGAGCAGTGATTTTGGGACGGGTTCTGGACTGCCACAGCCCTGACTGGAATGAACAGTCAATGAAAATGAGAGTGAGTGAGGGCAGCCGCTACTGCTTCTTAACTAGAAGTAACTTTGTACAAATAAACTGAACCAGAAGTAATCTTATTAACTTTATTTCTTCCAACTTGTGAAAAAAAACTATTCAGATAAATACAGTAAATACACAGCAAGAAACAGCAGAAAAGAATTTAGAAAAAAGTACATTTCTGAAACAGTTTACCTACACCTCAGTGGGACTAGGTTGTGGGTTGAACAAATTATAGATTTATGAAATTACTTGAAGAATTTCACTCGTGCTAATGACTTGACAAATTGTAAGATGTGAAACTTTTCGCATTGTAAGCCTTTGGTTTGCTTTGTGCTTTGTACCAAACGTCTGATCTGGCAAAAAAACAAATAACTTGCTAGCAGGGCTGTGCGTGTCTGCCAAGCAGAAAAAGGTTTCCCCCAAAGGAGGAGCTCTATCAGGGCTACTAGGCTGCGGGCGGACCCAAGTGCTGGGGTTTCTTTGCAGCTGCTGAGAGGTACAGGTGGCAGTGTTCTAGTTAGAGCTGTTACCTTGGCCTGGAAGAGCATGGGTTTGAATCCTGCTTCCGCTGTTGTGCCCATGAGCAAGATGTTCACCCAGCATTGCTGCAGTAAAAATAAAATTGCCTAATTGTATACTCGGATAAATCACTGCAAACTGCTTCAGAGGAAAGCATCAGCTACATGAATAAGTAATGATGGGAACTGATTTATATGGCGAGATGTTAAGTCATTTGGTCAATCCAGGTGTACAGCACAGGGCTACAGGAACCCAGAGCCACAGCTGTGAAGGTACAGAGCGCCGTGGGCAGGAAACCGGTCCATTCCAGGGCGCACATCAATTCACACAAACTGATAGTATTCAACAGATCAGGCAGACGGCAGGTGATCTAAATGTGGGAAGAAACCCACGCAAACACGGAGAGAACAGAAAATTCCACAGAGACAGAGAAGGAGTCACGTTCACACCCTTAATGGCAGAGCTGTGCTACCGAATGCCACCCCAAGGAAGGATTTGATGGAAGACTTTTCTTTTTTAATGGAAGATTTCTTTAAGCAAATAGGTAAAAATAAGGGGGGAGGGGGGAGTGACACTGAAGTTAGACAGCCAACAGATGTCAGGTTCACCAGGGAGCACCAGCCTCCTCCACCTGTTCAGCTGTAGGCTTGAAGGTAAATCAACAGAGGAGCTACAGTGCGCTATAAAAATATCAAGCAACACATGCCTAGCAACCACGAGTTTTCTTTAAACTTAAAAGCCTTTCATAATGTTTCTGAATGTATTTTTCGCCTCTGTTCAGCATATGTGTTTCCTTCGCTCATGTGGCTGCATTTGGTGGCGGAAACGAGGACGCCGGCAATGACGAATCTCACGCCGTTCGAATGGCTTTTAAAGGAAATGCCAGCGTGCAGGTAGACATGCATAGCTGACTTCGTCATGCAGATTTGAGGGATTTTACTGAGGAAAAGGTCAATCGCACAGGGCCACGCAGTTCACGAACAGCACTACATCCTGGTATAAAAATACAGCAAATCTGTAAAGTAAGAGAAGGCTCATCAACAAAACGTATCTGCAGAGCAAACAAATCCTCTCGCTCTTCACCTGTGCAGTAAGAAGTATTAGACTGCTTGTCTGTTGGGCGGATTCTTGGTGTACTTTTCATCTTGGCTTAAAGTCTGCTTGAGGGCTCGCACCTGCTATCGAAAACTGTTTTTGAGCCTCCCAAAACTCTAGAATCTAAGCAGCTGAAATTGGAGAAAGGATAAATGCGCAGGAGGTCGAGCGGCTGACAGCAAAATTGGTCGAAAGACAGCGTGGTGCATACTGGCAGGATGTCGACGAACACCCGTTAAAGCGAGAACGTCGTAGAAAAGATTTATGTGTTGGGAAAGTGCTTCATGATGTGAACAGATACTTCAATTCATTTTTCATTTTTTAAGCAATAGATATAAGCAAAAACAGCTGCAAAAGCAGAGATGATATATGGCTGCATGGGATAACAAAGCTGGGCTGACATCTGAGGAGAGGAAAAAATAAACTCCTAATGACAACAGAGGTGGGGGTAAAGTTCTGAGTTCTGGAGGTCCGAGTACCGGTGGCAACGCGGCCCTCCTGGGCATCCTTGAGGTATTAGTACAGGTTTGATTTAGAAGAACGTTTTGAAACGTTCCGGGCTGCATTGATTTCTCGTTCATTGAGGAGCAGGAGTTTGGAGAGCCACATGCTGTACTTTGAATGAACTACATCAGGAGTGCAAGGTAATACGTGGCTGCTCTGATGCCCGACGTGGGTGTAGAAGTGCTGGCAACATGGGGTCATCTACAGCAGAGAATGACGAGGTGGTAGCGGGTCTCACACAAACCAGTTGGTTCGTTTGAACTGTGGGAAAGCGAAGGGAGGCAACGGTGTTTACAATAAATGAAGATGTGAACCAAATTGGAAGGGGGGATCAGCAATGAATGAGGGAGAGGATCAAATGGTATCATTAAAGAACTATAGTAAGCAATAAATAGTGGAGTCAAAAATAATAGGAGGTGTTGAACAACTGGGAGCCTCATTGACAAGCTTTCCAAGGCAGTAACATATAAGAAAAATGTGGCTGCCAAATAAATAAATAATGGTGAAAATGGCCATTGGGAGCTTTGCGGTGAGAGGTAGGCTGAAGGAATGCGGACTTCGGAGGATTTTATTAATTGCTTTCTTAGGGGTAATCTCTCCGGTGGGGGGAAGGCCAAGCCAATGGGCTGCCTTAAGGACAGACATTTATTACCAAACATATCTTTTGCTCAGCCATTTGTGTGGCTGTTACTGCAGGATTCGTTCTGGGGACTCAAACCGGCAAACTTTCAGGCTAACACGCAGGTCATGAAATGCTGCACCATCTCCTGCGATTCACAAAACAAAAACCGACGCATATGCTGATATGTGCAGCTGATTTGTTTCTCGCAAGGTATTATTTCTATTAGAATAACACTGGGTTAAACATCCACACCTCGCAGCAAACTGCATTTTTCTGGACTGATAAATTCCTCCCAAAAGCGCACTTGCATGAGCTTTGGCACTTGGGTTACGAGTTAATCTGGAAGTGCCCTGTTTTAAATTAAATTTCACCTGGGATCCCATTTTGGTTTAAATTGTGTGTGTGTGTGTGTGTGTGTATTTGGATATAAAATCAGACATAAATAACCATATGAACCACAGGCATCAGTTTAATTTGAAAACTTGAAAAAAACGGGAGGTTTGAGAGAAAAAAACGTCAAAATAATGATAATCGTATTGTGGCCCTCAATAAAATGTTCATTTTTCTAAAGCACATTACAAGGCCTACATTTAAATGAGTGTTGTTAGTGAGTGATTACAAGCGACTCTTTTTAAACAACTAAATCAGAAAATGTGATCTTTTGTAAATAAGCAGAAAGAAAGCTAGAGGTCATAAACCTTTTAATTCTTCATGTGCTAAGTCATGTGTTTGGAGGCGCCAGCTCGTAACAATGAAAGCAGGAGAAGCAGGCACAGTGATAATTTATTGCATCGGCCCATATGCCTCCTCCTCTCAAGGGCCTCTTAGGTGCACAGTTTTATGTGTAATTGTGAGGGAAAATTTTGCCATAGCAATTTCGCTTGAATCCAGGAAAGATTGCAGTCCTCCAAAGTTATTATTTTCACTTCCTTCTTTTATTGCTCTTTTGGGACCACGACACCTGGCTTGATACAAATAAGAGGAATATCAATGTAGATGGATGCTTGGATACTTGGATGCAATCTGACAGTCCATTAGTTTCATTAAACCATTAATGTCCGGCTTTTAATTTATTAGGCTGCTATTTCACACGTAATTACCTAAATGCTGTTTTAATTGCATAGTTACACAAAGTTCTTTTAAAGACATGAATGCAGCATACAATCTTTATGTCATATTCAGAGGTAGGTCAGTGTTTTTTTAATTTGCTCCTCCTAATATGATGGCCACACAAGGCCGTGCAAAAATACAAATATAACTCAGCTGAGTGTGCAGCTCAGCAATGCTTCCCTCAAGTGTCCTCACAATTTTTCCGCTACTTTTAAACCCAGGCGCTCCCTTTGGTGAGGCATTGCTGTCGTGCACTGGATGCAGAGTAAAAGACATAAAATTATTTTGTGAATAATTTAGTGCGTCAATACTTTTTAGCTCTTAAATTTGTATCATAGTTAAGGGAATGCAGATGGTCCCCGTCTTATGATGGGGTTTCATTCCGATAAACCAATCATAAGTTCAAAATTCATTTAATACACCTAATCTACTGTCACACCTGTGTAATGTTTAGCGCTAGCTCCTGGCTAACAGCAATGCTCTTTGTTGGAAACAGTCAGCAAAGAGTTTAACGGAACTTAAACTTCTTACCGCTCTGTCGCGATTGCTTCCACCAACCCATGCCATAACACCTACCGAACATCATAGCCTAACCTAGCTTAAAAGTCATTACCGGTTTTCCGCTTTCGTGCCGCTTTCAGGAGACACAGACACAGATGGGCGTTTCATAGATATGATGGATGCACAAAACACAACGGAGATACGGGGGGATCCAAAAAAACGCTGGCAACACAGAATGCTGTAGAGTATCGGTTGTAAACTCTAGCAACTGCATAGCACACTGAGAGATGCAGATCGCTGCCACTGCCCAGCATCACAACAGAGTATCGTACCACATATTGCTTGCTCGGGAAAAAAATCTAAATTCAAAATTCAAACTTCGGTTTCTATTCAACGTGCATTGCTCTCGCACCATAGTAAAGTCGAAAAATCGTAAGTCGGACCATCGTAACTTGGGGACCATCTGTATGTAGATTCCAGGGGATCTGTGGTGAGGAGATCTTCCCAGGTTCCTGCTTGTATCGCTCACCATGTGGCACATTTCGGATAATTCTGATTCCAAAAGGAGATATTTGGGACGTAGAGCCCTCGTCAGTGTCTGCCATCAATCATCAGTAGCCAGCAAGAGCATAAAGTAGAAAGTACAGGTAGAATTGAGGAAGATGGACTGGTAAAACACAGTCTGATGCATTTGTTTTTGTTTAGCCCCTTCAGCCTTGCCTCTAGCAACTTATTGGCCCCATTTTAACGTGATTCAGCATGAGATACTCTATATCTAATGCTGGCGCCCAGCAGGTATCAAGTTCTGATCATTTTGATGGGCAGGAAGAGGAAAGACGAAGATAGAAGCTGTCCTTTGAGGGCAAGGATAAACTTTCTGTAAGATTATTCTGCTGGAAACTTCCTTGTACGAAACAAATATCACAGGATGTTACACAGACAATACAGACCACCGAGTTGAACTTAAGTTCTTACATTTTGTTACAAATTGCTATGAAAGTAGATATTTAGTAGATTAAGTCTGAACACCAGTTCTATCCAGTGAGGGAAATTCCCATGCAGGTTCACCACTTGTTAAAGAAGATGTAATACTCAGAACATAGTGCTTAAATAACACCAAATGCAGCAAAACTCCTGTGACTGAGAAGGGACATTAGATCTGCACTGCACATCATTTGTTGAAATTGACAGTTCACTCCCCTCTGCTGATCACATTACGGCTTGATAAACCCAGGCCTTACAAACTGGCGAGTACTGTGATTAATGTGGGTCAACTTTTAATTCACTTGGTGTTTCAGGTATAAAACAGTCAGCCAGAAAACAGTAAGATCAGTCTGTCAAAAAATGTATGTCATCTATCTATCTATCTATCTATCTATCTATCTATCTATCTATCTATCTATCTATTTGTCTGTCTGTCTAGTAGCTACCATTTACCTACTTCATCTCAAGTGTTTCAATATATTCATTCATTATATACTGTAGGATAGCCATAGGAATTCTGGTCTGTTTACAGTGGTACGCAAGATCATCAGTGCAGAAGAAAAGCTTTCACTTCACTGAATGATGAGGAAGGTTCAGATCTGTATATTTTGTGTCCCAGAACAATACATGAAGTTTCAATCATGTTTACATCTGGTGACTGGAGAGGCCACTGAAAGCCACTGAATACACTGTGACATGAGTAAAAGCACAAGTGGATCAGTTTAAGACTGTGTGCTGAGGTGTTATCATCTTGGCATGGGTGAACATTATGAAGATAGTTTTCATCATGGCATGGGCTAGGCACTTAAATTTCCGCATTCCCTCACCATCTGAAAAAGAAAATCTGTCTAATTGTCGACAACAGGGCAACGCAGGTCAAAGACAGACAGACAGCAAGATAGATGGATTGATAGATTGTTATTGTTGTTTTCGCCGTTCTGAGATTTTGCACTCCATTCTAGGTTGAAACACTTTGGTGTATTTGCTAGTGGGAAAAGTAACAGATAAATATTTTATGACATCATAGTTTTTGTTGAGACCGGGGTTCACTGAGCTCTGTATTCCTTTTAGCGGCTTTAGTTTTGTGAATTATGCATAGCAACTATCTGCAAGCTTTGGTGTGAAAGCACTTTTCTTCTCTTCACTGTTTGCTATGTGCTTCTGTGATGGCAGAAATTATTCATTTATATGAAATAATTGTAATTTGTGATTGTGAAGTGATGCACCTACAAGCCAACACTGACTATTCCACCTGGTTTAAACGTTGAAAGCTGCTTTAGGGTCTCACAGCATGCAGCATTAAGACCCTTTTATAGCTCAACATAGCTCACTACGGCGAGCGGTGCTCAGCTTCACCGTAGTCGTGCGCAGACTCATTTATGATTGTGATATTACTTCTTCAAAGCTTTTCAGCCAGTTTTGGACACACATTTATCACAACCTTGGACTACATCACATGTGCATTAGAATTCACAACTGAAAATGATTTTTCCCTCACTGAGCTTAAACTGGAAAACCGGACTCCATTACTTTTTCATCAATTGCTTCCATTATTTAATTCGCCCTCACACTGAGTTTCAAGAACTTTTTAGCACTTTCACAAAATTCTGAAAATAGCACGCCGATATAAGATGAAATAACAAAAATATAGGTTGAAGTATAGCAATTTCAAACCGTTGAACAAAAAAATCAGAAACTCTCCTTTTGAATTTGTGAAATTATGAGTTATATTATATCCTAAATGGACTTTTTACATGCTGGCATCCTTGCAGCAAAACACCGTGTGCTGTTTTCAAGAACTCTCCACTTCTCATTACTGACAATAACAATGTTGTGCATGTGTGCTGAAAACAAAATTTAAAATAATCTCAGCAGAATGTAAAAAGACCATCTGAGAGGAGGAGGTTATGAGTCATTGCCTACTCGTGCAATGGCCATATTGCAGAGCAATGTCAAGCGTGGATGCTGCATGTACTTCTGTAATGCGTCACAAAGCCATTTCTTGTGATGTGGATGCAACTTTTTCAGCCAGACACCAAAAATTAGTGCTGGTGTACCATATATTTGTTATTGTGCTGTAATTTTGGTGTTGTGAATGTTTGTAATTGTCTTCTGTCCCCCCTGCCCCAAAAAAAAAAAAGTAATTTCGGAAGTCTGGGGCAGGTTTTTGAGAAATGTTTCCTGTTTGTAGACTAAATTAATCAGATTTGTTTTTCTAAATTTTGACTAACTGGGCACCTCTGTAAACAGAATGTGGGGTCTGCAATGTGTAATTAAAGTCATTTTTGTTCGCAGGTGAGCTACGTGTTAACAATTTTGCTGAATTATTTTTAAAAGTCAAGAGCGATTAGAAAAACTACAATTTACTACTGCACGTTGTTAAATGTTAAAAAAAAGGAAAGAAAATACAAAAAGTAAAAGACAATTAGAATTATTAACAACGACTGAGTCGGGGCAAAAAAACGCACCACTCAAGATAAACAGCGGGGAAAACAAATATCATTGTGGGTTATGATGATCGGATTTTTTTCCCCCCGTTTTCCTCGAAGAATGTTGCTTGAAGGCTTCATAACAACATTCGTCGTGCCTACGTAGACCCGACCATTACTTTTCTCGCCAGCCCGACAATGAGGTTACGTCTGAAATCCAAGAGGATCATCTATTGCAAAACGAATCAAGGACCCCCCCATTCTGTGTTCTTCAAGGCTATAATTTCCCTTGTTTCCAGAGAGGCTCAGTGTGCCATCTCCGTAATAGTGATGGGTACCATGTGTTTAATCTTCTCCTGACTGAAGTCTGTTAAAGTGGCACTGAATAAATCAAACAAACTCCACATCGTACGTCACACGGGGCCTCGAAGCGATATAATCGGCGCCGCCGTCTCCAGGCTCCGCTCGCTCTCTCGACGGCTCGGCCCGTCTCACGCGGGACCTTGAAGAAGGTCCTTGTTCTGCCATTTCCCTGCAGTCCCTCCGTGTGGGGCACTTCGGAGCTGCCCGTCTGGGTGTCCGCAGCTCCGGTCGCCACATGAAAATGTCTGCTTTTCAAGGGAGAAAAAATGTCCAAAAGAAAGGCGGGTGAAGTAACAGTAATCTGGTGTAGAAAGCCACAAATTTGACGATTGCCTTTGTTGCTTTTGCGTTCGCGTAACAGGCTTGGCAGTATGTGATTAAGAAAATGTCCCTCGGAGTGCCCATTCCGAACACAGTAGTCTGACTGAGCTTTGTACATTACAGCAATAATGTGTGGCAGAAATACCACACCTTTGCAATAATAAACTTTTGCAGCTTTCGGTCTCCCTTGTACCTTTTCCCTAATGCAAAGCTTGTATTAAACTCTGGATTCGAGCTGTTGCTTTACCACATGCACATAGTATTTTCGGGGGCAGCGTCTGGGGTCCGGCACGCCGGTAAACATTTCTTCATCGCCAATTTACTCTCACGTTAGCACAATGTATGCATTTCCACTGTTTTATTTAGATACAGTATGGGGGAGGGAGCTGCCCTTTCTGTATTTCTGAGCTGAACGTCCTTTCTTTGAAACTGCCGTGCAATAACTTATGAGATTGGGATGAATTATAGAACATACAAAGGTATTTTATGCCTCAAAGGTAACTTTGTTGTCGAACATTTCTTGCGCTTCTGCAGAGGCAACTCTGCTACTTGGAAGACTTGGGCCCAATGTTAAATATTCCAGTCCAATAGAAAATATTGCTTTACGTATAATTACGGTGCATACCATGTATAGTCTGTATTGCATAAGCAAGTTATTTCTTTTTAAAATATGAAAGCGGCCCGTATCTAACTCTTAGGGCATTAGTTCAGCTCCTCGCAAACCAGAGTCCACAATATCCATTGACCGCTCCCCTCACTGTCACTGTCCCCATAATGCTATCTATCTATCTATCTATCTATCTATCTATCTATCTATCTATCTATTTGTTGTTTGTTTGCTGTCTTCTCGATGTTTGGTTGTTTTGTTGTTTATTTACTCGTGGAATGGAACCACACGCAGTCTCCTGTTGAACCAGGGCACATTTCACTACGCGGTATACTTTGTAACCATGTATGTGACACATGAATGCTTTTGTTCTTTTGTTCTTGTTCTTTAGTACTTATTGTTGCCGTTTGACCAAGAAACCTCGCTCACCTGCGTGCTCATTGGTCCTTCTTTCCAAAAACCGCGCTCCCTCCCCCCCTCCTCCTTCCTGTCCTTTAATTAAGACGACACCTTGTAAGTGCTTGGGTCAGCGGAAGGTTTCAATTGAGAAGCCAGCGAATAAGCATCGCATTTGAAAGCCCGGGTTACTTCGCAAGAAGATATATCTTTAATTAAGTCTTATCTTGGGCCACTTTTCCCAACCCGGTTTATCATCATAATTCTCCTCCGACGCTCGCTTGCATTTAATGCGCCGTCTACCTGGAAACAAACTACCTGTTCTTGTAGGCTTGACGGAATCGGCGAATTGCCAGCCGTCCCGCAAGTTTGCAAAAAGACGGACACCTTCGTGGCGCAGAACCGAGATACAAAACTGGAGCGGGACAGACGGAAAAGTGCAAGAGCAAATTCATCAAACTGCACCTTAAGGCCTTTTAAAAACGCCCGGGTTTAGCGCTTCTGCTCAAATTGGCCCAGTTTCAAGGTGCGACGGACGGGAACTGCGTAGCGCCCGGGCGTTAATGGCGCACTTTAATGGGCTCGAACCCGAGTTTGTAAACTGCTTCCATGGCGACGGCGGAGACAGCGCGCGGCTCTCTCGCTCTCTCTCGCTCGCTCACGCACACAACCTGCGCCACAGAGAGAGAGAGAGAGAGGGAGAGAGCGAGCGAGAGAGAGAGAGGGAGAGAGCGAGCGAGAGAGAGAGAGAGAGAGGCGGAGAGCACTGCGGAGTGCGACCACACCGCACGCACGAACACGCAGCGCCGAGCCCCCCCACCGCCCCGCGCTCGTCCACTAAGCGGAAATCCATCCTTTATTCATAAGGCGACGCGCAAGTAACGCGGCCGCTGCTGCCGAAAATAAACATTCGCGTTGCGTGCGTGCGTGCGGTTAGTTTTGCTGCCGGCCGACTTTCGCGCCCCCGAAAAAGTGCGCAGCGTCGCCACCCGCAAAGCCGCGCGCGCTTCACGGGACCAGAGCGGACGGCGCGTGCGGTGCGGAGCGGAGCGGAGCGGAGGAGACGGCGGGAGGCGCGCGCCGGGGCTGCTCTTCCCCTCACTTGGCTCGCGCGCTTACACTTGACGCCGCGGCCGGAGCTCCTCGGTCGCCTCTCCGCGTCCAGCGCGTTCCTTTTTTTCCCCGGACAAAAGGAGCGAGAAAAGTAACGAGAAATAAACGAGCGAAGCGGTGTCGCCTTCCCGCCTGGCGGCGACGCGCGCCCGTGGATCAGTACAACAGGCGATTTGTGGCGGAGTTGAATTTTGGGAGCGCGGCGGCACGGGAGTGCGACACCGGGCGCTCCGAAGTGACCGAAGATGGGCGTGTGTGCTCAGTTCGTGGTGTCCTGGAGGTGCCTGCTGGCCGTGGCCCTAAGACTGCTCTTCCTTTTGCCCGCAGGAGTGCCGGCTCGCAGCGGAGAGTCCTTCTCGAAACCCATGGACAACATCACGGTGCGCCAGGGGGACAGTGCCATCTTGAAGTAGGTCCCGCTCTCTCTTGACCTGCATGATGCTGCTCTGCTGGCTTTGGTGCGAGGCGCCCGCCGAGTGTGCGTGTGTCTGCGTGTGCGTGTGCGTGCGGTGCAGGACCGCGTTCTTTCGCGCTGGCACGTACACAGTCGTCCACGACGCCGTCAACTTTTCCTGGCTGTCGAAACGGTGCGATTTATTGCTTTTGCTCGTGTTGCCCGGCTGGTGGCGGGACGGGGTGTCTGCCGGGAGGAGAGCACACTTTTTTTTTTTTTTTTTTTTGTGTGGGGCCGTGTTGTGGACATTCGTGCTGTTCTGGGCGCATCCGTGGTGTCCGTGCTGTGACCGATAGGTGACAAGTGGTCCCGTGCGTCACCGGGAGTGACGGGGCGCCGCTGCCCGCGAACGGATGGCGTTTTCCCGGGCTGAGGTGCGGGCGAACTTTGGTGGTTGAAAGCGTAAACGGAAGCAGGAGCGCCGAGAATCTGCGAAATCGCGGTTCGAGGCAGCGGTGAGCTCAGTGCGGGGGGCGGCAGTGGTGAACACCCCCCCGGTGGAGCTCCGGTGTGGCTGTGGCGGAGCAGTCCGGCCAGGGTGGTGTCAGGAGCCTGGCACCCACACAGCGGGCTTCTTTCCTCCTCGGACATAAAGAGAACAAAAATTCCATTTCTATCCAAAAGGGAAAAGACAAAAAGTACAAGGCCGATCCTGAAGTTGCTGTGCTAAATCGACTAAACGTGGCCGCTAATGGCGTCTGCCAGCCTTTGTCCTACGAAGGCCTTTTAACTCCTCTCTGCTCCAGCCACTTATTTTCCAATGGCCGCATCCTCTGCTGAGCCCGTGAACGTAGCCCTTATTTCAGGGGTCGGCGTTTGTTTGCCTTGCAAATTCGATTTCCCTCCGTCTAAAATAGCTGGAAGGGCTCGCCGCTCGCAGGATGATCTGGAGCCGCTTCTCTTCTGTCAAAATGTCCCTCCGCACCTGGAGGAAGCGTGGGGGCTTCGCTCGGATCCGCGACTCCGTCGGTGACACCCCCGGCTCCGGCGGTGTCGTCGTTTTGCCACCGACTGTGACAGCCGCTTGTTTATTTTTTGCCAAGTGTTGGTGCGGCATTTAAAAGGTCAAATCAGTGAAATTCGGTGCAAAAAATGATAACTGCTCTGTCCTGCTTGTGTAAGAGATTTCTGTGCTGTGAAAAATGCAGCGCTGCGAGGATTAAGCAAAATTACGAGAAGCTCATGAAGAAAAACACTATAAAAATAAAGAAAAGAAACTGCTGCTGTTTGTCATTCCCTGGAACACCGTTCGGTGCTCTGTGTCACCGTGGTGAGACGAGAGCTCTAAAATGAATTGAACTGAGTTGAATTGAATCGCACCGAATCGAATATGGAGTACGAGGTACGCGCTTTTCAGTCCTTTTTATGCCGTGTGAACCCAAAGTAGTTGCTGTTGGATTTGTGTGAATTTCTTCGAGATTAATTCGGGAATTTTTTTTGTACGTGTGCATTTCCGCACGCTTGGTATGTTTGTAAGCGTGCGTGGCTGAAAAACTTACATGGTCCCTCGGGGTAAATAAATAGACTGTAAATCATGGGTTTGTTCAGATTATCGAGCATTTGTGCAGATTCTGTGTCAAGGGACGCGCGTCGGCAGTTGCGCACGTCATAACTTGAAATGGAGGTTCTTGTAAGAAATCACATTACATGTGTTGAATAACAGAGCAGGGAGAAATATGCTTATTTTTGTATGCGCAGCTGCACTGTATACAAAGCCGTATTGCCAGACTGAATGTAAATGCCTAAATTTAGAACCGGAGGCTTGAAATAATGAATACAGTACTTTACTATTGATATTTTTTGTTTGCACAGTGCAATATTGTTTGAACTCCATGTGGTGCGGTAAAAATTAGTGCACGTTGATGTCGCACGATAAGGGCAAGAAAGCAAACCATTTCTCAATGGAAGAGCACCAGCATTTTTTTGGCATAGCTGCCTGGCTTTCCTGAACCTGCTTTCAGTTCCATCTCCTACTGTTTTGGCAACCGGTTTTTATTTATTCTTGGCACAACAGGTGATATTTGTGCTGTTCCGCCGATCCGCAGAACTCAGAGACAGTCGGTTAAGGCAACGGCTTTCCCTCAGTTAACTATAAGCACGAAATACCCGGCGTCGCCGAGTTTAGTTACTGATACGCGATGTTCCCCCACTTCTCAAAAACAAAAATGCTGCCCTTTGTTTGCTTCTTATCCTCCTACTGAAACTGCTTTAAGCTCGCATTACCTCTTCAAACAAAGCAGGATGAGAAATGGCAGTGGCGGAATCTGTCAATAACAAGAGAGAAAAGTTACGGCTGACAGTAAAAAAAAAGTTCGGGTAAATAGAGGCGATTCGGCGTACTGGGAATACGACCGCGATTAAGTTCCGATTCATTTAGTGTTCCTTTTCAGTGGGTGTCTTTGCTCACAAATGCTAGCAATCCTTCATTGTGAGGAACCGACCTGTTCTCAGAGTAGGGCCCTAGGATCGCACTGATGTGAAACCTTGAAGCGTGAAGGGCAGTCTAAATGTAAAGACGTGAGATTGTATGGGCTACTGCATGCAGTAAATGCTTTACATATTTTGTTACTCATCAGTTTTGTTTCTTTAAAAGATGTATGTTTCTTTGATGTGGGTTATGATACTGCAGGATGTGTGTGCGCACGCAGAAATAAACTGTTGAGATGCTAAAGCTTTGCATAATATAAAACTTCAATTTGTTCTGAAATAGGCAGAATGCATGTTTGAATCAAAATATCATTCCACCTCTCTGTATCCATCCACTGGAGCATTTGTGAGAACATTTCCCCTGCGTCCAATAAACCAGCGAACGGTGGTTACGGAAACCAGTCGTAGCCGCCACGGCTGCAAACCGGTCAAACTCCCCCAGGCTGGACAGTCCTACCCGGTTCGGTCCGGCCGGTGCCCCCGCACGAGGAAAATCACAGCAGACGGCCACCTGATCACAGCTGCCTGTTATTAGTCCACAGTAATAGAGAGAGTTATTGTTCAGTTCTTGCCCCCCAAATTGCCTGGAGTTATGACACAAATGTAATGTTGAACAAGCAAAATCAAATATACCCTTGGATGGCTGAATCGGTCATTAGCGCGTGCTGCTAAACACCGAAGGCCAGATTAAATAGGGGGCCATTTGCTCCGACACATAACTTACTGCACCGTAGCCATTCGGCAAACTGTTAACACTTAATCGTTTCTGCATGGTATCTGGCAGTTGACCTTTCGGCAGCGATATCACTCAACCGTCCTCGCAGCAGGCCTCGGACCAAGGCGACGCCGCTGCCAAACAAACCGACAGGGCTTACCGTGATCCATGGAGTTGTCTGTCAGTTTCGCTCGTTCCGAAATGTCTAGCAGAGAAATGCCGGGAGCGCGCGTCCCGTTTGCGCGGGCCGCGCTTCCGCACGGTAGCCTGAAAGAAGCCGAGTACACCCGCTAAAGCTTACCTGGCAGAAGGAAATGGCTGACAGCACGTACGTCCTCTCGCGGTGCAAGTTGGCGCACGAGGGATCGGGCCGTTGCGCCAGAAGAGCGCATGGGAAAATACATCAATTCCCTAATGCTTGATGAACTATGATAGTTTTGGGCAATGGGGAATATCGCCAATTATTTGCTGTTACTGGGGGTGCGAAGGAAACTTAAACAGATAATTAACCGCAGTGCCGCCTCGTGCTTAATGATTATGACTGCAAATTGTGTGAGCGCATGTGCACGCCCACCAGATCCCTGCCGCTTCAAACGGAATCCAGAACCGATCGGCCGCGCCGCGGTAAATATATATCCGGCGTCCGGTACGGGTTTTAAATTCCGTGAACATTTTATCGGAATTTGAAAATAACATAAAAACGCATTTGAATAAGCCACTGTCTTTATGGGGAGCCTAAGTATTTGCCGAAGGTTGCATCATGGTGCTGACAGGACAACCGCGATTCTTCTTTCCGGACCGGGCCGAAAAGATCCGAGCCCACCGGGGGTTTCGAAACGCTATTTTAGGGTGACCTCTTCTGCATGTTAGAGCGACTCTGCGATTTTTCAGTGTCTTTCGAGAGCTTTGGCACCAAGGCCAAACGTCGCCCGGCCAAGACGCGTGCATTAATCTGTTTTGTTTGTTTCTTTTAACTGTCTGAAGGGTGTGAGAGGACTGATACCATAAATAGGTTTATGTAGGGTTCCAGGCACAATTTCTCCTTCTTGTTCTTAATTATACCTTTGAGAAGGTTTTAGGTAGTCGTGTTACATTCTGAAGCGCTCCACAATGCCTTGAGTATGAGTAATTTACTAAAAGGTTCATTATTATTTCACAAGTTTTAAAATAGTTTTTTTGTATATTCACTTCTGTGTGAGTTTTTTCATCCTCGGATGTGCTTTTCCAAACTCGATAGAGAAATAGTCTAAGCAAGCTTTTTTTTTTCCCCCTCGCTCCCCAGCCACAGATTTTTGCCAGAAAGTTGCCGCTATGAAGCGAAAATCTGGCAGCACTCCATCTCTGTTTGAGCCTCTTCGATCCCCCAAAGCAAAGTGAAAAATGACTACGCGTCTTTTGTCGGTCTCGGCGCAAATGGCCGTACAAGGAAGCGGTGGGCATCGGAACGCCAAGGCGGCTCTTTGGCTTCGGTATCCCAGGAGACGGCCTTGATGGAACCTAGTGTGGAAAAATCAGCAGAGTAGAGGCTCCAAGCACAACTTACTGTCATGAATTCAATGGCTGACTTTCACAGGAAAAGACTTTTGGATCTGCTGGGACACCAGCAGACCACAGGCACTGAAGAAACCCTGCCTGTCAGGGCATGTTGGCTTGGATGCTTCCATCATCATCGGCATCACCATGAGTTCTGCTTCTAGTCGTAAGAAGATAAAGGCAAACGGCCAAGGCTACTACTTATCACACAGCACAAGAGAATTCAATACTATGGCCAATAGCTCCAAAGCAATGATTAAAAATACCAACATTATTTTGATTTACGAATTCCAGTTTTCAGTTCGTTGCACCATCTGCCGCGCTGCGTTGTGGATTACTGCGTTGCTGTCCAGGGCTCTTGGCAGATCACCGAGCCCAGTGTCCTATTGTGTACATTTGCTCAAGTGACAATGAGTTATCCTTGCCTCCATCTTGTGTCTTTATAAATTAATTAAGGACTACGTACACAGCTGCAGGGCTTCACAATGCGTTTATCCTTGTGCCGAAACACAGAGCGGCGAGATTCTTATTGAAGGGGCTCGACAAAAATGAGGTCTTTTGATTTTAGAATCTGTTTCCAGCATTCTTCCGTGCACTGCAAAATGCAGACGACTTTGGGCAAAATCTGGAAGATTATTTTGAATCTGTAGCTGCCGGTTCCTGCGTTTTTACTCTGCGTCTATGCACAGAAACCGAAGTTTGTCTGTATATGAAGTGGCTCCAGCATGCCTGAGGGAAGCAGAACTTATCCGTGGATGCAGGCTCATGAGGGAACAGTGCACTTGGAGGAAGAACCTGCTCCCCAAAATGCACAGGGCTTACAATGAGGCCCATCAGTCACTTGCACAGAAGCATCTCTCATAAGCATCCATCTTGCACACATTAGGCTTTGGTTTTCCCACGTTGTCGTAAATCTCAGAGGTAGCGCCATTAATTTTTAATATCCAGCTTCAGTCGCACTCCCTACTGTCTCCTCCTCTGTCTCTAGAACACGCATTTATTATGTTTGGTGGCAGCTTCTCTCTTCCTGCGTGTTTTGTTGCACTTTGCAGACGCTATTAATAATCATCAGTCGAAACACTCCCACTGAGCAACGTTCCACTTTTATTATTTTCACGTCGAATAATACGATTATATTTTCACCATTCGTAAACATGGGCATTCCCTCCAGTCCAACTTCACAGACACTTGTTTCGCCTCTTAAACCGAGCAGCTAACGTCCGTAACTTTGCGACGGAGCCCGAGACCGACTCCCAAAACAAAAGTAGGGAAAAATAAAATAAATTAATCGCAGAGAAGGAACGGAGTTGCTCGCAAATATTTGAATTTCAAATTTGCCAAGACGGCAGATGCGTGGTTCACCAATTACGAGCCGCGTTCTTGGGAGACAGCAGGGACCGTTTGATTGACAGTTGTTGCGTCTCGTCGGGCTGGGCTGGGCGCTCTGGATTTCCCTGAAATGTTAACTGAACTTGCTTGCTTTCCGGCATAGCATGTGTAAAACTCGCATGTACTGTAAACGCGGCACTTGTGCTTAGTTTCTTTGCCGTCTCCATAATGTATATTATTTGCTGCGCATTCAGCACGGCCTTTGTTCCCGTTTCATTACTATTTACACGGAGCAGGATTCAGAGTGTTTATCCGAGTGTCTCGAGTACTGTGTTCACGCCAGCATGCCGAGCAGTATTTACCCACGCTTTTCTCTCCGTTTTCCGTTTTCTTGCATGAAAAAAGCCAAACTCATCGGTGCGGTTATGTTTTGCACTTTGCTAAAACTCCATTTAACCTTCATGTAACCTCACAGCAACGCATTATCAGTGTGAAATGAGATGCTAACTGTACAAGATTGGTTGGCGTATGCATTGCTCCGCGCAATTTAGAATCGTGGCATTTGTGTTGTTGATGGCGGGTAATTATATGTCAGATTCATAATGGAACAGGACCGCGGTCCAATATGGCAACATATTATTATTGACAGATAAATTCATTCATCTGTAACATCTCTCAATTGTGTCACATATTGCACAAAAAACCTATATTTTGCATGCCAACAATAATCTAATTCAGAGATAAGTGTTAAGTGTTATTTTTAGAAACCAAACAAGGATATTTCATCTTTTGCGCAAGGATCAACATTGTAGCAGTGCGACAGCAGAATCCGTGCTGTGAGCTATTACACGTTGCCAGCACGCAGACTTGGTTACACGAATGTATACGTTTAAAAATGTAAAACCATACGATGTTTTCCTATGGGTGGGGTTACTATTTGGATTAATAAAGTGGCATTTTTCACGATGGCAAAGTCGGAGCGAGTGTGTTTCAATAAAATTAAATAGAAGAGATTTACTCGCTACAAAAATGTTTACTGAACCAAAGACGCTTTGTTGCCAAACTGCAAAGCAAACACACTCCATTTGTATTTGGCCGTAACTGAACATCCAACATAATAAGCAAATAAATAATAAAGCGAAGAATGTGTTTTTTTTTTTTTTCTTTTTAACTGAACAGTTATAGGAAATGACAGTTCTGGACTGGCTACCTTGCAGTACCTCCTTCCCATACGCATTAATGGCATTCACATTTTAAAAAAGGCCTTAGCCACACGAGGCCGGAGGACAGAGTTAGTTACGTCTGAAAGATGCTGTTTTTAGAAGTCTCAACTTAATAAACCCAGAGGCTATTTTTGATGTTATTTATTTATATAAGGAGATAAGCAAGGCTTTCATAAGAGAGATTGCATTCTCCTGTCTGCGGTAGACCAGTGCAGAGCTGTCCTGAAAAGGCGGTTTGCCCTTTAATATGCGATTGATACTCAAAATGACTGATCGATAAAGAGCGACTGGAGTCACTTCCTCGGGTCCCTGTCAGTATCTGAAGCCAGGCACTTCCCTCCACCCAGCGTCTGCATGACTCAGAGATCCCGTCGATGCTTCCAGATGAAAGCGGCCGTCGACAAACATCTATTTTCACACTTTTTAAGGACCATTCTCCTGCTAGATTAGACGGCTTTCGCTCCACCTTGAGGCCCGGCGCGGTGATTAAACCGTGAGTGTTTGGATTTCTCCAAAAATCAGCGCTCCTGGCTTGTACTCGCCCGCGCCATTTCTGCCCGAAGTTCGTTGGTGTGTCAGAGAATGGGTCTGAAGCGGCTGTATTTGCATGACGCTGTGATCCAAGGTGACACGAGGGAGGCCGGGTGACTAAGGGTACAGTAGGTGGGAAGGAAATGCAAAGCTTTAAAGAAGGAAGGATGGTAATGATGGGCCCTTTCAACACGTCTCCCACTGACACGCATCACCTCTTTCTGGATATCCGCCACCCGGTCTCAAATCCACACTAATTGGCTTGCTGCAAAAGTGAGAAAACAAGAAGAGCTTCTCCGGAGCCCTCAGCTCACAACATCTTCATTTTTTCCCCCCGCCAATGTGTATGCGTGTACTTGGGTGTGTTTGTGCACGCTTGGGTGAGTGGCTCTTCGCATTCCCTCAAGGTATTCCTCAATATCTAGAAGATAAGACCATTTATTTTTCAGACATCTTGCAGTGGTTTGCTTTCAAGGAAGAACAAGTGCCTGACTCTAAAAAAGTAGGACACACTATTGCGATCAAGGTATCTCCAGCAACTTCCCGCGCTCGGCAGCGCTAAAGCAGCGTCTCTTTTCCCTCGCCGCCGTGATTAAAGCACTTAATGCAGGAAATAGTTCTCAGGAGCAGAGAGAATGACAGTTTTTCCACAAAAAAAAGAAGTTGTTCAAGGAGAGCACTGCAAACTGCAGTGGAAATATTTCCAATCCGTAGAGGAGGAACTCGCAGACGTTACTGATTTCCCTTTCAATTTTTGATGCGTGTCATGTGTACGTCACCTGCATGTTGCTGGCGAAACCAGAGGGAACCGTGCCGGTGCCTCGTCGCCCCAAAAAAGGAAAGCAAAGAAAGGGAATGTGAGTCACTGTTTGTAGGCATCAAAGCAATGTTTTAAGTCAGTCTCTCAGTGCTTATTTTATCCCAGAAAAAAGACATAAATTAAATGTACAAAGTCACGCATTAGCAGAAGGACTCCACCAGGGTGACTGCCTTTTCAGGGATCTGGCGGTCGCAGCTCTGGTTCCTTCATGGAGTCTTGCAAGACCGCTGCCAATAACATCTCGTCTTCTTAACAACTAGCCTCCATGTTATGGTCATCGATTTGTTATTTAGCTGACGGCTTTGGCCGAAAGTGACTTAATCTTTTTTCTTTTTTTTTTTACGGTTTACAGAGGCCAGATATATTACTGGAATAATGATGGGTAAATGCTTTGCTCAGGGGCATCGCAACAGCATTGTGATTAAGATTTGAACCGGCAACCTTCCGATTAAAAGTAACTGCTCCGCAGCAAGACCAACCTTGCACAAACATCAGGCGAGAGCTGCTGCATGCATTACCATAAGAATGAAACTGCAAATTATTCTGTTGTTTAGCCGAAGCTTTTATGAAACACGACTTAAACAGATGGATATTTTGCCCGAGTGCTTCAGCAGTGCGGTATCTAGCCAAAGGGTACTACAGCAGGGCGCTGTCTGGGGGCTTGAACCAGCAATCCCCAAGGCATAATTCTGTGTTTTCCACCAGTGTATTACCTTCTACTTCGTGCTAATGTTCACCGTACATTTTTTTGCCGCACTCCTTGCTCATAAAGTTACAGTGCAAGTAGAGCCAGGACAAAAACCGCCATCAGGGAGTGTGTCGCGTGTGTTTCCAAGTCCATTTCTCACTGGATGTAAGCTGGAATCATGCTTACGTTCTCGTGCGTGTTTTTACAGCGTTAACAATATGCGGCCTGCAAGGTTTTCCGAAATCAGTGCTCCAGGTTACGGAAGTCAGGCGATTTAAAAAGATGTCAACACGAGCCACATCTACAGAAATGTCGGGGGTGGCGTGGGCCGATGCCGAGCACAGGAAGCCTTCGCATTTAATTTGCATGATCAGTTACATTACCTTTAACTTTAACTTTAACCGCAGCTTATTGACTACGGGAGTCTCCTGAATCGGTCCTACCACCGAGCCGTTTCCAGGAGCTGCGAGGGGTGCTTCTTCTAAACCGATTCTTCGGACCTTGGTTAAATGTGACAGGCAACCCGAGAATCAGTTACACAACCGCTTCTATTGAAAATCAGTTACAGGGAAAGAATATTGCTCATGGTTGGTGTCTTTTTACATTTAAATGATGTCTTACCCTTAACTTCAACTTCAGAAAACAAAGTCTATGTTACATGCTGTTTTTCTCTCTTTCTGGAACAACTTTCATTGAAGAAAGTTAGCTGGGGAAAGAAGGAAAAAAGAAAAAGTGCCTTGAGCAAGGAAGGAAAATCTTATTTGCAACGATTCATACGTGGAAAATCTATTTATGCATATATTATGCAATACCATTCTCTCCCAAGCCTCTAACCAGAAGGATGGATTAAGAATGCATTCACAGGTATCAAACCCTGAACAGTCTGACACCGCTGTGAGTCACACTCGGTCCGACGGAAAATTTCACCTCGTGAAATGCTGGCCTTGTCTCACTTTTATTTTATTCCTTTAGCGGCCATCATTACTTTTTTATATTAATGACTTCAGACTTGGTTAATCTTATAACCCAACGAAAGCTCGCCGTGTGCTGCCTCTTTAAAGTGGAATTTGCAAATTGTTTCACGATAAAATCAAGATGACAGGACTCACTCTCTTTCATAGTCTTTTTTTTTTCCACAGTCTGCTCCTACCTTCTGAGAATCGTGCGCTTGTCTTGAGAAATTTCACGATAAAATGCAATTACGAGGCAAAGATTACATGGAGGCCGTTGAGGTTTCGTGTCACCGGGTTTTGAAAATTCTACTTCTCTGGTTTTGGGAAAACCGTTTTAACAAGACGCAAACTGACACACAATATATTGTATATGCACTGGTGTGTACAGTATACTTAAACATGAATAGTGCTCAGTACATAGAATTTTGTAATTGCGGGGGTCCAAGTAGAAGTTAAAAACCATTTTACCGCGTTTAGTCACCGTGTACCCCCTTCCAATCACACGTGCATTATGAGTCTTTAGAGGATTAATGATGGCCTTTGCAAGGACACAAAGGTATTTGCTCTGAAGTTCTCTGAGATCAAAAGTCCAGGCGAAAGTGGAAAATGCAAAGAGTACCTTTGATTATTGTGTCATAAAATTATTCCGAAATTCAGTTCCTTCTAGGTCAAGAGCCGATTCTTTTTATTTTACCCAGCTGAAACCGTCCTTTCAGAAGACGCAGTGTGTGACAGATCGGAGGGCATTGTCATTAACTAATGATTGAGTCAAGAACGCGTTCTCAAGCGCCAGGAGCTCCAGAGGGCAAGCGAACCTCACACAGCTCCATGAGGGAAAAAAGGCCATTTTGCCACATGGTAAAATGAGTTAGGGTTAGGACAGCGCCGCCAGAATACGCAGACATACACGTGCAAAGCTTGCAGGCGTGTAAGGACAACGTTAGGGAATAATAATGCCCCTCAAGTTTGATCTGCTATTTAGCCAAGTCCAAACCATTCTATGAAGCTACGATTCCCGAGTAGGCGCTCGTGCCGGATGGCCTTCACCTGTCCTCGACCCGCAATGTTGACGCAGAATGTGAAGCATTCCATTGCATTTTTGATCCTTCCTGCTTGCTGTTGCCCTGCTTCTCGGCAGAACCCAGTTTCTAGGAATTTGTGTTCTGAAGTTGTCTGCGTAAGTACAAACAGAAAAGAGAAATGGAGTTTTTCTCAGTTTCCCCAATGTTCATGGGAGCATCGATTACTGAAAAAGCATCTCCACTTTTTGACGGAAAAGCGCTTCAAATTTTGTGTAAAGAGAAGGGAAGAAATGTACACCAGCAAACACTGTGAGGAGCAGGGGTTTTTTTTGCTGGCAGCAGTCTTTGCTTAGGTCTGAAGGGTCTGAAGGCATTACCGTGCTGTAATGCATCTGATAGACTGGCTTGGCTGCTGAAATAAACATAAATTAACTGGACGACTATCTGTGTTTCAACAATGAACGTCCCTTTTTGAAGCAGAGACCTTCATAGACTCTAAAATGCTGCATTACCTAAGATAACGGCGATAAAAGGCACTATAAAGACGACGGATAAAGCATCACCTTTAAAAGCATTTTATAAATGCTATTAGCAATAAAATTACATCTCTGTAATCCAATAGCGCAAAACACCATGTGCATCAGATCAGGTAAAGCAATGTAGAATGAAAGGCAATTTTGTAAAAACAGGGTCTCGTGGCTCAGTCATTTTCCTTTCTGTCTGTAGACTTCCACTCTAGAATGAATATTATAATTAAGGGCCTTACAGGACACTGACTGGCATAAGAATATTAATATTGATGTGGTGCCTTGGTAAATAGTTTCTACTGGACTTTTTGATGAAAAAAATAATAATGGAATGCTATGTGTCAAAATATGACTTTGAATATATCATTAATATGGATGAAGACAACTGTATAAAAGTTCAGATATTTGGGAAGGCTTTAAAACTATATTATACAAATAACCTGCAGTATAAATTCTCCATATTTTAATCACCTCTACCCCCGGTTTGGGAGCTACTACACCAATTTAATAAAAAGTACTGGGATTTATAAGCCCTTATTGCCAATTTATTATGACGGCACAGTTTGTAGATATTTTTTTCACGAGACCGAAATAAATGCGGCGAAAGGGGAGCAACTCTATAACACGCATGGCTTCTGTTTTCATAAAAAAAGCGTAGCGCGGCAGCATGGGAAGACCGATCGAAATCACCGTGCGGGGAGGCAGTGCACCTTGTTATGTGGCAGCGGTTTACCTGGAAATGGGCAGTCGATGTATATCTGCCCAGAGAACTTGTCATTTATAAAATGTCATAGCAAATTAAGGGTGGCCGATTTTAGCCGAACCAGAAGCTGCTTTTTGCTTGAGGGAACAAGGCCGCGAAAAAGGAGGAGGGAAAAACCGTCTGTCTCAATTGCCGAGGTAAAGTTGGAAACGTAAAGTTTAATCAGCAGCTTAACCAGAGCGGCAGACAGGGATGAATGTCTCATTTTAATATTTTATAGGTGCTCTTAAAGCTGAGAAGTTTCGAGGGGTCCAGTTTAATAATTTCAGCGTGGATCAATAAGTCCTTTGAGTCTTCATTTGCTTCCAACACTGGTGAAAACCTACCACCAGCCCTCTATCTGCAGTATTGCTAGATTATCTGGCTCAGCAAGGCTGTTGAACAAAGGCAGACGCCACTAGAAATTTATTATTATTATTATTATTATTATTATTATTATCATCATCAGATGTCATCAGGAAACCGAATAACCTTTAAAATGGCTCATTTTATATTTGCAAATGTGTCTCAGGCGACGGGATTGTTTTACGTGGCAATGGACCCCGAGCAATGGGCAGCTCGTGGCAGAATGTTCAGGAAACTGCAAAAAAGGCGAGAGCGCATTTCTGATCAGAGCTGCAGTTTTTCCGAATCTCCTTCGCAGAAGCTACTGCCGTGGAAGTGCTGCTGTATTAGCAGCGTTATCTCCGCTGTTAAGCACCTGTAATCCTCGGGAATTTTCGCGTCGCTGCAAGCTGAATTACAAATTGTCCTTTGTCACCGTCGTGCAATTTGGAGGAATTGCTTTGTGGACAAATGCCTGGGATCTAGCAAGTCTATCATATTTATGGTGCATTAAGCCAAACGTGGAAAAAAATAGGAATCGCTCGGCCTTTATGTTGTTTGAATTTAAGTTTAAGAGCCTTGCTAAATTCTGGAGAATGGCCAGCAAATAGGCTAATTAACAGTTACCATCTGCTTACCCATCGCGGTGTCAACAAGTATGTAAGCGTTCTCTTTCGAGAAAACTGGAAATTTCCAAAAAAAAAAAAAAGGCAATCTTGGATTGTATGTGCCGTAACAAATGTGGAATCATACATTGGCAAAAAAAATATTCTGAATGTGTTGGAGAACGGAAAACAGTGGTTTTTAGCATACAGCTAAAATCGGGCTGGAGCACAAAGGGGTACGCCGGGCTCTCGAAGCGACCGGGAGACCTGCCCGGTGCACTGGTGGCTTTTACTTTATCCCAGAATTGCAACACACACAACACCGAATCAGATGCAGAAATGGACAAGGAAAAGAAATGGCTGTGGAAATTTTAGTTAGGAAAAAATGTTATCAGGTATCAATGTATCAGGCAAAGGTTTTGCATAGCTATACACAGACTCCATAGACCCCCCTCCCACAAAAAACAGAGCACAAGAAAAATCAGTTGTTCACACTTACTGCGTCAGAGTGTCTCTCATTGCGTGCGAATTGGTTGCACACAACAAGCCCACACAGATGTGGCTCCGAGTCCAGGTGGGGAGAAGGTGGCTCGGCCCCTTCAACAGCTGAATCGTAGAGACTCGTTCTTCTGCTGGAAAGTATTACGCTACTGTGATGGGGTCATTCGTTTTAGAAACACGTTTTATAAACAAATTTTAAATGGCTAACTGGTTATTTCAGTGATGTGGGGATGAGCGGCACTCATCTTTTCTGGACGATAACCTTAACAAATGATTTTCGGCCAGTTGATATTTTAGTACTTAGAAATAGGATTCACTTTGCATTGAAAATTGTATATGTTGTTCAAAAAATATTGCATTATATTATTGTTGCTGCTGTCGTTTTCAAATAAGACCTAATGAAACTATCTGACCGACTGCATATTCTCTTGAATTTAAAAGATGTTTTAAAAAGTTAAAGGGATACAGTTGGGTTCATATGAGAAGTGTTTTATAGCTGTGAAATTTCTGGAAAAGGTTTCCTTAAGAGCTCAGCGTTACTTAACTGCAGGCAAATTTGTATGACAAATACAGGTGCCCTTGCTGTATACATAAACAGCACTGTAATTTCAGATAATAGCCATGCAGTATTGCTATGCTGTCATTCTGTATAGGAAAACGTTTAAATAAAAGCTCTGCTGGAAAGATTAGGCATGTGTGCATGTCTGTGTCAAATGCATGTACTGTATGTTTAATGGCGGGCTGAGCAAGTAGAGGGTTGGTTCACGTTCCAAAGGGATGTGAAAGAAATAGCAGCCATACACTTTGGGAAAAGGGCTGCTACCTGCAGCTCAGCAGTACGATAACGCTTTATATTATTAAATGTGCCTGTTAGGAAAATTCACGTACAATAGGATCCTTTAAGACGGCGCTACAGTCAGTGGCTCCGGTGTACATTTAACCAAACCATAAGGATATGAGCGAAGCCCCGACCTCTGTGTTTTTCTAATCAAATGTGGACCATTGTCCAGGATTGACCGTATAAATAAACGTAATGCTCCAGCTTGCATGTTTTCTGTTTTTTCTGCTCTAACAAAACAGACAGACTTTTTGCACCGAGTGAAAAGATCCTGTAAATGCGCTAAGGGGGTAGCAGCTATGTTTCTAGACATTACAAGGATCATTAACCGCTAGCTGTCATCGCCCTTCCGCTGACACAGATGTGCTTTTAAAACTCGGCATAATTGACATGTATGTTCGACATAGTCATTTGCTTAACAAAAGCATTTTCATAAGGACCGTGTCGCCGTTCTCCATCATAAGTGACAGAAGAGCAAACATAATTTGGTAGCAACTTTTAATTATGCACCTCAGGCAGTGGTTTACCATGGAATTATTAGTAAATAACTTTAAACTTGATATACTGCCTCTTCCGTCGTGTTATAAACGTCAGCTTGAATCCTTGTATTGTCTTCCCGCCCCTGGGGTTCGCAAACAGAATGATACCTAAAAGCGGCAGCATGGCGGCGCATGAGCGGCGCCGGAGTTTCGTCGGGCCCGAGCTAACATGGGGGGTACAGTGTGCAGTACCCGTTCATTTGTGCATTTTAGAATTACCACTTTCAGGCCCTCCTTGTGCCCAGCTGGATTTCTTTCGGGTGCTGTGGTTTCCTCCCACAGACAAAGATCTGGTGACTCTAAAACTGCCCTTAGCGTGAGTGGTTGTGTGTGTGCGCGCGCAAGCATAGCTCAGTTGTGTAGACAGCAAGCAACAAACACAAAACTCCCTATAAAAATAAATGCGATGAGGTACCTACTGCACCCGTGGCAGGTAAAACACTGTTTTTACATCAGCGCATCCTTGTTTGTGTCAGTAAATCACATCCAGTGAGACGCATCTTAATGTGAAAATATTCTCATTTTAAGCCATCATATACTTTGCTGATGTAATCTGATCGTAAACTTGGCCTCGAACAATTTAATTTGTTAAATGTTGCATCAAGTATGTAATGAAATGGCTTCAACAATTAGGATATTATTTTAAATAACTAAATTGCTGTTTTCTTAGATTAACTGCACTGTATGCATTTCGGCAGCCCAATGTTGCTTGACAGAAAGAACTCCAGAGAAGATGAATTATTCACACCCCTTTCAGCAACCCATTGTTATGGTTCGCATCTTAAACGTCTTTGCGTTTCTATTTTAATATTCATATGAAGGTGATATAGTACAAATCCGTCACATTTCAAAGACGACCGGTTGATGTGTAAATCTTCTTGTCGCGCATAAATGAAAACAAACCGAATTAATAAAACAGTAGGGATGTGCATCCTTCTTTTTCAATTAATCATTGGGTTTACTTTGTTCAGAATTTCTTTCCTTTAATCCTCCCGCTGTCGTCTTGAATTGTTGTCAGTTTTTTCAGTTTACTTCTACACTTCCTAGTCCAGTTACTTTATTATTTAGAGTACATCCAAGGACCTCCGAAATGGGCCGCATGGTGAGCGGTACAAGCAGGAACTTGGGAAGATCTCCTCACCGCACATCCCCTGGAATCTGACTCATACATACAGATGGTCCCCGAGTTACGATGATCCGACTTTACGATGGCGCGTTCAGTAGAAAACTTACTTTGAATTTTGACTTTTGATTTTTTTTGGGAAAGCAATATGAGGTACAATACTCTCTCGCGATGCTGGGCAGCAGCAGCAAACTGCACCTCCCAGTCTGCCATGCGGTCGCCAGCGTTTAAAACCGGTACTCTACAGCGTTCTGTGTTGCCAGCATTTTTTGGATACTAAGACACCACAGTAATAAGTTTTTCTGTTAAACTCTTTACTGTGTTGTTTCTGACAAAGAGCGTTGCTGTTAGCCGGGAGCTAGCACTGAACATTAGCGGTTGGCAGTAAACAAAAATGGAAGAAGCCACAATTGAAAATAAACAAAATACAAAAATATGAGGTCTTAGCAAGACAGTGGTTGTGGGAGAGTTCCCAAGGGGAAGTGGAAACTGAGCACTGACAGGAACTGAATCCCGTCCACGATTGGTTCCTATGCCAATCAATCTGAAGATGGGGGCGGAGAGACCGCCTACCGACAGGAAGTCCGGGTAGGAGCTAACTCTCATCAACGATTGGTTCCTACGCTAATTGGTCATCCAATCAGTGCTCAGTCTGGAGATGGGGGCGGAGAGACCGTCTAGATTCCATTGCTGAAGTAGCCACAGGTGTGACAGTAGGTTGGGTGAATTAAATGTGTTTTCGATTTACGATGGTTTTATTGGAACGTAACCCAATCGTAAGTTGGGGACTGTCTGTATTACACCGATGGTTCTGGCCAAAATATGCAATGTGACAAACTGGGCACGCATGTAGTCTGTGTTGCGCTCGTCGTAGGTCCACTGTGACACAGACTCATGTAAAAGGAATAAAATTAACATTGGTAGAATATCTGAAATGTATTTCGCAGAAAAAAAACTATTACATCAGTTGATCATCTTTCTGCCAAATTTTCCAGAAACTATTCGGAAGAGAACCGTAATCTTTTTTAAATGGAGCATCTTATCTGTGTTCAAATTTACGAACCAGAGGCCGGTGTTACAGAAGACAGTGTATTACAGCATCAGACTTGAAAAGGAAGCGGCCAACTCTCTGTGATGTCCATGTCAGACCCACATCTGAAGCAGGACAAAAGAGAGACAACAAAGAAACTCGGTATTGGTACGACTCAAGGTCCTTTCTCCGCCCAGCCTGGATGATGTACTCTTAAGTGGTAACCCTTTGACCCACCTGTCATTTTGAAGGATTGCCAAAGCCCGTCTAAACTGTGATGTCTCTCCATCAGTGGTGTCACAAGGAGTTTTGGATTTTACCACCGAGTTTACAGCTTGCTGCAGAAGCTTGTAGAATACTTGGAGGCGGTGCTGCGTCTCTCGTTTTTTTTTTAACCCTAGGACTCTCAACCCAAGAGGCGCCCCGGGGCGTACTGAGTCAATTGTGCTCAGCCTGCGATTTGCAGTCCACCCTTGCTAAAGAGCAGTGATGAAAATCCTCACCCATGGCTGAAACACCCTCCCCAGAGCAAAGACTGTAATAATGAAAAAATAGGGTTAAGCACCCCCTGGGTTCAACACATCCAAGCCGAAAAGCACAACTTGCCGGGGATGTTCTTATCCTGCAAGGACCATCGTGTCCTACAGGAACAGAAGTAGCCGAAATCAAAAACTTCATTCAGAGAGGGGAGGAGGGGGCACAGGTGGCTTGCAAAGATTAATATTGGAACTTCCCTAATGGTATCTTAATTAATAATGGAATCAGCTGCGCTGATAGTCTGCCGGAAAAGGACATGTGTTTGAAGGGAATCTATTGCTGCGAAGGTGAAGGGGTCAATGATGTTGTTCTCAGCAGAGTGCATTGCTCTCATTTGTCTGCCTAAGGGGGTGGCACGTTTGTCCTGCGAATAACAGAGCACTTCCAGAGCGCGTCGACACATCTGATAAAATTAGCTTGCTAGCGGGAGTGAGCGATTTCACCTCGGTACGCCCCAGCAAGACACTCCGCTGTAAGCTCTCGTCGTTGCTGCCCTGGCACAGTTTTTTCTCCTTTTTTTTGGTGATTTTCCAATTATTTTTCATATTTACGCTGTCGAAATGCTTTAAAATAAACTACAAGAACAAATGAGGAATCATATGTTTCAACCATGCTGGCTGCATAAGGGGACAGACATGGCAACACTGTTAAGAGTAAATTGAAAATGAAAAAAGAAATATTTGTATCAGTCCTCTCATTACGGATTTCGGCAGTACTGGATAAAGCATGTGTCAACCCAATTTAAATTTCTCAAAATAAATATCCCCCTTTAATTACCTCGCAAATGGGCCTCATATTTTAAGCAATAAATTAAATTAATAGTAAAAGCCAGCAAAACCCTGTATTTTGACAACCCGATCTTCCAAGTGCGATTACTTGCAGTTGTTATTTGCTGGTTCCACTAAGGAGGAACTCAATTTTGTACAGGGAGATGAGGGATCTCATTGGAAATTATTAGTCTTAGACTTCCTTAGTGTGTGTGTGTGTGTGCGCGTGCGCGTGCACACGTATAACTAAAGCACCACGCTGTCTCTGGAACCGACACCACAGCGTATTTTTGTCCTACAAAAAAGGTCATTTCTTCCCAAGTAAAGGGGGACTCTAGGATTTTTAAAGGACGATAAAAATCTAAAGTTTGAAGATACCATCAGCGATGTGGGAAGATAATCCCACAGTCAATAACCAGCTTTGCTCTGCCGTTGTCAGCACTCGCACACTCTGAGCTTCATAATTCTGTCAGCTCTAAAGCTGCTGGGCAAATGAAATATTAATGTCTTACAGTTACATGAAAGCTCTATTAAGAGTCTGAACAACTTCAATATCACAACAATGCATTCCAACGTGGACTCCAGGACTTGATACAATCTCCCACAAGTTCTTAGCATTAATCTCCTTGACCCCAGGCTGCTTCCTGGAGCAATTTTTGTTCTATATTTGCATTTGAGAGCTACGCCGAATTTGCAAACCATTCCGTTTGCACGCTATGTATGCAATCCATGGCAAAGCCATGTACTAAACAACAGTTTCGGACAGAACCAACTGGCAAATACATCACAGAAATGGTGCAGCTCAAGCAAAAGTGCAGTAAAGTAAAAAAATGAGCTCTATTCTAACACTTTTGAAGTGCTGATGGCCTACAATGACACCCGAGTCCCTTTTTATTGAAACCAGATATGAGCACTGCGTTGAATGTATATTTCTATGCAAATATTGAAGCATGACATGGATGAAATTCATTATTGTCAACACACTTTGTGCAGACGCAGTTCTCCCCATTTCTTAGCGATCCGGTGAAACGTAATCTCACTTTTTGGGCTCAGCTTTGATGAAAAGAGACTGCCGAATTGGCCGCCATCACAACACTTTATGAGCGCTCGTGCCAATGAGCTTCATCGCATGCCGCTTTTGGCCCTGGCATGATGTTTGGTTCTTCGGTGCACGGATACCGCAAGTGTAAAATAAGCTTTTTCCCATCTTCATCGGAACCACATTCTATTAACTATGGATACTCATAATCATGATGATTGTACCTTAATGTTTCTTGGTTATGAGAGTAATAAAAGGCTAATTCACAAGTTAGGAACCCCATGGGGACATTACTCACTTGTCCAACACAGGCCCGTTTCCCATCTGGAAAGCTGACACTTACACAAATCTTGAGGTTCCTCTTAGATTCCGTCCAGGTGAAATGCAGGTTTGGGTTGTGATATTTCCCTCTGCGCTCCTTTAGTTGCATAAGCTACACTATTTATATACAGGTGTTTAAGTCTTATTTTACCTACAAGCTGTCAGCATACTTTTATTCTTAAGTTTTTACTGAAGCAGCTGGATTCTTGACGTGTTTACTTCACTGCTGCTGAGAATACTGGCCTAGCAAATGGTTCTAACGCATTATTTTCATTATTTTTATTTGTTAAAATTTTTATTGTTTGTTTTCCCAGAAACGCATTAATTTAACTAAACTAAGCTAAAACAACGAACGGTATACAGAATACTATGTAGCTGATGCAGTGCATTGTGACAGTGATGGTGCATTGGCACAGTGCAGCTTGTGATGCCCACGCACATTGGAAAATTTATGCAACAGTTATTGCAGTAGAAAATTTTATGCAAAGTTTAGCTAATTTATTGGGTCATCATTGTGTTCCGTCCCTAAGCTGTCTCCTGTTAATTTAAGTCTTTTCTGCACCATAAAGTTTTCCATGTAATGGAATGCATCACAGACATTATATTACAGTACGCTGTATTTATTTATGAAGTAAAACTGCGATATCACTCTTTCTTTAATTTTTCTTTATTTTTTACTAACAGCTTGCACTTGCAGCCCCGCGTCCCCAATTTTGTGAAACATGAGAAGCCGACGCAGGCAGCCGCTCGAGCCCCAAACGCACACTTATTAGGGTGACATTCGTTTCATTCTGCAGGAGGAAGGCAGGGTTTGTGCGCATGGCAGGACAATTTAGGGCTGATCCAGGCCAGGAAGCACCCTTTCCTTCTTTTCATTATGCGGCGTCGCAGCATCCACTGGCCAAGGTTTATTATTGACAGCGCATGTGCGTTACTCTGCCGATTGTTCTTCATTTGCCCACAGCAAATTTATTTCCCATCACTTATTTCAAAACCAGCATCGCAGAACCAGATGGGGTCCCCTCATTCCACAGTGGGTGTCCCCTACCGCTCTTGTTTTCCCATGGCAGTCTCCAAGGCTTAACCATATTTATTCATCTGCAGTACGCCAGTCCATTTTCAGCTTGTTTACGGGCTTTTTTTCAGGAGCCATTTCCACGAGGGATGAATGTGCAGCGTAGCAGACAGTCTGACAAAAAAATACACAATGGAGTCTGATCATGCTTCCATCAGCTTCGACTTGCATGTCGTATTTGTATCGATTTGCAGCTCGGCGCAAATGTGCTCTGAACTCTTCTCCGGAGATTGATGAACACATGATAAGCACCATCCATCTTGCTAGAGACTCGCAAAGGTGCCAGTTAATAAAAACAAGGAAAAGTAGGATGAAATGTTCCACCGGCTTTCTCATCAGAAGCGGGGCTATCCGTTAGCCAGGTGGAAAAGAGGAGAATAGCAAAAAGAGAATTATTTTTAAAAATGTTGTTTCTGATCAGCACTTACGGGAAAAATAAAAATGTGTGGCTGTGAATCTGGGTACAGAAATGCCTCGTTGGTGGCAAAACCGATTTTGTCGCAAAAGCCACTCATCCATTTAGACTTTTTGTAACTAAGCAGAGCAAAATTGGCTTTATGGGTCCCTAACGTTTCCCCGCTCAAATGGCTCGGCGCATGCACCGTACAGCGCGAGACTTCATAAACTCTACTTTTCGAGATCTTCTCTCAGTAACGCAAGGTACAAAACACTATCACATTTCAAACAACATTAAAACAAGTGCCGCTAAAATTTTTTCTTGTTGTCTTTCAGACATGTTGGATTTTCCCAGTTTTTGCATTTGCCCATTCGCATCCATTGGTGTTCAGAGCGGGGTTGCCAGGTGCCCACAAACATTTGTGTGGATTTTTTTCCAGCGACTTTGCCGTGTCCGTCCCATGTAAATCAACACATCTCAGCATAACCGCTCCGTCTGTTTTTAACACTTTAAAACAATTCGATGAAGAAGCTCAAAAGAACACTGCTTCTGAATTGCCGAGCACGCGGAGGCCTGGGTGCTGCGGCGCGATTTGAACGAATCTTCCGATATCATCTCCGTTGCGTCAGGTTATTAAAAAATGCGAGCGAAGAAGCTGCGCTTGGAGACACCTCTGCAACTACAGAAGAAAGCTTTAGCTTCTGTTGTGCAGTAACAAAAAAAGCATTAAATTCTTCATATTTTTATTTATCATCTGCACAAAGACCATTGTTTGTCCAGTCGTACGAAGATAAACAGCGAGTGCAGGTGAATAATTTATGTTGTCTCCAGGCGTGGAAAAGCATGACGCAAACAATAGAAAATAAACATATAACCATATGGAGAAGCCTGCTGGGAATTGGCAACCGTGGTTTCCGCAGCGTTACGTGTCAGAAAAATGTAACTGTGAAAAGAGAAATTCATTAGAATCAAAAAGCGCAACAATTGCACATAAATAAAATAGGAATCCTCCTAAGAGGGTTGTGAAATTAGCAGAGAGACAGTGATAGCTTCATTGTGAGATAATGAAGAATCCTGCGAGGAAGGTAAAGTGGCATCACAACAGTTGTTTTGAATTTACCTCTGGGACCTTTTCCCCGTTTTACTACGCAATAAAATAATCAGAATGATAAGATGTGCGGCATAAGTGGATTTCCCGAGGTTACAAAGTATGCTAGACTTTGGAATGTGCTCCTCCGGTTCACCCAAGTCGTCGGCCAGCTAGAGGCAAGGGGGCTTTGTGCAGGGAACAACCCAGCCGACATGGGCGGGTGGGCGGCTTCGGTCTGTCTGCCTCGGCTCTGGAGAAGATAAAACTCCCAGGCTTTCTGTAAAGGTTGCAGCAACCACACCTGCTAAAGAAACAAAGTGCAGCAGAAGCGTTCTGTATCGATTTCAAACATCCACAGCTATGTGCTCCCTAGACTCAATTCCGTGAAATATCAAAGATAAAATAACGCAACAAATAAGTAATAATTCGCTTGGAAGGCACAGAGCACATAAAAATCTTGTTTTGTTTGATTAAACGCCGTGTGGACCCGGCGGTTAAGAATACCAGGAAGGGCCGGAAGCACGCAGTGTTCATTCACACCTCATAAAGTGGGTAAGAGCCGCGTTGTGAGCAGATGTGTGTAAAGTACAACATTGTGGTGAAAGGCCCTCTAAACAGATGACCCCCCCCCCAAAGTACAGTAGCAAATGGCAGTGCGGACTTTTATTTGTGAAGAAATTCTCACAATGCGCCTTGATCGAGAGAACAACAGCTGGGGCTCCGCTGGAACCGAACAGACAAACTTCACGTCCTAGCCGCTGATGTACCTACATATGCTTAACTTCTCAGTTACACACAAACAAAATACCAGAATGCTCAGGCTACTCCTGCCATAGTTCCACTGCTGTCGTCTACAATGAAATATTTTAAGCACCTGGAGTTGAAATGCCACAAACATTGAGAACAGAGGCCTAGAACTGCTCTTCCGGTGTGGTGTGAGGTCACCGTGGTCGGTATCTTTCTAAACAGTTTCAGAGACTCCGTGGGAGAGTACTGCTGACTGGTTCGCGTTTGGCCGACGTGTTGCTGTGCCTTCTGATGGAGTGTGAGGACCCAGGGAAACGCGCGCTCAAGACCCGACGCTCAGCAGCCCGGAGCTCCTCGCACCGTTGCCGTACACAGAGTACACGACCATTTGTCAGGAACCCGGTGAACGACGACTTGTCAGACCATATCGCTCTCTTCCTCTGCTCGGAAGTTAATTGCCTGCGCTCCCTGCACCACTGGAGCTGGAGACGGGTGTTGCAGAGTGTTTCGAGCGGTTTGTGGACAGTAGCTTTGCTTTGCTGCGGGGCCCTGATCAGCCCTCTTCCGACTGTTTTTGCCAAAGGCCGATGCTCGCAAACCACGTCGTGCCCCAACGGGTCCTTCCACAGCCGCTGCTTCTTACACACCTTCTTCCCATCATGTTTGCTTTCCTAGTCACCGCTGCAGTTTAAGATGTTTGTTTTTTGGCCAAAGTCACCTTTAGCTGACGATTTTGCACCCATTGCCATTCAGGTACCTACCGAACACCGAGGAAAATACCACAAGCTTCCGACGTACCAAACTCATGTCTTGCTGCTTTGATTTTACCGCTCGGCAGAGATCGGTCTGTTTCCGGTGCCGGTTCTTTACGTAGCTCGGCTTGCTGTGCACGTAGCTCGGCTTGCTGTGCACCAGTGGCTCTCCACCACTCACGTGTGTGTACAGTAATGCTCCTTCACAGCCATCATCGGTCCGCTCCGGCGATTTACAAGGTTACTTTGAGGGCAATCTGGGTGGAACAGTTTTGGAATTTGAAGAGCCAAGTGCATAAGCAGGTCAAAAGGACAGTTTGACTTTGTGGAGTGAGAGCATTTTTCAATTTACAATCTAATTACCCCTCTGTCACAGCTGAAAAATGTACGATTGAAGGTGAAAATATACAAGGTTAAGGCACGTGGTAAACGCAACTTTATCATCTGATTTTCTTCAAACCATCGCAATGCTTCCACTGGATTGTTTGCCTGCTAAATATGACGCTTTAATGAGTGCAGAATTGTTTTATTCCCTAAGCTGACAGCGTTTGGGCTTTCAAACGGCACTTAAGTTTCCGCCATTTTTGAGGTTTGCTGTGAAACCTTGCAAGAACGCTCCCGCAAAAAAGCGATTTTGGACGCGGCGCAATTTGTCCCCGCCCTCCTACTGCCTTCACCATTTACTTCTAATGCAAATGAATGTACAGGATTCACTGAAGACAACGTACATTTGGCCAAATACAGCACTGCATTGTAAATGATTGTGTCAAACCGATGTGGGAACTGCGGACCTCTGTGTTACAGCAGGCGTGTTGTTGTGGTGTGTGAGTGCCCCGTTTAAACATGCCATGCAGAAACAAGGCTTGCTTTCCAACACTTCAGACTCCTGAACCCTCCTTCCATTAGGCCGCTGACAGCACAGTCGTTATGGTTTTATTATTTTATTAGTTCATATTACACTGCCCAGCTAAAAAAAAGTGACACGCTCTAATATTTGGTTGGACTGCTTTTAGCTTCGATTACGGCACGCATTTGCCGTGGAATCATTTCAATAAGCTAATGCAACACCGCAACATTTATTTCCGCCCAGAGTTGCATAAATTTTTTGCCAAGATCTCGTATTGATGATGGGAGAGTCGGACCGCTGCGTAAAGTCTTCTCCAGCACATCCCGAAGAGGTCTGGACTCTGTGGTGGCCAATCCGTGTGTGAAAATGATGTCTCTCTCCTGCTCCCCAAAGCACTCTTTCACAATTTGAGCTCCATGAATCCTGGCATTGTCACCTTGGAATATGCCTGTTCCATGAGGGAAGAACCTGCTCATTCAGCATATCCAGGTAGTCAGCTCACCTCATTTTTTGGGCACATAACGTTGCTGAACCTAGACCTGGCCAACTGAAGCAACCTTAGATCATAACACTAAGTTCAATCCAGGCGGTGACTTTTTTTTTTGGCCGGGCAGTGAATATTTGTCATGTGCATGTAATAATTTGTCTGTTTTTGTACATGTAAATGAGAAAGATAAAAATCAAAACATTTTTTGTTTTTCCTTCTACGCAGTAATTGTAAGACTGGCTGAAAAAAATGTCATGATATGGCATTTTACGCAATACAATTTTTTTGGATCCCACTTATTGCGTTGTAGCCAGATTTAACCATTATGCTTGGTTTAAGATGTGATCATAATAAATACAGAGTAATCAACAATGGCCTTTCAAAATGTGCACGGAAAAACATCCATTCATTGTGTTTCCCAGAGTATGAAAGGATGAGCCTTTCAGTTCTCGAAATCTGTCTTGTTTTTAAAAACGCGTGATTGGAAGGCCTTTGCAGATTTACATTTAAATAGCGCAGTGAAATCTATTAATGAAGCAGCCCGAGTGACTTAGCTGCGTGATGAAAAAATGGAGCAAAACCAAAAGCTGACGCATCTTAGGAGGCAAACCCGTCGAACCGCCAGTCATCCACGGCGCAGCGAGCAGCTGGGAAGGCAAAGGCTTCGGCTGCATCAACTCGGGGTTCCTGCGTAACCTTCCTTATGTCTTTTCTTTGTGCAAATTATGTTATTTATTATGATGCATTGTGACCGCAAGCTTTATGCCATTCTGCGTATTTTCCGAGTTTTATCACACAGATGTTTAATATTCCTTTGCTGTCTGAAAAAGCGGGAAGGGTTTATTTCTTAATAAGAAAGCACTTGGCGAGGAAAACACTGGCTAAGGCCATGTATATGTGCACTGTTTTGTTCATTAAATAGAAAGCATTAAAACGTCCCTTCTTTGATATGCAGGTCTTCCGTTTCGGATGGATTCTAAGTCGGGTGCAATCTGAGCAACTTCTAAATAATGTGTTTTATCCCCATTCCACTTCATAGCGTTTACATTTACGTGCATACCGGACCTTCGCACACCCAAGGCATCCTTTAAATTCCTTTTTGTTGTGATGGAGTCATGTTATTTGCGCACACGTGAACATCGAGCGTAGCTTCCGATGTTACCGTCGGACCAAAACAGCGTGCGGCGCAATTTTAAGTTCTTTCACATGCAATACTGTACCGTCCCCCGCCGCTCAAGGATGCCCTGGGGGGCAATTGGTTGTAAATATTTTGCGTTTGCGGTGGAGCGGGATGCTACGCGTGCAGCTGCTGAGGGGGCCGAGTGCGTTGCTGGTGGGGTTGGTACAGCTCCTCGGGGTACGTGAGGTGGGCTTTCGGGTTAACTGGTCTGTCGGTGGACTTCCATATTCCCTTCCAGGCTGTAACGCCTTGATGATGTGTCACAGAGACTCTAGGCCCACCGGTGCTCATTACAATTTTTAACAGGAACTCAAATTTTCCATCTATTTTGTCATCTATTTTAATTGTTGCTGTAATATGCAGCGTGCATTCCACACGCTGTTCCTCACCTCCAGTTAGCAGTTGCTAGTAAGCGTCATTGCTGCTTTTTCCCCTTCTCATGCCTCTGTTTCGTGGGACTCACTTCAGCTTTTTTGGACTGAAATCCTACAAAAATTTACATGTCTCGGGCAATAGCTATAGAGGAGTAGCAGAACTATACAAGAGGCTTTGTGTTTATATGTTTATTGAAACAAATGAACCGTTTAGTACAAGTCTGCCAAGGATGTTAATTGTCACCTTGGTCACATTATGATAAAACAGTCTCTGGAAGTCATTAAGAGGATGCGTTCTGGTTTATGCCAAGTTTTCCATAAAGTCTGGCAACCTTGAGGTGTCTGATTCAAAAGTGCTTTGTTAGTAATTGAAAACATCAAACTTAATACAAGAAGAAGGACATAGGAGACAATATTGCCTTCGTTTCTACGTTCTTGGCATCTCTCGGTGTGATTACTCTCAGATGGCCATACCCTTCAACTTGAAAGGGAGGGCTCTCATTTGCGGATAAGAGACCGGTTCGTCCGTGGCAAAGCTAATCCGATCGATTGGAGAGGACCGCTTCCCAGAGTGCAGCCGTCTTAATCTTTTCCCAGCACCGCTGGGTATCGCAGCTGCAATCCCTGCCAGCCACTGCGGTGCTTCCCACCGGCTATTCTCAGCGACGTTTCTGCGTTCTGACTTTTCGACCCTTCCCATTTACTCGCGTACCCTAAGCAAGAGCGTTCGGCCAGCTTAAAAGTGAATTTTAGCGAAGGGCGGTTCCAGGTATTCCGAGGTAATTTATTTCTAGGTCATCATCTTAGCGCTTGAGAAATATATATCATATATAATGACTAAGACATTATGTCCACATTAAGTTTAGCTCACTCGCTTCCCCTCCATCGTATGCGTCTATAAAGATTGTGGCATGATGCTGTCACGGATTTATGGTTTGAAGCTCATGTCCCACTGATAAAAGTTTCATTTTGGTCATAAAATAAGTAAACGACAAGGCGTGGCAAAAGTAAGAGGAGTGTAATAATAGAAAACACTCAGCACACACACACACACACACACACAAATGTACATTTGTGAGTGATAAAAATGTCTTGGCTGAATGCATAACCACAAGTCGCAGATGAGCCCTACAAACAACCCCATCATCAGCAAACAGCTGTGTTTTACAGCCCTATGAACTACTATGAACCGCTTTGTCGGAGCTGTAAGGTCAGGACAACAGAATGATTTTGCATGCATTGTTTGAAAGCCACAATTACTTTTTACAAAATGATGCGTAAAGCATGAGATACCAGCAGTTTTGTACGTACACAAATCGAGAGTTTATGTTTCCTTCAGTTATGTCTGAGGTTTCTCCTCCACTGTACGTGAATGCAATGATGTTCATTTCCTTTTTAATCTGAATTCCCTTTTAATTGTCATAAAATGCTGTATAGTTTTGTAAGACAGTAAGTGTATCTCTTAAACCATAGCTCGGTTTTATATTTGGCCTCATATTTTCCACTTTCCAAAAATAATTCAGAAGTGGACGTTATAAATCACAAAAAAAAATGCAAACAGTAAAAATCTGCATTATCGCACTGTGTGTAGTTTGCGCCATTTCTCTCACACACATCTTGAAACGTATTCATCCTCTTTAAATATGTATTAAGATAAAATCAAATTAGTTTTTAATATGCACTTAAAGGTTAGTTATTGTTTTAAATTAGTCCAGCTTTCTTTGAATGAATGGAATTAATCCACACTTGAATTTAAGATAGCCTAAGCCAAAGCAATTCATTTTCATTGATTTATATATTTATTTTCTTACATTTATATATTTATTTGTACTCATAGGCGAAATTGGATATGATCATTATTATAGATAGGCAGCCAACACAATTAAATATAAACCAGCGGTCTTGTTGCCTTGATTTAGCTTCCAAAGGATTTTGTATAACACAGGGACATGAATCATGTTTAGCCTGGCCACAGTAACAAAGAAAAGTAAAATAAAAAGAGCATTATTTTGGACCTGCGAGTGGCTGAGATCTGATGGCTTTTCTTTTTTTAACGCCCTTTACCTTTTACAAAATTAGTTATACGCACACATATACCAACGCAAGCCACAATTCTCTTTTACACAACGGGGAAAGATCCTATCGGGAAAACGCTATCGCGTATTTGGTGTCTTCCTGATCTCCTAATCTCCACCTTTTGTTACCTTTGACAATGACATCTGTGATAGAACCAACAAGGCTCTGATCTCTCAATTAGAGGATGCATGAAACAGGTGGAGAAAACAGCTCGATGCCAAGTCAGTTCTGTTCAGCTCAAATCTCGTTTTATTTTCCTTTTGTGACGCGGTACAGCTTCCATACTTAAAGCCAGGTGAGAAAGGAGAAAGTCAAGGAAACACGTGGCCTTACGTAGCAGCTACGTGCACATTCTGAGGTACTGAGTGAGGTTCGGTTCCTTTTCAAGCTTTAAATTATTCATATATTTGTAAGGAAATGAGCTGTGTTGATGTGTTGCACCTTGGTCCTGGAGGAACGCTGTTACGTTTCACTGTGTGCTGTGTAGACAGTTGAAATGACAATAAACTACTTGACTTGACTTGTATGCAATTTCTTGAAACAGAATTATACTAATAAAAGAAAAATAAGAAGGAAAGAGAAAGGAAGAGGAAACATTTTGCGAGGCCATTTTTTTGCAATGACTGAAATTATTTCAGGTAAAGTCCGTCGCACACCGGACGTGCGTGTGACTGTCAGGCAACATCCCCATTGGCGTGGTAGACACCCTGTTCCACAGTCACTGTTGGTGAGCACTGAACATTTCAGGTGATGTCCTAATGCGGGATGCCTAATGCTACTCAAAAAAACAAAAATTAAATACACTTTTTAATAGACTTTACTCTGGGTGCACCCTCAAGGAACCCCGTAGACGTGTGGACTCCATACCTCAGCGTCAGCCGAGTTTCTGGACGTCACGCCGCCTTTATCGACACGAACCGTTATTGTCAGTTTGGTGCGTGGGTTCATTGCAGTTGTTTTTGCACCGGTCGTGCTGCTTCGGCAGCCTCTGCCGTGCTCAGCCGTATAGAAAGGTAACCTTGTCTCAGATGATGGTCACCCTAATGCGCCTTCTAGCCAGCCAGCCGCGGCATTGTTGTGGCTGTCGGGTTCTCTGTGGGGAAGCTGAAAGTGCAATTTTTATGGCCCAAAACATACAGCACTCCATCACTCAGTCAAATGTCACAGGTATATTGCACGTAAGCCAAGTGGGAAAGCCAGACCTAAACAGTTCTGCTTTCGTTCTCGGAATTTTCTTTGAGGACACATGGCTATAACCGTTGTGCCTGCTCAGGCTGAGGATAAAACCGTTCTGCATTTATGCATCTAATTCCCTCATTGTTTCAGTATCTTTCCTCAAGGTCTTCACCACTCTTTAAAGCTTTCATTCAGTTCCCTTAAACAGAAATGAAATCCTTCATGTATACAGAAAGCCTCTCCAAGGTGCACTGTAAAAGCAAACTGAACACCAGTTAAGTGCACATTTTAACTGTCAAGCAGGTGAACTCCACCCACACATGCAAACCACATTTTATTTTTTCTCAGGAGTCACGCTGCAAGCCCATGTCTTTGTCCGTTAATGCCCTAGGTCCCTGGACGCATTTCCTTTGTCGGATTCGACTAAGCCCGACAGTAACCGGGAAGAGTGGTCGAGAGAAGGGGCTTCGGGTCGCCTGCACGAAGCAGCAGTTTTGTGCAACTGTGACGTTTCCCTCCGTGCGCGCGGGGTCACTCGCAAGCCCCGGCTCTCACTGGGAATCGCATGCAGCAGTTTGCGGTCAAATACGTATCAACAGCTATGCTGTGCCTGCCTTGCATACCTGACAGGTGACATTTTGCAGAATAATGTACCTTGCAATCCACATTTAAAATTTAAAAAGGGGGGCAGGGGGTAGGAAAGACTTTAAGGTTCACAGTATTCCTGCAGTATGTGTTTCCCCATAGAAAAAGGGGAAAAGACATGCATTCTGTAAAATCAGAGGCACGATAATATTCCTCTTTACATAAGAAAGTCTGCAAACTTCTCTTCTTTAGCACTGCGTACAGGAAGGGCCCGCAAAATTTCCTCTTCTTCCCCAGTTGGACCCTTTTCGCCAGGAGACCACCCTAATGCACCCTAAACTTCCGTCCAGCAGTAAAATCTCGATCAAGCGACTTCCTCACGCTGTACGTTTAAGCTTGTCGGTTTGAAATTCCTTCAGTTTCTGCTCAGTTCGCATATTTAAATTTATACCTAATAGCTAAAGTTAAAGATTAAAAAAGGTCTTGTGTCAAATATAGTGCAGGGCTGGAATGTGGGAGAATTTTGTGCAAAGCCATCTTCAGCCGAAGACTTGTAAGATTTCTAGAGGGCGCAGGAAATTGCTGTTGTTTAGTCATTGAAAATGGCACGGCCTAAAATTAAAGTAAAATGAGTTCTGCTGTTTGACTCCGACTGCTCCAATTTTCAACCTCGCAGGTGCAGCCTGAAATAAGGGAGTGCACTTAGAAGCTGATTATATTTTTCACCACAGCTGTACATGGATGACAATCGCAAAGTCATTCAAGTTATACATGCAATTTTACATGGAAATCCAACGTTGTTGGCAACATTTCAGCAGAACTGTGGGAATAAATGCCTCCAGACTGCTTAGATAAAACCCACAAAAGGAAATCAGATCTTACATAAAGAACTGAATAAGCGTGCATTGCGGATGCAGCCGTTTCTCCAGAATGACGCGGCATAAAACGCTTTCAAATTGATGCGGCTAAGAAGATGCGCGAGCCGAGTCTCGCGGCTTCACACGTTTGCCGTTCGCACGTCGTCTTCATTTCCTACCAAGTGTTATTAGATAACGTCGGCTCACTTTGTTGTCGCGATGTTGTTAAGACATTAGATGTTCTTGTCTGACTGCCGAAGAGGCGCAAGTGCCGTTTCAAAAGCCTCTCCGGCGAAATATCTTACTGTACATCAACTTGAGACCCAGGAAGATAGCAGCGCTCACTTGGAGGGATGTTTTATTGAAATCGGATTCACAACGGGAGCTCTCCAGATCCCCCAACACCTGTGTTTGTCTGTCAGAAATGCTGCGTTGATTAAGCCCTAAACACTGTACCTCTCACTTTCCACTTTATCTCCTCACAGGATGTCCTCTGAAATCCAACGTCTCTTTTAACCAGCACTTTGGCAAAGTGATGCTCAACTCCTCGCCTCCACAGACACGGAGGCTCTCGCATTTGCATGCGGGGTGTTGGGCTGCGGATGGGGTGGGGGACATCGGCGCATTGGTATGTCAGGGAGTCCAGCCATGCACAATTCCTGGGTTTTGAAAATGCAGGCCGCTGCCACATAAATTCCTTTCACTGAACCGATGATCTGACTGACAGATGGTCCATTGACTTTCTAACACCTAAACATTTCGAGATTAGAAAAGGCTGTCAGTTTCCTGCGCATGCACGGGGCAGTATGGGTGAGCATGCGTGGACGTCGCACGACCGGCAACTTTCGTCTACGGCTGCGGTGCTCAAGCCTTGGCAAACTGTAAATCTCTAATATTTCTGTGTAAAATTAACCTCGGGACTGGAAGGATACACAGCACCTTTCTAAAGTATTGCTAGTATGACAATTTGTAGAATGGAAAGCGATGCTTTTAAATAGCAGAAATCTTTTTTCACCTCGCTTTTCCCCACTCGGGTTTCCTACCGGAAGGTTGGTACTTTGAGGGTACGGCGCAGTATTTCTGCTCCTCCCAGGATTGTACTCTTCCGGACCGAAACCAGCGTTGTCGTTCCTGGAATCTGATGGAGCTGCTCTGCCAGCTTAGAGGGGTCACAACCCCAAGTGATCCGACCACCAAAGGGACCATCTTGGTTTTTACTTTCCCTTCAGCTCCTCTCTCAATCGCTCCAGCATCTCACATTCCTTCTTCCCAATGTTTCTATCATGCAGAATCGCTATTCTGTCCTTCTTTCCTATTACCGCTGTATCTGGTTGGTTAGTCATTACCTGCTTATCTGTCTGCATGTGGAAGTCCCACATAATCTTGCTTCTGTGGTTCCTCCCTTTTAGACTTAGAGGTGTCCAGGCCACATTCCCCATTTATGTTCCTGTATATGAACCCTTCTTCTTGTCTGTGCCTTCGGTATCTGCTGTCCCTGCCTGCATCTTGCAGCTGCTGCCAGGTGCTGGAGTGTCTTGGCCAGTCTGCACCCGGGGTCTTGTCAGATATGGTCCACTGCTGTTTCGATTGACCAGGTGCTGAGGGATTGTTCATGTGCGCCTGTGTGCTGTGCTTCCTTTTCCAGCCCCTGGTGGGATCTCCTCATTTCAGCCACCTGAGCTACATTCCATTCCATGAAGGGCCTTATCCTGCCGTAGCACTTCATTTGCTTCCCTACTGTCTACCTCATGTTTAGGGGACATTGCTTGGATTCCCACAGAGGTTCTGTATCTCATTCAAAACAGTAGTCATTATGCTGTCTGGGCCCAAACAACAGCCCAACATCCTCATTGTAGATCCTCTGTAGCAGATCAGGGAGTCGATGCTTCTTTCAGCCTTGGTGTTCACCTTGATATACAGGAGGTAGGAGGTGCCTGCTGGTACCTGTTCTCTTGAACTTCTCTGACCTGGCTGACCTTGGCATCCTTACATCGTGTAGGCAGGTTTAACAAACGCACACGTGTGCGCGCGCATGCGCGCATGCACGCATACACAAAATCATGCCCCAGTTTACATCTTAAGTCTCTTTTTAATACCAAAAGTTTCTGAGTTCCTCATACAACATTTGCTAGCGTAACAACATACAAAAAACGTGCAGTGTATTGTTATATTGAAGTTTTACAGTTGAGTATGTGTCTTGCTTATTTTGTCCTTCCTGGGTACTCGTAGCACCTTTCTGCGTGTCTGGCTGTATTCATATTGCACAGCACATTCCATCATCTGGGTTCCAAAAACCCATCAAAATGCTCAAACCGGTGAAATTCCGAATAGGTCAGAAAGGATGAGTGAGGGGGATCTGCTGTAGCTTTCTGTCTGGTCAGCTATGCACAGTGGGTCAGATGCACATTTTTATAGCAAAACCTCCAGTGTTGGTTGGTTTTTTTGGAGGTTGAAATAGATTATAATTTTTTCCCATTTAACATAATGGGAAATTAAATGTACATTTACATTTTCCTGGCACCTGAGCTGATGTTTGCCTTTCTGCTTCTCAGTTGTTATTATTATTATTATTATTATTATTATTATTATTATTATTATTATTATTATTATTATTTGATATCATAGACTGTATAGTAGACCTATGCTGGTTACTGGCTGCTGCTTGACTGCGTGTACAATTCTTAATCATAGCAACAGAATCCAAAAAAAAAAACAGCTGACCATCTTCAGAATGGCCTGCAGGTGAGAGGATATTCACTTCTGACATGTGAGGGAAAGTCAATACCAAGAGATGAAGAAGTGGAGGTTGTGGGAGTGTGGGGGCCGAGTTTGTCTTTTGGGGGAACCGGGGTGGGGGGGGGGTAGAAAAATGAGACCAAAGCAGCCACAGAGTTTGTCTCTTCTCAAGCACTTTGTGTCACTGCAGCGTAGGTGAAGCTGTATGAAAAGACTGAAGGCAGAGACAGTTGGACTTAATGGCAGAGTCCTTGCTGACTGCCGTCCGTCACAATGAGCCTCTCGCCCCTTTTGTACGTGAGATCTCCGTTAAAACCGGGGCTTTCAAGGCCACCGGGCCTCCTGTTAAGAGCCCCTGCTTGTGTTCTAAAAAAAGGTCAGGTGAAAAAGAGGGTAAGAATGATGGATTGCCAAAGAGGGCATTTCACAGCTTCTGTGAGGTGCGTGAGTAATAAAATAAAATCCATAACGTGGGCTGCCCCTAAATTGCTTTATTATTAGGTGCCATTTTATGTTCTCATCAAACTTCAGCTTGACCATTTATGCCCTGTGTCACTGTTCCAACCCTTTCCATTTGGAAGCAGTAACTGGATAATTTGTTTTCTCACATCCCCGGGCGAGGCAGAGAAATACCTGTCATGTCATTTACAATTTTAGATTTCAAATCTAATCTAAGTCACCAGCAGAACGGCATCACCTTCAAAACCAAAACTTTTTTCTTTCACACCAAATTATGTACTTGCGACAAGGTAGGCATTAGCAGGTAATGGCAGGTAACTCATAGGTGAAGCTAACGATGAACCGTGATGGCAAAACACCGTGGTAAAAACTGAGTTTTGGGGCAAACTCTAAAACCTCCAAATTACACATACACGCACGTTTCATATACATCAAATATATTTGTTAACCTCTGATCCTGAGCAGGATCGTGGCAGTCTGGAGCGATAAGCATGCTGTGTATGCTGTATATACTCTTTATGTGTGTGTGTGTGTGTGTGTGTGTGTGTGTGTGTGTGTGTGTACTGACCCATTTCCATGAACCAGACCCATACTGTACATATACTGTATATAGGTATAGTGCACACAATGCATGTAGTTATATACGAGTATTAGAACTGACACGGCTGTGCGGTCACATCACGCAATTGATGCCGGCATACACAAATAACACAGCTGAGGGCCGTACTGTACGCCGCCGGCCTTTGTCTCGTCCTTTATTCGCAGCCTCGACTGCGAATGGATCGCATTGACGTGCCGGAGGTTTTCTGCTTGTAAACCGATAGCGTTAAACAAGCCCGGTTGTGTTGGAAATGGGCTGGCAATTGATGTTGCTATTGAATTTGATTATGCTGAGCAACGTAAAACATGTTTTACTTTTTTTAAAGCTCTCCGTGGAATTAGCGTAGCGGACGGTGAAAAGCTGAAATAACATTAGTCAACGGAGCCGCTTTTTGTAGAAGCAGCTGGCTTAGGACGGGCGCTGGAATCGGCAGGGCAAACAAATGAAGATTAATCAGTGCCTCTGACAGCCAGCAAACAGCTACGAGGAGCTGCCAGAACAGCCTCGCGTACCCTGACTGTATGCACCCGACCCAACAAGTTATTTTCTGTGTCTTTTTACAACTTTTAACATCTTCGAGGAACTCTGCGCCTGGGTAGACCTCCCCGACTTGCGTTTAAATAGCTGCTTGTGCGCTAAGCCGAAATTCGGCCGCAACGAAGCTTTAACGTCGGCGTTCAGCAGACAGAACAGAAAGCGGCAGGTGTTTGCTGTTTAAAAATATATATGTACGTGCAATTGTCAGAGCTCTGCAGAGCCTTTGTAATTTTGGATTTTGTGGTGGCCGTGGTCAATTACGTGGTTGTCTTGGGAAATTATTGATTTGGATTCTTTGCTCCGGTTAATAAATGTGGGGGTAAAATGCAGTTTCTACGGCAAAATGCGGCCGTCGATGATGCCCGAGGGAAAGGATCGCACGCTTAAAACCTCGCGTGAGGAAAGCAAGCGTCAGTCTAAGTGACGACTAACTGGCAGCAACGGGCGCCTCTGCCAGTCAGCCCTTCGCCTTCGCTAATCTCATGGCTCTGAAACGGAGTTCCGCACCGAAACTTCCGCTCCAAAACCGCCTCGACCGCAGCAGCAAACGCGAGGCCGGTTGAGACGGACAACGCTGTTCGGTTAGAGACAAAAGCGGAAACCCGGATCGCATCTTTCTGATGATCAATGCGTGCCTCCAGGTTCCATTATTTGGTCTACATTCTTCCCCCAGTCAACACGGGACAGAAGCCTTATTTCTATTCATCGGCAGTCCTGGCATCAGCAGTGCCACCGCCGTAGCCATTAAGGCGACATTTTCAGCTGCTGATTGAAAGGAGGACGCGCGCTGTGCATGTGCCAAATGTGCATGTAATAATACAAATTATGGATGCTGGAACCCGAAAGGCCCGGAGGAAGACTAATACCTTCCTGGAATCGAAATGTCTGCGAATAAAAATAAATAATAACCGTTTACAAAATCATAAACGTCTTAAATTTGAGTGCAGTGTGCACGTTTCGCATTGCGGGCGCTCTGCTCGGTGAAAATGGTTTCAAGATGTTTTGAAAGCTTCACTTCATTCTGCCGTCGCTGGGGCATCATTGACCAAACGTCCACGCGATCATTTTGCGAGGCTTCGCCGCTATTCCGCTGCCCAGATGACAACAACGTCGGCGTTGGGGAGAATTCGGTGGGTAATGCTTGAGGAAACAGAGGGGCAAACATCTTTTTTTTCTTCTTTTTTAAAATTTCTTTATCGCTTGCACTCAGAGTAACTGTAAACCCTTTAGAATGTGGGCCAACGCAAGGTATCTGCCACACTATCGCACCCCGAAGTCTCGTTCGGAAGAGTAATGCGAATGATTAAACTTAAAGATCTGTGGTTTCCCTGCGTTACATAAGCAGAATAAACAACACAGTGCCAGACAACGGAATGAAACGCACCCTGTGTGCAAAGTGAAGAGGCATTCATTTGAAGTCATCCATCTGTGTAAACCAATCTGTCTGTGCTTCTGCAACTATCATGTTTATATCAGAGCTATAACCATGATACTCACAATATTGCTGGTGGGTAATGTGAGCATTTGCATAAGCTTCTGCATCTATCTCCAGCTCTGTTATAAATACATGAATCATCAGCGAGCACCGTTCTGCATTTATTAATATCCAGCAGAGCACGGCATTTTTATTTAATACTTGGTTTGGGCCATGCGCACTCCGCCGTCATTTAGGAGATTATAGCTAAGGCAGCAGAGAAAAACAGGCTTGCGATTTTTTTGGGCCGTTCGTAATGGTGGCCTTTGCCCTTTGTTTAAGGGCCAGACCTTGGCTATCGTACATTTTTCCACGTTATAGCCAATAAAATACGCTCACGATTTTTCAAAACATCGGCCATCTATGAGTACGAAGTGTCATCCGAGCGAGAAACACCTTGGTATTAAAAATGCCACTGCCATGCCTGCAGTGCTATGTGTGCTCTGTTTGTATGGTATAAAATAGTAGAGGAATACATGCGTACGCATTTTAAAGTGGGGGGGAAGACTGTTATAAAAAATGAATGAACTTTGGAATCTCATCCCTTTATTTTTGCCCTTTTCTGCACTGCGCACTAGCAAATATCTTACATTTACTCAGGTAAACCCATCACTGTCATACTCATTTAGGGAGCTATAATGGCCAACATTTCAAATACAAATTTTCCCCACATGTGCACATATTTTAGTTAACAAGCAACATAAAAAAATAAACGTGAACATTCCAGCCTCGCCAAGCGTCCAACAGAAGCGTGACGCCATGTCAGCTGTTAGCAGGGGCTGCTTGCTGCACTGCGTGTCCGCTCACTGCAGGCCTCGGTGATGGTCAGGTGCTGTGAGCGCTGTGCGAGTAACTGCCAAGGTTGGTACGACTTTAAGAACTTTGCGATAAAAAGCTTGATGCTACTGGCGGGGGCAGCCTAATCCTTACCTCCCAACCTTCTCTTCAGAACCGTGGGAAGCCTTGAATATCTCACAAAGGTACTGCACGTAAATGGGGCTATGAGGGACTAAGGGTGCAGATATTAATTTATATGAATGTTCTTTACAGTGGGCTGGATGTAATTACTTGTCCGGTGGACTTAGCTGAGGTAATGAAAAGGAGGACCTGAAGGGCAGAAGAGGTGCTCCTCCGCGCTCTTGGAAGGCAGCTCAAAAATCAGCTCGAAGGCCTCGGCTTAGGTGGGGCGACCGATCGTGTCGTTGCCCCCAGGGGGCTCTGGGAATCCGCCCGCGTATATCGGCGCGGCGTTTATCAAGCAAATACGGCTGTTATTCTGCAACAGAAGCTCCCAAACATTCAGTGTGCAAAAAACAACGGATGCAGTTTCCCACCACAACGCCTGCAGGGATTGATAGTGAATTCCAATAACAAAACACAGCCTCGAGCAGCACAGCGAGGCTGGAGTGACTGCGACGGTTCGCCTTCGTATTTGGACTCTGTTGCGAGTGGAACCGACGGACGGCGACTCTCTCTGCTTACGCAGGCTTGCGTTTAAATTGTCGTACCGTTTGCTTCGCTACTCCGAAACGTGGCATGGACATCGATTCTCATGTGTGGGTGTGCGTTGTTTCACGACACCACGGTTGCTCAGCATTCTCCAAAAAATAAGACATGCTGGCTGGACAATTATGGCGACAACCCTGACGCTCGAATATGGGCTGTCGGCTGTAAAAGATACTTACGTAAGATACGTAGTGCAATTTATTTCACGTGGGAAAAAATACCATCGCGGATTTTTCATTATAGGAAAGGAGAGGTTGACCATCATACATTGTTAGATCCACAATCTGGAGAAAATTTCGGTTCCGCAGCGATCCAGACGAGGACGGGAGCGGCGTTTACGGAGGCATCCGGATACAGACAGACACAATTTCACGGCGAAATGTCGGTTTTGGCTGAAAGGAAAATTCCTGGCGACAGAGTGCAAAAATTTTTGATCATATTGTAATGTATTTTCTAGAAGTCTTATGAAAGGGTTCCACATTTGCGCTTGAAAATGTACAAACATTCCCTTCAGTTTATTTCGTTCAGTGCCATTATTTGTCTCACAATCCCAGTGGGAAAGGACTGGGTTTATTAATTATTAATACCGTTTAAGTACGTTGCCGTCATCTTGGACGCCATTTTTTCCCGCTGGCAAACAAGTGCGCATCAGCTAGACACTTTGTTCTCGTTTTTAAACAAAGCACAACTGTCCGTTTAGCTTAGTGACATCACAGCAAAACCGGCACGAGTGCCCAAGAGTGCATGGTTTAACATTAAAAAGCGACAAAGTTTAAAATGAATCCCCATCCTAAACAACTTAGCGCCCGACAAAGGACACAAATATGATTATAATGGTGCTGACAATGCTGGGGACGATGACAAGGTTTGTTTGTTCTGTTCTCCGTTCCACTAAGACCTCTGACTCGGTTCAGTTCTGCTATAATGAATAATTCTCAAGCGGAAAGAAATGGCGCGCAATCCACCACCTACCGGTCACGTCCCTCACTTGATCATTAACCACAGCATCGTTCTCTGTGAAGCAGGCTTGCGGCCTATTTTTGAAAACCTCCTATGGCCACCCTAAGGGAAATATAAAATATTGAAATGAATCGTGATTTCTGTTTTGAAAGGCCCATTACTGTAAATCTGGATCATCAAGTCATGCGGGCAACCGACCCGTAATTGCCACTTGTGTTTTAAGGCTTACTTTGCATCACGGCGCGCCCTCTCGCCAGCACGCCGAGGAAAGTGGTTTATAAATCAGCGCTATAGTTCGGGCCGCGCTGTAATTAATGTCTCATGCGAGCACGGCTTCCACGCAACAATACAGTCAACAGGTTATGAAAAAATGTTATTTTCCATAGGAAAATATTTTAAATAACAGTTCTGGGTTTTTTTCCCTACTTTTTTGTACTTCACGGTGTTAAAGGGTGGTGCGGACGGTCCCGTTTAGCGCAGACGGCGGCGAAGCGCACGGCCACAGACGCAAACCTTCAGCTGTCCTCTCGGACGCTGTGTTACCCACCGCAGTTGCTGAGCCATAAGCAGCATAGCGGAGACTTAGCGCGATGGCAAAACACCTGTTAAACATAACTAAAACAGCACGTACGGTACGCAGCAAGGCACGATGGCGAAGGTCTCCCATCCAGGGTGGAGCCCACAAAGTTCTTGCGTCTTTTTATGCATTTTTGCATGAAATAAAAAGCAAGTGCACACACGCGCACACAATGTTTAGTTTTCAGATCTCTGATGTTTTTATAGATTTTAAATCCTCTTATTACTTTTATTATTCACTGATTTGTGAGCTGCCTGTCGCCTCTGCTGTTCATTGCAGCGTTGTTGCTCTCGACATGAATTTTGTTGGTCTGCTTTGGCATTAAAATGCCCAGATTGTCCTGCCAACAAAGCACAATGAAATGGAGATTTGGAGGACATGCAAAAAAAAGTGCAGGGGTCTTTTCTCAGTCACACACCATACACCTGCGCATCCTCGCCCCGGAAATTATGGGAAATGGAGTCGTTCACCGCAAGTGCTGCAGAGCTGCCACTCTCCCATCATGCTCTGCTGCTGCAGATGTGTGTACGCGGTTTTGTCTTAACTCTTGTGTGGAGTTACGGGAGAGATGCTGGCCTGGATCGGGGCGGTAGTCGACGGGCGCTGCTGTGTCACACGTCTTATAAAGGTTTCTATTCCATCTGATTCATACTTACAAACTTTTGTAGACTGGGCGATTGCCACACACACACACACAACAGCTACTTTACATGGATTATATATAAAGAGTCACGGTCAGAATTCAGTCAATGACTCAAACGCAAGCTTATGGGCCCAGGCTTCCTCAAAAGTTTCCTTTTTACAAGGAATTTGAAATGGATATTGGCATCACAGTGAAATAGAGAATAATTTTATGAATATATGCAGTTTTTTTTGTTGTTGTTGTTGTTGTACTTGCAAATTATTCAGAGTTCTTTTTGAGTTCTTTGTGAACCCAAACACAAATATATCAAGAGTTTATGGTCATTGAGTTCATATCAAAACACTTGAGTTACCATTTGCTCCGCAAGGCCACGTTGCTGTTTATATCGGGGTCGAGATCGCGGCTGCTGCAGTTGTTCGCGGCACTTATTTGGTTTCTTTGGGAAATCGCTTTTATAAAACAGGACACATCGTATAAACATGGAAGCGCTGGGGAAACAAATACGATTAAAAGACGGACGATTAAGAGATAATGAAAGATACTTAGGGCCAAGAGACAAACTAGCGCTGAGTTCTTTTGAATGCCTGAATAATTCAGCACACTCAGGAGGAGCCTGCACATCAGTTCTTCCCCATAGAAGTATTCATGTAATTATAATGCACAGATAATACTATAAGCCAAAGTCTTTGGAGTCTGTGGCTTGCCTCACATTTATAATCTTATTTTGTGGAGGACCCAAATTCAATTGCAAAATACTAAAGGAAAGAAATCCAATCCTTTAGTCATGGCCAGCAATACTAAATCAATAATGTATTTATGCCAGTATAATTTACACAACATTCCTGTGTTTTATTTTATTAAAAAATGCACAAGTTATTACAGAAAGAATGCAGCCCTCGTCATTTATTTATTACATTTTTTTGGTGCGGAATCTCTGCAGCCAGGTCCTTTGGAGATGATTGAATTGGCCTCTAACAATGATTCACAGACTGTCTTGTGGGAGGAGAGGACCGCTGTCGAGAGCATGCAGATAGATTCATCGGCAGGCTGTCTTCACATCCCGGCCATTGATTGATAGGATGCAAAATGAGGGAGGAGTATCGCCATGTTCTGTCGCGGGTCAATCCTTCAACTTGACTAGTTAGCCATCAACGTGGCGTGGAGCCTTAAAAGAATGCTTTTGTGGAGGGAAAATGACACAAATAGAATGTTAGTGTGTTGAACCTGACAAGCCTGACAGAAAGGGCACCGAGCTCACGCTTTGGCACATACATAGCTGGCAGTGCAATGGGATGGCGTTTTCGGATATTAAAAAAAAATAAAGGTGAGAAAAATGCTGCACCGATTTTACAGTTGGGACCGGGCGGAACAATACAGAGTGGAGCTTTGCTGCTGAATTCTAACAAGAATTTTTGTGCCCGAGAGGAGGGGAGAGTGAGCGACCGACAGACGGACGGACGGAGGGAGGGAGGGAGGCAGAGAGAGAGGAGATGGTGTTGGAAATTGTGCACACAAAAGATGTTTTCCTGCTGACCCCTTGGGTGCGGAATGAACTTTTTTGGAAAAGAAAACACCTCAAATGAATATGTGGTGTGAAGGGAACATAATGAGTTTTGTGTCCCCGTGTCTGAAAACACAAATCTTATTGTTTGGATCGCGGTTCATTTAATTAAAAGAGGGAGTTTTCAAACGCAATCGAGTGTTTCATCGGGTTTAGCGTTTTTGAGTCCGGCACCGCTACGTTATTCAGGTTGCCTTCTGCCCTAATGGTGTTTCGAAGGTCTATTTCTTTCCCGTTTCGCTGTTCTTTAAATGTTTAGACTTGTTAATGGATAGCAAAACATACTCGTACCCTCTTGGTTGTAGCCCATGATTTGGTTGTCATGACAACGTCAATTTCCCGGATCAGTCTTTCAGATCAACCGTCGTGTTTGGACCATGAGGTGAATGACAAATGTGATGGGTCTAAATTTAAAAGGCAGATGAAATCTTTTCATCTCGTGCCTTCATAAAAAAGTCAGGATGCCGCCTACCTTTAAGGAGCATGTTTGTCCTGGGAAATACAGTATGATGAAAATATATGGAGTTTTTTTTATTTTTATTTTTTTTTTATTAAATATCAAGCGGCAACAAATTTTGGTGGATCTCTGAACTTTGATTTTTAATGCGAAAGGTGGCATATGCTAATATATTCATAGTCACATGCTGCTGGCGCACCGGTTCGGTTGCGGTCGGTCTAGGCTGAAGGCCACATGGATCAAACGCAGTTTGAATTTATGCCAGGGAACATATATGAACTGTCACTCCTCATCCTAATGTTGCGCACAATTGCAAACAAACTCATTAACAGGCCTTGGCATTTCAGTCCAAATTCCCACTCCAGACCGGGAGGAGGCAGGAGGCTCCAGAGCTGCGCATGCTGAGCACTTCGTGCGGAAGAACGTGTTGTGAAAGCGGCTACGGTCCATCTGTGTCCACACTTGCAGCGATTTACACTTCCAAGGCATTAATTATTCATTGTTATTTCCCATCTTATTCTTCCACTCTAACTTTCATTTCAGGTTTGCTTTGAAAGTTTTCAGTTAGTTGGGGCGGGGGTCTGAACGACCAAGAAGAAACGGAAGAAGCGCAACTGTTAGCAAGAAAGAAGAGAAACAAGAGGCAACTGCATCTTAATAAATATGCATCGGAGCCAAAGCATGCCATCTGGCTGTTTTTAACCTGTCACCGAAATGATTATTGGTAGCTGTTGTCGCACCGTCTCGGGCAGCATATTGGGACTCAGATAACCGCAACGATTGGGAAACTTACAAATCGGTCAGATGGAGTTTGGTTTAACTGTCCCGTGTTGTCGTCCTTAAATAATTACAAGTATAAAATTTAGCGCCAAATTCACGTATCCTGACTCTCCAAACGGGAATTTGGAAAACTGCGGCGAAAAATAGAGCCTGTTATTTGGGCAATAAACAAACTTGAGGTTCATTGAGCCGAGACCGGACTGCACAACGTGCAGCAGACAGATGCAAATTTGTGAAGCAAGAGATGATAAAATTATATATATTCAAATTTTTATAGATAAATAAATATGTCAATTTTTCTAAAACAAGAGTATCGACCATCCTGATGATCGACCGCTGGCCCTGTGAAGAGGTGGACCTGATAATTCACATGCATCGATGCCATTGTGTGTTCCTGCTGTGTCGGTTTATTGCGTTAATTCATCCACAGCTCCGTTTCACAGTTGACGCAACGGGTCTTGCACAGCTAATGCTACAGCCACGTTCCGGTACAAGCTTGTCGCTCATCACATACACGCATGTTGTTTACCGACATTTCCATCACCTTTCCTTCACTCGATCGGACGTCCACTTTAACGGTCAACCCGTCGTTTGGGGAGGGCGACCAAGCGGAGAAATTTTTGCTTGTTACCCGTTAACCCAGAGGCCTCGACGTGTGTAGCGCAGCCGACCAAATACATCTATGAACATCTATTTTGTACCCCCAACCGAGAGAACAGGGGCCATTCCTTAGCTTTGTTTGCTGCAGCATAAACTTGTTAATAATTAATGTAATCGAGCTACGGTATAAAGGAAGAAATGCACGACGGATCGAGTGCGCCCATGAGACAGAGCTGGCGTTGGCTGCTGCTGACAGCATATGGAATATGAATATCCTGTTATAGGCACCAGGACTGCTGTCTTTGTCTGCGGACCATTAGCTCAGATTACCGAAGGCTGCTTGCGAGATGCAGGTGTCGCTGTGCTCAGTCGTTCCATCTGTACTCGGTGTGTGTTTGTGTGTGTGCGCTTGGATCTGTAATAGGTCAGTGGCCAGACGCATGCTGGTGTTCGGTAGGGGACGGATTTCTGGAAGTTGCCGTTCATAATAGCGTCACAGTGACTGCAGGGCATGCCGGTAGAGGGTGCGCTCCTTGAGCTAAAGGTAACGGCCAAGGCAAGCAAAGCGTCTCTCTGTCTGTGATCATCCACCAGCACGCAGAGCTAGACGCTGCCTGGTTCTGCGTTGGACTTTTGAATGTGTCGGTGTGAGCATTATGGAAGAAAGGGGTTTAAATGCATCATTACTCCAAAGAGACATCATGTATTCTGTTGTCCTCTTCTCGCCGTTTCTTTTCTCTAAACACCCTCTGACGCGAACACTCTGAAATGGAGTGATACAGCTTTTCCGAGCCAGTCCTCACGGTTCTGATTTAAATAACCTGGAAATCCCTGCAGCTTTCAGGCGGAATTCAAAGCAGCACAAATGAAATGGAAAGAAAGCTGTTGCCTTGAAGTTTAGGCTCCCAAGCAAATACACAGGAGGTCCACTTGAAGATCCATTGAACAAGACGTTTGTTGTTTTAAGAGCTCCTTACCATGCATACTTTCTGAAGAGAATTTTAACAAGGTGGCAGATAAAACCCCTCAAGTTCTTAAAATTTATTTGCTGTACATTAACATAGCCCTTGAGTACTGGAGGGAGAAATTGTACATAAGAATCTGCTATATCCATGTGAAAACCTCATGGAGAAAAACGAATAATCAGGCTAGAGCGGCAAAGCTCTCAAAAAGCTCTCTAAGCTTAAATCTGTCGCAGTTTTTTTTTTTTTTTGCAAATAGCGAGCCATGGTTCGAAGAGAAACTTTGTGCAGGGAGAAGGACCTCCGTGCCATCGAGTGCAAAGAGACAAATGCAATCAGCTTAACGTCCCAGCTGATTTATGGACCCGACCCATGCAAACATGAATAATAAAAAGCATAGTTACGAGGCAATTATGCTGAAAAATGGATCGAAGAAGAAGGTTCCCTCCCTTGTAAGTGTATGCAGATGTAAAGCTATGTATTTTGATGAAACCGCCAACAGGACACAATGAGTGTTGATCTTACAGAATCACCAAACGAAACAAACATTAAGCATTCATCGCCGGCGTAATCGCTTTTGTGACAGCCGTATATTGACGCTGACACTGCCTTCTATTAACCTCCTTCACCAGCAACACAGAAAGGACACAGTGTTTCCCAGAGGCAGCTGAAACACAGCGTCACACATCGATGCCAGGATCTCCCGCCACGTCTGTGAACACCATTTCTCTCCACCACAACGTAACACGCAGCTTAACCAGCAGCAGCATTTCGCGTCGGAGCTCCGATTCACTGGAAACAAAGGCGCAAGCAAAATGGGCCGTTTTATGACAGCCGTACATTAAAGTCGACAAGGAAATTCATTTATATAAACAGAAACTTGTCTGTCGGGCTCTCTTGGCAGTGAGGACCTTACAGTCAAGCAAGAGACGAAAAATCGCCATTGCCAGGAGCACGGATGCAAATGCCTCCGCAGTCTGGATTTCTCCTTTACGGGGTGGAGTTCGCAGCGGTTGATTAAATGCAATTATGTGCTTAGCCATGCGAGCGGCCATATGGGGATGCTGACATTGCTGACAACTGTAGCGTTTACTGTATGTCAAGGGTGTGGATTCCCTTTCTTTGGGGGCCACCGAGCGTCTGATTTTCATTCTTCCATAATAACCAAATTAAATAAGCTCTTGAGCTGGAGAACTTGCTGTCCTTGCTGATACAAACGTAGCCGAAATTATGACGAGATACGTTACGTGCACTGCCGAAGGGCATTTCCCCCATGATGCACCCCGGTCTGTGTGCGTGCGATAGGACCGGTGTTAAACGTAGCAAAAACAACGGAGCCGAAACTTCGGAAAGGACACTGCCCACCAGTGCCCTATGAGTGTTACTATGATTTCTGTTGTTCGCTACTGAGTACAGATGGTCCCCAACTTACGATGGGGTTACGTTCCCATAAACACAGCGTAAGTCAAGAACGCATTTAATAGCCCCAACCTACTGTCGCACCTAACAGAACGTAGGCGGTCACTCCACCCCCGTCTTCAGACTGAGCACTGATTGGTAGACTGATTGGAATAGGAAGCAATCGTGGATGGGATTTACTTCCTACCGGGACAGTAAATCCCTGTCAGCACTCAGTTTCCACTGCCCCTTGGGAACTCTCCTGCAACCTCTGTCTTGACCTTGAACTTTGTTTATTTTGAATTGTGGCAATTGTGTTCCGTTTTTGTTTACTGCCAATCGCTAATGCAACACTCTTTGTCTTAAAGAACACTCTTTAAAGACTTTAACGGAACTTAAACTTATTACCGTGGTGTGTCGCGATAGCTTCTACCAACCCACGCTATAACACCTGCCGAACAGCATAGCCTAGTCTAGCCTAGCCTACTTTAAAAGTCATTATGGGCTTTCCGCTTTCATCCCGCTTTCAGAAGATGCAGATGGGTGTTTCGTAGACATGATGAATGCACAAAACACAACGTAGATGGGGGGGGGGGGGGTATTCTAAGAAAATGCTGGCAACACAGAACACTGCAGAGTATCGGTTGTAAACACTAGCGACCGCATGGCAGACTGGGCGATGCGGATCGCTGCTGCATACCACTTTGTCTGGGAAAAAATCTAAATGCAAAATTCCAAGTGCGGTCTCTACTGAATCGCTATCACACCATCGTAAAGTCGAAAAATCATAATTCGAGGACCATCTGTATTTATTCTGATCTGTATTTGTGTCAGCCGTCGAGAAATATCCCCCGTGAACAAAACTATATTCAATACAGACACCACAAACGTAGAGTGAAAATAACAGTGAAGTCATTAGCACCTCTGTGTTTTAGTTGAGTGAAGCTGTGTGACCATTCAGAATGCAGCACTCAACGTTGGGGTCGTTTTATTCTGTTTTAAACGTGGAAACAAATTTTTGTCACAAGCCAAATGAGATGTATTGATACCTTGACTATTCTAACCAATCTATAGCAGTGTTTATAAAATCTTCCACAGTTAAATCTAGAATGAACTCCTGATGGACTCATTAACTCAGATCAATACACTTTGCATTATGCATTCACCGCTCCTCTTCGGTGGTCACTAAGCACGTCCTCGTCCAGAGGGGAATGACATTTATCAACTTAAACTTAAAAGGAGAATTAATGAAATAAAGAACAATATTTAAAAAGAGAGAAAAAATCGCAGGAAATCGTTTTTTAAGACCAGAAGTAGGATTGGGGGGAAAGAAATAGTTTCTAAAACGATCACCTTATGCTGTTTATTTGTTCCGTTACTTTGCAAGTCTACACAGTACCAAATACAGCACAGCCTACAAAAGTGTGTACAGTTATAAAGCAAATCTTTCTTTTTCACCCCAATTTCACCCCAAGTTAGCTGTGTCAGATTGTGTGATGCTACAGTCCATGACCCCACCTGCATCTGCACGGATGCCCTGGAGGCAGACAGCGAGTTGCTCTGATACCCTGTCTGCCCAGATGCAGTGTTTTCACACCAGACATGTTAGCGAGCGCAGAGCCAGCGCGCGCGCAGTCCATCTCTCACCGCCGGCGACGGCAACCCGGGCCGCGAGGCGGCGGCCGCCTCGTGCCGACTCCCCCCTCGCGGTCTTGTGCTCTGTCTTTATCGTGGTGCATGCCATTTGGAGGGCAGGCAGCAGCATGTCGGTACACCAGATGTAAGACGGAATGGGGTGGGAGAGAAAAAAAAAACGCTCTTTCTCGTTCCGAAAATGCCATGGTATAAACTGATTAAACTAATTGAAAACCACATACCATGAGTAATGCGAAACGCTGTGAATTGGAGATGGAGTTTGGTGTAGAGATGTGCATTGAATCACAGAAGCAGCATCAAAATTAGCTCATTAGTTGAACTGTAAGAAGGGAAGTAAATTAAATTAAAGGGATGGACAAAAAATATCTTTACATACAACACTTAATTCAAAGAAAGAAACTTGGCTTTGGATGCTTTGACTCTTTTGTTGCATTTCTCAAATGTTCAATTGTGAAATAAAGCATATTCTTTTGAAACTGGCAGATGTACAGTACAGCGCTTCTATCAGTGTAAACCATGCCAGTATGAATGGCACAATCTGCTTATTTTCACTTTTGTTGTGCAAAGGGATTATCTTCCCTTTCCCTTATAATTTGTCTTAAAAAAAAGCATTTATAAGCGATAGCGAGTGATACTAAATTCAGCTGCAAATGCAATTTTTGGAAGGGGTTCAGCTATTTACAGGGTGCTGTGCTGCAGATCTGGATGGGCTAGGTTAGCAGATTTGCTACATAGGGAGCTACCAGTAGCAGTAGCTCCCTATGTGAGCTTTTTGAGATGCATTTATATGGACGGGACTCAGGAAACACCAGTGGAACCGCATGCACTGCAAACAAATGTGCTGTCGGCCTTGGTTCTTTTTAAATGTGCACATAAAGCCGTAGTTTCGATGTGTGCTGAGATGGATTACGAAGGTTTCATTGCCATAGTGTTCAGCGCTCGGAAAATGTGCGCTCGGTAGTTACTGGTCACTTTACGGAGTTCCCGTCACGCACAAATGTATGTGGATTTAGGTTATAATGTTTTCCCAGACTGCATTCGTCATCTCAAAACGTTCACTTAGACGGACAGTCGTCTCACTTACGCACTGCTAGAACGTGCACGCGCGCACACATTAAAGCAGAGGAGCCAATCGCCATAATGATGTGGAAAGAGGAACCGTGCAGCGGCCATAACTCCCTGACCATTGAGGGACTGATATTAATTTTCAATACGCTAACGCTAGTTTAAGGCAGGGTTTCCCCCAGTGCTTTATAGCCTTGGTGTTCTGCCAGGTGTGAGTTTTACACTGCCCAGACAATGAATTTAAAGGAGTAAGAGGTTGCTCTACCATTCAAGAAAATGTCAAAATGAATGAAGTGAAGCTGGGGGAATTTGAAATTGAGGTTATATTACAGGTTTGACATCACCACTATATTATCCTGTTTTAAAATAAATAACATCCCAGCAGCTTTTAAGGTGCCTGCCTTGAGTTCCTTGGCTACTGCCAAAGGTAACAAGATTTCCAGATGGAAACCCGGAGAGATGTGTGTGAAACTCCATCACGGAAAGGTTCTGACACGGCACCTTGTACAGATTTTGAGGCAATCAAACTTCTAACTATCTTGAGGTAAGAGGAGGTCATATAAAGAATTCCTCCCGTCCTCCGGGCACTGTAGCTGTTAACCTGTGTTCTAGTTAAAAGCATTGCTCCTATCTTTAAGGGAAATATCACCAAAATGACAAAAATAACCTCTGTCTATTTTATTATATTACAGTACTTCTTTAGGTCGGATGGGGGGGGTCCATTTGGATTTTAATCAAACCTATCGCATGCCGGCAGCCTGGTTTTAAACCGCATGGGCGTGAACGCGCCCCTTAATGTTCTAGAAGCTCCTCTACTGTATTTACACTCATAGCGATTACCAGCCGCTGCCGTGCGAGATTAATTTTGCGTAACAAGGAACAGCCTTTTCTCAGGAAGCTTAATCCACAGCAAATGCAAATCCTTTACTTTTTCATCTCTCCCTGTGCATTATTATATATAAGCCTTATTTATTTGCCGCATTCTCGTTTTATCTATTTTTAAGAAACCCAGGGACGGCGTGAGCCCAACAGTATTTTTCAGTTGTCTGTTCTAAGCCAGCTTGACTCAGAGGGAGCATTTGTGTATAAAAGTACTGCGTCACAGTGCAGCGTACCTGCAGCGGGGGTCACCGTTCTGCTCTCATTGTGACCGGTGGCAAAGCACAGCAATTGACTCTGTCCGTGAATACCGGAAGTGACAATAGAGTGACTGTTCTGCGCCCGCGTTTATTTAGGGTTATAGAAGGAAAAGAGAATTAATCCTCTGAACAAGTTCGAAGGAAACTTTTGCAGAGGGACAGCTTTTGCTGTATTGTGGCAAATGTATTTCAATTGAAATGTGCATATATATATATATATATATATATATATATATATATATATATATATATATAAATAAATAAAAACATAAAACGAAGTCTGCGAAAACACTTATTTCGTCGGTTCAGACGCATGTAACCACCGCTCTGAAATGACTGCAATTTGTGAAGTGCTTCCTGAATTCCCGCAATTAGACCGCATTCATTCACGTCCGAATGACAATGATTAAGAACGAACGTCATTGTAAAGAATTTCTGCCCCCGCCAAAAATTTCCTCTGCTGCCCCAAGTAGCACACGAATCGGCAAAAGCGCTTTGCGGCATTGTGGTCAAAATGAGGAGGCGCCGGCACGCTGAAACGCCTTACAACTGCCTCTGGTTCGAAATGCACTGCGGCCGCTTGGAAATTTCTGGGACTTAACGTGCACTTTGAATTCGGTTAGGCGACGCGCACTTTAAACGAATTACATTTGGTTTTCCTGCTTTGCTCGGGGACTCGCTCGGGCGCACGCATCTCCCACGTCGGGAATGGCGTCCCAGCAGGGCCGAGGGCCCGGGTTTTATTTTTTCGCGCCCACGCGGAGCAGGTTCGTCTGAACGGGTTGCGGGGGTTCGTTTATACGTGCCCGCTATCCGAGGGGCCAAACAAAGTCGCTGGCACACATCGCGCCTAAAAGTAATGATGATCATCAATCCACCCGGTGGTAGGGGCTCGGTCATCATTTATCTCACCCTGAGACCCAAGTGGCCCCGTCCACTGACAATGATCTGCAATCACTTCGAACCTTCACCGAAACTTGATGACCTCGCCATAGCTCATACCCGCAGCCGTGGAAGGGAAAAAAGAAGAGACAAACACCCGTCATTCCGGACCTTTCCTTTTAATACCCCCTCCCCCACCCAGCCCCACCAGGCACTATGATTACAGGCTCTCCTTTCATTGCGTTATATGGCTTTGAATTGGAAGTGCTGTCTGCCTGCGGGGGGAGGCAAGCTAAAAAAAAAAAAAAAAAAATGGTCCGATATGATTGCTCCTGGCAGCGCCGAACCAAAGAACGAAATGAAAGGGGTAAAATTAACCTGCTGCACAGGGCACGATCGCGAGGAACAAAGGCAGGGATGGCACAGCCAAGTGCAGCCAGGCCTGAGCTCATATCCTGGGTACTTCATAGATTCCAATTGTCTTCAAGGCTGGGTTGGTGTGCCAGTCCATGTACCTTCATATTATGTTCATAAAGGGGTTTATCATTCCAGAAACCATTCAAGTTTAATTGTGATAGAGCGAAATGGAAATCAGACGTCTTTTACCTAAATTTCAATAGCCTGGTATTGAACCCTCGTGTTAATACTGAGATACCGTGGCCACGTCTTTTTCCAGCGTTTTACGAGCCTTCAGTACTTTTCTTTTGCCTTTTGATGAACTTGTATTAATACAAAAGTACTCCCATATCATCCTGGAGCCCTCGGTACAAAGGGTAGACCTGCAGAAAAATGCAAAATATGCCTTTTTCCTGCAGGAGTTTGGCCTTGGTCACAGTGCCTGGATGTTTGTGGTCAGCAGAGTGTGGCAAAGCACTCTGGGGAATGCAGTTTTCTGCAATGCACGTTAAACGGGTCCATCCCAGGCCTCCTCTTCACGTCCAGTTCACCCTGAGCTCCTTACTTCCCAGGGGACTTTTACCTCCGGTGCTTTCGGCTTCCTCACCTGCATTTCCAGGACCCGTAACCTTTCCCACCCTTCTGCTGCCACAAATAGCACTTTTATTTTTGTGCATTTATCATGGAGCAGCGTGTAAGGTGTAAGTGTGCTGCCCCGGGGTGCTGCTACAATATCAGCTAGTAAATCAATTTAAAAAGTCTGCCTTTTACTTTTGTTTTATGTTGCACTCCATTATTTGTTCAAATAGCTCATCCTTCCTTATGCTGCGCAAATTGTGCGTCACTGCACCAATAGATACTAAAAATAAAGGTGAGAGCCAGTTTAATTTTTCGTTCCATTAATACCCGCTGACATTTTCTCAGCTCGGTTCATTTGCTGATCAGCTTTGATGAGCTGTCAATGTTAAAGCTTAAATTCATTCAGACTGTTTGGTTGGTCTACAGATTTATCAGCTCACAAAATTTAGACGTACGAAGACGGACAGCAGCTCGGCCAGGCAGATTCGCACGAAGCATGGCGCGGAGACGTAGAAACGGTTCGGCATTTGTCCAGCGTGGCAGCAAAACTGGACTTACATGAGCTCAGCAGGATGCGACAACGCAAGGTCACTCAGATTTATGTATCGCTCAGAAGCCTCTGGCTGAAAGCTAACGGAGAAGCGGAGCTTAAAGGGAAGAAGACTCTTGGTGATCAATCACTACTTTGCGCTCAACTTCCCAAGGTTTCCCCAACTTAATGATATGCTAATAGCTACAACACATTCATAAATAAACACAAAATCATCATTGTTTATAAGCTCTATAACCACTATTCATATGTGCTGTAAAATCGTATTTTAAAAGAATCTCATTTCCGCCTCCGACAAAGCATCATAGTTCATAGTAAAGCAGCGGGAAAACTCTTCGAACGGTTTCCTTTCGTATTCCTCGAGGAAGGCGTTGGCAAAAGTGTTACCCGTTCGCGTTGTACACTTGCTAATCTGTCGTTTGACAAGCGTAACACTTTATTTTGCGCCTAATAATGTTGTAAATTTAAACTATAATTCAGACGGAATTACGTGTTAGCTCATCGAGTAAATGCAATTTTTTTTTATTTCTTAATTATTACAATTACAATTTTATTTCTTTATGAATTTTTACCACAAGACAGGCACGAGTAATTGTGCTGGAAATAATTACATTTATATCACAACTAGTTTTTTCTATGAATTAATTGAAATTACAGATTTACAAAAATATTAATACAGAGGCTAGGCCCAGGACACATACAACACTATTTGACACAAGGGAAACAGATACTAAAATAAATGGAATAAATTGCTCTTAGAAATCTGTTTATAAAATGTCTGTCACACACAAAATGAACACAAATTGAACAAGCTGTCACAGCCTGCTGGCATTTGAAAACATGAAATCATTTGGCGTTGCATGTCGAATATACGATTTTACAACTTGCAATATTGGGAGCGAACACCATCATTTTGGAAATATACTGGCATCCTTATAAGTTACTGGTTTCATAATAAATTGAGTGAGGAAAGAGTTGTACCGAGCTGGTCAAAGTGATACTCAAGTGTATTTACGCTGCTGAAGTCACTGAGCGTTTCATTTAACAGAAAAGCAGGCTAAGGTTTTGAGAGCCTGCCGTGCGGGCCGTCTATAGGAAACGTTACCAGGGTACAGAACCGTGGTGTAAGCTGCAGAGCTTGAAGAACAGAGACCCCCAGCTCAGCCGCTAGATTGACGCCGTCCCAGATACCATGGAAGCAGATCCACGCCGCATCGGAATCAGAGGGAAGCACACGTACGCCAGACGCGAACTGCATAGCGCCCAGGTGTAAGGAGACGTTTGTGATATGAACGTTAAAAGCAGCGTGGACCACGAGAGGCCACCGGAGAGTTCAGCAAAGATAGCCAACCTTACGTGATGCCCTCAACGTAGCCTCATTATCCATATCCATAGGCAACGCAATTCAAGTGTGAGGTGTTTGGCTCAAAGAAAAAGTGCTATTGACTCGCAACCAGGGAGAGAGAAGCCCAAGGTCACTGTACCCAACAGGCACATGTACGTTTTCAGCAGCAGCATGGAAGATGAGCCCTGCGCCCATGAGCAGGTTTAGGCTTTCCCAGCAGGATGACGACATACACAGATATTCTGCAGTCTCTAGCCTGGTAAATGATGAAGATCTACACTGCTAACCTCCCACACTTCTGAAAAATTAGCACGGCAATAATAAATACCGGATACAGTTTTATGGTAGAGGGGACGGAGCGCGCACGAAACACAAAGCAAAATGAAAATCTGAAAAATAAACATAAAATACAACTGCTCCGTGGTACTAATAAGGGGCAAACGTGGAAAAATCCGATCCTTCTGTGTCAAGGTGATGAGGTCTACATTTTGCACGTTAATGTCCCTCGGCCAGAGCGGCCAACTTAAAGTGCGCAGCAGCGACTTGGCGGTGGCGTCATCGACGGGCCGAACAGCCGATCCCGTCCGGTCGAGATGGAAATTCCACCTTTGCAGGACGTACGTGTGCTTTCCCTAAATGTATTTCGGAAAAAGAGCTTTTTCATTCTGATTACAAAGTAAATTCCCTCAGCAGGGAAACCGCACGGATGCATATTTCAAATTTCCCTTCTCGTCTTTGTTTTGTATTGTTATCTAACGTAATAGAATTCTGTCACATCTTACAGTTACTCTTCTTTCTTCAAAGCACATCTGCCTTTTGGACCGTTACCCAGAGACGTGCCGAATTGGGCTTCGCAGCAAAATGCTTTATTTATTTCTTTTTATTACAGTTTCTCCACATACAGTAGATCTAAGAAGAGCAGTTAGCCTTTGCTACTAAAAATGAACCTGGGTGTGGACCTAATTCTGATTATTTTGGGCCCTTATTACTGTTTTGTATTAAACTTAGTCGCACTGCACGCGAGGGCTGCAGTCGGTACGGTGGTGCAGCGGTCGGCGGGTTGCTGTCCTGTTGGCGAGAAGCTCCAACAAACGGGTTTCTTAGAAAGCATTTGGCTTGTTTACTGAGAAGGAAGGCAATGTTAAAGCTGAACAAACGGATTGTATTCTTGGAAACTGGCTGGTTTGTTAATTTAGTTATAAGATCTTGAAGGCAATACAACATGACAATCCTATTACGAATTTTAATCTTGTTTTCTTTTTTCTTTGATCTGCAGCATAATAGAATGCTCTTAAATTGCACATCCTTCACACCTTTCTTCTGTCATCTACAAAGTTATACTTAAGTTTCTATCACCATGGCCCTGACCAGGAGGAAGAGGTTAATGATAACGGATGGATGTATGGATGAATGGATGGAAATTCAGCCATATTCCTTATTCCGTAAGCAGCTTTAAGGTAGGATTTTGTCAGTAAAATCGCTGTATCTTGTGCCTGTTGTATGGGTGAAATGACCATCCAGTAGCTTGTAAATGGGAGGAGAAACGCATGGAATTCCAGGGTTGAGGCTCCAAAAAGAATGATGGCATCGCATCCGAGGACACATAAGGAAAGCGACGTGAGTGACTCGACTTGCTGCTCAGTGTGAATTTGTGTTGCTCAGGTGGTTCTTTTGTCATTCATCTCTTCCTACTATTTTACATCTGCAGTACCTCAAGGTATTTAAGGGATTTTTTTTTCTTGAGGAAAGGTACCTCCTGGCCTCTTGTCACCAAGACACGCTTTGATTATTTTTAGATGTAAGCATGCATCATACTTTTACTGATAAGACTCCCTGTGGGCTTTCGTTTCCGCTGCCATCTCTGGGTCAGCAAGGGGTTGCATTCGTATTAAGAAACCTCCCGACTCTGGGATCCAAATGGCCCAGGCAAACTACTGCTTTGGCTGCTCATTCCATTCACCCCCATCTCCCTGCCTGATGCAGGAGCCTTTTGAAGGGCGATTTAAACACAAGCACTGTCGGCCTTGGCGGAGGGATTCAATGCTCACCTGCGGGGCTTGGAAGGAGCTCCGCTTGGCCCCCGTGGACCTTAGCCATTTCCAGATTCCCTTTAGCCAGCCGTGCCTGCTGAGGGGCCCGCAGCCTCAGAGGTTCCTATCTGAGCCAGGCCTTTGTCATGTAGTGCTCTGGCTGCTTGCAGCCGCCCATCTTACACAATACCAACCGCCACATCTGTTCCATACAAACCACACACACAGACTTCCTTGCATTTTTTTACAGTACACACAACCCAGAGTTCAGTTTGACTGCTTCTGTTGGGCAGTTTCAGCATCTTTGTCTTAGCAGGTGATGTTATTTAGGTACCTTTTCCTGAGATCAAATGTACACCTACTGAGTCAGAAGCTTAAAAACCCACCTGGGCCCCACCTGACTTAACTTCCGAACTCATCACAAGTCAGCAAGTAAGGGGTCAAATTTAGGTGAAACACTAACCATACACTGGTACTACTATACATCCTTGTGGAAGACCTTAAGTTGATCTTTGGCTTGGGCACATGTTCACCACACATTATGCACCAAACACACACACGTTCTTGCCAGTTTATTTATTGAACGAGTGACTTCTAAGATCGCATTATAGTTGGCACTGTTGGTTTGTTCCAGCCTCGCTTGAACAGCTGTCATCCTGGGCTTTTGAATCAAATCTGTTTCAAGGGTTTGCGGCGAATGACAGGAGAAGCGAAAATTGACCACTGAGCAGTGATCCTCCAGACAAAAAACAGCTTTTGTATCCGAGGCGTCAAAGGAGAATGGCGAGAATCATGTAAGCAAACAGACAGGCCCTATTTCAGAATTCAACGCTGGTGTGCAGACCATCATCTCAGAACGCAGCGCTTATCGGACTTTGTCTCAAATGAGCTACAAGACCCTGTCAGGTGCTAATGCTGTCAGCAAAGAACAAAAAACAGCATCTGAAATGGGCGCAGGACTGCTGAGGAGTAGAAAAATTTGCCCATTTGGATGGATCCAAGTCCCTTTTGCATCATGTTGATGGACGGATCAGAATTTGGCTCAAGCAGCATGAGTCCATTGAGCCGTCCTATTTGGTGGCAGTGTGATGGTGTGGGGAATGTTTTCCTGGTACACTTTAGGAACCCTGATATCTGAATTGATGGACATTTTCAGTTCCATAAAGCGCCGTGTCACAATGCACGTAGCGTCACCCAGCGCTTCCAGGAACGCGAGAGCGAATTTTCGATACTTCGGTGTCCAGCACGGTGCCCGGGTCTCAACCCTATCCAGCATCTTTGGGATGAGGTGTAAAGGCCTGCTCATAGCGAGACTGCACGTGTCCAGTTTGCAGCAACTAAGCAGCGCAGTCATTTCCACTTGATAAAACGTTCCCGCACAGCACATCCGGCATCTTGTACAATCCCTGCTGTTCCGAAGGCCAAAAGATGTGCAAGACGCTGCTAGATAGCCGCACCTAATAAAACGGCAACTCTGTGATATGACAGCTGCAGCTATGGACACCCTCCTATCAAAAATTAGCATCCTGACTGAAGATGAGGGCAGCTACCCGTAGAGCCACCATGAGTTGACATCAACTCACCTCAATGCACTAAAGCGGCCACGTTCGCACCGCACACTTTGCTGGTTTTTAATATCCTGCCAGACTATAAACAGGCGAATGTCCGATTCTCCCGAAATGGTTCTCTCTGCATCGTGAGCGGGTTCAGCTGCAAAGCCGGGCTTCCTATTCTCCACCGTGGCCTCTATTTGGATTTTAATGGGAACTCAAGTTTGTACCTCACAGGTAAAAGGCCATTTGGCATGTGAGCGGTTTTCGCATTTTTATCTCACTCTTTACCCCCCTTTTTTATGCATAAGCTACTGAGTTGAGTTACAACGTTGAGGTTATTTAGAAGCTTTCAGTGAATGTTGATGTTTAAACAAACAAACGGTTTGAAACAGCATGTCTGTCATTTGGGAAAACCACAACCTCCTCTGTATTCTCTGTTGAACATGGATGCTACAGCAAAACAAGGTTAAATAAGTGAATTTATAAATTATTGTTGAGGTGCAGCTCAAAAATGGAGCACTGCTGCATAAGCGGGGCCATTCCTACTGTAACTCAACACCTCTGTTATTGCTCAGAAATGTACATTTCGCCTCGTGCCAGTGTTACGGGCTTTGCCCTTTCCAGGCAGAGAAGGCTGTTCAGAGCTGTTAAGTCTTTTAATATAGATGAAGTCCGTGGTTATAATTTGAGGTTTTGGACGCCGCTCTCAAACCTCTAGAGCGGCCTTTCATCTTTCGGTAAGGACAGCACTGATATTTCTGAGTGCAGCGTCATCTGTTGTGCTTGGCATGTTTTGTCAGCGTTCCTCTTTGCAGAAGCTGGGCACCGTTCGCGTGCCAAGTTCAAACCCTCTGCTGCCTTCATTGCACGACGCAAATTGGAGCCAACTGTCAGAGGACATTCTGACTGGGAGGTCCTTCTGGCGTTGGACAAAACGGGCTCTTTTCTCCATTTCGACAAGAGCACTTGTACAATAGTTACTCCTTTGTTTATTTAGGTAGACGGCGCCTTGGCATCTGAACGGAGCGTCTTCCCGGCCGCGGTGTCGGGGTCTCCGATTTCCTGCCAGCTCAGCTGCAACGCAGGTTTTGCAGCACAGCTGCTCTTGAGCTGAATGTAATCCAGACCTTCACGCATTCAGCCAAGCTCTGAAGTGTGGAGTTTCCCCAAACGTTCCCCACGCGCAGGAATCGGCCCGGTAGCCCCGTTTCGTGCGTTCGCACGTGATTTTTCCGCTCCTGCGTCCATTCTGCATTGCCTCTCGCCGCAGTCTTCCGTTTAAAGGCCGCTTTCGTTCCTGCGGCGCGGTTGGTGTTGTTACCTCGATCGCTCCTTTCGTCTGAAATCAATCGGTGCGAATGCTTTGTCAGGGACTGTTGGGCACATGTTCGCCAACCGCCACTGACATTTTGTATTATTTACTTTGTGCTTTTACGTATTCTGGTTTCTGCGGCTTGTGTGGGCACCTCCTGCGAAACCGCCTTCCAGCATCGTTCGGATGCCTCCGCTGTGCTGAATTTTATTCCGCTTACGCTGGGTTTTGGCAGTTACTCGTGTTTGCCTCTCCGACGCACACTGTACTGCTAATACGTACAGTGTCATTCTGAAGGAATCAAAGTCTGACGCCTCCGGTAAGGACTCTAGCGCTTCCTGCGTGGATGTAAGAAAAGCGCCTGATGCGTTTTCAGCCTTTTATTAGCCGCTGTGCCTGACGTCCTTTCTCAAGCAACGGGCGTCCGGTCACCCTAGTGTCTCACCCCATCGCGCTGCGTAATCCAAGCACAGCTGCAGAATGTCAGCGGCGAAGAAAGGCCCACAGGATCGAGAACTGCAGGCCGGCACACGTACGCATTTTACAATTGTAGCTTCAGTTTCGGCAGACGGCAGAACCTCATCGTTGCGGCTTTGCGGGTCTGCGCCGCCGAGCCCCGCGCCGATGTTGTTCCGCGCCTCGGAGGTGTGATAGAGACACCCTCGGAGCTCCAGTAGGTGACTTGAGCGATGCAGTGGGTCCCGCCCACCCCTCACGACCCAGGGCAGGGTGTTTTACTTGCTGTCTGCAATTCATCACACGTGGCGGAAAATAAATCTGATACCTGTTTATTTATTGCCGTCGATGCCGAACTTGAGAACGTCGGTGCTGTTAGATCATCTGCGCCCAAGGAGGAAACGGCTGCGGACCGACGTACGGACGGGCGTCTACTTCAACACGACGGCGCTCGTCGTCTTATGCGTGCCTCGCTCTCCTGCCTCACGCATCCTCTTCGGCATCAGCATCACATGCGCGCGCACACGTTCACGTTTCGGACATTTTAATGGTATTCGTGCTGCGGTTCAAACATTTCTTTAAGACATTACCTTAAATTAAATGACCGTGTGATGCACGCATTTCATTTTCGTGTCAGTTTGCTCAAGCTGAAGAGTTAACCCGGTTCCAGCACTGACGTTCTGACATCTTGGAGGGCCGCTCCCATGTTTATGGCAGGTGTTCCCCGAGCCGTTTCTTCCTTCATTTCAATACATTTAAATCTGATTTAAATGAATAAAAGGCAGAAACACAAATATGACAGGGACGGATAAACATCGGCATCCGCAATTAGCACGCGGAGGGAGGGGGCGTAGGCGGGAGAGTCTGAAAGCAAAACGTCTCTCGCCGCCACCGCCGCTGCCGGCCGCGAACCCCCATGCGAATGTGACACAGCTGCCTTTCCTTTCACTAATGAGGGTGAGGAGGGTTAGAGGGCCGGCTGTGTTGCCGGCAAGAGAAGGGCCGAGAGGAGAAGAACGCGAGAAATATACGTGCGGGGAGGGAAAGAGAGAAAGGGGAACAGACGCGTGATAAGGGTTCCCTGGAAGGAGAACGTGAAGTTAAGCACAGCTTCTGTGTGTGTGTGTGTGTGTGTGTGTGTGTGTGTGTGTGTGTGTGTGTGTGTGCATCTCTTTCCTTCAGAGGTCCCGTGAAACACAGGGATGTCACATCACAATGCAAACCTTGTTGATTCCAACGTAAAATTATTTCCACGGGCCAAATTCATACCATATTTTAGCATCTGTTGGTGCCAGGACTTAACCAGTGGCCAGCAGACACTGCAGAGGGATAAAAATGCACGTGGAGTAAATGAGCTCTTTCGAATTTGCTGCTTTCCATCTGCCCTACTGCAGCGTGCGATGCCGGTTTCGACTAAGAGTATGACCCTTTACTCGTATTTCGTCACCGATTCCGACCCGTTTCCGACGGTTGCAAAGCCTCGGTAATGTGTTTTCGGGGAGGGGCTAATTGATTTTCAGCCGAGCCATTTGACTAATAAATGACAATGCATCGTGCATCGCCGTGTCTGTTTGATCCCCGCCAATTTGGTTCACGGTCCAGGGGATTAGGCTGGTAGATGTGCAGTCCGATGCATCACAGTCGGCTTTCGAAGGGTCACCGTGTTAAGCAGGACGGCCTTAGAAAACAAAGCGGAGCCGCTGCTGGATTGCTGTGGCCCGGGTCAACGGTTCACCGATCGACGCCGACTCCTAATACATATTTCATAAAGGAAATTATACTTCGCAAATGTACACCGCGCAGCTGCGGTCGGTTTTTACATACAGAACAATCGAATTTCGAGGCTTCGTTTCCGCGAGCCTTCTGGTCCTCAGCTTCCACCAAATTTATGTTTCGAATGTCGCACACTAGGCTGACGCTAGCGCAGCATTAATGGAGGGGGTGCGAGCGCACTTCTTTCATTTCCGCTTGCAATTGTGCATTTTTTGAGACTCGCTCGCAAAAAGTAGCCGCTCCGAAATGGGGCAGTTAAAGCATCCTTCTCTTGTCTGAAGCGGTAATGAGTCACAAAGTCAAAGAAGCAACGCATTCGAGTCCCGGGCATCGGAAGGTTTTTATGACCGCTTTGGTTCCTGTTTACACGCACACGCAGGTCTTTTCAAATGTCCACAAGAAACCTTTTTCCATCTGGTTCTAAATTTACCCACTTGTACTGAAAACACAGTGTTGACAGCTGTGCAGAAACTAATTTCATGATATCAGTAACTATGACAGTCTGACATGTTTAGAGTTTATTCAAAGTGGTATTGAGAAACAACCCAGATGGAAAACTGAACTTGGTTAGAGTGCCATGATAACACAACTACACAAAAAAACTGTACAAAATCCAGGAACTGTTGCTCATTTCACTAACACATGCTCGGCATAACTGCTGGTCCTCTCCAGGGTTGTGGTGGTCTGGAGCCTATAAAAGAAATCGCTGAGAGCTAAGCAAAGAGGGCTGCACCCTGTATAAGATTGCGGGGTAGCCACACAGGCACAGATTCACATATACAAGTAATTTCAGAGTCCCCGATTATCATAAAACACATGTCTTTGGACTGTGGGAGGGAACCTACACAGACGGAAAGAGAATATGCAAGCTCTGCACTGAGTGACTGGGACTCGAATCAAAGAAGCAGTACCCACCCTCTTATTTGTGTTCACTACTGATGCACTCGGTACTCCTATCCCCAGTTTATGTCCTCCGTGTGTATGTGCTCCCAATAGAAAGTCAATTGTTTTTATATACCAAAAATTTGCTTTACATTCAGAGCTCTCCATATAGCAGCATGTAGCAGTTTTACAGCTGAACTGTGTATAAAAACTGCAATTGTAATGTATTCATATTCGGAAGCACATTATGCATCTTCCTCGTATCGTCCCTGCTTGGTGCCGGTAGCGTGTGGTTTGCAGTAAAGCAAAACTCCCTGTGCTCATACCACACGAGATTTTAAACCATCTGCGCTGAAACCCATCATAACATCCAAACCACGAGTGGATAAATGTTGACTAGCTCACTGAGTGCAAGTGAGGGGCATCTTTTGTCACTTTATGTCCAAGGAGAAAAGAGTTGGAATGATGATGGGCTCTTAATTGTTTTTTTTTTTTTTGACAGTGGATTTCGATTTTTTTACTCATCCAAAACAATGGGAAAAATTCTTCTGATTTATGTTTTAACTGTTTAATTCCAATTTCTGGGAATGGGTTAGGAATGTAAATTAAGATAGTTGTGCTCTTGTTTTTTTATTGTTTGTCTTACCTTAATGTTTCTGTCTGTTCTCTTCCAGATGTTCTGTTGACAACAAGGTGTCCAGGGTAGCTTGGCTGAATCGCACCACCATCCTGTTCGCGGGACGTGAAAAATGGTCATTAGACCCCCGCGTGATCCTGCTCAACAACACAGCCGCCACAGAGTACAGCATCAAAATTCAGAACGTAAACGTGTATGACGAGGGGCAATACGTGTGCTCCATCCTAACAAACAAGAAGCCCAAGTCCTCTAGAGTTCACATCATCGTACAAGGTATTGTTTACTTGTCCTTCACCTGTGCTGTTGACTGCGCACGATACCAGAAATGATTTGTTTCTTAAAGCAACTTTTTCATGTAGTAACAACGTAAACAACCACAGGTGAACGTTCATTTCACTTTTAAAACGGTTTGCTGTGCACATAAAGTCTGGAGCTTAGATTGTGTCGGAGCATCCAACCAGGCCATCAACAAGTAGGACATCTTCAAGTAGGAATAGAGGTGATGGGATGGAGGGATGAGGCTGCTACTGCTGCTGCTGCGAAATCGAAAAGGCTAACGGCATGCTTACGTTTCAGGCTTAAATCTCAAGTATTTCTATTTAAATTTCCGCATCTGAGCTAATCCATCCATGCATCGGCCCACCTGTCCGTCCGTCCGACCGTCCATCCATTTTTAACACGGGAAGCGCATGTAAAGTAGGGCAGAGCAGGGGCCTGGATTCAAACTTGTGTCCCTGGAGCTCTAAGGTTACAGCCCTAACCGCTGTTTGTACTAAATGAATGAAAGTGATGGAAAAACTCCAATGCTCTTTGAAGAGGGTGATCTAATTAAGTGACACCCTTGCACGCATACAGTCAGACGTGATGTTTGGTGGCGAAATTGGGATTTAATCTGGGTTTAATTTCAAATCGTTGATAGATATCGATTGGGTAACATGCTGAGCCAAAAAGGGTCTTGGCCTTCTTTCAGCTGAAGGCCTCACTAAATCAGCTGTCAATAGTCAGCCTTTCAATGCAATCCATTCCTCTCACATTTAGCTTCCAAAAACAATTAACACCCTGGCCCTTCGGTTGCCGTCTGAAATCTAGATCGCACGGACAAATGAGTTAAGGGCACGTTTTTAAGAAACCCCCGGGATTAAACATAAATGTTTATGTATGGCTGGCAGTGCTACAGTTCCGCTACAGCACCTGCATTCAAATGCTCAACTCTTGTGCAACTTGCGTGAAAACTTCTTAACACTTCCATGACGTAAAGGATGGAGAATAATTCCAGAAAGACAAGAGGACACCAAAAATGTGGATTTTGTGAGAAAGTACATAAAGTAGAGTCTGATTTATGTAATGAGCGCATTTCCCATTGAAAGCATATCAGCGGATCATCGCTGCGTCCTGACACTGTATGGGACCGGCAGAGCGGATTTTTGCCACCGTTAAAACACTGAAGCCAACTAGCAGCGAGCGATGAAAACACGGCATCACAATTCAGACCCAATATGTTTATACGTTCGCTTCATTCAATTCATATTTATGACGGAGCTGCAATCACCAGGGAATTTGTAAGTTGCAAGTTTGGAAATTGAAATTGCGCTGGAATAAAATCAGCAGCGTGCGGAGCTGCCGAAATGGCCGCGCTGACGTTGAAGGGAACCCTTATTACTGCGTCCCTGAATAATGGTCCATTTAGAGTTGAGGTGCAGTGGTGCCGAGCAGGCTGAGGCCTTGTTTATGTCAGCTTCTGGGACAGCGGCTGCTGAGGGGGACGGCCGTCAACCTCTGCTCGCGGCGGGGGGAGCAAATTTGACCCAGAGGTTTGAAGTGTGTCCCCTTGTCTCCCTCCGCTGCCCTCCCTGCCCCCTGGCTAGAATATTTCCAGAGGGGTAGGACACTATAACACTGTTATTGATATGACAGAAAGAGCGCATTGCCCTGGCTGTTCCATCGTAGCTTCTCTGTTATTAGTATAATAATAATAATAATAATAATAATAATAATAATAATAATAATAATAATAATAATAATAGGTTTCTTCTTCGTAGATTATTTAGCATTTCTTTTCTTGACTCACTCTTTCCAAAGGCTTCGGAACCCCCGAGGTTGGATCCCCCCCAAGTATTACGTCTCCTATAGTGGCTGCTGCCGGAATAAAACACCCCAATGCCCCAGCTCTTCGCAGATTTGTGACAAAGCACAGTTGCAGCCCCGCTGTATGAATACCGCATTTATTTTGGTCACAAATTATGCCCAACGAAAAGCTATGCCGCTGCAGCAGCCCTCACCCTTTCAAAACAAGACATTTCTGCTATTGATCCCGCGCTGTTTGACAGGAGACGTGGAGGTGTGGGAAGTGTCGGAGCCAAGATGGAAACTTAAAACCTGCAGGTCAGCTTAGCAAAGAAAGCATTTCTACAGGGCCGCTACGCTGGGAAGACAAATGAAGGTTATTTCAGAAATAGCTTGAGGGAAGAGTCCAGTGCCCCACCCTCGATTCTAAGGCCCCTAAGCTTTTGAAACACTGCATTGTGTTTTACTCTTTTTGGTGGATCGCAGAGATGCTTTTGAGCTCAACCACTTGAGACACTGTTGCTACAGATCAATGTAAGACAACAATGACAGTCAATGGGCTACTTTTTGTCATTATTTTGTACATATAGCGAACCAGCAGATAGGTCAATGCACACTGGACTCACAGGTGGAAGGGAACTGCTCCATAATTCCAGAAGGTAGCAAGATGGGACGGTTTGCTCCTTAAACACAGCGGGCGCACGAGAAGCCTCGAAATTCCCAGGAAACTCCTCGGAGACCCTTAATGATCCACGGAGCAGACGCGCACAATCACGGCTCGGATTTTACACCGAAAACTAAACTCATTATCTGTCGGGCAGCCATTGTCAGCGTGTTCAGTAAGACATAACCAACCCATTTCGCTGCAGCCGGTTTAATAACATTTGGCTATCGCTAGAACTAGGATCATTAATTCCATGGCAACAGTTTTAAATAGTTTACAGCACACCCCGGTGCGTTCAGCTGCCAAAATGAACGTGTCTGGTTTTCTTCCTAATTATGACACATTCTGCCACGAACTTCCATACAGAAAGGTTTAGGCTACAAATGGCCACTTAATAAGAAAAATGGTGCCTATTGCTGCAATACTTACACAGTGCTGGACATGGCTGCCTCCAAAAACGGCCAAAAAAGCACAACCGCGTGTAAATTATCGTGTCATTCCGTACAACTGATCTTACATCTTTCATCTTACAACCTTGCATCTTCCGCGCTGCGCCACGTGCTTTTTAGGTCTCCGTCGGCTCCGGCAGAAGCGCAAACGCTTTCAACATCTTGGTGTCCGAGCTGACGTCACAGTCTGCATCGCAGGTGACTTTGCGTAGCTCTCTGGGAACACAAAGCGAACCGATGTGCAGTCCTTTCATCCAAGCAAAGTGGTCGGCGACGTTTCCAGAAACGAGTCATTTGCCTCAAGTCACAGGGCACCGGCATTTCGGTTCTACATCTTTGCCAGTTGTTTTTTTTTTTGGTTCCGGATCAGACGTCAATGAATCCACCACAGAGGAATAAAGCCTCTCACTGGGATGGGCAGTCGTGTAATAAGCGGGTGAGCTCCGCACATAACTGAGAAGCAGCTCATTTCTCTGTATTGCAAACTCAAGTAATGGGGCAGAAGCACCAGTCTTGCATGGTCAACGCATCCAGCTTTGCAGTGGACTTCCGGGGACTCTCGGGTGAGCATGACAGGGTCCTCTTACAAGTTCTTAACAGTTTGCTTCACCCCTGACCTTAAATTAAATGTACCAAAACTAGTAAGAATGCTGTTATCTGCGTTATGTCTAGCAGGATCCAAGTGTCGCATTTGTGTGCTCCCTGCAAAACAGCACTTTCTGTAATCTCAGTTCTCGGTGCATCTGGGCTGTCGATGTTCTACGAGTCTAAGACGTGTACCCATCGATAAAACTTGATAATCGCTGAAAGTGACGCGAAGGATAAACAAAATTATAGGGCCAAAGAAAGGGTAAAAACAAAAAATGTGAACAAGTAGCTCTGAGGCAGCTGTCAGACACTGTTGGTTACAAATATGAAAACCAAATCATTAGCATGAAAGAAGTTCCTCCTCTGCAAGAGTTCTATGCGTTTTTTCCCCGCTTCATTTAAGAACACTGTGGCAATGCTGAAGATATCATGGGTGCCTCAGCCCCTGGGTTTTTATTCAGATGTGGGCTTATATTCAGTTCAGTCTGCATGTAGTTTGCAGTTTTCCCCTCTGTGTTCCTGTCGTGCTCTCGATTCGTCCCACAGTCCAAAGACGTTTTTCAGGTGAACTGGCAACTTGAAATTGCCTGGAGTGTGTGTACCCATCCAGCCATCCATTCATCCATCCATCCATTAACATGAACCGCTTCATCCTGGTCAGGGTTGTGGCAGTCTGGAGCCTGACTGCAAATCACTGCGCCCATGGCTACGAAACTACAACCCTGGACAGGACGTGAGGACCACCACCACCACCACATTGCATTGGTCACGGGATTATTAATGATGGATGGATGGATTAAACTGTGGCTAAGTGCATATCTGGAAGGCTGTACTTCACCGCCGTCACGTGCATCTTCTTCATCTTGAGGCACTGAGGTGACGGCGGTGGCCGTCGGTCACTCGGTTTTGCTTCGGTCACTCGGCTTCCGTATGCGGCCGACGCTTCAGCCGTCGACACGAGGCCTCCCGCGCTCTCGGGGAGGAGAGCTGGCCGCTCGGTGCCGCTGGCATTTCAGATGCGTTTTTTCCTTTGCAGCGCAAGCCAAGCACGGATCGATAAAGCCGCGACTTTGCTGATTACATTTGGCGCGTGGGAGGATGATAGCAGGCCAACTCATGCAATGAACTTGAATGGGAGAGGTGGTTCGACTTCTGTGTCAAAAAAATAGCAGAGCTCCCTCCAAAGTCATTGGTCTCGCAGAACTTTCCGGGTTTTCGCAGCCAAAATAGCAATAATAGGAAGCTTCGACGTATCAGCTGTAGTCTACTTCGATTTTTCTGTTCTTTTTTTACGAGAGCAGCAAAACGTGTTGTGACAGCATTACACGTGTAGGCATTCACCGGAATAAATTACCAGTGACATAACTGCACTTCCTTAATGGCTTAACTGTATAATCTGTCATAATTTTCTATCTTGATTTTTGATGTGAAACCAACCAGTGTGCTAGCAGAGTAAAAATGAGGGACGCAGGCATTTATAATAAAAGTATCATATTATTTAGAATAACCTAAACTATGAGACCATTCCTCAATAAAAATGGCATCATCTTGCACGGTGCCAAATGAGAGTCTGCTATTATCATTACCGGCGTGGGAACCGAGCTGCTAGGTCTCCTGGACGCTAATGTTCTGTACCATCAGCATGTTTTGCAAAACAGCTTATTTTGCCCAATGTCTGCAGAAACAGGCAAGCAGCTATAATAAATGCGGCGTGCAAGTCCAAGACCTTGTAAGAAGGCTGCGAGGTTTTAATGTCAAAGGCTAGTTAGTACCCCTCCCCAAGGCTTCTGGCACATTCTCTGAGGGACAGCCTGACATTCACTGACATTCACCATCCATCTGAGAGACTTAGGACTAAGCAAAGTCTACTCACTCACTTCTTTTTTGGTTGTTTCCCTCACATTTCACTCCCCGAAAATCATGTTTTCGTGCTGTTTTACCAAGACCGAACGTGGAACATGAAACGAATCGCTAGAAATTATTTCCACAACGAAATGGAGTAAACGTGTATGTTTTTTTTCGTGGAATAACGTATACCGCGACGAGGGTGAATTTCCGAACATTTACAGAAAGGTAAAAAAACTCCGGAGCTCTTGCGCTACGGTAAAAACGAGCGAGCGCTTTCATGCTGCGTTATTTAAGAAGGATTAATTCTGTAACAGGATTAATTCTCAAAGTAAATTTCTTAATATGTGAAGTACATGTGGCGGGTGCCCATTTTCAGCAGAAGCCGATGGGGGCGTAAAATTTCCCGTGCGGATAAATGTGTTCGAGGTGGGGCGAAGGCTTCTGTGGGAAATGCGTGCTGCTATTTTAGCGCGCGTCATTAAAACCGCGTGTGTTTACAGATGAGCCGCACCGTGACATTATCTGCGGGATGACTAATGGTCCACGCGCCGCTGTAGTAAGCGCTTTAATTGCACTCGGTCCACGGTGGCGGGAGGTGAAAAACAAAGCCGCTCACTTTAATGCTGTATTAGGCACGGACCATGGACATCTCAATGGTACGTAATTATTGCTTAAGTTCGGTAAACACAAAGGGCAAAGCAATTCAAGGAAAAAATAATCATTGCCCTAAAACAAGCGGAGAGCTCTTTCCTGCTTAATAATAAAAGTAGCAGGGTTCAGCACAATGAAAAACTGCCGCAGTACCTTATGAAAATATATACGGACGGTCCCCACCTTACGATGGGGTTCCATTGCGATAAACCCATCGCAAGTCGAAGATGCATTTAATACACCTAACCTATGCGGTCCGAAGAGAAACCAGGGCGAACTACCTACTGTCACACCTGCGGTCGCTTCGGCAACAGCACCTATGCGGTCTCTCCGTCCCCGTTGTCAGAGTGAGCGCTGATTGGTGGACTGATTGGAGTACGAACCAATTGTGGACAGAATTCAGTTCCTACCTGGACTTCCTGTCGGTAGGCGGACTTTCCGCCCGCGTCTTCAGAGTGAACGCCGATTGGACAATGTGGACTGTTAAACTCTTTATTGTCCTGTCAGTGCTCAGTGGACTGTGAAACTCTTAACTCTTCCTGTCAATGCTCAGTTTCCGCTGCCCCTTGGGAACTCTCCTGCAACCACTGTCTTGCTAAGACCTTGTATTTTGTTTATTTTCAATTGTGGCATCTTCTGCTTTTATTTACTGCCAATCGCTAATGTTTTGCGCTAACTCCCAGCTAACGGCAACGCACTTTGTCGGAAACGACACTCAATAAAGAGTTTAACGGAACTTAAACTTATTACTGTGATGCCTCGCCATTGCTTCCACCAACCCATGCCATAACACCTACCGAACGGCAGAGCCTAGCCTATGACTTAAAAGTCATTACAGGCTGTGCCGCTTTCATGCTGCTTTCAGGAGACACGGATGGGTGTTTTGTAGACGTGGGGGGGGGGTATCCAACAAAATGTCGGCAACACAGAACACTCTAGAGTATCGGTTGTATACATTAGCGACCGCGTGGGAGACTTTGAGATGCAGATCGCTGTCGCTGCCCAGCATCATGAGAGAGTAAAGTACCACATATTATTTGCCTGGCAAAAAATCTAAATTCAAAATTCAAAATATGGTTTCTACTGAATGCACATTTCTAACGCACCATCGTAAAGTCAAAAAAACATAAGTCGGACCATCATAACTCGCGGACCATCTGTACTGTGTTTTCTTACCGTAGGCTTACTATTCAGTGAAATGCTTATGCTGTCATTTTACTTTCACAACAGCTATTTTATTTTGCACAATGCCTTCTGCCAAATGCTCATGTGAAAAATCTTGGGACTGATTTACACACTTGGTTTTTCAAATCTGCAGTGTTTTGTTCTTCAGGTGAAGTCAAACCAAGTACTGTGCAGTGGGCCCTCAAGTTGCAAACGTGATGGGGACCAAAGTGCATTTGAAACTTCATTTGTTCAAACTTCAAAGACACTTCTGTCACTATACTCACAATCTTTAAAAAGTCAAACAATGCAGCACATATGTTCCTCCTACCTGTAATTAAAAAATAAATACTTTGCAGTACTTCTGCTCATTCACTGCCAAGAACTGCTTGTGCATTGCAGGCCTGTAGAGATGTGCTGTATCTCGGTGTGAGAGCGGTGTGAAACATGGTACAGCATGACAACACCCCAGTGCAACACTCACTTATATTGCTCTACATTAACTTAAAACTTGTTTAAAATTACAGGAAAAAATCTGCTAAATCCAAATTCCCATTCAATGCAGCTGGCATGGCATAAGCATGTCCAGTTTAGATAAATCTAATTTTGAGATTGTACATTAACTTTATTATTATTATTATTATTATCATCATCATCATCATCATCATCATCATCATCATCATCATCCTCATCAATTAACTTTGCTAGTGCTTCTCTCCAAAGCAACCTCTAATGCTTATATACCAGCAACTGTTCACGCAGTAATTTTGCAGGGTGATTTTTTCCAGGTAAGTACACTGCTCAAGGGTACTACAGCTAGAGCATAAATAAAACATTTGCTAGTGATGCTACACACTTCCTCTAATGGCAGAGCATCTGCATGCTTTGTGATTTTTTTCCCATCAAATTAAAAATATCAAAATTCCTCCATCCAAGGTAAACCTTGTCCCCTACCCTGTGTTTTGCACACTGGTCCACACTGTATAAGCAGTTATCAACAGTGGATAAATGAATAAAAATGCCACGTCAAAAGAGGAACTACAAATATTTTTTACAAACACAATTGGTGTCCTCCTTACAAAATAATGGGGAGCCAGGAAACTATAAGGGCTGCGAGAATCCCTTGTGCATCTGTGTTAGAAGCTGCTGAAATGTTGTCTACAGTTTGTTAACCTTCTACACATTGTGTACGTTTGACAAACTTAGGGGGGCACCTACTATTCTCCATCTGTCCATATATTATGTGATGCTTTGGTACACAATACACAACGGTATGCCAGTCATCAAAAAAAAAAAAAATTCTGAAAAAGGTTGTATCAGCCAAAAATTCATCACCCAAAAGTTCATAAGCAGGAAACTGACTGTATTATAAAATAAGTTTAGTGACTGTCATGCATAAAAAATTTTTTTCTGGCGCTTCAATTTTAGGTGGCATATTTTTTGCCCATGAGCTGATTCTAGTTTTTTCCATAAATAATGATAATTCCAATCCCAGAGTAATTGTCCTGGTGGTGCGATTTCACTCATTTCAGAACAGATTAACCATGCTGAGTGAGGAATTGGCGTAGCTGTTCTAACTACAGGAATGAGGTGCATAACAATGTGCCGGTCAACGACAGACCGCATATACGATGGTGGTCCCATATATATACAGTATATAATAATAATAATAATAATAATAATAATAATAATAATAATAATAACAACAGCTGTTACTGGTTTATCCATTTACTATACCGTACTTTTTATCGTTATTTTAAAGTGGACTTATTAAAAAAGTTTACTGTAAAACAGTATGCCGTGTTATGCGTGTTATGATACCTGGCTCTGCTGTACCGTGCTTTACGAGTTTGTAGCCTTAGAGCAATAGGCTATACCACATACAAGTGAAAATGGATGTAATGAAATGCACGTACATTCTATGGTGTTCACGCAACGATGAAATCGCCTAATGACACATTTCTCGGAACGCATCCCAGTTGTTAAGTGACACGTACCTGTATAAGGAACTGCGTGCAAATTTTTGACAAGGTAATATGTGATTCATTATTCCATTTTTATTTGAAATAAAAGCATTTGGAAATGGCAGAAGAGAAATGACAAACAAGTTTGTCTTACTGTTTAACAGTAGATACACAATTAATTAATTTGTAGCATCAGCTGGAAATATCCTATTTGCCCATTGCTCCGAGCTGCCTGCGAGCGCCCTCTGATATTTCTCCCACAGCACTGCCATTTGATATGGGTGGCAGTGACACACTAATGAATTCCCACATGTTGCGTTGGGGATGAAAATAATTAGTGGCATCGCACTCCTGAAGTGGGATTCGGCTTCTATATTCTCACCCATGCCGAGTTTGCGAGAGACAGTTGGCAAGCACTTGGCAGAGGGAGCAATTGGCGGGAGGAAAACTCCAGCACAGCCTATGCTCTTCTTCAACAGCTCAGCAGTTCAACCCAAGTTCACTTATTTTTTTCTATTCGTGCATTTATTATCTGCTGCGGTGTAGGTGGCACTTTTTAACCACATTTGACACGAACCAGCGGCGCTCGACTTTAATTGGCCAATAAACGTCTGAAGCTTAGCATCACAAAAGAAGCTGTACAACAATACCTGCATTTTTCTTGTATTTGGAAAATATTTAAATATAAACCAGTCGCTGATACCAGATGCAGTATGAAGTAAAAATATTTTGAATTTTTAAGCTTATGCATTTTTAATACAGATGGTCCCCAAGTAACGATGGTCCAATTTTCGATTTTTCAACTTTGCGATGGTTCGATAGAGATGCGCATTCAGTAGAAACCTTACTTTGAATTTTGAATTTTGATTTTTTTTTTTTTTTTTCCCAGGCAAATAGTATGCAGTACGATACTCTCTCGTGATGCTGGGCAGCATCAGCGATCCGCATCTTCCAGTCTGCTACTAAAGAACGTCCATGATTGGTTCCTACGCTAATCAGTCAGCCAATCAGTGCTCAGACTGAAGATGGGGGCGGAGAGACTGCAGGTTAGGCATATTAAATGCACTTTCGATTTAAAATAATTTCATCTTAGGATGGTTTTGTCGTAACGTAACCCCACTGTAACTCGGGGACCATCTCTATTGCAAATTTTTAAGCATATGCAGTTTTAATATATACATGTACCAGATTATGTGGTGCAAAATGCATGCTTTCTGTTACTTCTCTTCGGAAGCAAACGAATAGGCCGTTATACTGTGTAACACCGCGTCCTTAGCCCAAAGATTTCTCTGCCACATGAAGAAGCCCGAGATATGAAATGAGGCAAAGTTGGACTCCAGCAAGTGTAGAGAATGCCAATGACAAAACGGTCAACAGACAAAATGGCCAAAACTTTGCCCCTGATTTAGATGAGTGAACCTATAAATCAAAGTGTCAAAAATACATGAGGAGGTTCAGCGTGCATTTTGAAGACGGGGCTACGTCTGACAGCAATTAAATATTAATGCAGAAAGGTTTCCAGGATACCGAACCCTTTTGAAATGGAGAAAATTGTTATAGGTGTCCCAGGGTACACAAAGACATTAAAGTTGCACTGCACAAAACAGGGTACACATACGGTCATTCAATGCCCACACATTTCCTCTTACCCACGTTCCGATGCACCTCAAGCTCATGCCTCATGCATATGTGGCTCCTCGCATTTATTCAGTTTGTATCGCCATGCCACCACGCTTCCGTGGCACAGGTTCGGTTTACGTTGTAGCTACACCGTCAGTGGCGTACGCCCAAGTATGAGACCGTTTGCTTTAGAAATGGATGCAAACCCCCATCCCAAAAGGTGAAAGCACACTTCTCTCGCACAGTTATGCCTCTAAATTGCATCCTGGAAGCATTTTTTTTAAAGGCGTTTTCTGCAGATTGATGGAAAATGGTACTCCTGTGAACCAAAAGTGGAAACATTATGTGGGAGAATTTAAATTTAATTGAGTAGAATCATTCATGTTCCTTCCTCTGCCCCGAAATGAATGTATTGTTGCACTTTAGCTACACTGACAGCTTCGTGCTCGCTGACGTCCATTAACAATAATCCCTCAGGAATGGATGGAAGTCAGAGTGGGGAGGATAAGTTGACAGTTTGTCTCTCTCAGTAACTCATCAGATTGTTTTGCTCCCAATGAAGTCCCAGAGCGCACATCTAAAAGACATCATTTTAATTGCATTATTTACTAGAATCCAGGCAAATCATTCTGCAGTCCCGAACAATAATATCAGCAAAGTTTTAATGATCATTGTTTCCTCACATGGTATCCTAAATGCATTTTTCAGCAGTTGAAAAAATACAAGTTGGGATAAAAAGTAGCGGCCGTGGTTTCCTTGTATTTCCCCCCATTTTATTTAATCATCCTCGGTGTACAAGCCGTGAAACGGCAGGGGAAAAAACGACTCGAAGCCACAGCCAGCATTCTTTTGGTCCAGGCTTTGAAAGGAACAGAGGAAAGCTGCTTCCCGGCTCCACATGCTTCCCCTCCATTTTAAATTAATTAGCAGCAAGATCCCTCGCTATAATGAATAGCCGCGATGTGTCTGCAGCTCTGTATCGAGACTGTGATCAGCCCCTGCGAAAGAGCCGCTCCTGGCACCTGACCAGTCAGCACGGAGCGCCATCGCCTCATTATTACTCCGTCGCAGGCAGACGCTCTATCATTAATTTCCTTTGCGGAGGCCTCCGAGGCCACATTCATTGCCACTTCCTGAGACGGGGCTGCTGACCGTGACGGTTCCCCTTTGTCTTACACATTCGCACGCTGCCGTCCACCCACCTCTGCTCCTCGGTGCATTATTGTACGCTCGGAGTCCAGCGTAGGCTCCGAGATACCTACAGCGCATCTTCGTAGGATTAAAGAAACGGGAAGGCGCTCACAAGCAGAAGCAAACATTAACGCTTTCTCTTGCATGTCTGATGTTTCCTTCCGTTGATTCTTGATGTAGGAAGGCAGCTAGGTGGACTCTGGTGCCGGGACTCTGACGCGGTCTCGGCTGTTGGTGGACGAATTTACTGCGATGGACCACCTCGTATTTAAAGTGGGGAAAACTAGATTCATCCGTTCATCCCTTACAAGTAACTGCTTGTCCAATAGCGCTGGTGGTCTTGGTCCCGAGGCCATCGCACCAGCACGGGGAGGGAGGCAGGACGCACCCTGAACGGGAGGCCAGGCCATCCACAATTGCTCGTTTACACCCCATGGGCATTTAGAGCCACCGGTCCAAAAGAAACTACATCTTTGAAGTATGGGAGGAAGCCTGAGCACTTTGAGGAAACCCATGGGAACACGGGAAAAACATGCAAGCTCCACACAGTCTGAGTGATGATACGACCCGCTGGGCCGACGGCGAAAGCGCTGAACAAGCACCGGTACACAGCCATGCAGGGGAAGCTGCCTTGGTATGTTGAGTTAAAATGACCAGTGTTAACCACCAAAGTACTTTCTTCCATTTTCATGGGATTTGGCCATATTTTAGCACAAACTAGCAAACCGAGTTACCAGCTTTTGCTGGGTTAGACAGCGGAAAGCTCGATGGGTGAAACGTAATAACGCATTATAGATCGCCAAGCTGTATTGCTCCAAGTGTACTGAATGGAAGCGTTGTTAGTCGGAAGGGCGAAGGCCGCAGAGTGTCGGGAACGGCATTCGTGCTCAAGTGGAAGAGCCCCAAGGAAAAAAGTGATAGCAAAATATGTATCACCAGTTTTATTAACCTATTAATGTGTGCAGCACCATATTAGCGTGTAATTTATCATTTGTTCATTTTGATGTTTCCACTTTGAGGTTCATGGCAGCACCTCAGCCATGCTTCTCAGAGAAGGTCAAACGCTAATGTGTGTAGTACTGGTTGTGTGAGGTGTGCTAGCGTTACGGTTATGCCATTTGATCAACACGACGGAGACCCCGTGAATTACATAACCAAATGCTGTGTGTGATGTCAGAACATGTGCCTTTCTAAGCCTTACTTCAAGACAGAATATTACATTTTGAAGGAATTCACCTTTTTGGAGTTTAATGATTACACAAAAACCTTGCTTAGTGTGAGAAGTACTGCTGTCCAAAATTACACGTCTGTAGCTTGGACAACAAAGCTGTGCATTAATGGATGTGCAGCCACAGGCCTGGGCACAGATGGTGTTGCTGTCTCCAGCTTTGCTGTGATAGACACACTGGTCCTTTCTATATTTATCACAGCAGTAGAGCGCCCAGGAGGCCAGTGGTACTTGGACCCCCAGAGGTTTATTTTTGTTTTTAGCTTTTGTTTTTTTCTTCTCCTCGCTTGCCAGTTGCCATATTTGCACAGCTAAATGCGTTTGACTTAACAGCAGATAATCTGTGTCGTGTCATTTCCCCCTATTGTTTATCCCTTGGAGCACTCTGTCACCTCTTAAGAAAAGCAATAAATAAAAATAAATGTAGCCGAATTGAATAAAGAACAGACAGACGGAGACGGGAGTCCATTTTAGAGCCCAGGAGTTCCTGCCATTGAAATTAAGTGCAGTTACATCCTGGGTTTTCAGGAATGCGTTGCATTCAAGCTATACAGATTCATGTCTGAGGAAACATAACTACCTTGTGCATCACTATGGCAGCCTACATGGACCAACTTCCCACATAATACGAATCATCACGCTAAAATCTAAAAGTGCTGTATGCAGTGAATGAGATGAAGGCACGGTGTACGGTGTTGCCAGTAACCAATCACATCTCGGATATTTCCATTTGCAGGTACAGTATATATAAAAACTAATCCTACTTTTCACTCCTACTCCAAATTTTATTCCTACTACCTAAAGTAATGATTGTTTTTTTTTTTTAGCATGTATGAATAAACAGTATCATCTAAAAAAAATGTAAATGAAGGCTGAATAAATTTCAAGTACATGCAAAGGTCAATGAAATGCAGAGCCCAACTTCTCCTCCAAACCACAATTTAAAATTAACCATTTATTTCCACGGCATTAATGAGTGCGTCAGTTTCCCCCCTGCGTGTAATGGAGCGTCGCGGTCACGGTTTTATTTAACGCAGCTTGTTTAACGCATGAACGTCTTATGCACTTGCACAGCATTCACTGTCGTGACAGTTACTTGGGAACTCTGGTTAAGGTCTAGTAAAGACAATTTTGTGTTCTGTGTCTCCTTCCCTCTGCAGTTCCAGCCAAGATTGTGAACATAACCACCGACATCACGGTGAACGAGGGCAGCAACGTCACTCTAATGTGTCTGGCTATCGGAAGACCTGAGCCGACCACTGTGTGGAAACACCGGTCAAAAAGCGGTAAGCAGAACCGTGTTTTATTAATATCAAGCGTCACTATTTTGTGTCAAAAAAGCCCCCCTCCCCTGGAAAAATACTTCTTCATATTTCTTCCTTTCGATATGATTTCAGAGAGCGCCTTTATACTTTCACAGGATTAATGTGAATGCTGTACCTACTTTCCATGCTATGAAGCCACCTAAAACCCGAACTGTACTTTCAAACTGCCGATAGTTATCACTATAGTGAGTTTTCATTCATCTGTTGTGTCCATCAACCAAAAAACCGAATGTAAATTATGAACGCCACAATTGCGGATGATGCCGAAATGTTTTGAGCTGACAAAAAGCACCACGGGAGTCTTCTTAAGGGAAGAGTGGAAAAGAAAATTGAATTTGAGGTATTCAGTGAGGGTAGCGGGTAGCAGCACGTTGTTTGTTAGTCTGGAGAAAAGTCAAACGCACCCTGGAGGGCAGTATGTAAGGGCAGAGTGTGCTGATAGCGCAGTGGTCACCCTATGTAGACTTGGGGAGATTTTCTAATATCTCTGCAGCCATTAAACATGGTATTCCCTCACCTTAATAAGGTAACTGGAAAACCCTTTGTGTTGTGAACTTGTCCAGTTGAAGACTGAAGGTGATTCGGTGGTAAAGCCAAGAGTTTCAGGAACTTTGAAGCATTCCAGAGCTCTAAAATTGATACCATTTATGTTAAAGTATGAGCAAATCAAATACCGCAGTAAATATTAGTTATGAACCACAATGAAACAAGGCCGTTTCCCTTCATTAACTGCTGCAGGATTGGGTACGGCTGTCTGCCTACAGGGAAGTTTAGTGCAGCGCTGGATATCCAGCATTGACGGCCACCTTGAATGGAGGTGTCGGCTAAGTTCTACATAACAATCATCGAATGCGGCTTTGGAGCAAAGCGTCGGCTTCCTAAATGAATGAACGTGAGTGTCGCGCCACCCAGTTGCGGGGAGGTGGCAAAATCCACATTCGGTGCGCGGAAATGCAAAGAATCACCCTGCAAGCCGAAGCAGGGCTGTCGAACGCAACTCCAAGTAAAGCTGAATTCTGGTACAAATCAACTAGGAGCCAGGCAGCGAGCGTGTGGCTGTACAAACTCACTCCCTCCGGGAAGATGCAAAGTTTAGTGGTATTAGTGCAGATATGTATATGGCTTTAAGTTATATCTGGCATGCATTAATATGGGAAAAGGGCTTATTTTGCACAAATACGCACGCTCAGAAGCACGGCGCTGACTTGTTGCCGAGCTCCCACGTCTAGGTGACTTGCCCGGGCACCCTGCGGACCCTGGGAAGCCAATAATAATCTAAGTCATTATCAGTTACACCGTAGGTCAGCAGGAGCTGCTGACAAAAGATGCCGATATTTGGTGACGGAATCGCGTGTCCGAAAAGCAGCAGGACGGGCTCAGCCAGTCGGTCAGTCAGCGTCGCCGCACCACGTACAGATCATGGGTCATCTCCGCTCACTTCCTCCTTGAGATTCCGCGAGAGACAACGTGCAATCCAGGATTGGCAAAGGTGTTTATTCCTCATCTGCGAGCAGGTGTTTAAAAGCGGGTTTAAAGGCCCGGACCCGAAGGTTCCGTGCGTTTCCCATAGATGGCAAATCTATAGGCATGGACGCGACCTCCGGAATTTATAACGCGGTGTTGGAAACGATACGGCCGGTGCGAAGACGCTTCTCTGCAAACGCGCAGCCAGCCGAACTGCAGAGTCGAGCGTTGTGTTTGGCACGCAATGCACACTTTGACAGCAGCACAAAGCAGCCACTGCCGCAGAAAAACGCCTGCTCATCCACTGTGATGATGCAGTACGACAGGGCACAGCCGGCGCCGGGTGTGATATTAAACAAATTGGATTGACATTAGTCATGGTGTTTTCAATTTTAGGGCTGCAGTAACTGGTAAAACACACTGACTGCATTTGTATATTAAACCATAAAGTAGGAGCATCATTAGCTACAAGCCGCTATCTCCTCTTTATTATGAGTGTGAGCCCGAGGAGTCTCTTCCTCACTGGCTGTAACAAGTCGATAAATAAAAACACAGAAACGCAGCGCAGCATCCCGAGACCGCATTTAGAAGCGGGCTCTCCTGCACTACCGGATTTAAGGCATCGCTTACAAAGAGCGACTTAGGGTTAAATGTTCCTCCGCACCTGGTGAAACGCTTGCCGATTCTAAATGCTAACTTGGGTTTTTCATAAGTCTAAATATTTTCAATCTCATAAATATTTAAATACAAATCTACCCGGAAGCCTTAGGTCCGCCTTTGAATAAATAGGGTGCTTTTCACTCCTTGGTATTCTCTAGCGCAAAGCTAAATGAGATGGCCGTTGCCGAGAAGTTCGGACGTCCGCGTGCTTCTATCTGGGCTCTGTGACGTAGCCGACTACCTCGTGTCACCGCGTCTCATCTCTTGCCGTCTCCTGATGACGGGCGTTCAGGCCACAGGTCTCCGCAGACGTGTGCCACGATGCTTTGTGCCATGTTTTTGTCGGGGAACAGAACGCTCCTTCCGACTTGAGAGTTCATCCTTTATGGAGAGACAAAAAAATAACCTTGTATCCCGAGGTTAAACTCATGGCGTAAAGCATCGCTGCAGGTTCCACGTACGTGCAGGAACAGCAGTCCTGAGCGATGTGGTGTTTGTGTGCTAATTGCTGCAAAAGTAATGGACTGCGAAAAGCTGCATTAAGGGGCAGTTCCCCGGCAAACCTCGGGGTGGTACTTTGTGAGGACCTTCCCACCTGAAGAAGGCGTCATTTGTCCATTCGCTTTGACACGGAGGTTCACTTAACACCCACACGCGAATGCCTTGTGGGATGAAAGCATATTTCCACGTCGCCGTGAATTGCTGAAATATTACAGCACCGCATGTTTTCAACATTTACGTGGTTCAGATTATAGCCCTAACCATAGTTGCTAATTTAATTCAGGTTGAACTGTCAGCATAAAGAATGTGAAGGATGAAATGCAGACACAATGGGACAGAATTAGTCCTTTAATTTCATACAGCTTCACTCCGTCAGTTTCCTTCCGCTTTTCCCGGTGAGGGTTGCGGTGGTTGCAGAATGAGCAGACAGGCCCCAACCTTCCTTTCCTAAAATACAGATTCCAGCCTCTCTTTAGGGATCCCCAGCAATTCCTGGGCCAACCACAACATACATTCTCTCTGTTAAGTCCAGGATCTGCCCATGGTCACCTTCCAGGGGGATAAATCCAGTTTAACTCCAACGGCAGCTGAGCAGGTCCATCTTACAACGTGCTTCAGTCCCTTTACCTGGGTCCTCTTCACCCAAAGAAGCAACAACTGCACTCTAAGCTTCTTCCAGATCACCAAACTCCTTGCCTTGTCCTGGAAAACTGAGTGAAACCTCATTTCAGCCCCTTGCTGTTTGTGTCATTACCCAAAGCTCATGACCATTATTTGGGATGAGCACATAGCCTGAATATTAAAAGAAACAGCTTTGGCCAAACACTCAGCTTCCACTGCTCCACCACAAATTGGTACAGAGCCTACGAAACCGCTGACACTGCACCAGTCCGTCTCAAAATGTACTGCTACTTTCTTCCATCGCTTCTCGTATTCCGTCACCTGTGATATTTCAATTCGTCTACTAGGAGCTGTGCTTCGCCCCCCCCTTACTTGGAGAGAGCAACCCACTCCTTTCCAGGAGCCTGGCCATGACCTCAGACTTGGAGGTGCACCAAAGGCCATAGCTGAAAAAGAAACGGCAAACGGCACACGTGCCACCCTTAGCCCCCCCAGGCTGGACACGGTCCAACCCTCGGCCAAGCCTTAACAACCAGGCAACGGGAGCGGAGACAAAACTGAACCTTGACGGAAAACACGCATTGCGCTCACACTGGGATCTACAAGTACAAATTGGCGGCTTCAGCAGCCTAAATTCCAGCAGTACCTCCCATAGTACAGGCTAAAGGACACAGCCATATGCCTGTTCCAGGTTCTCAAAAACACACGTAGACCGGTGTAGAAAATTCCTGTAATCCTTTAGGCAACTGTGCAAAGGAGGAGAGCTGGATCGCTGTTCCACAACCAGGAACAAATCTGCATTGTTAGCACTAAATCTGAGGCTCAGCTATCTGAGGAGCAGAGCCTCCTTTCCAGGCACCTGGCGCACGCTTTGTCTGAGACACTCGAGTTGGAAGCCACCCTTTCATTTAAGAAAGAGAGTAAATGTGCATGTTTTTTTCTTTAATCCCCCTGCATAACTGCTGTGGGGAGCAGCTACGGGGGAGCTGATGGCCCTGGTGCCGTTCGGCGTGTGGGTGTGTCATGGTGCTCCGGGGACCCTGCTGGCTCAGACATGCTATGCAGAAATAAAGTTCACGATCTCGCGGTCCTGTCGCCCAAGCGCTCCATCTGCAGCACCGTCACGGTGGGTTCTTCCGGCACATAAATACGTACGCACGTTTTACGTCGGGGTGTCGAGCAGAATTTTGACACTCCGTCAGGTTTTTGTGCATGTTGTGCCCTCTCTGACCTTCAAAACAACATGGATTCATCTGGACATGGATTCTACATGACTACCTCTATGTCGAGGAAGTCGAGGAAAGTATTTTTCTTGGATGAGCTATGGAGGCTCCTCACCCAATGAACACACTAACCCGTGTCCCCCGAGATACGAAGCTTTGAATTATAAATATTTGAAATATTTAATAACCTTTACTGAGTTGTAACCAAATACGAGGCTGACTTTTCGTGCTTACAAGTAATAAGCACAACGCTTTGGGGAATTTTTAAGGTTCAACGCGTAATGGTAATTGCATCTCCAACTTGCAAAATTTCACTTTGGGACCAGATTTCCTGGTACACATTATGCTCGTGAGTAGGCGGATCGTGGTGGGTCCAGCATTACTCTGAATCATGGTGGGTCCAGCATCGAGGCTCTTCACTGGAAACAGGGGCTTGAGCCAGAATAAAGGGGGAAACAAGTATCTCTGCGTATCAGGACATCGTACAAAACATGGTGTCCACTGCCAGAAAGCTGAAGTTCTTTCAACACAACAACTGTCTGGAGAGCACAGCCAACTCAACCAAGGAATGGCAGAAAAAGTTAAATGTTCTAGAATCAATCCGGGAAAAACCTAAGCAGTGCTAAGCACAGCACGGGAGGCAAAATTTGACAACAGTTTGAGGTTGAACAAAGAAGACGGGCATAAAAAGATAAAAACCAGGTGTGCTGAGATGCACCTAGTCAAACAGCAAGGTCCACCCCGCAGATCCGCAAGCCCCGCTCCACACAACTAGCGCAGGTCACTGGAAGTAAGGGACACGAATGCTGGCTGGCACTGCAGAGTCTGGACTGAGATGAATCCTGATCCACCCTGCAAATGAGCATTATCTCCCCAGCCTGTTCCTGTCGATTCCGTTCTCCTGTCTTCTGTGTACTCTGTCCAAGCCCCATTTTCTCTGTACTCGGAACTCACCAGGTCTTAAATCCACTACTACTCTCCAATTCATTACTTGCGCTCAAAGCCCCTTTTTAGCCAAGGGTGTGACCTGAAATTGCTCTCTGTTGATGTCCTTCAAAGTTGGATAAAAACTGCACGGAGGAATGGGCAAAATTTTCCCAAAAGTGGGAAATGCACAAAGCTAACAGTGCCAGGGCCTCATTGCTGCAGTCACCACCACTCTACAAACTTCCCGTACTTGAGTGAGAAATGAGAAAATCCTTCACATTTGGGGAATTGTGTTTGTGAAAAAAATATGCTGCTTGTAAGATGCAGCTTGTGAACATGAACGGGGGGGACGGGGTGCTTTCTGAAAGAACTGCTTACGGTCCAGTGTTTGCGTCAAATACATTCAACAATAACTGTTTGCTTTAAAAATTGTGTTAACTGGCTGGGGTCGAACTCGGATTTTCGCACGAGAACAGTGAAAAAGGAGTTATTGACCAGCTATCGCTTTTGGAAAGGTCATATGTCTGAATTAATGAGCGGGGGGAGAAAAGTCTATATTTAATTGTGAGATTAAAATGGGGGGAAACTTATTTGGGCTCCTAGAGGAACAACTATTGGGAAAATGTGCTTAATAAATTGACATGTGGTATTATGGTTGCTAATGTGTTTTACGCTTTGTGCTGGAAATGCTTTGGTGTTGATTTTGCTAATGAAGATCTACTTTACTTCATATTTAGCTGCTAGGCTTTTCTAATGACTTGCATACATTCATGCACTTCAGTGAATTGCTTAAATACTTTCAGATCCACCACGTTCCTCTGAGTGAATTTCAGCAGTTTTCTGCTCGTCTCTCATTTCCTTGACAAATATGTAATCTGATAAAAGTGTCCTTAACGGACCGATGCATGTGCTTTCTTTACCGGTAGCTGCACGCAGAAGCTGCCTGGGACACGACGCCGAGCAAACTTGGGTGGACATTGTTTTGGTGGGGACAGACGAAGCCGTCGAGCACCGCGGAGTTCAAGCAAAGGTCCACGCTTGAGCAAACGAGAGCGCCGCTGGTCCAAGCATAGGACAAGGCAGTATTGATGGCAAACGGCATGCAAACGTCTGACGCCGGTAACCGTACAAGAGATAAGCGTGCCATCCTTTCCTACATTTGCCCGCAGTGGCATTGCTGTAGCCCTAAGACATCAAATAGCTTCTCGACATGCATCTGTCCTTACCGTAGGTTTCCTTCTGCTGTGCATGAGACCTTACGGCATCAACGCACAATACAAACATAAACGTGGCCAAAGAGGGGTCTGCGCAGAGTGCAAATCGGCTCGACAGACATCTGCTGTCCCGTTTCTCTCGATTTCATTCGGTCTTTGCTCCGGAAGCTGTGTGCGACATGTCTCTCTCCGAGGTGTGTATCTGCAAACACGAGCAGCCATGAGTTGTAAGAGTTCCGGAAATGTCAGAGTCCGATGATTTCGGAAGCGTTAAGAATGTCAAACATGGCAGCGTTGGCTTGGGACAATAAGGAATAACAAGACTTGACAGGCGGATACAGTAGTTTTGGGACCCAGCAGGCAAAACTGAACCTTGTCTACAGACTTGTTGTTGTGCGAAAACCATTCTGCTGTTTTCTCCATCCTTGATAGTTGTTGCCTAGGATGACTTTGTGCTTAAAGCTGACATTTAGCTGTAAGGGTGGAAAAGAAGATCTTGTGGCTGCCAGACAACAGTCGCATCACCATAAAAGCATTTCTGATCCCCCCAAAAAAGTGGCCCAAGCATCTAAGTAAGTTACACTATAAGTGTTGCGATTTCAACACGTGTTCATTTCCATCGGTGTTTTTTCGGCCTAATGAAAAAGTGGACATCTGCCTTCTCCTTGTCCTATTGGATCAATGGTCCGTGAATAAACGTGTGGTGGGCAATCGCTTTATCATCCAGCAGAGTGTACAAGGACAGCAGCTGTCACATTCACTCTTGTTATGTGGTTTCGAGCAGCCACGTGTTGCTGCGGCTCATGAAAATCGGCTCGTAGTGGAGTTTTCCGTTCTGCGTCTTGAGCATCCGCCGCGATTCCGTTTTTATGCACTTTTGCAAATGAAACGTAATAATCGTACAGTCAGCGAATCCACCTTTCTTCACAAATAAGAAAATACCGAACGCAAAAGTGTACAGTTAGGAAGCCCTCAACCTCTGACATAAGCGACTTACGACAGCCATTCTGTAAACCGTATTATATTACTTGCGAATCTTAACGTTTGGTCGCAGCATCCGACAACAAACCCCTCTGTCTGCTGGCTGATAGCACGGCCGCCATATTTGTTACTGATTCAGTCAGCGTTGAAGTGTCCGGCAGCCTCGTGTTTTATTTGCACGTTCAGAACAGCTGAGTCCCTCTTAACGTTCAACAGGACTTTCAGGAAGCAAACTGTTTATCATTACAAGCTGTTTTTGAGAAGTATTTAGCATTTGCTGTTTTCCTAAATGGCATATCAAGCAGAGAAACTCAGATCATGTGGTAGAGCCTCACCCAGTTTGCCAACAGACTGAGACTGTATAGTGAACCCCACCTGAGCCAGGATCCTTTATTATCCTTTCTTTCACATTTAAAGCCGCAAATCTGAGGATTGTCTGGGGAGTCTTCTTGTGAGTTAGCAGGAGGTTGGTGCTAAGCAAACCACATTTGTTAATTTTGTTTCCTTGCTCTCTGTGTTTGTCTTTCACTTTCCCTTTTTTCCGTTTGGTTATTAGACTTCTGTCCTGTCCTGTGCCTTGGTCCCGTCCATGTGGCCGCCTCAGCCCCACGACAGGCCACACTGCATTTAAGTTTATTCCTTTAGCTGACACTTTTCTACAACGCAAACAAAAGTGCAACCAACCAACAAAACAGAGAGAAACAGGTGTACTGTATGGCCAAAAGTATGCGGACACACATTTAATTCCTAAGCCATGGTCATTGATATGGAGTTGTTCCCCCCTTTGCTGCTGTAACAGCCCCCACTCTTCTGGGAATGCTTTCCACCAGATTTTGGGAATGTGTGCCCATTCGGCCACAAGAGCATCAGCGAGGTTGGACGAGAAGGCCTGGCTTGCCGTCGGCACTCCGGGTCATCCCACATTTGTTCAGTGGGGTTGAGGTCAGGGATCTGTGCAGCCACTCAAGTTCTTCCACGCCAACCTGGGCAAACCAAGTGTTTATGGAGCTCGCTTTGTTCATGGGGGGGTCCCAGTCATACTGGAGCAGCAAACGGTGGCCACAAAGCTGGAAGCACACAGTTGTCTAGAATGCGTTTGTATGCTGCGTGGGTGCGGCTGAAACGCTGAGCTCAGTTATTAGAAGGTTGCTGTGGGGGGCACTTTAGGCCATACGGTCTACACACATGCAGTTATAAGTGTGTCTCTTTGGCTTCACTTGGTGAACTGAGAAACATGGATTACGACATCATTTTTGGATATCTTCACCAAAAACACAGAAGATCACCAGAGGAACAAAACAGCTAAAGGTCTGCAAGTTTAAAATGACCCAAAATCTTTCATTTTATAAAATCTTTCATTTTATACATTTTATGCCTCATCACAATGGAAAGTTTGTTTGTAAGTCCACCCGTTACGTCACAATCTATAAAATCTTAATAACACAGCTTAATCCTTCAGTTTATACACAGTTCACAACCGGTAAAGCAAATAATTAATAGAAAAAAAATCAAAGGGAGACGATATTTACCCAGCGTTCTTCAGGCATACAAGGCCGGGCCAGTGTTCCTCTGTTATGAGGACATAGAATTTGAGGCAGGGGATCGGCAAACAGGATGCCAGTTTATTTTGTTACGTTTTACTGACACAACGCAACATTGAAGTTAAGGCTACCTTGAAATGACTCAAAATAAATAACAGTGCACTGTGCCCACAACCTTTTATTCACCGTGTTGCACTTCCCATGTGAGATGCTGTCTTGTTCATGTGCTACTTCTGCACAGTGGGTGCCACAGTAAACTATAAAACAGCATAGTACAGAAAGGGCCGTGAATTGACATTCCGCTGCGGACAAATTCAGCATGCGTCAGGGTCTGGTCGCATGACAGTATCTGTAAAACATGTAGTAACAGACTTTGCATTTCTGCTATTCGCTGGCTAGTTTATGGGGTATAACAATAAATAAAAATGTGTGAAATTAAAGTCTGCAAGATGCTGCAAATGACCTGCACCTGCCCACCCCCTTCATTTCCTCTTCCTTTCCCCCTTTTGAGCGTGTTTTACTGCCAGCGTTTGGATGAAGCTTCCTTAGGACAACATCTTGTATTATAATCATTAAATCCACCAAACAGTGAGTGCCCTGAACCTGCCAGGAAATTTACAGCCACTACAGGGGAAGGCAAATTGCAGCTTTTGCTGCAGACACTCTGGGAAGTTTGCTGGAGTCAATGACCTCAGTCTTCATCTTGCTGGGAATTCAGAACCATCCACTGTACCGTGTGGTTTAAGTTTGAAGACACTACTCTTGCTGAAAGGAACAAAAAATCTCCCTTAATGAATGCAAGTAAAAATAGTCATTGAGTCAGGTCTTGAAAGAATAGAAGCCAGCAACCTTATGCATCAACTTTCTTCTTGTGTGAACAACTGCACTTCCTTTCTGTTGATGCTGCAGTTTGAACATCCTACTGTTTTCGCCATTTTACTACTCCGGCCAGCACGAAGGAAGGAGGATGGCGAGGATTCGCCTGAACATAATCGCTGCCCCGGTTGTGCGGTGAAAGGCGCAGAATCCATGAGTCCGGCGACACCGATTGCAGCAGCAGCAGAAGCAGTAGTAACGTGCAAGACGCAAATCCAAGTGTACAGCACCCATTTCACAGACAATTTGTACAGACAAAATAAATGTACACACGCACACAGAGTGTGTGCACAGAACAGACTAAATATGAGGCACAGAAGATACACAGGCGGCTTTGTAATATTTGTGGAACCCTGACAAGAAGGTGGGAACGTGTTAGATGGCAGTGTTCGCCCGCGTCTGGGCCTGGCATTTCAATTCCCCGCGTCCCCATTAAATGCAGGCGTACTTTTGTGCGGCTCTTGGGCTCCCTGGCAGGTGTCATTGTCTCCTTACACGCATGACAGGGCTGTCCAAGGGCAAGCGGATGACAAGTGAAAAGAATAACTTGAATATTGTTATTGAAAGGATGAGGGGAAACAACAACCTGCCAGGGGCAGATATCTTGCTCTGTTCTGAGAGGAAAGGGAAATGGTTCTAAAAAGATACGACCATGCTCATTAATATTAATGTTAAAAAGATATACAATTCAGATACCTTGTAATTTCATCATTTTGAGGAGACATATAAAAAAATGCACCAGAGTTTCTCATTGGATCCAAATTCTAGCCAAAAAACACCTTTCTGCAAGCGATCTAAGGTTATGCTGAATGCTTTATAATATTTTGATTTGATAAAAAAGAAAAATTCTCAGTCCCAAAGACGTTGCACATTGTTTTAAAATATTTAGGCCAAGGTTTCATATGTAAACCATTAAAATGAATGTAAAAATGTCATACACACGTGCCACATGCAACAAATGTGAAGGTATTTCGTGACGTTGCCAAAGCCGGATGCTGGTTTACCGCGTTTTTGTTCGGAGGTGCAGTCAAGCACATCTCTTGGTAGCACAGTTTGGAATTTTTTGCCTTTGTGTGCAGTCAATTTTACCGCGCTCTGTCAAGCCGGATTATTTAATAGCCTCTGCTGTTAAAGCCACTGTAAACAATGGGCCATCCAGACTGTGTTATCATTACAGTCATTTTTGCGGTGATCAGTTAGAGCATAAAACGGGATTTGTTAATCCGTGTCTGAAGTTGCCGAAATTACTGCATTAAACCTTGTACAAATGAACGTTTTAATCCATTTTTGTATTTGAAACTGGCAGCTAGCCCGAACTGCCACAACGAAGGGTGTCTGTCATTCGCGACCACCGTCAGCCAAGGAAAAATATTCCACCCATCCAATTTCATCGAGGGAATCGGCATCTAAAAGCAGTTATTCGCTGCTTCAAACCCCACTCCTGCAACGGTGCTAATGAACAAAACATCTGTACTTTGGGCTGTCGACAGTACACATCCATTAAGGACAGCAGTACTGCATAAGATGTTCGCTGGGTGAGGCAGTAAATGTATTTCAATGCTTTCTTGATGAACTTCAATAATTTGGCTTTAACAGCAGCCACAACAACAACTAAAGAGCAGCAGCAGCAGCTGCTGGCATTTTTTTCTTGTGGCTCTGCCATATGACCGCCACTTTATGATGTTAAGCATAATGTTTAAAACACAAACAAACCCTTAAAAGCCCTGGGTGTTCATCGCATCCATGCCGTTCAGAAGACAAATTGAAAAACAGAATCTTCTACACCAGGCGTCATCTATGCACTTTGAGTGTTTATTGAGTTGGGGAGAAATGAGTTAGAGTACGGCGTGCTTCTGCATACCCAGCACAGGGCCTTTGAATGTGATCAAAGTGCAGGCATTCAGATCTTTGGAGGTCTGAGGGCGGGCAGTGCTGGAAAACAAATGAATGTAAATATTGGCATAGCGACATATTTGTGTGTGTGTTCATGCTGTTCAAGAATAGGGCCATGGCCAGGGCCAGGCTCCTTAACTACAGTTGGTGCATGTTGCTGGCTACAGTGTACGGGGGGCTGCAAAGCCACTCACCGGAGCTTAGTCTGTATAATAAATGGCTTCATTTATCATCAGAATGCTTAATTTTCCATTTAAGGCAGGAATTCATATCCAACCAAAAAATCCCCCTACGCACTTAGATGAAGCACCAGACATCTTTCTTGAAATCTTTTCTGCCCGTAGGAGAACATTTTTGACTGATATAGAAAGACAAACTAGCTGTAAACACACACACACACACACACACACACACACACACACACACCACCCAACTGATGGCCTTCGTGAAGTCAGCTCTCACCATTTACCCAGACTAGGGACTGGCACTGTGAAAGGACGGCTGCATAAACAGACACACACATGCACGATGTACAGGCAATTTAGAGTAATGTACTAACCTGAAACACATGTCTTTGGACTATGGAAGGAAACCAATGCAGATACAGGGAGGACATGCAAACTCCCCACAGACTAAGCTGGAGTCAAGCCCAGGTGGTGTGACGTGCCACCCTGTTTAACATTAAAAAAAGATATAATAAAACTAAATGTCTTAATAAAATTAAAAAAACACAAACATTTTAGTTTATTCTTTTTTCCATTTATGAATATTCTACTGAACCTGATCATTTCATTCTAAATTCAAAAAACCTTTTTCTAACATGCAGTATGATACCAATTTCTAACAGCTTTTTACATTCTCATTTTTTCCTACCAAAACTGATAATAAAAAATTATAATGGAATTGATTGGAAGAATCTCACCAATGACTGTGGATTAGAGAGCGCGGTGGAGGTCTCAGATCCCACGGTGAGCCAAATTTAAAGCCCCTCTGCACCTTGGAAGGAGCCAAAAGGGAGGATGAAATGGTTTATGTGGGACTTGGATAGGTGGCCCTGAAGGTCCTGCACTGCTCTTATAGACTTTTACCCCCGTAGGCAACTCATTGCCTGAAGTAGACTGACGGTGCTTAGGAGGGTGGAACACTTTTGGAGGAAGAGGAAGAAGAAAGAGAGGACCAGGGCTGCTTTATTCATTTAAATTTGTAAAAGGTTTGTTTAGCCAAGAAAGGAAGAGGAAGCTAGAGGTATCTACGCAGGAGTTAGAAGGATATTTAAAGAGCACATTTTCAAGTGTAGGAGAGGTTGGGGAGGGGGCCTCCCATTAGACATACCACCGCTAGGCGAGTTAGAGCATAGGATAGATGTTAGGCCACCAAAGTGGAGTGAGGTGCAGGGAGTGGTAAGGCACGCAAAGGCCTCATCTGCCCCAAGGCCGAATGGGGTCCCCTACCGGGTGTATAAATGTGAGTCTGATGTACTTGGGTTTTTGTGGAGGCTCTTTAGAGTAGTGTGGAGGAAGCAGGTTATTCCAGGGCCCTGGCATAGGGCAAGGGGGATATTTATACCAAAAGAGAAGGAGTCTACAGAGATAGGGCAGTTTAGGCCAATATGTTTGTTAAACGTGGAAAATAAGATTTTCTTTAGTGTTGTGGCACAGAGGTTGTTGGATTATTTCGAGAAAAACAGGCTAATCGATACGACGGTCCAGAAGGCTGGAGTCCTCGGTTTCTCGTGATGCTTAGAGCACACAAGTGCAATATGGCATCAGATTCAGGAAGCTAAGCATGAGAAAAGGGACTTGCATGTGGTATTTCTAGATATGGCAAATGCCTTTGGCTCTGTGCCACACAGTCTTATCTGGAGCGCATTTGACTTTTTTTGGAGTTAGTGGTTAGCAGTAAGCAGGTGGCGGTGTTTGTGTGGTTAATGCGAAGCGTAGATTTAATGGAGTGATGAAGGTAGGAAAGGAGTAGTAGAATGGGCAGTAAGTAGCAGAATGGGCAGTGAGCGTGTTGTTAGAGGGGGTGCTAAGGTGAATAACGTGTTGCGTTGTGTTGTTGCTGGGTAGCGCAGTGGTGCGCGGGGTGGTGGAAGTGAGCAGTTCTGGGATGCCTGAACTGTGGTTGAGCCCTCCAGAGGTGTCGTGGGCCTAACTTGACGAAACTCTGACAAACCCCGATGAGATACTGCACCATCGCTTTGCTATGCGATGTTTGGGTTTGTAGTTTGCTAGAGTCGCTTTTAGGGACATACAAACCATTGCATAGTAACTACATGGGCTTGCTGTGGGTTGACTGTGGGTGGTGGTTGAGGGTTAGAACAAGGTAAAACAAGGCTTAGGGGGAGGGTTAGGTAGGTAGTGGGATCCCTTTTATAGTGCAACTCCTTTTGTTAGCACTACGTGTTTGATATGAATCTTTCTTGTGACTCCCCAGGACAGAGCTGCTCCTCACTTGGCGCGCTTTTGTCACACAGGACCCTTTTCAACATATAAATAACAAATCAATATGTTATTTTATTGTGGCCACCTCTTACACTTCACCGGGTCAGGGACACACAGCGTGTGAGCTGCAAAGCATCTAACCAAATATTTTCTGCACTCCAATTGGAGCCGTTGGCAATTTTGCAGTTTAGTCTCTTTGCTTCTTCCATTTGCCCGAGTCAAATGCATGCGTGCGCTGCAGCTATGTTTCGCCATTCCAAATCGTCGCTCGTGCTCTCAGGCTACCGAGATGGATGTGCTGGTGTCAGAGGAGGAGAGGACTCGCTTTGCCTGGTTTGCCACCTCTTTGATATACTTGTCACTAAATTTTATAGTAATGTTAAAAAATACAAAAATAAAAATAAGCAGGCACGACAGTAAAATGTCCTCCACCTTCTGTGTCTACGGATTAGGCTCTATGTTGTGTAATCCAGTATTAATTCAGCTTTCAGAATTCATTACTCCCGTAAAATATTTGAGCCTTGCCTTCCTTAAAACGAACCTTTTGCCACTGCCAGTGTGTTAGACTCATTTTAAATTTTAGCAATTCAAAACGGTGGCAACTGCTGCCTCAACCCCCGGAAGCACAGTGACAGACAGACAAGCAGACAGACAGACCCTTTCGCTTTCGTCTGCATTTCCTCCAGTGCAACCGGCAATTTCAGGCCCATCTGAGACACAAATTACCGTCCCTGCGCGTGCGGAAGCAGCCCGTGCGCGCATTCCCTTCGCCACTGGCTTGTCCCCTCATCCCTTATCTCTGCGCTGCCCATGGGAATTTGTGATGTTTGCAATCACTTGGCTTTTCTGCCGCTCCCTACAAACATGCCTGAGAGAAAGTAGGAATGGACAGGGGGCAGATCTTTATCCCGTGCGGCTGGACACACTTAGCTCATCCCTTAAAGCAAACAGAGGCGATAAAAACGTGGGCTGTGGAGTCCTGCACACCGCCGTCGACTCGCTTGGCGCGGTAGTTGGGCTTTCGTGGAAGGCGACGACCTCCAGCTGCCTGAGAGCGGCGTGATGGAAGGGAAGAAGCGGGAAGCAGCGTTACAAAACGCAGTTAAAAACAACATCCTTCCTGCGCGTGCCATCTCGGTTTGAGAAAAGTGCTGCTCGGGGAATGCTCGCCGTTACTTACGGCGCCGAGCAAACAAGCGGGCTCCACGTCTGACGGCAGGTGGCCATTTACGGGTCCGGTTCAAACGGCCACGTTTAACTTTAAACAGAGCGGGGCGAACCGCGTTTTGTCTGACGGCCGGCCCTTCGAGATTCGGCGAGCTCAGCCTTCTTGTGCGTGTGCCTCTCAGACAAAACCCCAGATGACGGTGGCAGACAGACATCCAATAAAGCGATAATCACTCGGCGGTTTCTCAGGAGAAATTATATTAGAATAATGGATTGGCAGTCGGTAATCAAAGCCGCGCTGTAACTGCGCTCTAAATGCCCGACTCTCGGTGCCCTAATGGAGATGTATATTGAGTGATTTATTTGCACGGGTGCTGCCGTGCTCCCGAGTCGCACACGGGGTTCGCGCGAGGCTCCGGGTCCGCCGATACGTCTGCCCGGTGGGGTTACCATGGTGACCTGTTACTTACAGGAAGCCGACTGGGGGGATTCGGCTTCCTCGCTGTAAGTAGAAAAGCGCATATGTTTCATTTTTATTGGCATTTTGGATGGCCCCTCGGTGGGCAATCAAACTGGCTTTCCGTTTGCCCTCCATTCTCAAGAAAAGTAATCTTTCTTAACTCAAAATATCTCTCCGATGATTACTTTAAAAAGCCCTTTTTCAATTCGGAGGGCTGCGGTATACAGCGGATGACTGAATATCGTACTGTACTTTTCCAGACCTGTCAAAACAGGAGTACTGATGTTCAAAAATTCACATCTTTTTTTGTACAGCATTGTAACATTTTACATTTTGTACAGTGCCCACAGTGTTGATCATAAGCAATTATTTTAGCAACGCCTAAGTGAGTCTACCGGAGAAAAAAAAATCCAGTTGGACAGAAGGAAACAAAATTGTAAACTGAACAATGACAGATGGTGCCCGACTTACGATTTTTCGACTTTACCATGACGCGATAGCAACGCGCATTCGGTAGAAACGGTACGGTCCGTTGCTGAAGCGGCCACAGGTTGGGTGAATTAAATGCGTTTTCGGCGTACAATATTTATGACTTACAATGGGTTTATCGGAACCCCACTGTAAGTCGGGGACCAGCTGTACTCCATTTTTCTTGTTAGCACTCCAGCAGACCGCGGTATGGTATATCGTAGTAATGCCATGTTAATATAGCACAATACGGTGTGCAGAAGTATGCGCACAAGGTCGTGTGATTCACATGGACCGCCCTGTGGCGCCCATTTCTGCGAGGGCATCCTGAAGGGGCCGATATGTGCCGTGCAATCTGATGTACGTAACTTTAAAGGATTATGTGCATGGATGGATGGCGCAATATTAAGCATTTTTTAAACGCCTTATTTCTCACGCTGCTTATTTTCACTCCCTTAAATATGCGGCTTCTGCAAAGCCAAGATTGTTGTGTGCACTGTCAGTGTCCAATTAATCCGCTGGCATTTCAACTGCTTGGAAACTGACAGCTGGGGGATATAAATGGTGGATGGCTTGTGAAGCAGAGTTGTTTCATGCTTCTCAATTGTACCGTTCAAGGATCTTTGTATTCTTCGGCTTTATGATTCTTTAGTTTTAAACTTCATTTCAACAGGGCGAATGCATTTCACAAAGCAAAACTCAAAAGTATTTTCTGTACTGAACTGGTGGGTCATACAGTCGTCTGTAATGTGTAAACGTAAATGTGACAACGGGGCCAACTGTTCAAATGCGGACACGAGTCGTCTTGGAGAGCAGAAAAACTCCTTTCCATAACTGCACACAAATCTTGTAAAAAATCCATTTATGAAATGTACAAAGTTATAACTTAATACAAATTTTTCCCCCATTTTATGATACTCAGAAATCCATTTCTGTGCTCACAAATTTTCAGGCACCTGCTGATAAGAAAATAGGACTACAGTTACGCATAAGACAGTCAAGTTCAGTTAGGGTTAAAGCAAAAAAAAAAAAAAAAAAAAAGTCTTACAAAACGGCTACACGGGCCTTTGTAGTGTGAGGATTGTGCACGTAATCTGATTCTTTTGTTTCATGGAATTTAACACAAACAGCAATAAGGAAAATTTAACACAAAGACCACACTTTTCAATAGTTATCACCTTTTATGTCACGTTTTAGCTCAAATATAACCCCAAACTTTCAAACATTTCCAATTTGTTGTGTTGTACAGTTCAAAATCTGTTGCATTGCCACAGTACCGGTCTGCACACCTTCGAAAATATACCTTGTCCCCCACCTCATGTTGTCCCAGCAAGGGCTGCAGCGATCCATCCCTAAAGTGCAGGACATGAGGCTAAAAAGGGCAACTGTCCACTGCAGACTGCTAGCTGCATAAATAAATGTAAGTGCACGTAAAAAAGAAATAAGTACACATGCAGCAGCGCAAGTCGCGTTAAACAAAGGTGTTGGCTAAATCAAAAAATGTAAATAGAAATACACTTACAGGAAAACCTAAATTCTCCTCGAACCTCTTAAGACTGTGTTTCAAAGTATTGCATTGCATGTGCAAGTATTACAGTTCCCATTTAATTATTTTTGAGTCCGAATGTAATGTTGCCGTTTTATTTACCTTCGAGAACCCTTCACTTCCCTTGAACGGTTTTCTTTAGCTTGTGAAAAACTATGTATTTGTGCAATTATTCAGGGCAACAAAAGTGTCAGAAAGTGTTTTTAACAAGACTGTGAAATTCAAATTAAGTCCGACATAAAATCCTTTAAACCTGACTAAATGCATGCATGCGGTGACAAACTAAGTGTCACGCGCAGTTGTGTCACACGCCTTCTTAGTAAAGCGTGGAAAGGACAGCAGTACAAGTGTTCTTACCTCAACTTTATCCCTTCGGTGGCCTTTAAAAGGCAGCGGGCGGTGTTGGCGTCTGCCACCTATGGGAAACGCATGTAAATGGAGGCTTTCCGTCCCCGACTGTGGCTCGGCTTAAAAGGAGAGGCGAGCAGCCACAATGCGTGCGGAAGGCGCTTCGGCGGCGTGAAAACCATTCGTATTTGTCCTCGCCCGTTGTCCCCGATAGCAGCTAATTGGTCCCCGAGAACACAAAGGTAGAATGAAGACATTGATTATATTATGTAAAGTCGCTCCCCACTTTCTTCTGCTTAATGGAAGTTAATTCGTCATGTTCTCGGGCGGACTGTGTGTATGCAGAGGGTATCGGCATCTGTGGAGGGAGTGCAAATGAGAGCTTCGGTTGAAGCATCGCGAGCCACTTTACTGTCACAGTGGGCCCGCGCCACTTTGTCTGGGCAGCTCACCGAGGAGACACTTCAGCTGCTCGGATTTACGTTATCTGGGCCTTTATTATGCGTTATAATCTTCAATATTATGAGGCTTCCCACCATTCTGCAGGGACGGGACTGCTTCAAGGAGAACTCCGCATGAAAAAAGACACTGCGTTTTATTTATCGCCAAATGATGTGCTGCATATCCAAAGGACATTGTCGTACATCCACCCAAAACAGAAAAACGGCCTTCCAAACGCCCGAGCGGAGGCCGTGCAGCAGCCCCCGGGGCCCGCACGCTGCTTTTCATTTCACCTGCATTCATCGTAATTCAGCATTCACAGGAAATTTGATAAAATTCCTCGCGACGGCCAAATGTTAAAGTAAAATGTACGGCTCGAGAACTCAATATCACCTTAAAGCAGCAAAATTTTGGGGAACTATTTGAAATGTTAAAATAGTCAGTTTTTCCCCATTTTAAACAGAGAATTTCAGTATTATTAAGTCGAAAGTAGAGGGGCAGGGGTGGAGCGTGGCAGTACGGCAGGTAGAGGTGGGATGTCGTAGCTTTATAGCCCGTGCAACGACGGTGCTTTTCGAAAACTTGGAACCCGGGGAGATAACCTGCAACAGGTGGTGAGGGAGATGGCGGCAGCAGTGGAGCAGGAAAGTCTGTGGATATGGAAGGAAAGGACCGGTGCTGGTGGAGGACTTACGGAGAAGGCGTGAAGTGCGGTAAGTGTTTGCTGATGATATTGTAGTGTTTAGCGGTTAGCAGGTTGTTGGGTTGAAGTGGTTTTCAAATTTAGTGTATGCGTAGCAAATTTGGCGGGGGATTTAATGGAGTTAAAAGGAGGTAGCAAGTAGTAGAATGGGCAGTTGGTGTGCAAAGTGTAGCTTGTTAGCATGGGTGCTAAGGTGCATAGCATGCTGTGTTGTTGGGTAGCACAGTGGTGGAGGGGAGCAGTTCTGGACTGCCAGAGCTGTGGCTGGGCCTTCCGGAGGTATCGTGGGTCTAACCGGAAGAAACACCCGTGAAGGAGGGTGCCCACTTGACAACCCTGATGAGATACTGCACTTCGCTGTACCATGTGTGGATTTGAAGTTGGCTAACTTTTGGATATTAAGGAGATAAAAACCATTGCAGAGTGGCTAAGACAGGTTTGCTTTGAGTCTGACTGTGGGGCTGCCGTGGTGTTTACAGGTTAGGATGAAGGTTAGGAGGTTCGATCGCCTTTGAAGTGCTAGTCCTTTTATTAGCACTTTGTGTTTGATGTGAATCTGCATGTGTTTGTGTGTTTTAAAATGTAGAAACCTAACTTAGAGTGAGAAGTACCCGTGAGCCAAATTTCAACTCTGTGGCTTGAAAAACCAAGCCATGCATGAAGAACAAACAAAAAAATTGATTCTGCTTTAAAGATATAAAAATTGATTAACTGTAAAAAAAAAATTTTATATATTATCACTGTTATAGTCATTATTACTAATAACAAATGCTCAGCGTCTATGGAATTTGCCTGCTGTCGCAGTGTCTGCGTGGGCTTCCTCCCACAGTCCAAAGGTATCTTTCAGATCAGTTTGTCACTCCGCGCATGTACGCGCATGGGGCCACCCTGCAATGGACCGGTGTCCCATCCAGGGTGTAGCTTCATAGCTGTGCACACAATGATGCTGCGATAGGTTACGGACCATCTTGGCCAGGATAAAATGGTGAACAACGATGGATGTTTTTTGTCATTCAGTTATTTGTTGATTAACAATAAATCAAGACTAAACTATTATTAAGTTTTAAAACCAGAAGTAAAACCAGAGCTCCAACAGGTTTCTTGGCCATGAGCTAAATACCCCGGCTGTGAATAGAAAGGAAGTGGATGGTCCATAGCCCGTATGAGGGAGGGGCAGGTGCTGGAGTTCACCCCTTAGAAGCTCACATCGGAAAGGGAAATCTAGGAAACCGGGAATAACTAAAGAAGGGAAAAAGATAAACAACAAACAAATGGGAAACAAAACTGCAGAACAAAAACTAATCTCTATAAAACCCGATCCGCTCATATGCTTGTCTTTTTTGCCCAGCCTTTTTTAAGCCACAGAATTGGAATCTGTCATACAGGTTCTTCTCAATGCAAGTGAGGTTTTTTGTAGTCAGGTTCATCCAAAACACTACTTACTATTTATAACATTTAAAAAATTCAGTGTCTCACAAGGTCTGGAGAAGCGTAAGTATGCACTTATGATGCACAACACACACACACACAAATGTACTAACTGAACAAGTTTAAAGGTAATAAAGTTTGGTGCTACGTAACATAACAGGGAGACCTGAAAGGAGAGTTGTTCACAGCAGCATTCAGCCTAAAACTGTACAGTTTGCCATGTATGCTGTGTTATGACTCTTCACCTTTCCACCTCTACACCTTTCCATTGGACGTGGGGAGCGCCGGGTGTCTCTGCTAGCAAACCGTATTATTTCACTTTCTATTCCCTTTTATGTCTCCAATGTGCCAGAATCAATTTGCTACATTTATGAGGGAATATAACTCATTCATATTTAAGGGGTGAAGAACATGTTAGTGTTTGCTGGGAGGGGGCTTCTCAAGACATTTGTAATAGCAACAGATAATCCATATAGCAAAAAAAGTCCTGACAGCAGGTATTACTCAGTGCAGCTCAGGCCTACACAAATATGGCAGAAGTATGACTTTAGTAATTGAGCTGTTGAGCGCCTGAATGTTTTTTTAGGTTCCTCATTTGTTCTTCGTATAGCTGTTTAGTCCTGTCTACACACACCACTGCCATATGCACACAGCTGATATGCATAGCCTGAGGTGAGGGAGATACGGCGGAGGGAAAGGCCCTTGCAGACATTAATATCACGACTCCATTTGCTCACAAGGACTTTCCATGGAAACTGTCCATCTCCCTGCATTTGTGATTTGCTTCACTGTTTTCAGACACATTTTGCCTGTGGACCACATGGCTTCTCAAACGCCATTGAGCAGCACAAAGAAACCTCATATTCTGTCAACTGGTTTACAGTCAAAAGTTATTTTTGGGCTTGGAACCACTGCGTTTAGTGGATTATACTGATGGTAAAGATATGTTACAAAATCATTATTACTTAGTGCAACCAAGGGCAGGTGTGATGACTTGCATTGAAGAGCATGAAGGGCAGCCTTCTCAGCTACGTGAAGAGCTGTGGCGAAGGAAGGCACACTTTTGTTAACGTGGCAGAATGCAGCTACGTGCGGCGGAGCGGGCATCTGAAACTGTGACCATTAAATGGTCAGGCCCTGCCGCTCGTATTCTGTACGAGGCTTTACAAAAGCTTGCCTAAGAAAACGAAACGGGTTGCGCTTGCAGCAGCTGCATTCTTGCCACGTTCGTGCCATATTTACTTGTGGGGAAAATACCGGAGAAAAATCTATACATTGACATAGTGGGTTCAAGAACAACACCCCCCAGTACCATTCAGAACTGCGCAGAAGTGTGAAAAATGCCAAAGTAAAATTTGCTACTTCCGCAATACCGAGTGCAGTGGCAAGAACGTGGTAGAAGCAAAAGAAATCTCCGGGAAGGGGGTATGTTAGGCCAGCTCAATAATTACTAGCGCATCTTCAGCTGCATGCGAAATTCAACTTCTGCAGATGCCATGACAACCTGCCAAAATGCTCGGTTGCCCGTGAGCGCATTTCTTAGTTCGACATTAAAATAAAGTGTTTTAAGGTGGAAAAGAACTCCTCGATTTTTGGTTGGAAGCTGTTAAATGTACCCCTCTGTTAATGGTGGGATTTATGAAACTGGTCAGTTTGCTGCTGCTGATCATTAGAAATTAGAATAAGAGTTTATTAGGCCTTTCATTCACATATGCTTCATTGCTGGCTTTCCTCTCATAAGGAGCATAATTCATACCTGAAAATTACTTCATAAACTCAATTCTCATTAACAAAAAAGTCATCATTACCACAACATGGGAAAATAGATGAAGTGTTGCTCAGGCACGGCATTTCACCTGCAAAAGCGGAAGTGGAATTTGACTGTGCCGGCCATGGCGTGTGTGGCGGACGCCCCTCGACCCCGTGCTTGCCAAGAAGGGGAAAGAATGCGTAATGCAATTTACAGCAGAGCAATGAAGGTTAAGTGCGTGCAGCATGGAAATCACATACTGCTTGGATAGCAAACATGAAAAAATCCTGCCAAAAACTACATTGCTCTTAGCATGTAGGGGTGTGTTATTAGGACGTGACCCATTCAGACGGTTCTCATAATAACTGCAGTCGCCTGAAGGGTAAAGCCATCGGTAATGATTTTGCTCTTCAAGGGAATTCTGCACCGTTTCTCCCTGTAAAATTTTTACAGAAGGCTGAGATCTGCAGGCGCCAAATTATGGCAAAGAAAAATACACACAGGAATAAAAAGCTGGGTTTTACACAACATCCAAAATTACCAACTTGGGTTTGCGACAGAAATCTATACTACAGTGGAAAACTTCTACCGGTTGTAAGTACCGGCATTACCATCTAAAACGTGCATAACATCGGGGCTATACTTCAAGTTTTTTAGTCACCTTGCCGGCTAGCGCATCAAAAATATCTAAACTGCATTGTTGGATTATTTCCTTTCAAAATGTTTAGTAACATTTGCCCACTTCTGTATCTTTTACCTTTGGTAAGGTAAAGGTACTACATGGCAACTGTACATGTGCATGCAGTGTTATTTACGTTCATGCAATTTGCATGTTTTCCCCTATGCCTGTGTGGGTTTTACCAGGTGCTCTGGTTTCTTCCCACAGTCCAAAGCCTTGCGCTCCAAGTTAACTGGTCACTCTAAATTGCCTGTAGAGTGTGTGTGTAAGAGGGGAACCACTCTATGATGAACTCGTGTCCCATCTAGGGTGCGGTTTCATAGCCTGACACAGCCTGGTGCTCAGCGATTCCAGGATACGTTATAGACCGCGGTGAACCTGCCCAGAATTAAGCGGTTAATGACAGTGAATGGACGGACGGTTAGAACTCACAAGTAACGCTGGCTTACACTGTGCGCGGCATGTTTATAGAGGGCAGCTTTTAAAATTAGTAAAATTATATGCTCTACAAAAGTCATGAAAGTCATTGCAATGATAGGTGCAGATGGAGAGGAGGTATCGCTGCGGCGGTGATTAATTAAAGGCCACAATAATTGACTGCTTTAGCTTTTAAAAGACAGATGGCAGAACGCGGTAATGGAAAGTAAATCACTGCGCTTAAGATACCCACGTGCAGCAGCTCAGCTCCAGCAGTTTTATGCCGTGCATCAAAAGCTATTAATCAGTAGAACAGAGAGCTGGGATTCGGGTGACACCGACTACTCTCCAGATGACAGTGAATGATACTTTAGGTCCTTGAGATGTTTTCATGGTTGACAAATGCTTCACATATTTTACACACACAGGGTACGAAGGTAAGAAGCCACTTATTTCACCTTTAAGTAAAAAGTTTAGTAAAGGGAAACCGAACCCAGATCTGCTCTGCTTGCATTTTATGTTATTTAGTTTAACTCAGCTGTAGAAATGCACAAGCAGGGTCTGCACTGTGCCATGCGCTCAAAAAGTTAAATACGTCTTGCAAACCCAGACATGAAGAATTGTGGTTTATGCCAGTTAGATGGAGTCATTTTTTATTCGCGGCACTGTAGCCAAAGATCTAATATATAAATAAAATTGTTCGCACGACTGCATTTCGGTGATGCTCCTGCTGCAGCTGGGTAACTGCTGGACAAATTCTCATGGGCTTGACCTTAATTTTTAAACTGCTTCTTTGGACTAAATTTTACATTGCTTCACACTCCTTTGAGATGAATAATTTGCTTGGCTTAGAAAACCAAACACCACATCTTTTTCCTGTGACTCCTTTGCTGGATTTTCTTGGTTTAGGTAACTCCATAAGCGTAGGACGTTTGTAAAGCAAAAATGTTGTAAGCCGGAAACATCTGTATCATTATGGAGCAAATTTTGAAAATGTACCCGCATTCAGCTTTCATTGCTCGTAAGCCTCATATTTGGTCGTATATCGGTGTCAAATAACTTTGCTCATGTACATGAAAAGTTGTACACGGAGTCAGACTCATATTTCAAGGAACACCTACAGTACATATACAGCCTTTCTGTTGTGTGACCCTCTGATATTTTATGTGATGTTATTGCTGCTAATTAATAAAAAAATAAGCAGGTTTGTCCTACGGGAACCTTGCATTTCGTGGTCACCGTAGGTTGACAATTTAAAATACGAACAATCGCTGTTCTCAGGGTCAGTGTAGCCATAACATTACTGTTTCTCATAATGCCAATGACTTTGGAAGTGATGCAAAAAAATTCCTCACTTAATAAATCAAATCATGAATCCATCCATCCAACACTTTAGACCAATTAACCTGAAACATACAAAAATACATAATTTTTATTTTTTTTTTGGTGAAAATGATTTGTGTTACATTTTCCAGCTGAACTCCTCATTTGTAGTGTTTGCACTAAATAAATCATCTCCTTTACCCATAATAATATCCAAACCATGAGCAGAGAAATGCTGAAGAGCCCACCGAGCACAAGTAAGGGGGATCTGCTGCGGCTTTGTGTACAAATGTCACTCTTGAATGCCCCCTGCTCGACAAAGAGAAGAGACAGTGAACACGGTTTGTTATTTATAAGGGCGTTTTACAGCGTTTTAGCGATAGTTTGGGAATTTGGCTGTGCTTTGTGGGGAGGGGCTGAAAGATTATAATTTTTTTCTTCATTTCAAGGAATTGGATGAATTTACATGGTCTAAGTCTGGTTTTCAGGGACAGATGTGCGGGTGAGGGTGAGGAAACTCATGCAATCTCCACACTAACTGAGCTGGATCCAAGCCACAAACAGCCCGGGTACTGTGAGGTGGCAGTTCTACTTGCTGCCCATTAGTGTTTCAAATTAATTTTAAAAAATGTATAAGCCAGGAAGCGTTTAACTGATTCTAAAAATAATAAAACGCTGTATGTGCGATGGTGTGTGTGTCCAACTCCACTAATAAAATGTGGCTGAAAAGGAAATGATAAATTGCATTCACACATGTTCAGCCATTACAGCTTCATGAAGAGGCTTTTCTTCTCAAAAATGCACATTAAACGTAGCAGCATCACCTCTTAGGGAAATTATATGTAGAGGAAAGCATCCTTTCCTGTGCAGGGGGCTCCGCATGAGGGACGCATACCAGGTAAGCTGTGTATATCCTAATCTCAGTCATTTCGCAGCTCTGCTCACGCTGCCGCTTGGCTCCTTGCAGAGGACAGGGCCTTACAAGGTCTTACTGCACATTCTTCTCCATATTTTACAGCCACTTCTCCAAATAAATACGCTCCCTTCAGGACAGATAGACAGCTTCATAATAACATTTTTAGATTCTGTTAGATGTAATTGCTGTGCGTCTTATGATGTTTATTTTTCCATTTCCCTCGCCTTTGCGCACAAATCAGTACAGCGGACTCCTCAATATGCATCTAAAAAGCGCCAGTCAGCCATTTGCTGCTGTGTTTTCTTCCAGCGACGCTGCAAATGCAGTGTGCAAAATGCAGTTCCGTGCTTGTTATTATCGATGTACAATTAAGGGACTCGAGAAGCTTTTAGGATAAAGTGAACCTTTGCCTCTGACATGAAATGACGGGCGTACTTTCTGTTTTCAACAAGTTTAGAACAGTAAAAAATATATATTACAGAAAATAAATGTCAAGTGTTCTCCGAAGCAAATTTTTTTTAACGGTACGGCATTCAGAGCGGGCTTACGGGGTCGCTGTGTCAAGAGCCACAAAGCATTAAATAGCAGCTCGAAAGGCAGGTAGCAAGACTTTCTCGAAGCGGGATGGTGGGTGATGGCAGCGAGTCGAGTAAAGACTTCTTAATGTAGCAAGTTAACATTTCTAAACGTCCACATTATTTGAAATTAGATACAGATGCTCCCGGTCTTATGATGGGGTTCCTTCCCAATAAACCCATCCTAAGTCCAAAATGCATTTAATTCACCCAACCTACTGTCACGTCTGTGGAAGCTTCGGCAACGGAACGTAGGCGGTCTCTCCGCCCCCATCTTCAGACTGAGCACTGATTGGATGATTGACTGGAATAGGAACCAATCATGGACGAGATTTAGTTCCTACCCAGACTTCCTGTCAGTGCTCGGTCTTCCGCTGGTCCCAACCGTTGTATACACTAGCGACCGCTTGGCAGACTGGGAGATGCGGACCGCTGCCCAGCATCACGAGAGCATATCGTACTGCATATTTTTTGTCCAGGTAATTGGACAAATTGTTAATTGGATTTTAGAGGTTTTAAATTTTTAATGTTGACTCTCACTGCTTTATATGTTTAATTGACTCTTGAAGCGATCGTGTGTTTGTGGTTTTACCTTGGTAGAGTAATAACACGAGATGGGTGGTATTGTTTGTTTTTCTTGTTTTCTGGGAGGTTTTCTTGTTTCGGCCACAGCTCAAGTTATCTTGACTTTAAGTAATTTTAATATTTTAATGTTTATGTCAAGATATTACTTGTGTTGCTCTACTGCGGTGTGTTATGTTTTGGAGGATATTCCTTGTGTTGGGTTTTGATTGGTGTTTTTTTGTTTTAATTTTGGAGTTGTAAGTAAAATTCTAAATTTGAAGTATGGGTATCGCTCCATCATAAAGTCAAAAAATCGTAAGTCAGACCATTCTAACTCAGGGACCATCTGTATGTGACAATATTGGTGTATTATGAGAAAATATTACTGTGTTCCCAGAAGGTTTTATTTTATGCTTCATAAAAAACTTATGATTAACACACTTGAATTAAAATGTAGTGAATAGTAATACACTAATAACTGAATCATAAACTGTCCATTTTCAGTCTGTAGTAAGTATATTTAGCTGACACTCTCAGTAGAAGTGAGCAGTTTACAGACTATTTTGATCCCCTTAGCTTTTAGAGACAAAGGCAAGCTTGGTCTGTTATTAAGGGTGTGGCGTGCTGAGGCATCACATTAATATTTCACTGAACTGTTATTCTGTTATTCTCTTGCACAACGGATACATGCGTACATGCAGCATCTACTTTTGTTAGCAGATTTTAATTTTAAAACACGGATTGTGTCTTTAAGTCGTATGATGTTTTACCCTTTATATGCTGTGACACTATTCTTCATCATTTCATTCACAATAAGATTTTCTTCATACGCTGTTGCGCTTGAACTATGAATGCATTCTCTGTTATTGTGCTATTGGCCAGTTGCATGCAAAGGTGTCAGCTGGCCATGTACCGGAGACGCAGCTCAGTTTCAGGGTCACTAAAGATGATACTCGGCTACCATGGTTTTCCCAAAATTTTGCTGCATCTGGTTTTTTGGAATTGGAAAATCATTTTCAATTTTTGCCAGAAATGTAAGTAAAAGTCAGTGCATTAAATTAAATTACATTAAATTACATTATATAACAACAAAAGATGAAAGAAAGAAACCTTAGTTTTGAACACAGTGCAGCTTTGGCAGATACAGTACAAGAGTAAAATAAAAAACATGAGCGGTTAAACTTGGGGGGGGGTAGATTTGCTAATAAGCACTTCTGAAACAGTAAATCGGTACATGAATAAACAAGCAGTGTATTTCATGCTAAAAATGCAAACAAACTAATATGGCATAATTTTCACAGCAATACATATTTTTGCATATGTTTTGTTTTATATTGTTATAGCATCACACAGGAGAATAACAAGCTAGCCTACAATGAATGGAGACTTGATCAGAGCTTTTTCATAATTATATTTTTTCACAGACATTATTTTCACATCAATGACTCATGGAGGAAAAAAATGTGCTTCTGAATTCAATAAAGGACTTCAGCGATCCTCTGCAAGACCAAGTTACGATGACAAAGACACAGGTACTATGCAAAGAGCTGAGAGAGAGAGCACAAAATATTTAGTCTATGATCAAGTATTAAATTGTCAGTAAAACATGAGTTCAATGTACCCCTCTGTCCATCCATCCACCATCATCAATCGCTTCATCCAGGTCGGTGTCGGGGTGGTGGGGCAGCTGACCCCTGAATCATTGGGCGCTATGCTATCCACCCCTGGTTGGGACTCCAGTCCATCGCAGGGACTATGGGCAATGCAAAGTGACCAGTTGACGTGAAACTCGTCTTTGGACTGCGGGAGGAACCCCACACGGGTACCGCGAGATCATGCAAACTCCAAACGGGGACTCATGTCCGACCAGCCCGGGTGCTGCAAGCCGCTATGCCGCCCCTCCCTGAGCACAACGTATTTCACACATTTCTCTGTTCTGCAGTATTTCGAGACAACAGGAGTGTTTCCATGTCATCTTCTCACCTGACTCCCGTAACAGCAATGGCAACAAGGCTGGGGCTGCCCGTGTGCACGCCAAGTCAGATGCTAACGTGGACTGCTAATATCACCGCGTGTACAGCACGTGACGCGTGCGTATGACATTCATGCAGGTTATGAACAGGGCCTCAAAGTGCCGTTCAGATTTTAGTCGCTCTGAGAAATAACTGTAATTGCCACGTAGCCTCCGAGATTTAGAGGAGTGCGATACGAGGACTGGTGTTCCGAAGGAAAATCGACCGTGGAAAATTTGTACAGTTGCCACCATCTGCACTATAGCACCTCTGAGAGCCGAGAGCGCCTCTGCCAGGGGGGAAATGGTTTCCGCCTACTTCCACATGTTGTTAACGCTGGATTAACTCACAGCTCCGATTTTTGCTCTCTGTGTTTGCGTTCCCTAAAATGACCTCTCACTCTATATGGACAGGGGAGACCTGCCCAGCCCTTAGCTGCGTCCAGTCGCTGGCTTCAGGAAGAGGCCATGATGCACACCCAGACAAAAATATATTAAAAAAAACAATAATAAAATAATGTTTTCCCCCTGTATTCTTATCTAGAATGCATCACATTTTAATCGTTGGTCACTTAATATCTAATATCAAACGTTTTGGAAAAGCTGAGGGAAAATGGAGCTACAAAATGTCAAAGGCGTCATGTGAAAACGTAAAAAAGAAAAAAGAAATCCATTTCGGCAACACTGCCAGTATTAAGAATTCCTGCCGTTTCCGTCGCTGACTCCGATGCGTCCGGCAGGCACGTCTGAGTCTAACGTCGCTGTTTTCGGCGAACGTGAGGATCTGAGCATTTGTGCCGTCACTTTTGCAGGACACAGATTCATGAGCGAGGGAGAGTACGTCGAGATCACCGGCATCACGAAGGAACAGTCGGGAGTGTACGAGTGCATTTCCACCAACGACATCTCCGCCCCTGACGTGAGGACCGTGCAAGTCACCGTTAACTGTAAGTGCAACAAACACCTTCTCAGCTGTGATCCTTCTAGGTGAATCCATCGGCCATTGTCGCCACTTCGCACCGTGTTTTTGTTCAGGTACCACGGTAAGCAGAGTAAGCTAAAAACGGCAAGGAGCCTCGTGTGTAAGTGTGTGGGCGTGTGCGGCATTACCGTCTTCAAGGTGGAAAGAACGCTCACAAGGATTTCTCAATGTCATGTGTCCTGCGTAGACCCCCCCTTCATCTCGAACGCTAGGAGCACCGGCACCCCGGTCGGGCAGAGGGGCATCCTGCAGTGCGAGGCCTCCGCTGTTCCCGTGGCAAACTTTGAGTGGTACAAGGAAGACCGCAGGCAAGTTGACGTTCATTAAGGAACTTTCAAACACTCAGCGCCTTCAGAAGAGCTTGCAGGTCACCCTGTGATGGCAGTCAATGATATCTCAAGGTTTTCCGTTCCCCGAAAAGCTAAATTATTAGCGGAACATAATGGGATGTCTCGGTTGAAAACGTGTTCGGCCATTAGATCCCGCAATTCTTTTTGCTTCTAATTCGGACGCTGCCACTTAAATGGAACCGCGTCACCCCAATCGTGGGGACTTAATGCAAACAAATCAGGTCTTCCATACACAAATAAATGGATAAATACCTGCGTTGAACATGAAGATTTATCACACTTTAAGACAGCCATTTATTAGAATTAAACTTGGTCAGCCCAATAACACAGTTATTTCATTTTGAACGAAATGCTCATTAAAGGTGTTACGGAACTGCATGCTTTCTTTTAATGTTCTAAAGGGTTGCCTGTATTTCGGAACATCAAAGTTGTCCTTTGACACTTTGTGTCTACAGGGTTTCAGTGGGGTTTCATTTGTTCACTACAAGTGCCCATGTGGCGTAAAACCCGGATTTTGAAAAGTTCCAACCTCCTGATAGAGGCGTGAGCACTTTTGGCCAAACCGGTCTGGTACTTTGCAGACCTCCTTTTAAGAAAACGACCGACGGCAAAACGGCGTCAAAACGCCGGCTGCCCGCCACCGTACTTCTCGGTAGGCGTGTTTTATTTCCCTCTTCCCGCGCATCCTTCTCTCTGCGCCATACGTCCCGGTGTACTGGTACGCGGCTAAACGGTTCAATTTTGTTCTCATCCAACCTCAGCACCTGGTTCCAGTCAAACGTTCCACAGCATTTGACAAACTCTAGATGACAGATTTATTTGTGGCTCTCGGGAAGGGCTTTCCTCAGGCCGCCCTTCCAAACACCGTCTTGGTTCGAGATCGGCTGTCCTTGCTTGGACGCCCATCTTCATCGCTGTGCTTGGAAAGATGCACTTGTGTTGTCCAGCGGTTTTCAGCTGTTCATTACTGCCCTAATAGTGGTAACTGGAATAAAATTAACCCTAACTGAAAAATGTAATGTATTTCTTGCCGCTAAGTGGGGCATAAATTATTCAGGCTAATAGCAAAAGCAAAAATGCAACCCTAAGCCCAATAAATGCCACCTATTTTTAACCTGAATATGCCAAATTATGACCTAATAATATAAACAAGGGAAACTGACTTCAGCTGTTAGTCATGCTTGCTTTATAACACAGCCTAACAAAGACTGTTCAAAAGTCCCACAACCCGCAGAGGCAGACAGGCCTGCGACACCGGCAAGCGAGCGATTCGGGGCGAATTTTCACAGCGTGTAGAAAAGCAAAAACTTAAGGACGTTAAGGCAAAAGACTGTGGTAAAGAAAAAGGAAAACGGAATAAAATCCCGACCAGAGTCCTTACTGGGCACCAGAGCTCCTGTTTCCCCATGCCAGTGCCGTATGTGGGCAAGCACCGCACCGCGTGCCGCGTCTGCGGACGCACTGATAATGGCAGCAAATCACGGTCATCGTTGGCGCAAACACGGACGCTCGCTCGCACGGCCACCGGAGGGCCCACAGCGCCGCTTCGCAGGGCTAAGAATAACTTGGTGGACAACAGACCTTCAGTTTCCTTTAAACACATCCGTACGACTGGCAGAGATGGGTTTTCTGAAAACCCAATTATTTCTTACAATTTCACTGGGCAAAAGAAGAACCAAATTGGGGAAAAATGTATAGTTTTTGTCTACGTCTAAACCACAATGCGCGTTTTATTCATTTTTTAAAACTTGGTTAGTGTTCATTAAAGAGTACAGAAATTTTGTATAAACTAAATTTAGAAACTGAGAAAAAATATTTCAACGCTGCATAGAAAACTGCTCTTCAAAAAACTAAATGAATAAACAAAAGGCTCATGAACACACTGCTTTATAGACCCCCCCCGGAAGAATATGTTGCTGAGCAGCACCCTTACAGAAGGCTTTTCTTTTAGGCTCTTCAATGGACTGAACGGAATACGGATTGAAAACAAAGGCAGACAATCCATGCTCATCTTTTTCAACGTTTCGGAAGAGGACTACGGAAACTACACCTGCGTGGCGATGAACACCATGGGCATCACAAACGCCAGCATCATTCTGTACGGTAAGCACATTTCGCAATACAAAGCAAAGATGTTTATATTCTCAAGATATCTCACAGCGGCAGCCATGGATCGTAGGCAACATTTCTAATTGTACTGCTTTAAATGTTTTTTGACATCCCCTCTTTTGCTGCATTTTACTGTCAAAATGGCCGGTATGCCAACGGCTTCCCGTGAGCTTCTCTTGGTCTTGCACACGTAAATGCTTCACGTCATCACACAATCGCATTGACACAATCGCTGCATGTAGCTAAAGCTCAAAGCGTTTCCACTGCTGTGGGGATTTCAGCTGGTAGACTGTAAGCAGGTTAGCGTTTCTGGTGTTTACGTACTGCGTGTGGTAGCTCAGGACCAGATGGAGCTAAAAAATCCACACTGCATTATGTAGGCCCGCTGCTGGTACACTTTCACTGGTATTTCTGTCCAAAGAAATTACTTTACGCAGTAACACATTCGTAGCTACTACTCCGAAATTACGCTACAAATAGTGTATGTATCTACTGTATGTGTATATATACGGGTATGCGCCACTTAACAAGTGTCACGGCTGTTTTGACATACGTATATGGTACAGCCTATTGTTCCTAGGTAACCGCGGTAAACACGGCATACTGTTTTACCATAAATTTTTTATCAGTAGAAAGAATAAAAATAAAAAGTACTGCACAGTAAATACATAAACCAGTGACATACTTGTTTATTATCATTATCAAGTATTATGTACTGTATATAATCTTATGGGACCACCGTTGTTATGTGGCGCATACCTGTTGTAGTTGCTATAAGATTGTAGCTATGGTAGCCGTGCTACCAAACAGAACTGAAGTTAAAGTAAAGCATATCTTAAATTTATGTTCACTTTAATAACATACAACTGAGCTAAAAGTTGTTTTTTTTTTTTTTTGTAGTAGCAGCAGATATTATTTTATAGGCTAATGCCTCACGCTCACAATGTGCCTGAAAATGGCTGGCGTTTTTTCCGAGTTATGAGCCGCTTGGTGACATCCAAATTAAGAAGCCCACTTTACACGAGAGGGAGACAGTAGCGGAGTTCTGCCAAGGTTTCTGCTCGAACCGTCACGTCACAGCGCTCTGTAAACCTCCGACAAACACGGTCGCTCGCGAATCTCCGCGGTCAGCTTAAGACATTTGCCTCGCCAGACACCGGAGGAATCCCATACTTTCGCAACCTGCTTAAACACTGGCCTATAACACAGCTGCCAAGGCTAAGAGAGAAACAACACCGATGTGTTTGACACCCAGAGCAGCATTCGTGCCAAGCGAAGAAGCTTGAGTGACGTTGTGGCCTTCACGCTAACCCATTTGTGTCTCTGTGAACCCACAGGCCCGGGAGCGGTGCACGACGTGAACAGGGCGGCCCGCTCTAGACAGAACTCGCTCTGCCTTCTCTTGACTCTGAGTTTGTGGTACCTTTTCAAGTTTTGATGCAGCAGTGGTGACCATCCAGCCACTTCCACAATTGCAGTACAGACTTTTAATCCCATAATGAGCAAATGAAAATCACCTACACAGATGGTTTGCATTTTTTTAGCGTTGGATTGACGCTGTTCATCTTCTTTTCTTTTCGGAGCGGGGTGGGATGGAGTAAATAGGGTTACAACAGTACTACAGAGTATGTGTCTCTCCAACCTTTTATATGTAAAAAAAGGAAACAAAAACTAGTGTAACGGTTTAATGGTTTTGCTCATTATTGAGGTATACATTTGGATCACTGGTGTGTCCTGTCCTGTTTTATTCTGTACAATAACACAAGCTTTTAAGTAATCAACAAAAATAGTATTTTCTGTGCTGAGTATGGAAACTGCAATGTTTTATTGTTAAATTACTGTATTTTTGACAGTGGTATGCAACCGAACGATAACAATTAATTTAATATAAAAAGATGTCAACTTACCTATAATATACTGTATTATCATTCCTTACACAAAACAATATCTCATAATATGTAGATATACAAATTGAAAAAAGGTACACAAATGCATTTTCATTTGTTAAAGAATGTTGTCTTGTCCAGAAGCGCAGCAGCAAAGCTGCCGTTTACTACTGAGCCGTTCGAAACGGCGAACCAACACATCACCCAGAGTCACCTCCTGCAACGTAGTTCTCCTCAATTTGTGCCACAAAAACGCAGTTAACGTGAGTGACGGATGTACCGAGAGCCATTTATTTTAGGCAAGAGCCAGCGTAGACCTTCAATAGACAACAATTGGGTTACCGATTATTTCCGCACTTTGTGTTCAGTAGTTGACAGTAAGAAGACAACAACATACTAATATGCATTATAAAAAAAAAAAAAAAAGAAAATGTGTGAAATGTATACATTTCTGTAAAGGACTATTTAAACCTATTATGATACACTTGTCCCTTTTTGGCCTTTCCGGCCATTTGCTATAATTCTGGGGAAAAAAAATGTGCTGAATCATAATTCCTTTCATTGAATTTTGGCTCATGTTACTGGTATAAATATTATTGTAAGGAATAAAATGGAAGTAAAATCAGTATGTTTGGAATGTACTGTGGAGTCTAATAGTAGCTTATTGTATGTTAATAAATTGTATATTCATATACAGTAACGTCAGCTGAAGGTGCATTCACAGTGTATTTTGATGGGAGTTGGCTGTGTGTTGCGACCCAAGTACCTACTGGACTGCTTCTAACTTCTGCATGGTAAAAGGCCTGGGGCATCAGGATCATGGCATCGTAGTACTCGCCTGTATTTTACCTTTTCTTTTTCATTTTTGGTCTGGCCAATCGATCGACATTCTGTACAAGGGGGCTGAATTTGGGTGGTTCCTATTGCTCCTAGCAATATATCTCCACTTTTGGTGTGCGTGTGAACAAAGAGCTGCACCTTCAAGATCTGTCCTTTCTATGAAATGAATAAGAATCCATCCCGTGTCACAGCTGTCACCGCTGATCAACCGTACAAAGCCTTACCAGAATACAATCAGTACCTTTCCTGAAAGAGGCGCCGTATCAGGCCGCTCCAGCACACGGAGGCACGCGCGAGAGGGACAGGGCCGGTTTATGGAATGCGGAGGCTGGAATTGGGCCTCGCGGCGAGGGATTGGCTTCTCCGCAAACACCGTCGATAACAGCAAAAAAGCATCGACATCCCTCGAGCGTCTAGGTGGGCCGGATCCCGACTCGGAGGAATTCACTAACAACTCAAACCGCGTTTTTACCTTCCATTAATTTTGCACAGGCAAAACAAGGAAATCCAATGCATGACTTCTATACGAAGACTGTATGTTGTCATTATTCAGCGTTTTCCTGTCAGTTCCGTCTGACACAAGTTAAAATACACCGGTAAAGCAAATATTTTTCCTACACGGTTTCTCTACGCCAACTGCCGTGTTACAGCCACAGACTGCAGTCATCTTTCCTGCAAAAATTCTTCTTTTCCAGTTTGCCGAAACAACATACGGCCGTGATGCTAAAGTGTCGCGAAGGAGACCGCTTTGCGCGTTCGGCCAGGACAGACGGGCGAAACTCGGCAGCAGCGCGGCAGTGCTTGGTCTCGTTCTGCACAGCATGGCAAACTGCTAGTTTGTTCTGTTTCTCCTGCCAGCATTTCTGTCATTCATTGCCCTGTTGTCACATCGGCAACAAAGAAGGGAAAAGTAGGGAAAGGGGTTGTACATCCATTTAGTGAAGCAGCAAATAGGAGCACAACCCAGTGATGCTGCTCCTGTACGATCCCTGTAACCACTTCCTAGCAGCAAAGTGCGAAAGACGTAGGAATAAGAATAAGGGAATCCTATGGAATTAAAGTGATTTAAAAAAAAAAAAGCATGGGACCCCCTGTCAGGCAGCAGATCCACAAGCTGATAATCGATGTTTTATCAAACAAAACGGAATACAGCACATTATAGGAAAAACTAAGAAAAGGCATCATTGTTATGCAATGTTCTGTAGCAAATGTGCATATTTATTCCAAACAGTACAGTCGGCCACATTTACTTATTTTTTGCACTGAAATTTGCAGTTAAGTTGCAAAACTGCAGATGTCTGTTCATTTCTGTATCGTGCTACTTGTGTGCCTTGTGTGGATCAGATACAACTCGAAATATACATACATGCACACACATACATTGAATATATATATAACGTTTACCCCATTTAGTTGTCATGCTGACACTCTGAAAGTCGCAAAAGTAATATTTTGAATGTTTTAACTTTTTCTAAAGGATTTCCTTTTAAAATGTTGAATAATTCCTATGCATTTCCCATTATACTTTCTTATGAACTGACAGGTTGGCTGTGATTATTATTACGCTCATAAACTTGCCTACCCTTTTAGCGCACAAGTATTGAAGAGTCCGTAAACCGCTTTCACAGCTTCACTTTAACCTCAGACACGACACTATTCTGTAAAAAAAAAAAAAAAAAAAAAAAAAACTGCATCAAGTGTATTCGTCGCATTTCATAACACAACACTGTAAATACATCAACACAAATATATTGCGTGTATGTTACTACAGTTCTCAGCGGTGTTTCTGTCTTGGCAAACGAAATATAGGTGCGGGCGGGTGGAGGCGACTTTTGCACCGCCATGTCGAAATATTTTGCTTTAAGAGGTAGATGCGAGCACAAAAAAGGGGGAAAAAATAAAGTTTGGAGGAATGGCTTGACTTCACGCCAACTTGTTTGACTGCTGATTCTCTGTATATGAACTGGCCGTCTAAGTATACTGATTCTGTTATTTTCAATTCTATTCTGGTAAGGCTGTGTAGAGCATTTAAACAATGTGTATTTGTTCCATGACTGTTCTTGGCGATGGCCAACAATAAGCAAACAGTACTAACGTATTTGTGCATGTTGAGGCATAGCTGTATCTTTTCTATTTGAGAATGAGTACGAGATGGTTGTACCGTGCAGTGTAATAAAGTTGAATGATTTTTTTTTCTACAACAATAATCTATTTTTTACATTCTCATGGCATCCTTGTTATCTTCCATCCCCCAAAGGAAGGTCATTACCCAGCAAGATATGTTGATTCCTTTCTAACACAGACCAGGAGAGCAGCACTTGGACTTGCAGTGTACTTATAAATCACAGCGTTGTAACCCCCCTGCCTTTTAACAGAATCCATCAAATGAGCGTGATTCTGCCCTTGTGAAGCAATACAAATTATGAATCATTTTCTTATTCTTATATTTGGTGCCCTCCCGTCTGGCAACACTAAAACATGTGCTTGTTGCATTTGCAGCAATGGGACTGTAGCCTCTGGTTCATTTACCTCCCGGGCTTCTCAACTTTTGCTTTTTCAGCTTTGCTCCCAAAGCAAAACTTTGTAGCATCACCGTCAGGATGCGTGAAGCGGTCGAGAACCTTCCGGGCTTAACGCTTATTTTCCAGCACTGAGCACAGCCGTCATTGCCATCAAATGCGTTCTTAAAACCAAACACCATTGCCTCTCACGCTCAAGCTCTTTAAATATCCATAAATGGCTGAAGGCCGGTTTGTGAAAAATTTAATCGTGAAACACACGCGTTTGCGGCGGCTTCTTAAAACCCCCTCCGTCATTTCACGCTATGAAATAAGTATCAGATTAAGGGAAATCAATGAATTTTATCAAGATTTATCAAAAACTACCCAAACCTGCCACACGGTGCTTCAAACAGTTAACTACTTCATGCTCGAGATCATGTGTGAAACTGCTGAGCAGACCCAGCTGATCATTCTGTCGGCTGGTGTGACTACAAGTTGCATGATGTTGGCATGAAACTTACAGGGGTGGTGACTCTATCTATCCATCCATCCATCACTGCTCATTCCGGGTCGAGCGCTGTGGTGTTGAACCTGTCCCGAAATCACTGGGCGCTGGGCTATGAAACTGCACCCTGGATGAGATGTCATTCCATTAAATGACAGCCGCACACACACACAGACAATGGGCTATTTAGAGTGACCGATGAAGTTGAAATGTGTGTCTTTGGACTGTGGGGAAAACCGGAGCACGTGGAGGAAACCCGCACAGACACGGGGGAAACGTAAACGCCACATGGACAAAGCTGGATTCGAACCCATGCCCAAACAGAATTCATCCGTTATTTCAGAATGTGACCCTAAAATGGACTTTTGCAGGTAAAGTTTAAAGCATGAAGTTGCCTTCTGGGCTGTGGAAAAAAGTCACGAGCAAGGACTTGTTTAACTTGCTTCAAACATACAGATGCACGCGCGCCAAATGCAGTCAAAGCCGATTCTGACTTCTCGCTTCTATCCTGAGGTCACTAGAGCCTTTGAGGATGATGACACCTCCATCCAAAGGACACGGGTTGACAATGGATGGTAACCGGGTGACAACCATGTAAACTATTCCCTGGCTGTGTCAGTCCCCAGGTCTCACCTAATGAACTCATGGAGCATTTTGCACCGCTTTCATTAAAGCACTAAATCAGAAAATCTCTCACTGAACAACAGAGTCACACCACCGGCACGCGGCATCAGATGGATGCGCAGACCAAACTGATGTGTAGGGAAGCTTTTGCGATGACGACCGAATTCTCGCCTCCGACAGCTCGTGTTACGCCGAGTTGGAAACAAAAAATATCGATTGCAAATCCGGGCAATGTTTAACTTTCAAGGGGGTAGGAATACTTTTCGCTGTGAGCTGTACTCCAGACAAAGGTGTTAGTGGCGATGGTGGTGGGGGGGGTCTGCTGGGTATCGCCGAGGAACGTGTGCAGTGCTTCCTTTCATTTAGGAGACAACCCAAAAGGAAGCTGCACCTTCCAGTTAGCGACGCAGCTTCCTGGCAACCTTGCCACCGAGCACCACTTTCTAAATTATTTCGCTGGCATGTAGACAACACCCCCCCCCCCCAACATCGTATGCAGTTTGAACAAAGTCATGCACTGGGTACCAATGACTTGGAAAAGGTGTCTCATGCAAATGTTTCTTACACACTCCAGCTGTTGAAACACCAATTCATTTTTAATTTGTTTTCCTCTCTTTTTCAAGACCTTTCACTTTCTCAAATGACAGAATGAGTTTGGAATGATGCACAACACAATTCCAGTGTGGTAAATTCAACAGAGCATTGAACACAGCAAAATGTAAAATAAACAGGCTGCTACAAAGGGATGCAAAACCAGGCTCCGTCCTTTGGGACCCAAGAGGGGTGAAGAAGCTGTGCTGAACAAACGTAATTTGCTCCCCGTCTACAAAACTGGATTTTTAACCGGAAGGATTTTTGCTCCCCGCATCTGTCCGGTTGCAGCTCATCAATCGGAAAGCAAATAACGTCAACTCTTTCGGCAGATTTCCTTCTGCAAACGGAGGATTTCATAACCGACTGCACTTGAACTGGTTTCATACCGTATTTGGAGTCAATATTTTTAAGTGATTTACTGTGTTACGTTTATTGATAGCTGACAATATAATTTAGCTAAGCGGCCGCTACGTACAAAGGCTTAAGATGGGCCTCTTTAAAATGCAGCCATATATACAGTACACAGGACAGACAGAAAATAATTGACTACATTTCTACGTTTAATTCTGACACTCATGTGCAAATACCGACTGCGACTGTATGTATGTTTGTATCAGAATCAGATTTACTGGCCAAGGATGCTCACACACGCAGGGAACGAAAACCAAATTAGGCTCTCAGTGCCCATAAGACAACACAGCATCCGTGTGCAAAGGACACATGACAGTGCGAGGAGAACAAGAATAAATATTGTAAGGGAAACGCTGCAGAGACCAACAAATGCATCAGCTCTTCGTGAGCCAAACAGCGCGTGGAAAGAGGCTGTTTTCGCATTTGCTTGTTTAGGCGCACGGTGGCGTGCACGCATGCATGCATGCGCGTGTGTCGGGTTGAACGCACGTACGGCGACGCCTGTGGGCTTAGAATGGTACCGAACTCAGTTTATGTCATGGAGACTTTGAGAAAGGAAGCCTGAGCCATTCACTCCCTTCCTCACCCTTGTAAATCAATCAGCCCCCTGCATGCGCCATGTTCCAAAGTGGAGATCCTGTAGGGCGAGATAAAGAGGTCTACATGGACTGCGAGTGCAAAGAGGTGTTTGTTTGGGTGCAGTGTTGTTTCGTTCTAATTCAGAAGACATTTAAAACACAAAGGCTGCTGATTCCCTGGCTTTTCTCCATTGTGCCGAAACCGTGCATCCATGGGTCCTAGATAAAGGGCTAAGGGGAGCGTATAAAGAAAGACGACCGTCGCATCATTAATCATGCTTCTCTTCCCTTGCAAACAGTATCTGTTCCCAGAATTCTTAAGCTGTATTTATTTATTTGTTCATATGTTTGTTTGTTTATCAACCCATCAATCATTGCAGCAGCGAAGCGCAGCTCACGAATGCAAGGCGACAGCTCCTGAAACAGAACACAACGCTACGTAATAATTGTTTGCCACGCAAAATATTACAAATTCCTGTCCTGACTGCATGAAACCGGAAAAAGGCCCGTCTCCAATTTGAAAGCATCTCCGTTGGTGCTAAGCAGGCCCGCCAAACCTTTCCACACAGTACCAAGTCTTGTTTTCTTTGCGAAATAACAGCATCTCCTGGTATTATCAATAAAGCTCGCACTTACACCGCATACAGCAAATAGACTAATTGCTAACATTCATCCTAAGGCTATTATATTTTTTACTTACATGCGCCGACTGTTTTATCCATAAGGGGGGAAATTCGAAGGGATTAAGTACACATAAAAGGGTATGAAAATGTTCCATTAGCTGATTTTCAGAGGAGAGCAAGCAGCCCTGGTCAGGCACAATGGCAGCATTTGCTCGGTGCTCGATGGGGAGTCACATTGCTGCGCCGCCCATTTAGCCGTATTAATTTAGGAATCAAAAATCACATCACAGACAACTGCTGCTCCTCAATTTTGTGGAAAACGCTGTACCTTCATCTGGTTCTGCACAGATGGTGCTCATTTTTGTTTTGAATTATCCACACAGCTTGACTATGAGCTTTTGTTCCTCAGATGACTCAACATGTAGTTGATATGCAATACACAGCACGCTGACTATAAATATCCAAATATTAAAATATTTGGATGCTTGAACCACGTGCTCAGCCTTCATGCTGAAAGATAATGCTGACATCCGTGGACTTGCAGGCTACTACTGCTATTATGTTCAAATAAATAAATTATAATAAAATCTAAAATAATGTTAGTGATTATGTAAACTGCACAAGCATGTAAATTCCTTGGGATGAAAAAATGTGCAAAAATAATATTTCTCACATATACTGTTTATTTATTTATTTAGGTGGTGGACCCATGCTGCCTGGGTCAAAAAGGTGTAGTGGTGCAAAAGTAAAAAGCAATACCATATTACTTATCACCAAACTGCTTTACCATTAAAGTGTATAAGTAACGTTAGTGCTATGGGACAGGCGGACACCACAGAGTGACACTTGGTGGTTGTAGTCAAGTGAACAAGGAAAAAAAAATATATACTGTATATCACTAAACTTTACCCTTCAATCGTTATGTGTCATATATATTCCTTCATTCATTTTTACATTTTCATTCGCTGACACAACTGCTACTGGTCTGGTCAGGACTGGTCATATATTTATTTGTATACAATTTCATCACAACTGTGTTCCAGCGTTCAAAAAAGTCCTGGCTACAGCTGCAGTAAAAAGCACTTTGCGAGACTTTTCATTTGCTCATTTATATTAACCAGATCAAAGCTAATTCGGTTGAAACGGGTGAAAATGGTCTCCACAAACCATTGCTGAATCCGACCGATTTATCACACCAACACGTGCAAAATTCCTCATCGTGACAACTTTCCCACAATCCTTTGGTGCACCGTGGCACATGGGGGAAACGCACTGCTCTTCAAGGAATACACAGCTCTCCACAATTCCATCATAGTCCATTACACTTCTACACACACACACACACACACACACACACACACACACACACACACACACACCATGCCAGCCCTAACACGCATGCCTAGTCATGATCAACAAACACGCATATATAAGCCTTTGTGTTCTACAGGATAGGAAGCAGGACTGTGCATCCTGGCCACCGTTTACCTTGGCCTAAAACATTTATACCCCAAAACACTGCAGTTGTGCCTCCTCTTTTCCTGGGACCTGTGCAATTGTCACTGTCTGAACATTTTCCTGCCTATTACAATGGTAGCACCAATATAAAAAATACAAAGAAAGCAGAAAATGCAAGTGAAAATAAGATAAAAAAAGCAAAAACAATAGTATTTTTTTCAATTACACAGCCCGGTGTAGTAAAACCCTTTCATGTATACTTTAAAATTATTAGCACTTTTTGGTAAAGAAAATTCGCCATTATTATTTCAAGATCGGTCTATTTATTCATACGTTCTGATTTTCATCATATTTGTGTTTTTCTTCTTCCTATTCCTTCCATTTCCCTTTGGGTCCAGACCGACCTGCGCTGTGCTTTCTCACAGCACAGAGCTGTGGAATTTGGCTGCAATAATGTGCAGTAATGGGGGCAAATACTTTTGAACATCAGCAGACATGATAGCCCTCGTATTGGCGATTTGTGGCGAATTAACACACGGCAAACTCTTTTGGTAGCGACAAGATCCATGCAATTCAGTTCCACAAAGGTCACGGAGGCGATGGAAATCAATTTGACTTTCCCAGCCCAGTGCTGTCATCCCATACCAAAAATGGTAAATATTCACATATTTTTCATAATAGACATGCAAACATAATCTCAAAATTACAGTCTGTCCAGTCAAGGTTAAACTGGGCATGGAAATTAGCAGCCCCTCCCACCCCCCGGGATACAGACTTCACACCGAGGTTCGGTTAATTCGGAGTCAGCAAGTAAGTCATGCGCCGTGCACGACGTGGGAATGGCAATTAAAAACCTGTGTTTCGCACATTGCGATTAACATTTAAAACCTGATGTTGAATCACTGTGATGGGGCAGAGGGACAGATCCATTGTTCTGGAGCTCAGCTCTCCTGCATTTCCTGGTGATGCCCGGCAGCGGCTTTGTCCTTGACATTACAGGTGTAATCTCCTTTGGTATCGCGCCACACACGCTCGCTGGCACGTCGGGGGGAACCAGGCGTTGGACGCCGGCAGCGACCGCAACGGCGGAGCCGAGCCTCCGGGACGGCGGAGATGCGCGCCGCTCGCAGGGCTGTTAACGGCGCATCGCGCGGCCTGGTCTGCGGTGCCTCGCGCGCGTTGTGCGATTGCGAGCGTCGCGGCTTTGGCATCCGAGAGCAAACTTTGGGTCAACGGTGCAGCCGGTGCCTTCCTTGCTGTGCGCTGCACCGCATCGCGGCAGAGCTCTTTCCAAAAGGAAGAGCTGCGTCCAAATGAACAGATTTCTGTCAAAGCCTCTTAGCCAGACTGGATGAGGTGACCGCTGATCATAGTGGATTGCGGCTGTGAAATCACGCACGTCGCTCCTTCGGAAGCATGTCTGTATGAGCCGTATAGGAAACTGGCGCGAGGAATGTCATATTTCAAGGCCGGCACGCTAAGAATATGCCACGCAAGATGCTCAGTCAAATGCGTTTCAGCCCTCGGTTTTTATTGGCATTTTACTGTGTGTAGGAAAGAAAGGTCAGCTGCGAAAATCGGCTGCATAGCATCCGCTCAGCGCGGTGCCAACGTCGCCTTCACACAAACGGAAGCACAACAGCATCACCTGAGCCCTTGACCGCAGGGCGGCGAAGAGAAACTTCCAGTTCACACTGACCAACTGGTTATGAGCCCAGGTCCAGAGGAGCACTCAGCTGGTGCTGCTGGTTGAAACCTCAAGAGAGTGCAGTTCTTACAATGGGCGGGCCCCCTACACCCTCGAAGGCAGCAGCTCATTCTATGGGCTTGAATCTGCACGGTCTCCTATCCTATTGAATCGGAGCACATTTCACTACATGGTTTACTCAGTAACCCTGTACGTGACAAATAAACTCTTTTGACTTTTGACTCTTTATGCAGGTCTTGGGGATCCCCAGTGAGCCTGCGTGAGGACTGGCTGATGGGTTTGCAGTCGATTGCATACACAACGTGGACGAAAACACCTTTTCATCATCAACTCCCTTTTTTGGGTGAAGTTAGTCGTGAAATATAAAGTATTATGCCGAAGAGATTTTGTTTAGAAACTTTATTAATATGAGACACAACAGCGGAGCAGACAATGAGGAAGCACCGCAAGCAAGGATCCACAACAAAACCACCGCTACGCTCGGAGTTCCCACTTGTTTTCACTTCTCAAACCCATGCACATCGACGTATTCTTACTGTAAAAACATTGCAAAAGATTAACCTGCGGAATAAGCCTAAAAAAGGAGTCAAATGGTTGAGCCACAGACAAAACCGATCCACTGTCACAAAGTCGGTCACGTTACCGACGCCTGTACGGCTCTTAAACAGAACGATCCGCATTGAATGTACCATCAGGTAAGAATTGTGTGCATAATCCTGACTTTTGTTAAACTTCATTCATGTCTGACAATGCAGAGGATCAGATAGCGGCCAAAATTTTAAGAGATCCCCGTGCTGCCGAGTCTTTCGTTTGCGCCGATATTCTTCCTTTGTCTACTAGGGGCATTGAAATGGGATAGACGACCGTTCCCCAGCATGACGCCCACAATCACACTTGGTTGCAGGGGTTATGAAAGTGGGACAGCAGGCAAGTTTGCCCATCGAGGGTCTCATCCTTGGAAATGACTTTGCAGCTTGGAAGGTGGTGCCCGACTTAGAAATTTCGGACAAAGTGCCGCTCGGAGGGTCACCTTCCCGACACATTTCCTGTCTGCGTGTGACATGCGCTCAACCTCACAGGTTTTCAGCGTTATTGATCTCTTGGATTCATTCATCACCGCTACTGATGTTGAAACAAGTTTCACAGCCCACACTTACATCTCCTTTACCAAAACCTGTGACAGATTCAGCTGAACAGTGTTGAATTAAGGGGGGCGGGGGGTCCCAGATGCCAGGACTGCAAAGAAATGATTGTTTGCAGGGAACCAAAGAAAAAACATCTACAAGTTGCAATTTGGGGAGACAGAATAACTATGCAGCCTCTTTCTTCAGAGTTGTCTTATTGCTATCAGCATTGGGCGTTGGGTTTGGATCGGACCGACATCAAGATGCCGCATTGCACTGCGTACATGCCTACATATATGTGGAATGCATATGCAATAAAAAGTTACAGCTCTGACAGGAAGGCGACTTTGCATTTTCGCACAATTTCTTATTATTTTTACGACCCGACTGCATCGTGAGCGCAAGACTCAAAAGACGCAAGCATGAGAACATAAGCTTCCGTTTTCACCAACATGCTGGCGTACCGAGACACCCGCTGAAGCTCCCGAACCAGTGAACACACAGAGGGTCCGCAATCCCCCGCCTAACTCCACACGTGCGGTGCGCGGTGCATGAAAACCGGCAGCTGGAACAAATCCATACTTTATATGTGATGGATTGCACTTTCGGCTGAAACTCGGTTCGCTTTTTCAGGTGCCGTGCTGCCGCCGCCGTTCCTTTCACAATGTGCAGCCTGCAAGAAAACAGGCCGCTGACATTTGCAGAAGACCGCTCATACTTTGAGTATGAACTGTGCACAGGACAAGACCAAAATAAATGAGCTGTTGTGTGGCTCTGCATCTCTGACCTGGAACTGACGAAACCAAGCCGATGAGTGCAAATCTCCACCGATCACGTAGCAGCGCTGAACCGAACGTTGGGATAACTTACTTACCGATAAACGTTTTACATTCTATGACTGAAATAAACGGCACAATGTTTTCCCTGCTTCCTGTGACCCAGCAAACCCACGTTCAGGGGTTCCAGTCTGCATCCCAGTTGTGTCCGGGGTGCTTACAAATACAGCATGGTTACAGAACGGAAATACGTTTCCAGAGAGAAGATCCTCCTCGTGGTTCTGCTTCTATGTGTCGTACCTGTGCTGGCATAATGTATTGTAGAGATAACCCAAAAATTGTTAATACTCAGTATGGCGATATTAAAAAATGCTGCTGGTAATGTTTTAATCTATTCTTAAATTACCCAAACATCATTAATAATAATAATTCTTACTTACTATTGCATGAATAAAAAGAAAAGGATGAACGGCTACCGCAAACAGTGATGAGTAGATATGAAAGGTGAAACAAATGCAAAATGTTCCCGCATCCAACACTGTGTGGTTGCACTGCCTTATGCACTACTAATTGTTTATACAATAATTCAAAACTTCTATCTATCTATCCATCCATTCACCCACCCACCCATCCATCCATCCGATGACCCAAGCAATAGCAGTTGCTCCATACAGACACAACAGCAGAGTTGGTCACAGAGGCAATGGTTCCCACTTTCCATCATGGTAGAAGCACCGAAACAGCAGAGCAGTTCTAACCATGCAGACAATGAGGTCCAGTATGCAAGCATCCGCAACGAAACCACCGCTGCGCTCGGAGTTCCCACTTGTTTTAACTTCTCAAACCCATGCACATCGACGTATTCTTACTGTAAAAACGTTACGAAAGATTAACAAGCGGAACAATCCTAAATCCTAAAATGGAATTTGATGTTGAACCAGGTTTGGTGCAAGGACAGGAAGAGCTTGAAGTTATTAATCCATCGCTGTACAAGCATCAGATAGCATTCAGGGGTACTGAGCACAGGGCACAGGGAAGCGTTATAAAGAGCACAGATGTTACAAAAGGCCACTTTTCCCTTTTAAATTGGTGAAAACAAATGTAGGAACATTGTGCTTTTATACTTGTAGTCCACCCGCTCCCTTGATCTGCACAAAGGTTAATTATCTTCTTCCATTACTATTATTGCAGTCCCACTGAGAAACGGCGCCTCAGTTCTGCCCCAGGGAAACCGGCAGGGAAATTAAAAAGGTAAGTCTGAAAAGTGGCAGCAGTGTGGTGGAAGTTACCGCAGCAGAAATGGCAGCAGGGGTGGGTAGTACTGGTACCAGGTTCTGGAGATGCACCTCAGTCTGGCCAGGTCTGGTCAATAATGGACAACGTGGAATCCAGGATCACCGCGTTCTCCTTTTTGTGTTCCACGTTAGCTTAGCCATTTTCTTTTCGTGCGTTGTACGCCATATCGCGTATTATTCTGCTGCCCCAGCATCTCGATCCAGCCGTTTGAGTTCTGCACCGTGGTTTACCTTACCTTACGTTGCCTTGCACTTCTGTCCCGTTCTGTCCCGCAGTCTCCTGTTTGCCATGCAGTAGACGAACTGTGAATTCCCTTCACAGCTGTCACCTTGAATGCCTGCCCCTGCTGTACACTCCATCCAGGCACTTACACGGCGAACATTTACCCACCTGCATAAATGAGTAACTGTTAATAGATTCATATGCAAACCTGACACCGAGTCATCTGGGCGAAGGGGTAATAATGGTTAATAATAATGCCTAACCGACTGCGGCCTTTGTTTGATTTCATTCGTCTAATGAACATTTCAACATTTCATTTTATTTACACAGAACATTTCTGGGAGAAATTAATACTTTTTTCGGTCAATTAAAATTTTATCTTGTAGCTGTTCTACCCCATGCTGTGTGAACCAGTGGCTGAGACGGTAATCACGTTTATATGCCCTGCTTTTTCCCCTTTATTTCCACATTTTGTAGGGTTCCAGAGACCCTGCTGCTGTAGACAATAATAATAATAATAATAGCAAACGCATTGGCCGACATAATGTGAAGATTGTGTAATAGAGACCAACTTCACAGTTTGAGAAAATTCAATATCCAAATCGTTAAAATCTGTTATATATAATATAGATATAAATCGCTAATAACATTTCTTTCTTTAAGTGGACATGGAGTTGGAAAAAGCAAAATAAAGCATACAAAAAAGTCGTCCATTTCCATAACGTTAAAAAGTAATTCGTTTTTTTAAATGCCCAAGAAAAAAATGAGATTTTATTTTTTTAATTTGTTTTGGTATTTCAGTTATTACGTGTTGCCAAATTATCGGTGTTTTACACCAAAGTTTTCTGAGGGCGAAATACTTTAACGAATCACAAGGACAAACTCGGAGCGCTTACGCCATTGTCGACGGAACAAAAGTCGCAGATGCTGCGGAAATTAAAAATAACGCCGAAGATGTGCGGCCTCCTCATTTGTGCGATGTGACCAAACGCAAGCGCTTTATCTGCTCAACTCTCAGCGTCAATGGGGGAGGGGGGGCCGGTCTCCCCAGTGTCATTTCGGTAAAAATGAGCTCGGAACGGGTAAACGTGGCACTGAAATCAAAGCCGGTGGGAGGCCGCTGAAGGACGAAGCAACTGGTAAATTGGCTGTGTGGCCCATGTCAGGATCTCTCATTCAAATTCCCGCTTCACCACTTTTGCTTCCTGCAGCGCGAGGGCCCAGGGACACGAACGGTTGAAATGTTTGTGGATTTATTTCTCTTGTTGGCCAGAGAAACACACAGGCAGCTCGATACCTACATGGCTGCAGATTGTCGTGCTCTCCTCTAAGAGTTGTATTTCAACTTCTTTCACCGTTTAAAATTGACCGTGGTTAAATTTGGGGTAGAAATGTGAAAATGTGGACCCGTACACCGGTCAGGCCTAACCCGGCCCTCTTCCAAACGTTTCTGGAATTCCTTCCATTTTACACACTTTATCAGCCTTGCAGCCCCACGCACATAAAACCCCAGGTATTAGGGAAAATTAGGGAAAATACCTTCCAAATAATGTTGCTGTGAATGTTAGCAGAAAGGTGCTGCGCGCAAGGATGACACTTACCTCAGCACAAGGAAAATGGAAGCGGAGGGCCGAGTCCAGGAGGATTGTGGGACTTGTAGTTTTATACATGTTAATGGGGAGTCCACTGAAAATTCGTAGGAATCATACAACATTGTTTGATTTCTCGAGAAATGCTGTTTGTAAAATGTGTTAGGTGAATGTTTAATGTGTTGCACGTTAAATGAATGATTATCGTGTCTGTTTATGTTTGGCAATTTAAACGCTGAATAGGGCGACCGAGGGTGGACTGTTGCATAAAGGTGCTAATTTCAGAGAGAAACGGGGGCGTAGAAGGAAGCAAAGGAGGAGCATTGTTGTTAACACTGCCGTTCACTAGAGGAAAACTGAGCTTGTAAACAGCTATTGTTGGGACTCTAGCGCCCTGAAGCAGAGCATTGGCTCATGGCTGAATGGAAATAAAATGGCGTGGATCCACTTTGACCCCAGGTACACATCACTGCTTGGTCACCCAGCTCACAGGCCTCTTCAGGGTCTCGAATCGAAGCTGTTGCAGCCACTGTTTTGTACACAGCATTCAAAATATTAAAACCTTTTCCAGTTATACAAATTTTGCAGACCAGTCCTTTTTATTTTGACTCCAGTTGCAGAAAAACAATGCAGTTGCGACAGTGAATTAATATCAAAGTGATCTTTTCAATAGTCATACCACTATAAATGGAGCTAAAAGCACGGCAAATCTTAGGTGAATTTTTTTGTAAATTCAAGGCCATCTATGGGACTTTGTCTTGAACAAATGTGCATAACTGCATCGACTGTATGTTCGTTCCATCTTATTTTTCCTATACTCAGTAGGAGTTTACTGGATGCAGTATGATGTTACTGAGCAGAAGACACAAGTACAAAATGAGCCATTGTTAGTATTTTGGCAAACATAATCGCTAAAGAGCACAGCAGGAGGTGCAGAATTTAAAGAACCAGAGTCAAAAGTGTGTAGGTTTCCATCTCAGCAGGGTTCCTCCTATTACGGCTTCCCCAAGTAAGCTAATCGGCTTAAATTGCTTCATTTATTACCCTACTGTATGAATTAACAAAACGTAAAAAGATTTTGAAGAAGTTGTGCAGGTCGCTTTGTACGATGGCATTTTCCATCGGCAATATAAAAATGCAAAAATAACAGAAAATCCCAAACATTCCAAGAGTACGCTAGCTGGCTGCAGTTAAGTAGCCGAACGTAGAAACTTGCCGTGATGCCACGAGGGAGTTCAAGTTATTCAATTGCTCCGCCAAAATTTTAATCAAATCGCTCTAAAAACCTAAGCAAATTGTTTATCGGAAAGTTCATTTCTAAAGCACCCTGTGGAGAGGGGCAAAAGTGGTTAAAAAAAGGGCTCAATTCCTAGCGGATGCAATAAGGTTGCAAGATAATGAATGTAATTAAATGTACCGCTACTACCAAGATTTAATAGCGTCAATGATTAGAAACATCCTTCACCTCAACAGCAATTTAAGGAAAACGCCGGAATAAAGCAGCTGAAAATAAGTTACAACAGATACAACATTTTATTATTGTCAGTTTTAAATATGAACACACAATCTTCAAATAAAATACAGAACGAGCCAACGATCATTTACATTACAGGGAGTCATTCTATAATAATGGGGTGAACAGAAAGGAGGAGATAACTGTCGCACTGTAGGAGAAATGGCTGAATTGCGTCCGTGAAGCTGCGAGCGACGTGCGGTCGCCCGAGTTAAGATGTTAAAGTGGAATTGGTATCACCAGATCTGAGCAATGATCATGCAGCGATGAGTATGGTCCCTCCGCGATTCACAGCAAAGGGGCACTGGTCGACCACCCGATTCTTTCCGTCTTAGTTCGGGTGACAAACAGAAAACACTCCGATGCATTTACAATATTGTCACAGCACGACACATACAGCACACTGTAGGGTAGATTTAGAGTTCAAGATGCTCATAAAAGGTTCAATTCGAGATTAAAAGTGACGCAACAGACGCGTCAAGTCTGTTTTATCCATTGATACGAGGGAGAGAAGCTAGAAAGACATTTAGTTTCAAAACTTTTGGAATGTACTTTAAGCATGGTAGTAATCTTTTCAAGTTCAAATCTAGGCAGAAAGATTTCACAGAAAGCAACTCTCTCACCTACCACCCCCACCCCCCCCCAATATTTTGGGTTTAACCACAATCCTGGATAACAAATATCCAAAAACTGTACATCCACATTCACGTGCCACAATCATCCCTTCCTGTAAATAAACGCTGTGCTGTTAACCAGTCGAAACCTACGTGTTCGGAGCGGGAATCATTTCGACCGACACAGCATTAGAAAATAAAATCGCAATAAAATTACAACCATGACTGTGAGCGTTGAGGCCCGCGAAATCGAGCCCGATTTGTCATATTTTCCGTTAACTCCTGTTGAGCATTTCGCAATGCAGATTTTTCTCCCCCCTAAAATCAAGCCATTCCATTTTTCCAAAAATAAAATTTGTTTAGTGTCACTGTTAATGGTTTTCAAAGAAATGGGAAAAAAACACAATAAGTATGTTGAAATTTGTACGATCAGTCATGTCAAGAAAGACAGAAAATTCACTTCTTATGTCACAAACTGGCTAAGTGATCAATGTTGCTGTGGCCACGTTAATAAAGAGCGATGGCAAGGCGGCGGCGTTCGGGGAGTCGATTGGGAATAAAATGAACGCGGCGGCTGAGGCCGACTGCTTTGTGAGTTTTAGCTGCTTCACCTGCTGATTTGTGGCGGGTGAGCTCAGTGACTTTATTTGGCCTCCATTTGGATGAACACTGGAAAAGCAACACGGAGCACCAACAGGCTAACACCGCCATTAGTGTTTGTGCAACAGCTGCTGTATGTTTGATAGCAAAAACAAAAAGGGATCTCCAAATGTACTTCGGCAAAAATGAGTGTGCTTTTACTCACAGAGCATATCCTAGGAGAACCATAATCTGGTTTAAATGGTTTTGTTTAACATGCAGTTATATTAAACAGTAATAAGAGTTACACCCTGTGTGTGTGTGTGTGTGTGTTTGTGTGTGTGTGTGTATGTGAGTACGTGTTGTGGATTTTAGCGCCTAACGTCAAACAAAACTCTTTTTAAGGCAGAGCCTTCATTATGCCATTACGCGGTTTTACTTCAGACTGACTATTATAATGTTTGCTATGTTCTCTATTTCATTTTTCCGCCCGTGACTTCTTTTAAGATATACGTTTGCTTTACAAGTGAAAATATATTTGTTTTACAAAAGCGAGTAGTTATGCTGTTTATGATGCGTTCGAATGATGACCAAAGCTAACCGATGAGTGGATGAGATTTCTTTGGGCTGAATATTGGGGGGAGCCAATGATCCCGGTGTTCAAAGGAAGTTGATGAAGGCCCTGGTTATTCGCTACATGGTTTTATTCAAGTTACAGTCATGAACTGGTGTTTTTTTTTATTTCTTTGTTTTTTTAAACTTCAGATATCATAATACAAAGCATACAATATTAACATTCTTGCAATAAGTTGCATTTCTTAATGATTAAATGTACTGTTTACTAAATGACGTTTGCCCCCATATATTACATGTATATAAAGCTTTAGCTTTGCTCGAGTCACTTATTTGTTAAACATTTATCAGATGTGTTTTTCCCCACTTGTTAAAATAGTTACAGTTTTTGCTTATTTTTCCGCAGTCACAAAACCAGGCCCTAGGCCTTCAAATTTGCTCTGAAAATATTTTAAAACAAAATGTTTTTTTTCCTTTAGTTTTATTTATTATGTCATTAATAGTACTAAAAATATAGCATAGTTCAAACCAATTAAAAATATAACTGATACAGTAGAAGAAGGAGACAGACTTGAGTCTGACACCTCTTTTTCTGAAAATGTTTTTTTTTTTTTTTCTGGTTTCTACAGTTGCCAGAAAAGTAACACTGTTGTTATTATTATTATTATTATTATTATAATTATAATTATAATTATTATTACATCTCTGAGAACCAAAAGCAACATAGTGAGAAACAATACCGGTTCAGTATGACAAGGAAGTTACGAAAGAAAAAAAAAGGAAAGGGGGGGCAGTACCATATCTGTATGTCAACTTAAAACTCGACATCCTGTGATAAATCATTTTGCAAGTTTGTGAACTGCATCCAAGATGGCCCGGGTAACTGCAACGGTCCATGTTTTTGTGTGTGAAAAGACATTCGAAAATAATAATAATTAAAAAATACTGTAAGCTGCCCCGTCGGAAATGTTTTGCATCAAAATTTAAGCAAAAGTTGAACAGCGATGACGACCAAAAGGCAGACCGAGCCATGCGCTCCCATGTTGCCGCAGTTGCCGTCTTGCACTGCTCCCGGTCCTGCCAGGGAAGGAACAGACAGTCCCGTGAACACAGTATGGACACCGTTTGCGCTGCTGCTCGCATCCATCGACTCAAAGCTGACGTTTACACCAGGCGGCCACTTTATTCGGCACCACCTACTTTGTTGCAGCTTGCTCCACCTTTGCTGACGGCACGGCCCGAAGTCCTCTGGGTGTCGTGTCAGAAGTTCACCAAAAACACCCTGGACCACAATCACCTCCCCAGTTGGATGTCTACTCTGCATAACTTCTGACTGAGGTTGGACCGATCTCTGGATTTTGCGCCTGGGGAGGCTGAGGATGAGGCCCCGTCTACGAGGCCGCATGAATTCTCTTTTATGTTCCCGGAACCTGGACACTCTCAGCCGCGTGGCAAGGTGCATTCTTCTGCTGAAAGACCCCGTGCGCAGTCGGATACACTGCTTCGCTGAAGGCATGCGATAGATTGACAGCAACGTTCAGATAGCCACTGACATTCAAACATGACTTCACTTGTGTCAAGGGGTCCAGTGTTTGTTAGAAAAAAAAAAAAAAACAAACCCCGCACTGCACATTGCTACCACCAGAAAAGCGTACTGAGACCCGGCCGTCTGGCTCCGGTAAATAATGATTCTTCGAGCCTGGCGAGAACTGGTCCATATTTCTGGAGAAACAGCAGGAACTGAGATTTATTAGGTCAGGTTATGCTTTGCCAGCCTCGCAGTCTTTATCATTTTTATTTTTTTGCCCCCTGGAATGACAGTCTACTTTCACAAAGCAGATGCTTTTTTCCCAAAGTGACGTACAACTCAAAGTAAACAAAAGTGCATTTCACGACGATTTTAAGGATTAAACGTCGATGCTTGACCGTCAGACTTGGTCTCATTCCTGTCTATGCTGGCATGCATTATACAAGTGGCTGCCTGTAGAATACTGGGGTATAGGGTGATGTCAGGTCTTGAGGATAATGGGATGCAGGTCCAGTCATGGTGTTGCAGGCCATAATCGGAGTTTTGAACTTGATGAGGGCAGTCACAGGAAGCCAGTGGAGAGAACCTGGACCAGAGCTACGTAGAGTGTGGTGTGAGATATGAGTAGATCGTATAAATGCTATACTTGTGGTATCTCTAGGATCAGGTAATGGCTTCCACGTGCTGGGAGAAGCAGAGGTTTAAGTAAACTGAATCTCCCAGGCTTTTGACTGATGAAGCAAATGAAATCAGAGTTTAGAACAAGTCGACGGGCTGGCTTGGGGATGGAGGATCTCAATCTGAGAAAGTCCGAGCTATAGATCGCAGTTAGTCGTCCGAGCAGATACGTTTGAGAAGTAAGCTGCGATGTATCTCAATGAGAGGAGTGGAATTTGGGAACATTGCCGGATGCTGTAAATTGATAACAAGTGAGAAATGCTGCCTTCTAACTGCTTGTTGACACGGCTGTCATACTGTGCTCCTAGTCAACCGGCTAACCCATCTGTTTCTCTGACTGTCAGCTGTAGGACTGTTTGACGTGTTTTTTGGCAGTGGATTATTTCTGGCATACGTGACAACTCCGCAGAACAGCTGCTTTTGACATAGAAATACCGGCATACCTGGCATCAAGGTACCATGTAATATTTAAAAGCCACTTAAGATGTTTCTATTGCTCATTTTTCTCCGGAATTGCACACGCACACAAAAGGCCGCTCTGCTTTAGACGGCGTAGACTGAACATACGACGGTGTCACCGTGCGAGCGATGCGCAACAGTGAATACGGAGGCGTGCCTAATAAAGTGGCCACTCTGTGTATCTGCTCTACTTCCCCTCAAACGAAACCCAAACAGGCTGTGAAGGCAGCTCGGCACCACAGTTTCAAGCGGCAGATCACACGAGCAGAAACGAAGGGCTCGGATGCCGTACACAAGAGTGTTAATTCCTACTGGTTAGTGGACATTTTTGTCGACTGTGTCTACATTAATCAGTTAACTTCACAAAAGTAAACTATTACGAACCTTCCCACACCGCATAGTCTGAAGAAGTTGTCTTTCCTAAAACAGACGTCTTGTCTACAAGAGAGATTTTATTAAAAGTGTAAAACGTGGCAGTAGAAATGTTACTCGGCAGCGAGGCTGCACACCGGTGTTGAGGAGCAACCCCGTAAAGCTTAGCTGCGTTAATGCTGCAGCCGCGAAGGTGCCAAACCTCCTCAAAGCACAGCAGTGATATTCTGTCTGCACCATTTTATTTATCCTCAGAAGAACGAACAGATCAGGGCAGTGAGAAGAGAAGAAGGCCAAGCCGCGCTCCGAGCACTCCATTCCCACTGATGAAGCTTTTCAGCAGTGGCCCTTTGGTGGCCGCATTGGCACCATCGCACCAGCTGCTTCTTGCTTCCAAACGCTCATGAGCCTTATTGAGCTTCTTCACGCCACCATTATAGAGCAGAATAAATCCTTGACCACTGAACCACTAAGGTCAGCCCTAATTGCAGTTTCTTGTAAACAAGCTAATCGGTTTCTGCCCAGATGGGAAGTGGCACTGCTTACACGGTTAGTAATGGACCGAGGTTTTATTTGGGCTGAAGGAGGACTTCCGAAGCGCTGCTGAAGGGTGAGGGTTAGATGAACAACTGCAGCTGTGCGCATCCTGTGGGCCCAAGCCGAGCTGCCAAATCTCCGTGCCACCGACACAACGCACACGGTGGGTCAAACGATCGGTTCTTTTCCCCTAGACCTCGAGAGGTAGAATAAAAGAAACACCGTTTTGGGAGTGACAAATTATTGTCATCGATACAGCGGTCCCCGAGTTACCATGGGCCGACTTACGACTCTTTGACTTTAGGATGGTGCAATAGTGATACTTCGCATCTTGAATTTATATTTTTTCCCAGGCAAGCCATATGCGGTACGATACTCTGTTGTGATGCTGGGCAGAGGCAGCAAACTGCCAAATCTCCCAATCTGCCATGCGGTCGCTAGTATTTACAACCAATACCCTACTGTATTATGTGTCACCAGCGTCTTTTTGGGTACTGGGGCACCACAGTAATAAGTTTTTCTGTTAAGTTCTCTACTGAGTATTTTTTCTGACAAAGAGCGTTGCCGTTAGCTGGAAGCTAGTGCTAAACACGAGCGGCCGGCAGTAAATAAAAACTATTGAAAATAAACGAAATACAAGGTCTTAGCAAGACAGCGGTTGCAGGAGAGTTCCCGAGGGGAAGCGAAAACTGAGCACTGACAGGAAGCCCACATTTGTACAATCGGTGTTCAGTCTGAAGATGAGGGCGGAAAGTCCGCCTACCGACGGGAAGTCCAGGTAGGAAGTAAATCCCGTCCACGATTGGTTCCTAAGCCAATTGCTCATCCAATCGGTGCTCAGTCTGAAGATGGGGGCGGAGAGACCGCCTACGTTCTGTTGCTGAAGCGGCCACAGGTGTGACAGCCGGTTGGGTGAATTAAATGGATTTTTTGACTTACGATATTTTCGACTTAGGATGGTTTATCAGAATGAAACCCCATCGTAAGTCTGGGACCACCTGTATTATTATTATTATTATTATTATTATTATTATTATTATTATTATGGGTGATTAAAGGGATTTCTTATGATAGTAACGTAACATCTCCATGTAAATTCTCATTTTACATCCTTCAGAACCAAAAATATTAACAATGACTTTCGGGAAATGCTAATAAAATCACTCGTTTCGCTTTTAAAAATTAATTTATTTGAATTTCACACCAGAAAGAAAAATTGTATATGTACATGTTATTAATGCCCCCTTGCACAATGGCACTAGCAGCATTATTACATTTTCACCTCATGGATGAACTTTGCTGCCAATCTGCACAGAATTGTTATTATTCTTTTTATTTGCAGAGTCGCTGTTGACGATATTTTTTTTTCTGTGCAACGCGTTGTGAGGTCATCAAGTTCACTGGAGACTGGGACGTAAGGGAGTTTTTTTTCCATACATAAATATTTTACAACGGAACCATTATGGGGTTGGTTAGACTAATGGGTTTACTTTGATGGCTGGAACACAGAAACTCGTGATTTTCCTAGGATTTTCGTGAGGTCCGTATGCTTTCTTAGGGGAGAGCTATCCAATTGCAGTGCCACAGCAGATTATGCTGAAACCCTCCATCAGGATAAGTACAGTGCTTCCCCAAATCGAAAATCCAACCTATTAATACGTCTCACGAGGATGCATTAAAGGCGTTCTGTTTCGCTTAGAACGAAATCTTTGAAGTCATTAGAATGTTCAAAGCCCATGTTGTATATGAATAGGAAACGATTCATTGACATTTACGTCCATCTGCTAAAGTCCAAGAGCTCCATGTATTACACAGCGAGCGTGTGAGTGGCTGAACGGAGTGCGTACGGTTCGGCTTGCGACGCCGGGCCTCGCAGGTAAAGTCAGAGCGGTGCGTTGTCACAGCGCGCGCACACACACACACACACACACACACACACACACATGCGCATGGTGCGATTAAGGACAGCGGCGGGACAAATACTTACATGCAGATGGAAGCGCATGCAAAATGAAAGGGTGAGGAAGCCAGGCCACGTGGTGACATGGTTAGTTTGAGGAAAGAACAAACAAATCATTAGCAGGTAAATTAAGCAGGATTCACCATTTCCATGAAGTCAGTGCATTCTACGTCCGCTACAGGCGGACAGCAAAGACCCTCGCTGCGCCGTATCTGCGTAAAGCACGGCTAAGGTGATCATAATACTTCATTTCTACGTGCTTTCTATTGGCAAGACTGAGCACAGAGTAGAAATTTAAGCAAATCATAGCTCTGCTTGTTTGTTGCATCCCTTTCGCTCATTGTTGTGAAGCTGTGCCAAGATATTTTGCTACTGCAGGGGGGACAAATGCCGCGGCATCTCGCCGCATTCGAACGTACACCTACGCAGAAAACGACAGAAACGCTGCTTTGCCGTGTTTCTCATGCTGCAGTGTTACACATGAAAATGGCGCCGTGGTTCATGCATGTTAGACCCCGTCGAGGGGCGGCGAGCGCAGCGATGGCCGACGTGCGCATGCAGAGTACTGACCTTGCAATAGCGTAGAGCTAGTGGGCTCAATTACTTCTACACCAGAAAGATAAAACAAAAGGGCAAAAAAAAACAAAAAAAAAAACAAACAGTGCAAAATCATTTGACTGTGCTGCACTGTGAACAACAGGAGGAAAAAAGCTAGCGCATGAGCCTTTGGCAGGAAGCTAGGAGACATAAAACCTTCTACTTTAAGCAACGCAATTATTGACCGTCATCGACGGATGTGGAGATGCTCTATACAAGGAGATATTTGTTGGTGACAAGATCCAAAAGAGCGGGATCTCGGGGGCAAAAAAGTCGCTTTAATCACAGAAACCCGACTATGAATTCCCGATCCCGGCACTCACCGTACAGAACGGCGCTTGTGTTTGCGCTGCCAAGCTTGTTGGTGGCGACGCAGGTGTAATTGCCGTAGTCCACCTCGGAGACGTTGAAGAACGTCAGCATGGACAGTTTGCCCGTGTTGTCAATCTCAATGCCGTCGAACCCGTTGAAGATCCTGCAAGAACGTTTCGAGCGGGAGCAGCACCAGATTAATTTTCGGAGTCCTTAGAATAAAGCGGGTGATAATTGATGGCAGCGCTATCGTCCACGCAGCCGCGTGCGAGGACAGGAAAGTTAATTAGAAATTCATTCATTTAGAAATGCTGGTCAAAAACTTGTCAGAAGCAATACGTGCTCAGGTGCTGCAAATATTATACAGAGTGTCACTGTGTCAATAATGATCAATTTGAACATATGGGTTTGGCGACGGAACAACGTGCTGCCTGCGATGAACTCGGCGAGGACGGCGGCGGGGCCCGTCACGTTCCGCAAGTCTGTAAGGTTACCTCCTGTCGTCCCTGTACCACTCAAAGTCGGCCGGGGGCTCGGCCTCTGCCTCGCACTGAAGAATTGCTTGCTGTCCCACAGAGGCGCCGACATCCCTGCTTTCCGACACACTCGGGGGGTCTGCAAACACAGCGTCGCCGCAACACACGCGGTTGAGTCTGGCTGCGTGCAAAACTCGTTCCGCTCATTTCACGGATAAACTGAAACCAGGTCAAAAGTGGCAAAGGCATTCTGAAGGACAAAGATGGTCATTGAGGGATTTCACCCCTTTAACTTTCGTTCTCTTTTAAGTTTCCGTAATCGGCTCCGTAAGGGAAACCAGGATAAACGCGCGCCGGTTACGCTTTGATAAAAACAACGCGCGCTGGAGGCAAACTTACAGTTCACCACTATCTTCACCGTTTGGACATCAGCGGACACCTCGTTCACCGCCGTGCACTCGTAGGTTCCCGCCTTATGCCGTGAGATGGCGGGAATTTCCAGGTACTCGTCTTCTGAAGCAAAACCGTGAGCTGAAAAGAAAAAGGAGGGAAAATGTGAACACGTTTACACGAACAAACTGAGCTTTCAAAATAACTTTTAGATGAAAAATAACTAGCGTGTGACAAAGGTTCGCATGTGACTCGACGGCACGTCCATCGCCACCACCGGCGACACGGGGAAATGATACCACAAGTCAATGACATCATTTCATTCGGTGATCTTGGTTTTACTTTTCGCTTTGCAGTTTTTGCTTCTAATTATTGCACATTTTCTGGCTCTTCTGCTCCCATGTCTCCCACTGCCATTGAAACTGATGCGGCGAACGCTGAAGCGGCTTCCATGCTGTTGTTGAACAAATCCCCCATCCCAAAAAAGAAAGAAAAAACAACCGAGCGTAACGCCGAACTTTTTTCCAAATTTAATTTATATCTTTCTGCAATAATCGCTATTATTTCTAAGGGTGGCGCTGAGCAAAAAAAAAAAAAAAAAAATTTCACGACATTGGCAAGAACCCAACTTCTAAAAAAAAAAAAAAAAAAAAAAAAACAATCTACCTGACAGTTTAAGGAAGAAGGCGTGGAAATAATCCAAGGCATTGCTGCGTTCCCAGTGGCGGAAACCCTTTTTATAACCTCCCCAGGTGTTACCAGTGACAGCACTGCCTTGCACTTGTATTCAGTTTGTTAAGTTTGGAGAGACAATGGCTCACACCCGGGAAGAGCTGCTAATGAGAGGAATCATTGAAGGAACTCGGCTCACTTGATGGGGGACGTCAGGAGAAAACCCCCAGCAAGCATCACTCTGCTACATGTCCTCCCGCTGCCAACGTTTCCTCTCCCAAGAAAACCCTACATTTGGCTGTGGAGGAGACTCGGCATTAAGGAATCCACGTCGCTCCCAACCAGGTCTCGAAGAAGCCAAAATACTGGTGCCGATAGTCAATCTGTTTCCCTAGAAAAAAGTCATCATTTATAAAGAGAAAATTGTCAATAATTCCCAAATGTCGGAAGCAAATAGCATCAGGTCCCTTGGTTCTCCCCGGCAATATGAGAGTACCGAAGAATCGACAAAACCTGACTGGAATTTTCCCTGCGTTATCTACACGGCAAATGAACTCTATTGCACACACTGGAACGGCAAATAAATAAATAAATAAATAAATAAAACTATCACAAAATGCATGCTGTTCCACGGTCAATAAATAAGTGACTAGAGGAGGTTCCTGGGTTCAAATAGGAGAAATAATAGAAAGAAAATGAGACTCTTTCTCCACTACAGGGAAAATCATACAGGAGTCAAAAGCGAAAAGAAGGCAGAAGCAACGCAGGTTAAGTCACAAGTTGTTTCAGGTGCACGAGAATGCGGCTGTATATTTGGTTTTCCAAGTGAATCACATAGGCCCACCGCTTTACCGCAGTGATGCACCTGAGAAAAAACGGAATAATCTGGATAAACGGTTGATAATTGAAGCTATGTTTTCAGCCAGCTGTACAAATAACACGTTTGCGCACAACTGCCGACACAACAAGCCAACTGCTGTCCTGCGGAGAAACCGCGTACGGGAGCGCGAGACAACCGGATCCCAAAGCCAGGCAAAAAAGTTGAAAATAAATATATAGACAACACAGCAAATGTGCCCTCTTGCTTGAAGAAAACATTAGATTGCAAACTCAACCGGAGGCACGCAGGTCTTCTGAATAAAGGAGCTTGAGAGCTGGGGGCAAAAATCCTTCCCGAAACCAAGAAGGGTCTGAGGATGAATAAATTGTTTTACTGCTCTTACGCTAAAGCGATCCCTGGGATCGTGAAATATCATTGAAATGAGAAAATAAACACATGTGCGCACACACCCACACACTATGGCTACAGTAATACTGACAAGTATCAATTTTCTAGTTCTATAGGCATGATTTTATAACCGCACTTAACACAAAAAATATATTTTACACAGTTTAATTGGTGGCACTTGATCATCTGTCCTAAGGATAATAATAGCGTGTCACAAAGAACTCCAAGGTTTATTCTGCTATTTATGCCTTTATGTTTGAAGGGTAACATTTTGAGGAGGCGTTTATAAAGTGGATTCAATAGATTTCTTCTACCTTTGCCACAAAGTATTATTTATTTATTTATTTATTTATTTATTTATTTATTTATTTTTGAAGCAAAGCAAAAAATTGTTTGCCTGACCGCATCGACTCTTCCGTCTGATGGTGGAAGCACACAAGCATGGAAATAAAGATGGCAGCTCGGCTAGCAGACAGACAAGCCGTGCGGACGTGAAAGAGCGGTTTATCTCGGCAGAGGCAGCCACAGCCCTGCACTCGGTGTCTCTTTGAAACCCGGAGAGCAGTACAGTCGCGCCGCAGGCTGATCGCAAGCCAAGATAAAGAGGGAGGGAGAGAACTTGCTCTCTCTCGCTCTCTCTCTCTACACACACACACACACACACTGTATATATGTGTACGTGTAGTTATAGCAGTTATGAATCTTGAAAAAGCAGCCAACAAAATTCCTCTGAACATTTTGCCAACAAAGCAGATGATGTGATTTTTAACATAGTTAGCAAGAGGTGCGTGCAGATGCGGGCGACATGGGACCAGGTCTACGCACAGGCCAGTCTTGTGATACGGAGCCTGATAAACGCTACCGAAGCAATAGGCTCATGTACTATGGAACAGGGTTAGGTTGGGGTTAATGGCACACCGAGCAGCGCTGCCCCCTCACAACACCTGGGCTTAGCCTGCGAGGAGACTGCAGGTTCTTCCCTAGACTCCCTCAAGCGTGCGGCCGTGTGCATGGCGTCCGACATGGGTGTTCCCTTCGCTGCCTTGCGGTTTCAGGATCTGCCGAGGACTGCCGCCACCCCGAAAAGGCCAAGCGGCTCCTCGTAATGAGCGAGCAATGAAAGAATACACACAGGACAAATAACCGGCGTGAGATTATATCAAATTCTGTATTAAAAAAATATTTAAAAAAAAAAAAATCACATTTTATCGAGTGTTCTTCTAATTTTCAAAAATAGGATTAAAAACTGCCGGCGTTTCCATTTGTAATTTCCTCACAGTTAATGCAACAGTTGCTTATGCTTCCTAGGCAGCAGTTTTGAAAAAAAAAACCGATGAATGAATATGGTGCACAAATAAATAAAATTCTTTCTACTGGTTGCAATCAAAGCATGGGTGACAAATTTTGAACTGTCAGTTATTTATCTAAACCTATTATATCCAGACGGGTTTAAAGAGAAGAGCGAAAAACAATGCCAGCAGCTCGAGGGTGTATCTTACTGTGAATTGAAGTCGCGCTTTCCTTTTAGAAATGCTTGTCACAGACAATAATATTTTTTGACAGAGCCCACTTTGATTTAACTCATCAAAATGAGCCGAGGAACGGAACATAGCATCAAACATTTCTGCAACGCGATCTGTGTCATAATTTCGTTTCATTGAACTAATCTCGAAAATATCTCTGCAGTAAACTGAGGCATATTTTAACTTCAATGCTAGCGTAAACATTCGCGTCCCACCAATTCACGATGGAGGACAAAAACCACGGGCATAAATTTGCAAAGAAGCACAAAAATAATGGCCGGACTAATGCCAATTTTCACGATCCACTCTTCCAGCACAACGCAAAGGCCCCCCGTCTCTAAAAAAAGCATCCAAAGGTTCGGGATTTCCCAGTCCAAATCGGAAGTTACTCAAATTGCCGGACCCACCGACATTCCGAATAATCTTTTTTTTTCTGCCACAGATTGTACTTCTTTCTCCATCCTCCTCAGACATGAATGACAGAGCAAAGGAACTTGTGAGATTGGATTAGAATTTATTGTATATATGGAACTGATTTGCATTTAATGGGGACGTGTTTATAAAAAAAAAAAAAAAAAAAAAAATCTTCTTTCCGGGGAACAAAGTCCAACGAATCTAAATTTAAGATGCCAGAAAATACACAGACATGTTTGATACAAAGCAGATATATTTTTCGGTTTCAGACAGATCCGCAGAGCCGCTCGGCAGACTGCTGGTGACACAAATAAATTAGCATGTCTGCCACCATCTTCCGAAAAATAATGATCGAACCTCTCGATTCGTGGAATTCTAAATGAATATTTTGCATCTGTGATGTTTGGACAAGGCCTGGGCTGAAAGACCACTGCAGTGGCGAGACAAGCGGCTCAGTCGTCACATACTGTGATCCGCGATGTCCTGTACGGCGTCTTTGATCCCGCTAAAGCCTTTGGGCCATCCATCTATCAGCGTGAGCCTGAGCGGAGCCAAGCGGTCTGCTCTGCCAGGTCGTGACTGTACGAGACCGCAACAGGCCGGGGTGGCTATGAATCCCCGCTCCCATCAGATATATATCATTTCCCTCACAAAAGCTTGTAATAACTGGGCTGCAGCGAAACTCATCTCCTTTCGTTTGGACAACCCACCCCCCAAGGAACAGATTAGTTTCCAACAAGGAAATGGTGGAAAAACAGTGGCTTCTGCTTCGAGTTCCTTCCTATACAATAAAACTGACTGCACTGCTGGTTGCGACTGCAGCTTGTGCAAGCCCACCTATCCCCCCCACTCATTTTCCAGGATGTAGACTTTCCTTTCAATTATGTCTGTTTATAGTAGTTCTGTTGAAGGAGTGCCAGAAAGACTAGATTTATGTGATGTTATTTTTACTCTCCATTTCGGCGAGGGAAGGGCTCGCAGTGGGACTTATGGAAATGCCGTACGTACGTAAAGAGCTCCAGCGCGGCAACCTCGTTCACCAGGGGGCCCGACAATCAAACGCTTTCGAAACGCCATCTTGTGCACGAATGCGACAGCAACTAGGACGGGGGGGCGTCTGATGCAACACCCCAAAAAATTGGGGGTGGGGGGGGGGCAGATCTTCAGGAAACACGGCAGTGCAGAACGACAGGATTTCAAGTTGACAATTACTGTCTGGCAGGGACACATTTGTATCTCGCATTGTTTGAATTGCTGCCGAGTAACACCGGTTCGCCTCGTTTGAACTTTATGTACTGTACGCGTGTCCTGGATGGCCAACTGTACCGAACTGCCGAACACAGAATTTCTTCCTAAACGTATTACATCCGCAAGCGCCTCCAGGCATTCAAATCACATATTTATATTTCTACCCACTTTCTCAAAGGCCCTGCGCGCCGAACCACAATGAATCGTTCGGTTTGTTCGTTTTGATGAGATGAAAAACAAATCCCTTCCCTGCATTATAGCTGATGCTCCCAGTGGGGGATTCTTCAAGGATGAATAAACATAAGCACCCAGTCACAGGTATCTTGAACATGAAATGCGGCGGGATACAAAGAGGCTCTGTTTGGAACACGCGAGAACTTTTAGCGCCCGGGACGATCGCTGCGGAAACGATCGATTTAAGCAAATCGCAGCTTCCTTCTAGCAAAAGTGTGAAATGAAACCAGAAAACAGAAGCCATTATTAATGTAAGTTTGCCTGATGAATAAAATTGCTCTAAAGACAAACTCCACACCAGACAATGAACTGATAATGCAAAACAATGTTTACTACGAACACATAATGATCTCAAGTGAAGGGTAGCCAAAGTAATTGGATTGCTTTTCAGGTAGATTGCTTTTGTAATCTACAAAATTAAGCCCTTTTTAATCTTAAATTTAGTTACTATGGTAGTGGTAAAGGTGCCTATCAGCACGATTTACTGGAGAGATAAAAATAGGCGCAACTGCCGAAACCCAGCAACCGAAGAACAATCCAGCTGTTTTCCAGACTGAGTCCAGACCGAAATGTGACTCACTGTGTGTTGCTCGTGGACATTTCGAATTTCACGCACATTGGTCAGAAGATAGCGGAGTATTTTTCGTAAAAATCAACAATTTCACTTTCACATCCTCCCCGTTTTCTCTGCACGAGTGAAAGAACAAAGCAACGGCGCACCCGTAGCCCCATATCCGAGCGTAACTGGCTCCCGTAATTCGCTAGAACGCTCAAACGTCGGGAAGTTTGCTACCTATTTTATGAGGAAAATTATGATTTGTTCCAGGTTCATCTGAGCTAATTCATTAATTTCCTCTAAATACCCCAACTCTACAATGCAAATTTCAGTGGGACAAAAACACTTTAAACCTCCGCTACCCAACTACCAAACAGTTTATGAGGCAATCGATACGCGCTTTTTGTGTTCATATGTAGTTACTGTTTCATTGCTTATTATAAACAGCAACAGTCAAACTTATGAAAAATGATAAAACAGACAAAACAATAAAAATGTGCCTGCTGTAATGGGCTGTTACTGGGGGACTGATGCACTGAACAGGATGAAATGGCAAAAGCACAAACTGCGTTTGAACCCGGGCCGCACGAGGCGACTGCTGAGAACACAGACGCCGGGCGCGGTGCCGCCACCCAGTGCCACACAGCGCTCCTTACACCGGGGCCGAAGCAGGAGTTAACGTTTGCCGCTCGTAATGCGGGGAACTGGCAAACTGGGAGCCCGAGCACGGACATGCAGGCGTATTTACATTTCTTCCATCACCTTAATTTCACATTATTTTTCTTCCATTCTGTGATCCTCGTGGAAAATAAGGTTTGCGCTGATTTTTTCCCACCTCTCTGCAGTTTGCTAGGAAAGCCATACCTGCACAGAAAAAATGTTATGTTTACGTGGCACAAGAGGGCAGTTTCTTCATTATCACCTAAAAAGCCCACATTTACCACACGGGGCACAAACGAATGAAGGCAACTACGAGCGCAGAAAGCAGGTGAAGCTATGGTAGGAAAAGCCGTGACACCCTGCACGCCCGTCGCCCGGCCCGCGCCGCGGCCGACCTACTGTCGGGGGGCCGACAGCCCCTTCGAAGCGCCAATTGTCTGCGGGCTAATGAAGCGTAAAGGCAGGAAACACTGGCACTTGGCAAATGAGGACCTAATTTATCAAAGGATGAAAAGTGTGTTTGCATTATCGAATTACAAAGTTAAATCAGTTGACTGCATATTTTTTAATAAAGTGGCTGCAGGAACAAATGCACTCGCTCAGTAACAGCGCCAACCAAATTGCATTTTTATGCTTTAGTTGCTCCTCTTATTATAAATGGCCTTATGCTGCTCTCATGTGCAGCTGTAATTATTAGAGTGGTCAAGAAAATAAGAGGCTTTTCCTAACTACAGGAGCGGCATCTTTTATCTCAGCGCTGACATGAAAAGGCCTGGTGAGGTTCTTTCCAGCAGGTTCCTCATTCATTAACCTCATTTTAAAAATGAAAACAAGAGACCACCTTCTAAAATAACAGAAACACAAGTCTAATCCTCATAATACCGAGTCAGATGTAACAAAGAACAACATAAGCTGTACGGTCAAAAGTAAGCGGACCCCCCCTTCTAATGGCTGAGCTGAGCTGCTTCGGCCACGCAGCACGTTTTGTGCTTCCAGTTTTGTGGCCGCCGTTTGGGGAAGAAGCCGATTTCTCGTCCGGCACAACCGTGCCCCACCCCCGTGCACAAAGGGAGCTCCGTAAACACACGGTTTGCCCAGGTTGGTGTGGAAGAACTTAAGTGGCCCTGACCTCAACCGCAGTGAACATCTTTGGGATGAACTGGAATGCCAGCTGTGAGCTGGACCTTTTCGCCCAGTCTCATTGATGCTCCTGTGGCCGAATGGGCACAAATTCCCAAAATCCGGTGGAAAGCCTTCCCAGAAGAGTGGGGGCTGTTATGACAGCAAAAGAGGGGGAACAACTCCATGTTAATCCCCATGGGTTTTGGAATGGGATGTTCAACAGGCATACAGTACGTACAGGGGAGTGATGCTCAGGTGTCCACATACTTTTGGCCATTCGGCGTACATGTTATGGCGATCGACACGGGCTGTGCAGATGTCTACTGTGACTGTGCCGATCACAACAGCCCCGCAAACACACTAAACGCATTGCACATCTCCCACTCAGGCAGTACCACCGACATGTCCTTTCTGGACATTTTTAAAGCAGGTTAAGTAACTGGCATGCTGTCCAGAGCCGCAGGTTGAGCTCAGGGTCAAAATAAAGTATATAAATGCAAAGTGAGTGGAATTCCACACATCCTGAGAAACATTTCCTGCGTCCTCCTCTAACACCGGCCAGGTGGCCATGTCTTCATCTACTCGTGTTAGATTTAGATTTAGATAAGGTGGATAACACTTGTAAGACGCAATATCACAGATACAGAGTGCATACAATGTCAAGACTGAAAACGTATTAAGTTTGAGAGGGAGTGAGCAACATATTGGTAGGAAAATGACCCCTGACAAACAGGATGTAATGAAAACTGCAATCTAGGGTTTAAAGTCAACCTTCTAGACTGCTGTGATGAGCCTTTGAATTTTCCTCTTTGGAAAGTTACTTGCAGAGATCCTACAGACATATTTTCCAGACATCATTTCCGGAGCAGGCTGTAATGTATATTAGGACTGAGCTTCTTTTCAATATTTTACAATCAGCTCAGGGATAGTGACAGAGGGAAAGCGGGACAAAACAGGAAGTTAAACTTTTAATTAGATCAAATAAAAAACGCCTAAGCTTCCCCATGGCACCCTTGGAAGTGAGATAAAGGAGCAGTTAAGGAATCAATGGCCTCCAAGCATTGTCACTCACCACTACAATTAGCTTGGCTACATAAACAAGAATAAATTAAGTATTCATTTCGATGGAATACACCTGATAGTTGAAGAAGAAAATGTATTTTGAGAGCCATAATTATTTTCACTTAAGGCCACTTAACTTAAGCGCCACTGAATGCGATAATGCGCAACTGTACTGAAAAACCCAATTTGCTATCCACTCTACTGAATTTTAACATCCGAGTATCTCCAACTTAGCAAATATTCAAAGGAACGTCTAAGCGAGACTATCGACCGTGTGCAAAGAAATGAAAAATAAAAATGTTGTGTAAATTCTTAATTGTAACAGAAAAAAAAAATAAAGCCTGAGCAAAGCTGGCAAAATCCAACATCATTATTTTTGTATCTGAGATTTACGCTGATGCAAATTATCCTCCTCTCTAACTGGCTGAGGGATTCTGGGTTTGAGATTGCTTAACTGGGAGAAACCGTTCGACTGCACACGCGTCAGCATCTCTGTTTGGAAGCAGCGGGTAAAATTAAGAGCTCCTCTCCTTAGTTCCTTGCTAGCTGAGTGACCTGGCATTGCTTGGGTTAGGAAGCGGAAAAGTAAAAGCACATAATATAATCTCCGAACTGTATTGCTCTTAAAGCGGTTGGATTTAGTACACAATTATTTTTAGTGCTGTCGAACAACAGACACCACGCAGAGAAACTCGCAAGTTAGCTGCAATAGAAAGGTGGAATGGGAAAAAAGAAATAACAAAATGTCAACATTTAAAAAAATATATATAAAATGCCAAACGTTGTCAGTTTTATTTGTGCGCATATTAAAGCTACAGTCTCCTCTTGACAGTATCTAGCTTTTGTGCATCATTAAACAGCTAACCAGTCCTACAGGCGGCTGTCTTCAGCCATCATCACCTCACGTCCAGTGAGACAAAGAGTCGACATCTCCAGTCTTTGCCGTTTCCCACTGGATTGCACCTAAAAAACAATCGTCTCCCGGGTGCCGTAAATGACGGAATGCGCTAATACGAAGCATCGGGAGGATTCGGCGCATTAACATAATATTTAACAAGTGCCTTCTTATACCACAGTGCATTTGCAGTTGTCAAGTTTATATGATTCAACTAAAAAAAGTGTGACATCAAATATATTTTTCCTAAAATGACAGAAGTGTTTTTTTCATCATGGATATAGGCTATTAAGATATTAACTTATGAACTTAAATGCAGAGTGAGTAGACAGAATGTTTCAACTTTCGAATAAACATTTTTAAACAGAACTGTGTGTTGTGAAGAGGTTTGTACAATGGCCACAGAACATTCAAGCTGGATCGCTATCAGTGTGAAAATCACCGTATCTGTCAAACATGCACTGTGTTCATAGTGCAATAGTATGGGTTACATTTGCATATTTTTCATGGCAAGTTTTTACGGAAATAAAGGAAGCCACAACACACGGGTCACCAACCGTGCACGCTCCCTGTGGAAAAGAGGCAGCTCTTTGCAGAGGCCCTGAATGTCCCAGAAAGAAGCGAGTTCTCACTCCCGTATCTCTCCGAGCACATCGGCACCCTGTTCTCTAGGATGCCTCACCCCCTGCTTGTGCTCACCATCCGCCGGTATGCTGACTTACCCTTCGACCGTCACTTATGTGAAAACTGTTCTTCAAGACAAACGCACACTCAGAGCCCTGCTAGTACAGGGAGACAAATGGAAATATGCACACACTCACGTACAAAGAAAAAGCAACTCCCATGGATACATTAATATGCAGACATGCATGCTTGCGCACAAACAGTAAGACACACAGATTCACAAGCAAACACACACACACATACACACACAGTCTGAGACAGCGTGGATGTGTAGCATTTGGGCAAACCTCCATATTATACAAATGAACAGGCTGCCCATTTTTTGACAATTAAAGATCTTAGGAAGTCAGGATAATAAAGATAAATATAACGCAGCAACAGAGCTCAACGATCCTCATATCAATGACAAAGGAGGTTCAGTTTGAAGTAACTAAGTCATCATTTCACTTGCAGCTGTAATAGTGACTGCCAAGATGTGTCACCTTTAAAGAGGTCTGGATCAGCCCTTCAACGTGTGATTTTTTTTCAAAGCAACAAACAGAGTTTCAAAGAGGACAAATAGTCAACGCCTGAATTGCGGGTGCATTGGTCACAAAAACGGCAAAATTAATGAGCGTTTCACAGGGACCAACCTAAAAAATAATAACAGCGGACACCTCACATGGACCAACTGCATCGACGGGCAGGAAAAGTGCTCACAGGTTGAAGTTCACTGATACGAATAGACAGGATAGCTGCTAAATTCCACAAAAGTACATTGTCGAAAATTTCCACAGAACGAAATCCACCTCTGTAAGCGAGTCTAAAAAAAGGTTCGCAAAGCTTGAATTTATGGAATGGTGCATCATGTAGAACTGATTGTGTTGCGCAGTTGCTACCAGTTGGACGGCTCCACGGTCTTGCTTCAAACAGCTCTTTCCATGGGATGGAGGCCCGGGGACTGCGTAGGTAGCAGAAATGCTGAAAATTCACTGTCACGTTCTTGAAACCATTGGGTGACGCTACGTGCATTGTGACACAGCGCTTTACCAAGGTGGAAGTGTGCGTCCAAGTGGATAAACTGCAGCCGCGAAGGGATGAGCTTGATCAGCAGCGATGTTCAGATACACTGTGCCGTACAGATGTTTTTCAGTGGGTATCAGGGGCCCTAATGCATATGAGGAACACACTCCCCACAGCATTACACTGCCACCACCGGCCCCTACTGTTGACACCAAAAAGCACAGCTCCATGGACTCATGCTGTTTGTGCCAAATTCTGATCTATCTATCAGCAAGATGCAAAAGAGACTTGGATTCACAGGCAACTTTTTTCTGCTCTTCAATGGTCTGGTTCTGATGCTCCTGTGCCCACTGGAGACGCGTTTTCTTGTTCTTTGCTGACACCATAGGAACCCGACATGGTCTTCGGCTGTTTTACCCCATTTGAGACGAACTCTGATAAGTGCTGCATTCACAGATAACCCTCTGCGCACCAGTATGGAATCTGGATGCGATTTGCCTGATTGTGGCCCATCTGTCTGTTTGCACAATTTTCACCATTTTCCTTTGACCCCTGTGACCCACAAGCTGTTTTCATCCACAGGACCGCTGATCGTCGGCACTTTTTCGCTTTTCGCACAATTCTTAATAAACCTGCGAAATGGTCACGTGTCAAAAAGGCAGCTGAGTACCAGCACTCTGGTGCAGCTCTTCGTGGGGCTGCCTCATTATTGACATCTCATAAGCGGTCCTGTCAGGGGACTCAGAACGTTCAGGCACGTGCACCAAGGCTCATGAGATGGAATGGCTGTGTGCCTTTCCAGTCTCTGCAAGCTGTTCAGGGGCAGGCAGAGGGACAGAGAGAGAGACTGCAAAAACTGTTCCTCTGTGTTCCCATCCAAAAAAGCTCTGCTGCTGCCTCCTACCTCCCTGGTTGTTGACATTTACATTACATTTTTTATTCTTCTTCAATTCGACACACAAGTCAGAGTGAACAAAAATGCATCTACTGACAGTCAAACAAAGAGTCACACAATTCTCAAAGCAGTGGAACTTGGTCCAGTAGCACTGTTCTCCCTCACACATTACATAGCTGCATACTGAATTTACGAGGAACCGCTGACTCACCACCCTGTGTCATATGGCACTCGGTCTTCTCGAGTAACAAACCAGCTCCTGGCCCCATATTAGTTTGGAACCGAGGGACTCACTGGACGTGAACGCTTCCGAAATTCTGCAGTTCTGTTATCAGTAGACACGTGGTCACCTTTCACATGCGGTGACTTAAGTGCACAGGTTGCTCTGTAGGGCAACTTTACAAACAGGACAGGGCGCAAGCTGGGCAAAGAACGTGAGAAATTATTGTGAAGTCATTTGTGATGTGATTCCTTTTTTGCGATTTTTTAAAACAGTTCAGTTGAATGTAAGCCTGCAGATTGACAAACGGTGCAGGCTTTTGTTGCCACCTCTGAGCAAAGAAGAAATTTATTTCATTACCAAATTAATGGTTTTATTCCAAGCACTCGGCTTTTCAATCAAGAAAAATACAAAAAAAAACTTTATGCCTGCAAAAGAACAGCACAAAGCTTAATTTTTTTGAAAATAGCAGCAAAAATCTTTGTAGTAACATGCATACAGTATAGCCTAGTGATGGGGGTTGCTGGCTGATCTAACCCATGCAATAAGATATGAGTCCCATTTTCAGTCTGTCAAAAAACCCCTTATTATGCATGGGCATTTTTTCAATGTGTTAAACATGCCCATTTGATTGCCTTTTCTTCATCCTCTTGACAATATTTATCCTAAGTTACGCTAAAACCATGACTTCCTCAAGAGGGGTGATGACAGGAGCGCACCACACTGTACTGCCTCAAAAGGTCAATTCGTCAAATAGGTGCCAAGTGAAAACCTTCTTTTGTGCCCAAAGTTATTGCTATTGGACAATTTAATTACCTTACTGTAAAAAAAACGCTACGTAAAAATTAATGTGACACAAATGATTACTGGCAGGTAATTAATACCCAGCATCTAAAATACCAAAATACAGTCACACCCGGATTCAGGTCCTCTCTATTTACACTCTTCAGATAGAACATCTCTTCTCTTTTACACCAAATATCCAGTAAACGTAACATTTTCTAGCCAAAACGTAACAAAAAAAAAAAAAAATTACGTTGCGGATGCACGATACAACATTTTCCAGCTGAACGGTGCAATTAAAAACTTGCCATCTGTAATGTACTGCTAATTTGAAATGTGACAGTCGATTATGTATCCCTGCTGGGCACCTGTAGTGCTTGGCCTGCAGTTAAATCTAACCTGCTTGTGATTGTGTGATATACGACACCATTTGCTTGCAAAAGCCCATCGTCATAACATCCGAATTCTGAGTGGAAAAATTTTAAAGTCTGCTGAGCATGAAGGAGGAGGGTTTGCTTTGGTGTCCAGTTAGCTGCGCAAAGTAGGCTAGATGTTCACTTTTATGACTATCACAAATATTGTTAAATGTCTGTTGCTGTACAAGGAGAGAAAGTGACAGTGAGGATGATGGTTTGTCTGTTAATTATTGGCTCCCCTGCATTTTAGGTGAACCATGTAGAATAACTTCATAAATAGCAGAAAATTCACCAACTTTTGGTCATCAGAATATTTTTATAGGAGACAGACAAGGCGAGAAAGTCATTGTCCTGCATCTTACCGACTGGAGAAAGAAGTTTCCAAGTAATGGAAGGTTCTGGCTTTCCGTTGGCGAAACACATCAAGGTGACGTTGGTTCCTTCATTCACCACTACATCCTTTGATAGGTTCATGATTTTCGGTGGAACTAAATAGGGAAGAAAAAAAAATTCACTTGATCTGGTGACAGAAAAACAACATTTTAATATTTCCTCGTTCTTTAGCACAACTATCCACAAATGGCACTTTGCTATTTTTTATCTAATTTTACAGACACACCAGTGAGAAGAAAATAAATAATAAGAAACACAATAAGTATATTTTGAAAAAGTAGAGAAATGACAAATAAATAATTCTGTCTTGCAACACCAGCGTAAAGCAACAGGAACTGTAATCTGACCTGGAACCGCTGAAGATGATAAAGTAGTCTAACAATAATCTGTAAACCATTAATCCCAACCACTGACAATACAACACAGTCTATGAGGGATAAAATATTAAGATTATCCAGAGTTTCTGAAATTTGGCAGTCCTTTCTCATTGTAGCTGCCAGATAACCAATTCAACTACCGTGAACCACATGTGCTGTATTTTCAAATTTCTAAAGAACATGAAACAAAATGAAACGGGTGGCTCAGTTCACTCAGTTTGTTAAAAAAAAAAAAGAGGCTTTGGGAGCATCATTATGAAAAGAAGCTCTACTGGAAGCCATTTACAGAGTGAAATAAAAATCCTAAAAATACTGCTTTCATTATATTCAGGTCAACACTTTTCTCTCAGAAAAAAGTTCATCTGAAGGACACAACATACAGGTCTTGAAGCAGCAAGCATGTTTTCACGTCTTTTTGTATCCAAGTTCACCACTGGAAAGGAGGTTATTTGTGTTTGAGATTTTTTCATCTCATAAAAAGTCATCAAAAATTGAATTGCGCCTGCAAAGATGAAACCACATTAACAGGAAATGTTAAAGCCATAATGCCATCCTCTGATTCAAGTACTTCTACTACATGAATTTTTGAAACCCTTTGATAAATTACATTTTGATTTCTATAAAAGCTCGGGTGTCTGCATTGATTCACAGTAAAGTTGTGGACAAACGCTCAAACTGCATGGCAAAATACTCCCTACAAAAATAGGAATAAATAATCCCTGTTTATTAATCAGAACTTTTTACTGTACGCAAGCCAAAATGCCTTCTTCAGTCCCGGTTTCTTCTTATAACACCAGAAAATACATGAAACGGCAGGCAATACGTTAGCAGTAAAGTTACAGAACCCCTTGCAACAACCCAAATAATAATTCACCAGCCTGTTTTACACCACTTATGGACCCAAACTAACTGACCACAGCAGAATCGCTAAGTAATGTACATTTTCCCTCTCCGTGTGAAGACTGTATGACCAGGGCGCATTTTTCTTTCCTTCCGATCCGGCCGTCGAAGTTTAATATCTGCTCTTCCACTTTCCTTTTGCCATTTCTCCTCTGCAGACTTTTATAATATCAATATTTGGTCTACTTTTGCATGTTATGCACTCTAAAACAACATGTTGGCAAGGTTGCTAACAAAAAGATTGAGCTTAATAAGAGTAAATTGTCAAAGGCTTCACTCTGGAAATTTGCTCTATGTTTAACCTGCACCTTGGAATTAATAGTGCAACAATGAAGCAAAACAAGCAACATTTTCAGGCACAAATTCACGGCGTAAAAGCACTTTCACACCCAAGGCCAGAAGTGAAATCTGAATTTATTTATACACCAGAAAATGCTTTATCTGAAGCACATAATAACATTGATATACGGTATTTATATGCTATTATTATTATTATTATTATTATTATTGTTGTTGTTGTTGTTGTTGTTATTTTATAAGCTTGAGGGACACCTCTGGGCTGGCAGAAGGAGTGTACATGATGAAGAACAGCAAGAAACCTTTGTGGATAACATAATAATAATAAGGAGAACTTACATGAAAAAATATATTAAAAAACATGCAATTTACATCTTTCTTTGTGTAAACACTCCAAAGTAGGAACCATTTTCCTGTGCAAAGAAACAATGCTCATGTAAATACAAAACACCTTCATAACAAAGTCAGCTACGCCGAAAAAACCGATTTGTCAGATCTTATGGGACAGAAGAAGAGAAAGCAACAGCATGAGTCCAAAAGAATGTGTTCATACTGTGTGGATTTCATATTCCGTGCCCTTTTCCAGAACAAAACCCTCTCGTAAATCGAGAGTTGACTGTCCCACTGTCTTTTCATTCCCCCTCACACATACCAGAAAAGAAACTGTTAATCTCTACATTTCTTTCCTGACATTTCTATATAAATAGCAAGACAAGAGTCACAAACATTTCACTTAGCCACAGGGATGGGGAAATAAGTGATATTCCAATATTTAAAAGCTACTTATTAATAGAGTTCACTATAAATGTTAAGACATCACACAGATCGAGTGGGTAAAGTATAATATGGGGCCTTCTTTATTTTTATTATATTTATTGCTTCAAAGAGCTTTGAACAACTGGGGATGTAGTTCACGCTGTTTTAATGCGTAAACAGCCTCTTTGTTCCAGTTTAGACAACAGAGCATGAATAACGGCAGAGCTGAGAATTAAATAACACAAATAAAATATGCAGTGCTGTCTAGTCAGAGCATTCCCACAGTGACTGCTGGCTCCTTTCCACAGAGTGCTGCTAACCTAAATGTAGATGTGGTGAGATGTACACAGGGCTGGAGCTGGAGAGCAGCCTAAACACCATCTTTAAAACCCATTAGGCAAACACACACAGCGGTGTGGCATAAAAATGCACGCACTTGAACAACGCAAGCAGTCTTTCTGAAACGCTGATACATTTTGAAGAACGCATAGCTTCCTGGGATGCCCTTCCTGGGACGACCTCATGGGTGCAAAGAAGGTGCAGAAGGTTCACAAGTCAGTGTTCCCACCCAGAAAAGTGTACCTGAACTGGGGAGGTGGTGCTAAGAATGGCGGCAGCAGGAATGGCCCCAAGACCACTTGGTAAGTCAAGCCAGTGTTCTCTCTCCTCAGTGCTCCACTAGCTCTGAATTTAAAAAACTTTGGCACTTTCTTATTCTACTTTTTCAGCAGCATTAGGCCACGGCATCATGCAAGCAGAGACTGTACATTGAGAGGCTGCACACACGTCCATATCACATGGTCACAGGTACTTAGCCACTATGCAAGGGTTTTTATCTCCTTAATATCCAAAAGTTAAAAGTTAAGTTCAAATCCACACATGGTACAGTATCTCATCAGGGTTGTCAAGTGGGCACCCTCCTTCACGGGTGTTTCTTGAAGTTTGACCCATGACACCTCCGGAAGGCTCATCCACAGCTCAGGCGTCCCAGAACTGCTCCCCTCCACCACTGTGCTACCGAACAACACAACACAACCCATGCGATGCACCTTAACACCTATGCTAACAAGTGACACTTTGCACACATTCTGCTTGTAACATGACATAGCGGTAGATATTTACAGAAAAGCCAGTTTTCAAAGCTTGCCATTGTTTAGTCTGAGAATACATGTGAAACAACTGTCTGGACAACCATTTCCAGAGCCTGATTTGACCAATATTTTGGGAAGATGCGGGCTGAGAATGCAAGGAGAATAAGCAGATAATCACCACGGGATCCCCATCTTACCATCTGTCCAGATCAGAAGAGTGCTGTGAACATGACAAAATTCTTGGTTAGAGCTGGAATCTTGTGAAATTTTTCATGGAAATGCAGGGCCCTTAGCAGTCTTGGGTAGCAGGAGAACGACTCCATACCAGCACGTAGAGGGTGGGGTTTGAAGTGGACCCGGTTGCTTTCTCGTCAAGTAGAGCCCCGCATCCGATAAAAAAAGGCCCACCCACCTCTCGTTTTACCCAGTTTGGACAGCCTGATGCCGGGCTTCTTATTGCTCCAAATAAATTTTGAGATCAACGTACCTAAATGCTTTAAAAATTCATGACCAGTAGTATTGAGCGTAGCAAGTGAGGTAAAATATTCATCCTGATGGCAATAATTCTTCAAATAACAAAACAAGAAGACAGGCGTAAGCAGCCAGGTCCTCCTTACATTTTCTGATAGCAAGGAAGAGTTTGCAGGAGGTCATTAAAAACATGACTGATAAAAATTCTTCAGTGCTGTGCTTGAAACCTAACTTTTCATGTTTAAAGGGTGCAGACCGGTTGGAATTAGGCTGGGAATTCGGTGGCATGGCCAGAGATTTAAAGAGATTGGTTTTATAGCCCAAAAATTGACTATAATCCGATATCACCTTTACTGGAGGTCTGGTGGAAGTGACATTTCAGGGTCACTCAGATTCAAGGGTACATCATCAGCATGCAGGGAATGTGATGGTGTTCTTCTTCTACTTTTATACTTTACACATCCTTGTTACTTCTTGTGGCTTCTGTTAAGGGTCCCATCACAAGTGTAAAAAGCAGAGGGGAAAGAAGCAGCTTTGCCTCACAGATAAACCACAAAAATGGCTCAAATTTACTCATGCCAAAGAGCTTGAACATAAGCGCTTCATTAGGTTGAGGAGCTTAGAGTCCATGTTAGATTTTTCCATACCTGCCATAAACAAACCACATTCTATTCTGCCGCATGCCTTTACTGTACAGAGTGAAATAATATGGGTGTGTAAAACATGGTAAACATTATGGGAGCCGGATCGAACGATATCGGAAGCGGAATGTTTGGGTTTATTCATTTTCAGGGGGAACTGTTTCCAGTCTACATGGCAGACATTTAGCTACAGTTTTAAGATTGACATTAAGCAGACTAATAGCCTGGTAGGAGGAGCAGTCCAAAGGAATTTTGTCTTCCTTTAAAATCAGGCCATGGTAAGCTGTTGAGTGGAACTTCTGTGGTGCGGCAGCTTCTTCTTGACTTTTTCTCCTACCTGGTCCCAAAGGGGCTTCCTGAGGACCAAGTGCTGTCATTTCAGAGGCTGTTGGCTGGGATGTTCGGGGCAGCTGGGTCTGAGGACTGACCCAAACTGACTGTTGCTTTTGAAAGAACCTGCATTAGGGAATGGGCAGCAGCGAAGGCCTTACTTTCGTTGTTTTGTGTTTGTTTTGTGCTTTCTTGCATTATTAAAGTTCTTTTCTGTTGCTGAATCCTGCTGTCCTGTGCTTTTGGCTGCACCTTTGTAGCCACCTCTGCCCCAACAGGTGAAAACACCGTATTCCAAGAATAAGGAATGTGACCATTCTTAGGTTGAGTGCCATCGATTTGTTTGTGACTCACGGTGACCCTGCGGACAGCTGTCGGAGACGATGAGCTGCTTTTACTTAGGCAGCTCAGTGTTGCTAAACTGGTACTCCCAGCCATCGTGGCATTAATACAGGGCGTTGTTTGGACCAAAATTTCTAATGGAATTCCACAGGGTAACCACCTAGCCCTGTTGCTTTTCCCAAAGGTATTCATTGGAAGGTATTGCCAGCTCTCCTCAGGCACGACTGAGGCGCTAATAGGAAAGGTGTTCGGCAGAGATGCCGGCTACTGATAATTGCTCCAAATATTAAGATATTTAATCGGAAGAGCCCAGTCCTTGAGCTGTATTGAGGGATTGTACAAGTCTCTAAAAGTGTTATTAATCACCAGTGACTCATATGTGAGCACATCTGAAGGAGTCTGTACAGCTTTAATAGCACTCTTATTCTTTTGCGACCTCAGTTGATAAGCTAAGAGACAGCTTGGCTTCTTCCCAAGTTTGTAGTTGCTTTGTTGTGCAAGTAGCAAAAGCTTTAGAATATAATTGGCATAACACAGGTGGCATTTGGCCTTTGCTTTAGAGAGTCTTGTCCTGGGTAGAAGACCGTTTATATTCCTGCTCTAGGTGCTTCACCTCTAAATATACATTTTTAAGTATCTCCTCCCATAATTACTTCTGATGGGAAGCGAAGGAAATGAGGAAGCCCTGCAAAGCTACTTCAGCCGTATCCCAAAGCATAGCAGCTCTGACTGTGGGGCACTGCTACTCAGTAGAGGCACAAGCATTTGCGAAACTTCCTACACAATTTTTCATCCAAGTATAGGGTTCAGCCTCCATTGTTTTGTTCTGAAAGATAACCTCTGAAAGCGAACCTCTAAATGTCCATAGTTAGAGGTAGCAGTGGACTTTAAATCTAATGTACAGGACGATTTGTCAGTGTCACTATTTAATGCATAACTAAAGTTGCTTACCAGGAAACCAAATCCTTTGTAACAAAGAGCCAGAGAGGGAAAGGAAACCCAGTACATAATGCATATTGCAAGGCACTGGCATGTCATTGAGGTTGCTCTGCTTCCCGAAAATATCAGGAGGCAGTTAAGGGTAGACTTGCAGACTGCCATCTCCAAAGTTGATCTTGCATTTCTTCAGACCTGTTCTTTGGATATTCGGTTCATCAGAGAGGCACACCATTATATTCCTCAGGTGAGCATTTGAACTAGGACCTATTCAAAAGCATTTGAACTAGGCACACCAGCCAGGGATAGGAAGGAAGCTTTAACACAGCATTGTGGTGAACACAGTGACTTTTTTAGAAGAGCGGGCCTGGGTAGCGTTCCAACACGGCAATATGTCCATGGTCCATGGGAAGGAGATGTATGAGCTGATACAGAGCAAGGTGCGTAGGAGGAAGAACTAATGGCTCAAACGGTAGGGATACAGCAGCAGAAAGCATGGCCTCAGAGGAAACAAGCAGTTGAACATAAGGTCTTGTTGGCAGCACGTTGGAGAGCAGAGGCCCATTTTATTAAGATCTTCGTCCAGGCAGTTTACAGTGTGCTCCCGTATCCATCCAATCCATACAGGTGTGGAAAAGCTGATCCTCCATCATGCACGTTGTATTCAAAAAGAGAATCACCTGAGGGTAATAAGTTATGGCCTTTATCACCGCTGCCATGACCAGGTCCTTCAAGCAATGGCAGCCTCTCCCTGCGGGGATGGTACACAACAAAACTGGCTCGATGGCTAAGCAACTCATAGCAATTCTGAGAGAAAAGTCGGCATCCAGTGTCAGGTCGAGGCGTCTGGTGACACCATGTCACTGGTAACTGAAAGTTAACTTAGGAAGGCGGCTTAGGTTTCTGGCTACATTCACAGAGACTCCTTGAAGCTTTTAAGCAAGTCATCTTGTTGGAGCTTAAAATGCCTTGAGAAGAATGGATAGAAGAAGTTTATGAAAGAAAAAAGGTAAGAAATGAAAGACCGGTGCCGCAGGGGGCTTTGCAGAAGAAACTTTTGAATAGGTCCTAAATCATGTTGGGTATCAATGAAAAAGAAAGTTGTTTTTGAGGCTATGGAGAGGGCATCAAGATGGTTGTAGATCAAGGGACGTAAGCCATGGGTTCAAGGTAGCAAGCTGGGCTGGGGGCTGGTTGGATCACCTGGACAAGGGTGTCTATTATTGAAAGACCCCAGGCTGCATCTCTGTTCTACGTCCCTTCATTGATGAAATGGTGCGCAAACCCTTCTTTTTCATTACTTGAGCAAGAAAACATCTGCGGTCTGTGCATTTGTTTAACAATCACATTTAATGAGATTCATCATGGGTTTCAAACTTCTGCTTTTCTTCTCCAATGCACCGGTCTCAACTGCTTGTACAATGATAATAAATGTCCTAATTTATCCTATTTTATAGGTCCTAATTTATCTGTCATTTCAACCAGATATTTCAGTGGCTCCCCTAACCCATATAATATTCTTTCCTGAATTATTTTTATGAAGAAAATTATTTTCTTGCATTTCTAATAATTAAAAAAAAATTTCATGCATCAAAAAGAGAGCATCATTTCACACATGTGCTGCTTTGACCTTGGCAAATAAGTAAAATTGTCCACCGCGCGACAAGGGGCCGCATCAATAACTTTCTGTTTAGTGGCGGCGGCAGTCTGACCCCCCGCCTATTCTGCATGCACGCCTGTTATTACATCAAACGGACACTTGGCAATGATCTAGGAATCAGCGACCGACCGCTGTACGTTACCAACGCACCGCTAAAACCCTGGATATCATGGGTTGGGCTGGAACTGTACAACAACTTGCCGAGTAACACCAAAAGCAAAGTAGATGCTGTAAAACCACATTATGTTCCACACAAATTCCCGACTCCCCAGTACACTAAGCAGTGGTGCAGTTTGATAGCCATCTGTTAAGGCTTTCTGCAGGGATACTGACAGCGCTGTGCATCACCTTGTCAGGGAACAGCAGGTGTCTGAGTACAGGGGTGCTGCTGACCAGAACCACCAACGTCTCAAGCACGTCTCAGATTCTGGGATAAAAGCCAAACATCTTTGGACTCATTAAAGGGTAATTATACGCAGATTATTTTCTTAGGCACAAAACAAAGTACAGTATTTGAAACACGGCAGACTGCAATTCCGTAACAAACATCTAAACACAAAAGAGCTGTTCTTAGGGTTTAATATAATCTACTAATACGTTCTGACTGCACATGCTTGTCGACTTGACCTTGCTGAGGTTTCTGTTACTTTGAGCAATTGCGCGCGCACACACACATACACAGACCACTTTATTAGGTACACCTGCTTAGTGCAATCCTCTATTGACTCCAATGAGTGTAAAACTGCTGGATGTTTTTCCATGGTGTTCTTTGTCAGCGGTGGCCTGTCAGCTTTGCTTTTTGCTGATTTGATGACGGCACTTTCATCCTGTCAACATCACATTCCATCTCACCCCAAGGATGCTCAATTCAACTGAGAGGTAGGAGAGTACATGTTACTGTGGTAAAGTTGTGTCATGAATGTGGACCTGTGATGTACAAAAATAGCACCACAGTGACCGTTTCTAAAGCACTGGAACCAATGCGATGTGGTCCGATGATCAAGCTACTCAAAGTCAGTTAGACCGCACGTCTGGTCTGTGGTAATGTTATTTTAAACAGTGTCTGGACCACTACACCTTCTCTGTGTGCTTTATATACTGAGTCACAGCCAAGTTCAGCCTCACTGTGTGAACAAACAGCCATGTGTACCCAATAAAGTGGCCGGTGAGTGAAATATACCAACAGTAACAGCAGCAGTGAAATACATAGAAAAAGGAAAAAAAGCTGTGAAACCTTCAGCTACTATACTCCCAATATGGAGGGTCCACTGCAGATAAAAAACTTTGCTTAAGCTACAGCAATAGTTAAGTATTTTATACACGATGGGTGCCACGACGAGGGGGGCAGCACCTGGGCTGCTTGGATGGGGGTTCAAATTCTGCTCAGTCTGTGTGGAGTTTGTATGTTCTTCCCATGTTTGTCCTCTGGGTGCTCTGGTTTCCTCCCACAGGGACAATGTTGCTCCTCGGGTGGCTTAACAGCTGACGGATGACTGAACGAACGACCGATATGTCACCTCCCCTAAGGCTGCAAAAATGCTAGATGCCCAGCAAGATCCCGCTCAAGACAAATAAACAACCCAAGCCTGCCTTCCTGTCAAGAATCAGACTGAGAGCAACTGTTTAGATTCACTTAGTGCCCTTACGCACCTCCCGCATTTCAGCCACTACACTGGATTCTCACATACAGATTAACAGCAGTGGCGAAGACCAAGCATTAATGACACAACAAACATTTAAAGAACAAAATCGTGCAAAACTATGCCCGCGGTTACGACCAAAACCCATTTTGTTGAGCAAACATCTACTTCTGTTGGGTGTCTAAACAAGATCTAACTGTGGGCAGCGAACGCCATTGGATGCAAAAGACAAAACACGAATGACAAAGGCATTAATCTGGCAATTCGATACAATTGAAAACGTAACATCTTCGCTGTTGTTTTATTGAATAATAGCTGTGCTCTAATGAATTAGTCATAGTCTAGTCTGAAGCGTGGATGGAATCAGCGTCGGTGGCCTCAATTCATCTTCTTCTTGTTAAGTTGCAGCAAAAAAAATCACGTAACAATATTTGAAAAAAATCGCATATACAGCAAGCAATGACCCTAAGCTACACAAAACCGTCAACACCGCTTCTCCGCAACCTTAATCTTCTGCATCCACCTCATCTGCCTGGCATTCAGGACCACCTAGCAAGCTGTCCCACAGCAAGAACCGCCGCCTGTTTTTGTTTGCATCGCGATGTAGGCAAGCATATTCAGTCCAGTGGATTTTATCATCTCTTCGCATGACATGGGCCTTTCTGCACACAGCAAAGCGGTCCTTTGTCCAAACATCAGGAAAAAAGACCCAAGTCAAGTGAAACAAAGAAGGGGAGGGGGCCTTTACATAACAGTGAAGTGCCTAAAAACACAAACACTGAGCACCGAACAACATCCTCAGCGAAAAGTTTGTATCTCTGCCCAACATATTTCCACGAAGGTGTGCCTGCGTGACAAACCGGCGTCTTTTAATGCAAACGAAGAGCCTGACAGTACAACACTTGCCTTTTTGTAGGACATTCTTTCATTCATCGAACAAAGAAATCTGGGAGCGTGTTGTGACACCAGAGTGCAAAGCTCCGACTTCCACCGCATATGAAGCAAGCCATGATAAATTGCACTTTAATAGAGTTGCACCTTTCTTTCACTTTTCGGGGATGATTTGAAAACTTCAAAGGGTTCCGAAGTCAACAGGCCGAAATGCTGAGTTGAAACAATTTGCACTGCAGCTGAACCTATCTGGATTTAACCGAAAATCCCAGCCGCTGCAAATGGCATTTTCATATTAATTGAGAGGCAGAAGACATGCAAAAGGAAATGGCTGAGAAAAAGCTTTGTCCTCTTTAATGATCGGTCAGATATGAACGCTAAGGCAACGTAAGCTTAGCCGCAGCGTTTTCGTGCCTAAACAAATGCTATGATGTGCAGCCAAAAACAGTGAAAAACACCTCAGCACCTGTCCTATTGCATGAAAGTAAGTCAAAAGCACCAAAGTACTTGACTTCCATGTTCCTGATTCTCACACAACTAATTCAACTTCTGTTAAGTTTTTTTTTAAAAATGTTTTAAAGTAATATTATTGCAAGGTAATAACTGGTTTATTTATTTGTTTGTTTTTTCTTTTTTTTTAAAAAAACAACTGTGCATTTTAGACAAGAAACAGTTTTGTGGGCTGGATGGTGACACAGATCAGTGAAGAGAACAGCTGGTCACCTTATGACCGGAGGGAATTTCTCACTGTTTAATTCTACTGAAATAAGGTGGCCCAGTTTCGAGAAACAGCGGCGCAAGTATTTGAAACGAAACCCACGCTGGATGTTCGCTTGACAGACGATGCGGCGCTCGCCATTGTACTGTCATAAAAATACAAACATTACAACACGTCCAGAATGCAAACAAGAAAACTTCACGAAGACCCATTAACTTCTAGGCTTGTGTGAAGCATTAAAGCATTTAAAGGCGATTTTGGGATTCAGACTAAATGCAGATATTAGGAGAACATAAATGCTACGTAAAATGAGTGCAGAAACAGGAAACGTACGCATGCTGTAGATCGATGATGATCCCTTTATTCCTTGGCAGCAATTAAAGCTGATGCTTGTAAAGAGAACCCCACAAAGGAGCGATCGCAGCCTTTTAAAATATGATAATCTGAGGAAGTGACTATTCTATTTTATGTCAGTACAGATTCGAAATAAAATAAAATAAATAAATAAATAGAAAATTTCTTCCATTAACTTATCAACATTCTGTTGTTAGCATCTTAAGGGCATGTGGCTGTATTCACATTTTCTCAAAGAAGCCACAACCTTGGCACAGACACAAGTACATAAATAAACTGAATAAAAGAACAAACTGTATTCATGCATACAAGCTACTTTATTTTATATTTGATTTAGTAGTTGTGCGTAGCTATATAGACGTTTGAATGTTTCCGTGCATTTTCTGGAGACTGTGGAGTAAAGTGAATGTGCTTTCATGTTCCTGATATCTCACTGATGTGATGCATCAATGTGTGCTATGACGATGCTTTATTACAGAGGACAGACGTACTGGCCACAAAGCGATACAGATTTGGATGTAGTGCAGCTCTTAGACATGGGATTGACACTGCATCACCACAAGTGGAGTTTGCATGTTTTCCCGCGCTCGAGCGGCCTTCCTCTAGCAGTCCAAAGACACACACAAAAGAAAGCAATTGTGAGCCACTTACGTAACGGCTCCTACTGGGAAAACCACATAAGTGGTCAACAGGAGTCGATTTTGTTTCAGCGGCACTCAGCCGTGCTCAGACTTGTGCAGTTTATCACCTTAGACTTTGTATTGTGAGCAGGCTAGCAAATTTAACATCCGGTAAAAAAAAAGCAGCAATGGGCTTGTTTTTACATTCAGTGCGGTAAACATTTATTTAATCTGGTATTCTAATGTTGAGCTAAGAGGTTTATTAGGGATCATGTGTTAGGGATTAACAGGAAGGATCTGTTTGATTTTCCCCATTACATGAAATAAGTGTCCAACTACTCATGGTTTTATCAGAAGGGTGAGGATTTCAGGAGCAGAACTGCATACTGTAAATTGCACATTAAGGGTGAGCAGGGAGCTATGGAGCATTACATCCAGCTGCACTGTTCTCTGTAAAGAACTTGTGAAGGATGCTCTCGGTAAACCACTGCTGTCACCCAGCATTTTATTAAACACTCTTGGTAACCATGAACGAGGCATTTAAAGGGAGCATCATCACAGGAATGCCTAACCTACATAATTTAGAGACATTTTCTGTTGTAGGATGCTATGAGCTTTATAATTCTAGGTTGCCACCCGTAGCGACGGTATCACAGGAAAGTATCTGGCATATTTGCCATTTCTGTGCAAAATTTTAAGAAAAGATCGTAGCTTCTCAAATTCATTACTACGTTACATTAATCGTCATAATGCCTGAAATTTTTCAGTCTGGTTTTCAGCGTGGTCATAGCACCAAAACAGCTATTTAACAGAGTAAACAGGGTTTAATGGCACAGGATTCTTATTCTGTCTCATACTCAAACTATCATGTTGCCGGACTTCTGAAATCTGCAGAAATCCAACAACCGCGTCCCTTCATTTTTGTCAGTGATCCAATATGGTGGTGGCCTTGGCCTTTTTTTGCTTCAAATGCTACCTTTGGGGAACCTTATTCATAAGCATGATGTTAGCTTTCGCTTGTACGATTGTGATCCTCATGTGTTCCTTCACCGTGATGATCCATCACATATCATCTTGCTGTGATCTCTATATAAAACTGCAGATGACGAGTAATTTTTTTTAAATCCCCGAATGCTGGTAAAACAGAGTTATCTGTGGCAGGTGGGGATGCTGTAATTCAAGTGTTGAATTTGGAAGCTTTATTGGACATAAACTTGTCATTCGATACTCGGGTTGCTGTGTTGACTAGGTCTGCTGAACTTTGGAGTAAATGATAAACTCTTAGTCTTGACATATAGGGCAGTAAATGCAGTTGCTGCAGCTCCAGGTTATTGACTTGGATGTTACAGAGCGCTGTGTTTGTTCATTACATGCAGGCAATCCTAAAGTACCTGTGATTAATAAGATGTGAGCAGGAGGGGATGCCTTTAGCTGGACAGCACTGAAGCCTTAGAGTAGTCTGCCAGATGGTGTCAGGGTGGCACCCCTTCTGTCTCAGCCTTTAAATCCAGGCTTAAGGCTCATCTTTTTGCTTTGGTATATCTGCCAAACCTAAGGTTGACTTCCTGCACGGTGCACCTCTGCAGTGTAAATTTTACAGTCTCTTCAGTAGTCTGTCGGTAGCTGCTAACCCACCAGAGTTAAAGAGCAAAAACAGCAGCACCTCAAAAATTATTAATCTATTAGGTTTTTTTATATACAACATTTACAAAAAGTTAATGAAAATCTGCAAATGCCTCTTGAAAAAAGTGAAAATATATTTCAGTATGAAAATATTACCAGAATGCTACTATTGTATTATTAGTACTATTACTATTATAATCTATGTTATGCATAGCTCTAAAGTTTATACATTACAGAACAAGGGAGCTTGTGATTTTTGATGTGGTCATCGGAATGGAATGGCATCGCAAGGTGATGTCCACCACTGCTTATTTTCTGACTATGAGACAGAGTCATCCTAAACAAATGTAATGCTTTAGTATATTTCCATTTTTTAAATATAAAGCATTGTTAAAGTTAAAATAAACAGTATTTTGGAGTACAGTGGACATAGAAACCTCTACCATGAAAACTACTGTCGACATCGACTTGATGGCGCTTAACAACAACAACATGCGTGGTCTGTTGTGGTTGTTGTAAAGTTGCTGAAAAGTCATGCAAAGCATGCAAAAAAAACATCAAAATGGTCAGAAGAGTGGCAAACAGAGAATAACTCACTGAGATTAAATATTATGTCGATATACAGTATGAGAGTAATTATTCCCTTCGCAGTGCTCCCAGAGCAAACAATTACTGAATTATGCAATATTCGTAATGCTAAGCTGTGCGAACAAGAATTACGGCCTCGTAAAAACCACCAGACACGTAACTGTGACTGATGCGTCTCGCGTCATGACAGCAGAAATCCACCTCTTCACATGCACATTCTGCCATATAAGCTACTGTGGATTCTTTAAGATTCGCTTCTGCGCCGATCCAGCAAATCACCGAAGCTGATGCTGTTCCAGCTTCGCTTGTAACAACTGCAGTATTTACAGTAGATCCTTCAGAGCAGTTTTACATTGGAAGCCACAATTGCAAAAGTGGAAATAATGCGAAAACAAACTTGTGAGAACTGCAGATATGCACATCCCACGCTGCAGCTTTAGACACCATGGCCTACAGTCTATGAGACCCCACGTGGCCTTCAGTCAAGTTTGCCAACTGGAGACCTGGATGTCTATATGAACAGCCCACGGTACAGCATTGAGCAGATGAACCGTCCATCCAGCATCTGAGGTTTCAGTCCTCAGGCAACGTAAATTCAACAGTAATTAAGGCAGGAAGGGACAAACACACTTCATTGTTTTTTCCTTCCTTTAAACTCTACCTAAAGTGACATCATGCACCTTTTTAGCCCTTTTTGGTCTTTGCTGATCAGTATTGCAAAACACTGTAAGCTCTTCCACTGCCCAGCGAGCAAAACCACGTTTATTAAACTTCCCAACAAGACCACCAAATATAACATCTATGCAATTTAAAAACCTAACGCAAAAAGAAGGCCAGCTAAGCACTTTGAGGAGACTTGCATGAATATAACGTATAATTTCCTAAAGCTGTTTTGCTAAGTAAATCAGTTAAAATAAACACGAGTACAGAGGTGACAGTTACTGGTGTCTCATCCACGACGAGTGAGCAAGACTTTAAAGGATGTGACGATCACCAAAATAGGCATCCACCGACTAAAAATGCATTCATCGCACAAATAACTGCATAATAATATGATAATAATGTGCTTTAAAAACATAAAAAAATGATACCGAGGTCTCTAAAACAATAAATAAATAAATAAATAAATAAATAAATGCAAATTTAAGACGGCAAAGACAATGTGAGTCAAACCTATCAAGTCGCTTCTCTGGGCAGTCTGGATAAGAAAAGTCAGCTACCTGGGCAGCTACTAACTTCTAGTTCTGTTACTGAGCATTCTTTCTTTCCTTTATAAATTATTTATGAGCTAGAATCCTTCTTTATCAAGTTGTTAAAAAAGACTCCTTTTTTCGTACATACCAATGGAGGAAATTTCATACGCAGCCATGTCATTTGAGGCTTTCAATGCATGTAAGGCGCCCACCCATATTATCCACACATTAATCATCATACGGTCCCCAGAAATGTGCAACAAACAGTGGCCACCCTTAAACGCTCATTACATATCATATCGGTCTCCATCCCTATAAGTGGGACAATGACTGAATACATTATCCTAGTGTCTGCTCCTACTTATAAAATCCCCAGGTAAATTTTCACCTACAAATGAAACGTCCAGATGCACATTTCTAAAAGGCTCTTTATAAAATACTTAACTGAATAATAATAACGCCCGTAGCACGTTGAGTGGGTGTGGCCACAGTGCACCGCATGATGATAAAGTGACAGTTTGAAGCAATATGTTCCATAATACATGTTTCAGGAAGGGAAGTCTATAAAGAGAAGCAATGCATTATTCATCTTGAAGGAAAATCCACTTAAATTTGTGACTGACCAAAGAGGTCAGCTATCTTACTCATCCACACTGGGCCAAACTTACCAGCATGCCATCTACATACTTCTGTAAGCGGAAAGGGCAGTGCAAATATAGTGGAATAGTACGCTTTATTCTCCAATGTGATTAGATTATGTTATGTATGTAAAAAGACATTTTATGAAACGCCTCTGAAAGGCACATCCATAATGTGCAAAAAAAAGAGAAAAAATACAGAAGAGAGAATTTTTTTAACTCATAAAATTTTGATTGCATGGAACAGTTTTGATACAATCCCATTAAATGCAAATATTTTTGCAAATTTTTCTTCAGAACAAGTAGAGTTGTAATGATGAATGTATATAAGAGTGCATCACACTTACTGAGCTTGAAAACTTGAAATAAAAACTGTGGCCATGAGCCTCATGATGACATTGCTCTTCTCATCTTTACAGGAAGCATCAAAAAGGTCTGGTACAGCCTTTCTAAAATTAATACAATGAGGCTAAAAAATGTGAACTTTGTGACTGTGGATCCCTCATTGTTGACGTGTGACGTGTGAAAAAGGCTGAATTATGTTTGTTGAATGAATGAATTATTAACATAGACATTATTGACACATCATAACTGCTGTTGCCATGAAATGTCTCACTTTCTTCAAAGCGGAAGCTGACCTTGCAAAGGTCGAGTTGTTAAAAAAAATTCATTTTTGATGATTTCCAGGAATTCTGGTAAGCAAAGGAGCATCTTATAGCTAAAACATGTATACATGAACATCTTCTAGTGTACAATATACAGCACCTGTACAGCATCTGCTGAGTGTCCTATGAAAATATATACAGACGGCCCCCGAGTTACGACGGTGCGACTTACGAGTTTTCAACTTTAGGATGGTGCAATATTGATGCGCATTCAGTAGAAACTGGACTAAGAATTTTGACTTTTTCCTGGGCAAACGATTGCTAGCGTTTACAACCGGTTGAGGCCAGGGGAAGACTGAGCACTAACAGGAAATCTGGATACGAACTAAATCCCGTCCATGACCGGTTCCGATCCTAGCCAGTCAGTGCTCAGTCTGAAGATGGGGACGGAAAGACCGCCTACGTTCCGTTGCTGAAGACGGTAGGTTGGGTGAATTAAATGCATTTTTGTTTATCGGAACGTAACCCCATTGTAATTCGGGGACCGTCTGTACATTACCGCAACGCAATTGAGCGCTTATAGCTTATACTGCAGATTCAAATGAGATAAAAATTGCACATGTACTTGCACAGCATGCATGTGTGACATCATAGCTTAATGATTGTGTAAGGTGAACGCCATACAAGACTGTGCGCTATACAGCTGCAGTGGCCAGAAGTAAAACTAAACAGGTCAAAGACATGGACAAATGTTTAAAAAGAAGTTACTGTATGGTGGACTACAGAATCAGAAATAACTGCTCTGTCACGACTTGCGACTGATGCGGCTCAAGATCTGGCTGTTGGTGGCAAGGAGATGACAATCTGTGCAATATCAACGATAATAATCAGTAACTGCTTGTCCAGGGAAGGAAGGAAATGGTTTGTTTCTACACAGGGTGTGATAAAGAGTACACCTTGGATGGGACACTAGTCCAGTGAGATGACATCACACACACACACACGTGAACAAGTAATGTAAAATGAAGCGCTACAAGCAACCGGTACCTTGGTTTTCGTGGACGTGGTTTATCACTGCCTTCTTTTGGATCGCAAGCACACTGCGCACACCCGGAACCACATTCAAACCTACACTCCACTGTGCAGCTAAGGCGCCGGTGTTACAGCTGTGCCGCTGTGCCGCCCCATTAAATAACAAATTAAACATCTGCTACAATGGAAATGGAAAAAACACAAACAGCTGACAATAATTATTAAAGACCATTAAGCAATGATTTTGAACATTTTCGCTAAATTTCTACAGAGAGTTCCCATAGACCTACTGTACTGGATATGATCTGTACACAGGAATGCGTTTGGAACAAAAAAGATATTTAGGAAAACTATTTAAAAACGAGTGCACGGAGGGTCGCTGAAAAACGCCAGCAGCACATTAGCATGGTAGGCAAATACTCGGTAGAACAGCAGAACTTATCAAAGTCAGCGGTCTGGTTCGGAAGACAAGGACAAACAAAAGGACTCGGAGCATCGTGCCGCCTTAACCGTTAATGTTCTTATCTGTGCCTGAACTCATGTGACCTTAAAGCTCCTAATGTGACAATTAGACACAAAAGTGCTCAGTAAAGGCAGAGTCGCTTGTGTTTATTGTTCATCTGAAAGTCATTAGGCAGCGTAATATCATATTAAATTATTCAAGTTTATACATCCAGCAAATGTGTGTGTGTGTGTGTGTGTGTGTTTGCACAACAAGACCTTCTGCCTTGAACCTTCAGCACTGATGACGTCGCCAGTGATATTTTCCACCATCCCTGCAACAAGGACACAGTTCCTTTGCTGAAATTTAAGATATCGCATGTTTTCGTTAACAAATGCTGCGCTAGTTTGTTGCTTTCTGATTTTTATAATAAAGATATAGCCTCTTATTTACACAACACTTCTCTTTCTCCCACTGCTTCTCTGTTTAAATTTGAATTTATTACCCTGCCCGTATTCCAAAAAGCCAAACCGCATCGTATGTCTTCATTAAAGCATACAGGAACAATGATGCTCACACACTGTGTAGTACCAGGCCCTGCTGAAGTGTCTCGCAGCTCTCTCGGCCGTCCTCTTCCTCCCGTTCTGCGTTGCCTAAGCAACAGAGCCCATCTTCCTGAGGGCTGTTTGCGAAATGCCCCAGCTCGTGCTGAGCAGTTCCGCTCTTGGCACAGATATACCAAAGCAATGAATGTTGAATAAATAAACTACACAAATGGATGTCAAATACAATGGTGGCAATGATAGGGGTAGTGATGGAGGGGGAGGGGGCACTCAAGGGTTTTGGCACAAAACTAGAGCACAGGACAAATATGGCCACATTTATTTTTGTTTAACTCTTTACATGAGCGTAGGCCTGCAATATTCATTAAAAACAGCGAGGACATAACTGCAGTACAATGAAGAAATAACAACGCTGTGCACAGCAAACTTATAAAGAAATTAGAGCTTCAAAAGCTGTTTTCTACTCTTCACCCCATGAATTAAATCCCTACCAAGGGCCAAATGGATGTTCTGTCAAAAACAAAACAGAATGACACACTTTTGAGTGGCTGCCAGCAACATATTGTTATTCCTAGTATTTGATTAGGGTTAAGCATGGAAACAGGATGACCTTTACATGTGGGAGGTTCAGGTACAGTGGTGTTAGAAGCTTTGTTAGCATTTTCTCAATTTCTGGTTGAATGTGACCTATAATGCATTTAGATCTTCATGCGAGTCATAAAAAAATAAAGGAAACCCAGTAAAACAAACAACAGACAGAATCTTATACTTCTTCATTTGTTTACTGATCAAAATGATACAACATTAAATGTCTTACATGACCCTCTAGGATTATCGCTTCATTTGGGGATGATTCGAGCCAGGAGTGTCAGTCAGTGGGATTACTGTCAGGGAGAGTTTGGGTTGCCCTGCCCTAACCTGCAACTTGACTACAAAGGTGTGGTCTTTGCTGCGTAGGTTTACAAACGCATGCTGTGTCTTCTTCAACGGTGATTTCTGAGGACCACAGAAGTAGAGCTGTCGATCAGGAAACCCAGGTAATATCTGCGGATCTGCTGGCCTCTCTAGCTCGTGAAGATACCAAGAGGTGAACACTGAACAAGAATAGTGAACGTGCAAGGACAGCACTAAGGAAGCCACTGCTCTCCAACAAGAAAACTGCTGCCCATTGAAAGTTTGCCAAAGACCATGTGGATGAGCCAGAAGACTCCTGGAAAAATATTATATGGATGTCTGAGTCAAAATAAAGCTTTTAACTTAAATGAAAAATGTTCTGTTTGACAAAAATCAAAGCCTACATTTCAGCATGAGAACCTCAACCCAACCGTGAAACAGGGCAGCATCATGGTTTGCACCTGTTTTGCTGCCATGGGATCAGGACGGCATCCCCATCGTTGACAGAACAATGATTTTGGGAATTTACCAGCAAATTCTACAGGAGAATGTCAGGGTACAAGTGCGTGAACTGCAGCTCAACAGAAGGTGGGTCTTTCAGCAAGTCAACGAACCTAAACGCAAGTCAGTCTACCAAAGAATGGTTGGGGCAGAAGAAATTTAGCATTTTGGACTGACCAAGTCAAAGTCCAGACCTTAATCCAACAACAATGTTGTGGCAGGGCCTGAAGTGGGCAATTTATGCAAGAAAGCCCGGCAACAACAGAGCTGAAGCAGTTGTGTAAAGAGGAATGGAGCAAAATTCCTACAAGCAGGACAAAGTCAACAGTTACCATAAACATTCAGTTGAGGCTACTGCGGCAGGGGGACCAGTTACTGACAGTATAGATTTACCTGCTTTTCTACACAAAGGCACTTCGTGTTGACTCATTTTAATCAATAAATGAATGAAAAAGTATAACATTCTGTCTGTTTTTTGCCAATTTTTATGATTTGCATGAAGATGCAATCACATTTTATGTCAAATTTATGTAGAAATTCTGATAATGCCTCCTAAAGGTTTCTAGCACCACTGTATGCTTTATATTTTTGGCAAAATGAGCAGCAGAAGAGGCTTTTTTCCACACTCGAACTATGTGGAACAGGACTGTAGTTAGGCTATACAGTACTGCCACTTAACATGGCTGCGTGCTCAATAAGACTCAGCTGAAATATTTCGTTTTGCAGGTGCACAGTGCCAGCTAATTGTCAGTCCCGGCTGCTTTACCCTATCCATTTGCTTAGTGCGTGGCCTTTTCCGGGGCATCTTGTGCATCCTTACAATTTTCCAATTTACCTGGTTACACAGCTGACTGTTCTGCCGAAGCAATTTGCATTAGGTTGATTTTTCAGAGAAGCAGATGCAGTTTTTCTCCGGAAACTCCGGTATCTTAACAAAAACCATCTACCAGGCCAGCAGCGCAAAAATGAATGAGTGAGAAAATTAAGATATGACCAGTGCTGATAATAATATTTCGAGAAATATAACCTGAGAAAAAGATTTCATTTCAAAAGCAGGATGGCACCTTGTAAGAAGTCTGGAATCTGATGCATAATGTTTTTATAATTACTTGGGAAATAAAAGATTCCAAATGGCATTTCTCTGGCATTTCTCTTTCACTCTTAGGCTGGCTAATTTATTTCCTACAGTACATAGGAGTGAAATGACAAGAAGGAGTTCATAAGATCTGTGATTTCTCGGCTCAGTTGGTTAAGTCCTCAATTCATGCTGTCGTAATTTTGCACGGCGAAATACATCTTAAACTTTGGGCTGTAAGAGCCAGTACTGCAGGTAAAGGTGAGTAGCATAGTAATGCACAATCGACACAAGGGCTCTGTTTTTATTGTATACACATGGTCCCAGAGTTACAATGGTCCGACTTTATGATGATGCAATAGCGATACTTTTTTGAATTTAGATTTTTTCCGGGCAAACAATATGCGGTGCTAGTGTTTACAACCGATACTCTACAGCATTCTGTGTTGCCAGAGGTTTTTTGGAAACCCCTCTGTGTGTGCGTTGTGTTTTGTCCATCCATCATGTCTACGAGACGCCCATCTGTGTCTGTGTCTCCTGAAAGCAGTATGAAACATCAAGCCTGTAATGACTTTTAAACTAGGCTAGGCTAGGCTATGATGTTTGGTAGGTGTTATGGTGTGGGTTGGTGGAAGCAATCACGAGACACTACGGTAAGTTTAAGTTCTGTTAAACTCTTTATTGCATGTTGTTTCCGACAAAGAGTGTTGCCGTTAGCTGGTGGTTAGCGCTAAAAATTAGTGATTGGAAGTAAACAAAAACGGAAGAGGCCACAATTCAAAATAAACAAAATGCATAAATACGAGGTTTTCGCATAACAGAGGTTGCTGGAGAGTTCATAAAGGGCTTCATAAAGTGGAAACTGAGCGCTGACAGGAAGTCCCGGGAGGAACTAAAACCCGTCCATGATTGGTTCCTACGTCAATCAGTCAACCAAACAGCGCTCAATCTGAAGATGGGGCGGAGGGACCGCCTACGTTCCGTTGCCGAAACGAGCACAGGCATGACCATAGGTTAGATGCATTAAATACTTGTATTAGGTACGTTAAAATTTTTGATCGTATTTTTGGCTTACGTTTACTGGAATGTAACCGCATTGTAAGTCGAGGACCATCTGTATTAACATTAGGCACTCATAGATGACCGTACTCTGCATTAAAGAGGCTTCCGGCCCAAATAATGCTGTGCATAGCAAAGCGTGAGGATGTGTGAAGCGAGCAAATAAACAGCCCCATGACATCACCGGCTTGGAAACAAACAAGATCCACATTTCCAAAACGGGGGGGATTAAATGAAAGCACTTGATCTCTTGACAAGTCTATTACATGTGTTGCATGCACTTAGCTGCTATGCGGGCTGAGTGTTTTGTGTTTTGTAACGCCAGCACAATTTAATCAACGGGGAGGCAAACAAGCTCCCCCAAACATCTCTCTGTGGCTTTGCGTTCTCCGCCGTCACTCGCCATCGCACCGGTGCCCACAGCTGACATCCCCATCAATCAGTTTGCTAGGAATTCCACCAATTAATGGCAAAAAATAAAAAAAGCCCTCCTCCTCCAAGGCGCAATGCTGTTAGATCCGCTTTAATCACGGAATTATCTGCTCCATTAAAACATACAACACTGACTGCACGGAGACCAGCATCGCACAGAGACCACGTTTCTGGGGAGTGCTATGCCGTGTGGGTGCGATGTTCTTCCTTGCCGTGCCTATTTTCTACGAGGACAGCAGATAAATGAATGTACAGATAATAAATGAATACGCTTGTAACATTTTGCCCACACACACACACACACACACACAAAATGAGCGCATGCACACTGCTCGACACCTTCTTATATACGTGAATAATTTTGTCAAAGATGTCATCATCCTGGTTATGAAACCGTTTCAACAGGAGAATCAGGAGGAGACAGGATATGTGGGCTGCTGACCTGGTTTGCACTAAATCAGTGGGGACAACCTGGAAAATATAATCTTTTTACACCTGAATTTTCAACGGAAAATAAAGAAGGAAAAAATCTTAACTCGCAGATCGACATGAGTCACACTGTGGTTTATATTAAATGATAAAAAAGGCGTAATAATGAGGTAATTCTTTCAAAATCTGCATTCAAGATTAGATGCATATCATCTGACACATTAAACTTTCAATTTAGATTTCCTTGCCTGAGATTTTTTGTAAAACTGCATTTATTATTTTAGCTTATTAAGCGCTGGCTGCCTCTGTACTAAAACATAACTACAGAGTTGATAAAATAGTATGACTTGTCAGCGTAGTTATATTGCATAACACGAGTTCTGCTGGTAAAAGCAAACATCCATTTATGTGAAATTTCATTGGCAGAATAAAAAAAACTCGAGACTTGTCATGTAGGTCCTGTGCGTTCTTTAATATTTCATTGGGGAAACTCTGCAGAGTACACAGCTCACATTTTATATTTTTACAACTGAAAAAAGAAAAAAGTTTGCAGCGTATTTCCCTGAAGTTTCAGCTACTCTACCTATGTCTCCCTCTAAATAATACAGATCTCAGGCCAGTGTGGCGCACTACCCAGCCTGCCACTGTTCTCTAATAAAAGGTTCTTGCACCTCAGATGTGGGCTTTCAATGAATAAACACACTCAAGCCAACACACCACCTCTGGGAAGGCGACAACGGAATCTTAAAAATGCAAGTTAGCACAAAGAAGAAGGAAGGAGGAGAAGGAGTACATTACCTTGAACAATAATGTGCACTGATGTTGTTCTGGGTCTGCTCCGGGTCTGAACTGCACAGATGTACTGGCCTTCGTCTGGTATGTCCACATTTTCAATCCTGATGGTGAATTCCTCTTGGCTTAGAGCAACCAAACTGACTCTTGGATCAACAGACCATTTATCTTCCCCGGCGTATAATATACTGGAGCGGTTCAGCCAGGCCGTGTGGGTCACTATGTTGCCTTGTGGGCATCTGTAAAGAAAGAAAAATACAAATATATATTGCTACTGATACAAATGCTGTGCTCCTTACTAAACTTTCCAAAACAATTCATAATTTTATCCATTTATGCAGCCAAATACTTAAACTGGGGCAATTCAGGGTAAGCACCTTGCTCACAGGTACAACAGCAGGAATCGAAAACAGCAGTTCTTGCTTGTCAAACTACTACAAACAAGTGCTTCTGCTACCTGCACGTCACATGTGTGACATGGATATACTGTGAACTGAAAGAGGATTTTTTTTATTACTCAAGAAAACCACCTAGTTGAATACCCACAGATGACTGCAGAAGGAAATTGGATATATTTTGCTGAAGCAAATCTTAACTAAATTGCAGTTTTGCCTGTAAAGAGAATTTGCAGGTCATGCCAAAACCATGGCATCATCTTCAGCAAACATACAGAAAATGTGTCACAAGGATCTTACAGTTTAAATGTGATTCATGGATTTATGTGTATCTAAACCTCCTATGAATGTATGCATGACAGGTCAGTTGAAATTTTAATTAAATTTGGACAATACAGTTTTTTCTCCTAACACAGTTCTTATGTGGTCATATATAGTTTTTAGGTATGAATTAAATGTTCTTAAGTAACCTGTTCCTGACATTCATTTACTTTCTTTGGTTGAGAAATGAGTTCATCATTGTATGGCAAAATGTTGTAAGGAGTGCATATTAGCGTAGAACAACTTGGTCTTTTTACACAGCCATTCACTGGGACTCACAAGTTCCAGTTAATAAAATAAGCTATTATCATTACTAGCTGAGCTACCTGGTGCTGCCCGGGTCAAAAAGTGTAGTGGTGGAAAGGTGAAGTGTAATAACACATTACATGATCACCAAACTTTTTTACCACTAAAGTGGTTGTACTTAGTACAGATCTGGTCAAGTGAAAAGGAAAAAAGTACATCCAAATATACAGTATATCACCAAACTTTACTACCTTACATCACTAATGTGTGCAGCATTGTGTGTGTGTGTGTGAGAGAGAGATCTATATTTTTTATATTTTTTATTTGCACACATATAACAAAAAAAATCCATTCATGTGTAGTAACTTGTGTGCGGTGTCGCCCTGTATGTGGAGTGTGAGGAAATTTATCAGTGTGTGTTAGTATGTGAAAAGGAGAGCGTGAAAGAGAGAGAGACAAAGTGTGTGCGTGCGTGTGTGTTTATAGAGCGAGAAAATGTATCTGTTTCTGGCACATTACAGTGTGTGTGATGTCTCATCTGACCCACGTGTTTTTAGTGAGGTAAGAAAATTCATCATCACTTCTCTGTGTATGTGGGGGGGCTGGCAAGAAAATCCCCCCATGTGACTACGTATTTTGCATGTGACATTACTATGTGCTTTGTATGACACCTTTCCTCACACCTCTTCGAGCCTCGTCTGAAAGCCCGAATTTAAATGTTTAAAAATACTAAGTAGCCTGGTTGGAATTTGACTTTTACATATTTTACTGCAAAAAACCTTTCTCAAGGTGAGAAGTAACTGTGTGCAAAATTTAAAATCTTTGTCTTGGAACACAAAGACGTGCATAAAGAACAAACAGACAGAAACTCAGCTTCACAGACATTAGCAGTTGGGCAACAGGCCCTCAAACATAACATTTTTACTAAGAACACCTGAAACTTAAAGCCCATTAACCTTAATGTTAATCATATACAAGGTTTCCACAGTCCAGGAAATAAAACCAAAGGCAAACTAATCTTGTTTTGACACAGCGCCACCCAGCAGGCTTAAGAGCAGACCCACCTCCTACACCGTCAGCCATGCTGAACACCACGGCCACTATTGCCCCTGTAGTGACAGTTTAACAACAATTTACATCATTTTTCCCATACCTCTAGTGCCAGCTGTCTAGCACGACAGGAACTCTCCATTTGTCACCACCATCAGCACTTAAATCGCTATTTAAAACCAATACAATAACCATTTATACACATCTGCACACATCTACAGCAGCAAAGGGTGATGGGAAAGCCGCAGCTCTGTAATAATTGCAGTGAATGACCCCTAGGGTAGAGTGTATTGACTGGCTAAGCAAAGACACGCCTACTTTTATACACGTTCTCCAAAATATTTTTATTTCAGCGTGTTTCACTGGTGTGAAAGCCAGGCAACAAAATCACTACAACAAATGAAAAAACAGCAGAAGCAAGGAGGCAGCTCAAAAGTCAATAAAAATCACGACAATAACACTAATATATGCATTAATATCTATAAATACAACAGAAAGCTAATTTACTTGAAAATCATTGGACTAAAGCGTATAGCAGGATGTGTGCATGTGAGTGCAGATACTTTTTAGCTCACACGAAGATACAAACATTACACAGTGCCAGAACATTACAAGCTCTGCCTGGTGGACCCTTCCCATCATCCTTAGCTGTGTGCTGAAGTGCAGTAAGTGTTTTGGTGTATTTTGCTCAGTCAATGTGATGTAGTAACTGGGGCTGCGTTTCTGCATTTGACTATTTGTTACATTTGGCTGCCCATCCCAATAGAGATTTTGTTGCTTTTGTTGTCCTCCGTGCGTTTAGATGAAAAACAAGGGTTTCGAGTTTGTGCTGCGCTTTGCGGTGCAAGAAAAAGGCAGGAGTGCACATGTGTGCGTTCATTTGTTACTGCGAGGAAGCGTTCATAAGTCGAAACGGCTGAACTAAATGTCACAATTTGTTACGGCCGAGTTTTTGTAAACTCAGACCGCGACCATATTTTACGAGGCTCTGGGGGCGACGCCAGAAGGACTTCAACTGATGCAAAACGTCCCAAAAGAAATTCCTGCCCGCTCACCGTTTTCCTTCAAAACGCTGTCTTACGTACAGCACGTAGCCCAACTGTACACCACGCTTGGGTGAGAAGCTCCAGGCCCAAATCTGAATGACCAGAATTACTGAAGACAGATTTAGAAAGAGGCCCATACAAGTCAAAATGGTTAATACCAGTCTGTTTAATACACAGTTAATAAACAGTTAATAGCAGCCCACAGCGTGCCATTAACAATATCCAATGCTAAAATGAAAACAGGATGCCGGTTTATCTATATACAACTACAACTGTTCAGTTGTCAAATAAGAGATGTGTACTTAACAATGGCATATTATTACTATTACCACTACATTATATCACATCATATACCGTATGCATTACAGTGTAACACATTATTATATGACACCGGAGACTCCTATTACCTACATCCATTGGGGCCGATCACACGGCTGTAGCCAGTGTTTACCTGACTTGTTAACATAAATGATCCTGATAAATGGCCACCGCTATTTTCCAAGGTACTTTGACAAGCGGTAGCTCATTATGGTCACTTTTACCAACCCCACCATCCCCAAAGGTCAATGTGCAACGCAGAGGGAACACTCGGAAAAAAGTGGATGCCGGCAACTCCCTTTGCACAGCTGCAAGTAGAGTAGCCAAGGGCATCTATTATCAGGGGAACAGAGAGGAACTATTTCAAGTGGGCAGCATTAAGGGCACAGAGAAATGTAAGATAAGCTCTTTCCACATAATGGGAACAACAGTGGCAGAAAAATTGAAGTTGCTTAAAAATTAAGGACTTGGCCAATCTGCAAACCCACCCCCCCCAAACAAAGAAGTACTTTTTGCAAATCAGAAACAAGAAGTTGTCATGACTAACGTCTCCCATGGTGGACGTTGGGGGAATACAGCATACATGAGGAATTATCACCAGAAATAACTAAACAGGATGTACAGAGCGGCATAAAATAGACTCATTTTTGGGGCTTCAAGGGCATTTGTGCTGAACACAATGTAGGACATTTTGCTGCCAATAACTGCGTGTAAAAGTCGAATGCGAAGTTAGAAATGTGGACATAATTCACGACATAAGTAAATATTGAAAGTACAGCCCATCCTTTGAAGCTATAGATTATTCAATGCATGCAAAAGTTTATTCAAAATAAGACATTCTTACTGTTCTGCATGTGGAAGCCAAACCCATTTCTCCAGCAGTGATTATGCACCCAGTAGAAAACTCGAAGCTTAATAAACAAATGATATTTGTATGGTGTACAAATATTTTATGTATGAATGAATGTATACATCTCCTAAAACCAGCATTCTCGTGCTCAAATTTAGCTTCCGTCAATCTGTAGTCATATTAATAGCGCAGTTTTGAGCTTAAATAAATGAATACATGCAAACTTAATATACTAAGCTGTAACAGAAGAAACTGAGCACGGTATCACCGTCACGCTGGCAAATTCGCCGCCATTACCTGCTCTGTCAGCTCCTTCACTTTATTACTTATATTTTATTTCTTTCGCATCGGTCTTCGGGGGAAACGAGGCGATTTATTTAGCCGGACACTCAAAAAGAGTGATTAATTGTGCTTTGAAAAATAACAAATAAAATAAAATAAAAATCTGCCTGTTGCATAAAAGCAATGCCTAAAATACAGTTCGGTGTGTTCTTTAAATATGTCTGCAAAAGGAATATTTTGTTTTCTGCATACGTATTTTATATTTAGCTACTGGCTGCTCGTATTTTGTGTGGAACCTTGAAAGAACGTAGGCTCTTAAATGACACTCTCTCCAGGGGGTTATCAAATAAAGTTTTCAGAAAAACCAAACATATTACTTTGTGGTTTTAAGGTTAATTTACTGCAATGGAGGATGAAAAAAGAGAGCCACATTACATGCTCTGAAGCCATTTAAAATGCTATAACAAATAAATCTGCATAAGCATTTGTTCTATTGAGGATATTTGTGTATGAAAGGTAATAGAACAGTTTTCTAGATTGTTGCTTATTTTTCGTTACACGGATTTAGTACTTGATGATGATCCTCACGTGAGAATCGCAACATTCATTTGTCCGCTACAGCTTTAAGCAGAAGTCTCCTTTTTCTGTGCTGAATTTCACGTGTGCTCTGGGGAGATTCAGATTCGCTCAACAAAGTCTGCACATAAATCTTTGGATAATAACGCAGAAAGGCGTTACCGAGGGCTAAACCATACTCTGTGTGTGTGCGCGCGCGCGCGTGTGTGTGTGTGTGTATTTATATATATAAAAATGGTGTAATAGAATATGTGTACAACAGGATCCAAGCGCAGCAGGTGCAGAGCCCATGCTGGCTTTTCTGAATTCAGCCAGACAAACTTCATCATTCTGAAACTTACAAAAGCGGCATGCAGCACAGATTGAAACCCTTTCACGGGCATTCTTTTTCCATTTGAAAGTGCTCAACAGGTGGCTTCCATAAGCTGCATTCTGTTCATTAAGCAAAATCCATATTCGCACACAGCTCTATTCGGTTTGGAGTCATGCATGGGGGGCAGCAGCCTCAGCAGTCAACAGGCCTTCGGGTGTCAATGTAGGATGCAGACCTCACGGTGAAATCGAGGGCGTGATTCAAGCCTCTATTTATCCACCCTTTACTTACCCGCCACGTTCCCAACGCGGTGCAGAATCCCAACTGTATGAAAAGGTAGAGCTCTGAAGACACGTTTCTCTGAAATGGCCAGTGACCAAATCTGTCTCCGCAGCTGAACTTGCCCAAGAGGCATCAGATAAACTCAGGAAGTATTCAGCTTTTACCTGCTAAGCACGGCCATTTTAGCCCTGGAGGAACAAACTAAACTAAGCCCAAACTAAGCACAAAACCAAACGCTCTGATTCCTGTGCACAATATTGCCTAAAAGACTCACTTACCAGATAGCTACAGTGGGTGCATTTTTAAAGAAGCGCTATCATTTGATAAGACCATTTAGAGCAAAAGAAAAAACAAAAACAAGAAAAAGACCAGCTAAACACATCTGCAGACGTCCCGAAATTTCGCCGGAAACCTGGTTGCAGCGTCCGGGTTTCGCGGATGCTGTTGCAATACGCAGATCATAAGGTGGCCGCTTTAGCTGAGTAACATCACACCAGACAAGCGTAACCCCGACTGCTAAAAGCTAAAAGTCTACCCGATTATGACAGACCGCTACACGATTATAAATCCTGGCTGAATTGCTAGCGCATGCTGTATTTTCGCTTTTCCCCAACCAAAGGTTTATTACAGTGGGAGGAAATAAATGTTCCTTTTCTTTAGCTTGGCGAACGCGTGCAGTGCTTGGTGACCACTGTGTTACACAGGCCCACTGCGCTAGAAGAATTTATGCAGACAGACAACCTAGAGCTGAATCACGGAGCCACTTTTTAATGGTTGCTGAGTTCTTACATCATCAGACTGGGTGGTAGAATTATCCCCACTGTCACGGACAAAAAGCAGCTTTTTCAACTGTTTGAAACGTACCCCAAGGCACCTAATGCATTCGGGCATCAAGCCCTACTATGTCGAATCTAACAAATGCAACCTTTTCAAAGGATTTCATTTTCGTTTAAATCCTTAACTAAAACAAACAATGTGCACCTGGTAAACAAACGACAATGCTCAACTGCTAAACTTGTTTCTGGACTATACTGAGACCAGCGCTCAATAAATAAAATATTTTGCAGCTGACTCAAGTTTTTGAGTTGACCCATTTTATTTTACGCCAAGAAGCGAAAGCAATAAAGCGATCTTTGGGATCAAGGTGAAAAATGCTGGAGCTGAATTCCGAGAGAAAATGTAGACAAAGGCACTCGATCTCAACCCTGTTTTGCTTTTTGGAATTCATGTTCAGTATCTGACCATCACTGTGCTTTTGTCACGTCTGGGCTAAATTGCAAAACTTTGGTTCATAAATGCGGATAAAACAGAAAATAATGTCGCAAAAAGAAATAAACGGACTGATTTTAACTGCATCTTATCGCTGCCAGCGTCTTCTTTTTGTCAGTGCCTCTGCTTTCGGTACCAGACGGTCCATTTAGCTGTTGTGAGCGATTTAAGAAACAAACAAAACAAACATCTTCACGTTAATTATACAGCAAAACTATGTGAAGCGACTCGAGGTGACACGGCGTTCGTGTCGTGATATTTTTGGAATAGGGTTTATTTTTATCGTACTGTACATCTTCGCAGAATCCCTCTCAATTCAGCAGAATGAGGCCACACGGTAAATTGTTCATCTTTAGTAATAATTTATTATCGTCATTCTTATCACGCGTAGATGCCACCGCTCATCAAATTATCGACCATTCGTGTCCAAGCCCATCTGCACGGGAGACTTTTTTTTCATATATCATTATGAATACATTGTTATTTCACACAACAAAGAATGCGTTCAAGTTTCAATTTAAAAAGAAAACAAGAAAAACGATCATATTTTCGTAGCAGCACGTGTAAAATTTTACATCAACTTATTCATACGGACTCAGATATTTATGCATTTTTACGTACGTATGTGGTATGTACTTGTGTATATGTGTTATAAAGCAAACTTTGGGTGAAGATCTTCTGTCTTTTCCAGTTATTAAATGCCTTACCATGGAAATAACAGTCGCCGCAGCTCACCTTCAGAAATACTGCAATATCATCAAGAATAGAAGATGCAGACTACGATTAATGTGCTCACCAAAGCGTTTGTATAAGTCAATATTAATTTGGATTCTTGGCTACACACCTCATCCACTCTTTCCTTGCTTTGTCCACATTTGTCATTATCCCTCTCTCCCAAAAAAAGAGGGAAACACAAGACGGCTGGAGTTGAGACTGTGATGTGGGCACAAGCTGAATACAGGGGAGTCAGAGGTTTGTCGCCGCTGCAGAGGTGAAGCGCTCAGATAGGAATTGCAAACCTGTCCAGACTTCTGCCTGCTTCAGCTGACAAACCAGCCCCACACATCCACCCGACCACTGCGGTCCATATTGAAATGTCAGCCCTTGTACACCTCAGTTGACAGGGAGGGTAGGAGAGTCCCTCGCGAACGCGACCCAAGCGGTGCCGGAGTTACAGTACACGCGTTACAGTCCCACTTCTGCAGCCCTGCTACTAGGAATCATCTTCATTCGGAAAGAAAATGTCATGCCATTTTAAAGTGAGAGAAGTTCTCAACATTACATTTGAAAATGACAACACGGTCTCGGTTAGTGTCTCCCTGAAGGCGGCGGAAGGGATTTTTCGCACATGTTCAAGCAAGCATCCGGCAAGGCGACGTCACGTGGTCAGGTTCGTGAACCTAACAATTGCCCGGTAACCGTAAATCCCGAACCGAAACAGCTACTTGGCGCCATTTATTGCTTTCAGTTTACATTTTATGCTTCTGCAAGATGTTAACAACACTGCAGCATGTAAATTCAAAATTCACCTCATCTCAAACAACCGGCAGCCAGAACCTGCCTTTGTCCGAATTTTTAAATCTCCCCCGTGGGAAACTTTCGGAATCCCAGGTGAAGGGGAAGGAGTCGTGGGAAAGAATTAGCATGTTTTAATGTGTGTTTGTTGAGAGTGGGGTTTGTTTCCAGCGCTGTCTCTGACATGCTATCGTGTCGCACAAAGACATCACCGTTTCAGACACTGAGGGGCAGGAGGAAAATACTGAAACCCAACTCAGTGTCACTGCTGTGTCCAGTCATGCCTCCACAGCTCACTTGGACTCCTTTAATTTCCATTTCGGTCGCGGCCGAGCTTTCTGACTTAAAAGCTTGTAGCTTACAGGCCGTGTGTACTGTAGACCAACAGGTTTGCCAGTAACAAAACTGTTAAAAAAAAAAAAAAAAAGAAAAGAAAAAAGAATTATGACCTAAAAACTGCACCACTTAGCAATCACACGGGTCTGGTGAACTGTCGCCGTGTCACTGGAAAATTGCATGGTTCATTCATTTTAACTTGTGTGTGTCTATATTTCCATGGATGGATGATGACTGACAGCCATAAATGACTACGCATATTCCCCATCTTCATCTCCAGCAAATTCCATGTAGCACAAAAACTGTAATGAAATCTGTCTCTGAGCAGCTGAGGCCCAGACGCACCTAACATCGTAATTTTTGTTTGCGAATCACAAGTTTATTTCCATATATAAGCGTTTCTATATTAGTCCCATAAGACACTAAGAAAAGATGTGGCCGACAGGTGCCCGGCCCCAAGCAGGCACGAGCGCACTTCCCCATCACCCGTATCCACTGTAGGATGGAGCGCCACCTGACCTACACCGGCTCAGCCTTAAGGAGCGAAAGTACAATTTGCGTCCACCGCTCATTCGGCTAAACCGTTGCAAGAATCTAACTCGTAAAACAATGGCTGGCGAAGCAGTTCGGGTGACTTTTCACCTTGCACCTCCACGTGTTCTGCAGCCGGCGAAGATGGAATGGAATGAAATTTTTGTGCTGCTCCCGTTGGGTGGGACTCCCCTTCCCAGGCTGTGCGCGAAAGCCTTGTGGGGAAGCATCAGCGCTTATTAGGACTGGTGGGAAAGTAAGTGGGGGCTGTTTACTGCCTTGTTAGCTTCCACAAGACCATGAATGGCTTGTCGCCTGTTCACATCTACCCCTTAGCTTTCCAGCTGTACGGCTTTACTATTAACTTTTCGATTTATAATTCACCAGTTTCCAGCTGTCCGGAAGCCTGAATAAAACATGAAGCACTTCAGAGATTCTCAGAAGTGGGCAGCGCCAGATTTGTAGGCTGAACATCAGTATACGCAGTACAGTGGTGCTCCAAAGCGAGATCTCTGTTATTGTCCCCAACGTATGCATTTTAAATTATATCCTATGATTGATAATCCACATTTCAATAACAACTTTATGAGCTGAAGATCGGCAGGAGGCTTTCTGAGCACCACGAGCCAGGTACACTGCTGTGTTTTATGAAAAAAGATAAAAACCCACTGCCCTTTCCTTGGTAAACAGCTGCCTATCATATTAGGTGTGGTGCTGAATATCATACACATTAGGTGCAGTAATATTATACACACAGTAATATCATGCATATTATTAGATGAAATAAAGATGTCACTCGGGTTGCCTCCGTTCCGTTCATTTTAGAGGCGCGTATCAGAGATGCAGTAGCCCTGACTTACGGCAAAGGTTTAATGTACCCTTAAAAACCTAAGCGCGCCCGAAAATGTTAACCCTAAACAGTTACTTTCATTAAATATGGATTGTAAATTGGATATTTTAATAGGTCTCCTTTGCACATATATAAATGTTTGGTTAACTACGTCTCCAAGTCGTTTCAGATGTAATTTGAGACTGCCGATACGGTTGTACAGTATGTATTAAAAATCAAGCCAACCGACCGAGGATTCACGATATGACACAATATGGTTGTTTGTTTAATCTGTACAAAACGGACAGCAGAGTTTCCCAAATGGCGCCACTTTGACACAAAACACGACGATTTACCCATCTTGACAGCGCATCGGATGCTCTAGTTTGTATCCATTTCTTCAGCGGCAAACATCATCTGCTGCTTTGTATCCCAATGGTGGCATTTTTGAAACCTCAGCAGCCATTTTGCCCAGATACTGTGAACAACCTTGTTTTAACGTAACAAAATCTTCTAGTCGGTCGGTTTGATGCCGCGTGTCTTCTGTCCAGTAGTGTTTTAATGTCCAGCATCTGCTTTCCAGTGACTGTCCTTCCTGGATATGAAATTGAGAGATACACAGTATGACCATGTACGGTCCCCGTGCATTTACGTAACGAAACGCACTCCAGGTTAAATTTTACACGTCAAAATCGAATGTTCCAACAAGTATGCTCACTGTGAACGCCGTACTAAGAAGACTAAAACACACCGCATTTTGGATTTTAACGGCGCAGCTTCTGATAATGAGAACAACTAGAATACGCTGGGATGACTTCCCTTAAATGACTTGTGAATATCCCCTGCCCATTCGTCTCGCAGCATAAAACCGGTGCCATAACATGTAGCAACATCTGTTTACACAGGAAGAAGTTGTAATAGTGTTATTAATTATGAAAGTCACCTTGTTAGCACCTAAACCGGAGATGGAAGAAGAAGGAACGGAGAAGAAAACCATCATGCAATTAATCTACAATTAAGGAATCATTTGGATTTGTTCAGCCAGAGATGAAGTGTGACCAGATTCGTGTGCGATACATTTTCCCCGGCTTGCCGTCCTGCGCGGGGTTTGTTACCGGAATGCCGCTTCCCGAAATCCAGCTCATCTTTTTTTTTTTCCTTTCTGGGGGGGCGCCCCCTCCCCGACGAAGGTGCCCTTCATAAACAATGCCCATTAGAATTCCAAAGTCATCAAACCTCAGCGGTGTGGAGGTGCCATGGCTTGATTGGTGCTCAGTAATACCCGAAATGGTCCAATGAACCGGGTCACCCATTAGGGACTTCCCGTGGTTATAATGGGCTCTGCTCGGCTTTCATAAAATGAGAGCTTTCTGAGGTTTCGCCTTCATAATAGAGACTGTTCTGTTGTTCACATTCTTTGCCGACTTCACTGCACACCGACTGCCATTAAACTTTTAGAATTGCAAAATTCTAATTGCTTAATATTATTTCCTCGCATATGGAAGAAAAGTAGGCTGCGACACAGTATTTTTTGCATATCGGAAATGTGTGCCACAGCAAACATTTTTACAGCATTGCACTGTATATTACACGCTGTCACTGTATGACCAAATTAATCTTCGCAGGAGCATTTGTTCATTGCGAATAAGGATATCATTGACACTGCAAACAGGAGCCATAAGCAGGAAAAAAAGGCTAAATACACGCACGCGCACACACAAAAAGGAGGAGCAAAAATCCCATGCGGGGTCAAAATTTCTAAATCTCCTTCGTCCTCTGACTGGCGCTGAGCAACAGGCAGTGGCAAAGGGTAATCGGCTGGTTGGGTCTAATCGCCTTGTGCGCCTATAAATAACAGCCATTGCTTCCTCTCCATCGATCACAGGCTGCCTTGCAATGCCAGGGTCGGCGCTGACTTGGCTCCAAGCCTGGCTGCTTCTGCCTCGCACCACATGAGAGCTTACAGATCTGGCCACATGCTCAAGGATGACAAACTCTAATTGGTTGCAGAGAGAGGTCTATCATTGTTCTGGGCTAAGGACCGTATTCAGGTTAAGGTTTGCTAGCTAGACCCACCCCCGGTCCGTTCCACAGCATCAGCACGTGATGGAGCTCGCAAGCAAAATCAACGTACAGCATTGCAGTGACAGAATATTCACTATTTTTCATCTTTACAAGCTGAGTTACATGGTGCTGCCCAGGTCATAAAGATGTAGCAGTGGAAACGTAAAAAGTGATAACACATTACGTGGCCATCAAACTGTTTTACCATTAAATTGGTTGCATTTAGTGCATAAGTATTGCTACTGCTGGAGTTGCTAGTAAAAAAAAAACAACGCAGAAAATGGCACGGATTCAACTGGAAATAAAATATAATGCATATAGGGTATATCATAAATAAATACCACATAAAGTATATCATAAATATATATATATATATATATATATATACATATACCACCAGATTTTATCACCCTCACATCATTAATGTGTGCAGCTCCATGTGTAAAAATGCTAAAAAATTCATCTGCGTGTGTATATGAGGAGAAAATTTGCCCGCCTCATATGTAGCCTGTGCGTACGTCACTACTCCCACCTTGACAGAAAACTCATTTAAAATTTTTCATAACAGTAAGTGTCAAGTTTAAGGATCTTGACTATAGAAAAACCTCGCTTAGAATGAGAAGTACCTGTGTGCCAAATGTCACGTCTATGGCTTACTTGCACAGCAGGATAATTCTTCATTTAGTGAATTTGCCTTCATCAAGGCTACTACAGCAAGAGATGATATGAACGAAGAAAGCTGAGGTTATGAGGTGACAGCGCCAACCACAAGTCCACCAACGGGCCCAAAATGTCATCGCACCACTGACTACTTCCATGCAAGTACCACACACTAACTGACTGCACCACAGAAACTTGGTGCTAGGGTTACTTTTGACAGTTGTGTCAAGTTAAAGTTGTGCCTACATATACAGAGTCCTTCCAGAATGTTCTGTCAAACTCTTGTGTCCTTAGTGTCTAAAGGGCTGCATCCGCTCAGAAAATGTCCCACTTTTCCAGTTTTCTGCATTTTTTCAGCTTGCTGCCATTAAGTTTGATGACTTCTTTTTGTCATTTCTAAGACTATGTGGATGAAAGTAGAAACAGAAATAATAACCCGCTGTTATTTTTATGGAACTTCCTCGGTGTGGGAGGTACTGAAAGGTATAGCGGCAGGATTTCATCGGTGCGGAAAGAAGCCACCATCTACCACTGGCGAGGAACCGCTCGCGTATACCGTACGCAGCGCAGCTGAAGTTGTCGGATTTTGTCTCGTAGCTCTGAAACCAGACGCTGATTGAAACGACTGTCGATGTTTGGATCAGCGCGTGCACGAAGCAACGTTTCTCCGCGATGGGATTCATCGAGTCGGCATTTACATGTCCAACCGCTGATGTCAGTCTGGAGGCGGAGCTGCGATGTGTATGAAGAACAAACAAACAAGCAAGCGAACAGACGGGAGACAGATGTAGAGATTTCGCATAATAAAAGTATCAGAATACGATCGCATGCTAGCTGGCTAACTGAATCTAATTTACTTAACACAATGTGATTTACAATTTTAAAAGACAAAAAAGAAGCACGTATACCTTTTTTTTTTAAAATCGTGCCTGGAGGGGAGTCAGATGTTCAGGGAGGGAGATGTGCATTTCTGCATCTCACCCAATAGACTCAGCGTCCTTCGCGGTAGAAGACGGATGAAGACGACGTCTAAAACTTGTGGCACGCCAGGCGACCCTTTGCGCGCTTTCTTGCACATTGGAGATTGTCCCTCTCCGCAAACAACCGCGTCGCACCGTGTGCCGCTCCAATTGGCTCTCCTTGCTTCGGAACGATCACTTTTAACATAAATTGTTCACAGCTAGCCTATAGCAAGTGCTCCTTAATCTTTATTTACTATCAATTTAGCATCTCAAGCAATTGTCAGCTATTCTCTTTTCCTATGGAAAATGCCTAAATGATAAACACTAAACGGTAAAATAATTCATTTGAACCCATTCTGATCGTGTTTATTTCATTCACGATTATGCGACCATGGCGGCATACGGGAATCCGCTTAGGTAGAGGCGGCGTCTTTCACATAGTTTTAATCACACGTACAAACGTGAGGGTGATTTTTCCCTAAGGTTTATGGCTGCTTCCCGCCGAGTACCATCTCCTGACTTACACAACGTGAAATTTACATTTTGCCCTTGAGGTACAGCTCTGCCTAGCTGCACACGTTAAGAAGGTGTCTCCAGGGTGCAGCGGAGCACCAAGACGCCTCGCGCTTTCCCCTTTATAATTTCCCCCTGCAGTCAATTCAAGACGAGCGCGACCGGGACAGTGCGTCGCGTCACCAGAACCACATCTTTACAGAACCGCGTGCGATTGTGCTTATAAACTCAGTTTTAATGATGGTGTAAAAATATTACTGGCTTTTAAAAAAAGGGCTCATTTAGGATATATAACGGAGTAGCTTCATTCAGCCCGAAGAAACAGTCTATCCTCCTTTTCCCCTCAGACATATCATTAGCCCAGATGAGGTCAGATGTTCTGTAAACGGAAGGGACTGGTTATCCGGTTCAGTGTACTAAAGGCAATAGTTACATTAAGCGTCTCCACAAAGACCTAAGGGCCCGAGACAACCACCTCGGTGTCAGCCAAGTACCTTATCGAGGCAGAAGAACCTGGAAGCGAAACTGGGCACGGTGGGGGCTGACACCTGATGAACGGAGGCCTGCCCCTGGCATCACCGGGGAACAAGTTCATTCCCCCAAAGAGCTCCGCCGAACAAAACGGCATCGCCATCGTCTTCCCTGGACATCTAATTAACGTCACCGGGAGGGGAGGGGCTTAAACCGATGGCACTGCGGCAGGGACGGCAAACACGCCGCGACCCACCACAGGTATCCGTTGAGCGCAGGGGCTCCTCATTGTAGCTAACGTGACGGGAAAGAACATCACGGGACAGGACTGTGAGGAAAAAGTATTACGTTTCGCTCGAGGACGCGGCACCGAGGCATAAACGCCGCACGAATGGACTCCCCCCTTTCCGACGCGTGGCGGTTATTGCAGGAGAAGGAGCGCTCCTATGCGGCCGCGATGCGAAACGCTGGTGACCAATTACGCACAGCCTCAGAAGAAATTGTGAACGTGGCGGTGCGCTTAAATAGAATTTACTTCCCGGCATACTTGTCCATCAAGCGCTGCTTCTTCCCACCCACACCACACCAGCTGTGATAAGCTCTGGCTGCATGAGTCATGCAGGACGCGGCAGCGATTCCCTCTCCGCATCAGGGGACTGCAGCGGCTCCGGCCAACGCGCGACGGGACGGAGGTGCACAGGCGAGCGATCCGACCGCGATTCCCTGCAACTGTACAAAATGCGCCGAATGTCAATATACGAGTTCCGATCAGCAGTAAAAATCCGTATCTGTCTGTTACGCTGCTTTCGTTTCGTGTGATGAGGTGCCGGTACAGCTGACAAATACATGGCGGTCCTGAAGCCACGCCATCCATTAAAGGCCCATAATCAGCAAGAAGGTGTTCGTCTTCACGAGCATCCCGTTTCTGGCAACTCGCGAATCCCGCGCAAGCATTTCTTTCGGCAAGCACGTTCTTCGCAGCTCTCGCAAAGAAAAGCCTCTTTCTTTGCTTTCCGATGCATCATCGGTGGTTCGTAAGAGAGCTGCGAAGAGCGTGCTTACTGGAAGCCATGCACGTTCTTCAGAAGACCAGCCAGACGAACGCTCGCGGACGGGGTGCCCCTCGATGGTGAAATCCCCCCATCCAAGACAGTGTTTTTCAGCCACGCCGCCCATCAACTGACCTCACCTCGGGTCAGTTCGGTCAAGCACCGCTACTCCTATCAAATGGAAACACCGCGGTGCGTTTCAAGCAGATGTGTTTAGAGTATCCTAGGAAGGGCTTCTGAGTCGGCCGTAGCGTTCAATAAATCACTCCTTTCCTTTCCCCCTCTAACCGTCAGCGTGATTGTCTGCTTCTTGCGTGATGGACATGTTCTCGCAGCATTAATACTCCCAGCAGATGGGTGGGAATAATGCCAGGGAAGCTAACCAGATGTTTGAACCACGGAGGAATTTTCCTGGGGGCCTTTCAGAATTGCAAATTGAAACATCTGCAGATGCATTTCAAGCACTGAAGTAAATATCTTAAGAGTGAAAGCATTAAGCTATTGCAGGAAAGAAAGGAAAGCGTACGCGCGACAACTCCCCGCTTTGAGTTGTTGGCTCGCTCCTGACACAACGGGGTCCGGGTAACAAGTTTATCGCACACCGTTTCGCCAAAGAATCGCAATTACGAAGGTCATTTACATTCCCTTAAGATGGGTTTTAAATTATTAGGGCATAACCGAGCAGAAATTTCTGAATGCGATATTCTGGCACATTTTAGCAGCGTAATATCATTCTAATTCGCGGAGCATTTATGGTTTCATTAACCAGAAGCAGCACAGTCGTGGAGTGATTCACGGAGATAAATAGCAGTCGTTAGACCCATGATGTGAGCTAAACTACTGCGAGCTTCTCGCGAAGGTTAAGACGGAAACTTTCCTGTGATGAATGGCTTCCTTATATTTGTGTCACTTGCAGCGAGAGCGGGAATTAATACAAATGTACGGCGGGGGCTCGCAGGAGTACACAAACTTTGCTTTGAGGTTAATGCCGAAGCCGAGGCCAGCGGAGGTGCGGCGCGGCGCGCGGAGCTTCCACGGAGAAACGTCCGGGAACAAGGCTCCGTTTTCCGTCCGACCCATCGGCTAACCTTTGTTTAGGGCGGGCGAAAGAAGCCGAGACCCATTCGGGGGTTTGTACGCTTTCCGAAATTGTTCCCCTACTTCACGACGGAGGTGCCCGGGCCCCCGCACGAGGTAGGGCGTTCTTCACAGCGTGCGTGCTTTGTCTCCGAAGGCACTTATTTGGTCCTGTAAACTGCAACACCCAGGTGACAAGCACGTGCCTCGCGTTACCGAGGAACTCATGTAGAGCAGACATTACGCGCCATCTATCGCATTAAACAGATGATTTTGTGGCGCATGTATGGATAGAGAGGCAATATTTCACCACGAGCAAAGACACATTATGTGGCATAGTGGTGTGTGCGCAGCTTTTCCTCCTTAAATGGAGTTCGTTCCCGTTTCTGCCGCTGCCGGTACACAGTATTTTATCCTGACTATTTTCTTGGCGACCTTCCCATAATTTGTTTCACCCTTCCATCTTCTAATCACCAGAAGATGATGGAAGAGTTGGCAGAAGAAGATGAAAGAGGTATTAAGGAAATGCATCGGAGTGTGGAGTAATTGTTCGTCGAAAGCTTTAAATAGGATTATGAGTAAAGTGTGCAGACTCCTCGGATATGGCATCTTAGACTTATTCGCAGTGATAATTGCTGTTCCCTTTAATATATGAACATTGCCGCTCGTATCATTTTGTGCTTAATTTCATTTCATCTGCAGTTTAATGGTGAACTTACCGAGGCCACTAACAGTTGCTAAATCGTCGCCGATGCTGTAAATTATCCGAAACCCTTAAAAGTAACAAAAAGCTGCCCGAAGAACAGGGAAAGAGTTCCGAAGCCGGCTAAGAACGGGCGAAACGTTAAGCCGCACAGACCGCGGCCTGAGGTGCCGTTCATTCTGAATTCCTTCCGGTGTCCTCATTGATATTTCAATAGCGATCGCGGCCCCTCCTGCAATTACTTTTGGTCACAACTTAGATTAATTAATCCATAATACGGAATCCATAAAAAATAGAGCAGGAATAATGGGCTTGGATTCACAATGGCTGTGCTTTAATTATCCAACAGGGTGCCCGACGGCCTGCTGTCCCTCGCGCTTGTTACCCAGGTGACTGCAGCCGGTGACGTCCAGGAGCCGTGTCAGCCCCCGATATCGATAATACCATATGCAGCTTAAAATAGATTGCTTTCGCAATCAATGCGGTGGCACCGTCGCTTTCTTTATGGTGACAGTCTTTGGCGCATTTAGCAACGAGCATCGGCTTCGCTGCGGCCCGAAAGGAGGCACCCCGTGCTGTAGAAGCCAAGCAAATAGGGGGAAAGCACATGGCAGTGACAATGACGTTGCTGCGGTAGGTAGGATTAAGCAGGAGTGATGGATGTCGCGTTCCCCAACGCTGACTAATAATGGCATTCCCTCTGCAGGATCCAAATCTGTGGTCTGTTTGGCCGGCAGCTTTTATCGCGTCCGTCTGGGTTCTTAGTGCCGCACACCGTACGCAAATATAGTGAAAGACACCCCTCCAAAAAAATGACCCTGATTGAAAGACAAAGTCAGTGTGTTGATAACAGGTTTAAAACAGTGCGGTAAACTGCGCTCATTCACTTTTGCTTGTCCTGGCCGAGACTGCTTCACTGGGCGCTGAGCTAGGAGGGGTACGCCCTGGTCAGGACAGGGTACATGGCAGGGTAACCACACACACACACACACACACGTAGTTATTCGAAAACATGTCTTTTGACTTTGGAAGGTAACCTACACAGACACAAGAAGAGCATGCAATGTCCATGTGGAGGAATAATTTTTATTAAGAAATTGTTGTATATTTAAATAGAATGGTGTGTCATTTAGGTGGACATTTCTCTCTCAGTATTTGCTTGAAATTCTTCTTCCTCTTACATAGTATGTTGTGTTTAAACCTAACCTCCTCACCAATCGTAAATAACTTTCGTAGCTCCCAAGTGTCTTCTTTGTCTAAGTTTTCCCGCCAGAGTGTGGGGTGGGACTTCCCTTGTTAGCTTCCTTTTTTTTATTGGTCTGGTCCGCTACTGTACGCGTCACACTTTTTGTTATTTTCACACCTTATATAAAGGCCTTCATGCCCAAAAGAGGCAGACTCCTAAACATTTTCATTTGGACTACTGGTTGTGCTGGTTGTGCTGCACAGCTTAAGTATAGATTACAAGGGTTTGGCATTTTGCTTGCTTTACAAAATTCTTGGATACCCACAGATTCAGCGTTAAGTGAACCCATCCCCCAAAAAAATCCAGACACTAGGAGGCAATGGTGCTACTCGCTGTGCCACCCTAACATCATATTTAACCGTAATATTTTGTAATGAACTTTGCCGTTTGCCGAATGTGGCACTAAGCACTGATTTGTTTTCATCACTGCCATTTGCTATGAATGTACCGTGCTCAGCAACCTCTGCGCAGTTTTTAAACAGTGAAGGTGGCACCACTATGTAAAGCAGCAGAACAGAACCAAAAACCACCGAAGCGCTCGACATATCAGAGCCATGCATCACTCTTTGCTCAGATCCCACTTCGGCAGCCAAGTAAAGAGCTACCGTTGTACCCTTGACCTAGATGTTTTACCTAAATTTCGTTTCCACGGATGAGAAAATTAAAAAACAAAAAAAAAAAAAACCAAAAATGCCATCATTTTAGGCCACCCTAAAAAAAGAATACATAATTTATGGTTCTGGCTGGGGTACCCTTGTGTGCCTCTGGAGGCGTCATGCATGGTGCTCACACTGGTGGTCTCTGCTTGTCCTCAGCCGGTGGGCACTCTGCATCTTCCCCGGGGAAGCAGACAGATTCATTGCTCGTCTGAAGCCCTGAGGGACAAAGCAACTGCCTCTCATTCCTCTTTCCAAAGCCAAAAAGTCATTTGTTCCGGCGAGCAAAGTAAAAAGAATGGGAAAAGCGGATGATATAAGACTAAATTCCTCCCCTTTGATTAAGTGCAGTGAAATACGGTTTCGAGACAGAGACATTATTCCCTTTGTGTCAGGTGAATGAGAGGAAAAGAAAGGGAAGGTGTCCGCTTCTCGTCTCTTTAAATTATTATTACCAAAGTCAACGACTATGCAGAATCCGTTAATTCCATTTTCGACCACTCGATTTCCGGAACATTTTCATCCGGTAATTAAATCATTCGATTTAATGGTGACCGTGAACACGTGCGAGTGAACCTGTGCGCGTTTGTGCGATGTTTGATTCGCATCACTGATGTAAGCATGGCAGCGCACAACCGCACTGTTCTCGTATTTACTGCTATCTTAATAACTTCGAAACAGTTGCAAATATTTTAAGAAAAAAGCCAACCGGAAGTTGAAAACCTGACCAATTCAAATACTGACAGCGTGGGGAACTACATAAGCTCTGTTCAGACCGAATGTAATGCAGTCTGCAATATACAGTTTAGGCAAGAAATAAGGAATATAAAAAAAAATTGTGATTATAGCAAACTGCTAAGGAAGAATGCTGGTAAACAGAAATGTGCCGTAAACATGGGGGCAGCGCCCTCTGTTGGTGACATTTGAAACTGTTCGAAAGTGCAGACTTGTTTTTCTCCCCAAGCAGCTGAAATCTGGTATGAGCCGGTTTTTCACATCAGAGGCCAATGAGGTTGTTTGCCTAAATTTAAAAAATAATTTTAAAAAAATCGCAATCCTGTTTGCTTCGCATTGCTTCATTTGTCCAAATATGTTTGAGGGCTTGCAGTAAGAGTTGCAGTAAGGCAGGTTCCTTGGTGTTAAAGCACCTTCCCCTCCATCCCTCGCTGTCATAGGTACACTTTGCATTAGCAAGCAGCATTTGCTATCCTGAAACCCTGGAGCTCCTAAGTGCTTTGCAAGCTTATAGAGCTCTTAGGGTAGTTAAAAACTTTCCCCATAATACAATTCAGAGAAGGGAGACAACAAGACCACTGAGTCACGCTAACAGGGTGGCATGCCATAAGGGATGCCACCCTGTTAGCGTGACTCAGTGGTCTTGTTGTCTCCCTTCTCTGAAGAGACACGGGGTGAACTTTTTACTGGGAAAACCTATGAGCATGCAGAACACATGCAGGCAGCAGGGCCTGCATATGCAGATACATAAGGACTGCACTGTAAGATGCATGTAGCATGCACGCACGAATGGTGCCTCTCAGGAATAACAATGCAATGCTTGTAACTGTAAATATCAGCATGTACTGTAGATAAACAAAGCTCCGGTGCAAAAGTACCCAATGGATTCTCGTACCTGAAGACCAACACCCGGCCCTCCGGCAGGTAAAACTCTTTCATGTCTCCTAGCATAACAGGGGTGAAACGGGACAGGACAGACCTCTCACAATATTGAGCTGTCACACTAATCTTCCATTTTAAACGCAGCACGGAATCTACAGCAGATCCCGTGCAAGGCCTATACCCGCCGTATGCAAACAAGTCTGAAAAAATTCACACTTCCAGCTTATAAATTTAGATTTAAGCTGAGATTTGTACGGCATCACTGCAGGCAGCGTACAAGCGAGTCACTCTCTTACCCGTCTGATGCTGTCACCCCATTGTGACCGCGTCATAGCTTTCCTCTTCGCAGGGAATGAGGAACTGATGTTTGTCAACCTATCAAATTTTCCAAAGAAATAATCTGATAGGAAAAGTCTAAAGAGTGACAGAAATATGACAAATACTTTTATTTTACAACTGTCACGAGTCATTTCTTGTTACTACACGGCCCTTTATCTAACGCGTTACGACTTTAAATGAGTCTCGCGCTATACTTCGCGGCAACCGAAAACAGAGCAAACTCATTCGATCCCGCACACGCAGCTGTAAAAATGTGCCATGGCTTGCAGTATTCTTGGTGCATTAAAATTGCATGACGTGATCCCAGCTGATCGCAAAACTACAATTGTGAGCTCCATAAATGGCCCAAAACCCTGAAAGGCCTTGCCTACAAATAAGGTTTTTCCCCTCCCTGTCAAATGAAGGCATTAAAGCGTTTCAAATTAATACAACTATCGGAGGTCATCAATCGCAGCAAACGCGGCAAAGTATTCGGTCGAGCCGACGGAGAAAGCGATAAGAGCCCGCGGTGAGCGACGCGTTTGGCTGTGGCACAGCCATATTGGCATGCGGATGGCGTAGGCTGCCAACCGTGATTGAAAAATTATTGCCGCCCATTAATTGCCGCCTATCAGTTATTACCGGACGTTCGTCTGACGGACGCCCCCCGACGGACGCCCCCCGGGCAATCGCTGCCGAGGCGCCGGCGAAGGCCGAGACGCCGAAAGCCACGATCGAGAAATCGACTTGTTTCTTTAATGACCCCTGCGCATCATCAGCTGTTCGAAGGCTTGCCGATTCGTTCCTTCTTCCCAAAAAAACGTTACCGGGTGTTTCCGCGAAACCGGAGCGACAGGCCCTCCTTCACAGCGGCATCATTAAGGCGCAGAAGCTTCATACCTCAAGGATGCCAACCCGGAGCCCTGCCGCAATACTGCCGAACAGGGTACCTCGCCACAATTTGCTGCGGTTAAAGCAAGGCATAACAAAATAACCCACAGCAATAATAATGACGATGAGGATGAAGATGAGGATAAGGATGAGGATTATGATGCCAATAAGAGCACGCGTGCGTTTTGGCTCGCTCTGCATCGGCAGCTGAGGCCTACGTTCCCCCCGTAATTCCGCCCTTTGGAAAAGAAGAGCCACGCGATTTGTATTTGCTTTGCGGCGCTTCTGAAAGGAAGCTAGCAGAGGGTATAATGAACCCCACTTGTGAGATTCCATCGTATCTGGGACTGTAAACAAGTAAACAAAGCCACGATGAACGGCATGAGAACGATTTCTTCGAGGCGGTGGCGGCTGCCCCTGCCCTGTTTAATTTCACAGAGGATCATGTCTACAAATGCTAATTTTACCCTTTAATTTTTGCAGTCCGCTTTATCCCCCGTTAATAAGCTTGAAATTAAAAAGACTGAACACATTGGGCTCATCACACAGGAAGCGATAAGGTCCTAAGAAACACAAAAAAGGCGCCGCAGATAACAGCCGCCAACAGTAAGTGACAGCGAAGCAAAGAAAAGGGAAGAGAGGTACAGTTGCTCGGACGTTTCTTTAACTGTCACTTAGCGATTCATTAGACAGCAGCCAAAACTGCTCCAAACTTCATTCGGTAGGAATGACTACAGCTGCGGAACCCTCGCGAGGAACGCTACGCGCTTTCTCTGGCATCTCGATGAACTCGGGAAGGACGACCTCGGCGCAAAAAGCGCAACTCGGAAAGATTAACGCGCCTCCGCCGCGCGGCACCCCCGCCGCCATTCGGGGCACAAAGCCGAATTTCTGCCGTAATGCATCGGTCAAATTTCAGACATCTTAGTAAAATAAGCATTTCCAGTGCTCCTGTTATCCCCGCGTAGCGATTAGAAAAGTGGACTTCCGGCACGAACGCGGCTGCTTTAAATCCCAACTGCAATATATTTTTAAGTGCCCTAGAGATGCAACACTGCACCAATGTATAAATGGGTTATGGAGAGCAGTTTGTAAGATTTAAAAACTCACAGCATTATGTGCTGCTGCGAGTAAGGATATCTGCTATGCAAATACATAATATATGTGTAATATATTCAGATCCCAGAGGCATTCGCTGGTGCTCCTGCTTTCGTGCCCGAATCGTCCCCCTGGTACCTACACCTCTGCAGTGTCTTTGCGGCTTATTAACGCACAAACGGGTGGCATGCAAGCGGTACATATAGGAAAGAACCGGAACATTTTTTACGCTCAGCTGCGATTTCATCACATGGCTGTCGTGGCTAATGGATCGCAGGACACGCGGTGACTGCATGCTTTGCTTGGATTTCTGATATTAAACGCACGGCGTACCCAGGAGAACGTCTAAAAATTCTTCCAACTAAAGCAACAATTAATAAGCAACAAGACTACTGTATGCTGGCAACTGGAGAATCAAGGCTCCGAACATCCACTGGCTAAAAGCAAAATAATAACACATAAATTGTTTCTGAAAGTAGGTCTGTATTCAGCGCTCTTCTTGCCGAGCTTATTTCCTTTTAAGAACGAACTGACACAGTGAAGTGTCAATTCCAGAACGGTAGCTCACACGGCAGCTTATGAAACTAACCCCGTTTTGGAGTTCTGTGGAATCCGAACAATGTCTTCTGGGGGAAAACAAATCTCTCCGAGTGTATTTATTATTATGTGCGATGCATACGTACGAAACAAAGACGCACAGAGAATTGTTATAGACACGTGATGGTATGCCGCCATTCTTATACGTTATTCATGCACGGACACAGCTTATGAAACCTGTACGTGTGCTGTCCGTGCAGTTGAGCTGAATTTGGATGCGGAAGCGTTACCCACAAAGTGAATTTGTTTCATGTCTCCTGTCCACTGCCTGCCGGCAAAATGGGAGCACATAAATATGTTTCTTGTCCCTAAAAGTGCGAGCGCTCGCACCCACACGCATGCCATACTGCAGGCACACATAACGTCTAAAACCCCTAAAGTGGTCAACTGTATATGGGGAGCAATGACTTGGGAGTGAATGATGTAGGAGAAAAGTACTCAGCGATGTTTTAAACAAATAGGGGAGTTAAAACACTTTCCCACGAACAACTTGAAGGTTCTCCCCCAGCTCCCCCTACCAATTTGGCCAAATAAAAATGCATTCGGCCATCGGAGAGGAAAGGCGCAAGTTAATAAAGGTCAATTGCCATACAGCGCCTCCTACAGGCATGCCGTGTATAAACCAGGTGCGCGAAGAGGGGCAATAATCTTCGAAACGGTGCAAACAGCACAAAAAACAACCGCTTACCATAGATAAGGGCACGGAGAAGAAACACATTCTGTGCCCTTAATACTTCTTGACACTTTGCAGACAGCAGAGTACATCAGACAACCGGAGATGCCTAAAAGTGGGGCAAAACCAGGGTGACATTTATTTTAAAAAATGTGTTACTGGGTTTGATCTGGCGCCGGGAATCATCTTCAGCCAAAGCGTTGCTCTGCGCTTTCCGCCGAAGGCAGCTCTTGACGCGAGCAACGTCGAAAAGCCACCCCGCTGCGAAATTGCCCAAAACACCAGAAGAAATGGCGCCGCTCTATTCCTGGAAACTGGCATGAGTGGCTAATTGTGGCCAAAGCGACCGAAATGCAACGGCGGACGAAGCGGATGGCCTCCTAATGCAGCGCTCGCTGCACCCGGATTCATTTGCAGCTCCGCAAGGTCGCGATAAGGTTCACGGGGTGACTCGCCCACAAGCAGGGACCGCTTGGGATCGGTACCGGCCGTTTCAAGGACTATTGCAATTTATTAAAAGTGCTGAGCTTTCAGGGCGCCGCCCTCCGAACTTCCAATTACAAAAATGAGACTGGACCGCTTCAATTTCCTCCAGCGCACCTGCACGCTCAGGGAGGAGACCGGCAAGGCGCGCCGTAGCCGCTTCTGTTCCGAGGCCGCGAATGAGTCGTTTCTTCTTCTTCTGTAACCAAGCACTTTGCAAATAATGACACAGTTTGCGTGTCCTCAGCTTTACGGCTGCGTGGGATCGTGCTTCCGTTTAGCGCGGTTGCCCATTTGAGTTGCTAACTGCTGGGCTGGCACGGCTCTACGCCTGTAGGATGCAGAAGGGCGAGGTTTAAGAAAAAAAACTATCCCAGCAATCCCAGCAGCATGTCGACAACTTCCGAAATTCGCTCGACCGTAGCTGCACGCTGTAAAGCACGTCCCCTAATGTTCTTGATCCAAAGACCACTATTACAGTCCCAGCCCTACGTGCAGTATGTGCGTGCATGGCACCAGCTCCCAGCACCTATGTGGCAATGTGCCCTGCCAGACTGTGACATCTGCAGTGGGGAGAACATCATTACTGACAGTAACTCAGGCAAGTCAACTGTTAACTGCAAACTTCACTCCTGGCAACAACCGAATGCAACAGTGTCAGTTCCCTTTGTAATAAGGTAGACCATAACCTCAACTACTGCTGCCGAAAACAACAAGTTGAAGCGTGTCACTTTGACGTGGCAGTTCACAGTCTGTCTCTCCCCCCGTCTCTTTCAGATTTATACGCTTCTTATTTATGTGCGCATCTGATTTTTGCGACAGTTTTCCAAGCTGAAAGATAGAGCGCGTAAAAACGCGCCGCCGCCGTGCGATTCTGAAGAAGTGGATCCCGATAAGAGTTCTGTATGCTAATGTTATAAAAGTTATTTTTAAACGCACCTTGTTTGCAAAAATATGGCCACAACATCGTAACTGTTAAAATGACAATCTCGAAAGAAAAGAACGACGGAACGCGGCGCATTGCTTGCCCCGCTTCACCGCAAGTAATGTAAGCAGGGGAAAGGATAAAATGTAAAATAAACGTTTCGGTTACGCATATAAGTTCTCCACACATGACACGGATGCAGAAGGAAGCAGGAGAGCCAAAATCATTTCACTCTTTCCTAAAATGCTAAAAAAACTTAAAGTTCCTCGCGTGAAGTCAGGCCGTCGGAGGAGCGCTGCTAAGCTAGCTTCACTTCGCAGTTCATTTTCATAACCCTTAACATGCAAACATTTGCTTTAAAAAATAAAAAATTAATTGAAATAAATAATCAAATGGTACAGCTCCTCTGGAGCTGCCGGCAGCTTGGCAGCATGAAATCGACAGCCCTTGGGGTTGCTTTATTTATTAATTCATCCACTTTCTTGTTTTTTTTTGCTGCGGATGTTATAAAATGATAATCGGCAGGCTGTGAGCAGGTATTACCCGTTGGACTGAAATGATGCGAAGTCAAGGATGCGTCGAGCGGGCGAAAAGGAGGACGAGCGCCGCCGCGTCAGCAGCGACACGCGCTCGCGTAGGAACGTGTGACGTGCGCGATCCGCGGGGCCTGGAAAGGAGCGAGACGACGGCAAGGGCGCGCGCGACATAGCGACGCGTCTGCCATCCTTCACGCTCACATAGACCGGAACGGCCAGCTGTGCGGCCTATTCGGTGAATAAATCAGGAGGAGAAAAAACAATATAAGGCTTTTGCTGTACTTGAGAGATATGATCGGGAATATTTCACATAGCTCTTTAATTCTGCCCCACACAGCGTTGACATGTGCGTGCCGATGGACACGTTCATCTGGGAGGCCCTGCGAAAGAGGCTGACAAATTAAAACGTCGCCGCGCGCTCGCCGACGATTATGTAACTGCCGGTCCGCGATGGTTGTTTCGAACATCCCCGCGCGCGGCCCTTCGTGGCCCGACCGACATCATCAGGCAGCATCTACGGTGGCTCGGGCCAACCCCGCATGACCCGCACAAGCGCGCGATCGCTGCTTTCCTCTGTATTTAATGCCCGATGAGTCGGCGCATTAAAATGCGGCCTGCGAGAAAGAGCTGCCGGAATTTCATTCCGCAATCTTCAGACGGACCTGCGGCAGCGCTCGCTACTCTCCGGCTGAAATTGCCTAAAAAGCAGAAATGTCATAAATATTTCAGCACGGCTGAGGCAGTTGAGGACAAGAGGTGAAATGGAACTCTCAGGTGGATACTGTAAATTATACAAGCTATACTCGGCGTTGCTCAACCCACATTTAGATCAGGCAACTTGCAGAGGGAAGTCGGCCCAAAAGTAGTTAGTGAACAACAGAGAACAGAATATTTAATTGAAAATCATATCTGAATGCATAAATGCTCTCTGGGAGGAATCCGGATGCTCCGGGGACCCGGTCTGGTCTTGTTACAGTATACCATGTGTTGCAAGTAGCATAATTTTTGTCTGAACAATAAAAATTTTGCCGGCTCACGAATACTAATTTCGTTTTTTCTTTTTTTTTAAAAAAAGGCATATTTATGAGTTCTTTTGCATCGCGTAATTCCTTTGCGCGGCAGGCAAGCAACTGAGATTCTGATAGCCGTATTTCAGGGATGGACATACACGTGGCACAGCGCAAAACCTTCTCGTTTTTAACAATTATATATCGACAACACCTTTATGACTGTGTCACTGTCCTTGTACCTTTACACCTAAACACCGGCAATAAATTTCAGTTAAAGGTGAGCCGTACTACAGCTGCACGGACCTGCGCGCATTTCTGCCGAAAAGCCTACAAATGTATTGCACCGGCGCAAGTCTTGCTGATGAAAAATTAAAGAACTAAATGGCGCTCACGTGCAAGAGTATAAAGTGCACTCCCAGCAACGCTTCTCACTCCTCCGGAGCGTATTTTTTCAAAAATTTATGTTAAAAGCAGTAACTAAATGAGTAATGGATACTGCACAGGCCTGGTCCTTTCTGGGGAAGGCGCTGCCCTCTCAACGGCCCCTCTTCCACGGCGGACGGCATTAATCACATTACAAATGACGATGTGGTGGTAAGAACTTCTCGTGTGCAGCCGTGGTAAAAAAAATATTTGCGTAGGTACTAGACTTGTTTTTTAAATTATGAAAAAAAGAGTGTTTCCGTGATGTGCCGCACTGCATTATATTGTTAAATTCTCATATTTCACGGCGGCACACCGTAGACATCTGCTGGATGTGCGGCACGTGTTTATTTAACAGAGGAAGGCTTCAGATTCAACCTTTATTTTAAACCGATTTGGCTCTCACCTCATGCTCGAAAACGGGAGTAAAATTGGAAGAGGATAAAAACCAAACAGGCTATTAATAACAATGTGGAAATGTAAGCTATAGGGGCATTTTGACCCCACTTGCAAACACTTCAAAGCTCAGCCATTATCTAGCAATGCCGCCTGGAAAACCCTCATACGTCTATGTTAATGTTCATTATATTGCGTTACACTTAACATTTCCAGCAGTCAAGTACACAACAAAGCACAACAGTTAACTGTGTTATCCTGCCATCGGGTTTACTTTACTTGAGGCCTGCAATCCTCTCTTTTGATGCAGATCTCCTCGAGTGATCAAAGCCCCTTTTTTTAAAAATACATTTCGGATACAGGTTTCAAAGAGCAACTCGGAGCTGCCGCATGCATATAACGGTACGGCGGTGCTGGAATGAATCACCGCACGCTTTGCGTCTACCTTCGCAAGGCGAAAGAAGAACCGCACGACGCGCCGGACTTGCTTTTCGGCGCGGGCCTGACTGCGAAAAAAGAAATTAAATGTGCAAAATGTTTAAGTCAAGGAAGCGCTTAGTGATTTAATGTGGAATTGCATCATAATTCAGTGATGTTAGTGCACATCATTATATCATTAGCGGGAGCATTTAAGAAACCGCTGCGGGAGAATAAATAAGAAATCAATTAAACGCTACGGCAAAATATTAGAAAAAAAAACATTAAAAAGGTGAGGAAAACAGTCGCCTTAGACAACTTTCGAAATAATGGCTCTGAGACGGTGGGCGGGGCACACGTGGCAGGGGGTGGGGTTTGGTGTGACGGACAGCTCTGGAATACCTGCCCCTGCCTTGACAGAATAATGATAACCAGCTGCTGGCAGTGGAGCGGTAACTAGTAAAGACTTTGCAGCAGCTGGTCTGAAGTCCAAAGGAGACGTTTGGGTGCATTGGCTGGGAAACAGAAGCCTGGCCAGCGTGTCATACTGCTAGTTTTGTTCAATTTGCCTAGCTCGCTAGGCCCAAAGTCCATTACGTAAAGGGTGCGTTTCCTGTATGTGCTCTTTTCTTTCAACCATATTTGAACTTCAACAATGTCAGATTCCTTAGAATTTTGGAACGGATCCATAGTTCGCTCTCTCGCAGCACTGAAAAAGACATTTATCAGAAGGTAGCAGGAGAACATTTTCCATTTCCATGGAGGATGTATGTTGTCTTGCTGCCTTCAGGGGCCCTGTGTACCAGACTTCTGCAGGATTCATACATACACTGAATTGTCAAAACTAATTTTCTCTGCCTCCCTGAGCCCTCAAAAGATATCAGAGCATGGGAGAGGGTCCAAGGGTCCACTGTGGAGGAAAGCTGTTTTGGTACTCTTAACCAGTCATGGTAGCAATTGGCTGTGGTGGGTTCTGTACCACAAAATGCCCAACACTGTGAACAAACATGTTCAGCACTGGAGCCCTCTGGCAAACAGCATATCTGGCAGTGCAATACTGGGATATGCACTGCCTGGCATTCTCATGTATTCTCAAGTACTTAACAAAAGTGGTTAAGCAGATATTCTGAACCAAGAAATCATTACACATGTGAAAAAAAACAAAAAACATGAGGGTATGTAGATCAGAGGACGACATTTCATCAGTATCCCATACGCAAACAGAATATGTACAATTTGCACTTAACCCAGGATGTTTATGTCAAAAGCTCTGGCAAATAAGTAGGATGGAAACGGGTAGCTAAGAAACATGCTCACAATCTCTAGTCCCGAGGTCCTTTTCCAGTTCTGGCAACCACACGTGTGTTCTGGCTTGCATCCCCACTACTTAACCATTCATTTGTGTCGATTGACTCGTTTCTTTTTTTGATAAATCATTTCAGAGCAACAATTTAATAATATAGTGTAATTTATCACCACCTACACCTGCAAAGGAGTCTATGTAATATCCTTTGGTATCTGTATTTTTACCACTTCTGCTTATGTGTACACACACACACACAGACACACACACACACAGAGCCCAGCCAAAAAAAGAAGTGACACACTGTAATATTTGGTTGGAGCGCCTTTAGCTTCGATTACGGTACGCATTGGCCGTGGCATAGTTTCAGTAAGCTTTTGCAATGTCACAACATTTATTTCTGTCCAGAGCTGCATCAGTTTTTCACCAAGATCTTGTATTGACCGCTGCGTAAAGTCTTCTCCAGAACATCCCAAAGATTCTCAATGGGGTTAAGGTCTGGACTCTGTGGTGGCCAATCCATGTGTGAAAATGATGTCTCTCTCATGCTCCCTGAACCACTCTTTCGCAGTTTGAGCCTCATGAATCCTGGCATTGTCATCTTGGAATATGAAGAAAAAATCCATTGATGGAAAAACCTGCTCATTCAGTATATCCAGGTAGTCAGCTCATCTCATTTTTTGGGCACATAATGTGGCTGAACCTAGACCTGACCAACTGAAGCAACCTCAGATCATAACACTAAGTTCAATCCAGGTGGTGATTTTTTTTTGGCTGGGAAATGTGTGTGTGTGTGTGTGTGTGTGTGTGTGTGTGTGTGTGTGTGTAGTACAGTATTACATATGATGTAGTACATAAAGGAAAAAATACACAAAGACAATGTAACCAGTTAAGGGGCAAAGTGAGCCACAGTTGCACAAAGTCTCAGACCATCTATGACTGCAAACAAAAAGGTTTGCTTATTAGAAATATTCTATAAAAAAATGACCATACTACCTCTTCAAATAAAGCAAAACACAGGTCAGAAAACTCTAAAAAGTTCATCTTTACCGCAGAACCACAACTCTCCAGATGTAACCGAAAAATCACATCAGGCGGAGACTTCATCTTCATCTTCCTTCGGTCCTTTCCCCAAAAACCGTAAGGTCCGTCATACGACCGGCTGCTTCTTACACTCGTCTTGACTGTCCTCCTAGAGGCACAAAGTATTTACAAGTGGCTCAAAACAGCAGGTTTGCCCCTTAAAGCTGCTATTTAATGGCGGCCTTGTCCTGTGCCAGGTTTATGCCTCCTGCACCGTTCAGTCAATGAACAACCTCATTGTTCATTAAGGTCCCGTTTCAAACAAAACAAGCAGAGTCGTCCCCCGAGATACACGCATGCAGGTGACAAAAATTCAACTTCACAAGGAGTTTCATTTAAAACCGCTGCTACAAGGCATTGCTTTCTTCTTCTTGCAAGGGCTGAATTGGGATTTTTATAGCTGAGTGGCACCTTACATTAAAGGCTGAATTAGTGCATAAACAGAGAATTTCATACGTATGTATGTTTTTTTGTAAGCGTTTCGAAAGTGTGGGGTAAGTGACAGCTTGTAAAGAGTTGAAGGAGTGCGAGCAGACAGCTATACAGAATTACACAGCACTTAATGACAGAAACTGCCCTGTTGGGTTGTGTTACAATAACTAATGTTAAAGATGGAACTAATTTTGCCCATTTGAATGGGATGTGGTGATATTTTAGGATAAATAGGTGTCAGGATAGGGAAAAGGTTTCTCCATTGAAACAAGGGGTCATTTCATCTCTGAACACACGCAGATCTGCAACTATGCATATGCTGTTGTGCTACTGCCCTAGGCGGTACTGAACATCTTGCATAGGACTGCCTGCGATCAAAATTTGAAAGTGTTGGCAAATCAACGGAGACGTTTTGCTCATTTTCCTGGCAGGAATCGGTATGCTGTTTAGTCATTACTGTACCGCTCCGCAAAACACGCACAAGATCTCCTCCATCCTCAGGGAGGATATGTATGTAAGCAGGGGCAGGGTGGACCTAAACACAGTCTAAAGCGCACTGCTAGCATGGCTACAAGAGATGATCTCCCTGCCTCTTCATGCGGTTTCTTTGTTAAAACAAGACTGGCAGGCAGACAGAGACAAGGATCAAGCAGAATGGAAGTATTTAGTCGAAGGATGCTTATAAACGGAGATGTCACCTTTGAACAAAAAGGAGGCAGAAGGCCTTTGTCAGGCTGAAGGTGCAGAGTCATTACGACTACTCAGAAAGGCAACAGGCTCACAATCCCATCATTCTTGCAGGCCTTTGCTCATTATGCCATAATGTGTGTACGGACCACCAAATAGTCTGCAGAGGCACTGACAGTTGTACAACAATGCAAACAATACATTCGAGCGACACACAAAGAAGCGCAAAGACAGGCGGGCATCAAATGCTTGTAACAGATACCACAAACATTTCAGACACACACACACACACACTCACAGCATGTAAAGCTGAGGTTCCTGCAGGCCCCAAACAAAATCTCTCCAACAAAAAAAGACCGTTCATAAACAGGCCTCTCTCTCGCTGCCTTGCACAAAAATGCACCCTTCAGAGAGACATCTTTCATCAACAGCGGCTGTGCCGCAGAGGATGCTCGGGTTAAAGGTTAAAGACGGCAACTATTACGCTGACAAGAAAAAAACAATGAGAGCAAAATCCCAAACCGTGCTGTGTTCTCAACGGTACTGCTATCAGTGCAGCGCTGCAAAGACAGATATATAGCGGCTCATATCGGGTCGCACTGAGATAAACACAAAAATATGCATCGACAACAAATGTGTCATACAAGCTTCACACGTAAAAATAAGGCACTTAAAATTTCTCATGCGCTGTCAATGTTTCACTGTAAAAAATATTTACGGGATATTTCAACTTCAGCTGACAAGTTCATTACTTTTTAAAAACAGATGAACCTGAATTTTCTTTGTTAATGTTTCTAACAGTTGGGCCATTCCATTTTGTCCTCAACCCAATAACAATAATTTGTCATTCAATCATTTACGCAGCTTATTTGAGAAATCTTGGAATTGACTGGAAGAACTGATTTTACACCCGAGTTGGTCTTTGGTGATGACATTTTGAACAGAACAGAATGATTATTACATGACAAAATTCCAATGACACAACATATGGCTGCACAAAAGAGTAGTATGAACTCACATAACAGCTGTCTATTTAAACCGGAATGAGAATAATATTCAAAATATTAAGATGCAGAAATGTTTCAAAGTACATGTTATTGCAGCAGCTCCCCAATATAGAGTATTAAAAACTGGATATTCAAAAAAACCTTTAAAAAAAAAAAAAAAAATCACACATTTCAACATGATTCCGAAAATGAAGCTCGTGCTAGACTCAAACTCCCGAGTAGCTGTGAGTTAACAGTCACAGGGTAGCTTTAATGAACCTTCGGCACGGCCATTACAGTAGCGCATCCCTATAATCACTTAGTTATAAACATATAAAACGTTTCCTGGATCCAGTACGTTGGTAGCTTTTCGTTTGATACATTTTTTTCCGTTTTTATTTCCGTGTTTCGCATACGCGATGATGTCAAAATGGTGAACGCACACAAACTCGTGAGCTGGGCCGCTTTGCTTGGACAGAAACACCGGTGGTTTCAGCACAACAAATTTTGATCAAAATCCAGAATCAAAGACCTGCTCTCGCCCCTGCTACTTCAAGGGAAAAGTCTTGGCTTTATAGCTGGTGAGCCGCCTCCCAACAGGGGCAGATAATGTGTCTTTAATGCCGTCTTATTCCTTCTTATCCTGAAACAGATCACAAACCCCCTCTCCTACACGGTTAATGATAAAGAAGTGTTCCCGGAGGACCGAACTGCAGAAGTGGAACTCAACTCAGAAGCCATCTTGCATTAAGGAGCAATTCTGAGTCAGACTTGCACTAGATATGAACCTCTGGAGGACTCACATTCAAACTAATGAAAATAATTATATATATTAGCTGCTCTAGATCTTTTCACTGCATTAAACCGAAAGACAGGAAATTTGCAATTCATGAAGATATATTTGCTGGCATATTTCTCCAAGTGAAGAAGCTAATGTTAAATAATAGTCAAACTATGGCGTGCTTTTTTTTCTGATTTTAATCACCCCTACAGCTACTGTTGTAGTAAAACAGCATTTAGGAACGGAAAGTATTCCCCAGAAAACCGGCTTCGAGGATGCCTACTGTACCCAAATAGTGTAAGATTCACAACACACGATTGTATCACACAGCGCTTCCGTGTACACGTTTTGCTGCGATTTGTCGTCTTTGCTCCAAAAAATTCCGAGACCGTACTACGTACTGTACTACTGTGTGCGCTTCCTCGGTGTAGTCTGGAGGGACTCAGGAGCGGAGGCAGAGCATAAAGTCCTTAAGCACATTACTTAGAGCCTCTGTGTTTTCTCTCATCTAGTACCCGGGCGAAACGCCAGCTTCACAAAAGACGAACGCGCTACAGGATTGCTCATGCCGCATGAATAGGACACCTGTGATGACCAGTTTAATGATTTCTGCTACATCGACTCAGCGGCCACCGTGCTTCCCAAGAGGAAATGGGCTGCATGATGAACGCTGTCCGTAACCGCCCTTAATATCTTGAAGGATGTCCAACTCGTGTCAACGTCGTGCTGCAAAAAAGGACTAAAACTCCAGCCTGCCTGCAGCATCCTCTAGGGATGTCACAAGCTGCAAAGCTAACAGGCAAAGATGGGAGCTAAGAACTTTCCGCGTGCTACGAGGGACGGTGGCGGAAAAAAGCACACGGCACACATCCGAGCACACCGTCCTTCCCAGTAACCACTTCTGTCACCCGAAACAAATTACAGCACTTAATTTTACCGACACTTCGTCTAATTTCCTGTAAACTATAAAAAAAAAACCTCTCATATGCCATTAACCTGCATCCCACCTGCTAACATTTCATGTGCAGCCACTTCATATCACCCACTCAAGCAACGGCGCACAATCGTCGCTATTTCTTGAATAGCAGAAAGGAACTAAAAAAGAAAGCTACACCACGGGGGAAAGGGAAAGGAGAGAGAACGTACTGGAATGTTGCCCACGAAACACAGTTTAGAGAATCCTTCTCTCTTGTAATCCACTGGAGATAGGAGATTATTTCCACAACAAAAAGCTGCGCGCGAATGTAGGCCAAGCTGCTTCCATCGCATATGCTATGGAGACGGTCTAATCCAATTCAATGCCAGTGAGCTCTGCCTCAATCCTTTACGTCAAGACTGGAGGATTTTATGTATTTATGTGATTGGGGATGTTATACTTTGTTTCCCGAGCATGAATTGTGGAGACGGTTCCTCCCCGCTTCTTACTGAAAAACACGCTTGTGGAAGCAAAAGAGGAAGGGGACAAAAAAACAAAACAAAAAAACAAAAAAACATGCAATTTATCCCAACAGACAACATCTCAGGCAGCCAAACTGGAATTTTTCCATTTGCACTTGGCCAAAATTTAGTCGTCTTGCAAAACAAAAGCTCCTTTTCATCTTCGCATAAGAACAAAATTGCATTAGGGAGGCACGTGGCGCTTCCTGTTATCCCAGACATCACAATATACTTATATTAGCAATTTTACCCCTGAGATTCATGCAGCCGTCCCTCCGTCACCGTTTACCACTTCATCCCGGTCAGCGCGGCGGCAGCACGGAACAATTGGGCATTGTCTGGTGGATCGCATCTAACAAAGATCCGTTTTTTCTTTCTGCTTCATGCTGAGTAAATACGGACAAACTGGAAATTATTCGAAAAATCACCTTTTTGATTGGATTTTTTTTTTTTGCGCCGCAGATTTGTGGTAAGGTGCTACCCTATCGACTCGGTGTAAAAGGTGTAAAAATTCCAGTGCAACCTTTTTTTTTTTGGTGTAACTGTTAGCCTTACGGTTTCCAGCCAGCCAGACCACAGAAGTGAATTCCTATCATTCTCAAACCCCGAGGCAAAAATAGCCTCTGTACTGTGATTCCGAAATCGCACCCTGACCATCGCCGTTTCAGTCTCCGCACTTCATCTCGTGTAAAATGGAACAAATGGAACAAAGTTGTGGAAAAAGGTATTGCTCCCAACCAACGCATTGTTTACTGGATTCAGCTGACCTCGTTCTCATCCGCGAAAATACCTTCTGCTTAAATCCCCTTAGTCATTCACATTGACAATATTTAATTGGCCCTTTCTTTTCCGATGGTCCCTATCAGGTTAAGCTGAACTGTGATTTCAAGACAAGTCATTCCTTTTCATAATTCTCCTAGAAGGCATGTTGATGTAAAATCAAGGCAAGAAACGAGATTTACAAAGAGAATCTTTAACATCCTGGTGTGAAATCAAATTTTCACCTTCTCAATCTGCACCGCAGGCACATGCTTGTAAAAAACTGAATATCTCATTACACAAGACTCTCTCCTTTTTCTTGCTCCTCTTCTGTGTAATGAGTAATGCCATGGATCAGGGCGAGCAGTCATTCCAGCATTCAGAATATGTGAACGGCATTATCAAATCAGGGAGGCATAAAAAACAATGAGCCGCAGATATTTTAAAGAAATTAAAATGTTGGTGCTTGTGCTAGATAATTCTGAAGGCTTGGGGTTCTGATATTCTGAATAAATTATGCTTATAATGAAAAGTCTGGCATGACAACTGCACTGCCCCTGACTGGAGGCCAGGTCTGCAGGAGGCCATGAAGACGGCCCGGCCCATCAGCAGGACCCCACCGTCCACCATCCAGACCGCTTGCAACAAGCAGAGTCTGAGGAGAGCTCGCAACGCCGCTGTGGACCCCTCCCACCACCTCCACCATTTGTTTTCACTGCCGCCGTCTGGGAGACACTATCGCAGCCCGAGGGCCACAACTACCAGGCTCAGGAATAGCTGTCTGCCACAGGCTGTCAGGCTGCTGAGCTGACATTTATATTTATCTGTCGTGTAATATTTTTTACATCTATATTTCTCTTTAATATATCTACGACTGCATTATCTTTTTATTTATTTCTCTAAATTTTCTTTCTGCCTACTGTGCCCACGATGGACCTAAGGAACTTTACTTCATTTTCCCTTGTATGGCTGCTGTTTAAGGGTGTACGACAAGAAATGATTCTTAATTCTTTAACAGAAAACCAGAGACTTGCAGCATTTTGGACATTTTTTGTAGCATTTACGACTGTAAATACAACTCTGCAAAACTGGCAACGCACAAGCAATTCTTCCTAACATCTTGTCATGTTCTGTGCATTTATGCGAGGGTGCAAGCAGGTTACGGGGTTCTAACAAAAAAAAAAAAATTCTAAAGGCTTGCTGCTTCTTTATGTATTTACATCACCATATTAGCGGGCGTTTCTAAGAAAAAAGTCGCAACCTACCTTCCGCACCCCGAATTCAATTAATTCATCTCGACCCGCATCACCTGCCTCTTTTGATGACAAAACCTTCATTTGCTGCTACGCTTGGCTTCCCTGCCCACCATTTCTGCCACCGATCGCCGTGTCTGATTGCTCAAGACCGAAAACAGGAACGGAGGGTTTGCTAAAAGAATTGGTGTTCTTCACCTTTAACTTCTCTCGTTCAGATTCCAGCAAGTTAGTTAAGTATCACGGACACGTTTAAAAAAAATCCACTCTATTAGACTCTGGCTTCTCTGCAACTAAAAATGTTTTAGTCACAGTGTCAGCTAGGTAACTGTAGCTAAATAAGTGAGATGAGTAAAATGAATCTCATCCCAAAGAAAATGTCAAAGAAGAGATGAAAGTCTATAAATACTTCATACTTTAATGAACGTAACCATTATTCACTCACTCACGTTTGTTAACCAGTTGTCCTTGTGAGGGACATGGCGGTCTGGAGCCTGTCCCAGAATTACAGGGTGCTAGCCTAGGTGAGGTACAAACTGAAAAGAGCGACAGTCCCTGGCAGGGTAGCCACACACATAAACGGGACAATTTAGAGTCACCGGCTGACCTGAAATACATTTCTTTGGACTGTGGGCGGAAACCAGAGCTCCTGGAAGAAACCCACGCAGCCATGGGGAGAACATGCACATGTCTCACACACCGAGCCAAGTTCTAACCTATGCCCTCTTTGCCACATGATGAACATTACTTTTTGTTTATTATATGTATATTTACTCGGTCGGTTTAAAAAAAAAAACCAGTTGCCGCCATCGGTAATGGCGTACCTTAAAGGTTAGCTGAGTTTGTAGCGGTGAGGAGGACTGCAGCAGCCTTCTTCACTTGATCTTGTTAGCAACTTCTAGAACGACTGGACAGCTAATTAAAGCTTGCCCAACCTATTAGCTAATAGTATTTCAGCTTAAGTTTTCATGACAAGGAACATTTATTCATAACCCAAGGCAGATATTTAGCAAAAAAAAAAAAAAAAACAGAATTGCCTGGTAGCCTGTAAGGCTTCCCCTTCCCAGTTTTAGCAAATTAAATTATAATTAAAAAGAAATTGTTTTGAAAGTATAGCCCTGAAACGATGGCGGTTCATATGTTAACATCCATGCATCTGCTTTTGTTAATCCTGAGAAGGGTCACGGTGGTGCAGAGCCTATCCCGGAGGAAGAGGGCACTGTGCTATGAAAATGCCCTTGGACGGGATGCCAGGGTGGTCACACACTCCCACTGGGATACACTCACGCACGCTATGGGCAATTTAGAGTGAGCAAGTAACCTGAAACGCACGTCTTCGGACCGTGGGAGAAGACTCCGGAGAATACTCACGCAGACACAGGGAGGACGTGCAAACCCCACGCGGACTGAGCCGGATCGGAACTCGCGCCCGATCGTATGCTAACATAAAATCGACAGCGATTGGATATTCAAATACAGTCCGGATGAAACAGGAATTTAAAATGTTACGTATCAAAAAAGTTGTGAGCACGTGTAATGATACCCCACACAGGCTTTGTGCGTGATGAGCGAAGAAAGAAGCGACTTTGAGGTGAGCTTGTGTGTGTGACTCATAGCTTTAGAGCAGTCCTGAAGGCAGCTGACAAAAATACCAGCTGATCATGTCAGAATTATTTATTTTTCCCTCAGCTCATGTCTTTGCTGGCCCCCTTGCCCTATTTTCCAATGGCTGCTTACACATACAAAGTAAAACATTCTGCTAGCCCCGTACTCTCAGACAATATCATTGCAGTAACTATGATGTGTGGCCTGGATTAATGTTTGTGTCAGTAATTTTTTTTTTGTTTGTTTTCAATGAAGTCACAGCCAAGTAACCAATTGTTAGAGCTGTTGTTGCTACACAACGCCCTCGCCAACACACAGTGTGAACACGGGTACACACCTGATCTGATGCACGCACCAGGAGCCACCTGCTTCCTTCCGCTGTCGGCTGCGGTCTCCACGGGGCAAAATAACACGCTTAAGGGGAGAGCTCCATTCGCCCGACTCCGCCACCCCAAATCGAGACACCCTGCTGACTGTAAGCAACAAAGACGATCGAGGATTCCGGCAATTTCCTACCCCCGAAGGACTATGAACTAATTTATCTTGCTAGGGCCTCCTTGCCGCAGATGGCGAGCGTGACACAACAGGGACTGGATCCCAGGTCTCGACCGACATGCCACTTGAGAGGTGGCAGGTAATCATTTTTAGACACAAGTACATATGGTCTGCCATATGTGTACAAATTCTCTTAAGGATAGCGAACACGCTAGCAAGCATAAAAACGTTAAACTGATGGATGAAGGTATGGAATTTACTGCACCGAGTGAAGACAAAAGAAAGACCGAAGGATACAATGCACGTCTTTGCATTATTGTGTTTTCATTACGAGACTGAAATGTGATACGCGGGAAGCATCACAACTTTGCTGTTTTTCCCCATTTTCCGTGAAGGAGGATGCCAGGACACTTTATTACAGTGCAATTTCAAAGATGACACCGTGCAATTATGCGATGCTGCAGAAACCGTGTCTATTTTCTGCGGGAGTTTCAAGAGCCGTATGTAATGAATTTTGTCAGCAGACGCTCATTTTCCAGCTGTTTGTTAAAGGTGAAACAACACATATCCAAATATGTGCAATAAGCGTATGAAATAAAAGCAGTTTTATGCATCACCTGTGAAGGGGGACCCCAGCACCAACTTTATCTTAAGTCAAAAAAGTTCTTCAGCATTAAGATGCCGATTCGCTTGAATTAACCGCGCGGCCTTTTTCGGGTCACGCAGCGCGAACGTACCAACACGGCCCATCTCGGAATCACGAAGTGCGACAGCAGGAGGGGTACAGCACGGACGGACTGGGATACCAGAGTAGCCACATTCGCAGGCGTCACGAGCGAGAAGGAAAAGCACATGTTCGCACTGTGGGAGGAAGCCTGCCCAGCCATGGGACACATTACTATCGTGGGTCATAAGCGCTCATAAGATCTGAGCGGTGAATAAATTCCTCTAATCGAATTCATGCATTTTACACGTATGTACTGTGGTCACGGTGCGGCAACAATGGAAGCTCTGAACCTTTCAAAAATCTGATTAAGTGCAATTGGGAAATTCAAGGAAACTGCCGATTTTTCGTAGAATACCGTGGATTTGAAAGCATCCCTGGGAAGCTCTTGTGGACTCACAAAGCCATGCGCAGCCACCTCATCAAAGGAACCTTTTTATTCTTGAAGTGATCCTGCAGGAAAAAGCAGTTTAATGAACTTTCACATGTATATTCATATGGACACATGTATATAAGCAAAAGAAGAAGGGCAGAAGACAGCGGGGCTGCAGGCTGACTGTTTAAATTCCATCCCCGCAGCAGTACCATTGATCAAAGTAGTTAATCTGCTTTGATAAAGTAAAAAAGCTTGCGATTCTAAAAGGTAAATCGGTGTACCTGGCACTAGGGGTCACCTTGGGCAAACACCGTGAAGGTTGACAACAACAAGTGGGATGGTGGTCATTCGCCAGAGTCCTGAACCCGCTCGGAATTATAACGTGCATTCAGCTACGTATCTGAAAATGGTAACTCTAGGAAATGTTAATAACCAAGTTAGGAGAAATGGTCATAACAGCCAGGAAAGTTTCAGTGTTTTCAAGCTACTCCGATATTGCGGCGGCTTAATTTCATTAACCGCCCGATGCAATCGTACAAACGTCAAAGCTTCTGTTATTACATATTTAAAGCATTAAATTGTGGCATTGTGGCTCGGTTTAAGTGCTGTGGAGAAAAATGATCATTTTTGCCTCCTGAACCTCTACAGGAAGGCAACCACGGCGGCTGTGCAAATGAACCCCTCCGGCCCAACAGCGCACGCATATAAAACGTCGTGCATCTAGAAAGGCACCGACGAAAAAGCACCTCCAGAACTGGAGCGACAGCGGAGAGAAGCGCGCCACGCTGGCAATTAAAGCGCCACCATCACCAGCGAGAGCTCTGACACTGCGCCGAATTTACAGAGCACTTTTGTATTAAACAGTTTGTTGCCCTTAGATTATAAAGCCCATTTGTCAGCACCGGTGCATCCCCTGAAGTATTCATTTTGCTGGCAAGAACAAAAGTTGGCTTTGACAGAAGGAAGACAAAGCATAGCAAACCTGCACTGGACTGCTCCTCCGCTCGGGGTTTGTTCTCCGTATGCTTATCGGCTCAGAAATCACTGCTTCAAAATCACATGAAGTGTAACTCATCCTGGACAGACAACTATAAAGTTAAAACCCTCAGAATACATTGCAACGTTGTCATGGATACATCGGCACAAAACTGCAGACTCCAAGTGTCGGCCCTGACGTGGTGAAACGAGCGCCCTCTCTCCCTCAGAACTGCTGATTCCATTTCGACATTCAGGAAATACGGCAAAACACGTCTTTGTCGCAACTTATTTTCTCCCAACTCCAAAACTGCATTCTGGACAAACCGACTCTGCTGCGAGAATCACGCGCCCGCATCTGAAATTCTTCACCTGCTGCGAAATGCGCTTTTTTTTACTCTGAGCTGTACGTCACTGTGGGACACAAAAATATGCTGAAATATTATATATACTGTCTGAATATATTTAACTATCTTCACCCAACTTTGTCCAGGTTACCACAGAGTTATTAGCTATACTAATTCATTTTCAAAAATCAAATTCAATTTTCACGACTCACCCTAGAGCAGCTGGTTCACCTGTCAACACCTGCAAGTTTCAGTGTTTGTGGGGGGCCTGAGACCTGTTCATAGCCATTGCAAATCATACACTGAGCGGGAACTGCACGATCTTAAATTCAAAAGGCTAATTTGAGGGCATAAGGGGAATTTGCAGGATGAACGCCAACTTCCCTTAACCGCTTCCCGTAAGAACTGCTGCCTCTGTCAAATTTCGCCGGGATGTTTTCACTCGCAATCTGGTGCTTTTGCATAGCTTAAGAGGGTCCGTGTGCCTTCAAACCGTGATCGGTGCCCCAAATTCCAAAGTTATTTTGTACGCAGGAAGTCCTGGGGCTGTAACAGAAGTCAGAAGCTCAGCCGGATGGATAATGCAGCGCGTCATCGTGATTTAACACCGTGTCCGCAGACATGCACGCTACCTCCTGTGCATTAAATTGGCTAAATGTGGCGCTATCAATTAAAGCTACTTGATCGTTTTTTGGGGTCAAAATGGCGGCTCGCCCAGCCAAAAGCTGGATTTGCATCCAATTTCTTCAACCTTAGGATAAACAGCACACATTAAGCCCTCGGTAGAATAGATCGCTCTGCAAAGAGCATCAGGGAGAATTATTTCATTATCATTTTCTTCCACCCTTTGAGCAATATGTCTGAGAACCGCCGTCAGGGAGGATTTCCGTCCAGGCCAACTCTCATGTTTCGTGCTAGGCCAGAGTATTGTGGAAGGCCTTTACTTCACTTGCTTTCCTGCCCCTGGGGACAACAGGCAATGTTTGGCAACAGTCACCCAAAAACAGGACCGCAAGGGTTCTCTCAGACCTCTCCACCAGACCAAAATATTTGAGTTTCATAAAGCCTATACTCGAACCAGGGTGTGGCTAAAACCAAAATCCAAATTCTGTAGAACGAGGCTGGAAGAAGTAAGCAAACAAAGAAACGAACCGACACCGGATGTACAGACATCCATCCATTACCGCTAAATGCTTAATCCTGAGTCTCAGTGGTGCGGGGCCTAACCCAAAATCATCGGGCGCTATGCTTTGAAACTACCCCTGGGTGAGATGCCAGTCCATCACAGGGTTGCCACACATGCGGCCATTCACACACTACAGGCAATTTAGAGTGACGAATGAACCCGAAACACATGTATTTGGACCGTGGGAGGAAACTGGAGCAACCAGAAGAAACGCATACAGACGCGGGGAGAACATGCAAACTCCGCACAGGCCGAGCCAGATTCAAACTCACGCCAACCGGCATGCTTAGCCACTGTGCCACCCATATATACAGACATCACACTTTTACTTAATATACATATAAAAGAATGCAACGTGTTAACTTCAAGACTACTTCTTTGATATTAAAATACGGATAAGGCTAACGTTTTCATAAAACACGACATCTACTTTCAGCAGCCTTCCAGTGGAAGGACAAAATGTGACGCCTTTCAAACAAATGTTGACCAACACCAGGTACGAGAAATATAGAACCGACAGGTGATCATGCCAGGTTTTTACAGTAAAAGCAGACAAAGCAATGGATGAGGATGAAACAAATAAAGCATGCAGCTGCATTTCTAAAAAAAAAAAAAAAAAAAAAAAAAACTTTACAAATCAAGCCTCTTCAGTAACTTTAATATTAGCAGTTTGCTAACCTGCCAGAAGGCACAATTTGTCTCAGCGCTTCCACAAAGTAGTTTTCAGAGCGGCTACTCGTAGAGGACATCCGACTACCTTATTAAAAAATAATCATCTTGGCATTTTAACACGGCATTACGAGGACAACCACACTTCCAGCAAAAGAAACAGAGGAAAAGTAAACTTTCACAAGAGTATTAAGCAAAACACACTAAGCAGTCTTTAGACAGGGCAAGATACTTCCGAGGTTTCGTATCAAAAGTTCTCCGAGCCCTGTTTTGGGAAGATAGCAGCCACGTCAAAAAAAAGACCTCTGGCTTTACTGACATGATTCTATAATAATATGCAAGAGCACTTCCAAAACGTCACCGTCCCCAGAGCTGGGCACCGACGTGTGCGTTATGCTTCGATTTGGGAGAAATTTTGTCCCAGAGGCAGCGGCTGCCGCTAACAAGGGCCGTTCCTCCGCAGTCTGAAGGTTCCGGGTTAGAGCGTCTTCTGCTGCTGCACGACTCTCCATCTAGGGACTCATCCCGACTCAGCGGAGCACAAAGAGCGTGGTCATCCCCTGCAGAAAACTCTGCAAAGCTTGCGCTCGCTCCACGAACGCTGGTTTCAAACTCACTTTTCGTACCGCTGGAGTGAAACGCGGGCGTTTGTTAAGGAGGTCAACTTGAGACGCCTCCTAACCTTGTGCTTCTTCTGGCCCAGAAGTCCTCCACTGTCTGCGGGACGTCCATCTAATATTCTCACAATCTTCCGTAAGCTTATTTTATCACTCGTATATGTTTTTTTTTTTTTTTTTTATTTTTAAGTAACTTGAGCAGCAGTTCACTCTGGATGTTAGGCTACGTAAGCCTGTAAGGATATAAGATTAACGCCCCAGAAGCACACGCGTACACTCAGCAGTCCACGGTGTCACCTCCGCGGCGGAGACTGAGCAAGAAGCCAGGATAAAAGTGCCACATCCCCGTCCCAGGAGCGTCCCCGCGGCCCCGAACGGAGAAGGAGCTCCGCGGAGTCGCGGCCCTCCCCCACGCCGGCCGTTCGCCTTACCTGAGGAAGACGGTCTCTCCCTGCCGCACGGTGATGTTGTCCATCACTCTGTTGTCCGACTGCGGGTCCCCCTGACTGCGGACGGGCAGTCCTGCGGGGACAAGGAAGAGCAACCTGAGGGAAAGCAGCACCGCACACCTCCAGGACACGAGCAGCTCCGCGCAAACACGCATCTTGGGTCCGGGCGACGCGCTGCGTGCGCTCGGCGCTCCGGCGGCTCCTCTCCTTAATCCCGTTATCCGGTTATCCGAAGGCGGCCTATTAATAGGAGCGCATCGCCTAATCCGGGACTGGGTTTGCACCACCGTTTTGCGGGCCCGGGTGCGGCGGCGCCGGATGCGCACAGGTGAGCGGTCGCCGCCTCACAAAATCACCTCAGCGGACGGAAGTGGCGCGCGCGCGCCGGCGACCCTCGACGCCGTCAAAAAGTTGCGCTCCTCCCGCAAGTCGGGCGGCGGGCGGCGGGCGGCCAATCGCCCGGGTCCGGCGACTCGGTTCGCAGGCGAGTGTGTGTGTGCGTGTGTGTGTGTGTGTGTGAGGGCGAGTGCGGCGGCAGCCCGCGTCCACTGGGTCTGAGTCCACACACACGCGCACGCACGCACACGCACGCACGCATGCACACGCACTCAAAGCTGCTGTGGAATTTCTTCAGCTCCTCAACGCCCCCCCCCCCCCTTTGCTTTTTCTGGACAAATGAGCGCAGACCCAAATATTGTAACTCTCATCCCCAGCACCTCTGCCGAGGCGTTGTCATGGCAGCAGGAACGCAGCTCAGCATCCCTCTGTACAGTAAACACGGGCGCATGTGCTGTTCTGCACCCCGCGTAGCCGCTCTACATCCGTCTCCCATTTTGCTGTTGACTTATTGGGCTCAAGAGACATCAAGTTGTGTTTTATGTTGTACTGACGTGAAGAATGAACGCACAACTGCGGCTGCAGACGTTATTCAGACATGGGGCATCGCGGAGGGGGCGGGGTGGGGGTGGGGGGTTGAAGACCCCGCTCTTTCGTTGCTCTTTCATCGAAAGCCAGCACCCCTCAGCCCCATCAGAGATACAACACACTGCACACATGGTGCTCGCACCCCTAGCACTATGCAATATGTTAATTTGCTAACTAGTGGACTTATTTAGTGCTCAGTTTGCTCGCACCACCTACCTACCCTAGGATAATATCATAAATTACATAAGCACCGTACACATACAGTACATGCATAGATATATAAAACTTTTTCATTCTCTCAGCATGTATGTTTATACCCATCAAGCACGAAATTTCTTATCAAAAAAGAAGGATCTCAAATCTGGTTCCAAAGAAAGCTGAAGTGATTTTTTTTTTTCATTCAGATGGAGTCATTAGTGTTTCCATCATTATGTGCAGAACTTAGAGAAACAAAAGCAGGCTGAAGAAAGGTTGAAACTAGAATCAAAGCAACCTGATGCAACCAGGTGACACATTGTTATTACGGGGCTGCGTCCCTGTCACACACGTTCACACACGCGTCCATAAATGTGATTTAAGCACGCAGCGACGATTCAGGCTGTAAGGTGAGCAGCGCTTAAAGAATAAGAACACAGAATAAGAGCACGGATGGAGGTCTCTGCTTTGTGACCGCAGTCGCATCACTACACCGTGAAATTGATGCCTTTTAGTGCAAAACTGAAAGTTGCAAAAAAGTGTTTTGTAGCTACACAATAGTTTTATAACAGCAGCATTTAACTTTTATATTACAGTGCTGTATGTGCTTCTTACAGCTGTGAGAAGACAGGGTAGTCGTTTCCACCTCTTACTGCTGTGCTACCAAAAAGCATTGTAAAGAACTAAATACAGCAACTTTTAGTTATTGAACAGGTCAAATAGCTATGGTAAACCATTATCAAGCACAGTAATGACTACATTAGGGAAGTAAGATAAATGTGAGTGTGTGTGGATGATGAATGGATAAACGCGATGGTGCGCACCTCCGTGGAGCGCAGCTTTGCTCTTTTGTCTTCTTTCATGTGGATTTGACGCACAGGGTGGATTCATACCGCACAACAAAAGCTTTTACACCTCCTCCATTTATTGATCCTGGTTGACCCGAGCACACCCCAGCAATAACAATAAAAAGTTTAACAGGTCCACGAGGTTTTCGGTTTTTTAATTACACTCCACCAGTTGGCATTACGGTTCCCCGTCATTTCATGCAGCAACAACAGTCGAGCTGTGCTTCGTTTCAGCCCGAGTAGCACCTATGTTGCCCTATTAGCATCACACAGTAGGGACTATCAGTATGAACAACGGCTGTGCTATTCCAGGCACAGTGGCCCTTAGAGTAGGCACTAATATATGTGGCCATTATTAATTTTAAATTCACCGAAGCAGCCAGCACCCGGCGACCCTGGGATGGGTGCTGGACTGCTGCACCCCTGCCCAGGACTAACTGGTTAGTTAGACCGAATGGATGAAATTTGAAGGGGCAGTGGAGAGAACAGTCACTCCTGTTTCACAGTTAATCTTTCTTTTAAACACCCCTTTTATTTTTACCATACGTACTTTACTTTTTAACGTCCCTGAACCACTCCACTAACCTTCTGCATTAATTGATCTAATTGACATGTTGCCAAGTTATGTTTCTCACATGTAATGACTATTCCATATACAGACGGTCCCCGTGTTGCGATGGTCCGACTTATGATTTTTCGATTTTACGATGCTGCAATAGCAATGCGCATTCAGTAGAAACCGTACTTGGAATTTAGAATTTAGATTTTTCCAAGTCAAGCGAAACTCTCTCTTGATGCTGGGCAGCAGCAGTGATTCGCATCTTCCAGTCAGACATGCGGTTGCTAGTGTTTACAACTGATACTCCACAGCGTCCTGTGTTGCCAGCAGTTTTTTTGGATACCCCTCCCCCTCCTGTATCTATGTTGTGTTTTATGAATCCATCATGTCTACAAAATGCCCATCTGTGCCTGTCTTCTGAAAGTGGAAAGCCCGTAATGACTTTTAAGGTAGGCTAGGCTAGGCTAGGCTATGACGTTCGCTAGCTGTTTATGGCATGGGTTGGTGGAAGCAAGACACTACGGTAATAAGTTTAAGTTCCGTTAAACTCTTTACTGCGTGTTGCTTCCGACAAAGAGCATTGCCATTAGCCGGGAGTTAGAGCTAAACGTTAGCGATTGGCAGTAAACAAAAACAGAATTCAAAATAAACAAAATACAAGGTCTTAGCAAGACAGCGGTTGCAGGGGAGTTCACGAGGGCGACCGGAAGCTGAGCACGGACAGGAAGTCCCGGTAGGAACTAAATCTCATCCACGATTGGTTCCTACATTAATCAGTCAACCAATCAGTGCTCGGTCTGAAGATGGGGGCGGAGAGACCGCCTACGTTCCGTTGCTGATACGACAGTAGGTCGGGTGAATTAAATGCATTTTCAACTTGGATGGATTTGTGGGAACAGAACAGAATTTTTTTTGTTACTTTGTCTTCCTGCCTTTCATTGATTCTGTGCATTAGCCACGTCAGCACTACTGTAACTGTATGACAGTGATGGAAAGCGGAGCTTGTGTGTAGCTCAGAGGTGTTCGTTCCGAGCCCAAGGTATGGGCAACAGCTCAGGCTACCGTGTCGCTGATGGATGGTTACACGCACATTTTAAAGCAGACAGTCACGGTTGACATTGTTTGGTCGTGGAGAAGCTGTGATTGCGTCTGACAATGCTCGCTCTACGGGCACCTTCTTTCGTCGCGAGTGCATCGGAACGCATCGCCTCGCCCACGCGCGCCGACCCCCCTACTTGCGGCACTTTGAATGGTTGTGCCCAAAGGCGAAGCGGCACGTGTGTATGGGTGTGAATCAGCCTTTGCTTTTAGGTTTGGAAAGAGTGCAGGCGATCATGAATAAGACATAACTGGAAATGACTCACAGAAAAGTAAACACTGCCTGTAACACCCACAGCTCTTCCATTGTTTACTTTTGTTTGTGAATTTTAGCTCTTCCACGTTTCTCTCTTGGAAAAATATTGTCGCCCTCAGCGTGCCAGTCACCGGTCCATTATTTTTACGTTGTGAGTCACATGGTCTTGCGAATGGAAGCTAAGCGCGGACTGGAAGATCGATGCAACCGTCACTGCCGGCCGCGGTGGGCACCTGAATTTGTCGGCCAAGATACCCAGATGATTAGTCCCTCCTTCCCACAGCGGAATGATGATCATTTGGAGGCCTGACAACAGCTGCTCACTGCCTGACATGGTCAACATCTGCGCCCCGATCAGGCTGGAGCCAGTCTGTCCTTGGGAGAGGGAGGAGGAGAAGGAGGAGGAGGTCTGGTTATTTCACATTTTTCTACTCCATTTTAAACCATTGGATATACAGGCAAATATTACACATGAAATTTATTCTGGATGAGACTGAGATGCTCCGTTTAACCTTTTGCAATAAAAATTAAAAAAAAAAAAAAAAAACTTTCAATGCATATTTAAACTAATAAAATGTTTAAATAAATGTCACATGGAATGCTGTCTATAGATAGAGATTTTCTTACTATAATTTGTAACAATTCTTTTCAGTCAGGCAGCTGAGCCAAAACACTTTGTGGGTTGCATTAGATTTGGGATTAACAAAACCAACAAACGCTGCGTGTAGATGGGAGCTCCTCCTGCATCTAGCAATCTCGCACTGATTTAATTGTGCCTCTTAGTTCGCACAGCCTGGTTCGGAGAAAACAAAGAATATACCCGAGACCTGTAAGATAACAGCAAAGCGTACAGTGATTGAAGGCCGACAAGTCTGCCGTGATTCGAAACAACAGCGAAAGCCCGCTACGTTGACTGCGTGATGCCGATGGACGCGGTGGAAAGCAGCGCAGCACACACAGCAGTGCTTCTTTAACCAAACTGCGCAACAGGTTAAAAGGTATTGATCCAACACAAGGAATCCTATGAAAATCGCCCCAAGGCCCTATCTTCTACGGAATTACCAATTCTACTCCCATGTTTGGCAGGAGTCCTGCATCGTAAAGCAACACGTTAAGAAACTAAACGGATACGGTGCTAAAGGTCTTTACTATACAGCACGGGTGTGTTAACATGGTGAACAAACTGTTGGTCATGGAGCAAAAGCTCTAAGCAATACAAAGTGAGGCCACCGCGTTGCAGCACTGCCACTCACACAAGTAAAGGAGCGATGAGGCTGGGTGCCTCCTAACTGGGCAAAAAGGAACCGGCTGGCAGTTTGTGGCCACAATAGTTTAATTCCAGTATTAATAGAAACAATCCCGACGCATTGTTTTAGAAATTTCTTCCCAATATACCATTTACTCACACTGTAATGAGTCTCTTGAGATACTACGATGCCAGGAAAAAATATAAGTTAAATGTTTCACAGCACAATAAATTTCGATGCCAAGCCCAAGACAGAATACTACAATAGTCTCGAATTTCAAGACAGATGGAAAACAATAATTACGAGTAAACAAGCAGCCCAACAAAAATTAGGTGGGATCCTTTAAAGGAATTCTTGTGGTTTAAGATAGAAGCTCTCAGCGGCCGGGAGCGGAATGTGACCACTGGCATTGAGGGAGCGGCAGAAGGATCCCGCTCGCATCTCAGGCATGGTAGACTCGGTACAAAGTTCCCGCTTGGGAAGCAGCAGCAGACACTTTAGATTTATGGAGGACTTCTCTTTATCGCTTGCCAGTAAAGGTTTTCCTTAGCTGGGTATTTGTGCTAAACTGCGACAGTACTTTTGGCGCCGCTTTGTCGAGAATCTCTCGCAACGGGCGCTCCGCTGGAAAATGAAAGTCTGCCTTCGCTCTCCACGATCCGTTAGAAAAGCTCTTTAATTTCCACGGATTCCTGAAGCTAACTTTACATGGCGCCCTTCCTATCCGGCTCCACGGGGAGCGGAAAACGGCCCTGCGCAATGCTGCATATCTGCGTTGCTTTGCTGGAAACCCACTGCAGGCTTCGTGACCTCTGCTTGGCTAGGGTGCACGAAGAAACAATAACTCTCAACTCTTTTATTGAAATATGATACTCACTTTGGGCTAATCTGCTCGCAGAACAGAGATAAGCAATTCCGCTATCGTTACATCTTTAATAAAATTAAAGAGGCAGGAAGGGAGACTGCTGGTAGCCATTATAATAAGAGGATTGGATTAATGAAAATTAGAAGAGCAAAGGGCTCCGTGCGACACTTTGCGTCGGCAATTTCGGCACCGAGAGAACCCCAGTGAAACAACAGCAGCTGTAAGGCTTCACCGTGCTGCTTCGAGGACCGTTATTTCCCTTGATGATCCCACTTTAATAAAAACATTTCACTGCTCTGAGGGGCTTCATTGTACACTACAGCATAATAGGCATCTGGAGCTGTCATGGTCCGTTCAGGTTGGTTCCACAAATATCTAGTTTTTGTCAGTTGCTTGTTTACTGCCAGAATTTTGTTTTTTTTCTTTCTTTCGTTCTGTTTTTTTTTTTTTTTTTTTTTAATGTGACTTTATCAGAGGTTTATGTGGAATTGAGAAAATAACAGACCTGGAGACACTGCCGTGGCAGAGATGTCACCGGTTTATTGCGGCGCATTCCCACGCGTGGTTAAAATGAGGAGCAGCCTCGCGGTGTTAAAATGTACACAAATACAGCTGTGGCCATCCCACCAACATAAAACCAACTTTTGTAATGCAGACGCCCATTGCAATAAAGCGTGAAAAATTAAACCGAACGAATATATTTACGAGTTACAGTAACAAAAAAATGATGCTGGAAGAACCGGGGACAAAAGAGTGCATATTACTGTACATACTGTATATCGCAATTCAGATGACTATTCAAGGATAGCGCTATACAACGGCACTGGCCACCAGACATCATACTGCACGGCGTGGGTTTCTTCGGCTTTGATAGTCGGGTCGCAACATTGAAAACGAACAACAAATTGTTGTGACTCTTGATGTGCAGATGCACTTGACCATTAACGCTCCTTCTGCTATCGTGACCGTGCCGCTCTGTGCTAGTGGGATGTTGCACCAGCCTCTGTGTCCGGATAGAGGGGAAGCCTCTACTTTTACGCATGCCTTGTTGCAAAGGGCCTTAGAGGAAACCTGACTCAGAGGTCAATGTGAAACTCACATTGATGAGCAGCAGTCGTGCAGACTTGTGGAAGAAGCTCTAACCCAGCGGCCGGCCCTTCTGGCCATCTTGCACTCCCTCTGTGGCGCGAAAATGCCGGGTGGCTTCCTTTGGCGTGAGTCACTGCTAGTATCTGAATCGTTTCAATTGTATTTCTTTTTACTAAAAAGGTCTTATTTTTGTTTAAATCCTTAATAGCAAGAACAAATCAAACATTAAATCAACGTTCTGCTCACCATGCTCATCTATGCTCTGCATTTGCAGCGCGGTCACTTCTGAAAGACACAAGACCAGAACACGTTCTATTTGCAGGATTGACATTAATGATGTCAGAAGAGAAAGCTGAAATTTCTGAACGTGGACCAGAAATTAAGACCATTTGCAAAGGCATCTTTGTCAGGTGTCATTTTGCAACTAATGGGCTAAGCCTCCTGCAAACGGTGTACAGTACTGAATCTTCCAAATAAAATGCTGCCATCTGGCTCACTGTGCTTCCACATTAATTGTTCAAACTCTGATTAGTAAATCATTTTAATATGCGTTTAATAAAATACTTTTCTATCGCTCCCTTGGTGCACAGCGAATTATACTGAATAACAAATTCTCCAAGTCCTCGAGCAATGCGAGTCCTACCCTCAGCACTTAATATACAAGTACAAATATTAGCTGTTGTGTATAATCTCACCTACAGCATTTATGAGCACTTACATGCTGTCGTACATGATGCCGGTGAATTGTCTTGCCACACACACACACACACACACACACACACACACACACACAAATGTACTTCCTCACTGTGCACATCGCTACAACCTGCGTGCGTTTGCTCTCACTGTCATTTGTGCGTTTGATCAAAGACGCAAGTAGCTATTATGGTTGTATGCAACATTTCTGGCCCCCGCAGGCCAAATTATGTCTTGTTCATATTTTATGTAAAACATCGGGAACACAACCACTTCAGTATGACACATTTCTGATGATTTTAATGCATGGTCACTATTAATTTGCCGAATTTAACCGATTGAAAAAAAGAGAATGCTAAATGTGCTGTGTACCCAAACTTCTGCATATGTGAGCATATGAAAATGTTAATGAGAAATTATAAATGACACACGACGATGCATGCATTAGCAGCAATAAAGTTTAGTGATTCATATTTCGCTTTTTCTTTCCACTTAACTATGAGCAGCGGCACAGCACTCTCTGGGCCATTCGCATGTTCAACAACACTAACAGTACTTGCGTGCTCAACGCCACCACTTTAATGATAGAACAGATTGGTGATATACAGTATAATGCCTTACAGTATATCCACCTTTTTGACCTGGGTAGTGGTAACTAAGCTATTTAAATAAAAAAAGGTGATTTTTGACAATAGTCAAAGATTCATTGTTACACAGTGATGCGTTAATGTAGGCATTTACTTTTTACTCTAAAAAATTTTATTCTGCACATGGTTCCACTGTTGAGAAAAAGTCTTCCGTGCTATTAATCAGCAGAAGTAGATTCAGAAGTCAATGCTGTCTACCGACTGCAAACTAGGCGGCTAATACTAATTAGAAATATTGTGAGCGTTGCATCGCGGATCGGAGTTTCCAGCCGAGCAGAACTTGGGCATTATCTCAAAGTTACTTGCACATCTTCATCGTCAGAGACACCGTTCTTTTGTCTGTGGGACAACAACGGAAGACAGCTGTTGATTATAGGACGCTTGTAAGCAAAAGATCAGCGATATCTGGAGTGCCCTGCTCTTATACTTACACCCTTGCAAGAAGTTCTTCTTCTCCTGGAGTGGATCCTCGAAACGAGTTGCAGCACTGGACAAAATGCCCTAAACTACGTGCACGTATCTACCCATCCAGGCAACAGAGCAATAATATGAACACATTAAAAGCACCCACACCGCTGTGCCATCATGGCATCCGCACAACAAATTTCACTGCGATCGTGCAAATGGCCATAATCAATGCACTTGCATTGTCTGACCAGTTCTGCACCACCCATTGTCCTGTCACGTGGTGCTTTGAGGACCCACTGACCTCTGCTGAATCTGTCTACAAAACGTGAATACTTTTTTCCTATTTGTGCAAAGTTAGCAAGGCCAAAAGGGTTCGAGAGCCAATGGTCCCTGGACCCCAGGATTTGTTTTCCCTCTTTTAGTCCTTTTTCCTGAGGCTCTTAGATTTTTTTCCCACACTATTTCACTGGGAAAATTCTCGCTACTCTTGCCGCGTATCTTCCATAACTTCTGCACTGTATCTAACGTCAAGTGCTGCAGCAACCTCGATGGAAGGAGCACTGCACAAAAATCCCAAACAGCACAAACTGAATAAGTAAACCCAGCTGAATCGCACCGAACGGTTCGTAGCGATGATGCTCTGCCTGTGACAAATTCAAATACATAAACTAATTTAGCATATTTTAATAGTTCTGCCCTTATACTAGCCTCAGTTATACTTATAAACCAGCGTTAATTCGCAACTGCTCCCGTTCTTCGATGCCAGATGAATTTAGCGTAGGGACTCTGGACTCTTCAGCAGTGCGATGTGCGAAACACACAACTGACAGTAAATGCACAAGCCTTCATCTCTCTTTCTTTATCTCTGTTTTTTGCGCGCGGGCCGGAACAAATCCGGAAGTACGGCTCTAATTGCTTTTGTTTATTAGGATTTTTCTCATTGCATTACGGTTCTATTTCATCCGGGCGTTTTTAAAAGGCACAAAGTGGGGCCCCTCGCTCGATGCCCGTCTTTCGGCGCCACTTATTCCGCTCGTCTCGGAGAACGGCTGCGTCGGGGGGCTGTCACGACTTGAATGGATGTGTGGAGTAAAAATACAAAACATGACTGGCAGTTATACGGCGCAGTTCATATTAAGGCTGGGTTGTCCATAAATCGTGCACATTTCAGGCGCAAAGAAACAGACAGATATGTAAATGCATTTGCCGATAACCAGGGCACTTTTAGTACCACATATAATTAAATTCTTGCAGTGCAAAATAAAGATAAGGACCCCATTAGACCTTTAAAACATTCCCAGATAATGGATTTTTTGTGGTTGATGAAGCAGCTCATGTGGGACAGATGGGATTTACTCTCAAACGCAGTGGTGTTGGAAGTCCTGTCGCCTGAGAAGTCGTCGGCATTTGATGCGCCATTGGCACCGCAGGCAAATGAGATTACGAGGGGAATGGAATTTACTCACATGCTGACAGATATACAGATCCCTACTGGATATAATACAGGGGAAAAGGGTTGTAAAACCCATCAACTGTGAGGTGAATTACACACAGCTTAGAACAACTTGTTTGGTTTGGGAAATCCATGCAGGGTCTATGATTTACCTGCCCCCCCACAACCTCATTGCCTTCTCGCGCTCTTATTTCCTCTCTCCAAGGGCAAAGAGAAAAGGGCGTAATGGTCGACAGCCGCTGCCACCACGACTCAAGAAGAAGTGCTGCACATTCTTGCGTATTCCTTCGCCTTTCACGCCCGTCTGTGTTAACTGGACAATGCGCGTGAACCCTGTTTTGCTTCCATGCCAAAAAACGGCACGTACCGGCCTGAAAATGCGGTAACAATGATTTTATCACTTTGGCTGCGGCTATATGATTATCAAAATGTGTATTTACTGAGTTTTTCACCCCCCTGTGTACTGTGAACAGCTAAGTCCCCCCAGTGGTTATTTATAAACACACTGCCAAATGCAGAAGCAAAGCTGTCAGCAGGTTGTATCCTTTCTATTTTGGGCATCGATGAGCTCAGAGACTGGAAAACATGTAATGGCACCTCGGTATCGAGCTCAACCTAATCCATTCAGGCTAGAAAATTTCCCTTTTTCTCGAATTATTATCTCTTTGCACCTCATCTTTCCTTGTCGTTTTCTTAAATGATATTGAGCGTTTGGGTCCGTGTCCGGGTTTAAAACTCGGCCGTTGCGATTTTTAAAATATGCACTGTAATATTTCCTCATAATCCTATTTTGAATTTATGCACAAACATATGCGATCCATAAAATGGCACGATTATTGGAAACAACTGAACTCAGGGATTATAATATATTGTGACCTGCCTCAGAATTATTCATAAACTTGATAAAAATGTGTCTTGGAATTGCATTCTTATGTAATAACTTCATGCCATAAAAAAGGTATAGTCAGATAATTAATGTGCTAAATAAGAATTTACTGCATTTTTTTGCTAACTTTGCTTTGACTTCTGCCCCTTCCACCCAATATACTCTTATTTAAATACAACCTGAAAAAGTTGCCAAAAAAAATGTTACACAGTGTTAAGTATCAAATATTACCTGAAGCTTAACAAAGCTTTACAGAATATGGTGTGTAACAGAATAAATGTTTACAAGGTTTTCATCAGGTTTTTAACAGTAACCAAGGTGAAACTGAGATGTTGAGGAAGCTAAATATAGGAATGTTAGAGGCTGTGCTGGTGAAGCAGGCAACTGGCTGAGAAGAACGGGACCGAAACAAATGAATTACTTCCTCGGCTTTTTCTGTCTGCTTTTCTTAAAGAGAAGCCTCACATTCTAACATTTCCATCTTACAAAACAGGAAGAACTACCGGTGTGAATGTCCGTTCTCATGTTTGCTAAAACCTGCTGTGCAGGAATACTGCAGACACTCGAGGAGCCGAACGTGGCGCACTGGGGATATTCAGATAAATTACCTTAGAGAACAAAACGTACAGCTCACCTCTTTAGAAAGTTCTCGTGAACCAGAAATGATTATTTGGAATATAGGACGAGAATGTGGTTATTCTAAAAATGATATTAGCACATAAACGAATTAACATGATCCATTAACTTTGGAAATGTGTTAAATCCCAGAGACAATTTCCCCGTAATGTCCTCGCTGCTTGATCAGCAGGATAAACAGAGTGAAGGAATACAGATTAATTTCTCAAGGCTACACGCAGCGAATAAGTGCACCATCTCGCTTTCCCAAAGGAAATACTGAGTTTTCCGGGGGGGGGGGTATGTAGGACAGACCGAACGGGGCGGAGGAGCACGATTCGGAAACGCTGGTTGTCCGGTTCCCAAAACGCCATTACAGTTCTGTAAGTGGAACCGCAGCCACTCATTTCTCCAAGTACAACTGAGCACTAAGTATTGTTATCAACTCTATTTTTTATTTTTGTATTTTCACAGCCTCGTCTTATAGTTTCCCGATGGAGCTACATCTGCTCCTAGGAAGTCCAGCGTACTGGGTAAAGGAGCGCCTCAGGGTGAAACCAGTCCATCACAGGACACACAAGCACACACTTGGGGAAAAGCACACGAAACCTTATATTTTATCTGTAACTACAGCATATATTTTGTTTGCACATAAATCGGGTATGTAATGTTATAGCTGATGAAATTAGGTCTTATATGCAACATAATTCTTCAGTTTTTAACATTTAGTTTGACCCTTCACAAAAATATTTTTGAACAATGTACGTATATCAGGTCACTGTTAATATTAAAAATACTTCTCATGTTGCCTAAAGCTGGGTGACATTCTCACCGGGTGTTTGTCTGGACGTTTTAAAAAATAAACTTCTGCGGGTAACACTACGGCCATCGCTCAAACATGTCTTCATTTTACAGTTTTGTAAGAACACCAGTAGCAAAGTAACGGTGTTAAACAAAGGCAAAGAAATTTTGGCAAACAAAGCTAAGACTGCAGCCCTTCCCGGGACATTTGTGAAGAAATGGCTGTCTGACTGACAAATCAGGGTAAACACTGGAACTCGGGAATACAAAGCACTGCAACTCAAAGGTTCACCACCACGTCCACACCCAGGGGTCCACATCAACATCCAACTGGCCTGGTCACACAGCACAGTATAAGAAAGGAGAAAGCAGGATGCAGTTTCTTAGAAGACCCAGGCCCTTTAATGTGAGCAGCAACATCCTCCACATGTTCTACCAGACCAGGCCCCAGCGTGATCTTTTATACCATGGTGTGCTGAAGGAAACATCACTTCTGCTGAGAGACACAGACTCAGTAAAATCGTCGAGAAAATGCTCCTGCGTCCGTGGTCGAAGCTCTGATTCGGAGGAGGCCGTGGAAGAGGAAACTGCAGTCCGTCACGGATGCCAGCTCACGGTGATAATCGTGAAAAATCGACACACAAGGACCTGTCAGCAGTTAGAATGCATTTATTTCTGCCAATTACTGGCTACTTATGTTAGTTTTTGTTGATTTTAACTGCGTCTATTTTTTATTATATGTGTACTGTTTTGAGTGCCATCTTATGTTCTGTGTCCTGCGTGCTCATCTGCTGTGCCGAATTTCCACGCGGGGATCACTGGAGTCCTTCGCCTTCTTCACAGCTTGCAACTTCACGAATTTCATTTGCTTTATTTGCATATGAGATTTGTTCATTATTAGTGATTTTTTTTTTTATATATATATATATATATATATATATATATATATATATATATAAATGGACACGGTGGCAAGTAGTGCTGCTGCCTAAGAGTTCCTGGGCTGTGAGGGGCTAGGTGCGACTCCAAATCGGGCTGTGTGGAGTTTGCATGTTTTCCATGTGCCCGGGTGGGTTTAATCCACATGCTCTGGTTTCCTCCCACAGTCCCAAGACACACGTTTCAGGCCAAGTGGTCACTCTAAATTGCCCTTAGCGCACGCTTGTGTGTGGCTGCCATTCCATCCAGGGTGTAGCTTCATAGCCCAGTGCCCAATGATACCGAGATTGCCAAGACCCTGAAAAGAATCAAGTAATTAATGAACGGATGGGCGCTTAAATAAATTTTTAGACTTGTGCGAAAGAACGACTAGAGCATTTCATATCAGCTTATCCCATTAATATTTGCTCCAAATAAGCTTTTATCCCCATTTTCCCAAGAGTGAAAAGCTTTTTCAGATGTTCAGATTTCAGAGAAATGAAAATTTATGCTGTATGTTTTACCTTATCTCATGGATGCTCACATTAAAATGGCTTTTAAACTGTGAAATGATTTTATTTTTGAGTTCTACTTTTTGTATTTAATTTGTATTTGAAGAAAGCAGTTTTAGCATTAAACCCAATTCAGCATAATGCGCTGATAAAATTAATGTCCTTTCCATTATCTTTCCTGCCTGCTTGCCATTATGCCCTACCTGCAAATGCATGTGCATTTTCCTTTTCAGCCTCCCGATGAGTCATTACAGCTTCACACTGTGCCAAAAACCTCATTCTTGTCAGCACCCAACACAACATAAAGTGTGCTGTTCAACAAAATTCCACAACTGATGGTGCGATTCAAATCAAAGGTTACACCAAAGAAAGATCTTCAAGAGATAGAGGCTTCATATTTTCACTTTTGACACTTTCTCCTTGGAAAGATTTTTTTTTTTTTTTTTTTTTGTCAACGGTTGAGGGAGTTTTGTTCATCTCTGCCCTTCTACACACCACAATTACCTACGCAATTTCTAACTTCTGTCTCCATGACATAAACCAAGCAGAATCAAGCCTGGACTGACTGAACGTTGCTGATGAAAGTGTGAACTTTTTTGCATCTTCTTACCTACAATGATTTTACTTTTGACTCAACAGCAAGTGAAGTCAGACTTGGGGGAAAAAAAAAATTAAAAAAACCTGTCCTCTCCTTTGCAAAACCTACAGTGTCTCTGCCATTTGAGGAGTAAGTCTCATTTATCCAAATGTGCATGCTTACTGATCAGATCATTTGCCACCTCTGAAGGATGACACATTAAGCAACATTAGCAAAGGTGATAGACATTACCAGAAAATACAACTTATTTCTAAAAGGAAATAGCATAGTCATTTCTTGTTCGCGTTATATTACAATAATACATCCTTAAGTATTTAAATGTGGTCCCTTTAGAGTCCACTGGTTGTCTGCTTCTACCATTTTCTTAGATTCCTTTCATTATCTTTAACTGAACAAATGCTTACACAATATGATGTTCAAGACAGCATAAAACGGGAGGTTTTATATATTAAGCTACTCCCAATAGTTAAAGCAATTATACAGCAAAATATTCTAAGCATATCAGGTGGTGCAGATGGAGTTCTGTTGATGCTTTGGAGCTCAGCCCGTGGGGTTCATCACAAGGTCCAGAAATGACCAACAGTAATGACTGCTGACATGAGCTTAAATAGCAAGATTTATTTATAACTTAATCGGCCTCCAAAAGATTCAGCTTAATGTAATAAGATAAAATCTGACTTTCAGATAATGTGAATTATCAGTGGAGGCCAGCATTTAGCCCAACTTCAAGCACTTTACCTTTCTGTATGCTGTCAGAGCCTGAAGAGTGAAATATAGTGGCCACTGAAGTGTAGAAGCTTTGTTATTAAGAAGCTAAATTTACAGAACTGAGCATATACTTAAATCAGTGATGCAGTGGGATAGCTACTGGGGCATGAAGTTACAGAGGCTGAAGTCATTTAAGTGACTGTGCACATATTCTCACCCATTCATTCACTGAGCGACTGACTGACTCCCTCACTCACTCACTCCTTCGAGGACGTCACTCACTCACTCACGTACTCACTCATTCAGTCAGCATTCCAGCTATTTTATTCAAGAATAATATTTTAAGTTCTATTTGGCCCTAAAACTGAAGCAAACTGAAGTAATACATTTGGATTTATCACTGATTAATATAGATGGTCCCTGAGTTACGACCGTCCGATTTATGATTTTTCAACTTTACGATGGTGCGATAGCCATGCGCATTCAGTAGAAACATTACTTTGAATTTTGAAATTTGATTTTTTTCTCAGGCAAGCAATATCCAGCGCGATACTCTCTCATGATAATGGGCAGAGGCAGCAATCCGTCAGCCGCACGGTCGCTAGTGTTTACAACTGGTACACTACAGTGTTCTGTGTTGCCAGCGTTTTTTTTTTTGGAAAACTCTGTGTCTACGTTGTCTTTTGTATATCCATCATGTCTATAAAACACCCATCTGTGTCTGTGTCTCCTGAAAGCAGCATGAAAGGGGAAAGTAATGACTTTTAAGCTAGGCTAGGCTAAGATGTTTGGTAGGTGTTATGGCGTGGGTTGGTGGAAGCAATCACAAGACACCACGGTAATAAGTTTAAGTTTGGTTAAAATCTTGACTGATTGTTGTTTCCGACAAAGAGTATTGCTGTGGTTGCAGGAGAGTTCACAAGGGGCAGCGAAAACTGAGCACTGACAGGAAGTCTGGGTTAGGAACTAAATCCCGTCCACGATTGGGTCCTACACCAATCAGTCACCGGATGATAATTACAGATTTAATTATACATGCTATTCAAATGCCGAAAGAGTTCAGGTGGGGGAGTGTTAGACTGAAGATCTAAAGGTCCCTGGTTCGATCCTGGGTTTTGGCAAAATGTCTAGCATCTAGATGAGCACAAGCAGGTTCTGGGACAGTTTTACCCCCACACAATAAGACTGAACCATTGACCCCTCCCTGGAACAGTAAGACACTATATCAATCTGAGTCTGTCTGTATGCCCTGCATGCCCTTATTTGTTTATCTAACTTTTAACTTCTGTGTATATTTATTACTTCTTATTCCTTATTTATTTTTCTTAATTTCATTATTATTTATTTGCTGAGGATGTCTGAACATGACATTTCATGGTCACAACACTGCTATGCTGTTGTTGGTGCACTCATGACAAACAAACCTTGAATCTTAAATCTTGAATGACTACAAACATTACTACCTACAAACAACAGCACAAACATTGAAAAGTTTGCTGCTACCCTAATGATAATGCTGCAACTGTATTTAGTCAGCACTTCCAAAATAAGTTGAAACTGTTCTGCCTCACGGTCAGAACAAATGTATCACCATGAAGTAATTTCAGAAGAGCAACTGACATCACAACCCCCATATGAAGAAATTCAATATGCAATATGCATCTGAAAGTGCTGTACTGTAAACCTCTCATAATTTAAGATAAATCACTTCCCTTAACTAAGCAATTTTGTGTACTGTACCCATAAAAAGGTCAGTCTCGTTACATTCTTAGTTGATGTTTTTATCATAAGCAAATGTTTCACTCTTTTATCAAGTAGTCAAAAATAATTAAATAAATAAATACAAGTAGGTCAGACACGCTGCTCAAGGGCACTGCAAGCGGAGCAGCACCGCGACCGAAACCAACAACCTCCAGGTTGAAAAACCTCATATTTAATAAATCTGCAGTCCCTGCTGTCAGATTGTCTTTGCTACATGTTAATTGAAAAACCAAAATGCCATCATGAGAGCACAATATTCACTATTTCAGCACCAATACTTTTTCCTTTGACGGAACAGGCATTATCTACAGTAAGGAACCCTTGGTTAGATCATCGACCCAAGGAGGCAGCTGTCTGAGGAAGCATGAAACACCTTCAGTGACACTGAAACTCGACAGCACTGGGAGGGGATATGTTTTAGTTATGAGAGCAGCGGACAGAAAATCTATCTTTGTGTCCGTTCAAAAGGGAAAGGCAAGGAAATCTAGAGAGATCTTCCAAAGGACACTGGAAAAAAAAGAACAGAGGTCTGGCAGTGAGCTGGGGAGAGGAAGTGAAGTCAATAATCAAGCTAACAGAGATGATATTTTAATGTTCCCTTTTAGATGAAATCAAAGCAGTTTTCAGCAAATGCCGAAGCACTCTTTTCAGACCTAACTCATCCATGACCTGTCAGCTAGCATCGATGTGCCCGTGGAACCGCAGCATATAGACTGCCGTGAGCCCATGTTGTGGGATTGTGAGTTTACTTGTAGGCATGCTGTTAAAACAACTATTGTGTGCTATAATTACATAAATGCGGAAGAAAATAAAAAGAACTGCAATAGCGATAGAAAGGCTGAAACCAAATATACCTCAGAAAGCTTTTCCTTTTAGGCAGGGGGTGCTTATGATAGAGCTTATTGTCCTCCTGGTACTTCAAAGCAAGCGATGTGACCTTGAACACAAAGATGGATTTCTAATGGGTTTCATGTTGCTGTAACCAAATCTGGGGAAATGTGTAACTGGTGCTGCAGTATGAAGGTTTGGTATTGCCCAAGGGCAGTCCTTTTGTGCTTTGTACTCTAACTTATTTAGTGCTGTGATTAATTTTGCTCAGTGCAAATTGACATTTGTAAGCAATTTATATGAACAAATGTATTATTCAAACACTTGTAACTAGGCAATTTTTAAGTGAAGTTTGAAAAGATATTAAAAATTTAAGTTAAACAAATTATATGGAAATTACTTTTAATTTGTCAAAATATTCACAGTGCTATTTTTTTGGGGGGTGGGAAATGAGTTAAAAATGTTAATTCCACATGGTTTCACCACTTACATCTAGCCAAGCAGAAACAGACAACTGGGCTTCTTACCTTCTTTTTTAATATATTTGCTTGTTTTTCTTTGCTTATAGAAAGCCAGAATTCAGAGCATTCAGCTCAAGGATGCACTGACACACCGAGTGGTACGGGTCTCTGCTTCTGACAGCTTTACATCCACGCTGGCCTTTGTTGGACGCCCAGCAGAGGTGCCGATAGTCACCAAGGCTGTCCCTCTGGCTGTCCCACCACGTCAGCTGGACAGCCTATGAGCCCACAAGTATCTCAGGAAGCCTCCAACAATCTGCAAGTCTGGGAGGCATCACATTGTCCTAGAGGTCTGGTAGCAACAGCAAAGGGAACTATGAGAAAAGTGTCTTTGAAGAAACAAGCTTGAAGACATGGATGGCAGACTGTAAAGAGTGAGCAATTTCAGATGGCTCGGTTGTTTTATGTGTCTCTAGAGCAAACCCACAGGCAGAATCTGTCCCACACACACACACACACACGCACACACACGCACACACACACATACACGCATATACTCTGAAACTGAATGATAGTAACCATAAAGTCCAGATGATGATGATGATGATGATACATCAACTAGTTATGTAAAAGTACAGTATTTCGATCATGTCATGTGGCAGAGTAACTGAAGGCAGCATAATGAGGGAGACTGACCCGAGGTACATAACTGCCTGATAAAGATTGGGGCTCTTATGTCACCTCCTTCACAAGGCCTCACTGATGGCGTTCAATATCGCAGTTGCGCTAGAATTTCAACATCAAGCCAAACCATTCTAATTAATATTTTAATTATACAGCACAACCAGGAGTTTAATGCAACTTACACCCACGAATGGATGCGAATCAAAACAGAGATTTGACCTTTCCGGGCGCAAACTCTCCTTTAAGAAGGTGTTACGTGTGTATGCAGCTCAAGTAGCGAATCAGACCAATGAGCATTAAGTACCCTTGAAGCTGACCAATAGAAACAGGGCCACGTGCAGGGAGACCCACCCACGTTTCATCAACTTCCTGGCGGGAATCTCAGCTAAAGCAGTACTTTGGTCAGGATCGAGGCCCAAAAAGTGATTTATAATCACGGGAGTAGGTTTTCAACCAACAACTGCAACATACCATTCAAACGGTCCATTTCAACCGAGTAAAACAATTCCTTAATAAAAAAATATCCCTCTACACCGTCAGCAAGGTCACAGCCAGTACGCAATTTGCAAAGCAGTGGGAAGTGAGGCGGTACGACACTTTCTCTGCGTTTTTTAATTCAACATTTTAAAAATAACGTAAAGGCCAGCACTTGCAGAAGGAAAAGAAATGCTGTCCAGCCAAGCACTGCTTATAAATATTTGGTATGATCACAAAGCGAAGCATTTCAATCCCTAGTAGCACAAAGCCACAATTCTGGTGCTGCACACACGTCTGAAAAAAAGGAAAAGAAAAACATGAAATGCACAAAAGCTGACAGTTGAATTGAAATAAAATCCATAACCTTACACAACAATTATGGAGGTAATCTTTGCAGGAAGAGATTTAATAGACACTCTATGCCTGACATGCGGCTTTGCTTTATTTCAAATAAAACAACAGCTGATGGTCTTCACCGTCTTGAATGAAAATGTGATCTGTTAAAGGTAAAATTGATGAATAATGACTGATTGCAGGGTTGGGCAAGCTGTTCTGGATGGATACCATAGTGAAAGGGCCACTGCCTAAAGCTGAATGCCAAATTGCTGCTTTGTCCTGCCTGAACTGCTCTCAGCGGCAACTGTCAGGAACCTCCTGCTTACGAACCTTGTTCTTGTAACTGTCTATCTCCTAATGTCTTAAAGAAAAGGCTCCAAACAAAAGCACATTGTGATGGCACTTGTACAGAGCCACCGAACAATGCCGTCACTCCTGCATCCTCCAAAAGCCACTTTCATCGTTCTTTGCCTGCTAATTCCGGGAAACATTATTGCATCCCTCCGATGCCTTTTGTATTGTTTTTCTTTCCTTCGGTATTACATGCTGTAAAAAATTGAACATCATTTAAGTACAATTGAAGATAATTGCAGTGTAATTTCTCTGTACAAATTTTTCGATCATTTACGAAACGTTTCACATTAATGAGCAGAATAAACACCCATGATACTGTATAAAGCCTCCAGAATGTGTATCCGTGCATTATCAGTATTCGGTGAGAGTCACAGTGACTGCCTCCTATCACGGATACCATATGGAGTAAAGTGAAGTTACCTCTGGACGGCACACCACTCATATTGCATTTTTACGCTGTAGGAGAAAACTGCAGTATCTGCAGTAAAAAAAAATAACATGCATCTTCTGCGCCGAGCCCAAATTCAAGCCTTTCTGCGGTCCTTTAACCCTTGTGTTTAACCGTCAAGTCAGTACAGCGGGGTTTCGACAAACAGGTGAGCATAAGTAAAAACGGAGGAGGTTTCATTACTTGACCTGGCGTGAAGATGCGAGGCAAGGGTAAGAACTAAGGAGTGGCCCCACTCCTTCAGTCAGGAATGGTGCAAGAGACGTGTTAAAGAGTGCGGTCTGCTGTGCGCTGTGCAGAAAAAGCCACCAGCATAAACAGAGGGTTCCCATTATCCCAGCACATTGTTCTGCAGGACCGCATGCGCTGTGGGAGGAGAAAAAAATAAATTTAAAGGAAAAAACCTTCTCGATGTCAGCAGCCCTGATAATACACACACTTCAGCTGTCCTTAACAGCAGGGTAACAGATACCAAACTCGTAACTTCGTTGGGGGATGAGAAAATCTGAGATTGCAATTCTGCCCTGCTTGACAAGATAGCAGCCGCACTACAAGAAATCCAATTTAAGCATTACACAGTGTCTATCCTTTATTGCTCCCAATCACCGCGAGGGACAAGGCTTTTTGCTTCAAATTCTAAATATGCTAACTGTGCACTGCTGTGCAAAGCCAAAACCCATTTGCTTTGGAGGTTTTTGTTGTTTCGGGTTCCCCCTTCTGTCCCCACGCTTGTGCCATCTGTCATAAAGAATAAGTCGAGTTAGTACAACTGATCTGCAATTAAAACAAACGTCAGAGGCCCAAGGCGATTCAACGGCCATAAATCCCTAAAACAAAGTCAAAACAAGGTTAACTGCAGTGCACCATAATCATATATCTCGGGCAAGGTTATAGCGCTCGCACTGCACATTTTCTCAAAGCTTGTGGCCGACTTCTTGTGACACATCTCCCTCAGAGTGCCTTCTGAAGACAGCGTTACGCCACAGAAGACTGCAACCGTGCATTAGTCTGAAAACGTAATCCTCGTGCTTATTATGCTATAATTTGATCCATATTCACCAGGTTCCTCAAAAGTTTTTTTTTTTTTTTTTTTTTAAACCCCACCTGACATGATCAACTCCCCAGGAATGGCCACCACCCCTTCCCCACCCTTTCTCAGCACAGGCCGGACAACGTCACCCCTTCCCTTCCTGAAGTGCCGACGGGTTTTTCCTCTATGGCCTCTTCTAGCAACTGCCATGTCCGAACTTGGCCAGCCTACTTAGCCTGCCTGTACCTCTCTGTCCAAATCAAGAGATCCCCAAAAGCACAGGCCAGAAGGCCTCTATGTTCACCTTACAAGCTTCCATCACTGGTGGTGCCCACCAGCTACCATCAGATCACAGCTTTCAGCGCCTGCTTCCATGACTGAGATCCGTTCTTATTCAATGTCCCTGTTCTCATTTAGCAAAAGGAAGAAGTTCTCCCACAGGATGGAGTTGAATCGATCCACCTGAGCTGTTCACTAATCATTTCTAGAAATCCTTTACAGAACTTTTGGGTCTCCCAGGTCTGTCTGGCCGGTAGCCGGTACACTGAATCCAATTCAACACCAAGCGGAAATTCTGCCTCTACCTGCACCAAAGTGCCCTTTCTGGGATATTCTATCCGGCCTCAGGCTGCACGAATGTCCAAGGTGATCCGAGGTGCTCGGGTACCAGGCGCATTTGTGAACCTCCTTGTGTCAGGAAGAGATGTTTGTTATAACAGAAAGCAGCACACGGACAACTCGGCGTTCGTGTTTAAATGGAACAAGTCATTTCTCTCGAAGTGAGCCAGATTTAAATCGACATCCAAATGCACAGGCCAGGTGCTGAGAAGCACCGCTGCCATCCTCTGTGCCACACCACAACAAGGTGGCAGTCCATCGGTGTCGAGATTATAATTGGTAAATCGTTTTTTAAAATTTTAAGTTACGCTCAAACTATCATTAAAATGTAGTCGAGTAGGCCGAGTAGGACCGGTGAGATGGAAATCAAAGCTCCTCCCCGTGTGTTGGGACTGTGTCCTGTCCCTCTTGTCGTGGGGCTCCTGTGTATGAGGAAAAAGTGAGGGGACAAATGAATTTATATTTGTGCATCTGAGAGACTTTTCTCCATTCTGACATACAATAGAGCTCACAGCAAAGAAAGGAGAAAATCACAACAGAGGGAAGGCTTTGATTCATAAAGACAGCTGTTGAGGCGCAGCGTTTGTTTGATACTACTGTTGGCAGAGTGCACATACTGTATTACCTGTACAAGCACCTATAGCAGTAACACGGGAAAATAAGCAAACAAAAAACCGCAGGTAGCGAAGTAGTAACTCGGGAAGGTTTCGGGAGCTCAGGAGGGAAATGGTTCCAAAAGAGATGAGTTTACCTCCCCTTCTTGAATGGTGACGGGAATGCAGCAGTACTGAGGAACAGAAGGCCCAGGCAGCCCGGACAGAAGGCCCGCATAAAAGCCCAGACTGCCAACTGGCAGGTTTTAAATTGTGGACCTCCTGTGAGGGGGGACACGCAAAGTGGTCAGAGGTGAAAGAACGTAGCATTTTTGCGGGGGTGTCAGCAAAGATCGTGTTTTGTCGGCACCGAGGTGAAGATCCGCTGACGGTTTTGTAGTCACTTGTCAGGGTTGTGAAGTTCATATAGTAGGAAGCGAAGAGAGACAGAGACTAGAGATATATGGGAATGCCGTGGCTGGTGGAGCACGACTCGTGGCACCGCCGAGTCGTGGAGAGCCTCAGCTGAAGAAGCCGATAAAGACCACACAGGACTGCGCTGCGGTAGTCAAATAGTCAAGCTTTCCCAGACCTCAACACTACACCCAACCATTCTGTCTTCATCCCAATTGTTTTCAGAGGTTAGAGAAATTTTGTTGAACTGTGCTGCTTTTATATTATAAGGCATTAACATTTAAACCTTAATGCAGGATAGGACATCCAAATAAGTGACGTCCTCGAGGGCCTGTAGCCTCATTTATTGAAGCGTGTCATAACCCTGGGAGCCATAAGTCACAGCCCTGTTGTTCCTGGGACCTCTTGTTTCTGTACAAACATATAAATCTGTACAAAGCCACATTTTAAGCAAATTTATTATGTCAGTTGCCTGAAGAATGCTGAAGGGATGCTTGATTTTTTTTGATCATGAGCTCTACAGTCCTCATGACAGGGATGACCGCAGTAAATAAAAGATAACAGCAGAGCCGTAATTGCTGGTTTCTCCAACTGCCCTCAAGGCACCTCTTGTGCAAGACCAACGCATGAAATGATTTCCCAGCTTAATGAAAAACACCTTTTGTATCTTAGGCAAGCGCAATGTGCTGAAGAGCTGAAAGCCTTCCCAACACTCGTAGTGTAAGATCATCAATGAGATTAGTAATGGAAGGAAAGAAAGAAAGAAAATTCCAGGTAAGTGTCTCAGAAACCCAGCTAATTGGTGGCAATGACTGCAGAGGTTAGATGACTTGGCGTGTGTAGGTGGGCAAATTTCTTTTCGTGGCTTGTAGAGCACAGTCCTTGTCGCGCTACTCCTAGTAAAAGATTAACGGGTGGCTACAGCCAAAGTGCCTAGTTAGGGGACAGTAGGCTCTATGAGGGGCTCTGCTATTTCAGAAAAGTCTATGTGACTGCTGGCCTGGTTGTTTGTGGGGCAAGAGGACACCAACTTGGAACTTCTGTTTTTACGCTTTCTTTGGTAACCTCGAGGCTAGGAAAGTTGTCCGAGAAAAGAGAGGTACACCCAAACTCCACAAGACCGGTTTCTGGTTCTTCTCCAGCTCTCGCTCCAAGGGAAGTCATATATGGACAACGGGGCTCAAGTAAAGGTGTCGCGACAACTAGGCGGTCGTTGGCTGTAACCATATGCGTACGTTAAGAGTCGGCACGGTGTCCGGCGCGGTAAAAGGTGCGAGCTGCCTGATGCTACGCTGCATGCTTCTGTACTTCCGTACATTTAAGTGCGTGTGAACGGTTCTGCCCCCGACCTTCAGTTCCGTGCCAAATTCGACTTGGACGAAGCTACCATCACGTTATCAAAGTTAAAGGAATTTGAGGAACACTGAAAATTCCGGTATGAACCTGAAATTTACATTCCGACCGACAAGAACAAGGCGCGGGTAATAAATAAACAGAATTAAGGCAAGATTGAGTTCAGCCAACGTGCATGTCCCCAAGCTCCTCTAGAGAGACGATTAATCAGAAACTTTTTTCCACTCATTTACCCGCATCTCTGCCCTACCAGTAATTGATTTGCTGGTAATGGATCTAAATTCCTCTAATAGATTTCACTACGTTTACTATGAGATTTAGCTAATATGTGCAGCAGATAACTAATAGCTTAATATCTTTTAATTGAATGACGGCTCAGTGAAGGATTGCGACGAAAAATCCAATAGAGAGGGAACGCTTAAAGGCCGTCGGTGTCGGTGATTTTCCCGTACCGTCGGTCCCAGACTCTGACCTTCACGCTCAGCCTAATGCAGTTATGCATTATAATCTTTTACACCCAATGGACCGTAACGGCACACCGCAGTCAAACAGTCCGGAGACGCTTTTTCAGATAAGCGTAGCTGCAAACGTGTGTCGCTCTTACTTTATAATCAGAACTAATGTTATCGCAGGCTGTTCGGCGACGCTTCGTAGTGCGGATTTGAGGCTATTTTTCTACTCCGAGATCGGCAATATCCTTTCGCCTTTTCTTGTATAATTCCACGGGGCTCCAAATTGGGTCGATGTAAATAACAAGAGCTGTGAGAATTAAGTCCATCTGTCTGCCGTTTAATTACAGGAAGAGTATTGTAAATGGATGGGGCACGCAGGCACGGAGGAAGGCCTCCAGCTTGCCGGCAACACAGTTGCCTTCGCACGTAGTAGGTTAAATAAACTTTTTTTGTTATTAAAATGAATGTCGGTATTTAACAGGAGAGAAATCTGACATTAACTGACCGGCCGGTGAGGAATTGGAGAAGGAGAAGTTTGCCCCTGCCCTCGCTGCAGAAGCAGCAAACAGGTCAATAACCCATCATTATAAAGTTTCACACCTCGCTGGCTGCAAATTGACTGCCTGAAGGTCCATTTGAGGGATTAAGGAAATCGAGTAATGCCATTTCAGGAAATGAGACAACATTGCTCATCTTCCCTGGCTACTTGGACACAGGTGTGAGTTTTGAATGGAGGCGCCCTTCTGTGGCCGACCTAATGCGGCAGCAACAAAGCTACACGCCTCATTGTCTCGCACAAGACCTTCCGTCCAGAATGGAACGTAAATCCTCCTTCTCTGAGGTCTCACGCAGAAGAAAAAAGAGAGAGGCTTAAAAAAAGCAACAAAAAAAAGTCTATTCATAAATTCGACCCTCGGTGACCTTTGGACTGGAACCTTAATCTGTCTTCTTTTTAATCATCCAAAATTGTTGTGGCTGCAGATGGGAATCCATTTCGGCCGGACATTTACTTGTCGCAGATATGAGACTTGAAGCGGAACAGAAAGATTGGCAAACAGTCTGGGATGGCCTTCCAAATCTGACGACAGATTTATATTTAACCAAAATTGCACAAGGAGGCCTTCAGAAATGTTTCTTTAATATCGGCGTTGCGTTAATCCGCCCACGTTCCCCGTTTAAAATGGCCGAAGCTCTAAACGGGTATTTAAAAATGGGCCGGTATCCACAGCCGGCGCTAATCTTGCAATTTGCCTTGCGCTGGTACGTTTGGCCCGCGCGTTCGTCTGGAAAGCGTTTGCGAAAAAAAATTCGCCGGGACTTTCCGTGCGTAGCAGCCATCCGTAATCGCAATGGAAGGGTTCGGTGTTTTGATCGATCGGCTTCGTTTTTGCGAAAAATTAAACAAGCAAAGACTATCTGCTCCCAACAGGACATTAATGTGAAAGATTTGATTTGTCGTGCCGGGGCAGATTACTGTGACGTTCGCAAAGCTACGTGGCGGCGCACGGGAAGTTGCCGCCCTGGTTTGTAAAACACTTTGAAAATCGATAGGTTGGATGCGGCAGTAAACAGGGCTGCCTGGCTGGGTCAATGCAAACTTGATCTTCGGCGAAAATGACACCGTTTGACCCTTGACTTCAGAGCAAGTAATAAGCACCGCCAGCGATAACAGTCCGAGCTGCGGAATCGGCGGCACCTAAAAGCTTTTTAATCCAACATTACATAAGTGAAAACCACTAATACGGAAGAGGAAGAAAAAAAGAGGGCTTGAAGAAATAAGCACAAATATTTCCTTCAATAGCAAAGCCCAAAAGGATGGGAAAGAAAAACAGTATCAGGCAATACGACTTTAATACTTTAGCAGATCCCAGGGGGAGCCGTGCTGATTTGGTGATATGATTTTATTAGCTCTTTCAGGCTTTTACAAGGAGCTGGCTGGCTGGCTGGCTGGCTGGCTGCTGGGATTAATAGAATTCCAGCACTGGTCCTCATCTCTCCATTTTGATGGCTTTCTGACAGGTTCTGACGGATCAGTGCCACTACCACAACGGTGACAGTTGTGCTCAGCCGATGAATTGTGAAATGAGACAGGCACACAAAAGCCAGGCGGACCAACCGCAGTGTCTCTGCGTGACAAACATACCTGATCCGCGTCTCGAGCTCATCTCGGTCACACCTGTCGCCACCGTGCCAAAGGCGGGCCGGGTTCCGGCGGACGGGGGCACGTAGCCATAATGCGAGGAAACGGGGAGGCGAGGTGCCTCAATCTGTTTTTCGTATTTGTGTATTTACTAGCGCTTACATTTGACACGTTTGGAGTGTGGGGAGTCAGTTCTCTCTCTCTCTCTCTCTCTCTCTCTCTCTCTCTCACACACACACACACAAACAAAAAATTCTGAGTACTGGCATGAGGAATGAAGATAATTTCAAACCAGGAGTGTTTAGCGGCTTTGTGGATCCAGTAAAGAATAAGACAGCATGTGACCCATGAAAAATTTCCAACAAGCACATCCTAGCGGTACACCAGCTTTCATACAAAGTGACTGCCAGATGACAGTGGGCTGTCATCGAACGCTCTGCTGAAATAACAGCAAATTCTCCCATCATAATCATAAAAAGGCATAATTTAACAGTTTGACGGTGTTGCTTTTATTAGCCTCTCAAAGCAGATGGCAGGGAACGTGTTTCTGCCTGGTGTCTGGATAGTTTTGGTCTGAAGATGGAGGATTAATGAAAATAAGCAGAAGTAGGGGTGCCGGGCCACCGCTGCCTGCAAATAACATAATGAGGGATTACTTCTGTATAATAAGGCTTCCTCTCTGTTCCGGCGTGGAGGAAACTTCTCTGCGGGCGCTCGACCCAACTATCTGTCCATACCGAGGAAATCGATGTGGTGGGCGGAGGAAGAGCCGCTCTTCCGACACCCGGACTCGGGAGTCGGGCTTACGCGCGGGAGGAACGTACGCTCCCTCGGTACGGTCGTGCGCACGGTGCGTTCTGCTGCCGCTTTCCGATCAAAACCATCAATTTTGCGATCGGGACCACGGCTGCACAGAACATAAATAATTAAATGTGATTTTAGGAAATGAAACTTTAATCGGATTCCTCATGGGCACAAAAATGAATACAAATTGTTACCTGAAGGGTTTGTTTAATTGTCCATGATAACTCACACTAATGTACTGATTCTATTATAATCCACGAAAATGTGATTTTCTATAAATAAAATATGAGTTGTTGCCTTTGCAATGCTGCGGTCCATCTAAGATGAAGCCATAAACCTACGGCCTCTTCTGTTACAAGGTCTTACAAACACGCGAGGAAGTGCGAAGCAGCTGCTTTTCTGCATCCGTCTGCATGAGTGTCAACAAATAATGCCCGAACGCACTCAACTCCAGCACAGGAGATCCGGCTTGTTCGGGCCACAAACGGCAGAAGCATCCTGCAGGAAGACTGCGGTGGAATGTGCTGAGGTCTTCCTAAAACTACGGTGCAACCACTGTGGATTCTTAGGGCCTCAAATACCTTTCCCTGTCAGCTCAGATCTGAAGCCTTTACTGTGGGAAACGTCCCCCTTGTCTTGGGACACTCATATTTCCTTTCACCAGCTTAACTCTTCCAGCACATAAAAGTAGAGAATAAAACTCTGGACTTTTTAAACTCGTTTTTTTTTTTTTTTAAAAACTGCTTCCTGTCAGTACGAGTGAAATAAAAATATCACACCTCGCGGTTGCGGCAACATTGCAATACTTTCCCGAAAATAAATGTAATTCATAAGCGAGCGCGTTTGTATGTTTGTTTCCAAGATGCCACTAACCTGCAGGATGACGGATTCGCCGTAAGGCCGGAAGCAGTGCGGCAGCTCAAATGCTGGGACGCGTACGGCCTTCTGCAGTTCAAATGGTCCGAGAAAGGTTTTGACCGCAGACTACATTTGTGATGATGACCATTTGTCTTCTGAAGCGTCGAAATCCCACGGTCACTCTTCTGAAGCGCCGCCATTTCTCATAAGTCAGTCCAAACAGACACAAGTTCACAAAGGATCTTGTAAACACGCATTAAGAGATTATCGGTCGACTATTCAAGCGTCCCTTTACAAAATGGCACACACCTTACACGTGAATAAAACGGCCCTCTGTAGGCTGGTCAAAATGAGGTGTATTGGGTTAAGCATCACATCTCCCCTGGGGTGAAAATTGCAGCTTTTGCCCATCGAGTCAAAGGTGCATAAAATTTACTTAGCAACGACATTCCATCTATATTTCATGTGTAACCGGAATATTTACTAAGCTGCTATTAGCTATAATTCAGCGTAAGGTTAGAGGGTAAAACCACTCTAATAATATTGTTTGGATTTTTATAGCCATTCTGCCAAACCGGTCCACGAGAACCCACATTTCTTCCCCTCTGTATAGTAAGTGCAGAACGACAATGAACCGAACCTCGAACTTTGAACTTTGCACACTAGGAAAGTAAAAAGGAGCTGCTGGTGCTCTTGCCCGCAGATCATCGGGATGTGCCGAGGCCCGTTCTCCCAGTTGATGCGTTACAGCCGACGATAATGTTAGAAAACAAACACGGTCGAAGGTTAAGACCAGTGGAGAGCCGTTTCCCTCCGCAACAATTCGGTAACATTCCAAAGAACGGCAATCCTTGGTTTTACGTTTACAGCTTTTGCGCTGTGCAGCAAAATAAAAAAAAATTTTAAAAAACAATGTATGGATTTCCAAAAGAAGGAGCCCGGTGAAATACTTGAGGGCATAGAAAAACACAGCATTCATTTCTATACATAAAATGGGCAAAAAGAAAAAAAAAAAAAACGCTGTTAATCCCACCCCAGAGGGATCAATTAAGCACCATGATGTATAATCTGTCTATGCAAGAGTTGAGATATTTCATGAAGAAGCGAGAAACTTTTCTCCTTGCTTTCCTCGGTGGAGCCCTTGTTAATGGGGGGCCTTAACATAAAAACTGAAACCGAGACCACGTCACCTCGAAAAAAATGCTAACAAATGCTTACGAAGACAAATGACACGAGCGCAGGAAACGGCAGGACCCGCCCCTCCGTGTTTGGCAGCGGCTGCGCACGTGGACACCGCAACCCAGGCCGGACCGGGCTTGGTATAACCGTCTCCACCGAACATTTTCGCAAACCACAGGTATTTCCCCAACACCTCATCCTTCACGGGAGCTGACCTCTTTGTAATTGATCTTGGCTGCCCGGCACAACAGCTTGTCAGCACGGCCGCCGGCGCGTTTCCCGCAGAAAGAACTTTCCCTCCCTTCTGACGGAAAGGAAATAAACTCGGTTCGCGGGAAAACTCAATTAATGGCCTCCCTCGTATCCCAGCCTTGAAAACGCGACACACCTGCACGTCAGCATACAGCAAACATCCGAAGAGCCGCAACTACGTGAGACAATGCTATCTCTGTGCACCAGCGCTTTCTCCGCAGCCGGCTGCACCCCCCGCGGCACGTGCTGGTTGCCTTTCTATGGCGCTTGTGCGGTTTCGCTTGTTCCTATGCCTGGAAAAATGGAAACTCATTATTTTGTGCTGAAAAGTGGGGCAGGTAGGCCCTTTCATGCAATTCCACCAAGGAATGCTAATTCGCTGACAGAATACGTAGACAGAGTCTATGTAAATGTGTATTTAACATGGCGGTAAACACTCCCAACCCCAAGCAGAGTCAAGAGGAATCACTCAGCATTCAGCGGGAACGTTTTCTCTCTCCTCGCGGTCTTGTTTACTGCCGGTGTGTCGCGGCGTTTCCGAGACTCTTTGGAGGCTCCCCTTTCACTGGAATTAATGGCAAAGAAGTCGTGACAATCCGAGCATCCGCGACGCAACCTTGCCATACTTGTTAGGGACGGGTCGAGTTTCGGAAGACTTCGTAAAGCTGCGGCATGATTCATTTGTATGCCGTGGCGTCGAAGAAACAAGAAAAGCAAAAAAAAAAACAAGTAACAACGGTTATAATTTACCTGCCTTTTCGTGGTGGCATGTGTGCTGTTCGTAGCTCAAAGCCAATTCAGATTATTCTGGAGATAAAACACTTACGTCTTCTAGAAAGAACACTAAAGCGATGTATTTCAACGCATTTCTCAGAAAAGATCATTTGCTGCTCTTCCTAACATTTCTGTCACGTTTAGACACAGTACGTGATGAATGTATTCGGCATCGCTTGGTTATTGGTTAGAATGAGGGATGGAATTGCAAAATATCTGCTAGCAATGCTATTTGAGAACGTGGGGGCCAAGGGAATCGTGTCAGAATCTTAATAGCCTTTCTATTTAAGGCTTTTTTTGATACAGGCTGTCATTAACGCAATTTTTATGTTATATATAGCATTCCATCGTGTCCATATTATGAGATCTTGTCCATCTATGACTGTTTTCAGTAGCCCACTTGCCATCGAACTGTCTCGGTACCCCAACATTCAACCCAAACCTCGGGCCACGATGGGCTGCTTCTGGTTAACAAGGGTCATATTTGGATTTTAGGGTGATGGCTGTTAGCAACCTCCCTTAAGCAGCGGTGTGGCTGGACTGGGCCTCGAACCCACGTTTGGACTGGGCCTCGAACCCACGTTTCCTCCACGTGAGGTGGTGGCGCCGTGCTCCGCCTTTGATCCAACTGCCCTTTCCTCACAACGTGAGCGTTTCAGCAACTGTAACAGCGCGGCCATTTTATGTTTCAATATTTATAAATCGTGGATATAATCACAGCCTTAACTGTCAGCATGAAAACACGGAGGAGAAGTTAAACGCCGTTGCTCTGTTTCATTCCAACCGTTTTGTCCAAGTTTATCTCCTGTCCGCGCGCATCCGCTCGGCGCGGCTGCTGGAACGCAGGGCTGCTCCAGCCCCCTTCGCGACCAATCACAGGGAATTTTTCTGCCTGCCGGAAAACAAGCGCGGCGCCGAAGGCTCCTGGAAGAAGAAAGGGGGCCATCTGCTGTTGAAGAAGCAGAAGCCGCGCTCGCTGCAAAAGGCGTGGCTTCCACAATGCCCGTCTGTTACTCCTTTACAGAAAAAAGCTTGTGCGGATCATGTATTTGTGCCTGGGAATAAATAAACTAATTGCGTACATAGTTTGTCACAATAGATGCCAACGTGTCCCTTTCGCTGCCATTAACTCTTAGTGGTCCGCAGCCTCGAAGCTACATTTCGGTGGCCTTTTGCTGCTGCTGACAAGGTCAGGGGTGGAAGACAGAAGCCCCCTGCAGGGCCGCCCTCTGGAGACGCTACCTCCTGGACGCGCACCCCCCGGCCCAGCCGAGCCCACCCGAGCCCACCTCGGCCCACCTGCGGGGCTCCGGGGTCGCAGTCGTGCAGCTCTCTTGCATTCCAAAAGCACCTCACCTGCCACTTCTTTGCAGCGTGAGAAGAATCACCTCGCCGTCTGCTCCACAGGAACAGCTGTGCGATGCTAATGGGGGGCCAACAGTAAGATGCGCACCAGTGACGCAAACACACCGTATCAACACACGATGACCCTTAAAGACATGCAAAGCTAAAAATATCATCCACTGCGATCAGTCTGCTCCTCTACTCTGGCTTTTCGGGGCACTGCAAAGGCATTGCACACACACACACACACACACACACACACACGTGTATTGAATGAAATAAGCAGTTTGTGGGAGGTGGCATTTGTTTAAAATGTTAATGAACTGATGTTTTGCTGCAGCTTAGGCAGTTCATGGCATGGAAATGTATGATTTTATTTTAGCCACATGGACCAGTTTTCTTTTCACAGCAGGCTTTTCAGCTTTCCGGCTATCCATAAAAGGCAATTAAAGCATGCTATTTTCTAAAAAAAGCTGGGAATAATTTGAAACATTTTTCTGCGTGAATGTTTTATTCAGCCAGTTTATCATCGATAAAGCTAGATTCATCTGATGAGCAAAACGCCAATTGTTAACATAGTTGACAATAACCGAAGTAAAATATATTCTTCGTGCAAATGTCCTCAGGAGGTCATAGCAAAATAAATCTTACAGCTGTTGGCCTTAATGTAGAACCTCCATACAATCGGAGTCACTTTAACTGAACATCTGTGTCATTTTTTCCTTCTGTCTGAGATTATGTGACAAATGTACGATGGCATCGCCAGAGGGTCAAGTTGCAGTAAATCTCCATTTTGGTTGATACCGTTTCTCTGGACAACCCATCCAGATGCATTATTTATTACATAAATAATACTAGTAAATAAATGGGATTAATGTAGTAGTTCCTTCTGAGTCGCCAAAAACAGAAAAAGAGAATAAACACGGGTTCAAATTTCTGACCATTTAGTGTCACTGCTTAGTACAAGAAGGGCATAGTTATTTAAAATTAAAAAAGAGAACCAGAATTTACAGCAGAGTAGAAACAGAAATCACAGAGCCACCTTTAAATCTAACTTCAGAAAGGTTGGGATGTTTCACAAGCGTTCATTTTCTGTCCTTTTCTGTCCTTCGGTTCCAATGCTTTTCGGAGATTAGCCATGATCTTCACATCAAGAATGACTAATTGTGAGCTTAACTCTTTACGTAGGTGAGATCTTCAGTGCCATCCCACCTCTAAATAGGTTTAACCTACCTATCACCGAAAATGTCAGGTGGAACCACCCACAACTATTCCAAATACTATCTCCAGACGATAGTTGGGGAAAAAACTTTTTAAGGTCACAGCTATAACACAAACACTTTGGAAAACCTGAATGGTTCTAAAATTATTGCTCAGCCTTTGAATATCAAGCCAGATATTCCAGCTAAATTGCTTGTAGGAAGATTACTTTTCGCTTGCAGCTGTATATCGCCGTCCATTAATTGAATTCACTCGCAAAATCTACCAGTAGTGGGTGGGGTCATGGCCCGCCAAAGCCTACCCCACACTCCCTGGGTGCCGGTTTAGGAGCGGGACGGCCACCCCGTATGGGACACCAGTCCATCGCAGGTTCGCCACACGCGCACTCACACGTTAACACACTACCACTCAGAGACCCTAGTTCACCCGGAACACACGTCTGCGGGGCACCAGTGCGACCCATGGTGCCGCTGTACTACCTGTTAACAGAATTCATTTTAAATGCTACATTCTAATTATTACACCTGAAAAAGAAGCCAAGATAATATCCCAGTTATTATGTAAATAGTTCTGAGATAAAAGGACAATACATGAGCACTATTTGTACGTGAGCATTGAACAAAGCGGTGTTAGCCATGTGGGTTAAGATGATTCGCCAAAGGAATAAATTAGAAATGCAATTACTATTGGGAGGTGGAGGACATTTCTAAGCATAATAGTGTAATACGGTATTAATATGAACCTGGACAACGGTTATTATTATTATTATTATTATTATTATTATTATTATTATTATTATTAAGCCGATATATAAATAAAGAATAAATCTGCATTGAAAATGACAAACAAAATGAATGAATAAATAACCTACAGCTCAGTTACGCAGCTTATTATGTCCCGTCAAAGACTTTCCGCATCCTCTGTGGTTTTCAATTAAGCGCTCGTGCAAGATTCGGAGGAAAACGGGAAAGAATCCAAGGCTAATTTACTTTTGTTTAAGACTACTGTGAAAGTGCTTCTTTTGAAAGGGACTTTATTCAAAAGATGACTGCTGCAGTGATGAAAATTGCTCAGCGATCCTCTGTTGTCTTTCCTCTTTGTAATTCGGGCCCCTGTTAGCTACATTGATTCTGACCACTGGCTGCTGCCTGTTAAATCAATTTTGCGGACGGGAGGAATTGTCTGCGTACGAGCACTCTCTGCCTTTCTTGTCGATGGCTGGACTGGCGATGAGACAAATAAGGAGGTAATGACACAAAGTCAAACAGCATCCTGAGCTGTTAAGCGATTGTTTTCGTTGCCCATTATGCAGGTATAAATTGGTGCGGCATCACAACAAGCAGAAACAACTGTGGCCTTCGCGCGCCGTAGCCCGAGGAGCATTTGCAGCTCTTAGAAGCATCCTCTCTGACAACCTCTCGGGTGCGCCAAGTCCGGGTGAATGACAATAAAGGCGGCACCAGACGGTCGAGGTGTCCTCGGGTGGAGGTCACATGCGCTGAGGCGAGCGCCGTGGAGCAGTCGCTCCACGCGTGGGTTTCGCGCACAGAATATCAATGGCGGTGTGCGTGTTGGCAGAAATGTGCTGTTTACACGAGCCCCAAACACCTGCCTTACCCGGAGTAGAGGAACTCTGGGAGTTGTAGTTCTATACATACTAGTGGGGGGGGGGGGGGAGTCCATTTGAAAATGCACAGAAATGTTCTGTTGCTTTGTTTCATTTCAGTCAAAGAATCTAAGTAACACCGTGCTTGTAAAATGGTGTGATAGAAGCACATTTAATGCGCTACACTTAAAAGGAACAATACTCATCATGTTGAAGGAATCTTGGATGTGTGTGCATTTAAATGGCGAGGGGAACGGCGGAGGGAGGCGCCTCTTGTACAAAGCTGTTTATTTCAGAGATATGGAAGTGAATGACGAATACTGTTGTTAAGACTCATGGTCACTACCAGAAGTCTGGAACATGCAAACAGTTATTGCTGGGACCCCCGCACCTGTAAATAGAATACTGGACCACTGCAGAAGAGAAATACATCTGTTGTGGACCCAAATCAACATCGCATTCAGTTCTTTGCTTGGCCAGGTTTTAAAAATTTCAGGAAATGGCATCTCTGTTTAAAAAAGTAATCTCCCTCTGCATCACAATTCGTCATGGCCTTTTTGCAGAGAACAAATAGCCACATGATGATAATTTATAATTTCAGATAAAGCAAATATTTTCATATTTTTCCTTTCCTTTTTCAGAGATGATTTAGCCCTTCAGTAACAAAATGAAAGCACGCACCAGAACTAGCAGAATCTCTCCAAAAAGCAGGTGTGACAGAGCACTCCCCCACAAGTGCTTTAGCCATACCTGCTCCACTGACTTTTAATTATAACTCTTCATTAGGTTTCAAAGAACCATTACATGACACAGTACAATTTAATAATCCTTCATTTAAGTGAAATAATATGTCACAGCCTCGGCCAAAGTGTTCATCGCCCCGCTCCCTTTCCGCTACCCCTGCACGCTGCAGACCTCTTGTACTTTCCCCAGCCCTTTGCACAACACATTCTGCATAGAAACATTCTTCTGTTTTTTTTAAAGGCTTGTGCATTTGGAACACCGCTATTGGCGATGCGGGCCGAGCGTTTTGCTTGTTTAACGTTAAGAAAAATGAAGATTCGCTCAGTATGCAGGATATGCAGTTTAGGCTCATAAGCTCTTTCGCAGCTGCAAAGAAATGACAAAAACAACCGCTGTAAGCTGCAGTTTACCAATTTAAACAAACGTTCGTGCAATGATTTCATTTACACGCTGTTATTGCTGCTTATTGGCTACTCGACGGGCAGCCAATAGGTAACAACACCTAATAGTGGTTGCTCAGGTGCGACTCACCTGTGCAATGCAGCAAAATGCATATTAAGCACTAGAAACGCTTATTTCCAATGCTGAAAGCACGCCTGTAAATACAAATGTGGCCTTTTGAACCACAAGGTCATTCGTGAAAGTCCTCCATAGTGAGAAACTGCAAAATGAACGTGCTCAGAGAAAAAGGGAACCGGAGGTGTTCGGAAGAGCCGCTTCTCGCTAGCACGTGGCACGGAAAACGCAGAGGCGCGCGGTCCGGTGCGCGTATCGCAACACGAACGCTGGCTTTCCTGTTTGTCACAAATGTGTTGACATGTGAAGCGCTGCCTAACCTGTTCCTGAGGAACCTTGTTTTGACAAGCAGTTCTGTTTACCAACACGGTTGGAGTGCATCCACTGCATTTCGAAGGACACTCCTGCCATCAAGTGGAGAGAAAAATACACACACCTACCTGCATCCGCGCACACACACACACACACACACACACACACACACAGAGTTGGCCTTTTCTCCGTTTACTGTATTATGCCCGCTCTACTTCTGGATTCTAGCATTTACTAAATAAACCTTCAGATTACAGCTCATCCCTTTGGAATTGGCCAAATGCAAAATGTGTCAAGCATGTAAATGAAGTTGAAGGAAAAAATAAAACAGTAAACGTGTAATTCTGAGTTCCGGGGACCCAAACAGCACCGTCTCTCAATCCGCTGCCACCAAATCGGCACCGTTTCACCCGGTATATAACGCACTCTTATCCTCTCCTATGCGCTGCTCGTAATGATCCGAACGGAACAAAAGGGGTCCGGTGCTCACACAGCAACACTTACCTACCGCAGTTGCAGGACCCAAACCAACATAAACACCCGAAAATAATTTCTCCTTTGCAGCTACGGGGAACCTTGTTGGGCACAAATGTGACAGAAAACTGCAAAATCAACATCCATGGTGCTGGGAGACAACTGCAGCAGTCAGCATGCAATCCTGCTGCGTTTGACGAAAATATAATGCTGATGGAGCAGCAGGTCAGGAAATGATCAGCGTTTTCGGTTAAAATCTCCTGGAGGGCCGTTTTGAAACCTTAAGCGCGATGCCTATAATTAGACTATTAATTTAATGATCTGGTAGTCCACCTGTGCAAGGGCGGGACTACGGCGGCTACCGTCCAGAGTCTGGCGAACCCGCGCTTCTTCGCAAGCCAGTTGTCTAGCATCACGGGGCCCGAGTTGGTCACCGGGGGTCCGATGACCAAAACCTTCCCGGCACGACAAGGGTTTTCGAGCTACGGCTGCATCCAGGTCCTTGTCTACTGATTGCCGGTTAACAGAAACGGAAACTTCGGCGTCTGACCTGCGGGGAGCTTCCGACGATCCACCCTCGCCCTGTACTGCAAGTCACCTTGGACGAAGTTGTCGGCTAAATAAACATGCAAACAAAGACGCGAGTGACGCTACCGTTTCCTCCCGAGTTGTGCACAGCAAGGCCGCTTCAGACAGCCGAGGCAGCCTCCAGATTCACAGCGTTTGTGTCTTTTTAGGGCAGGGCATTATTATTGTGCTGCTCGGCTGTGGCTCCAGCAGATGCTTCCCTGGAGCAAACTGGGTTAAGTACCTTTCCGCCAGAGTTCTGAAGCAGTGCTCCTCGAAGGTCGGGAACCAGTTACATGCAGGTTAATAAGATATGTGCGCAAACTGATGCCATACGTGGAGGGTTTTTTCGTTTTTTTATGCTCTGTGTTTGCTCTTCAAGCTAGGCCATGGCCCCTGCCTACGGAAAGCGGAGATGGGAGATGTTTCCCTGATGGAAACATTTCGTTATAAGGAAAGGGCTAAGCATTAACACTTGCTGTGCGAGATCCCTAAAACGTACTTCTTTGCAGTGAACTGGCATTATATTACTCGCAATTAATTGGGCTCAAGAACAGCTATTGAGTAAGGCAGCCTAGCGCAGAAGAAGAAAAAGCCAAGGCACTTTGAAGCCCTTGCGTCTGGCGGCCCGGTGCTGTGCTGATGGATGCTAATAGCTTTCACTTCATTGAACTCCACTGACTCTGTCGCCGCCGTTTTCTGAATTAATAAAGGCGGGTTCCGTGCAGACTGGGAACCACACACAAATCACGCCCGAGCTCTGTGAAGCAACTTTCTGAGCTACCGAGTTTCCCATCTGCAGTGGGACGGCGGCAGCTCATGCCCGCGCGTGCGAGTCGCCGCCACCATCGCCGCCGCTACATTTCCATCGGGTTCTTATTTGCGATGCGTCATCATCGTCGTCGGCACCACCACCGCTACCATCTTTGCTGTCGGATCATCGACGGTCTTTGCTCTTCCCATGTTCACCGCAGTAAGTCCTCGCTGCGATTTTGGATTCTTCGGCTGCTAAGTGAAATTGATGTTGCAGCCTCGGCTAAAACATGTTGCGGTCTACGAACTAAGACCACAACGTGGACTTGAACAGTGCGGTGTTCAGTGACTACTTCATCAAGAAGACGGTTTGGATCAGTTTAGCTTTAAGTCGTGCTCTCCTCACCACGGTGACTCAGCGCGCCAAAGTTCCGAGTGAACGACAACTGTATGAATGCAACAAAGATGGTTTGCTGATTCGATAAACCAGTTGGCAACCGAGGAGAGGAAAACAACCTGCCAAGAGCACACAAGAGGAACAAAATAAACTCTAGGGGTCCAAGTACCAGTGGTTGCCCACCCTTCCTGGCCGTTCTACGATATGCGACCCGTGTGGACCCATGTGTCCGGTGCGTCCGCTCGGGCGAAGCCAAAGAATCAGCTACAACCACGGAGGTGCTTACTGTGTGCTATGATCCATTTTATGAACCAAAAAAATGGCTCAGAAACATAACCATTCGTAAAGGAGGCACAACGACAGGACAAATAGCCATACCTCCACTTGCAATAGAGCAAGTCCTTGAAATTGTCACTGAATTTTGTGAAGTGCGACGGCAGCGCCGGCGGCTGTGCTTTTCTGCCTGTGGAAGCTCACAAAGGCGAATGTGCTTTTCTACTTGCCCCTCAGCGTAAGTAATGGGTTTCACTGTACCATTTAGCAAAAGCAAGAGGCGTAGAGGCCAGGGTGCCTCGCTCGCTGTCCTCCTACTGATCCATTGCTGTCTCAAACCACTCTGTCTTGTGGCCGTAGCGCCCCGTCTTTCCGCTCTATATGTTCTTTCGGACATCGAGGGCCCTGTCAAAACAGCATTGTGGGCATCGCCACGGTTCCACCTGCGCTGTCACATTCGCACACTCGGCGGGTCAATGCGCGATCGAGTACGAATTACAGCGGATATCCGGACCAAGCTGGCCTCGTGGACTCGGCGTCGCTCCTTTGTTCACTTGTTTCAAAACTTGAGACGTAAACAGAAAATCTGGCTACGTGCATAGGTGTAAACGTACTGGGTCCGTCGGGAACTGGTTAATACATAGCAAGACATTCTGTTTAATGTCTGGGTCGAATTGAATTTAGTGGAATCTAAAACGATTTCTTGCACTTAGCGTGTCCTACGGCGCTTTTACGGTGTCGCTGTTAAATGCCATTCCTCTGAAAAGGAGTGTGTGAATTTGAACCGGGCTAACAATCCTAAAAGTAAGTTTACCCCAAAAATGGCGCGGCAAAGGAGACGGGGTACCTGGGCAGCAGGTGCAGCGCACGCGCACAGCAGTGACGACGGCTGAAACACGGCCGATGGTTTAAGGTGAGGCCCGCTGTTGCACAGGTCGTGTGTTTCAAAGTAAAATACACAAACCGTACGTTTAACAGCAGAACGCACTGCTACAGAGGAGGAGGTCCCAACTTATGAAACGGAGTGCAACAAGTGGGGAGCAGCAGGTCACAAAGTGGTTAGAGATGCCACCTTGCGCTTGAAGGACCCAGGTTTGAATCCCTACTCCCGGGCAAGATATTGAGCCTGAATTGCTTACCCAACTGTATAAACGCATGAATCAGAGTAAGCAGCTTAGCACTGTAAGTTGCTCTGGAGAAAAGTGTCGGTTAAACGTAATGTTCCTGCGCCCACCTTTGATCACCTAGTTCATTTGTGTTTTGCCCGATAAAGCTTTGCTGTGCAAAACATGTGGTTACGCGCTGATAAAGCGGGACTACCGGCGGGCAGCTATTAACACCGGACAGGTGACGCTGCACGTCAGCTCAGTGAGAAAAGGCCTTTACACATGCAACATGCTTCCAGCGGGAGCGTCGCGTACTGCACACGTATCGTTCGGCTCAGAGGGGGTGATCTGTAAGCCTCCCCTCACAATGGCGAATTGAAAATTTATATTTATATTTTTTTTTCTCTGCGATGAATGAACAATCTAGGAAGGATTTACCGCGCCAATGAATATGGCGGCATGGGCTTAGCAGGAAAATTGAGCGCTCCGAGGTTTAACCTGTGCCCCATCGCAGTGGATAAAGACAGAGCGGCCTTCTGTTCCAGGCAGACAGCACATCTGAGGACTATTCTGTCAACAAATATGTAGATACGTCCTTGGGGATGGAGCGCGCTTATTACCCGTTAAAGTAGCAAAGGATGTGAAGTGAGGGATTTTTTATTTTTAAGATTTCTGTACAGGCCTTCGGATTTAGCAGCGATCAGAAGGCAGTCTGATTTCTTTCCCCCACAGTTCACAGCTACTACATGAGTATTTTTCACGCATGGTAAACTCTACTGCTATTATAAGTATATTGAGTTTTCCTGAGTAGAGGTGCACCTGGGTCCTCAGGTAGAAGGAGACTCTGACTCTAGGCCTTCTGTCCCACACCTGACTGTCCTCAAGGGGCCATGGCTCGTACCCCAGCGCGACCCCTGGGGAAGGACGTGTGTTTCTCTGCCGAGATACACGACTCCATCACACGATGGCTCGGTCTGCCTCATCAGCCGTGTTAATGAAGCCGGGAAGGCGGCGCGCAGGAAAGCGGCCGTCTCGGCTGCCGCCGCATTACGCGTTCCGCGCGGCTCCTTTCTCCCACCGCTTCTCAGCCTGATTCTTGCAGAGTAACAAGGCACGTGCGTATTTTCCGTGATTGAATGGCAGGAGCACGAAGGCGACATTACCGAGGATGAAGGACAGAGATGTCAGTCAAACGCAGCCTTTCTGGTTGCCGCTATTATTGCGGCACAATGAGGGGAGAGACGTCAGAACGGTCCGCGTCGGTTTATTCACATTCCATTCAAATTCTATTTCCTGCCGCATCCTGGCTGCGTTGCTATGCTACAAAGGTGAAGTTGTAACAATAAATATCGTTTGTAATAATGGATAACCGAACATAAGAATGCTGAGCACATGAATGAAGAAAACATATTTACTTTGTCATCAACCTCAACAACCGCACACCAAGGGATTTTTTTGTTGTTTTGCGGTTAAACTTTAGCGACGCTTCGCTCTGCAAATTTTGCATCTTCGCAGCCTGGTTTCCGACCAAGCAGAACTTTGCTGCGCTGGTTATCGGCTTTTGGCTACGCAATCTGCGGACAGAAAACGTTTTTTTCCGGGTACGTTGTTGACACGCCGGCAATGAATTCCAGCGGCGTCTGTAGTTACGAACTTAGCAGCGCTCGATTTTTTCTTTGCACCTGGCAGGGGCGCCATTAATTTGTTCAATTGGGTTCACCGAAGGCCTCGTCCTGGAAAAAGGACCGCAAGCAACGTGCCACCTCTGCGGTTCGGAGAACCGAACGTCAAACAAAAGTCAGCAATAATTTCACTAAGGTAATCAGATTTTGCCTCTTTATGTCACAACCATTTACAAGGCATTTTTATCGGGGCAACAAAAATTGGCCCATTTTTGAGCCAAAAAGCAATAAAACATAACGTTAAATTGCAACCGCTGGAGTTGCGAGGCTCGCTGACCCTAACGTGGCCAAAAAATCCCGAGTGGATCGCATCCTATTTTTGATTCGGCCGCATTTTGTGCTCTTCGGTGTTTGTCATGGTTCCCTCGGAGCTGACTTGAGCCGTTTCCACGTGAGACACAGCTAAGCTAGTTATATGGTTTGAATAGCAGTCCAGCAGTTTTCACAGAATGCCTCCTGCAAACATGGTGACATTGACTTTTTTCTTTCATTTTCATTATGAACTGGCACACGAGTTCATATAAAAAGCACGAAAACTTTTCTTTGGGTTTTGACTTTTTCAAATTGTTTTTCTTTGAGCAAAATCGCATTTCATTCGTGCCGTAATTTGATTTATCTGCGATAAACAAAGTGAAAATGGGACTTTTCCGTTCCGATGTAATACAGCTACTGTCCTCCAGAGTCCACTGTAGCTACACGTTTGCCTTCGACAAAACGCAGTCTTTTTCCGCCCCCCTTGAATTCACAGAAATCCGAAGGATATGCAGTGTGCCCGAGAGTTTCGGCAGATGCCTCCCGCAGCAGCGCGGATGATATTTCGGCAAAAAACCAAAAACAAAACCCCGCATTGTTTAGCCAGATGCAGACAGACAGATCTGGGGCTTTTGCTCTTGCTAGAATCTTGTGGGATGCGAAAGATAACCGGAAGCGGTTCGCAGGAAGGCCAGGGACAAAAGATCCGATGTGGCTGCTGCGTACCAACACGAAGCGCCGGGCCCGTGCGCGGGGTAAATGTTATGAACTTACATTCTGTGCATGCGTGGCGGTGCGTTTACAGGGCCATTTGTGCGTGTGTTACCCAGGGACGGAGAAACCTTTGTCCAGGTTGCTTTAACATGCTGATCATGTTCCTATTAATCCGGCACATAATTGAGGACAAAGCTGCTAGAATTCTCACTTTGTTTAATATTCATAAGGCACCACATCATGAGACTAATACTTACGCTCTGGTCGTAGGGGCCATTTCACATGGGGAGGGGGCAGCACGGCAAAGGCAGGACGGGGAAAGCGACATGCCTAGGGGTCTCAGCAGGAATGGGATGAAACCCCCGTCGGCCATTTGCCACCCCCCAAAGTGGGCTGAGCCCAGCTGAGCTGTGTGACGACAAATGTAAGACAGGAAAATCAAACGTTGCACACCCCGGCGATATCCCCTGCGGTCACTGCTTCGCCAAAGAACACGGTCGCCATTTCTGGATTTCACTCTACTTTGTAACAGCAGCGTCAGGTGAAAGTTTAGGTAAAAGCCAGCCACACGCAACAGAAGCACGACGGAGACACGCAGACCCGCAGAAAAGGAGCAACCTCTCACTCATCTGCCTTTGCTGCACAGCGTGCTGTAAACTGAAAGTGTTTTGCTATTTAAATTATTATTGCTAACTTACACAACATTAATTTTGCTCTCACAGGGCAAAGCCTGTACTTCCATAACTGCCATATGAGGGACTGGAAAACATATTTTTTGGGTAATATGAACACATTTGGTTCTCTGCAAAACTTTGGAAAAGGTTTTTGCCAGCACAAGAGCTCTTAATCCAATATAAAAATAATATCACAGGAACAGGTAAACCAAAAGTTTTTTTTGTTTAAGCAGGAAGCACTGCAGTCCAAAAAAGGGATTTGAGGAATGGCATTATGTATGGAAGGCAACAGAGGAATTCACCCGCGTACATTACGGATCTGCGAGCAAACACAGACTGGAGCTGCGTTATGGGTCTCCTTTAAGTTTTGTTACGGAGACTGAATTAATTGTTTTCGGGGGATAGTGTTTGCAGAGGCGGAGATCTTGGGAGAATTGGTTCTCGGTAGCAAAATCCCTGACTGAGGTGCAACACAGACGGATGATATCAAAACAAGGGGTGGAGGAGGATACAACACAAACATGGCAGAGACGTCCTTAGAATCCGATAAAATCAGGAAAACAAACCGCGATCTCCAGACTTTCTGTGTGGTTGCGTTCTTTGCTGCGTTCGCGACAACCGACCGACCACCTGGCTGAACCACAGAAAAACAGAAAACTAAGCCCTATGTTGGAATACGTGCCGCCGATAGGGTCTTTTAACTGGATTTTCTAGAAATACCACAGAACGTGCGAAAAAACATCTGCATTGTTCCTGCGCTGAAAAAATATCAGCTAGCAGTTGGGAAATATTTTTATGTTTTTTTTTTTTTGCGTTAGGGTTATCTAAACATTTCACAGCGGATTATGTGGTGTATAGCTTGGACATCCACAGCAAAATGGCCATTATGCACATCGGACCACTTGGTAACTACGTGCCTTTACGATTTCACCCTGGCACTGAAGGGCAGCCCACCAGTTACAGACCCCTAATGGGGAGTTTTAGATTAGCGATAGGAACCGGCGCCTCGCAATATGCAGCAGGGTAGGGCTCATATCATACGAACATTCTCAATCCTCCAGGCGACTTTTCCCTTCACAGCTTCTTACAAGCTATCAGACGCTTCTTGAAGTTGTTCTACATCTCCATGACCCTGAACTCTTAAATATTTATCAGCGATGGAAGGATGAAGCTCTCTTTATAGTCGACTTACATGGTGCACCTTTCTTAACTGCACGGAGTGTCAATAAAACACGCGCGCGCGCGTGCACCTCCAGCAAACCCCAGCACAATACACCACAAGTAAGAACTGATGATGAGAGATTAAGATGAGGATTGGGAATCCAAAGCCCTTTGCAGACACTCGAATCATAAAGCGAGCCTGGATAGGATGGGTAACAACGCGGCACGCATCGCATTCGATCCTTGTTGGCTTCGAAGTTGTGATCTCGGCCCTGCCGAGCAACCCGACAGACCGGGTTCCGTGCCGCACGCCACATGAAAAACGTGTTAATCGTAGCCAATTCGGAAACGACCGCAAAATTATTCTTACTTTCCAATACGGCCGACATAAGCCGATGCAGTCATATGCCACGCTGCTAAGCCACGATACAGGAACGTTTAAGCGGCAAACGTGAGTCTCGCTGCGGCCTATAGAATTCGCTTGTTATGCAACGTGACAGGCGCTATGCGGGGAGCACACGGGACGCCTTCGGAAAGGAACGCCGCTTTACACGTAAGCGTGCTCGTAGAAACGAAACGAGACGTTTTGACAAAGAACGTATTACTGCCCTGCGTGTGCGCGGTAGCCATGCTCTCGACGGGTCTGCTGGAGTGATGGAGGAGACTCGCCGATTATATTTTACCTGCCTTAAATCGGTTTCCCTTTTCAACACAAATACGTCCCATGAAGGCAAAATTTAATTTGTTTTATTATGCCTTCGTGCCTGCTAACAGTCCTCCGGTTCTCCGTTTTTCAATTAGTGATCCTGAAGTTCCAGCGAAGGTTATTTTTACACAAACGTCAATTCCCAGCCTAATGTAAAGTCAGCACATGAATAAATAATGGCACGGCGGCACCATTGTTTCCTATACGCCTCAGCAGAAATGGATGACTTAACCAGAGCAACGCTTCAGGACGCAGACCCTCGGCGAACTCTGGTAGCCATCAGCAGGAAGGGGCAGCCGGGCACCAACGGGGGGCACCTGGCGGGGTTTCTCGGGGGAGTCAGGCACGCTGCCCCCGGGGCTTCCCGGGAGCATCCGAGCCCGCTTCTTTCTTGCCCGAGGGATCCGAGCCAAGCCCGCAAACAGGGCCATGCAGACAAAATCACGTGGCATAATGGGAAGAAATCGCCGAGGCCGTTTGAAAAGCAGAAAGGGTTGCTGTAATGTCTATAATGCGAGTGGCTGTAAATGAGCAGGTTACGCAGACGCGTGTTTGTGTGTGGGTACGTTTTTGAATTTAGAAGCAGGCTGTCTCCCGGTCGGAGCAGCTGCTTTGCTATTAGCCGTGATCAGAGCGAGTACCAAGACAGTCGCGAGATGACAGATTGCTGCAATGGCGTCTCAGCGGTGGCCCGCTGGTAGTTTGAAGGCCCATTCAGACACAATCTGCAACCTTTCACGAGAGATATATGCCTCCCTATGGCCTATGCTGCAAACTACCAATATAAGGTAAACAACAGTCTTTTACTCTGTGACAGCCGGGCCGGGATTCCCAGCGCGAGCCTCCGTGCAAAGCAGCCGGGTCGGGGTTGGACGTGTCGCTATTTGCGGTCAGCAAGGCGGTTCAAGGGTGCAGGGCCACCGGCGCTCGGTGACACGTGACCCGGCGTCACTTTGTCGCAGACCGATGTTGTGGCAGTCTTATCCACGGGGAGAGGAGTTAACTCCCCATGGGTCTAATCCCATTAGGCACCACAATCCCTGGTAGTTCACGGCGCTTTCAAAGCCCAGGTAAAAATAAAACAATGCCCCGTAGCTTTTACTCTTGCTGCCGCGCTACGGACGTTTTTGCCGCTTCGTTTCGCAATGTTTTATATGTCTGTTTTATTGACTTTGAGGGATCGATTAACAAAGCTGTTCAGCAACAGTTATTATTACAAACGTGAAAACCACACATTTACTGTCAAGGGCCAGTGATGCAGCGGTGAAGGAGAGCTCCCCGTGAGACATTCCCGATGTCCTCAAATGCCCTGCAATGAGGTAAAGAAACGTAAAAATTGCAGACAGCGAAAACTGCACTAGATGAGCCCGTGTTACGGGGATAAATAATGTAATGTGTTATGAATAATCGGTGCGGTGTCAAGTCGCAGAACTTGTATTAATAAAACCTTAAAAATCAATGGCATGCAAGATGTATTAACTCACAATGAAGATCGCATCAAAGTTGGATTACGTTTTGGAGGACACTATCATTAAAGAGAAGAAATCCTCCGCTTGCACAAACTGGGCTGCGACTGGACCTTCCCGAGGTGCAAACTCGCACGGAATACGTGTCCTCTGTTTATAGCCTGCGGACAAACAAAATGTCCACCGCTCAAATCATTTGACGCGCTATGTTTCACAATGTGAATTTTCTTAAATACTAGGATGTTACCGTTATAATGACTTAACTATTCACGGTGAATAACTTAGCACCCGCAACGTGAACAAAGTAAATCCCGCCAGGCTACTGAACCGCTGCGGAAGCCGAAGCAGTTAACTAGGTCGGCGATGAGGCCGTTGAGGTAACTTGCACATCTGTCTGGCCAGCGCGACGGCAGCCAAATTTTTGACAGCGTGGCATGACGTGACCTAAAGTGCTGCCCCAAGCACTGAAGGACACACACACTCACACGCATACATACACACATGCAAAAATGTGCTGAAACATAAAAGGAGGACAGGATCTCATCGGAGGGCCAGCAGTGTACAGCATGCAACCTTCATCCATAAATACTGTCAAACATGCCTTTCTGCGACATGACACTTAATTATCCTTGCCCAAAATATCCCAAGTTCAAGCAAAGCCGGGTCCCCTGGGTGTCCAGTGAAGACATCAACATTACGGTTTTTCCAGACAGCACTAGCAGGTCCTCATTACTTTCCAAACAACCTTAGGATCCTCAAGGTGTTCATGCAAAAACTCCTCGCTCGACAATCTACAGGCAACGATTAATGGCTAAAGATAATGGACGGACAGATGGATGGATGGACGGACAGACGGGCGGTTGTTTAGATCTGACATCGATCCTGCAAATGCACAATAAGACTGCTGTATGAAAGCATTCCGGTTTGCAGCGCGAACACGTTTTTTATTACGGATTAGCATTTATATGGCTAACAATTATGCTTGCTTCTTCAGTCAGGGAGTTACAGTATAATACACGACTGCAGCTCAGAAACCAGAGAAAGCTAAAAAAAAAAAAAAAAAAAAACTGGATATTTTAAGCAGATCGGTGTCTCTGCCATATCGAAAAACTATTGCTGGGTTATAAGTCCTGCTAGTCCTCGGAAAAGAAACACGTAAAGACCCAGATATGTGACAACCCATTCTTCCTTCTGTAATCTCACAATTTTTCAGCATGTTTTTATGCGGGCCACCCTCGTACACTGCGATCCGTTTCAAACATGAAAAGCAGGATATTAAACACACGTCGGTGTGTTCTGACGTGACTCCGATTTTGCCGCGCAGTAAACGCGCCCTTTATCGTTCTTTTCTTCTTCAGGTCACACCGCGACACACCGCCGCGCTGGCCGAGCTCACGCCAAGTTTCGAGTTTCGAGTTTATTTGTCGTGGGTGCACCAACAGCAGCACAGCAGTGTTGTGACCGTGAAAAGTGTTGCTTCCAGACATCCTAAGCAAATAAAATATATAAATAAGATATAAGAAAATTAAATAATAAATAATGAAATTAAGAAAAATAAATAAGGAATAAGATGTAAGAATATACGTAGACGTTATAAATATACCTAGCAGTTAAAAGTGGACAAGAGATAGCAAGCAAGCAAACAAACAAACAAACAAACCAACAAACATACAAGGCATGCAGACAGGCAGCTTCATCCTCAAGGCCCCATCGCGTACGGGTGCCTACTTAACCAGTAGGCACGGGCAAAGCTACATAAATCAATTCACTTGGTTGCGCAGAGCATTTACGCGGTGGTGAAGTAAGCTTTTAGACGCCTCGTGCCATTAAACGCATACATTAGAACGGGAAAAATTAAGCGCGAAAGCAACGGGACGCATCGATCCGCTCCTTATTCTAAGTTTCCTAGCTTTGCAACCGTAAGCAAGGAAAAGGTGCCCGAAACATTAACTACAGGAAGCAGAGGACTGCTTTCGGTGACGGGATGGTAATGTCTGGTGTCTTCCCTCGCGCGCTTATTACAGTGACAAGCCCTGACCTCCCAGCCCTGCTTAGCAAAGGCTGGTGACAGGCGGCGAACGCACGGTAAACACGAAGCCTCCTCTGTGCTGATTTAGCCACTACTCACATTGAAACTCATTCCATCTGCTGCCCCAGAATTTATCTCCCTCTGCATACATGGCGCTTTTGGATGTGCGGAGGAGAAGGTGTCGTCGGAACGCTACCGGCAATAAAGTTTGATAAATTCCTGCCAAGATGAGATCATCAAATGCCTTCCAACACTGCACATATAATTAGAGGAGTACCATTCATCATGGGTTGCAGGGCTGTTTGGAGTAATGAGATTCCAAAAGTGGAATTTATTAAGCTAGGGCGGCACTAAGCAGTCTGTTTATTACATCGAAATCTTGACATTATATTCGGAATCCACCGACTTGGCTTGAGCACGGAAACAATTGCTGCGCGGCGAAGCGAAATCCGACGTAGCCGGGAAATACGGCAAAGGGCTCCACCCATTCGAAGCATTTGTTTCTTTGTATGCGAGCAGACGTCTTTGAAATTATTAGCCGATTATTAGCTGATGAAACGGTCGAATCACTTGCGCTAGTCGGGGGCTCCCACGGTGATCATTACTATGGTAACTGCCAACAATATTATCATCGATTTCTGTCCGTAGCCATTACCGCTGAGTGAGACAACTGAACGGCAAGCGGATCAGTTAAAAGCAACACACGATATAGATTCAATAAAGCAATTATTTCCATTAATATACGTTTGAATCAGAGGGCAATTACACAGAAACGTACATGCAGGGCAGTCAAAGTCACTCTTGCGTGATGGACTGGCGTCCCACCCAGGGCGTAAGTTCGCAGTCCAGGCCCCGGCGACTGCGGGCCGGCGTCTGGGCCTCCGTAGCCCTCGGCAGGATGAAGTCGCTAAGGATACCAGATGATCGCACACATTCAACCTTTATTCTCAGGGTAAATATTGTGCAATGCTACGAGGTGCGCGAATTAAAAGAGCTTAAAAACGATTTTGTCGTGCCGAAAACAACGGCGAGCACAGGGCTAAAGTAAATGAGGGAGCGGCTTTGCGAGCCCCGGTTTCATGCTACTGTGCAGCAGATGACAGGCTCAGCAACTGCTAGAGCTGTAGCGATTATTTAAATTTTGTATTATTTATTCATTTTTTGACCTTCTCTCCTTCGGTAAAAAATAGTTTTTGGATGTCCCTTAAATGCTGAAGGTTTTGGTGTCTTTACCACATGCTTTTGATCACATTTGGTACGGTCATAAAGTCAGAAAAACATTAAATCGCTCCTAGAAGATCTGCACGCATCAGTGTGAAAGAACACGGTAAACCAGGTAAAAGACTGTGGTTGTCAGTCAAAACTGACGTTTTTCCCTGGATTTTTTTTTTTTTTGTCTCGTGAACCAGAATTAAGGACAAATACGACCAGTCCGCAACGGTAATGCGCAAGATCTTCATTTGTCGCCAAGACCTTTTTCTTTTCGGAAACTCGGGCTCTCGGTCTTTACGTACTTTTACACAAACAGTACATGAAACATGTTAAACGAATAGCAAGTGCAACGTTTAATAAATCATGTATAAGCGTTCTGAAGAAATTCTCACACAGATTTTGTTCGTATCGTAATGAAGACGGAGATAAATCAGGATTTCCTCAGTCACACATGAGCAGGGCAACATCAGTACATGAAAGAGCTTTCAAGATTATAACATCAAAAGTACAAATTTAATTGGATGTACAATTAAAAGGTGCATTAAAATTATAACACCGCTGCACAGCATCAAATAATCCACAAGATACCCGGCAGAAACTTTTCTCCTTACGACTTGAACACGTCCGCAGTTAATACCGCTTGGAAGCGCGTCTCAGCCCGCGACAGAAGATGCCGTCTTGCATGTACGACGCATATAAAGCATCTCGTTTTATTTCTAGCAACCATTTTACGATTCGCTTTTTCGGTTTTGGCTCTTAGTGGCTCAGCTGGCACACTTCATGGCTTAAGTGTTTCCTAGCTTTTTCCCAAAAGGTCTACATTTACCGCAGCTTCTAACAGGACAGTAGCACTTTGCTGCAAAAAGACACTTGCATTTCCAAGATTTTCTATTTAATGCAAAGAAATAACGTTCGTACAGTTCTGGAGAACATTACAAAAGTTAACTAATAATTCTGTCCCATAAGAATGCTTTAAATCTTTTAATTTCTGAAATATCGCTTTCATTTCGGTGGTGCTTTGCTCCGCAGTCCATTTGTCAGGAATGTGAAGCAATATGGTACGTCTATAAGCTGTGCAATTTTTGGGTGGAAATCAAAATGGGCCACATAAAGAAAGAAAATGCACAGTCCGACAAAATAAGAAAGACAGTCACGCCATTCTGAACTGTTATGCAGAACACAAAGTTAAATTCAATTACAAACAACAGGTCTTTCAACCTTGCGAGGGCCACCCGATGTTTTCTGGATAATGGGCACATAAATAAAAGAGGAATGACAATTAAGAGAAAAAATCATTTTATCCAAAATCCTTACTACTGTAGTGGACCGCATAAATTCGTTTTACAGCTAAAATGAATCTTTAAACACCACAAACCAAAACACGCACTTGTCTTATGGGTTTAAACACTGAACTATGAGCCCTAGAATGATGAATCTGAAGCCTGTGTGAGGCTCTCGACTGCTTGTATGGCCCATGAAGTCTTCTGATGTACAAAACATCATTTCACTTCCTGTTCTGTTCATTGATATCAAAGCAATTATCTTTTATTACCACAAAACCAACTTTTGGAAACGATACCGTTGTGATCTCCACGAGATGAGGCCAAATCGTGTCGATTTTCCTTATTCACAAGGAGCAGCATGGCGCAACTAGTTGACTTTCTAAATCGGAAGCAACCTAAAGGCATTAGCCGACACTGCTGTTTCGGCATCTACATTCTAAACCAACTCGAGGGCAAACCGGGCTCCACTAAATGTGGCTCCGTACCGCATACTCGATGGATACACGTCACAGTGAGGAGAACTTAATTCCTGCAATCGAGGCCAAGTCACGTCAGAACATAAATGTTCCTCACGAGTTTTCATCCATGCAGTTATTTTGGTGATAACAGCAACAAGCTTTACCTTTTCTCCATATCTTCAGATGGCTTAAATCATATGGAAACTACATAATGATAGTGACCTCGATGGCGGGCGTCCCCGGATTAGTCCTACAGTTCAGCACGAGTTAATGCTTTTGTTTGTATCAGGAATGTCCCTTCAGTCTCAGCATGCAAATCCTTCTTGCCTTGGGTAACCGATACAGTTTTCGTTGAATCTTGCTGCACTTTCGCGTTTCTTTTACAAATGCAATATCCTTTCGTCAGTCCACGCTGGAAGCACCTATCCCTTTTGCCTTTCTTGTATTTTCTCAGTATCCTGTGAGCCACCAACAACACGGAATATCTGAGCCCAAGATGTTTATTTTTCTCCCTCTCTCTGTTGTTGCTGCTTCTTTGTTTTCCTCTCCTCAGCTGTCAGATGATTTACTCCTTGGTTACTCAATCTGCTGCCTTCTGCCACTCAGCAACCTCCGTGCCACGTACGAGAAAAGCACCGTGTAAAAATGAAGTGACTTATCTTTTTTTGTTGTGACAGGGAAGAAAAATAGTCTTTCAAAAATATTTTATACATTTTAGCCACAATTTTTAGTTGCCAAGTGGAATTTACACAACATTTCCTTTTATCAATCAAATTCCTTCCTGCTTCAGAACATATCTGCATCTAGAGTGGAGATGGTTGCAGAAGCCGATGACGTATCATTCTAGCGGGATCAGTCAATCGCTCAGATAACCGAGAAATGACTAAGATAAACAGCCCTCGAAGTGTCACTCGAGACGTAACAGTCGGCGGCTGGTGATTTCTGCAATCGCCTCTCACGGCCTCTACATTCATCGTGGCAGCTCAGTATCTTCAGCCTTGATTAAGCCCAGAAGTACTGCATGTTTAGCACAGTTGCATCCCTTCTGTCGACTCTGAATGGGTTTGATTGGCGGAGAAATAAGAGAAGACGTATTGTCGTCCCTAAAGTCTTTGTGATTGTTCCACTTCATGTGCCATTAGAATAACAATCACGCACACTTCACCGGCTTCAATTTTTTCCAGTGAATGAAAAGTTTGGACGTGAACAAAACATTCGGTGAGGTGTAACCGTGAGTACGTTCTCAAGTTGGTGTTATTTCACATCATGTAGGTTCAAAACCATTCGATAATAACTTCGAAATAAGTAACGTGTTTTCATACGGCATCAAACGATACGACGCGCTTTCCATCAGCTAATGTACACTGCCAAGGACCTTCATCTGTCTGTTGAGACTTCAATGCCATCGTGTCCTTAACACATGAAACATTTCACAAATATACTGACAATGGTCACTGCTTCCACAACAGCCCATCTCACACAGAAACGGCATCTGTGCCCGTTCCTCGAAGGAGCTTAAATGTTTTTAGCTATTCGTTGTCTCACACAATGGTGCACAGACCACGGTACACTGGTAGATGCACCGAATTAACCGCACGCAACCGCAAGGAGATGCACAGGGCATTCCACGAGTGCATCGGCCATTATCCAAGATGCTATAATTGTTTTTGCTATTTCATTGACTTCATTGCGTTCAATAAGCACAGCGGCATAACAGGCTTTGTGTCATCATCTCCACTTCATATCAGTCTGTTAACAAATGTGTCTGCTGCAATTCTGCATGCTGTCCATCACTGCCCCAGCCAAGTCCAGCTATTTACAATACATTTTATATCTACAGAGTGGCTGTCACTTATGAAACAGCTGTCAAACATTATGGATCAAGTGGCTGAATTTTGATATAATCACTGGTGTATGTCATTTCTACAAATTGCGACAGGCCTGGTTATGGACTCAATTGCATGGAACTGGAATAGAGTAACAGGGGCCATGTCAGCAGCACAGAATACGAAAATTAATGAAATACTTGAAGGGACATGGTGGCACTTCCCAGATTCCTTCTCCCAGCATGACGTTTGGTACTCAACACGTGCAAGTCCGGGACCTCTATCAGTCAGCATTTTATCACTGTAAAGTGGGGTTTTAAGCAGACAGTTGGAAGCCAGGCTGATAACATAGAGAATGTGTATGTGTGTGTGTGGGGGGGGGGGGGGATAGAAGGCAGCTGCAGGTTTCGGTGTACTTGGTCCCTGCCAACATCTTTAAGTATTTGTTGCAGCTCAGTAAGCTGCAGCCCAGAAAAAAAAAAAACATTCAATAATGACTTCAAAATAAATAAACAGCCATTTACCACTTATAGTATATCAGCCTTTTAAAAATGGTTATGTTATACAACATGGCCATGCGTTCCTTCTGATCTCTTCCACCTGCAATTTAAAAAACTATTCAATATATGTTTATTCATCAGCTTTTCTGCTTAATGAGTGATGCAAAACATTTGTTGCTTTCGCCGGTTATTTTGGCTGTGACTCAAGCACGTATCGGTGGGCATTTTGATGCCGGGCTTCTTTCTGTGTAGTTCGGTTTTGACACCGTTGTTCATTTCCCGCGTCTGCCTTTGGCCGGAACATCAAGTTACCTTTGAGCGGAAGGTGTTCCGGATGCTCGGCTGCTTCCCCGCCGAACGACGGAGCAACCAGGATCTTATCCTGGGGTCATTTGGTAATTTTCTCCACCGCTTTCTCTGGTGTGACAGCAATGACATTTTGAACAGTGGGACGTGGGCCCAGAGCAGGTGATTTACCACTCCCTGCAGTCTGGTGCAAATAGCCATAATTAGTACCCCATTGTGTTAACAAAGCATTTTAACTGTATTTCCTTAAACATCTGGATAATGGAGTAGGTAATGAAGCATGATACTGTACTGCAACGCTGTGGTCATTACGGCACACTTCCAATTCATTTCCGTGCGTGGAAAACACCTCCTTAATATAAAGTGCAGCTCTAATCTACAAATGGAACGTTTCTGTCTACAAACCAACAGGCTTCTGCTGCATCTTGAAGGATCTCGGCGAACAGATGGGAAGAAGCAGGTGCTACCCTTAAAAGTACCGTTCGAGCGGGCGGCCTATAACGTTGAAACGAGTGTCGGCCACCCAAGGCGTGCGGCTCCTTAATAAAAGTGACAATAATAAAATAAATAACTGCGTAAAAAGGCAAACAAGGAGGGTAGTGAACGGTGGTGGTAAAAATGGAGTCGAAGAGCAGCCGGCCGGCGCTGCGCTGCCTTGGAAACCTTGAACAGATGCGGCGGTAGCGTCTTTGCCTCCTGCTCCTCGGTCTTGTTTGGGATGGGCGACTTTCTTTAATACGGTGTGGCCCAGACCCGCAAGGCTGTGCACGGCGATATCAATCCTGCATTGTTTCAGTTTGTCCAGGGACTCCGAGTTTAATCTGAGAGCAGCGCTAATACATTCCTCTGCGTATCCTAGAGCTGCTTCATGGAGTAAAGCACTCTGACTTTTCGACTCGGAGTTATTGACTGCCGATACCGTGATTGAGTTGTATTTCGCTCCAAGCTCATTTCAAGCACTGATAAGCATACAGGAAGAAAAGGGCCCAGCTAATGATTTTTTTTTCCCTCTGAAAAGACCTTGAACAGAGGACACAATTACCTACAGCCACGGGCTCCTACAGAAGGTTTTCATATGAATGTTGTCTTGTCGAGGAGAAGGAGACACTCGTGACTGTGGGTGTAAGATGTAAGCAAAGAAGTCCCTGCCTACGGGGGACATCAATCAAAATGTAGAGGTTGATGCAAAGACTTAACAAAGAACAACAGAGGGTGGCTTTTGCTTGATGTCAAGTCTGATTCTTCAGCGGTGTCCGGTGTGACCGCTTCCTTTTTTGAAAAAGTTCTTTTCGAGCGATCTTGTTTGACAGGTGCGGGATTAGCGGCAATAAGTGTCCTTAAAACACGTCATCTGCGAAACCGCGAGCCCAAGCTAAGACGGCAAATGTCCTTTTCCGAACTGAAAAGATTCGGCGGACGATACCGAACCGCGAGGTTAAGCACCGTCGTCTCTACGTTCTGCGTATCGGCGAAGGGTATTTTTCCAATGCCCTCGGAAAATCTCGAAACTGCTCCTCGTTGGTTTGTAAATTGTTTGTTAATTGAAAAAGGATTTTACGTCGCTGAGGGGTCAGGGACACTTGCGGCACGAGTGCGCGGTCTCCAAACGCTGAAATCCCAACGTGAGCTCACAGCGAAGGGCAGCTGAATGTCAGGCAACCTGCACTTCGCTGTAGTGCTGCTGCAAATCAGTCTGGTGGACAAGGGAGACCTTATCCCCAGGGCAACTCCAACTGCAATATTACAGCGACTATTTAAAATACAGCTGAGCCACCTGCCAGGACACTGAGAGAGGAGAACATTTTACACAACAGCACCCTTGCCACTTGCGCAGAACTTGCATGCTGTGCCTACACAAACAGTGCATCTTACAGCTCACACTAACACAAATTATAAATGTGATTCGCATAGTTCACACGCTTTCACTTTATATATTTCATCACTGATATCCGCGATATCTTGCCTGCGACGAGATATCGGTCCGATGCTATTGGGAATAAATGATAAATATCGAGTGGACTTTGTATCAGCCAACAAAAATGCCCTCTGAGGCACAACTTGATGACACAAGAAATTGAAAGAGTAAAGCAGTTCCCAAGCAAACAGCCTCTAATTTGCCATGCCAGCGCTTAGCCGTGTCCTTACGCACTGGTTCCCGTCACAAAAACAAGTCTTTACCAGCACTTTGTCCACCTTATTGAACAGATCGTTCAGAATAATAAATAACACCTCATGCTTCTGACCCACTGCCTTGGGATTAGCAGTTAAAGAGTGAGTGAGTGATTGAGTGAGTGAGTGAGTGAGTGAGTGAGTGACTTTGCTTTGCTTCCGACAGACTGGTGGACCCATTAAAACCAATGAGCAGGGCTACACCTTTCCAATTCCTCGAGGGACCATTAAGCTAAGGGATGGTTAAGTTAATCGCATTCAGGTAGGAACGATTAACAGGCTTTAAAAATAGACTGCAGAATTGACAGGAGACGTGACGTTCAGCTGTGCACAGGATGGTTTCCGCCGTCCCTAAATCCAGTATCAGTAACCGCTTCATGCAGATCAGGGTTACAAAAGAATCGCTGGGCTATGAAGTTGCGCTGTGCATTGGACAACAGACCATCACGGGGTGGCCGCGCACAGCCACGGGCTATAGGCGTTTCGGAACGACCGCTTAACCCGAAGCGCACGTTTTTAGACGGCGGCAGAAAACACACGCGCGCCCGCGCGGAGCCAGATCCAAACCAGCACCCAAAAAGCCCAGGTGCTCCGAGGTGGCACCACCGTGCCGCTTTCATGGTTTTGTGTGTGCTTGTACAGTGTGCAGTTGAAAATGGCATCAAAATGCAATTTTCCCATCGAGAGTGCTTCAAATTGGAAACTATTTATAGCTGAAAAATTGCATATCCTGTTACTGACATCGACGACAGAAATTGAATGGAGACCAAAGTAACAGCGCATCTAAAAAGAAATTAAATATAATTATGCACAGCAGCTACTCGGGAGGTGAATAAAATATTTTGTAGCGTGCGGTGTTTATCTACCACAGTTTAAATAATCCTCCATTAGGAACTGCCGGCAGTCTTATGTTCATAATGTTTCCCAGCAAAATAAAACACAGTACATGGCAAAGATATTTAAGTTCATTCCCCTTCATTAAACCACTTATCCTTGTCCTTTTCACAGCAGTCTGGAGCCTGTGCCAGAATCCCTGGGCACCAGACTAGTGGAGGCACTCTCTGGACAGGATGCCAGTCCGTTGCAGGGTAGCCACACGTGGGAGTCGCGCACTAAGCAGAATTTTGATTCACCCAATCGAGTGGAACGCGCACCTTCGCACTGTAGAGGAAACCCACGCAGACACGGGGGCGGCATGCAAGCCCCACGCAGACCGAGCCGGATGCGACCCTATGGCCAAACAGCCAAGCCGCGCCACCCCGTTTAAGGTCAGATCCCGCATTTAGCGGCACAAAGTTTCGGACATCCAGAGGCTTCAACCTTCATTAAAAAAGTGCTCGCGTTACCCTATTAATGTGTAAAAAAAACAGGTTTCGAACGTTCGTTCTGCTTTCATTAAGTCATTTCTGCACTTCAGAGATGCTTGAAGATCAAAGTGTCAGGCTTCTTAAGACTGGTGCTTTAATACAGCTTCTTTTCTTGTTTTGTTTCGTTTCCGGAAGCCCAGCGCCGTCAAGGTCAAAACAGACTGCGTGCACGTGCTCTACAAAGCCCAACAAAGCCCAGTACTGCAGCAGCCTCATCAATCTATTGATGTACCGGTGTGTACGGCGTGTGTGTTGTGGGGAAAACTCATTACAGACTTCACTGTGCCACGGCGGCGAAGAGCAGTTAGCGGCTACACGGCATGTGACCTTGCTTCCTTCTCGTCTTCTCTTCGGCCAAACCGCGAGCCAAAATAAATATGAAACGTGGCTTTTCAGCTTATTGGCATTTCCTCGGAGGGGCCACGAGCAGCAAAAATAAAATAAATTGAAATTAAGATAAAATGATGGACTGAGCTTGCACACATTTGATGCATTTAGATAACAGTTTGGCAAAGCCTGCCATATTCGTTGAATTTTGAAGCACACAATGAACGTATTCCTACCAATACTGCATTTGCCCTTAACAAACGGCTCAGAAAAATGCACGACTTTTTATCAGTTACTCAAAGTAAAAATGCTGGGATAGACAAGCAACTTATTTTACAAGTCCAAAAAAATCCTTGAAACTTTTGTGACTTAGCTTCAGGCTAAGCATTATCCTAATAATAATAATAATAATAATAATAATAATAATAATAATAATAATAAGAAGAAGAAGAAGAAGAAGAAGAAGAAGAAGAAGAAGAAGAACAGTGCTCCCTAAGCAGTATTTCGAGCCAGTGACAGCAGAGGTAAGGGTACCCGAAGCGCCGAGGGCGAGCTGCAGTCGACTTGACGCATCCCTTCCTGAAGCACCGCTGCCACAACTGTGGTCCATTTAAACGGTAAAAAGGGCTAAAATAGCAGGTTCTAGATGTCTGACAGCTGCAGAGGGCTATAACAACTGTGCTGCCCTGCCATCCTGCTCTATTAGCCACACAAAGGTGTCACCCTTAGTAGCAAAGTGCTACCTGCAAGAGGAAAAGGGAGTCCAAATGGAGGTGTGCAAAAGGCCTGTTATGTCCCTTTTGGACCACTGCTTGGGACAAAATGGCTCCTACGGGCTGCTGTGCACCTAACAGATATGGCAGAAAATCACATTCCTTCTCTTGACATCTGCGTATCTGAGGGCACATGTCCACAGATAAATGACAATTCGTATTCGGAGGACACGCTGCATATCAAGTATAGAAGCTAAACCCGTGAACTAAACATGCTGCGCCATTGTACCGCGCTATTAAAACTTTATTAAATAAAAAGTTTATTATTACTGTAGTACAATTATGACCACTGAAAGGGTTATGTAGTGTATGCGCCATACATTTTTACAAATTTATCTAACAATTTCCACCGCATTTCAGTTTTATAACACAGTGAAAAATGTCGGCAGCACAGCCCGTCTACTTGGATACGCTATGGTACCAGGAGATTTTAAAATATATGTGAAATGTGGCAGCGTCCCATTAAAATCTGAATATACAGCGACATTTGGCCGGGGTCTGGGGAAGGTCCGTGGACAATTTGCTTTTTCAAGCACCACTACATTAACCTCACCGCACAGCACATCCCTGAATGAAATCATTAGCTTCACTCTGTGGAAGCATTTTGACTGCATTTAGTGGCTGCAGGGAAACAGGGCCAAAAATGCCGAGTATATTTTCTCCCCACGTGTCCACGGGAGCCATTAGCCGCACTTCTTTAATGACAACAATGAGCCGTGCATTGACAACGCGCCGCTTGCCGCGTGCGAGGGAACGCGGATCCGTGGCGGGCCCGGCGCTTCCATCCACGCGCCGACTACGCGCTTTACATTTCGTGCTTGACGCAGAGTAATTAAAAGAAAGTAATGTGAGAAATAGGCTAAGGCAGACCGAATTTGTCTGATTCCAGATTGGAGGAAATTCCTCCAAGCCCCTGGCAAGGTCATCGATCAAAATGAACACTACCTCTCCGGCGTCCGTTACGGCAGGCTCATCCTTCCAGAACCATTTTGCGCTCGTGTTCACTTACCTAAGAGATCAAAGGAGAGAGAAAAAGCACGAGTTTAGCCATATACATGGAAATAAGTGAACGGAGAAGAAACATTTGGCAAGAAGCATCTGTTCAGCGCGAGCCTGCCTTGAGTCTCCCTGCATCTTATATTAATGCAGCGGTGGCTGCAAAGTGTGTAAAATAAGCTAAAGTAAAAGTTTTATCTAATAAATATACAAAATTACGATGCTAACACAGCGAAGTCTCACAACTTTCTTTAAAATAAGTACAGAAAGCTCTTTGCTGCCAACTTGCTTTTAGTTACTGATAAAAAGTCATGTATTTTTCTGACCTGACTGTTTTCTGGTGAGAACAAATAGAATATTGGGAGAGATGAGCTCATTCAGCGTTTCAAAATAAACAAAAACGCAACAAGGTTTCCTAAACTGTTGTCTAAATGCACGAAATATGTGCAAGCTGTGCCCATCAGTTTATCTTAGTTACAATCCATTCATTTTTTACTGTCCTCTGTATTCCACCCATCCATTATCCTGAACCACGTGTCCTGGTGAGCGCAACAGCCTGGCCTGGAGCCTGAATGGGACACCAGTTCATCAGAGGGCAGCGACATTTGGCACACATTCATAGAAGCGCCCAATTCGCAGTGATCCCTTAATTCGAAACGCAAGTGTTTGGGCTGTGGGAGGAAACCAGAGCAAACTTATATCGACAGCATGCAAATGCCACGTAAACCGAACTCGGGTTGACCCCACACACAAACAGCCCAGGTGCTATGAGGCAGCAGTTCTGCTCACTGCTCAGCCGTGCCGCCTGTTCTCTACAATCCCATGCGAAGTAAACATAAATATCAACTCTTTTCATCCGAGCTGTTCAGTTCTTTGCTGTGTACAGCTCGGTCATATTGTTCATTTCCTGGCCGCTCTATACAGTACTTCTTTTCGAAATGTAACCCTTCTACAAGTAACCGAGAGGTTAAACGCTGCTTTTCAGCATTAACTTGGGGTTAAAATACAAGTGGAGTGCTGGTTCTACAATTTCATGTTATGCGGACTTCAACGGATTTAAGAAAATTTAAACTTATATGCTGTATATTTAGGGATGGGCTAAGCCTTTGTCACTGTACCTCACATGTTTAGTGGTTTTGTCACTCATGTCCCAAAATACACAGTACAGTGCACTCTCCCTCGTACCTGTCCATTACTCCTCGCATCCTCCTTCATGTCCTAGAAATAAAATTTGTTGTAAAAAATCCCTTCAGACAGCTTATACGTCTGATAAAGATGAAAAAAGACAACAAATGTGAAAAAATTATCACGACATTGGGGTAAACTTAAATATTATAACAGTTTTATACAAATACAGAGAGGAAGTCTGCACTGAATCTTATTCTATTTTTAAATTTGTTTCAGTGACTAAAGGCTCAAGAGGAACCCAAACACACAAAGATAACCAACGCGGCACCGTTCATTCATCTCTTCAAAGTGGCCAAATCTGACATCGGTCTACATGACTGTGTGCCAAACAACGTATTACTGTGGCCCAGGCTCTGACATGGCACGACAGCGATTTCTATCAAACTTTCCTTGTCATCTGGGACAGCTTTCAACCTGTGGCTGCAGCAGAGAGAAAGAGCAATTTTGGAAAAATTAATTTTGAAAAGATGGGACAAGGGGAAAGTCACAGCAAACACAAGATTATTTTTTGTTTAACGCCGCCAGATTAATATTGATCGGGGCAGACGCAGCGTTTCCAAGGCAATGAATGTCTTGTGCTTAAAAGCCATTAAAATGTGCGCGTTGTAGCTTGTGAACGGATTCTGCCGGTCGACGGAGAGACAAATAAAACAGTCAGGCGGTCCACATCGGCATGCTTTAATATTCAGACTTAATAGTTTCAGCTCGTACACGTGCGGGAAAAGTGAAACAACCGAGATGGGGCATCTTTTTTAAAAAGAGCAAAAGCGGTGCAGTTCTCTGGCAGCGTCGCCGGGAACGCTGTAAATATTTTAATTCGCCGTCTATCCTTCTCTGCGACAGAGATCCTTCCCGTCGGTTCGCTGTGACCGATTAACCCGAAACACACGTCTCTGGACTGTGGCAGGCAATGCGAGCACCTGGAGGAAACCCACGCTATTTTGATTAATTAAACATTTCTTCTGCCCCGCTCCCCTTTAAAAGAGGAGTGCGAGCGAGGCATCGGGCGCACAGCCACCGCAAGCCGAAGAGAAACTCGCTCTGGGGCGTCTGAGAGGAATGTTTAAGTGTGTTCACCTAATTGAAAGCGATGCGCGGGAGGCCTTCAGAGGAGCAGCGGCGCATCTGCGAGGCCACGCAGGGATTGTCGTAGGGATGCGGCAAGGAGGAGAGACGGAGCACCGGTGGGAAACGCGCTTTTCTGAACGTTAACACACCGAAAGGCAGGTTAGAGACGATCCCGCCAGAAAGACCACTCATTTACAGTTAATGCATTTGTCAAACACTAATGGTTCTGAGAGGCATCGCAAGGGGTTACCCTGCTTCTACTCTACCGAGGGTGAGAGATGCGCTGCGCTGCAGTTGTGAGGAGCTAAACCCAGAACTGCAGGCCTGCAGACTCGCAACACTGCGCTCATTGGCCTTGTTACGCGCACCTCTGCTGAAAAGAGTTTGAAAATTAATTTCATGCCCGATTTAAAACATCCAGCTGGCTGAGTGAATCTTTGCTGGATATTATAAACATCCACAGCTTAATCTTATCGAGTTTCCGAGAAAGAAAATAACTATTTCAAAAAGTCACAAAGTCAGGTGCTTTGCACAGTTGGAGGATCGCGTCCGATGAGCCCCGGTCTCGGTAGCCTTTTCTTGCCGCTGACACGGCCGTCAGCCGGAACGGTCTATTGTGGCGGCGCCACGACAGTGCACATCTACCTCCTATTCAGCTCCTCATTGTGAGGACTTTCATTTCGACAACAATAATCCCCCGTCCTATGCTCAGCCAACCCTCACTGGTTCGTACCGGCATGTAAAGGCTTATTGGACAGCAACTGTCCTCGAAACTCTAGCCCACGAACAGCAAATTTCCTGCAACTTTTCTTTTTTCTAAACATGTAAGGTGCACGCGTGCACGAGATGCTTCGGCACCGTGGAACTTAGTTGTCGAAATCTCCATTTATTCGACGTACAGTACAGTGCCATGGGAAAGTACCTGCCGCTTTTTGGCTTTCTTTCAACATTGAAGGAAAGGCAGGATGACTTGAAAATGTTCCTGTGGGTTTTCCCTAGGTGATCTGGTGTCCACCCGCAGTCCAAAGAGATGTTTCAGGTGAATGGATGACTGTGAATTGTGTTTTGTGTGTGTGTGTGTGTGTGTGTGTGTGTGTGTGTGTGTGTGTGTGTGTGGGTTACACTGCTGTGGTGTAAAGATGGGTGAATGAGTGTAGAAGGTTTACCGTTCACTCTGTAACTTACTTTGAACAAAAAAACAAATTGGGAGCTAAATATCACACAGTATTCATCGTATGTCACTTTGTAGAAGAGTCCCTGCTTAAAGAATAAATGTGAATATGCTGTAAATGCTGTTTTCTTCGGTATGCATTCAATATGAAACATACACCTCACCAAGTTAAACCTTTACCATGAGGTAAAACTGGCGAAATACCAGCTGGGCTGAGTATTTGCTGCAACCCAATAGTCTGCACAAAGTCATTCAGCCATTTCTAAGGGTTTGAACCTCAAATAAACCTCAGCCACAGCCGTTGTCACCAAGTCTAGACAGCATGGGTCAGTGTTGAAAGTACCTAGCGGTGTCCTGCCGAAATCTTTCCATGAACAAGGCTTTAAATCATTTATGAGCTGAAAAAGCAACACAGACACAATATCTAGGGAGCGGCGCGTCTCTGTGCCTCAGCTAAAGTTGGGGTTTATGACTCCAGAATAAGATGGGGTGTAAAAATGGGATGCATGGAAGAGTGTCAAGGAGCAAATCCCTGCTCACCACAAAGACCACGAAAGCAATCCCGTACCCAATACGGCAAAGCACAAAGCACGAGGATGAATGTCCTGAGGACCGAAGCATCAAAAGTAGAACGCAACAGTATTGGCCTCCCCTTTGCTGTCAAGTGTTGGGGGAATTGTTTTTTATGCCATTTGTCTACGTGGGCTTGCTAATGTTTTCATTCATCTTCATTTTTTCCCATTTCCGTTTTCATCTATTTTTCCGATGACATTATATGTCAAACATACAAGAAATAATAAAGGGATATGGATGGCAGATACTTTTTCGTGGCACAAATGTTTGTTTTGTCTCTTCTATAGGATCAAGGAGAGGTTATGGATGTAATCTGAGATAAGATCAGACTGAACTTCTGCATTAGAGTCACGTTTCAATGTTGGACTAACACGGCTTAAGTTGAAGCACCACGGTAATTTACCGCCGTGACAATGACATGTTCAAACGATGTCATTACGGAGCTGACACCTGGTTTACGCACGGCTGTGAACGCCGATCTGCAGTCAGTTTTATGACATACAAGACAAAAAGTGGGCGCCACCTGGAGATGTGCTGACCCAGATCCACCCGATTAAAACGTCATTACGTTTAACTGTTGAACATTTTGCGGCCACGCTGCTGTCCAGACGTCGGCGGGTTAAAACCCTGGATGTCTTCTGCTCCTCAGAACATTGCGAAACACGTTTCAATATATTAGCTACGTATCCGATGAGATTTCCACGATATATCATTTACGAACCTCGGCTGGCTCCGTTCCAACATATTTGCCATTAGTATCGGCGTTTCACTACACTTTCTCGAACCTGGCATCCTCTCAGACAAATTAATTTAAATTTAAATTAAAATTTGACGCGGAGAAAACATAGACAAGCTAGTAATGGTGCGATGCCTGCTGGCAACTCCTCGCTGTCCTCATTTTCTTTTTCCCCCACAATGATTCCATAATACAGCCTTACTGTGTATGTGACTAATTTTTAGCTTGCATTTGAATCATCGGTGCTTTACGTAAAAGATCTCCATCTCCCTGGTTTATCTCAGAAAAGTTGCATTATGCTGAATTACATTATATTGGGTCACACACATTATCGTCACATTATCTATTCTTCCTTTTTTCCTGCAGAACGAGAAGCACAATGTAAATGTCATATGAATATGCATTTTTATGGATGGAATGAAATGAATGGCACCTTTCATTATGACCTTTTTCTTTTTTCCACGTGGCTGAGAATGTTTATCCGTCACAACGTGGACGGTACCATTGCGGTCCGCTTTCAGGAAGCTTTCGCTCGGAGATGGCAACCCTCTCCTAGCAGATGGCCCACATATGCACAGGGTTTGGAAGCGGGATGTTGTCTTCAGCGGTACTAACACGCTGCCAGGTCAGGCGAGTGAAGGGGCCCAAGAAACCTTCATTCTACAGCAGAACATTACTGCCGGTACTGGACTCTGACACCTGGGATTCAGGAGCCGCTCCATTTGCCGAGTGTGAAAAGAGCCATTTGTCACAAACTACTTTTTAAGTGCCCTATCCACATACACGTATAACTCATGTTACAAACATCAACGTTACAAACTGTGGAAAGTTGAGAAATGTCCTTGTTTCTGTATTTAGTGTTGCATTTTATTTACAGCTCTGCATTTCTACATTCCTGTTACTGAGCATATTTTGTCAGTAAACCACACTCAGACTCAAAATGGCACTGTGGGGATGGGGGGGTGCAATGTCACAGAGCTGTGTGGCACCAATTTCATTCAGCATATATTTTGTTTTATTTATTATACCTATATCTGAGACTTTTGCAGAAAGTACCCAGCAAAGGGTAAATAGAGGTAAACGTCCATTATATCCTTCTTTTTACTGCAAACTGAAAGCGCCCGGATGTTGACAAATATATTTATGTAATGCATTGCTTCCTTCCCTTTAACCAGCTTTATAGTTGCAAACAAGACCCATAGTCTGCATTTAATGCCAAACACTTTTTAATATGTTCCCCCGAAAATATCCTGCAGCATTTACGTTCCAGCTGCCTCGCCTTTCTTTGTACCACGCTTTCATTCTCCTGTGGCACCTGACATGCAGAAGGAAACTGACACTTTATTGTGCACATTAAGCAGAACACTACTTGCTGAATAAGAGGTTGTGGACATCACACACACACACACACACAAAATCATTTTAAAGTACACTTTAATTTTCCTTCAAGTTAATAAAAGATTAATATGTGCACCTTTCACAGTAATCCCTGCCTCAACACCCCCACACTTTATATTTATGTAAGAGGTTGATGAAAACAGATTAAATCAGTCTTACTGTGATTTTTTAAAATTCATTAAAACTTTAATGTTTTTTATGTTGCATTAATAAGTTTTTAAAGACTATGATAAGAGACCTTATAAACCTTATAAATACTGAAGTTTTGAGTTACAAACAGACTTTTGGACCCAACTATGCACATCATTTGACGTACAAGTATGTGCGTACCGTATATACACACACACACATATTTTTATATTGCAGCTCACAATTGGCACGATAGGTTCCAGATATTCCTCCAAAAGGGCCAGGCTATTTGTTATGCTAATGTTATTCTTACTGGTTTGCGTATATTTATGACAAGCGGTGCTTTACCGCTCAAATCAAGTTTGTATAGAAAACTAATACTACAACTAAACTATTTGATGCAAAATGCACTGCGGTACAAAAGCTGAGTGAGTAGCGCGGCTGCTTCACAGCACCTGGGCTGTTTGAGTGCAGGTTCAACTCTGGCTCGGTCTGTGTGCGGTTTGCGTGTTCTCGACACGTCTGTGGTTTCCTCCCACAGTCCAAAGACACGTGTTTCAGGTTAACTGGTCACTCTAAATTGAGTGCAGAACATGGCCCCTTTGCAGTGTCACCCAGGGGTTGTGTCATAGCCTGGTGCCTGATGATTCTAAAATAGGCTCCAGACCACCGGGACCCTGACCACAACTAAACGGTTAATGATAATGGGCGGATGAATGAATACGATAAAAAGACGGATGAGATTTTTTTCATTACTGCCACAAGTAAAAATACTGAATTACACAAAATGTGTGGCCAGTCTCTGAGGGGAGGCTGACATTTGGCACAGCAGGGTTCTGATGATGAAAATGTCAGTGGTGACAGTGCTGGGGGGGGGGGGGTTGTTGAGACAGAAACGACTGTCAGTCTGAACAGTTTCATAACTCGAGTGTAAAACTTAACAAAAATAGAAAAATATTTTTTAAAAATTATTTTCTCTCCTGCCAAACCAATTTCGAGCAAACAACTTTGCCTTCAAATTCCATGCATAATTAAGCCGGAGAGAACAAAATAATAGTTGATTTTTTAAAGCGCAAACCACGGATCTTGACAAGCTTGACAAGCCGTTCCTAAAATGTCACCCGGGTTCCCTGTTAGGTCCCATAGGCAATGGGCGAGCATGAATCAATTACATAAGCAAATTTACTGAGGAATGCAGACTTAACCCAGGTGACAAAGGTAATTTGTTCCTGCGAAAACTTGTTGTAAAGGGAATTCCCTTCAGCCCCAAAAATGACCAAATTCCATTAAGATGGACATAGTTACTCTACAATATTGCATCGCGGTCGGACAAGCTCTTCGGTGGCTTTTACGGACTATGCACATATCATTAGAAAGTGAAAACACAAAAAAAATAAAATTTAAAAAAAAAAATCGCTGCGTGAGAACATTTTTAAAAATATGCTATGCATTCCTGGGACGACAAAATATGCGGCTGAAAATGTTTTAAGACTAAAAAACACAAGTTGGAGTACAGAAGTAGCTCTCATCGGTATTATTAGCCAGCACTGACAAGGAAAACACGCGCACCTGTATGAGAATAAGACACTGAATGCTTACGTGCAACCGTCCATTTAAATTTATTGTCATGTTTATTTGTGTTTAGTTTTTATTCGATTCGATATTTGATTAATATTTGTTACAGCAAAAGTTTCCCTTTGGATGGCAATATATAGGTTTTACATTTCAAGAGCTGCTACAGCAAAAATTCTGGTACAGAGCGTTCAGACACAGACAGATTTCTGTAGTGGAAACCACTGAAAAATTACTCAATTAAATTGTACTTAAAATATTACATTTGCATTTCATAGACATGAAAGTTTGGGATACAGTGCCATTCTTTCACCTGCCCTGCCAGGTATTTTGTAAAAAAAACTTTACATTAAACAAATAGACTAAACAGTAAACTGAAATGAAAAAGAATACCAACTGCGCACTATTAAAGCCCAGAGGAAGAAATAATTTTTTTATTAACAGAATCTCACCCAAGGTACACCGGTGAAGTTCAAAAACTTTCCTCACCATTCTTCATCAGATTTAAAGTTTGCCGGAACCCCATTGCGCTGAAATTGTTCGTTGGATCGCTTTTGTCAACTGGGCTTGCAAGAAAATGCGACGCACGCACGGAATGAGCGCGAGCAGAAAAGATAAAATAAATAAATATGTATAACATTATCACGGACACGCAAATGGAAGTGAAACAGCATCCGGTGAATAAAAGTGACATCTGCAGAAGCATCTCAATAACATAACAGCAAGCAGATAAGCGAGGATGCATTCGTCCAACCCGGCTGCGCGAGATGAGCAAACAACCGGTTCCTTAAAGATCGGTTTGCATGCCGAATCATCTTCAATGACCTCGGGGATTTAGGGTTCGGCCGCGAAGCTGCACTCATACGACAGCGCCAAAACTACGGTGTCCATAATCGCTGCTCGGTGCCGGGGGATCGATTTTGTCAAGAAGCAGAAACGCCCGTTATTGGCCGACTAAGTTCCCCTAAGGGCTTCTTTCCCGCAAGAACTTGGGCAAGAACGGCGTGCCTTATTCTCGCCCATGTGACACGCAAAAATGTGACCGGCTGAGCCGCACGCACCCGGTGCCCCTCACCTGGGAAAGGGAGAACGGAGCTAGAGCCCAAGCCTGGCCACGCAGCAGTAAGCACCATCACGCCATTAAGCGGACATCAAGTCCCATTCTATGCCCGGCGAATTTCCACTGTAGCGTCTGCATGGCAACCATCTGAGAGGAAAGACAAAGGCTTTAGATATTTTGTGCCGGTCTCTTAATTACTCTGGATTAGGATAAGACCAAATAGTCCCTTCAGTTCCCTTTGGCTTAAAGCAGAAAAGGGTGGAAAAAAACGCAGAAAGCAGGTTAGACGTTTCTTTTTTTTTCAGCTGTAAAATGTATTTTAAAGTTCAACGTGCAGTTTGTGGTCATCCTTCACTTGTACCGATGTACAAGACACAACAAAATGTAGTTTCTCCCGGACTACGGCGTGCACGGTCAGCAGAAAACATAATGATGCAAGAAAACGCACAGAAATTGAGGTAGGATATAGATAAAAGGGCAAATAAATAGATAAATAAATAGGTGAGAAAATACATTAGTACATATTTACACATTAGAACAGGGCTTTTTTATTACTGGCTAGCATGACACAGTACACAAAGAACCTTGTAGACATAAGACACTACAACTACTTTGCAAATGGCTTATAATGATGACTAATGAAGATATGATGTAAAAAATGTGTGTAAGTATTGTATTCTAGACATGGATTTTAGATACGCATGCTACCGTTTTCACAGGCAAAATCCAATAAATAAATTTAAATGAATACGGAGCTGTAAGTCAGAAGGTCAAAACTGTAATTACGTAGGATAAAGTGAGAAACAACTTGACATTTCTGCGTCGGACCTAGCCGGATTTGTAAGGCGGTCCTTGAAGAAACCTCATTTGTATTCCGTTACGTTCCATGTAAGTTTGCCGAATTTGCCCTTGTCACAACATGGAGCTCCGGAACCGGCGCCGCGCGTCAGGCCAGATTTGAGTTCACGCGTTCGGCATCCACCGTACCTGGCGGAGTCCGATGAGCTCCGGCACAAAAGACAGATTTAGTCCGAATGCAAAACCCCCAGGTTTCGCAGCACGAATTAGCAGTGTTATTTTCTCTGTGACTGTCAGCTCAAAATCATCCATAAGCCAAGAGGCTTCATAAAGTGAGCTAAAGGATAATGAAAGGATAATAACTTCTTTCCCGCGAAATTTTATTCACAAATGCAACTGAATATTTACTGTAAGGGAATTCGTCCATCCGTTTTCCTTAACTGTTATCCCGAGGGGTGCGGCGGTCCGGAGCCTCGTAACATTGTTAAAGCCTAAACATTCATTTAGCAGCATTTTAAATAAGTTTAAAGCATTTTTTTTTTAAACTTCAAATGATCATTTATGTCAGGGAAACGTGATGCTGCGATAGGTTATAAATATTAAACAAGAGTTCTTCCTGGGCAGAGTCGTCCACGATGTGTTACGTGCTGGTCTGTCTTTACAGATGCTTATTAAATTGTAAGATTAAAAAAACGAAAAAGGAGTCGCACGCTCACGCAAACCTCATTCTCGCTCATCGGCACGTCAGCCAGTCCAAGTTCACGCTTGCTTCAAACGTGCTGGACGCAGATGCTCCAAGCGTACTTGCAAACAGACGATGCCCTGCATAAAACGTAGACAAGGATGTGCCAGGATTTAGGCCCGCACATGCTGTGCCTTTTGATATACATGCCTGCTTAAAACTGGCAGTTTTTCTACAGCGCGTATAGAAGCCCTCAACCAAGGCCAAGACATAACAGCCTATTTAAAAATGAACAGTGGAGAAAAAAAAAATGTTGTGAACTTCCAGTGGCCTTCATTCACCAAAGAAGCACTTTTGTCCTCCCCTGTTTCCTCATACTTGCTGAATGGATCCATTGAATCTGCTTCTAACTTCCTGGACTGGAACCAGTTTCCCTGGTTAATTACATTGTTGATGTTGTTCATGAGCTGAATGACTAGAAACATATCCAGCAGCTTTGATCGCAAGACACATGTGCGTGTCAGAACATCGCCTGAGCTACGGCTGCTTATCCTGGCGCGTCAGACAGGAATCCGGTCGCCATTTCATAGCTTGTTTTCATGTGTTTTGAGCCCTCTTATTTTCTCTGCTTGGGACAACTGGTTGGCTAAGAGTACAGCCACTGCCACTAAAGTCACAAAGAGCTTTTTGTCCCTTTCTCTGGCTCTGGCTTCAGGAACGAGTAAATGAGGACTGAAAGAAAGGCACATTTCAGATGAAGTACGTGGAAAAACGATGGCAGAATGCTCTTAACAATGCAAACGCTTTGCTTGTTTAAATATATCTCGGGCGCAAATGCTACACTTCACTTTAGGATCTTCTTTTGTTGCTCCCCGTGGCTCGGTTTTAATGCGAGCGGGTAAAAGCTGCTAAAAGAAGCCCACTGTTCGAGCTAAAAGCTGGACTGTGCCTCGGCCCCGTCTGACTCACACGGCCGACCGGGGCTGGGGAAGGGAATAAAGCCCCTGACAATTGCGGCGTTTCTGCTGTTTACAGATCTGCTATTGTAACCTTGCCAAATAAAGCGGTGTCATGTAATTGCAACTTGGCGCATCCCCAGGAGGTCCCATAGTATGTCGGGCTGCAGTTGGGGTGCGGGAAGCAACCGCGTGCGCATGAGAAGCAGCCTTGCGCACAAAAGCAGCCAGCCGCTTTGTCACAGTTCGCTGCGGTTGTTCCCATGAGGTCAAGTTGCGTAACTCGCGTTGCGTGGGCTTTAGATGCGCGCAGAACTCGGTAAACTTTCGGCTCCAAGTTTCTCTCAGACAGCTCACGTCTCCTTTGGTACCATCACCTGCGCGGTGGGACGGAAAATCTACAAACAAGTTCTTGATATCTACGTACAAAATGTCTGATGCATAATAAGCTAAGTTGAAAGTAGCACGCGCTTGAGGAACATGAAATGTTCCTCCAGTTTTGAGGATACCCGCGGAAAAAAATAATTGCAATGTATTTTTAACAGCGCAAATAACAATGTTTTTCTCATCAGAATACATTGGATTAATTTAATAAATGGAATTCCGCATGTCGTCCACATCCTTATTATAAACATAGGCTAACAAAGACACCTCCCCAACATATGATTCATTTTAATGCTTCGCGCTAATATTATTACGGACTTATTTCCACTCCACTGTGAAATACTGCCGCTGCGTTCAAAAACAAATAATAAAGCCCGCGCTTAAAACACTATGTTTTCAAACAGCAAATATTAAAGACGCTAGAACGGGATCAAGCGATCGAGCACTCGCTCGAGAGATCAAGCGATGACGACCGCAGGGAAGATCAAAAACCGTGGGATCGAAGAGACATAAACAGACATTGAACTTGTGTAAAAAGTAAAAAACTCCCCCATCGCTCTTCATAATCAAAATCCAGCCCGTCCACAACACGCACGTGCGGCTGCTGCCCTCTTCCACTCGGAACCGGAGCGGCGTCATCGTGGTGAAGCGGCGTCCTCCCAGGAGACCGAATATTCAATTCTACTAGTTTCGGGCCAGCGTGTAAAACAGCGCTCCTTCATCCTCGCGCCGAAATGAAGAAGAAGCTTCAGACTTTCTAAAGCACAAACCAGATTTTGAGGGTCGTTTCTCCAATGCACGGAGAGGCAGGCTAAAGCCCAGGAGCGGCTCTTTCCAGGCCAGCCAACTGCAGCAACATCATAGGGTTCGTGAGACCTGTGCTGGCAACTGCGATAAAGATTTCCGCTGCTGCGTCTGACATCATCCTCTCCCAGCAGCAGGCGCAAGACGGTTCAATTACTCAGTCTCCTTCTGTTTTCAACCCCGCTCTCTCTGTGAACTAGGTTAGTCTAGCAAGCGCCGCCATACTATAAGCCGGATGACCTGTTCGCGCCCAACCACCTGCCCGCGCCGTTTAAGAAAGGCCGCGACGCAACCATCCGCCGCCACGTCGGGCATCGCGCCGATCGGGAAAGGAGGCGATGCATCGTCACACCGTGATGGCAGAAGATATCGGTGACGTTGCAGGAAGCGCAGGCCGCGGCGTGTTAAACAACCCTTTACGCTTAACTTTGGGTTTCCGACATCGACGGCTAGATGTCGGGGCAGAGGGATAAACAAAATCACAGCTCTTAGCAGCAATCGATGACTTCAAAAAAAAAGCAACAAAACAACGCTTTTAACTCAATTCCCACTTCGCATGCAAAGGCACTCTGGAGGATGTGACCTTCAAACCAGTTGGGTGATGATGAATTTTTCAAAACCCGTTCAATTATTCATAATGTTTTACTCTGCATCATTTCCATCACTGATTTATACCAAGGGTATGTACTTGAGAAGCAGTTTATGGACTTGTTGTATTATTCATCAGGCCAGGAAGATGTCCCCATCACTATTTCTAAGTAGGGTAACATATAAAGAGAGCATAATAACATTAGTCGATATTCTAAAATGAACTTGGTAAATAGACTACTTATGAGTGCAACAGCAGATAAAAGATAAACAGGAAGGCATTCCGTAATGGTCCGAAGCGAACCGAGTCTCCGTCTGACTGCTCGATCCGCGCGGCAAGAAGAAGCACCGAACTGCCACGGAGTTGGGTTGACGTGATGGGCATTTTTTGGTGCGGCCCAGCAGAAGCCTCTCGCTCCCAGCGGTAGGACGGAAGTTTTAAGTCCATAAAAATGACTGGATTGTGTGTGGATAAAGGACACTTGGCTCTCGGGATGACAGCTGCCTCCTGTCTGCCACCTGCAACGCCCTGTTAGGGGGCGACACAAGCAAAGTCGGCGGCCGTGCGGAGGGGAAACACGTACATCTGACGCTATAGTCACCGGGTCCATTTTTAAAACTCCGTGCGAATGCAGCCAAGCTTCCGTCGCGGGTCTTGATGAAAATCACTGCGGCATTCGACATGGCTCCACTTCCAGCCGTGCAGTCACTATGCTGGTAGCACCAGTTTTGTCATTATGTGGCGTGCGTGGGCTCAGTGCGCACGAAGGCTTCGAAGAATCCCGCAATCGCAATAAGCTCGAGGATTCCCGCATTATCGCCGCCGTCTGCATTACAACATTAATAAGGGGAATAATAGGGTTTAGTGATCCCTCACCTCATCCTCCCATCTGCTCCGCTCTCCTCAGCTCTTGTGATGAAACTGGCTAACGCTGACTTCAGTGCTGGCCTTCCTCCCTCCGCCATCTGGCCTCCTCCCATAATCCAGCTCTTCCACCACAGCACCATCTTGCTCCATATTATTAGGTGTATTTCCCATCCCATCCCCCTCTCCCACTGCTGGAGTTTTTTTTGGCTGTGAGCGCAGCACGAACACGCCATTTCCACTGCGCCATTTAGTCGTGAGTGCCACGATCCGCCGTGCGTCGCTTAACAGGGTAAACGCAGACGTGCCGCGCCTGCTCGCGCTGCGTCCGTGCTCGCGGACGTGAACTTAGAGAAAACGCGCAGACACAGCGGCGCGATTGAGGTCGCGAGTAGCGGGACCCCCGGCGCAGAGCTGAGGTGCACACAGTGCACATATTGAGCGAGGAAACTCCTGCAAGACAACCGAGTGTGCCCTTCACACATAAAAAGTTCAAAAAAAGGCCACCGAAACTCCCTAATTGATAAATTCATTGCATTCGCAGTGCCCTACTGAAGATCGGCGCTGCCAGCTTTCCCTCTGAAAAGTTCAAAAAGAGCTGTGACACCAGGATGGGGACTCATTACGGACGTGCCGTCGGGAGTTCGGCTTCATTTCTTGCTTGGAACACAAAGCGGCACGTGAAGCGTGTCGCTTTGCCAGCGAGCCCCCCCCAGAAACCCTGCACGGCGGTCTCTGCGGGACGCCGCCGTGGTCCCGATTCACAGTTCCACGCGCACGACCGTCTCTGCTCCTGCTGTTCGCCCTGCGAGGTTGCGTGCGAGTGACGGCAAACTGTCACAACGCAGAAGGCCGCGACTGGGGAGCTCGGGGTGGTCTTGGAGGCAAAGGTTTACAAAGGCAGGGAACATCACACGCGAGTAGATGAGCGGGACTTCTTTGTACATTAGAGCACAGGGGATGTCGTCTCCTTCTTTACAGGCATTTAAATATTCATGCACCGCGGCATGAGCGTGCGTTGCGCATCTGTACATACGGGTAGGATATTCCTTCTTCAAGGAACCGAAAACGCGTGTCTGACTCGGTGAGTGCGCCGACGGTGCATTGAGATGCGTGTCTGTTAAAGAGTGCTGCTGCCAAGCCTTGCATCTCCACGACTTGATGACCACCGAGGAGAACATCCAGCTTGGCCATCAGCTTGATGGTGCCGCACACAATAAAGCACTCGGCCGAGTTTTCTCACACAGGGCTGACAGAGATGAGAGGGTTGAAGTTTCAGTAGGAGAAAACATAATAAATCACACACACCCCCCTGGTGCTTCACCCTACAAAGTGACAAAAAAAAAAAAACAGACAAAATGAGCCAGTGCCACCTAAAAATGCAAAACCTTCAGAGGTTAAAACTATACGTGACAGCCATAATGCATAATGTATCAAACTTGAATGTATAAAAGGAATATTGAGATGCTCAGCCCCAAGAAATATGAAATTTGCTCGGAAAGGTACGAGACTGCCTCGGCAGCAACCGCATCTCCACATCTCGCCTTCACGGCACCGGTTCGCTGCAAACACTCGCATTTGTTGTTTTTTAAATTACAGCTGTCTCAGTCAACTGTAAAAGTGGAACTTCACAGCTGTCTCGTTCACTTATCGTTGCACTGCCAGCTACGTACAAATTGTCCTCCTTCGCTGTTTTATTTAGCATAGCATTTCGGAAGCGTCACCGATGTCTCGGCTCTCTGCCGCAGCGGTTCTCCGGGAGCTGCAGGCACCCCTGTTAACAACATGCCGGGAGAGCATCGCAGATCACAGCAGCGGCAACACCGAGCTCATGAAAGTGAGAACTTGTAAACTTTTTAAGGGGTTTATATACTTATGCAAATTAAATTGAATGGCTTTGAAAACGATTCCACTCCGGTTGTTTATTTGCCTTTTTTTTTTTTTTTTTTTTTACTGCTGACTGCTGTTAAGCCATCTGTCACTGCAGCTACTGAGGAAGTACTTGAACCCTGCAATGGAGAAGGTGACCACACCATGACTGAAAGCAACTGGACATTAACTGCATATCATCAGGGTCACCCCCCTCAGCCGGAGAGTCTACGGGAAGAAAATTTGTATGATTTTTTTTTTTTGTCTTAACTTAAAAAGTGTATTAATTCAAATCGGGCATCGGGCCACTCTTCCCCTTCCATCCCTCACCCGAAGATGAATCGGAGGTGTTGAACTCAGTATGAATGGGAACAGCTACGGCGAAACATCGGTGTCTGTTTCAGCCGCAACCGCGATGCACACAAACGCGGGCTTGGGGACCGAAACTCCTCACCATCAGCATTTAATGAGAAAGCATTAAATGTCTTTCCTCCGACTGGACTCATCCGGTTTTCATCAGGACCCCAGGATGCCAAATTGCTTTTAGCGGTTTTACCTTTCAGCTCTCTGCCAAGATACTCTGCTCCTTGGCACTGGATATCCAACAACCCTTCTGCATCACTCTTTCTGCATTAAGTTAAAGGATGACAGTAAATAAGGAACTACAAGGCTGCGGCCAAAGCGATCGAAGCAGAACCATGTTTGTGCTTCTCGCGGCCATTTAATCATTTGACTGCGCTGTGATCGTCCGAGCGTGAGGCCCTGGCCGTTCATTTCTTTTACTTCGGGTGCAAAAATTTCCCAGATCTCTCTTACTTACGGGCAAAAATAACCCCGCATACTTAAGCATCGTATAGGTATATTTCTGATATCTTTGTTATTAATCTACATATCCATAAGCCCGTGCACTGCAAGATTTTTTCTGCAACATACTGGTGCCGTCACACACGCGTGGAAAAAGGATCACAGCACTCAAGATGAGTGATGGACAGAAGCTGTTTAGAAAGTACTTGTCTTTATGAATGCAGTATTGTGTGTCAACTCTGGGAAAAGCTTGGAACTGCAAGTCAACATCACTGTGCATCATTCTGCATTAAGGCACCATCGCTGTCTCATCTCCTTCTAAACTCTCACAAATGCTGGGCTGAGGGAAACATGCGGACGCAATCCTGACCGACATGCCTGGAAGTCACCGCAACCTTAAGTGCTATCCATTTGATGCAAGCAATTTTTATATATTTTCACACATTACAGAAGGCACAAAACAGAACTTTAACAGCTTTCTACAAGCCACGATGATTTATACACTTGATGCACACTTAAACACAGCACATTTTATAACTTTAAAATGCAACAGTAGCTGAGTTTATTTCCTACCTTTTCCTCTGGTTTCATCCCATTGCAGCGGGTGAAATTGATTGGTTTTCTCAGGATTACTTTGGAGACATTTCTTTCCCTTCCACGCTCGCATGTGAGAGCGCTGGCTGAGGCTCAATGTGGATAATAACTGCTTTATTATTGGGTTTGCTCAGACTCAACACTGACATTGAATTGCTGCCACAAAGTGCCGTGACCGTCCAAGGGTGAAACTTTTTGGCTTCAAATGTGCCAAAAGACCAATGAGGGCCGCACCAGAAGTCTTGCGAAAAAAGTATCAAAGGCATATTTAAAGCAAACCAACAACCTCAAACACAAGCTGCCTAATGCCTTCAGAAAGAGATTATATTTTATTTCTAACCTACCAAAATTTGGAGGGAAAGCAGAGACATTGAGAGGTAGCAAATATCCTGAAGGATGTCGCTCTTTGGTAGTGCATCCAGCTATTTCTTGGATTCGTTTCATAGAAATCGAATCACTGCTGAAGGCCATGGCTACAACACAATTTAAGGCAAATTAAGATACAGTGCAATTTTCTTTGTTATATTGCTGTCATTTTTCGAACGCAAATTCAAATTGCCTGCGCTACTCCTCACTGTCGAGCATTTGTACGTTTATTTTGTCAGTGCTACAATAACAACGGTTCCATTTTCAGGACTGACATATAACACTTTTGTTACTTATAGTGTCTGTAAGACAGTAGAAGGTGAATTATTATGCTCTTATATGTACAAACAGTAAATAACCGGTTTCAATTAACATGGGCTTTTCAAACCACAAATTCACACATAAGCTATTCCCATTTTTGTATGTTTTTTCACATCTTTTGCCTTTCCTAGCTTTAGCTTTGGCCTGTTCTGATTCGAGGGGGTCTGGGCATCGGCAGTCACTTTCTTTTTCGCTGTTGCCAGGGTAATATGCTGCTTCTGTTTGTGTGTACAAACCACCCTCCACCCCCCACTGTGGGGTCAGCACCAGCAGGATTTCTACACCTTCATTCCACTTCCATGAAATTATACATTTTTGAAATGTGTTTGAAAACACAAATGCTATGTGAAGGTACCGCACACATTTTCGCCAGAAGACTTTAGCTAAAACTGAATTTGCATGTTAGGGCTGAACAGCTATTTGGTGCTGCGGTAAACTGCCTGCATCTAAACACATCTATAAATACATACATTTAAACGTACATAACATACATGATTCATAACAAATCATTACACGTTTGTGTTAGCATTTCACTGAAACCACATTTACGCACGAAACATTATTTCTTATGGATTTTGCCTTAATATCTTACACTTTAATAGACTTTTTTTAGTTGGAAATTGTGGTAAAATATCTTTTATGGGCCAAGAAATGTCAGCTTGAAAAGAAGGGAATTATTTAAATAAAATTCAGCGCACAGTGGAGCTTAAATATTGTATTTATACTTCTGCGTTTCACTGGTTTCTGTGAAAGAGCCCGTTGGTGCTTTTCCTTACATAAACCCTTTTTAAAAAAAAAAAAAAAGAATTCAATAGTGACCGCTTGGCAGACAGGTTCAGCTGAAGAAGACAAAGAGCCCCATGTCTAAGCGCTGCTCAACCTGCTTCTATTTGACTCAATAAATCTCTCACGACATTATTATTCGGAGGCATCCCATGACAATGTCACATAAAGAAGCTCTTACCTTGAGTTTAAAGCTTGTAAACTATCAGTTGTATTTTCTATGCAGCTGTCACCTATATTTTCAATAAATACAAAAGTTATAACAGTTAGTTTTATAGCAACAAAACAAATGTTTAAACTGTGAAAATGTCAAACTATTTTTTGGCAGGTACAACAACGTGTAAGTATTTGCTGTCCTTTTATGGGAATGTATAACCATTGTTTCATTATCTGAAATCATGAACTTGTACAGCATTAACCCACTCAGCAGGTTACCGGACACCTACGTGGTACCACCTGGGATTTTTAAAATACCGCACCCTTAAGTAAAACCCATACGCACAGCTGCAGAGTACACAGAGCTCACGCCTCCCGGGCTGTGGGTTTGGACATGGGTCTGAATATGTCGCAGTCTGGGTGAAGTCTGAATGTTCTCCCCATTCCGGTGTGAGTTTCTCCCTAGTGCTCAGGTTTCATCTTACCATACAAACACGTGTGTTTCAAGCGAATTAGTGACTAATATGCAGTTGTGTGCGTGTCCGCATATAAACGAATGAGCGTGTTTGCGACAGGCCTCCCATCCGGCGAGTTTCCCTATCCGAAACCCTAAGGTTCTGGAATGCGATTCAGTAGTGCACTGGACAAGTAGTTACCGATGATGAAAGAACATTGACGTAAACACAAATGAGAAGCAGACGTCTGTTTTTATTTCTAAATACAAAGTCCCATTTTACCGCTTTAAAATAATCATTAATAAGACAGATTAATAAGACAGGCAGCCCTCGATTCATTCACATATTCATAAAAACCTCAATTAAAATTAGAATGAATTTAAAAAAACTGTGAATTTCAGTTATTTATTACTTTGTCAGTTACTGCTTGTAAAAATGCAGGGCTGCAGGGGTTCAGACCCTATCCCAGCACATAATATGCGAGACATATCGGTCTGCCAGAGGACTTTTATTTTAATATCCATGTTCTTCAGCATCTTGCCGCTGTCATTTTTTAATGCTCGGGATAAGTAGTGAAAGCTTAATAATGGACACATATCTTAATTTGTTTGCTGGACGGTTCTATAAAAAAGCCAGATACCACTGTACATACAACCCTGTAATGGACTGGCATGCCATCCAGGGGCTGTTTTATGGCCAGTGCCCAGCAATCCCTGGATCCTTACTCAAGATAAGCAGTTGACAAAAAATACTGTAGATGGATGGATTGCTGCAGAGCTACATTAAAATTACAGCTAACTTACGAAATTTCAATAAAAACACACAGATTCCTTCAGTGCTGATACGTGAGTGATTTATCCCATAAACATGTGCAACGATCCTCGTCTTTGTGACCGGGCGCCAGCACACGGCATCACTAAACAGCCTGTAAATACTGTGGAAGCGAGTTTAATTAAGTCAGTCCACGTTCTCACCCTGGGTGTGTTTCGCTGCCAGTTAACAACTGGATGCCCAAATGCAGGTCACCTTAGTTCTGCAACAAGCAGAAATTTTTGGTAAGGAAAGAACACACAACTAAAAATCCTTGTAGACAGAGCCTGAATACACACACACACACACACACGCACGCGCACACACACACACACACACACAATACCCTGTTTATATGGAAGGAAGCTGAAAATTGAAGTTTAGTCGGTTATTTGCCTAGCAGTGGGAAGCACTTCATTCCACAGGCTAATCGCATACGTAGGCAAACAACATTTCAGCTCTGATCGGCTATATAATGTGTACACATGTTCCGTGCTCTGTCAAAAAGGCCATAAACCCAGCCACAGTATCCTTCACGTAGTCCTCTACAGAGCCGAAAGTGTGCAGTGCGGGGAAACAGATTTTTCCACCTTCTCAATTTTTAATAACACGGCAACATTCGGAAACTGCTTTGCACTCACAGACATGTTTTCCTTGGGTGTTGTTCAAAGCCCAGTTGCTAATATTACAATCATCTTTTATGTCCATGATAAATATATTCTGACATTACCACTTGTCACCTGTAATGTAATGTGCTTTTTTATTATTATTACTGGTGTGTAAAATGATCAGTCATCAGGACTGCACGTTCAGACAGGAAGACAATTCTAATATTTATCACAATTTTTCAGGCACAGTGACATCTAATGGGTCTGAGGAAATGCTGCCAGGGAAAAACAGGGACACTGGATTAGATTTTAATGTGACACACAGTAAAAACTTGTGATGGCTTAATGTTTGTCTTCTTAAAATTAGGTGACGAACTGCCTTCATGGCACTTAAACTTTAATAGCTCAACAGCTGTCTGGCAGGCAGGAGCCCAATATCACCAACACTACTTTCCTGCCCAGACACACAGCCACACCTGATGACACCTGGGAAGGAAAAGCTGCCAGGTACAGTTGGGACCAAACAAAGACTCTGTATAAAGAGAGTGGAAGAAAGGTTCTGTGGATGGGAAAGTTTGTGAGAGGTTTGACAGGTGCTTTGAAGAGTCATGGTTTATTGAAATTAGTAGCATCAGTGGCTGAGTTACCTTTTGTCATGGAGCAGTTGCTCCACACATGGATAAATCATACCAACAGCATAGCTGTGCCATGTGAATGTCTTTATGAAGTATGCTTGTGCATATTCCAGTAAATGTTAACAGTGTTCTAGAGGAACAATTTTCTTACCAGCAGGGGAAATGAAAGCTGATGGTGAGGTGGCAAAAGGGGGATCGTGGGAAATGTAGTGTCTAAATACCCTGAGGAAGAGCCCATCTGAAAAATATGCCGTACATGTATTCATTGCTTAGATTAACTTAAATACTGTGAAATGTATATGTTAAATAATTGAATGATCTGTATTTGAAACAGATAATGGTTATATTGTATTTCTAAGGTTATAGAATGTTTGTTCATGACATAGGAAATGGAATGACTCAGGGTGGAGCCTAAGGTATGAATTGCCCATTTTGAAAGTGCTTGTTTGTTTGATACAGGAGCAGCTGAGTACAGTTGTACAGACTGTTGGGTTACCTGGAAAAAGTTTAATGTTTCTAAATAGTTATCTGACTGGCGCACCTGTAAATAGAGCACTAGTGTTTTGCCGAAGGGAAATAAACCCTTGCGTTCACCTCATTACTTGGCCAGCCGGGTCACACCTGGCGCTGCCCGGATCAAATCAAAAAGTGTAGAGGTGGAACTGTTAATAGAAATAAATAATAACGGAAATAAAATCACCATACTGTATGGTATTACACTTACAGTCATTGTGTCCATGCCCCCCAACTTTTCCTGTTGCCGGTTTGAATCCATGATCTTTTCAGGCACAAAAAAAGGTCTGATGTTCATGTCTTGTGACATCACACCAACTGTTAAAATCACCTTGTGTGTGTGTGTAAAGCATGCGCAGAGGTTGTGCTCGTGCATTACATGCACTCTGCATGCTATGTTATTGCATGCTGTGAGTGACAACAGGACTTGCACTTTTCCAAGCCTTACCACAGACCTCATTTTAAATGTTCAAAACAGTAAGTAACCTTTCTGGAGCTTAATGAACTTAACTACACAAACAAACGGCTATGACTGAGCTTTATGGCCACAGAGATTTGTTTGTGCTAATATTAGTGCTAATAACTGTTATGTCGGGCCATGCATTCAGACTGAAGAGTTTTTTTCATTTAATCTCCTTCATTACTGCAAACTTGTGGTTTTGTGGTTTGCATTTACTGTATGGGGTGGAGAAATAACGTTGAACACAAATCGCCCACATCTGCCCCCAGTGTGAGACTTTCACAAATTAATTGTTTATCCTAACCCTTAAGTAATAACAATATAAATGCAAATACACATATACCCATGCTGAGTATAACAAAATATATAACTTCTACACATTTCCAGCTGAGGTTTATGCAGTGACCTCCTATACAGAGGGGGCCTGCAGTAGGATGAAGAGCAGTAGCCTGAACAAATAGAGAATGTAAAATGTCCAGCATGACTGATATTAAACTGTGCATGAAAACACCCTAAAGAAAGTAAGCAGAGACGAGCGGCGAGCTGCCCAGTTGGTGATCTTGTGATTTTGCTGAAGACCAAGCGTGCCATGACGCCCAACTTAAAATGAGTACGTTCTCCAAAAAGCCTCATTTACATATTCCAGTAAAAGCCGACTGATAAAAAAAGGACAATATTCCAATATGCCAATAACCCCTCTTTATTAATGATCTGATCATCTAAATCCACCAATGCTTCAAGCGGCCGGACCGTCATGAATCCTTAGCAGCCTAAGCAATGCGGCCGTTTCCATTTCCGCCTGCTTTTACTTCATCCGATTTTATCCTGTGATGTCCAAAGAAAACGGCAAAGATCAGCTGAGCGTAAACTTACTTTACTTTTTAAGCTTCTTCCTCAGACAGAGGAATAACCAGTGTGAGTGACATCCACACGAGTCTGAGCTTTTATTCACTCAAATCGGACCAAGCTAGCTTATCCCAAATTCCATGTTCATACATTAAGGAGGTACGCATCCCTGCTCTAAAAACTGAGAATTACTGAAACCACAGTTTTATTTGTGACTATTAAGAGGCTCATATGGCGGATAGCTAAAGTGTGTGTCTCTTGGGCAAATGATGTCCCAGAAAAGGGACGCTTTCATCAGGCAAACACATCAACTGCCATCCAGTTTATCAGTTAAAACAAGTGGTTACAATGGGGCTTTTGGAAACCGTTCGGAAGAAAGTTCAACGATGAGCGTTTTGTCTGAATAGAACACCGCCATTATTTGTTACGACTTACTTGGTCCCGCAGAAAAAAGAAGCAGCAATAATACTGCAGTATGGTTCCATCCCTCTGCCCCTTAAGGATGGTGCAATGTTTGGTCCAGATGCAGAACAGAACGGATAATAGCGAAGTCAGCGGGCTGTACGGTGAAGCTGACCAATTCTGAGACTGACTGACAGAACAAAGGATAATCTGCTGGAAAGGCAGGTTTGAAAGCTTTTACTGTTCTTCAAAAACCGTGGAAATGTCCACACACAACAGAAGAAACAGGAAGTTGTGCATCAACAAACGTTATGTCTGAAAGTGAAGCATTTAAAGAACGTGATAGAATGGAAAACAGCTATGAAAGTATTTAGTACCCCTTTAGTACATGGACACCATAGCCATGGGCTGATGTTCACGAAGACGTGCTGACATTCACCCAACATGAACTGGTGCTTAAGTTCAGTAGCTTCAGCTGACAGCACTACCAGACTACACAAATGAGAATACAGACTTAAGAACCGGGTCCTGAGCGTATGCATATTTATCGCTACGCCTTTCTCATTCCAAGTCAAATGTAGGAGACAAAGCTGAGAGAACCTTACCTGGGCATCGTACATCACTGGCACATTACAAATCATGCTGCGAATAGCAATTCAGGGTTTACTTTATTGGCACGGTAAGTCCCAGCATGCATGCTGAAATTACCCAACTTCAGCTTGGTGGGCCTGATTTTTACGGTACTCTGACATGGGAGGGGGAAGGTATTGGAGACTAATGCTGCCTGCAAATTTACTGCACCAGTGCAGCTGGGAAGTGTTGACCATACAAGACCAATTTTTGTCAAATGTAGCAGTGCAACGCTCAGCGTGCGTGCAGGAGGCTACATATCACTTCAGTAAATCAAGCACAGAGTGCTGGGCGCAGCAAGGTGTATTTTTGCTAAGGGGTAGAGAAAAACTGTGACACTGAACAGAAACAAGGGACGATGGGGAAAGACAACCTGTTACATTTGCAAAAAAGAAAAACCACCAAAAAAGATAAAATAAGACCTGGAGCCGAGAAGCTGAAATTTTAAAGGACTGTGTCGGCACCTTCTAATTATACATATTCGGAATGTCAGAAGACACAAAGGCATAAACAGGAATAAAAATAAACTGCACTGGTCACTGGGGACTGAATGAATGAATGTTGTTTCATAGCCAAGTGCCCCAGACAGGCTGTAGACTCATGCTCAGAATTAAGCAGTGAACAATAATGAACGAACAAACAAACAAACAGATGAACGAACGAACGAACGAACGAACGAACGAACGAACGAATGAATGAATGAAGCGAACAAATTACTTGGGGTGACAATGTTTGTTGGCCCCCATGATGAGGGCATTCTGCCTACTAAATGTTACTTTCCAAACCACACTTACAGTTCTTAGTATGTTGGCATCATTTTACATGATAACTTGTTTCTGTCACCGTATTCAGTTTCTCTGGTCTTGGAGTGTTTCACGATTTTGTGTCTGGGCATCATTCTGGAAAGAGCATGAGCTAAATGAATAAAATAAATTAAAATATAAATGTATCTCTGGTGGAAATAGGAAGGAAAGCCACAGAGAAGGAGTGTCGTGCCCATGTCATTGAGAGAAGGATGCTTTGGTGTCAGGAGAACAATAAGCACGATGAATCCTTCACTGTGTCGTCGGGTTCTACGGCGTTTGCTCACAGCTTTTTATAGCCGTTTGGGATGCCACGGCTAATCGTGGTTCATCGGCGGCAAGCGAATATCAGGGGAAATTCCGTGCACTGGGCTCACAACTAGGTCTCCTGGTGCTGATCCCAGGTCCTGTGAGCACGAAGCTGCCCGTAGCACAGCCAGCCCGTGGCCACCGTTAAAAATGACTACGTGTTCTTCATTAGCAACCTGCTGGTACACCACAGACGGGCCCAATTCTCAAAGACATTCATTTATGCAAGAGAACAGGTCAACATTTGCAATATTTCAATGACCTACCTGCCCATGTGGGTGAGTTTTTTTCAGCCATTATAGTGGGGTTGTTTAAATTACCTGAGCCGCCACAGAGGTGGATTCCAGAGTTCACAGCACTATGATGACTGCTGTGCAGCCTATTGCAGCAGAGGTGACACAACCGCAGCAGGTAAACACACACATACGCACACTCCGGCTGCATGTGTAACTACAGCTCAGACAGCTGCCACCGACTACTGCTCGACTGCAGAAGGTGGATTCTAGAAACAGGTCTGCAAATGGTTAGGATGGAACAAACGTTTTCAATAAGATCTGTGGGCTCATTTCTGTAAAAGCTGCTGGGAATAAGCAAATAATTAAATTCACCTGCCATTTAAATATGCTACAAAGCGTAAACTGCCAGGAGACAAAAACAGCACTGCCAGGGTTAAAGATGTCCACGAAAGCAATCTCCTAATTTTAGTCCTAATACAAACACTGTACAATTGTTTGTAGATGTCAGCCTTTAATATGTAAAAAAAAAAAAAAAAGTCTGAGCACGCATCCAACATTGTGTTAAATTATTTGCACAAACAATAACTATCCTGCCGTATGGCAGAAATAGATTTATTTCAGATAGAATCGCATCATTTCTAGTCAGTACACCGGAAATTTCATTTGACCTTCAGATGCAAACTAAGTTGTTAATTGTTTACTTTGGTATGGAAGCAGAAAAGAAGGCACTGAAACTCTAGCGGCGGAGGTCTGCAACTCGCCGTAATAAATTGCCTGTGCTTACCAACCACTCAATAATGCCTCCATGAACACTTTATCATAGAGCGTTTTTGTTCGACATGAAAAGCACATCTGTTGCGGACTGAACATCTGTGCTCATTTGCATATTAATGAATAATTATGCTGAACTGATTGATAATGTATCCTATATTGCAATGGGTTGCAAACATTTTACCATGATAAATAGCTTAAATCTTATAATTATACGTGCACAAGGTATATACAAAATAAGACAAGAAATAAAAGTTCGTCTTGCCTCGCTCGGCCCTCCTACCACAAACCTGGGAAACTGAGGGCACGGAAGAGTATTTTTGCTGTGCCCAGGACTGCAGCCGAGGAGAGTGCAATCCTAGGAAATATATCATAATACAATGGATCTCAAACAAAAACCAAATAGGAATTAATCACTGCTGCACTGTGCAGACCAGCAGGCATTAAACATAACGCAGAGTCCTAAGATGCAGCAGTTTGCTTTAAAAACCCCAACAATGCACTGTGCATGTCATTGTCAAGTATATATTAGCTCCGACTAAATTTAAGCCTGAACTTACGCAGAGGAACTTGTCATGCTGTGCACAGAATTAGTCGAAAGTTTGAGCGCACCGGTGTAAATTGGGCAGTACGCATTGGGTAAGAACCGGGAAGACGTGGAGACTCGTTCCCTGCTCAGACTTGTTGCCCAAATGTGTCGTGACAAAAAGTAGCATCCAAAACAATAAAACAATAAAGCCTTGCAAAATACTCGGACTTGCCGCTTGCTGCCGCAGCAGTGGAATCATGTACCACTTTTGTGCAGGAGAATGCTTTTGCCACAGCTACGTGCAACAGTTAATGAATTCGGTTTCAAAAACAGCCCACCATCTATTTCATCCTCACACCCCACATGGTGTAGGGAAAAAACAGTAGAGAAATTTCAGCAAATTGTCATTTACAAAATCTTGTTCGCTCAGCCCATTCCAGGCGATGGAACTGCATTTTTGAACAGCTTGAAGATTCAGTACATTTTCAGAGCTCAAAACTGTTTCAGCATCTCAGTATTGAGAGCCTCTACTTTCAATACAGACTGCAATCTCCTTTAATGAATTTCATTACAATTCCCAAGGCATACAAGACTTTCGAAGGCATTCTTCCCCTTTTACTCCAATTTTTTTTTACGTGTCCCTTTGTCATTTGGTAAGATTTTTAACCGAGTAATAACTTCAATTTCCCGTTTTCAAAAGTAGTCACCACCTCGAAAAGTCAATACTTCATATATAGGCGTTTTGCAGCAATTACTGTTCTTTATTGGTGGTGGGTCTGTTTTAGTTTTGGGTATTTACTTTCTGGAATTTTTGGCCACTCCTTCATATAAACTTGCTCCAATTCCACCAAAACTCACAGAAAGTGGGTAGCAATTTTCAGTTAATGCAATTTTCCCAGTGTTTCAGTGGCCAGCAAGCTGTCACAGTTCCAACTTTTTTTTTTTGTCACTGGCCCGCTGGATCACAGGTTCTTCTACACGTCAGGGTCGTAAAATAAGTACTGCTACTATTTTACATTGCGTGCATAAACCAAACACACGGATTCTTCTTGTTATGAACATTTGAGTTAATTTTTAAGATAGATTTTCCTGTTTTCTTTGTATTTTCTTCACTTATCCACTTTGCAAAGCTTGAGCTGAAGTAAACTCCAGCCTCAGCTGACCTCATGTTCACAGCTTGTGTCAGGTATTCTTGAGTGATGGTGGCTGATGATTCTAACAGTGGCTGTAAGAAGAACAGCATTACAATAAAGCTCAGACTTAAGTTAAAGCTGAAAGTGGTGAGAGGGTGATGAACGTTTTATATGATCATTGGGATGAATCAGTGAGCAGTCAGCACTGAACAATGCGTTCCTTGTGGAGACATAGTTTTTTTTTTTTTTTATTTAAATTTCCCCCCCTTTTAAACATAATTTAAAAGTAGTTTACAGTTAATAAAAATGTTAAAGTAGAAGTCATTCCAAGTATTTTTCCAATGTGTCTAAAATAGTTTTTATTAATCCTGTTTGAAGCAAGAAAATGTCATCGTTATTTATTATTGCTTTATGTGAGGTTTTTGCAGAGTCTAAGCAAGGAATAAATCAAGACACATGCTTGTAAAATCTTTTCCTTTGATGGTTTGTTTGTTAATCCCCTAATGGAAAAGTCATAGCTAAAAAGTAATAATAAAAAAACATTTATCTCTAATGCAATTGTCAGCTCTTAGTCTTTGTTCGGTTTTAAAGGTTATCGTTCTTTGTTGAAATTCACTGTAGTTATTACTGTCGACAGATGCATTCTCTTTCAGAAACCACATGAGATCGTAGCCTGAAAAACTCTCTGACCTGTACTACAGGATAACATCTAGTCACAGAAGACCAAAATTTACCTTCTTGGTCATCATTATTCTTAACTTTATGTTGCTTAGCCAACCCTTTCATTGAATAGAAGTTACAGTTGCAACCGTTTAGACACTCGTGCATTCAGGTCAAGTACGGTTGCCAAGGGCTGTTGGAGTAATTTTGACTAAAGCTGGAGGAGGGTACATCATAAAAAATTAAAGATTGTATTTTCATTCACAGAAACTGCACACTGCTTTCACATAGCTTATAAAAAACAGTCCATCTAGCATTTCCTTTGCAATCCAACTATGGCCAAGTGTAGAGCCAATAACACGTCAAATATAATTTTGAAAGAATGTGTGATGCAAATTTATGCAGATGTTAGGAAATGAGAAAGAGAGGCATATCGAAAAGAGAGTTTTAAGTCTACTCTTCGATCCTGGAAGGAATTTTGCAGTTCTGAGGTACAAAGCAAGTCTTCAGAGTCGAAACCAAGTATCTGTGGATGACCAGAAAGAAGGGAGCTGTAGTAATCGAGGTATCACTGTAGGCTGAACAAGGATCTGCTATGGTGCAGGACTATGTTTATCGCCAATGAACGTGTATATTATGTCGCAGCTTTATGTACCGTATAATCACAGCATGATTAAAACAAGTATATTGTGTGGCGCAGTTCTGAATTCTTGTTTCGTCTGCAAGACCCCATCAGGCTACACAATATGGCCAAAAGTATGCGGACCCACTTCTTATGACCGAGCCGAGCTGTTTCAGCTGCACCCACGCAGCATACAAACACATTCTAGACAACTGCGTGCTTCCAGCTTTGTGGCCATTGTTTGCTGCTCCAGGATGACTGGGGACCCCACCATGCACAAAGTGAGCCCCATAAACACTTGGTTTGCCCAGGTTGGTGTGGAAGAACTTGAGTGGCTGCACAGATCCCTGACCTCAACCCCACTGAACAAATGTGGGATGACCCGGAGTGCCGACGGCAAGCCAGGCCTTCTCGTCCAACCTCGCTGATGCTCTTGTGGCCGAATGGGCACAAATTCCCAAAATCTGATGGAAAGCACTCCCAGAAGAGTGGGGGCTGTTACAGCAGCAAAGGGGGGAACAACTCCATATCAACGACCATGGCTTTGGAATTAGATGTGTGTGATAGTCAAGTGTCCACATACTTTTGGCCATACAGTGCACCTGTTACCCTTTCATTTGTCATGGTACCACACTCACTTGGGCTCCTGCAGGTCCTTTTTCAGGGTTTCAAAATTTGGAAGCCTACACTGGAATCAGTGGAACAAACGAAAACCAGAGCACAGCCACACAAACACAAAAACACATTCAAACTCCTCACAGACTGAGCCGAATTCAAATCTACACTAAAACAGGCCAGATGCTGCACCACCGTGCCGCCCTTGTCACGCTAACTGAAAGATTAATATTTCAAATGATTATTTTCTTTGTTGTGCTATTTTACATAAAAACATTTTATCGCTTACGTTATCACTTGGTCTCGGTGGTCTAGAAGTAAATACCCAGCAGCAGTCGAAAAAGGTCCTCTGTACAGCATAATCCTCACCCGGCCCAGCATAATAATGCTAACAATCGTCCTGTAGCTATAAGCCTCCGGACCCAAGTAGCCGGTGGCTCAATCCCGACTCACGCTGTACATCTTCTGTAGGACTTACGCCTGCATTGTCAAGCGAGGAAGGCACGCCTACAAAACCATCTGTCCAGCGTGGGCAGCTGGAACAGGCAGAGCTTTAAACTAAAACTAAAGAGATGGGACACATCCCTTTATGGGAGCAATTCCAGCCTCATCAGAATATACTTATTGGAAAAAGTACCTTGCAAGAAAGAAAATCTGATTTACATGCACTTCTTCAGTTAACCAGAGCTACCAAAGTGTCTAACACTACAGCACTACATTTAATATACACCTTTGCTTTAAAAAAAAAATCAAATGTAAAACAGGTTGTGGAGCAGAGTATTCAAATTCTTCCCGGAGTGCATAGCATGTGTCTTCCCTGCCGGAAACAGGAATATCCTGACAGGTTCGACTAATAAATATAAACATGACCTATTTTAGCAGAAAGATGGCAGCTAAAAAGTGCAGCCCGTTCTGCAAGATCTAACACAAAGCATAAAACAGAGTAAAATGTATTTCTGAACAACTTATAAATTTGTGATATTAGAAAGGCAGTGATCAGAAACTGAATCAGGAGAGAGAGAGAGATGTTTACCCAGTAAAAGAGGCAGCTGACATTTCTCCTCCTCTGGGTTCAGTTTAAGCCTAGCTTGGTGCCGCTTAGAGCTCATGTCACATTTGTGCTCAAGCAGCTTAATCCCTTACGCAAAACCCTGGTATATTAACACATCTTCCCTTAAACCCAGATAAGTGTATCAGAACAGGCAGGCAATGAGCCTAAAACCTGCAGGATGCCCAGGTTGCCATTCTTTTCAATCAATATGACATGGAAATCCACTGAGAACAACACGTCAGCTCCACACACGAAGCTTTCACGGAGTAACTTGCCTTACAGGTGGCTGCCAGACTCATAAGAAGATATGAAGGCCAAAGAAGGACCCCATGAGTATTTGTATATCAGACATATTTTGGAAAAAAGTGATTTTGTTGGTTGGCCCCTTGGTTTCTGGTGTCAGACACCTGCCCCACAGTTGAGTACACGTTATCTGCTCACCGACTCTAACAAGGACAAACATTTAGAGTAAATGCAAGACAGAGAGAGAGGCAGCAGTGGGTTTTGTTGGGGACTGATGTATAGAAGGTTCAGCCTGAGGATGCTCTCCTCACTGTAAGCTGAGGGCCATCAATGCCCCCGACAGCCAGCATGAATCCTGTGAGTGTGCAGTATTGAGGCCTGCCATGGGCAGTGGCAATGCTGTCGTTGTAGCTGGAACAGAAGACAGAAGAAGACAGTTTTGTCTTCTTGCCAGGTCTCCCTTTCTCTGCCTCCTATTTGATAGTCATGACTGTGAATCCCAGGCAGCCCACTGGGACACAGCAGAGTCAATGAAAGGACTTTGTACATTTAATCACAATCGCTCTCATCCAGTCTGCTCTTGGTAGTTAAATTGAACATGGCTACAGTTGGGAATAATTCATTGATTCCTTTAGATTTGACCCCGTGTCCTCTGAGCGCAGGTTGCGGACGCACTTCACATTTATACGCGATGTACTAGCGCTTCATTCAGAAGTGAACCTCCCTCACTCAGCTGGCTTCTTCTGTTGACAGCCACTGTCAAACTGTATAATCGCTAACTAAAAATGTGTAATACGCACACGATCATATTTATTCACATATCATGATTCGATATCATCATCATTTTCTGTTCGTACCAGAACTTACTGTGCATCACTGCTGACTGAAGCACACTGCAGTGAAAGTCATACCGCGTTCACACAGGGGTAGAACACGTTTGAAGGAAACGTAAGTTAACTGCAATCTTTCTGGTGAATTCCGCAGATTGATTATTTCCATAGTGAGAGCAGAAGGTAAGGGTGACAAAAATTAGGAGCTCTGCCCGGCACACAGAAAGAAATGCGATGACCACATCTCGCCATTTCTCAGGAGGGAGTATTTCAAGGTCCAATGTAAAGGGAAAAGACAACAGCAGGAAACCTGGGCTCCAAGGCCCAGGTGCTGGCCGCGTGGACTGTCAGTGTATTAAATAAATGCTGTCGTGCAGGCTCAGTCCCCCGTGCATTAGACTGCAATTGATTTGGCGGCTTTCCTGGGAATGTCCTGAGTGCAGGATTTGTAGTCGTTCAGCAAACCTCTTCTGCAATGCGCTGTGGTGCCATCGCAGGGACACTGCAGTCCTCCCATGGCTGCAGCTCATTTCTGTCCACCAGAATCCCGGGTCAACCTTCAGATGGCCTTTTATACATACAGCTTGTTCTGCACAGCTGCGGTGCGCATGGTTGCGACTTGGCATATAAAGGATTTAGACAGGGTCTAGAGGTCCGGTTGCTCTTTAAAACAATATAAAAATAAATCAAAAACGTGGACTTTGAACTTGGCTGGACCACTGATAAAACTGCACTGGTCCCAGCATTTCAGAAACAGCTGGCCTTGTGGGATATTTGAATTCCACAAACACTGCGGTGCCCTTACTTTGAAGAATAGGCTTTACTGCCCCACCACTCGAGCCAAGGGAGCATTTTTGGAATCTGATGTTAGCAGAATGAAGGTACCATTTAAAAAATGTGAAGAAACTGACAAGGTACCACAGAGAAAAAACCCTATGGAAACAAGTGCAGCACCTTGATGGTGAATCTGTGCCTTTGCAGATTTAAAGCAAGATTTCAGTGGTGGGCTCTATAAAGTAGCCGGTGAACACACACACACACACACACACACACACACACACGGGTTCCAGTACTTATGTTTTGTGAAAAACCATAACAAGTCTTCTTTTAAGATGAATCGCAGTGTACCAAAGAGCATACGGTATGTACAAGTTTATAAAAATGCATGTTTTCAAATTAACAAAACAAAATAATTGCTGCTAAAATGATTTTAAAAATTCAGCTCATCATCTTTCAATGTGAGAAAAAAAAAAAAAAAACAATCTTCATTACGCAATTTTGTAAATATTTTCATCCTGTAAAAAAACAAGTATAACTTGAGACTAAGGTATAATTTGAAAGTTTTACTTCACTGAATTTTATTGCATTTTTACTGTAGCTTTTGTGATCGGTTTAAACCATAATAAAACATACGAAAGCAGTTTTTCCCCCCCAGATAAACCGGAATCAGCAGGAGCGTAAAGCTTTCTCATTCTATGTGTAAGAGATGTGTAAGAGGGTACATGGGATGATAAATTAGTTGTTCATAAATCAATATTTCCAGCCATTTTTCCCCTTTTTTTACTTATTTGACAAAGAGTAATGACCCAAAGAGTTGTGGAATAAACTCAGCATGTCTGTTTCACAGCTTATACAACAAAGCTTAACCATCATGTAACCTAAACTGAATAAACATATAAACAGAAACCAAATCAAAGTCTCCAGTGTAGCTGCTACTTTTTAACAGCATTTGTCGTAACAGTCGTCATGATGAAACGAATGAAGGACGCCACAACGCTCAGAGCCAAAGCTACCACGACCAGAAGGGCTGGGGTGGGGTGGAGTGAGTACTGCAGCAGGAGTAGGAGCTGCTCTTTGCAAGGTGTAACATGCAATTTTCTGAGGGTGACAGCCTTCGCAGATGAGTCAGCAGGGAGGGCAGCTATGGGTAGAGTGACCCACCCTTTACACAGTGTAGGTGGGGGAAGGAGTACAGGGGTGGCAAGAGGTCACGAAGGAAATGTACATACTGTGTGTCCAGCCAAAAAAAGAAGTGACACACTAATATTTCGTCGGACCGCCTTGAGCTTTGGTTACGGCACGCATTCGCCGTGGCATTATTTTGATAAGCTCATGCAATGTCACGACATTGATTTCCGTGTTGCATTCATTTTTCTTGTATTGATGATGGGAGAGTCGGACCACTGCGTGAAGTCTTCTCCAGCACATCCCAAAGATTCTCCATGGGGTTAAGGTCTGGCACCATTCTGTAGTGGCCAATCCATGTGTGAAAATGATATCTCATGCTTTCACAATTTGAGCCCGATGAATCCTGGCATTGTTATCTTGGAATATGAAGAAAAAATCCATGGATAGAAAAACCTGGTCATTCAGTATATTCTGGTAGTCAGCTCACCTCATTTTTTGGGCACATAACATTGCTGAACCTAGACCTGACCAACTGAAGCAACCCCACATCATAGCACTAAGTTCAATCCAGCTGCTGACTGTTTTTTTTTGGCTGGGCAGTGTGTGTGTGTGTGTGTGTGTGTGTGTGTGTGTATCTTGGCTTAGACTGCACGAGAGGCAAAAACTCACATTTATTAATATTAGATCACATCTATAGCACTGCAGGCAGGGGTGGGGATATAAAGCCCCACTGGCAATGTGAAGGTTCATATTCAGCTGTCACAGGGGCTCTACTTAAGTACTTACCCTATAGTATAGACTTGATTTAAATAGACTAAAAGACATAAGCCTCTTCTTGAACAAAATCCGTGTTTAGGGTTTAAAGTCACTAAGCAACACAATAGCAATGGAAGTGAAGAAGCTGAAGCTCTTTTTTGAAACTTCCCTGCTCTCCATTCTCACTTGCTTTATAAGTAATTCAAAGGCTAGATCCCATGAGAGCAGAGACCTTCTCAAAGAACGGCTAAAGACGCACTTGTGGGTTCCTCTGCTCCCAGTTTACAGGGGTCAACATGCCAGTCGTTTGCTTCCTCATTGCTTCTCTACAGACATCATCTGTTACATAAAGGTGAATCAAAGGGTACTTTGCAATCTGTTTGGCTGTAAATCCTTCACTGCACAGCTCTCGCTACTGTTGGACAGCCATGAATGAATTTCCTGCAGATGTAAGTTTACATAACCACTCATTTGGAAAGCGTAACAGATGCCGTTGTTTCGGCACAACTTTAACATTCACAGAAAGTCTCGCTGTAAGACGGTCCCCTCCCGGCCCGTTTCAGATGGTTCGGATTTTCCAGCTTTCAACGTGGCTGAAGGCTGAGCGAGAACTCTACATCGCTTCAATTAAGAATTAATTATTTCCGCTGAGTGCTTAAGTGCTCAGCTGGAAAAAAAGAGTTAGAGAGAGACTGTGAATGGGGTTGAACAGCCTGCCCGGGTATGAGCAGCCACTTTAGCGGAGTGCCTCGGTCCAGTGACCTAATACATTTCGGCTGACTGTCGAACGAGCATCGCTTTGTTCGATGGGTGTCGCAGAGGTCTCTGATTCTCATCGCCTTTTATCAGTGGTGACCCACTCAAATGGAAGGTGTCATGCATGCAGGTAAAATGAATTTGTCACAGGTTGTAGTGTTTAAGTAGGTATAATGAAAATCCTATCAACACCTCACACTTGCTAAGCTGAACAGACAGTAATCTTTAAATGAGTTTTAACATCGGGATTTAATTTTCACAAGACCGTCAGTTTCATACTAAATAGATACAATTTTTGAGAGCCTCACAGTGGAGCCTACAAGCTTTGTCATTCCTTTATGCTTTTTTTTTTTTTTTTTTTTGAAAGAGACCTTGAGAATAGTTCAGCTCCATCTGGGAACAGTCCTCCAGAATGTTGTTCTCTTTATCTCCAGATACAAGCAACAGCAACTTGAGTTGCTCCAGTGTCCTTCGAAACTGAACTCCTCTAAAGGCTGGGTTCCGAGTGCTCGCCGGAGCACTGGCCGCAGTCCCAAATGTACCTTCATCCCTTGTTCCACACTGACAAACTGAGATGACCATGAACATCTATTGATTTATGGATTTTCTACGGATTTCGTGATTATAGTCATAAAGGGCATTCGGGTGCGGGTTAATCTCCACAGGGAAAAGATTTAAAATTGTGCCAACATGAGATGCTGAAAACATTTCAGATTAAATGTACATACTGAAGCGTATTCATTGTTAAAATAATAAAAACAAGTTCACAAACATAAATTCCTTTTTTCGTTGGAGCTGTGGATCTTCACCCAAGGCTACTTGGTAAAGCAAAGAAATAAAGGTGTAAACAAGTATTTTTTTTCCAGGAGTAAGCTTACGTCTTTCACTCTATTTAAATCAGCCAAGAGAGCTGTTATAAGATCCGAGAGATATTGACAAGCTTATGTAACTGCGGGACATTCTGGGCAGAGAATGGTAAAGGCAGCTGAAACCAAGCCAGCTAATTAAGATGCACCGTATGCATTGGGCTGACATAAAAAAAAAAAAAAATACAATAAAATCTGAACAAGCCTTCATGCAAAACCGAGCTGCTACTGCGATTTAGTTTAGGGGGGAAAAAAATGATGGTTGCACAAGACGACGTAGTATAACTAATAAATAACTAGATTAAATGCCAGAAGATATAACTTCCGCTTTAATTTTTATTAGAAAGCTTATTTAATAGCGTGCTGAATTTTCTTTAACTGTCTTTTTAGTATTTTGCAGAGATCTTAAAAGGGGAAACGCCTGGAATTAAAGTAGAAGCTTAATGGATCTTTTTTTTTTTTCCTCCACGGTATCGACCAAGGGTTGCTAAGTTTTTCCCAGAACGCAATTTTGTGCGGTTGCTAAGTCATACCGATGACTTCTGCACACTTCCGTGCTACACTTTCAGTGTAGATCTGCATAAATTAGATACATATCTTTACTGTTCAAAAGAGATCTTTTGCATTGTGTGTGCTTTCCCGCCGTATCACATTATCGCTTACCTGAGGGAATTACGAATTTTCAGTTATAAATAAATTACTGCTGCCGCTTGCCGTAGCGGTCAGGGAAAAGGTACGCCCAAGTAAACCGTCTTCATATCGCCGTGTGAGAAATTATAGCCGATTACTGATTTGTCCGGTAATGAAACTGGAAGTGTGCTGATGGATTGCTCGATCAGTGTAATACAGTTCTGGGATAAAGAATGATGGCAAGAGCGGGAGGTTGATGATATTTTCATTCAGCCAATAAACTTAGAAAGCACCTTAAGGGTAAACACTGTAGCAAGGAATGGCACATTATCCTACTGATAAACATGCGATCGATGAGGACTGCTTGTAACTAACAACCATGTGATAAATATTAGATTTTGCCGGGAATAAAGCGGAGCTGCAAAGGTGAGATGCGACTCTTGTGCGGCTGTGATCTGAATTTGACGGCTCTACTGATTGGAGAAGAGCAACAAAAATCGCAGAGGTTGCCTCACCCAGAATGCCTTCGCCTTCAGACGATTCCACAGGACTTGTTCCCCGCACAGAACATTTTCCTTTTTTCCCCTGAAATAGTTTGCAATTTTCTGTTGGTTTTGTGACGAACAAATAGGTACACAGGCCTATAAGAGTCCTTTTTTAGAGCACGGTGAAAAGTATAATAGCATCTACACACTCAATTTAAACTGCCTTTGAACTCCATAGATTGGACTATGGCTTTGTGTGCTGAAGTATCACCACTGTGCTCCTTCAGATAGTGGGTTTCAACATAAAATCTAATTTATTGAAAGGACAATACTGGATGACTGTAAAAGCCCGATGCCAGCCATCCACAAAGCACACTGCATGCTGAAATTTATTCATATAGGATAAACAGAAGGGGAAGAATAAACTCTTTTAGAGGGATAACCTAGTTACTTTGACCACTACGGTTGCTTTTGCTGGTACACTTTGACAAAAGGACCTACCTACAGTAGTAAAGGGCACCTACTGTAGGTGTTTATGGATCACGAGAGATGAGCCGCGGGGTTAAAGTAGCACCACCCGGATGCAGACAAAGGTTTGATAAACCCTGGGTGCATCCCCTGCGAAAGGGAGCCTGATGCCGAAAGTGCGACGCTCCCAGTGACCCCAGGCTGCATCACCTATGATGTGTCCAGGTGCGCCTTCACATGTATAATATGGATTAGCTTGATAGAAAGAACAGAAATGTTTGTGACAGATAATATGAGGAGGGTTTTATAGAGCTGCTAGGAGATCAGGATAGAAGTGAGCCTGGAAGAAAATCTGCTTTGGGACCCTTTTTGAATGCTGAAAGGAACAGAGGAGGCTCGCCGCAACACATCAGAGCCAAAACCGAGAACATGCAAACTTCCAGTGTTGGACCTCGCGAGTGTGGATCCACCAAAGAACCAGAGTTGGCACACGACAGGAATCTTGCTGGGGCGTTCAGAGTTCTTGGAGGTACCTGGGTTCCGATCCACTGCCTGTTATTTAGGCTAAACCCAGAGTCGTGAATTTAATAAGGACAGGAAGCCAATGGAGAGAGACAAGCAGGGGCGATACACAGGAACACTTTGACAACTCAAACACAACTCATGCCACAGCACTCTGTAGCCGCTGGAGAAGCCTGATGAAAGAGGCGGGAAGTTCAGACAACAGAGAGCTGCGGCAGTCCGGGAGGGATATCACCATGCCCTGGGCTAGGAGCTGCGAGGAGTGCGTTTTGCGGATCCTGCAGATGTAATACAGCAGCTATCTCCACGGTGGGGTTACGGGCACCTCATGCTGGGAGAAGCTGTCATTAACAGTCAAGTCTACTAAGGGAATGGAAGAGAAGGGGGTGCAAATTATTCCTAAGCCTTTACTTAATTAATCTGAAGGAACCCCGAAGGAAGCAGAAGCTTTAAGTCACATTGCACATCATAAAACACAGTTTTCATCTGCTTCTGTATGTCAGCATTCTATCAAACACAAAAGAATACATAAAAGTCCTCCGAGAGGATTTCCATATCAGCAGTGAGACAAGTGCTAATTAACTTGCACCGGAGCGGCTTCTCACTTACTTGACTACGTGTTTAAAGTAAATTTGCACGGAAGCGAGCCAAACATCTATCGGATTCAAACAGACCCATTGGCGCGTACTACGATAACTAAGGAAAAATTCCCGTTTTAGTCTGACAGCTGAGTAATTGCCGGTTATAGTTTTCTCAAAGTTATCCACCTTAATTTGCAGCGCTCAAGTATAACCGCATCGACTGGCTCCGCAACCAAAATGTCCTCGACAACGCATCTTTGCACCACAGCAGCCGCGATGGCCGCACGACTACACGGTAACGGCAAACAAAGCGAAAGGCTCAAAACGCGCGTTTCTCACTCTGAATTCCGGGAAAGAATCTTCATCGGCGTGCGGGTTTGTTTTTTTTCGTTCTTGTTTTGTTGTGCGTCGCCACGCGTGCTGAAGTATTTATAAATATGGGACACGAAGGTCGGCTACAAGCCGATGGCTTTTAATTGCGTGTTTAAAGAGGTGGCGCGGTTGCCAATTACTGAGGGCAACTCGGAATCATCAGCAACCCCTAACACAGTGGCGGCTGCACAGTTCGCTGCAAGACTGCGGTGCTGTGGGAGGGGGCTTGTGCTTTTTTTGGGTCCTTTTCCAATAGAGCGGGTAAAAACGGCCGGCACGTCGCTGCACTTTTTACCACATCGTTCGTCAGCTCTCGAAATCGCAGATCAACTCAAGCTCCTTTCGACATACGTGCGACGCGATGACAACAGGTCGACTTTGGGAAGCTTGTTGGTAGCAAAATTAAACGGCCCCAGCCGGAAAGCCCACATCAGTAGGCTCTGTATAGCGGGGGTTTTTGGCAGGGTTATCAGGAGCTGGCATGCTAGATTTCAGCACATTTCCTAGATAAGTTGGGCAATGACAAATGAAATGCGGCAGGAGCAGGCAGAGAGAGCGAGAAAGCGAGAGGGTTCCTGCAGCGGTGTACGTGCGCCACGGTCTCCGCCTTTGTTCAAATAAATCAACCTGTCTCGAAACGCTCGCCTTCATTCCCTATGCAACAGACAACAGGGTGAGAACACAGGCTGGCACAACGGTGTCAGTTTTTACCACTGTTCGGAAGCGTTTGAAGATTAAAAAAAAAAAAACCAGTAGATATTTCTTTAACAAGCGGGGACAGTCTGCCAGCTGCTGCTGTGAAGTTTGCCGCACTTCTATTTAGCAAAGTTGGTCCACATTTAAACCTGATACAATTTTTAAGGCAGCGGTGCACTGCTGAAATGAAATTAAGTCTATGGTTCTGACACCGCTGGCGTAAGAGTTTTGGCTTAACTACCTATTATAGTTGGATTCGTTCCTTCTGGCCTCGCTCCTTCTGAAGCCCATCACAGGCACCGCTTGAAACTCCGATTATGATGTAATCAATCTTGCCGACGACAGGGCCGTCCGCCAAGCCAGAAAGCATGTTGGCTGCTATTTTGTATTCAGCCGGGTGTCAGACAGGACTGTCTTATGTCAAGGTGACTGATAGCTGCCCTTCTGGGGCTTCACTTCATTCTGATTTAACCCCTCCTCAACCCAGTTCTGTCTCTGCGCCTGCCGACTTCTTGTGATTTACAGGATTATTATTTACAGCGGCGCAGGTTCCACTGATGCCGAGGTGATCGTGACACGTTCGCCACAGTCCCGCCGCTGCTGGCGGAGATTCTCAGGACAATCTCAAAAAAAAAAAAAAAAAAATCACCAAGGAAGCAACCAGGACTGACCCAAAGCTCCTTCAAGGAAAGCTGCCCAAACCGGTAGCTACGACAAATTAGCCTGCGTTTCCGTCAGTCGTGGAACGGAGGAACCGGCGTGGACCAACTCAAACACTCCATTTGCCAAAGCAAACTCAAACTGTGTCATCTGTCATGGTGAAAAAGTTGAACGTGTATATTTCCTTTGCGAACTGAAAGCCACGGTGCCAGCAGCTTCTTAATGGAATGCAGTGATCGAAAAGGAATTAACAAGGAAATCGCAGCAAAAGTTGAACCCGCTGTTCCGCATCATCTGAACGTTACACCACGGAAGTTCACGGTTTTCTCAGGAAAGGTCTAGGAACCTCAAACAGGCGTTATTTAAAGCAAAGAACCATTCAGGACTTTGGCGTGCCGTGGATGCAATCGCAAATGAAAAGCATTATAAATCCACCCTCATTACGCCACAGTCTTTCTAGCACAATTATTTCCTCCACTCTTTCGCCAGTCTTTCTAGTTCCAAAGATTAGGTAAGCTGTTTATGTTCTTTTATAGGACAATTTCACACAATTCTGTAAAATTCAGTTCAAAGCTTCACTGGTTGAATAAAAATGGAAATCTGCATTTTGCTTTCCAGTGAACTGAATACTGCAGCGCTCATAAAACACAAAAGCACAATAGGTTTAAAAAAAAATTAAAAATAGCACCTTAATGTACATTTTAAAGCTTTTATAGTCGCACTCTTACATGCTATTACAATACATTACATGCTAAGCTTTCATTCTTTGGAAATTTAGCAGAAGGAACCAAATTAAAGAAATGTGAAGCATCCCCTAAGAATATCCATGTATATTAGCTCCAGATGCAAAAAAAAAAAAAAGCAACCTTAAAAGTGTAATTAAATGTTTGTGCATAACAGTAATTATCCAACGTATAATTAACAGAAGGAAATCGAATCAGCAGAAATTTCCTCATACTACTAAGGTTATATTCCTGCAGGTATTCAAAATGTCGCTCCAGAATTGTTTCGGGTTAATTGCTGGAACTGAAATAAAGTTCCCTGTCATTCCATTTTTTAAATTTAATTTGTTTAATACATTCAAATGTGATTTGGCTTATACTGGCAAAATGTAAACGTCCTCTGCGTTTCCGTTCCCTCATAGCACTTGGCAGGTTCTTGGCATATCGTTCAACCAGCTTTCTGTCACGGATTCATGTTTTAATGCATTCCACGAGCAACACATAAATGTTGCTGTAACAGGATGTCAAGATTTGAAATAAACCACGCGGTTCAACACCATCAAACACCAAAGTAATCACATGCCATTCAAACCATCACTTACGGAATGCCTCGTGCACCATACTGAGTGTAGCTCCCTGGCACGTAGCAGCGAGTGTCCTTACGTAAGGAGCATGTCTAAGACGAGGCCTTTAGGCAACAACCTGAAGAAACCACGTGAGAACCTGCAGCCTCTACCATGCTGTTGTGTGCTGCTCGGTGTACCTGGGGGTAAATGGTGACAGTCCTCCTCCAGACTCTCTCCTGTGAAAAACAACCGGAGACAGACGGCCTCTGGCCGATACTTTGCCACTGGCGCTATCACTGGGATCGGCATAACCGCGGTCATTATTAATTACCATACTAATTAAGAAACGCTCGATATTTTCAGCTAATGGCTGGTTTGAGTACAAAGGCTATGGTCTTTTTTTGCAGAGGAGAAATGGACATTTAATCAAAACATGCACCCCTTCTGCTCTGAATAGCAATTACAAACATCACCTTTTACTGATTTCTGCGAAATACACCTTTCTGCAATGCAAAATTTGTAAACAATTGCGAATAAACGCATATGTGCAAGGACTGCAGTGACTTTAAAATGCTGTTACATTTCTTATTGTAATCTTTAATTATATCTTCCCTTTTTTTCATTGACTACACCCAACTTGTATCAAAATCCAAGCAAGAGAAGTTTGAAAATTGAACTATTTGGACCACAGTTTTATTTCTTTAAATATCTTTACTACACGTTTTTTTTTTTTTAAATAGCCTAAAAGGTTTTACTGGTCAGTATTCATTAATTGACAAAATGCCCTCGTCCATGTTTTCCACAAGTTTATATAAATGCTTCCTCCTGAGCAGAAAGAAATAGACCAAAAGAGGCAGTACAACTAACCACCATTTCTCCATATACCACTAATGCGGAAAAGAAGGACGAGGACATGTGGGGGTTGAATGTGATCGTGTTTAAATATCCTCGTGTTTTTCCCCTCGCAATGGCAAAATTAAAGCAGGTGAGTGGGTCGTCCATATGCACGAAATTAAATATCAGAAGCGTTTACGCTTGCTAAGAATTCCTGATAGGGACGGATGGTAGACCACGTTTGGCACCAGTTGTGGGCACTACAAGTATCTCATACTGCCTTTCGGCCTGGCAAGTATCCCCTCTTTTGTGAACGAGGTACTTAGGAGCATAAATAATCAATTTGTGTCAGTATATATTGATGCCATCCCAGTTTATTGCTAGTTCCTATAAGGAACACATAGGTCATGTCAGACAAATACTCTGATGCCCATATGAGAACAAACTGCTCATCAAAGGGGCGCTTGTTTAATCCCAATCATACAGCCAGTTTCATCAGTCAATCATCTCTGGATGTTTTGAGTTTAGAACCCATGGGACTGAGATGAATCCTATCAAAATATCTGCAGTGGTGTCCTGGCCGCACCCCCATAAAAAGAACACGGAGCATTTCCTGGGTTTTATTAACTTTTGCCAATGATTTATAAGGTATTTTATTTCAGTAGCAGCTCCTTTATCCAGTCAAGGGCAACCCTAAAAAGCTTCCTTGGACCCCTGCAGCAAACCAACCTTTTGAGAAACTGAAACAAATTTTCACATTTGCTTATATATTATGCAGCTGGTTGTGGAGCGGAGGTGGCCACTGAGGCAGGACAGAAAGCACCAGACAGCAGAGTTCAGCAATAAAATGGCAAAAGAAACCAAAAACATAAACACAAACCAACCATATTTCACCCAGCAAAAACTTCCAGTCCTCCAACCAGCTGTCTTGAACACTACAGCTGGTCCTCATCCACTCCTTTTCGGAGCTTAGCAGGGGTGGGGAATGTGGAAAGCTGTCCGTCAAATGTAACCGCACCCCTGCCATACCTGGTACCCCCTACCAGTTCACAATTAAAACACCATGATCCAACCTTGCTCTTCATAGAAAAAGTAGAGTCTTCTGAGGTGGTAGTAGGGACTACTTCTGTTGCTTCACCATGGTATTCCTGGTGTCTATATGTTACTGTTGTAATAGAACACCATAAAAGGAGGAGCAGTAATTACACGTAGTATAAATGAGCCATGTTCTCGAAGTGGAGCAGCAAATACATTTTCCTTATTGCGAGAACAGAGAGGGCAGAGATAAACCAAGTTCTTCCCGTGTACTTCTGTCCTGTAAATTGACTCTCACCTAACAGAATTATAACAAAAACAATAGAGAACTGTTGGCCATACAAGGAACCACGTGGGCAGCAGAGGCAGTGGCTTGAGGGGGACACTCACCCATTTACAATATTCTCACTGACCATAGAAATGTAGAATATCTACAAAAAGCACAAAGGCTCAATCCAAAACTATGCAGGTACAGTTCTTTCTTTGGGCACATGACTCCCCTAGGACTGAATATGACTTTCCAACTCCTGCCAGAGAGGTTTTGGTGGCCTACCATGCAGCATGATGTGATGGCTTGTACTGTTTGCTTCCAGGCTAACGTCCTTCAGCAGCTACCAGCAGGACTTTTACAATCTGTTCCAATTCACAAACAACCCTGATTCTAAATATCCTCAGATTTTAAAGCAGACCTCTCTCAGTCAGAGGGAAGCACCACGGTCTTTATGGTAATTAATCGGTTCTCGAAGGCACACTAGATTCCCCTGAAGGGTTTTCTCACTGCTATAGAGATGACAGAGACTCTGTTCCATTATGTACCCAGGGACACTGTTTTGGATAGCGCATCTCAACTAGCTGTGAGAGTATGGAAGAGCTTTTGTTCTTGTTTGGCTATCAATCAGCCAAAACTCAGGTTGCATCCTCAACCTATCAGACAGGTCAAGTGGCTTAACCAGGATATTGGAAGATATCTTTGGAGCTACTGGAGCCAGAAAATGCACAGTATTCTATAACTTCTGCTTCCACTAATCTATTTCTCTTATAGCATGTACCGGATACCGGCTATTATGGAATCTTCATCCCGCTTACATAGCAGCAGTGGATAAACGGTGCAAACAAAGCAAAGACATTCGGCAGACTGTAAATGGGTACCTCCAAAGGGCAGGTCAGTCGCAGAAAATGCGAACAAATCTCAAATGTTGCACCATGATTTTCTACCCAGGTGAGAGAGTTTGACTGTCAAGTTGAAGCATCTATCAGTAAAGCCCCAGATACATCAATGCCAGAAGAAGGGTGAGAAGAATCAGTCCAGTGCCTTTTCATTATTGTCCGTGCTGCTTGTTGAAACCCTGTAGTACCATTTTGCAGGCTTCACCACACCTCAGCTTTCACACTGATACTGATGGAGCTCCCGTCTATGTGGTTCTTAGCGCCATTGGACTCTAAAAGATGTGACGGTAGATTATACTACTTTACAGACTGTGCTGGGTACATTCCTGAAGAATAATCACGGGCACCCACCTGGACATTCTGGACCAATCCCTTAGGATAAATTTCCATTCCACTGATTATCTAGTACCTCATCCCAGAAGCCATCCCCTTGCTCAGCGAGAACATGCAGTAGGAAACACCTTTAGCGGGGGTAAGGGGGTGTTGTCCCTATCCCTGGTTAAAGTGCCAAAAGTGACTACAAGGGGAGCACCTGCCCAGTACTATAGCGACCCCAGCATACCTGTTTTCACCTATGTCATCAGGACTGAGATTAAATAGAAGCTTCCCACAAGTGAGTACTGCAGAATCTCAAACGACCATTGCAGTCACCTATGTATGAGTGTCTCAACCAGAGTCTCAGTCCATGCCTTTCAGTTCAAGTCCTCCACATCTGGTTGTATGCGCAGGTTTGAGTCACTGTGCTCCCCGACCTTAATCATCGTTGCCTTTATTTCACTGACTCTTCACCAAAGCACTCTGCAATAGTGCAAACAGACTTTGCATCTGAGCCCTTCAACCAGATCCTGAAGTCTCTATCTGACAGCTACACTTGTACATGGAAGAAGTCAAAAATTTTCAAAAGCTATGAGCTTGCTTGTTTGTTTCATTCAAATTCAGCACATTTTAACAGGTTACACAAAAGTTAAATAAGTTCTGGCAAGTCTCCATCAGAAAAGGTTTCAGACAGAAAATGAAGCATGCAGTAGCTGATTTGATTTCAGGACATAACAAAAAGCACAAACACGAACAGAGTCAATTTCATATCACAATGTCTGAAAGTGTTTTGCTAAGAAAGATGGGAATTTTAATTAAGATCATGTCTGTACTGCCTGATTGCAGTAGGTCGGAAAATAAAATTAAATGGGAAAAAAACGTGCGAGTTTTTTTTTATTTTATTTTTTTTTTTATTTGTAAGCGGTAGGAGCTGATTATACAGGGAAAGTAGGTGATAAGATAGTTACAGAATTCTAAATTCATGGCACTGATATGTATTCCAAGCCTGAATCCTACACTGATGCTGACGGTTTGATTCATCTCTCGAGGGAAAAGATTAGCAGGCAGTCTGGGGGCTTTTTCTCCCCTCGGTTTAATGGGGGAAAGAGGCAATATTCCCGATGGTGGTCGTCTTTGTTGAAGATAACATTTAGTCCAAGGTGTATGGAATAAATGGAAGAGACTCAAATGGAATGAAGGAAAAGGTCAGAATGGTGTCACCCAGTCAATCTATCAGACAACCCACATGGGCTCCACGCTCCTTGAATCCCCCTGCACTACCCACTGCGCATTTTTATTTCGGGTGCAGGGAAAACAGCTTCAGCACAATTTCTGGAGTTTCTCACAGAAAAAGGTTTGCATTCTATGCAGGACGCACTTGTTGTTTAATAGGCTTCTAAATACGTTGTCCATATGTGCTTCGGCAGGTCTTGTGTAAATGACTTTATCACTTCCATTATTAACAATCTGGCAGGTGGCACGTAAAAGCAGCCATTAAGGCAGCCGTTACTTTGATGGGACCAGTCTATGAAAACATAATCCACATCTGATTTTCGTCCTTGCTGGCTATATACAGTACGTAGTGCAGACTAAGATGCAGATAATATCCACGAGGAAATACAATCAAGCTCACTTAGATGATCCTCATCCTGCAATTCTACGAACCAGAGAGAAGTATCTGCTGCACAGAACTGCCCGATTAATCCTTCACTCTGTAAAGATGACAAGTATTTATATAACTAATTTCTTTGAAGAAAAAAAAAAGAGTCTGAATTTAAGCATTTAGATTTGCACACATTTCCTTTCGCTCCGAAATGCATCTTCTTAAACACCAATTTTCTATATATCCTGCAATCACCCTGAACGGACCGGTTTTTTTATAAATCGAGTAGCAGCAGGGTATCTGGTACCTGCAGAATCACGAAACACCGTTCAGTCCACGGCTTAGTCAAACTAAACTCAATTTGTGACGTTAAAAAACGAAGCGATGCCTGACTCATTTAAAGAAAATATACAGACAGCAAGGCCAACGCTCAGCTCACCCAAGCTGTCACAAAGCCCATTATGTGCAATTCGTGGATGTCCCATGCACACTTCCTCAGAAAAACCAACTAAATTAATGAGCCGACGATGGGCTGAGTTTTGCAAAGCACTGAATGTAATCAATGCTGACTTTGGGATAAATCTGTCAAAGCTGAAGAGCACGACCGCAAAGCCGGCGGCAGCGCAGTCCGTGCGAAGGACGACTACGTCGAACTTAGACCACTAGACGGCCTCGCTGAAAGTGTCTGTAGCCTGAAGCCGAAATTGTCATGACCCCTGACCTGGGCCAGCAGTAAAGCACAATCGATGTATGAACGTAGGGGTGAATCCAAAACTTAATGATGCACTCTTCTGTAGCAGGGTAAGTCGCTGTTGTTACTAAAGTCGCGTTTTCTCACGGTTTTAAAACTGATGCTCTGATGTTTCTGATGTGCTGACCTGACTGGCACGCTTCCATAGTCCCAAGAAGACACCCCCACCACGATGCTTAACCCACACTGCTATCCAGTTTAAACTCCTTCCCAGTTCCCAGCGTCACCTGCCGGCGGTTCGCAGCAAAGACGTCGAGAAACCTGTGCGTTTGCAGATCAAGTAGGAGTATACAGTGACATAAGCAGTGACAAATCCATTTTTTGGGCGTTTTAATGGCCTCCGAATTCCAAGAGTGCATAAAGCTACGAGAAACCTCCAAACTGCAGAAAAAGGCAAAACTACTTCTGCAGAAAGACACACAAAATTTAAAATTGAAAACTGTTGCTGTAAAAGGGGGAACAGTTATTACAAGCAGTATAAAGGGAGCTGTGGTCTTGGAGTGGAGCAGCAAGTACATCTTCCTTCTTGAGAGAAGACAGAGGTATCCATCCAGTCGCTTACCCGCTTTAATTAAGTACTTATTCAGTTAGGGTTACAAAGACCTCAAGCGCGTTCGGAGAAGCACGGCGCGTGAAGCAGGTTTATAGCTGGTCGGATACCTACGGACACGAAACCTGGTTTTTTGAATCCAAAACCACAAGATGGAATGAGTCTGATTTCCCGATCCTTCTTCAGCTGGGCACATTTAGCCAAGCGATAGCAGCCATTTGCATCTGGTGTCAGGCTGCCGTTTGCGCTTAAATTCATCATCACGCCGTGTGTTTTCCTCTAGATTTCCCCCGATCGCAGGTGTAGGAATATGCTATTGAGACGATGCAGTCATCCATTATAAAATGTAGTTAGGTAGGAATTCCAGTTGTAGCTTGAGATAAAATGGAGATACCATTCTACTCTTAGCAAATTTCCCTGGGCTCCGGTGAAGGCTGGGGGCAGGGGGATTGGGACGGCAATACTACTGTCAGTGCACCAGAGGCAACCTCGACCCATCATCCCTCATTGCAGTGGACTGTGAAACCAAACAAGGAATCTCTTATAACATCCAGAGGGGAGACCACAGCGCACACCTCTGCCAACATGCTGTTTCACTGACAAGCACGGAGCCGAAACGCACAGTCCGAAACCTCGGACCCGATGGGTGAGGTGATCCAAGGATTCGGACTGAACACCGCACGAAACTGTTAATGAAGCAGCAGCGTTCGAGTGGCTTCAGACATGCCAGGTGAGCGCAGGCCTACCGAGTTAAGAAGCTGCATAAACCGAGGCTTCGTTCCCGTTGCAGGAGCTCAGTAAATGGCCTGGAAATGAGAAGAAAATAATTATACGGCTTACGTTGTGTAGGAATGTCCTTTAACATGGAATATATCCACATAAGGTACTGAGTCAACTTCTGTCTTAAACTCGAGTGGCCCTATTAGTACTACAAGTGTGAGGAAAACAAGATAATTGCAAAAACTCATGTTCGAGAGTGATGCAACAAAACTGTTTTCAGTGTGATGTAAGTATGATGTGAAATTCCGGATGATGTAAGGCCTTTGTAATTTGAACTGAATATTATCTTCTGAAATAAACTAAGAATATTAAGTTAGCACTTTTTAAGCATCCACTCTAGCAAAACAAGTACTAAATCAAAATTGAGCCTGAATTACAAATGGCTGTGCAGATATATTTATTAACGTCAGTAACATAAAAATCCGTGCAAAAATAAACGCGGACACTTTCGCCAATTACTACGTTCTTCTGTTTTCGCGAGGCGACGCTTATGTCAGTTCGTTTTGTATGCTAACATGCTAACAGAAGTTTGTCTGTTAAGGAGGGAAAAAAAACAAGCATGAAAAACGAATCACTGATGTCTAAAATTATTTATTTTCTTTGAATGTAATCAAATGATATTAAATCTGTACTGGTTTCCTCTTATTAAACCAATCTGGCTAACAACCTGAAAAATATGATTATACATGCAGACGCCGTTCCATTTTTTATTAAGCAATTTGTTTCATGTAATTTAATAAGCATGGAATGAAAATATCGATTTTTTTTTTTTTAAAGACCAAGCTTCTAGAAGCTGACAAGTGGCGCTAAAATTTGCGACTGGGCAATCAAATGCAAATGTGCACAAACTTCTCTTCAAATAGCACGTATTGTATATAAATTTTATTCCTGTTCTGCATGCTGAAGGTTTCACTGAATGTAACTGGCCGAACTTTAGAGGTCAAACGTAAATCCTTTCAAGAAGGATTTTATGCACACATGCACATATATATGCACACAAATACAACCAGTTTTTTTTTTTTTTGAGTTTTATAAAATACAGTATGCACATTTTCCATGGCCATCCACAACGTCTGAGGAGGAAAAGTGTTACTGTAAAACTTTTTGTAATAACAAAACACCTTAATAAAAATCAGCATATTGTGTTGTTTGTTAGCCATCACCTAAATATACGTAGAATAAATTCATATTAGAACTTTATTTTAACCAATGTTTATAAGAAATAGGCTAGTGGCTACATGCCTGGGAATGAGGATGGAGCTACTGGCCTTGAGCAAAGCCTGACAACTTCAGTCCAGAGTCCGCAGTCTCGTTCCTGCCATTAGGTATAAAGCCATTAGGTGAGTCATAAGCACTGGTGCTAAATGCTGAAGGGTTTGGACTCAGCGGGGGGGGAGCCAAAGCCATGTCGTCCTTGGAAGCTACACCAGACACGCTGTCTGGCTGGTGGAAATGACATAGCATCTGTTCATCTGGCTGCATTGAATTAGTGGGAGGTAGTAGTTAATATCTAGTGATTATTCACAAGAGCTCAGCTCTTGACCATGGAGGAGATTACCGAAGGTGTCTGAACAGTGGCCATGACCTTCAGCTCTTCACGAGACAAAAAGACGTAGCTTACACAAGAAAGTTGCCCTCCAGAACATTAATAGTTCACTCAGAGACGAAGATCTGGCCTTAAATTTCCATTTCACCCAAGAGCCAGGCGAGTTTTTTTTATACTCTCAAGGATTGACATCCACTATGGTTGCTTAAATATCTGCAAGAAAGGTTAAAATTGTGGTGTCTTACGAAACTGTAAAATGGAATCTCATTCAATACACAGGCAGAAATGAGCTCTAACAAGTCATGTCAACACAGACAATGTCATCATGGACCACATGGTCCTTTGAAAATCTTTAAACGCAAAAAAACTTTACCCTCAAAGTGTTGTATTTTTTTTTTTTACTGAAATTCCATTTCTAAGGGTAACAGAGAGCACTGAGAAATATGTGGAAAAACTGCATGTGCAGTGAATGTGTAGGTCTGCAACCAGAAAAATGTTCCAACAGCTGAACCACACTTTACAAACTGCTGTAAGAGACACAATGTAAGGTTGAACTTCTTCGGTTAATGCGGCTATCCTTTAAAGGGGTTTTTAAACAAATTTTTAAAAATTAATAAACATCAATAAATTTACCTTGCAAAACTATTCGAATCCCTTGAAAGTTGTCGACATTTCCTGGATTATACATTGTACTTAGACATATTTTTCCAATCGTTATCTCATATGTGCTAACATTAAATGATCAGGGCCAAAATAAGTTATTTATTTGAAGAATTTTAAAGAAAATAAAAAGCTGTATAAACATGCTCCTTGCATAAATATTCAAACCCCAGAGCTCTGGAAAACTTCAAGTTTGTACAGATGAGAAACTTCTCCCTTACAAGGACACGGCTGTCTCGTAATTGGACATAACTGGATTCTATTTGTGAACTATTGCAGTAACAACCACACTAAACAACCTTAAAACATTTGTTTTAAGGATCACTGGTGAGGCTGTGAACCTGAAGGAAAGGTGCGAGAATGAAACAGCATTTTAACAGAAATTAGTCGTAAAGTCATATAAATGTGTAAATTGGGAAAAACGGCACAAAATAATTTGAGCATTTGGATCTCGCAGACAACACTGTTGGAAGCTGCATTACACCTGGCTAGACAAGGCTGTTTCTCAAATGTCAACATCTGACCAAGGCGCAGACCTGTGAGGGAGGCCAGAAAGAGGCCAACAATCACTTTGACGGACCCGCAGAGGTCAGTGGCTGAAAGTGGAGGAAAGGTGCGCCGGTCCACAGTACCAAGAGCACTGCGTAAAACTGGCCTGTATGCGAGGGAGGCAAAAAAAGAAGCTGGTACTCAAAAAGAACCATATGAAAGCGTGTGACACTCGCAGCTAATGTGCGGGAAAAGTTCTTTTGTCAGATGAGACCGAGATAAAGCTTTCCGGCCAAAACTCAAATAACAATTATGTGGCACAAACCTAACACCGCCCATGCCTCAAGTTACAATATCCCTACAGAGAAATACGGCGGTGGCAGTATCATGCTGTGGGGATGTGTTCCATCCGTATGGCTGCAGCATCTTGTCAAAACTGAAGGTAGAATGGGTAAAGAAAAATACAGGGAAATACTAACCTGCTTTTGTTTGCCGAGAACCTTTCAGCAGGACAGCGTTCCCAAGCACAAGGCCAAGGAACACTGGAGTGGCAAAACAACAAACAGGTGACTGTCCAACAGCAGTCCAGTCAGAGTCCTGACCTCAATCCCACAGAGACTCTGCGGTAGTATTTGAAAACTGCAATGCACAAATATCATCCAACCAACTTGAACAACCTGCTGCAGATTAGTCAACGTGAACAGGAAAAATGTACCTACGACCGGTGTGCAGAGGTGATACATTCTTACCCGAGAAGTCTTAAAGCAGTTACTGCAGCAAAAGGCGGCTCTGCCAAATACGAATGTGTGGGTTTTACACTAAGCAGTCACCATAGTTAATTTTTTATTTTTTATTTTTTTAAATCAGCTGCAAACAAGTAACCTATTTTGGCTCTGACAAGTTGGTGCTAGAGCAATTCCCAGTGAACACACTGACTGGGGGGAAAGAAAAACACGTACGAATATAATTTAAAATCCAGTGTTTGTAAGTTTCAGGGTGTACAAATACTTTTGCAAGGAACTGCACGTGCCAGCTATGTAATAACGTGTAACATTTACCCTAAGACTTTGCCCTGTAACTGCTGCTGTCAAATCGACGGTCCCCACATCAGTCGACGTACATCTGTTGTTGAGACGTTAATGAACCCATTTAACAAAGAAACTGTTTTTGAACTTTATAAAACATGAGCTTTTTTCCTGACACAAAGGCCATATAAAAGCACCAACATGCTGCAATGAAGAAATAAAGTAGTCACGAGGGACGTTCCAGCCACGGCAGCCTCGAAGGACCCGGCTTTATTAGAAACCCAAACAAAAACAAATCCACACGGCAGCAGACTGTGGGCGGCAGATCATAATTAGTCTTTGTGGGTTTAGCGGGGCAGAAGGACGGAAGCCCCATGTCCAAACAAACCTGTTAAAGGTGAGTGCTGACGCCAAGAAAACAGAACAGCGCTCCGTTTCCTCACATCTCTCCGCCAGCCCTTCCTGACGGCTTAGTGAAGGCCGGCGTCATCTGCATTCCACTTACGAGTGACACAAAGTTTGGGGTTTCTGTCAACGCCGCAGTCTGCCCACCCTTTCCCGCTGGAGCCTTCTCTCAAGGCGCGCACACACACACACACGAGGGTTTTGGTTCTCGTTCCTCCTCTGACGCGGTTCCGATATGTCTTTTCAGCTGAGCTTTTACACTACTTCATTCTTCCCTGTTTGTTCGGGGTCCTAACTTAACTCAAGAGGAAGCTATCGATTCCAATATGGGTTGCTTCAACAATACTTTGGAATACGTAAGCGACCCCAAATTAAGACGCACCAGATATCAGTTCGATAATTGATAATTACGGGAATTGTTTTATAGATTTAAGTCAGGAGTCTGTTGAAAATATAAAGCAAGAGTCATGCTTTTAAACAGATTCCCTTCAGCTACACACGTAGCTGAAAGAAATATTAGTCACGCCACTAATACTGGCTGAAAAAGCAACCAGCTTTAGCATTCCAGGATTTCTTAGACATTCTTAATCGATATAAACGCCGAGCCTATAAACGCCTGGGAAAAAGAGAACGTATTTATATTCATTCGTTGTTATGATTCATATCCTTTAATTGAGAACACTATGTCTTATTTGTAAAAGTAGCAACCCTGCTGAGAAGTGAAACTGGTTATATTTTACTTTAATCCTGTTTCTCACATTCATTTGCTTTCAAATTACACGCGGATCATAAATAATTTCCCGAATATGATTAATTTTGCTTGTCAGCATCAAATTAAGATGCAAAGTCTATGTTACTTGGATTGATATGAATTTATTTATCTTGCGCCATGAGGGCTACGACTGAGTTCTAATGCAGAGCCCCAAAAAAAAACCTTCTCACATACTTTTTTAAACATATAAACAACACGACAAACAAGCGGCCTGAGACTGACGACTCGAGTCACGTTCAGATTAAACAGGTTATAGATGTGTTTAGCAAAACCCGCTTGCTGGTTTACTGCTTTCCGCACACGGATGTCGCGCAACAAACGTTCGATACGAGAGCAAAAGTATAAATCGACATCAATTAATGTGTAATTCTGGGGGACTTTGTTTCTTCTTATTGAAACATGAAAATGCCTCCGAATTGTTTGCATGAATCAAAGCATCGACGAAACAGTTCTCCGACGGACTACGGACTGAGCGTTTCAAAAGGAACGCCGCTGAACAGTGGCACATCCACTTCATTATCCTCCCGGCACCTCTCCCCAACAAAGCAGGCATCAGAGGGAAATGTAATTTCAATTTCCTAGATGCTCTTGTGCTGCACCTATCAAAGCAAACAAAGTGAAAAAATTTCCAGAAGAATCAGCGGTAATAAGAGTGTCTTGAGCTTTTTTCATCTAACGCGGATCCCTTGCAGTAAGGCCGCCGAGCAGGCGTTCCAATAAATGGCTGGCTTAAGACATAGCAAGATTGTTAATATTCACATTTCCAAAGACATAATCCTCTTCTGGATTCTGCTCCACCACATCTTTTATTACAATATGTTTGTTATAATACTGTTCAAGCCTAAAACCCATAGACAAAAACGGATTGACTTTTTTCTCATTCTCTGAGGCTGTTCCTGGATGAGTGTTTATGTCATGATTCAGACATCAAGGTACGTCACTCCCGCCGCATCCTTTCATCCTGCAGTTAACCTCAAACCCGCGGCAGGGAATTTGGTCACTACAACAGCAGGGTAGGTAAAAGTAGGTCCTCCTTCTCGCCTCTTCGCTTTCAGTTGTTTTTCCAGAGTTTTCTTTGGTTGATTTCCAGTTTCGGAATTGCTAATTAACAGAACAAGTGTTGTGGAAAAGTACAATAATCCACATAAATGCACACCCCAGTTTTCACAGCAAGGGATACACAGCAGTCAATTACCCTTCCATTGTTACTTTTTGTACAGACACTGTTTGGAAATACAATTACTACCATCGGGGTTTCGTCTGCCTTTTTGGAAACAGACTTCTTTCAAAGAAAAAACTACTCGGTAATCTGCTGATTATCGCTTTTTCCCGAAAACCAAATACGTCACGTCTGTGTATTATTATTATACGCAATGACAAGGAAATGTCAGTTATGCCTGTATACATAAAGACCAAATGTAAATTGTTGCGTCGTGTTTTTGTTCCACAACATATCGAAAGTCAAAGAAAAGATCATCTATCACTGTTTCACGACAAACGGCACTCGCATCAAAAGTGAGGAGCGGTAGAAAAGATAAGTAGTTGCTTATATAAATACAAAACACTCACACTAAATACGAGAGACATTTAATAACTAATGTGCTGGAGCCCTGAGATTCTAACCATCCTCATTCAGCATTCCTTGTGTCAGTTATGGGGAAATCAGAGGGCCTCAGCTGAATATTAAAGAATGAGGACACGAGCTTGTTTCAGAATGGATGGGTAACATCTTGGAATATCGATAAAACTATAACATTTGAGTTTACGCTTTGATATTTCCCTTTACATTAGGACACTGCAGTTCAATATTACCCCTTTCTCTTGTCTTTTAAGAAAAAAACTTAATAACCCAGATGACAATCTTTATATCCAAAGATCAGTCTCTGTTTTTTCATTTGTTTTTACACACACACGCGCGCGCGCAGCACTAGACATTAATGATAAGTGCCTCCAGGCGGATCCGAGTTAAATTGTACGGATGAGGATAAACAGGCCACATAATCTGCTGCACATGCTACTAACATAGCTGTAGTAAAGTTTGATGACATCCACAGGACAAAAACCAGCATGTTGCTCTCTGTGGCATCCACCTGTTTGACAGCTTTAATAATACTTACTAAATACTTAATGAAACTGCTTAAAAGGTAATACGGTGTGGTGATTAAGTACTATTACTTTTTACCTTTCCACTTTCTGCCCAGGGCCATGACAGGTAACTCAGACAGCACAATCCATGCATGATAATGCATCAAAATCATTTTTAGCCTTTGAAAATTTTTGTGCACTGATACGATATGATATGCCACTAGCAAAGAAGGTCTGCATGCTGATTCAATTCTCACTGGTGAACAGTTTAACTATGCATCCTAACCACCACAGTAGTTCTCCGTGAATTAATCAAGGGATACAGAATAGGACAAAAATAGGACTCATGAAAAACAGTGCATCACACACTGTACAGCACTTGCTGTTTCTAAACGTTTTCTCTTAGCGATTATACTGACCTCTTCTTATTTAACCTGAAGGTAAACAGCATGGCAGACTTACCTGCCACCACCCTCAGAGATATTTTCTGAGTGTAAAAGCTCGCAAAGAACTTCTAGTGGTAGCAACATACCGTATGCAGCTCTACTTGCCTACATGCAAACTGCAAAAATTGTGAAAAATGAATACAATTTTGAAACCTTTGGTAACCCTTTCATAACATCAGTGTTTTAGACATGTTAAAGATTATTGCAAAATATTCTTATCTTTACACATATCTTTAATATATGCTTTATGTGACAGAAAATAATAAATATCTACACTGAGCTGCCATTTTATTAGGTGCGGCTATCTAGCAGCGTCTTGCACATCTTTTGGCCTTCGGAACAGCAGGGATTGTACAAGATGCCGGATGTGCTGTGCGGGAACGTTTTATCAAGTGGAAATGACTGCGCTGCTTAGTTGCTGCAAACTGGACACGTGCAGTCTCGCTATGAGCAGGCCTTTACACCTCATCCCAAAGATGCTGGATAGGGTTGAGACCCGGGCACCGTGCTGGACACCGAAGTATCGAAAATTCGCTCTCGCGTTCCTGGAAGCGCTGGGTGACGCTACGTGCATTGTGACACGGCGCTTTATGGAACTGAAAATGTCCATCAATTCAGATATCAGGGTTCCTAATGTGTACCAGGAAAACATTCCCCACACCATCACACTGCCACCAAATAGGACCAATTTGCTTGTACAAATTTAATCTAATAGTGGAATCAGTTAAATACTTGTACGTTTTTCTAAACATAAATAAAATTTTGGTAATGCGGGGAAGTCCTTTGACAAACAGAAAATAGCATGACTCTACTGAGGTGCTACAACATATTTACAATAATTTATCCATCAAAACACGATTACAATAACACAAAAATCTATAAATAAAATGTACAAATTTAGAACATTTAGAAAGTTACTCTATTAATAAATGACATGCCCTTTTGCTGAAGGCAACATACCCAGAAAATGTTTTTTTTAAATAAGTAGTAATGATTTTGTTCAAATATAAACATTTAGTAAACATAGCCAAAATGTTCCTTTTCAAATGCAGTCCAAAAACGTTCCACATTATTCTATTTATTAGAATCTATTATTCTAAATCTCTTGTTTTTATTGCTGCATACATGTCTAAATACCAAAAATGTGTTTTTGATTCTATAATCTTCAGGATTTTGAGGTTTTGTTTTTGTTTTGCCCCCCGATGTTGGGTGTTAAGTTAAAGTATATTTATGCCCCCTGCTGACTTTGGGGAAGCGCAAAAGATGTGAAGTGCAGTTCTGACAAAATCACAAAGCTGCACACAACAAATCCAATTACTGAACTTGGCCAGTCCACTGAAACTTACAGCAGTCTTTATACCCAGAGCCACAAACGTCCCCCGCGTTTGTCCTTTCCTGGGTCTCAGGGCATGGAGGAGGAAAAAGAGAGCAGGTCTGCCGCATATGTCTGCACTCGAAAGCCTGCTGTGCCGCTTTGTAGCCACTTCTGCGGTGAGCAGCAAAGCGTCTGCGTAGAGCGCTTTGAAGGTGCGTCGGGAGTAATTTCACAACACCGAAGAATTCCAGCGGGTAATAAAAACGAAGCGTATTTGTCAGAAATTCAGCTAGCTGGGAAGGGGGCTGGAGGGTTATAGTTCTGTGGGCCCAGGAGTGTTCATTCAAAACACACACAAATGTGCAGCTGCAACTCAGCACAATGGAGGTTCACCTCTCAGGACAGGTAATGTAACTGTACCATGAGTGGCAGATACCTGTAGAGCTGTCTCACTGGGGTGGTTTACTGCACATGAACCTTTAGCTAAATTAAGGACACTGAGTGTGAGACAGGGCTGCCTCCCCCGCTCCCTCCCTCAAAACCACTACAGACTGATAGCAGTAGCTGAGGATCGCCTGCCCAAAACCTAAAAACCAGGACACAGATGTATAATGTATGACAATGGGCACAAAATGATTTCTACATGAAAACGTACAGACGCGCCTTCAGTAGGTCACTTTACTGGTTCTCTCTAAGAAGGTCAAGTAGGGCCAGGCCCATTGCTTATAACGGCAGTTGTTATGACCGGTTAACTGGACGTTGAGCGAGTGTGAAAGTTCGCAGTCGCTCTATAAATGAAAAGGTGCTGCGCTATAAAATACAGAAAAAACGAGCCAAGCGTTTGATGCACCACTGCACATTCTGCAAAGACACCCAAAACATTTGCAATTTATCATCTACTGTTCACTGCACGTGGCACACACAGGACTGAATGAAAAGTCATTTAAATAAAACAGTCAAAACTTTATAATATGAAAATACATTAATAACTATGTTGTTGCGTGTGGTAAAAAGAGGCATCGTGTTGACTCAGACGCAGACAGCAGACAGTTAATGAAAAATAAATCATTTCCACTGCATTCTGGTCCAGGAGGGAAAAAACTGTCATTGCGCTAGCCATGTAATTCACAAGATGCTGTGGAAAATAACCACACTTTCAGTTAATAAGCTTATAGAAACCAACAACAGAGCACCCTTTCCTTAGGCTAGTGGACACTTCACATTCAATTCATGGCGGATAACTACCCTCTATTCACGTATTCTTGAACAACAGAAATTATACATTGCCTGGAAACTGTGCAAATTACATTTAAAAATTACAAATTATCAATTGTTGCCATTTTGTTAATAAGAGTTCTGCTTTTCGGTCACTTTTTTGCTATTTGAGTTTGAATGACTTTACTAGTCTTTTACATTTGTACTTGGAAATGTACACCAAACAATGCTCAAAATTATAATTTTACTTTCTTGCTAATCCCACTAGAGCGCAAATAGGCACAGGTGGTCCTCAATTTATCTTTATCTCAATAGAGCTCAGTCTCTGTTTATCTGTTTGTTCTTTATACATGGCTTTGTGCCTTGAAAAACAGACTTTTAATTTGGCACACAGGAACTTATCACCCTAAGGGAGGTTTTGGAGGAGCCAGCGACTGGTACCCCAATGCAGTTCCCAGCTAATTTGTCTGGATGAGGACAAACAGGCTCTGTGTTGTCTGTCTGTTCAAAGACTCTGAGAATACTTATGTACTAAATGCAGTCACTTTAAATATAATACAGTTTGGTGATCTACATTGTGTTATTACTATTCCCAGTTTCTCGCATGGCAGCGCTGTGTAACTCAGCTAGTATTACATGCTGCATACTATATCAAATAAATCATAAGGATATATAATGAATTAACATGCATGAATAAACCTTATGGCGTACGATAGCGTTTTGTTATATTTTTCACCAATTCCGTGTATAATTCATGTTAAAATACGATGATGGTGATGATGATGATTAGTTGTATTGTAATTATAAAGTGCAGTATTATAATTATATTCTCATGTTGAATTGTTATTCCTGATATAATTATAATGTCTAAGTCTGTTTTCTTTCATTGCTTTTTTCCAGTACCATCAGAACACCCTTGCACTTGTTAGCCGTTGAAAATAAACAGTAAGTCGAATGGAATTTATTACTAAAGGACATCACTGCTAGACACACAAAAACTTAAGAGGCAGACAATAACAAATATGGATGCCTTGTTATAGCACAGCCAGACAGTGCTATCATAAATCAGATAAAGTAGTTGTTCAAAATGTCAGGATTTGAAAATAACATAGTAAGTTTTATGAACGGCTATAAGTCCCAGTGTTTCTAAACTACATATTTTGTAAGGAGAAAATTTCCTGCACTACAATTTCCATTTTATAACAACCTTTACTTTCAATTAAAAAACAGTGTTTATATAAGCTGATCATGACTTAATATAAATGTGGACATCTGGGAATTTGCTGTAAAAGTTAAGCACATTAATCAAAAGGAAAGTAGCAAGAAGATTCTGCTTACTGTTCTATTTGTGGCACAAGTGTTATATAACGCAGGCATATCATGACATCTGTGAAAGTGCTGTACAGGTTCAATGATGTATGGATTCAAAAAAAAACAAACATTTCATTTAACACCAGGGCAGCAGAAAAGCTGTCATTCAGAAGAACCCAGTGAAATCACTGAAAGACAGAGGATAAAACACAGTAAACACATTCGCAATCCATAAAAATACGGACCTTGCTGGCATTTACCCAATAAAGTGGGCTGTTAATGCACTTACAACCAGCACTGTTCAGGCTACCAGAAATGAGCCACAGATATTTATTGAGCGGAACCGAATTTCTAAAATGAGAACTGATGCCAATAAAATTTCTTTTAGCAAAGTCTCCGACTAACAGTTCCTTTCCTAAGTCTCTTAATATTGCACAGTCATGAGAGCCCATTGTTTTTGTTCATTAAGGAGCACACCTAATCTTAATGGCCGGTTCCAAACTAAAATCTCGTGTGTCACACACAAGATTTATAATGCAGCCATAGAAAGTTTTATTGGACAATAAAATACAATTTCTTACACTATCCACAAGGCCATGTATGCCCTGCCAAAGCTCATTGTCAGTCCAGGCACTCTTGAAGCTGCTCATCTATTCACTCAACCGCTCTCCTGTCTTTAAAGAAAGCAAACTGATGTCAAAGACTGGCCATCTGCACTGTACTTAAACGTGTGAGCATGATTCAGTAAATCTAATTAAATAGGATGCAATTTGGCTAATTACTTGAGATCCTGGACCCAGAAAAATAGGACCTCCCGTAATCCCCAGCCCACCAGAACACCTCTCTATCCTGACCCTGACCGCAGCTCTTCTGTTAAAACTAATGGGGAGAAAAATGGGGAGGAACTGCTTCCATTAGAGCAGCTGGTTTTAGCAGTTTATGGGTGAGGGTTATGTTCGTGACACTTTGAAGAAGTCCCATTTAAAGCAAAGGTGACCCTAATCTTCCAAGGGGGGTATTTGAGAAGATTGAATCGGTCACTAAAACTCAGACTATGCACTAGTTAATGCACTACATTTTAATTAAGTTAATGGTACCATCCAATCTGTTGAGTCTTACACTTGCTGCAGCTGTATTGTTCTAGAGCACCGCTGATTTAAGGTTAGGTGAGGCCTTGCACTGACTTAGCTTTATATCTAAAGAGGCAACACCCAGGCATTCCCAGTGGCACATGGGGAAATTGCCATGCCGTTTAAAGGATGAAACAAGGTGCACAATAGCTGTCTGTGGCGATGAGACCCAAGAAATGGAAAATTAGCCTATATCCCCATGGGTGGGTGTGATGGATAGGTGAGCTGCCACCTCCCCTGTGTTTCACACAGCAATCGCTAGGGTCAGATACTGATGGAATTAGGCAGACAGCTCTCCTCTCTAGATTTTTTGCATCACAAAATTATCCCGGTAATCCCTAAAGTAAAATAAAAAAGGCAACTTGCATCAAACACATAGGAAGAGGTATGTACTTGACAATGCGCGCTCTTCACTAGTTGGCATGCTCCAAGGGTGACACCCAAGAGCTAAAAAATTGGTAATGATAAACTTTGCATTAAAGGCTGTAAGAAGCATTTGAAAAAAACATTATGAATATATATATACTGTATATAGCATGCACAATGAGCAAAAAAAGTTTTGCTGATAAAGCAAAAATATCGTCAGTTTGCAGGCTGAGTTGGCGCAATTTTTCTGTTGTTTAATTGAATGTTTTTTTGTACAAAACATTTATTTTTAGCCCAACAATACTATTGCACTTACTTACGTACTGACCTGGCCCACCCGTTGGCCAGATACACAAATATTGCAACACCACAGAAAGGGCAAGTGACTGGCCATTCTTGAGTTTATAAAGATTTGGTTAAATAAAATAAAATATGGGTAAATTAAATTGTAAATCATGATCAAACTGATAGCACAAACAGAAGAACAGCTCTTTCCTCGCTGTGTGACTGACAAATGCAAATATCCAGTTTAAACACTTGGATCAACACCTATGGTGACTGTTACCGTGTGATGGGATGTATGAGTTGGCCACCAGGACATTAAGCTCAATATAAGCCATTCCCACTGGTGTAATAAAGAGATGGTTTATTTCCTCACTTTTCTCTGCAAGTTTATGCAGGTGAAATATTATTGTCATTTTGCAATTTCTCTGATGAAAATAACATTTTATGTGTAAATCCAACGTTCAGCCAGTGATTTAATCATACGTCTTAAGCAAGAGTGCCATATGTGTGGATTTGCTCGGTAAATATTGGCTTTGCACGGAGTCAATATTCAACATGTTCCATGTACAGAAGAATGGGAATGCATCCCAAAAATGAGCTGTTTGGAACCATTACAAAGACAGGCGCGACCTATTAGACGCATGCATGAGCAGCCCATGAAAGCCTCTAATTAAAAAAAACTAATATTTATGACATTTTATCTACTTATCTACTGGTTTTTATACACTTAGTGACAGGAGTGTGCAGAGTATAGATATTTATATCATCATCATGTTTCAGACGACTGGAAATTGTATTATTTTATAAATCTTTGTGTTTTTCTGGAGACATTTTTGCCAGATATCTGCCTATTAAAGCCAGGACCCTCATGGGACATTCAGGTCATTTGCCCATGTCATTAACCATTGTGCTACCTGTTGTTTCTAAAGCTCTCCAGGTGCCTGTGTTGATCTCCATGAACAATTGCATGGAGTGCGATTAAGGGTATTTATGCTTTTTTTTTTTTTTTCCCCTGATATAATGAAGACAGCTCCATGCTCTTTCTACAAGTCCATACAGTTTAACCCAAGGAAGAAACTGTCATTCTGCTTTGTCCATAAAAGATGTGAAAAGCAGGCCTGCCAGCTGCGTGGCCATACGGCATCATGTATCTCTGAAATGCTTCCACACATCTGTTAATGTCCTGGAACAATAAACTGCAGATTAAGCACTGAAGGACACCAGAACTCACGTCCAATATATTCTGTTTTCCCAGGCTAATCTTATATAACCTATGTAAGAGCCAAGGATTTATGACCCCGAGTACTGTTCTTTGCACTGAGAACATTTCCATGACCGGCAAATTATACCACAGTTAGGATAAATTTTAAAAGCGTAACTGTGGAGCTGGCCCCAGGTTTCGACATTCTATCCTGCATTACCCCCTGCAGTCTGGTCTCACGGATGTGTCTGCATCCTTGTTTAATACAGGCTACAAAGGCCAAACCCCCTTGTGACACCCACATTCTGACACAATTCTCTCTCCATTCTGGTATGATTGCCAGGGTCTGATTCTTAATTCCTTCTACTCCCTGAATCAACAGTGGACTTGGGGGCCAGACTGTGAGTGACTTCCGGCAACATTCACAGTGTCAGCTGTCAGGCTCTTATATAATAGGCTAATATGATTTAGCTGAGGTTCAATTTTAAGACAATTTTGTTTGCTTCTCTTGGGGGTGCAGTGGGGGGAAAAAAAAAAACAAACCTGTTTTCAGATTTTAGTCTTCCTTTGCCACCATCTGTGTAATAAATGGTCTTCAGCTAAAGAAGACTCTACAGTAATACAATGTGTTTTTATACACGAGTGCCATTTACAACATAAGCACTGGATAACATAGAGGAACAGCTTTTGAGTGTTGCATTATTTATCGTATTATTTGCTTAACTGCCTTGCAGAAGTAAGCCGTGTAAAGTGACTAAGGATTTTTCCACAATTCCGGCTTCATCGAACTTCATGGGGCGACACCTTCTTAATTATTTTGTATAGTTTAGCTCCTCTGAAGAACAGTAGATGGAACAACACAAAAGCAAAGGGTTATTGTGCGGTCTCGGCCATGAAGCGGTTTTCGAAAGCCAGCTGTTCTTCAAGACAACAGCAACCCGATGCGGGGAGAACAAACTGTGCAATCAGTACAGCGGCACAACGTCTTGTATTTTCCGTTGTATTTACTCCACAATTGACAACACATTCCGGAATGCTCTCTATTGACTGGGCCACGGGCATCTGATACGGCGACGTCTGCACCATCCTACTGCCAAACCAGCTATTTGAGAAACTCAGACAATCAAAACGGTAGGAAACTCTTGTGGTCAATTCAGTGTTCAATATCACAGATAAATACCACGCCTGTTTCTCAAATATCAATAATACATTTTAGTTTCTTTCCTTTTGAATCATAAATTCGGTGTAATTTTTTGCAAGTGCAGTAATTTCTATTTTGGAATTGCGACCCTACAACAGAAAACGCTGGAGAGGAGCCTTGCAGCTAAAATGAAAGCCTCTAAAACCTGGAAGCATCTTAAAACATAGCCTTCTTCTCTGTGGATACTAGCCTTCTTTAGCCAAATTAATCTCCACCTCGAGTGCAGTCTAAGACGCTCTGCGTCAGACAGAAGAAGAAAAAGGCCTTTGCATTTCCCCAGTGCGAGTGCAGCGGCTGCGGCGAGGAGGAGGCGCAGCCACAGTGTCTCAGCCTCATTACGTTCCACGTTGGGGCAATTTTCACTGCTGTAATGTTGGTGCCCCATGGGAGAAACAGGCATTGCTATTCAAAACGATTTCATTACAACATGGTGCTACACCACAACCTTCAGCATTCCCATGCAGGATGTTCAACTGCTAATTGTTCAGTTACGAATGTGCTCTGGCAAAAAAAGAAAAAATTCAATAGGCGCTGAAGGACAGTCAACACATTTTATACCCAAATTGTAATAATGTAAAGGGTCAGTTGGCTTGTTAACCTTTTAAACAAAGCTTGTATATTCATTCAGCAACATTCAAAGGATATTGTAGGTTAACAGTTCATCTGTTTACTATATGTCTTTTATTTTAGTCAATAACACAAATCCCGGCGGTTTTCACTGCAGTCATGACCTATATTTCTGTATGACGCCGTTTATGGAAGGTAGATGAGAACCAATGGCGGGAAAAAAAACAACCCCGGATTACACAGGATCTAAGGAACATCGTTTCACTGAGTCAAAGCCATTAATACTCTTACCGTACGTGCCTTACAGCAAATACCTCAATCCGCTGTCTTAACATTCCTATTATGTGTGTACAAACATATTTAAGTGAAACATCTTAAAGTTGCACTTTTGATTATTAAAGTCCTGATCTTGTTACAGCCGTATCCATTGTTCCGTTAAAAGTAAGTCAGGCACTTTATGAATGGTTTGCTGTCTCCCGCGTCTGATTCGGCAACAGCGCTCTGGCCTGAGAAAGCCAGTGAATTTGAATGCTGGTCAAGATGCAGCAGCACCATGATACACACCAGACATACAAACTTATAATATAAAAATATAAAACAGTATGCAAGCAGTCTAAATGGTATAAAATCAGTTGACATCTTTCTGTTTTACCTACAACAGTAACACATTTTTGATACTTTCGAGTCATAAATCTGCCATTATTTAAGGTGCCACCTAGGCATCCAATAAACACTGCAATCTGTGTTGCACATCCAAAATCCAAGAATGATGAATGATGCCTTCAGAAAATGAGCAGCATGTTGGCAAAAAAAAAACAAAAAAAAAACAAGTAACGCTGCTACTTTACGCCCAATTATGCCCTATTTGGGCATGGGTGTGAAAACATCTTAGTCTGTGTGAAGTTTGCATTTTGCCCCTCAGGGGGACTCCAGTTATCTCCCACAGTCCAAAGACGTGTGTTTCTGGCTAAACGGTCACCGTAAAGTGCCCGTAGTGTCTAACAGTGCGCCCGCGTGGCTGCCCCGTGATGGACTCGCGTCTCATCAAGGATGTAGTGTCATAGCCCAGCGTCCAGTGAATCCGAGATGGGGTCTGGACCACCACGCCTCCAACCGCATTTAAGCCATCGAGGATGACGGATGGACTTCAGGGAGCAGAGTTACTATCCCCCGCTTCTGCTGTGATTGTATGCAACTGAAGTGCCTTTCGCGGAGAGTTTTTCGAGAGAGCAGCACCATGGCCGTCATCAGATTCTGCCAGATTAATCAGGGCTCATTTGGACTAAGTGGCAAACGCTGAATGAATGCAGCTGCATCGCACTAAGGGGGGACGATTGTTGTTTGCTGGTCGTATTTTTGGAACAGCTGCCAGTTTTCAGTACCGCGAACCCGAGCTTTCACAGATCTGCAGGCACGGTTGCCAGTGATCACCATGTGGCATCGTGTACATCTCAAATTGCACTCTGTTATTTGGAAATGCAGGTACAAGCATAGCACTGGGCCATTCGGACCCGCTGGAAAAAATGTTCAAAAAAAGGATTACAGTCTAGTAACTGCAGCAAGGGGACTCCACACACAAAACTTAAATATGGAAAAAAGAAGTTTCTCAAAGAGCAAAATCTCTGACCTAGTTCCTTAATTTAAATGTTGCTATATTTACCTTTTGGAGAGGAGATCTCTGCTTCCAAATTCAAGCTATTTATCATTAACCATATGCACATGCAAAATCTACCAAAAGTACACAGACACTCCATATGTAGTAACATAACGGAAAGATTTTTAAGCAATTAAAAATACTAAAGCTTTTCACAAATTTTATATCTGCCCTTTGTAGTTAAGTGTCACCCTTATACAGTATATTAAGCAATTTTCCAATGTATTGTCCTAATGTGCGAGAAAATTATGACCATCTGAAACACAGATTTACTTTAACGTATTTGACCTCTTTCCGGGAACATTTTTCAGATCCATTCATTATTGGACTAAAAGTAAATGTTAAATTCTTGCACGATAAACTAAATACAGCCACAGTATATATAAAACCTGTATAAAATTCGTACGCAATATCTGTATACGAGCTGTTCTATTTTTTAAGCTTTGGCGAAAGAACTGCCTCTTCTTAACACAGTGACACAGTGAAAATAGAAGCCACTCAACTACCTTGACAGCGATGTGTTGGGACCTTGTGGTGCTGCCATCAAGTCTGCTATGCTTTCAACACCATTATGAGAACCTCTAAGATCAAAGCAAGGCATTTAGAATGATTCTCGGGCTCACAACGCTGCAGGCTCTCATAATAAAGCATTTATAGATGATTGTGTTTAGCTATTTCTGATCTTCATTGCAAATTGATGAATGAAACGCTGTTCTTTTCTTGACTTATCACCTTTTACAGCAGCGGTCTTAATATAACGCAATAGTGAATTCTCTGTGTTGCTGAACATGTGCCTATTTCACTCACAGTGATAACATAAAAGTGAGGTAGATCAAAGCATTCGAGTTTCTATATGGCCTAGTTTACGAGCAAATTGGTTCATCTCCACCTGCTAAGTTACCATTAACTTTTGTCATGCAAAGCAGTTTCTACAGGAGAAAAAGATCATTTCTGAAAATCCTGAGTCTGGTCTATCACGAAGCATGCTCTGCAGAGGAGATTTTCACCCAAAACTCAAAAGCAGTTTGATGTTTTTTAACACAGGTGCACCTGTTAAAGACAGCATAATACTGAGGGATTAGAAATCCAGCAAATGTCTTAGTTATTGTCATTCTATGTGGATTCAATTGGATTTGTTCCAGAATATTAATGACTATCAAAACATTTCTGACATTTAAGGCAAGGTCCTGAAGTTGTTAAAAATACAACAGATGCAAAATACTACCCTGGAAGAGGCTGCTGTAAGAGAACATTTTCTGAAACAAACCCAATCCTTATCACTCTGTTCTCCTCCTCAAAACTCATTTCCCCTTTGAAATTGCTTTTTAAATTCTTTAATGCTCTTGTCAGAATAGGATTTAAAATGTTGTTATTAGACTATAAGGCAATGGGTTTATTTTTCTTTCTTTATAGAGTTACAAGCATAGTTACAGCTCTTACATATTTTAGAATATGCTAAATATACAAATGTTTAACAGCTTTGGTATTATTTTTACGTTGCCTTTTGCAGTTGCCCAAAGGAGGATTTCAGATTTATATCTATCAGGTCAGCTGTATACACAGCTGCGATGATTTTTTTTTTTTTTTGTAGGAAAACCTAATGTGGGATTGGCACCTAGGAGAAGAGGACACCCCAAAACAAAACAGAATATACAGTCCCTCAACACAGGACTGAAAATGCAGCTCTTGGGAGATGAGCTCTCCTGCCTGCCTGCCTGCCTGCCTGCCTCTCCAGCGCCTTCTGTTCTCCTTCCTCGGCCCTCTCGACCCAGCAGGTTGGAAGCATTGCTCATCACTCTTCTGCACGCGAATAAGCTGGAGAGTCATTGAGTCCAGCCTATTTGCACAAGGCAGGCAAAAAACTCGGCAAAAGTTAGCGAACGATATTTTACTTTTTAAAAATAAATGCAATGAATTCAACACAACAATCTCATTCTGCTCTATAAAATGCTCTTTCAGGAACTTTTTACGCTCTTAGCAAGGTAAACAGTATTGCAGAATTGATGTGAGCTCAGAGGTAATAGGAGGTAAATGAACACTGTGAAGCTTGAATCAATTATTGCTGAAGAACATAAACTTAAGCAGTTAGTTGGAGTTTATCGGTGATGGCGGATGTGATCTCTCATCTCCTTCTGTCTACTTTTATAATAATGCGACTGAGAGCAGTATTTTACTATATGATATCAACAGGGTTTTAGACAATGTCATTCTGAAAGGCACACGCACAAACACTTTCGAAACTAAATAATAATACTGATGCCAGTATTATTTCTCAGGCTCCTTTAATGTTTTACTTTCTCACGTCATCATAACTAACAAAATAATCTGATCCGGTCAATGTCAAAAAGCTGAAAAGAAAACGCTCACAAAAATGGTGTTGCTCATACATGCAACATAAATGCGGAGCAGCGGGTGGCATAGTGGTCACAGCTGTCACCTTCCACTCAGGGGACCCTGATTCAAACCCCACCCCCGGCCACACTGCTTCTTAGCAAGGTACCTGGTAAGTATCCTACATTTCTTCAGTAAAAAAAAAAAAAACATTACCGACAAAAGGCCTGAAATTTTATAAGTCGCTTTGGATGGAAGTGTCATGTTAATACCAAATGTACATACAGTAAATACATGTATTATGAGCAGTGTACTGGGCTGAAAATGCAGAGGTATTTTCTCTAAAGGTGCCAGCAGCATTTAAATACATAGAGGGTGGTGCAGCTATTGCACTCCTCCTTTTACAGAAACACAACAATTTAAAAAAAAAATGTATTGACAACCAGAGGACACACCAATGTATTCTGATTTGTTTGCATATACTATTCCCTATCTTGATAACAGTCCTCAATCGGTCTCTCTGCCGTTGACATAATCCTTTCTATATTTACCTTCTATCACAGTAATATTGAACAGAAGCTGCAAGGACCCAGTCCCACTCTGACCTTTCCGTAGATGACAGCTCCTCAGAACGGGCTTTGAATGCACAACTCGTGGGGCCAGACCGTGATTTACTGTATCACACCTTCAGCAGCTGATGAAGCCAGAGAGCTTGAAGTGTGAGAGAAAATTAGCCTTAGCCAAAGATCTCCCTGATGCTCGGTAATCCAGAACAGTGCAACGAAGGGCAGAGTCAAAGAGGAGTACAGTACTTATGAGTTTGTGGGAGTGGGGGTGATGGTGGTGGTGGGGGGCTGTTGTTTGCCATCTCATTTCCTCAAGCTCCCTGTGGAACACTGTGCGATTTCTTTCACTTAACTGTTGATGGGTCTTACATTATTCAAAATGGGATATATTAATACTTGTGGATCACTAATATGCTAATATTTATAATCAGATAAAACATTATCTCTGTCTGTCATTATATTATTTATATCTCCATTAGCAGCTCCATAGCTATTGCAGAAAGCATATGAATGCAGAGGTCTGCAGCCACTTTCTGTGTTATGAGGAGAAAAAAGAATAATTTTACTTGCATACTGACTTTTGCGTTCAAGCAATAAACACAAAACAAATAACAATCAAAACAAACCATGGAGGCGCTGGCATAATTATTAGCCTCCAGCTCAATGGGTGTTGCCGCAAACATACGAGACCACGGCTACAACTGGGGAGCACCAGATTTTAAAAGATCCTCGGTTACACAGCCGAATGTTGAATAAGAGGACAGGCAAACAAATCCACCCATTGTAATTTTCCTTCAAAAGACACGACTGCTCCATGACACGTAACCCATGAAACCTCAGTCCCATGAAAAAGTGTATTCAAGTACATCAGTTTTTCCTTTATACTGTAAATGCCTTTCAGACTTTCACTTAGTGCCAATTCTAGTATAAGTGCTTCATTTAAAATAAATGAATGGCTTTGTGAATGTGTGTCACAGTACAGCGAAAGCTGACCGGAGGTCTTCGCAGCCATTAGGTAAGACTCTTCCCACGGACAACGCTCTTTCCCTCGATAACACTGCATATGATACTCTGAAAGTGTGGTGAACTTCCAAAGCACATCGATCATATTCCTTCATTCGCCCAAGTTGCATTTAATGGATTTCTGTAGCTAAAAAAAGAAATGCATTTGGTTTAAAAAAAAAAAAAAAAAAAAAAAAAGCTCTAGAGAACTTGTCTGGCATTTGCATTGAACTGTCATGCTAGATGTGCATTCCTGCAACGAATTCTTTATTTTTGCTCATACATTTCACAGCGAATAGCAATTGCCAAGGTAGCCATCTAACAGTACAGCAAACACTGTACAAATCCGCCAGTGTCTGACAGCATGTTTGTTGAGGCAGCTTGTACGGTGCGCCACAGCTCTGTTCATAAGACCAGTGTCAACATGAAACCCACTTGAAAGCAACAGATCATATGAAATAATACCTGCAGCGTGGCAGTGCCGAGCACCCACCTTATCCCCAATATAATTTTTTTAAAAAATCACTCTAAAGAAGATAATACAACCGATAGCTGAACAGTTTAAAATGGCCCTTGCCTGTGTTATATATTATATAACAAAACACCATGTGACTTCAAACTAAGGCTCATGCCCATGAAATATTTATCCTTGACTTAGCATAAAATTAACCTCCAGATGGCTAACCTTGTGCCTGCTGACAAGGCAGCGCAGCATTTGTCCCCAGACAGATGCAATGAAAGTCACTGCAGATCACTATGTGTTTATTACATTACATTCAACCTCTCTTCTCTCTTTCACAACGGGGCATCTGAAAGGGCTCGACACTTCTATAATGTAAATGAACACGTTCATGCGTCGAGTGATGGAAAAGACTGGAAACAAAGGAAATTTCTGAAACAAGTAAAGAAATGGGCATTCCTTACCGTTCACTTTCAGACTGGGAATTAACTGAAGCAGTGTTTCATATTTTATTACAGTGTTCTGCAGATTTTTTTTTTTTTTTTTTGTTTAATAGCCAATGGGAAAAAGACAAACAAGGAGCAGGTGCTTTTTCATCAAGTCCGCGTGGTTAATAACATGCAATAGTCAGTACTGCTGCTCAGCAGAAGCGTACGGAAATGCAGCTGGCCTCCCTATTTTTGTGCACCTACTCCAACAAAGTTGGGAGCCGGAGAAAGTTAAAGGTTCCGCTGCTGCTGATGTGCCGCAAAAATAAAGGCTGAACGTGCTACCGGAAACTGTTCAGTAATGAAAAGTGTGGATAAATAACAATGATGAAACGATGTGCCAGAAGTAGCAATGTCCTGCTATATATGCAGTACTTACAGTAACGCAGTCGTCTGCGACAAAAATGACCTTAAAAAAGAAGTCGTATTTTATGGCTGCATCATGCAAATTAGACTGTGAATGGTGCAGACTGTTATGAGCCAACTGTGACAACTACTGAGTGTTTGTACCAAGATGCTTTTAAGAAGAAGGACCTTTCAAGTATTTTTCAACGACTGGCCCAGTTTTGTGGAGATGCTGCCACTCAGACGCACGGTAATGCACCTCTGGAGGACCACCAGCGAGCGGCTGTTCAAGAGCACGATGGCGCTCGCTGCTGATAATTTGCGGGAGATGCTTGTTACATCACACCCACAGTTTCGTTTGTTTAAACCGACCAAGGACATGCTTTTAGATATTACCGGATCAATTTAAGCCAGCCATTTCTCACAGCTGGCTAGACCCGCACCAGTTCAACACTTCTACGGTCTGACACCGAAGGAAAAGGCTGAGAAAAACATCGTTTCATTATGCTTATGTTAGTGCAGATACGGACGGCCACAGATACTCCATCCTGCATTTTTGACTCAAATTGTTACTGCAGAGATACACTTTTTGCTAACAACACAATTGGGCAAACTACTTACTCAGCCTTTACTTGTGCTTACCCATAGTGCTTCAGCAAAATATCCAGCTGACTGAAGAGTAAAATGAACAGCAAAACCCACGTCTTCTAAGTAAATAAACAGCGAGGTCCAGCAATATTACCGCACAGTTCGACTGCTCTGTTTTTATGCGCTTCCCAGCATGCAAGTTACACAGCAGTGAACTTGTTGTTAAAGTTTTAACAGAATTCCAAAAAAGAAAGGTCCTGCAGATTAATTGGCGATGCTATTAGGCTGCATCTGTGAGTGCGAACATAGCACATCATCAAAACAGTGCGGCTGCTGAGATGACATTTATCATACATATAACAGCATTGCTGATGACATGGAAATGTGCTCTGCGTGGAGAAACCTGCCTTAGAAATTCCAAATGATCACTGAGCACTACGATAAATGAGCTTGTGGACCCAGTAGTGACAGGACCCAAACATGCTGACTGTATGTATGTGATTGTTTCCACACCCCAGTTAAGGACAGGGAAGAAACGCTGGCTTTCCATATTTACCCAGGATAGAAAAACTTTCTGGTTTCAAATGATTATAAACAGAAATCTATGAAAAATTCAGTATAAACTAATATTGTGTTTTTCAGGTTTGTTGATCATTTTTATTTGACCTAAAAATATAAATATTTAATATATGTCAAAGTAGCATTTTAGTTTACCTAAAATATGGTCTGTAATATAAGAAAGAAAAAGAGGAAAATATTGCATGTAAGTTGAAAGAGTCAAACATCAATACAAGTACCCTTCAAATACAAGCTCATTTTGTTTAATGAAACAGATGCTTGAACGCAGTGTCACGGGCAACAACGTAATTATTTTGAATTAAAAGGTAACCCATTTTGAATCATTTTCAATGGCAGCCTCTTTTTAAAGCAGTGTTTGGGAACACAACGTTGGAGTAGAAGCGCAGAATAGAAAAAGCATAGAGGGGTAATGATTCTCACCTTAAGCTCACTGCAAAGCACCTCTGACTCAACCTGCACCAGGCCATTGGGGAGGAAAACTAGGTGCAGCAGTACGGAGCGCTGTAATCAGAACCGCTTCCCCGAGGAGGAGAAGTTGGGCCCGATACGACAAACACCTACATAAAATACAGCATATTCCTACGGAAAAAGAGGATGTTAACTTTCCGGAGAAATGTAGCATGACAACTGTTTCTCACCGAATGCGTGCAGGAATCAAATTTAGTGCGCAGTGTCGTTTCTGCACTGGCAAGAGAGAAAGGCGCTTTTAAGGAGAGACCCTTAAAAATGTTTTTAAGTCTACCGTGTTAAGAAAAGCCATTACAACAGCTATTCAGTTCAATGCAGTACAACATTTCTTTCAAGTGAATTATAAAACTGCCTATATGCCTGGGTAGCACTGTCATACACTTATACATGGACAATTCTGAAAGGGGTATTGTTGTGTGCAGAGAGTTGCTTTCTGTCATTCAAAATTCAGCTTGAATTATTTAAAAAACCTATTTCAACAACGATCTGTTCAGCATGATGGATTCCCAGAATTCAAATATTTACTCGGAATGCTTACCTCCTTCTTATCCTTTTTAGGTGCTGCCTTGCGTGTTCATGCATATCAAATAAACATATTAACAAAAAAACCTGCAAAGTATGAAGTTGGGTGTTGGATTCATAGGGATCGGCAACGCTCAGTTACCTTTTGCAGCGCCTAAGACCTGATCCTGCTCATCGCTTTTAAAGCCTGACAGAGAAGACCGGTTGGCTGAGACCAAGGTTACAATCCAAGACCTGACTGACCTCTGGTTCTGCTTTCTTGGAGGTGCACTGTGGCTGCCAGATAGCTTGCCAAGTGCACAATGAATCCTATTTACCAGTCTATCAAGTGTTTAAAGGTTGCTGCAATCAATTGGTGCACTTAAAGTGAATTAGTCCAGCATGTGCGGGTCTCCAAGGAAGGTCCCCACGGACCCAGACAAAGCACCCTTAGACACATCGACTCAGCTTAATGCTACAGTAATTAAATTCCTTGCAAAACAGATGTAAGACATGACAGATGCCATATTTTCTTAAATTAAAGCGCCAATTAAAGTATTAAACATTCCCAATCCCACAATGCATCTAAAAGAATTTTCCCTGCAGTCATCACAATTTCCAAAAGATGTGAAATTTGCCACCTCATAATAGCATTGCTTCGTACCACTTTCTCACTCGCATATTTTCATTAGCAACCTGTTCTGGTCACGGTTGCCGCACTCCAGAATCAATACGCGAGGACAGGTACACCCTGGATGGATTCAGTCCGTCATTGGGTAGCCACACTCTCATAATTGACAGCAACCAATTGGGATGAAACGCACATCTTTGGACTGTGGGAGGAAGACACACAGACAGGGGGAGAACATCCTAACTCCACCCAGAGAGAGCTGGATTCAAACCTACGCCTGAACAGCCCACGCACAGTGAGGCAGCACTGCTACTCATTACACTGCGGTGCCACCCCTGCTCCTAACAACTGCGACTTATAATATTCAGTAACAGGGATTTGAACCAACAGCCATCAGGTTACATGATCAGGTCATTTAAAACACTGTCATTTGCTGCACAGCATTTATAATGAGAACATTTTTTTCCTCATTGAACGCATAAGCATCTCCCAGTGAAATGGCCAAAATACCCGCTGAATTCATCTGGTAGCAATCACTGTCATTTAACCCACACAGGAGACAACATAAGTCACTCTCCTCTTTGCTCATGAAAGCCCTGTCCTCAGCTGCAGTGCTGGATTTCATCAATTCATATAGTACTGAACAGTTACTGCAGGTCTAAACATCTTTGGCACTGTGTAAACATCAGTGTTTTGTCCATGTCAGCTCAATAGCAGTCAGGGCCAATAAAACACCTGCACACCTGGACTAATATATTTATTTTGGAGCTGTGGACAGTGATCGTTTCTCTCTCTCGCTCACTCTCTTTCTTTGTGTGTGTGTGTGTGTGTGTGTGTGTGTTGCCCATTCTGGTCTTTGCGAACGCTGCGGTGAAGCAGGTGAAGTTGAAGTTTACTGTGCCACAGACAGCCATACACATGCTGGTCTTCAGCTAACAACAGTGACATTTCATTTTTCCCCCAACACCTCCTTCTCGAGGAGACGCTAACTGAAATGACAAAAAGCACAAAAGGCTTCACAGCTCCTGCCACAAAGTACAAGCAACGGCGGGCGCTCGACACCGCCGCGATCAGACGGCCACGTCGCCCTCCCCCCCGTAGACGCGTCTCAAAAGCACGCATCTCACCCCAAGAAAACGTGCCCGGAACGAAAAAAGGTGAGGAATCGTACACCCGTCCCACCCTCCCCCTTCATCGGCAGGATGTATTTTTTAAACGGCTCGATGCGAGGAAATCAGCTCTCTCCATCTGCCCAGAGAGCGTTATCGCAGAGCCGCAGTCGCTGTGCCGTCACCGCAGTCTTCTCGGACACTTTCATTTCCAATCACCGGCGGAGCACACAGCCTTGTAAATATTACTCCCCTTCAGGGATATTAAAGGCCGGTTTCTAAAAACTCGGAATCGCTTTGTAGCCATAATGTTCGCAAAACACTGTTTACCATTTTGTCAGGAATGCTTATGATGGTTTTCTCTCAACCGAGGCATCAGAACAAAGACACGCACAGATTTTCTTTTTTTTTTCTTTCAAATTCTCATTTTTATAAAATAAAATGTGTTTATTATGAAAAGCCTTGCAGCAAAAGGTCACCTGAGGCCATAGGATGAGCTGCACTGATAGACCTCAGCAATTCCAGTAGAAAACAAGATACTCCCAGCGACATGAAAAATGTCTGGGGGAGGGGGACAGAATCTCATGTTGAGCAGAGGGTGGGCAGAGTAACTACAGTTACTTAGCTTTTCTGAACACAGTACAGTATTCACTACTGTACACATTACTACTGTAATGTTGTGGCGGTGCAGCTGGTGATGGTAACACCTGCAGTGTCTTCTCCACGTTTGACTGAATGAGCGCTGAATTCAACGTACATCAACTCTTGTCCTTATCAGGAAGCGTGCATTTCATGGTGATTTTTGCAACATCGTGAATTTCAGACAAATAAGTCAGCGTAAATTTACGTGAACTATATAATTAACACTTTATTTTAGCGCTAACAAAGCCTTTCCATTGTTTCCACAAATACTCCTACTTAGCACGTCAAACAGGCAGATACCGACGATAATGTGAGAAAGTCTCTATTTGTTCACGAATTTCATCCGATAACTAAAGCTGTGCTCATGATGCTGCAGACCCTTTCCAGTCGTGTTTTATCCCCATAAGTTCCAATGTCTTGGCTTTGAAAAGGGAACCGCCTGCCCTGTGTAGCAGTAGGTAAAACACTCTTTTAATCTAGTTTTCTTGGTTAAAGTGAGTACAGAGTTAACAGCCTCGGCAAATCCTGATTAATTCTTTCATTCGATCTATGTGACATATTTAAAATTGTACTGCATGTGAAGACCTGCAAGACAAAATCATTTCATTAGTGTTAAAATACCAACAAGGGAGGCTTCACCTTCTGCCCTGTTCCCTCTTCTCCTCTCTTTACCCAGTTTCCTTGGCAGCCTGGGACACTTCCAGCTACATATCAGTTTAATCATCACAGTGCAGGCCAGAGGTATGGTACCCAGCCCCCCCCCCCCCCCTCGCTTGCCCCAACATCCAAAACCAAACAGACGCCACACCAGATGCCGCAACATCGCTAGGACTTGCTGAGACAGAGACCTTCTCTGAACTGCGCTAGAGTGGCTTTGGAACCCCGCAGGATCAATTCTTCCTCCTGGCTCCTGTGACGGAGGCTTCAGCTTCCCTGTGCACCATGATCTCTGGATTTTTCACTTTCTTTGCATTTGCCTTTAATCCTTTGACAGCTTGTTAAAAATTTGTTGTCACCCAAACAGATTTGTACTGTAAAACGCATTATAATAATCCCTTCCAGAGGAACGCCAGACAAAACAAGCAGGGCTTGATTTAATTGACTGATGTCTGACTACACCAGGTCCTCCGACTGCTAAGCACGTAACCGTAGCCCACAAGTTTCTTTCAAATGAGTTTACACATTTATCACAGAGAGAACTCGCATCTATTCTGAGTTCACTTAACAGCAAAGTTTCATCTAACACTTTACTTTGCAACACACAAACATACATTACCAGAAAATGTAATATTCCAACACCTTCACGTAAACATTTCATAAAAGCTACACGAGAACTGTCTGAACTGAGCTTGTAGCTGTCTTCATTACACATTAATTTTAATTTGCACACATAAATCACAACACACTTTAACTGAGCGGCTTTAAGATTACTTACAATTTTACAAGGCAACCTTAAGAAGAAACCCAAGGTTATAAAATTATATTTAAGCAACCACTGATGACACATATTTAAGGTGTTTCAAAAAGGTGGGTGGAAAAATTTTTTCAGCAACTCCAAAGTTATCATCCACCAGTGAAGATACGCATGTACTGTATGTGTATGTAAATAAAAGCCCCATTAAAACACTGAACACTAAGACAAAAAGACAGGAGAAGTCTTTGCCCTTTGCTTTTACTCAGGTGAACTGTATGACAAAGTACGACAAAGCTCAGAGCCAGATCTCATCTCTAACAGCTTAAGTGCTTTTTAACAATTCATTCTTGCGTGGGTCAGGTCCAAATCCTCACCTTCTCTTTGTAATACGCAAGCAGAAAGAACACCTTCATCTGTTCTTCTGTAGGAAATTCTCACAGCGCTGCATTTTTGCGCCATGACACTGGATGGCTGCGGAGGTATTAATAAATTCTGGTCGGTTCGGGAACTGCAGCCAGATGCTTAGCTCCATACGGGAGCTGCGCAGACCCACATTTTCTGTAAGATGTTGGGCACGTGGCTGCCGGTGGGACAACATATCATCACACAACGTGTGATTGAGAGCAGACGTACGAGCACCTAGGGGAGCTGCTTTGATCGCACGGCACTAAAACTCCCCCTGCAACAACATGGAGTTTATCCTTGTTCACCAAATGAGGTCTTGAGGTTTTCTCCCAATTATAGCTTAAATAAGGGGGGTCTATTTTTGGAGATTTTTTATGTGATTATAAGTTTATTTTAGTAGTAAGAGTACTGTAATAATAATAATCATAAAAATACTAACAGCAATAATAATAATAATAGGCAGGGGGAAGTAAGGCTATTGTGAGGGCTGTACAAAAATGCACTTTTGATTGTGACAGCACAAAGAAACAATGGCATTTACTGTAACATTTCCCCTGTGATAGTCATGCCATTATCCAAACTGCATTACTGCAAGGAAGCAGCTGAACCTGGGGGCTGGAGGGAACAAAGGAGAAGCCTTCCTATTCCAACCGCCTGTCTTCTCTCCCAGGAGCAATTTGAACAAACATGCAGTGAAAATAATTTTGCCCAAGTGGGCATACGGTTATGGTTAAATACTGTACATGCGAACATGTGAAAATGTGAAGTTGACCTGTACATAAAAACACAACGTGAAAATACTAACCGATTCCAAAGGTTTGTTGGGTGCAAGCTCTCGCAGCAAAAAAAAAAAAAAAAAAAGACTAAGCAAACCTCAAAATGGCAGTGTTGTGTAGAAATAAAATAAAATGTGTTCTATGAGAGTATCACATTTCATCTTCCTTATTACGAAAGCATTAAGACCCATTAAGCATGTAGGCAACATACTGTTTAAGCAACCATGTGTTCCCAGATATCCTGTGGTAGAAGGAAATTATGATTCCAGTTCACAGATAAAGCAGTAATAAAGATTTGTGGAGGTCCCTGGCCGTATTCTATCGTTTTATCTGATCAAATTAAAAGCAACTTTGATGCAAGATTAAAATTAATGTTCTGATAATTTTCCTCCAAAAGCAGTTGTAGACAAGAAGCTATCTTCAGCTCCAAAAAAAGACAAAAAAAAAATGTTCAGGGTAACAGTGTTTACTCTTACAGCAGAACAGATTAAATTTGCCACCAGAAGCCTGCTCATCTATGCGTCCTGTAATAGGATTAAACTGCTGGCTCCCACCATAGATGAGAGCTCCAGTAGCTACAGTAGGGGCCTCATTTCAAAGCTAAGGCAGGGAGCAAAAGTTATTTGTTGGGGAACTTTCACCTCAGATGTCAGGTAAATTTCAAAACTGTTGGGATAAATGATCATCGGGTGACTCGGCCGGGATGCGTCCGGGTCTCCCCTGGTCCCTGCGTGCTAATAATGATGTGACTCTCTATTACCGTGGACAATGGCTGGCACCGAAAAGGAGCGGCTGCTTCGGCAGTGCTGCTTTAGAGAAAGCGGGGAAATTAATACATAATTTATTGCTTGATAGTGGAAGGACTCTGCTCCATATTTACAAAACACCGTGAAAGAGTGCTCTACAATTCTATTTTTGAGGATACCTGAAGGGGACACAAAAAAGAAATGACTCAGCAACACCACGATTTCTGCAGTCCTTTTACATTCATTTGGTGCGATAACAGGGCTAAAGAAGCCAACGCAGGGGATTTTAGAAGAGAAAAGACTACCAGCGGATGACTCGGACAGCTCATAAGCTTCAAACATGTAATCATACCCTTTTATAGCATCATTAATAGATTTTCTTGCTCCAACCATGAGCCAAACAGTACTGCTTTTTCTGTAAACAATGGCAAAAATCTCAAATTTCTGCTGGATTCTCTGCATTATTTTCCAAAGGCTGTCTAGTGACATCCAGAGTTGAAACAGAATACAATTGAGCATGGTGCTTTTATCCCTGTACTACATCTTCACAAGAAGTTGAATCTTGGGAACTTCTTTATTAAAAGAGTTATCCCTTCATTGATTTATATTTTATTCCAAGAGCTTCTTAAAACGATTTTAAGTATTTTCTACACTGGTTTGCTACATTAATTTAGACATTTCTTGGTATTTCACTAACAAAACATAAACCTCTGACCCTGCTGACTTTACTAGCTCTTAAAACCTCTTCAATTCACAGACTATTCAGTGCGAGAAAAGGGCTACATATAAAATAAGAAAAACAAAAAAACAAAAAGGAAACATAACTTTATAAATGAACATACCTAAGTAAACGGTTCCACGATGAGAAAATGCTCTGGTGTAATGAATGACAGGTGCTGGAGCACAAGGTTTCAGCTGACAAAATACAAAAAAAAAAGTATAATTCGGAGGAATTACAGCTTCCAGCCCATTATGTATTGTTTACAGAGCAACAAACATCCCTAAAGGAACACAAACATCAACCAATCATAGTCAAAGCTATTTATTTAGTAATGGATCAGAAGAGAAAATGATTGCTTTTTTGCACACTACTGTATTGTTCCTGCTGAAAGAATTGTGGTAAAAAAATTATTCCTAGTGGTTCTCCATTTTTCCTCCTCACACAGCACTAGTTTCAGAAAATGCTACAGCGCTCATCAGCCTTAGGTTGAACAGCAGTGATAAGAAATGACAAACAAATTTGTTCATTTGTAAGGAACAACGACAGAAAACAAAAAACAGACCTTGCAGAGAAAAAAAATACTCTTTAAAATCTGTTAAAATGCAGAATATCAAAACTATCAAATCTGTGAAGTCTGACTTCTGTTAGCTGGCCTACAGCTTCAGGGTACATCCTCATAAACTGTGCAGATATATTATCGTTTTAAGTTTCATTTCAACATTTTTTTTTCCCTCCCAAATCAGAGCACGAGATAGACACTCCACCCCCTGTAGCTGGGGGCTAAGCTGACCACGGTGAGATCATTCCGGCACCAAATCTAGGAGTTACTACCTGCCAGAAGTACACGGGGGTCAGTCTGCTGTGCAGCGCTGATTGTGGAGCAGGCAGCTCCTGAATTCTCGTTCCAGCAAAAAATGCCCGGGGCAGGAGCTGCTTTTCGGCACTGCAGCTTATTCTACCTGACTGTCATGGCTGACACCCCATCCAACAAAGACTTAGCACCCAAAACTGCATTCCCCTCCATGAGCAAAATTTTTGAGAAAGAGCCATACATGACAATTTTCAAGAAATAACAATTACCAAAGAGTGCTCATCCAAGTGCTTTTGTGTTCATTCGATGTGGGAAACATTCTGGATGAAGCAGGTCAGGGGAACAAGAAGAAAAAAGTTAGACAACTCCTGAAACTGAACCGCAGACTCAACAGAGTCAAGAGGAAGCTAATTGAATATTGACAGCATGACTGCAACCTATGACTCTGGCAAAGACAAAACATCTCACTAGCAAGCTGAAAAGAACCCAGTTGTTCCTGAATATCAATTTCCCAATTAAATGCTGAAATCTCGCTTAAGTGTGTTAAAGGCAATTCATTTATCAGCAGAAATCCACTAGCAAACTAATAGCAAGGAATGTATATCAGGCAAAAGGCTGCATTATCCCCAAAGTTTTTCTTTTTCACAATCCACCAGTTACATGTTTTTCTTTTCTCCTTGAAATGTTTAACATTTTTAAATGCATCACACTATCTGCATTCCCCTTGAATTTATTCTTCCTTCATTTCTACTGTGAAATTTGGGCGTGTAAACAAATTTTGTTTGCAAAGGCTATATAAGCAAACATTTTGTGCAACAGTTTTGATAGCAGTGTTCCATTTCTTCCTTCTTCTAATGAAAAGAGCATGTCTGACTTTCTAAAGAAACATTACTTTCATTAAACCAAAATGCTATTAAAGCAGCTTCCATTTGCAAAATGGACCAAATTTGCATAGTTCTAGGCTTTCCTGCTTCAATATTGCTGAAATATAGTAGATGAATGACGCGATGGTGAAGTCATGTGTAGATGTGTGGTCAGCAAGCGAGGATACACACACGTGTGTGTGAGAGAGAGAGAGAGAGAGAGAGAGCGAGAGAGAGAGAAAGTGGCATGAAGACAAAGCCAACTCGTAGGTGTCCACTGGCAAGACAAGGAGGGACAGGAATGGTTTACCATCACCTTCTTCCATGCAAACCGCACCCAACCTGCATCAGGCTTGAACCCCACACCAAGCCACTACCATCACCTGAGAATACACATACTGAATGTGAAATGTAACACCTGAACAGCACTGTGGAGCACCTGTTTAGCATGTAAGCCTGTAAGAGTAGCTTCTGAACGTCTGTTAAGCACCTGCATGGCACTCAGCACTCAAGGTAAATTAAATCAGCACATATTTATATGCACATTGCTGAGGACAGAATTTTTAAGAGGTAGTAACTGCAAATTTGAAATTGAGCCAATGTAGAACCTTCTAATTTTACACACACCACTGATCTATACACTACGTGAAGATGTAGGAAGGTCTCGGTGAATTCTTTGGTGATAATAACATTCTGAAAGACTTTTACACTCTGGACTTACAAGTATTAAGTGTGATAGTGAAAGACTGTCAAAAAGAAATCCAAGATATTCTTCATCTACTGCAGTTTTACTTATGTGTCAGGCGGGGGCTCAAAATTCAGACAGAAAGAGTGGAACTGCTGCTATACCACCAGGTAAGACAGAGCCTTAAATTGCTGCCTTTCAAAGAGGTTTAAGACCTATTTAGTCATGAGCAAAAGTAGCTAAAACAGAACATGATCCAAGTTTTCAAAGTCATGATGGATATTAAAAAAAAAAAAGTCAACCCTGAGGACCTAAGGGACATTTTACCATTACTGCCGATTCAGCGGCATAAAACAACACACCTATAACTGACTACAATTATTTATAATTTTATTGTAACACAGAATGAGAACTCTTGACTTAAAATCCCTCTTAATAGTATGGATACACAGACATAATTTGCATCCAAAGGAGTAAGGAAGTCAGAATAGACCCCCTTGTGGATAGTACTTTTTATCTAGTTGTACAATGGTCACAATAAAAATCTAGCACTACGTAAGCATAAATCATGTTCACCAGGATTGTTGACCATCAGAAGGAAGCAGAAACCATGAACTCGGGCAGGTTATGAGATTCTCCTGTAGAACCGGTAAACAGCAGCTGGAGGCCCTTTGGCCCTATGTGACCCGTGCTAGTAAATCTGGCCACGAGTCAGGCTCCGTTATTGGAACACGCATGCAGCAGCAGGCATATGTTACAACATGGACCACCAGCTCTGGCGCGCAATGGTAAAGAGGGTCTAATTTTGTTCAAATACTTCCTAGTGACCATTCCACAGAACCCCTCACAGGCAACCTCTCTGCAGGCCAAGTGGAGGGATACTCAGTGGGTGGCACATAATCAGAAGCTGGAGGTGCAATCACGAGTCGAGTCCTGAGCTCAAACATCGGCAGCCAATCCGACGGGAGCACACCCCCCCCCCCACCACACACACACACACACACACACACACAAACACACACGCGCGCGCGCACGCACGCTCTGTAAACTTCAGATCCACACATCAGATTCAATATCAAGCCTGGGGTAAAATTTTTTGGAAAACTGTAAATGACAAGTAAAACCATTGCTTCAGCAAACAGTTCTACTACGTTTATGGCCAGCTTTTTCATACGACATTATTATAACAGTTCAGTGACAAAGGAATTTTGTGCTGCTTCCTGCTTGAATAAACTGTTCAACAGGACCTCTTTAGTGTGATTCAATAAAAGCATCATTTGAACTGCATTTTCTATTCCAGTTTAGCCTGCCTCCAAGGCCATAGTCTGATTCAATGCGACTGTATACTGCATTCTTTTCTCCTCTTTTGCTGCTTTAGCAATTCTGTCCATTAATTTAATTTCATATTCAAGTAAGTGAATATGCAATGTGCCTTTCATCAGCTAAAACTAAAGCCCGTGTTTGTATTAAATAACCAATCCAATGCAATTGTAAATAAGAAAATGGGAAGGATGCACGCTTTCGTTTCTGCAAAAATTTTTACACTGTTTATGTTGCGTTATTTTTCCCCTGTATCCTCGACAGGTGTCGCTTTGGTGAGGACTGGGGAGGAAATAAAGGTAAGTTTTGATAATAAAATGGTTCAGTTCAAAGCTGAAAATAAGGTTTCTGCTCAAATGAACGGTGACAAATTGTGTGCGTATTTTGTGGAGCTTCGTTCGTATTTTAGAAACGACTAAAAAGAATGAGAAAGCGATACGCTAAATGTAGACGGCAAACAAAGTATTTTAGTGCTTTCGAATGAAATATTGATGGAAAAGCTGACAGAGATTGTGCTTTGGCGTCAAAATAAGTAGAAATATTGCTAAATTGCTACTGAATACAATGCTACGGTTCTGCATCCATGCATGCATTCTGGGTGCCGGACACTTTTTTAAAAATACATAGAAGACGACAAAGACTGGGAAGATTAGACAGACAAATAATCCTGCCTCAGCAATAGGAGGGCATGAAATAACTTGATGTTCACATATTAATATTCACATAATGCCCTCATATTTTGAATGCCTTGTGGCTATGCTGAAAGACCAATGTTCAACTTCTAAGAACCTTACCAGCTGCCAGAAGGGATCTCAAAAGAGAGATTCAGAAAAATAATATACAATATGCAAACAGATGTGAATGATTAATATCTATTGCAATTCCCATGATATTGCAATTTAGATATTACTTTAACCTCGCAGCACTTGTTTGGAACGGGTTGGGTTGTTGATGCATTTTTTATTTTTTTATTTTTTTTTTTTTACTACAGCGCTTAGATACCAGTAAAATGACAAATTAGCAAATAGACCCGTACAGTCCAAAGGCATTCAAAAGCAGCTTTATAACACATTTTAAAGAAACCACTGGGGTAAAAACCCATGTCTCTATGTGGTTTCAAAAACATTAATATGCATATTACGAGCCAGCAAAGCAGCACAAAGACTGACAATCCAGCCTCGCTCACCAAATAAATACAAGAGATAGATATCTTAATAATACGCTGCATAAGCTACCGCATGAATTAAGATTTATAATTTTTCCCCAAGTTCTCTCTTACCCACATGTATTGAATACTGTTAATCTAAGGCCACCCACCATTTCGCTTTTATTATATCGGTTCACATTAAGCGAGCAAAACAGGCACAGTTGGACTCATATTTCCAGAATCCTAGTCTGAAATTACCCTCTGATGGTGCTTCTACTTTGAGAACGCGTACCCCCGCAGGGAGGTTAGAGGCATGCTTCTGGAGGGAGCCCCCTGGCCAAGCATAGACTATTCACACATAACAAAATTCTGATAATTGTCCCCATTGTATGTGCCAGTTGTGTTGTGTTCTCGGCACCGTTTGCATTCATGTTTTCATCCAGTGTCTCAAACCAATCAGGACCGGTGCAAAGGAAGCGGATCATTACGGAGCCATTCTCCACTCGACAGCGGTGCTCTCTTATCGGAGGATGGCTGCGGGACGTGTTCGAACAAAAAGCAGATGCAACAACTTATTTTCAAAAAGAGGAAAAAGATTAACTGCCGATGACTGCATTTTACCTGTCACACTCCACAGCATACCTACACTCGGAAGTCCGGCTGGCATCTCCTGTTTGCACGACCCCCTATCTCGGCCACCCGACCTCCATCGCGGCAACGGCAACCCTCGGCCCTCCAATACGTTCTTTCAAACAAAACTTAGCCACAGCAAATCTTAAGAACATTACAACATGACAGTTTCATTAGCACGTTGTTAGAACTACAAAATCATCTATTTCTACAATCTTTATAATTCCCTAATTCAACATCTCCAGCATTCAACATGTCCAGATTTCATTGACAGCCTGTAATAAGAAAGGAATAAAGCAAACAGAGGAAGTTAGATTTACAATAATAGGGGTCTGGCTGACCAGCGCGAGAGGTCTGAGCGATGGAGCGCTCCTTTTGACTTACAACAATAAAGTATGGATGTGATGTCACCGGGAGGCTCTATCAAAGGAGGCCGGCGAAGGGCAAAATCTGATGTCCTCCTACGAACTTAGGTGCTGTCATCATTTCATCGGTTTGACAAGTTTACTTTTGTGACACTGAATGGTATTGACTCTTTCATGCAATGAACAGAAATAAGGGTTAGAAAGCAGTAAATATTGAAGCAGGGTGCAAAATTACATCAAAGAACTTCTCAGGAAATGGGAGAAAAAAAAAAAAAAAAGCATCATGTCCCAGGTGGCAGAGCCCACTGCACGTGAGAGTTTCTTATTCTTTTTCATATCGCTGCAACTGTTTAGCAGATGCCTTCATGCAAATGATGCTGTACACAGCCTACAATATTATGCCCGTGCATCAAGCTAGGTTTTCTAATCATTCCATATTAGTAACTTGCTTAGTGGGAAAAACAGCAACCTTTGGTTTACAGAGCCACATTGCTTACCAGTACACTAAATGTTAATTTTTTACAAGCCTTGTAATTTGTCATGTGGGAACATTTTCATAACTTCCCAATAAGGTTTGTGAATAAAACGGTGAAAACTCAAAAATTAAAATCATTGCAACTGCCCAAGGTGTGTCGAAGCTTTTTTTAACAGCCTAAGGAGGCTGAACATCAGGAAGCTGCCGTGCGGCCTACAGTGGGACCTGGGTTCACAACAGGCTGCCTATCGGTGAGGCCCAGGGGAAACACACTGGCCCGTGCCCTCTTTGGTGAATGAGGTGTGGCTGAGTCCTCTCCCCTTGTTACTCATAGCAATACATGGGCTACCAGTGGAACTAGCCAAGTAGTTTTCCCTTTCCCAGACATGTTTTGCCACATGAAGAAGATTCGGATTACTCACAAAACATATTTGGAAGGAGGTTTGCACTTGTGTTCACACCTCCCAAGTTGGTCTGGGTGTCGCGCTTAGAGAAAGATGCAAGAATTGGGTAACGGGGACTAAGAAAAATTGGAAGGAAAAAAGGAGTAGAAACGCTAAAAAAAACACTTTCTTTTGTTGACAGATACGCGATTGTGAGAAATATTCACATAGTGTGGGACGCAGTAGGCACACAGCCATTTCCTGATGTATGAAGAACCATGTCACCCACTGACTAGGTGTGTCAGATATGTGCCAAGCAGTCTCCATTGTGTACTGGAGAAAGGGCATCTGTAAATGAGTCATTTGTAACCATGGAACACAGAAGAGCGACAGTGCCATTACACTGTGTGATTTCCTACATTTTTCACTTAGTGGCAAGCTGATGAGATGTGTTATTATTCGGCCTAAATGCAATCTAGAGTTTTCTAAGAGCACCAGCAGAATAAATTACATTTCTCGGGAGTCTGTGTGGAAAGTCTCTCGGTTGATTTATCGATCAATTAATTCACAATATTATAAATCATTTTCATGATTACTGACCTCCTGCAGGGTAAAAAAAGAAAGAAAAAAAAGAATGGACTTTTCCTTTTTTTTTTTTTAAATTCACAGATTTTGATATTATGTTTTAAAAATTTTACCTGGCTATTTTAAAAATACATATATCGCAAAAAGACGCATAAAACGGTAAGAATATAAACCTGCTTAGATTCACTGTCCCTGGGTGAAGCCCATTTGCTCCCACAAAAAAAATTATTGCTAGTTGCATTCACATCCACAATATTTTATTTCACCTTATTTTATGTACCATAGTGTCCTGCAAAAGTACCCCATCCACTCACTCAGTTTTCAATATAGGAATGACTATTTGGCATTTCAGCACTGTAATCTTATCTAACAGGAGAGTACATAGAATTGCTAAACACACAATGTGACATTTTAATAAGCTAATGCAATTTTAAACACCCGCTATCCAAAAGCAACTTACTTTCAGGGCTTTTTGCAAACTCCTGTGTTAAAAAAAAGAAAATATTTTTTCCAATTTATTTAATGTGAGTAAGAATAAAAAGTCCCCTATCAGAGCTACATCACTCCTCAGAAATATGTCTACACACACACACACACACACAAAGTAACTTAGAAGCACTCAGTATGAAGACGATGCACAACTTAAATTACAGAGCAAAAAAATACCGCAGTCCCCATGTGGAACTTTATTACAGTTCGGATCTGATGTAAATGACCCATGAGTCCTAATATCATCTCAGTGTATGACTTAAGAAGGATAGATTCAAATTATTTTTTGAAGCAAGTTGTATAACACTAAAGTTGGAATTAAAAAACTATGTAAAACAGCCATAAAGCAAAAAAGCTCAGTTTCTGAATGTGACTACCTGTACTTTCCTAGCTAGATTTTACCGTTTTAGATAACCGTTGTTCTGCTGTGTTTCCAGCCGAATGAATCAACAACGCACGTGTATACGTGCTGTATTAATCTCCGCTGCCCTTTTACTTCAAGACATTGCTTGGCATGCAGCAAACATAGCAATGACGTAAGGTTACAAATAAATACTAAGAAAAGAAACCTGAAATATTCTTGGGGAGACAACTTAACTCATGCTGTGGCACATTTACAATAACGAAATAGGAGAAAGCAACCAGGAAAAACAGACGTAAAACCATTTCTTTAACATTCAGAAACCAAGGCTAGACAGCAGACATATGTGTGAACATAATCATCTATGCTATCATAGTACCTGCTCCAAGGCAACACTGGAGGAATGAAAAAATGAAAATGATTAACTTTGCATTTGTGCAAGGGCAGGCAAAAGGTCAAATCCTGACATATGGTATATTCCCTCCACAAACAGAAACTGACATATATATTTTTCTCATTTAAATTAACAACGATGGTGTGTAACTGGTTACTCGAAGCTAGGAGAAATAAAAAACTGAAAAGAGCCTGCAAAATGATGTCTGCCGAGAGCAAACCTTCGTGTGAGACGACGACACCGCAATGTAACACGCTGGCGCATGCAGTAATACGCACGGGATCAAAGTGAAAGGCGCTCTTCAGTCACTTAAAAACAAATATATTGCAACAAGCAAAAGACCAAGTCAAGCACTGAGCCCGAAACCGACGCCCACGATCAAACCCTTATCTTCCCTTAATTTATGCTAATCTTCACCCCGGATTCCTGTTATGTTATCAAAAGCTAGTTTTGGATAAAATAATGACTAATATCTTTGCAGTTTTATTTATGATTCAGGAAATGTACCCACTCTCATCATGCACAGATTTATTCACCCCTCACAATGTGGACTTTTAAGTCCTCTGGAATCTTTGACAAGACAACATGGCAGGTATTGCATTCGATCCATTTAAATATTTTTCCAGGCACTGCTTAAAATATAAAAATATATGCTACATATATAAACAACAGATAGTAGTGTCAGTCATACATTTCTCTCAGCAAACTGGTAAATTTCCTATCTATTTAACCGGGGTACATACAAAAATGTGGCTATAATAAACTTGCGTGAGACTCTAAATAATGTCTCTCAAATTGACACCCATTTGACACAACATCAAAGGGGAAATGCCTGATAGCAGGAATCCACTAAGGTGCAATTTTAAATTAAGGATGCTTTTTTAACCAACTACCGGACAGACAGGTTGCTCACAAACCAGGGATAACTTCCGAATAGAGACCTAAATCTGCGCTCCCAGGGAACGAGCGCGTCGAGCTTCATACGCGTCCTGTCAATAATCTTATTAGTTGGCGCCAACAGGACTAATCCTGTGACAGACTGCTTAATGGCAGCAACACCAAGAAGCCACTATCCATCACAATATTTGCTTCTGTGCGCCGACCCGCATCTGCGGTGCTAAGACGAGGTAATTCTGCGCTGCCCTGTGTTGTGATAACTCTCCAAGGAAAACTTGTTACTCTATCATTTTGTTATTTGGTGGTTTTCCCATTTGTGTGCGCTTGCCGGGGGAACAATGCGCGTCAGAGATGCAACAATGCCTATTCACTTGCAACAGACACTGGGAATAATAACTGACTGACATGACAATGTGCTCCTACAAATGTCAAAATTTCCGCAGAAATGTTCAACATTACTCTCGGGTATCAAAACGCTGTCGTATGTGACATTTTGAAATTGGGCTTTTCTTGCCAATGAGGAAAGGTAAACACATATATTTCCGACGAGTCATAAATATTCAAACGTTCTCAGACTTAGCCTTATTGCAGTCAGCATAAAGCACAAGCAGCGAATAACCCCAGGCATAAAAACACAATGACACCTGACAATATTTTGACATTAGCGTGCTGGTTTGCACTGTCAGTCAGTGGACCACAGGTCTACTTTAACAAACAAGACTGCAAACAATTATTTTCGATACATTAAGAACGTGTCAAAGTAATTTGACTTGGCAGAGCCTCCAGGATCAACGCGTGCCAGTGCAAAGATACGGAGATGACAACTTATTTAGTCCTAGAAGTTCCTCAAAATAAACGTCACATACTGTTTAAGCTGACGTCTTCCTTCCGCCATGATCTGCGTGGGTTTTACAGGATGAGTGATGCTGCTAATTGAAACGTCCGAGCTCTCAACCCGGTGTCCGGCAGCTGACCACCCGTGCACAAAGCACTCACAGGGATTACAGCTCTGGCCATGTGCTTCCAACCAACCCCACCATCTGCTTGGTAATCACAAGCACGATGCCCACGATGCTGCTTTGATCCTTGTGCTCTAATTCTAATATTTACCCCAACATCAAGTTGGGCCTTGGGCCTTTTTAGATGGCTGAACACAGGCCCTAAGCAGCGATGGCAGTTACTCCATGATAGGGCCTCTTGTTTTCTGAATCATGGCACGTTGTTAAAGGGAGATCGGTTCAACACCACAATCAATGGTGCCGCAAGAGCTTGTGTGCCGCTGATAAAGGAGAATGCCCACCAGTGTGCAGCGGTGAGAGAGTGATCTGCCTCACCCACCGAAATCTGTGGGATGTCCAAATAAAAAAATTTAAAAAACAAAAAAACAAGGCAACCTTTGCTCCACGCAAATCATACCTGAGGGACGGTAGTATCGGTCACCGCCACAAAATCAGTAAAACAGAAGAGCTGATATAATGTTCAGTAAACACACACTGTAGTATCGGTCCTCATTAATTTACGTATTCCCACATTATTCTTTTGGATAAGCTTAAAAGCAGTTAACAGCAAAACCTACCTGACATGCAGGAATATATGCACTGAAAATCTCAGATAGTCAGTGCAGGTGACTAAATTTCCCTCTGGGGATCAACAGGGTAACAAGGCAAACCAGGTCAGCATTGTACATTCCACTGTACTGTGGGATAAAAATGTATGTTTGCCTGGAACCCTCGCTATCCAAAGGCCACAAATAGGAATGACAGCTCAATTGCTTGGTTAAAATGGCAACCTTTTTCACAATAGTTGGGAATCTTCTGCAGCGAATGCCAGCTTTGCTTCTTCTTTAAAAGCAATGCCTGAGGAAAGAGTAACACACAAAACACAGAAATGGCACTGTGGTAACGTGACAGGCTCAGTAATTCCTTGGCATCTATCTCACCTTTTCTTAAAATGCAATCCAGAGAGAATTGTGTGCAGCTGAAAAGAAGGCAAAAATGGCCATGTTGTCAACCTTCAGCGGATGACCTGAAGTGAGAAGGGACTAATGTATTGATGGCTGACAGTTTTGTTATGCACCTCTCCTACCACAGCATCTTCCCCAACGTCTTTATCACTTTTCAGATATGCAGCATGTGTCTTCATACAAAAATAAACATGACGGCACTCAGGATCGAGAGAAAATTAATGAAACCTTTCTTATCTCACAGATACACCTGTGAAATTGAAATAAGGCTGCAAAGTAGCCACGGGGTTCTCAACAGTGGGTCTTAAGTTTATTTCAGTTTTTTAAAAATATATTTTCAGCATTTCACAATGAGGAGGCACCAAACTTGCCAAATGCAATAAAGCGACCATGGATTTTCACAATGGTGTTTTGTAGGTTTATCAATCATTTCCTCGGCAGGCGTCCTTATGCGATTGGGAATTTGAACGTAAAAGCACTTGAACCCAAGAAATGGTGCGGCGACGTGGACGTGTGCAAAAAGGCTGTGACAGACAAACCGGATGCGAATGTAAAATATGCTGCAAATATGCCTTCGGTCTAGCTGAGCAACTAAAATGTGTGATTTTGGTTCATCAGACATAACTTGAACGCCATTGCAGAGTTTGTATTTTTGTGAAATATTAATGCTGAATATGCTAGACTGAAATCAAGTCGCAAGGGGAAATTTTACCAAAACACTGCTATTCACAGTATAACGTTCGAATTTGCATATGTTGGACAGTTTGGTGCAAGTTCTGGAGGATGTGTGATGTTGTGCACATTAGCATGTATCTCAACATATGTTCAGGAAGAAAATTTGTGGTGATGCATATTCCACACACATTTAAAATGTCTGGATAGCAGCGATTCTTACTGGATTGCCTGCTTTCTTCCATTCTTATCACACATATGGCATTAAAAACAGGACCACCTGAATGGCTCTGCTTTTTGATATTGTCACTGTACTAGTCACAGCTTCTTTGCACACCGCCTGTCAAAGAAAGTATGCAGGAGAGAAATATCCCAGCAAATAAATGGAGATGCAATGAAAGAGTGAAGGCAGCCAATGCTTCTTACACAGATACAGCTAGCCTGCCTTTCCAACATAATTCTAGTTACAGCAGCAGCTTTCCTGGAAACTGAGGCTGAAAATGAGTCTGGACGTCAGTTGCAAATCCATTTCCATAAACACCTTAATATCTGCTGCCTTTGGCCACCATTCCATGCAGGTAAATACAAAATGTGCTCATTTACCCTTTCCTTATGGTGAATTCTCCCCGGATTATGCATTCAGGCATTCATTTGAATATCTTTTGATTTTATTAAGTCTTTGAAAAACCATCTGAGGTTTGCAGTTTCCCTCGATGAAAAGTTGTAGTCCGTTTAACAGTTAAAATCACTAGAGGTATAAAACAACTCTGCTGCACAAACATAAAATTTTATTAACAAAATAATTTCCACTGGATATTAGATACATTCTAAGTACACAACAATATTAACATTTTCAAAGCAATTGAGTATACAAATTCCCTTCACTGCAATATTTCAGTACAATATTTCCATGCAATGTTTCAAATACATTGTAGTGTGGCAAGATTTGATGAGTCTTGGTGAAACCTTGCAGTACAGATGTACCATCAACTCAGTCACAGCTTTATATTAGTTACACACATCCTGCAATACACCTGGACACGTCATCAGGGATGTAACCTGTGGCCACTGGGAGTGCGGCATCTTTCGACATCAGATACCCTTTCCCAGGCAACCCAAGCGTGGTTAATCAGACCACAGCCAGGTCCAGACAGCTCTAGTATGAGTCCACTGCTCGCCTTTCTAGATCCAGAAACATCTAGATGTCCTCTTTGCGGCCTCAATAAGAGCAGGTACAGCGTTACACCTCTGACTGCCTGTGACACCCAACATACTGTAGACTCCACAGAGCAACGTTCCTGCAAAGCTTCCGCAGTGTGTTCGACAAGCACACACTTTGCCTTCCGACCTTTCAAGCAGTACTGTTCTACCAGTTCCATCTACTTCCATCTCCCTCTCACTGGACTCCTCCCTGCATTGTTCACATGTAAGACTGTAAGCTCCAATAAGAGAACCTGTCTAGAAGTGTCACATAGCAGCATAATATCCAGTGTAAGGGAAATCCCTGCAACAGTAGCTGGAAGGCTATGTTGCCTTCCTAAATTAACCATCGACCGCCAATGTTATTCTGAACTGATTTTCCGTGCTGGGTCTACTCTTTCACCGTCTCTGACAAACCTTGCTCCAAGCTTGCCGGCCAGCAGGGGCCACTTTGTGCTACCCAAACACTAAGGCTCTGCCACCATCTTGAGCACCTGGTTAAGGTACCAGCAAGGGTAGCCCTCACGTAGCACACTTCTGCGGCTTCTGCGGCTCCTGCCGAGGATGTGCTCCAATGTTCTAACCTTCCAGAAGCCCCTGGGCATAATCTCACCCGTCTTTACCTTGACGGCAGTTCCTCCAATCCTCAGATTGTTTGACTCCATTTACTGAAGCACTTCCCTCCTCCCTGCTGCCATAAAATTCTCCTCTAGGCTCCTGCAGGGCAAGCTTAGCTTGTCCCTCTGGCCAAGTAAGGCACCGATGCTCAAGCTTGAAAGTCAGCCAAGCTTATAAACAAAAACTTTGTAATCCAAAAAGGAGCCAGAGGACTTGTGACAGGATAACATGCCACTACAAGGCCACCGACCACTAACTGTCCAACTCCTGTTTAGTTGCAAGCATAGAATCCCTGAAGAGAAACAACTTATCTAAACATGAAGTCACCTTTAACTTACTAAGCTTCTCCAGAACAGATGATAAAGCAGAACCTATTAGGAAGCTTACCTTGCCTAAGCACCCTGAAAAATCCACATATATCCTGAGATGGATGCTACGGTCATCATCAAGTCATCCATAAAAGGCTGGGCATTGTTCAGAGGTACAAAAGCCCAAAATGGCCAAGGAATATACCACTATGGCAAGCAAAAACTCTTTGAACACTTTAATCTTGGAATTAATGAATTCAATTAATTTAATTTGAATTCATTTAATTAATGGATTAAATTAATTTATTGAATTAATTCATCTTGAAATGTCTAACTCCCCACCCCTCCACTGCACCTGTTTAATATAAGTACATTTAGCTATCACAAAATAAAAAAAATTCCCTTTACAATGTGCATGTATGAGACAGAATCTGTTCTGTATTCAAACACTATCAAAGCCCTGATAGTACTGTGCCAAATTTATATTAGATAATGCTCACTCTCATATATTTTCATGACTGCTTCTTCTGGTTAAGGTCATGGTGGTCTGAAGCCTGCACCTGGCCACTAGGTAAGTAGAGATACGCCTTATAGGGGATGCCTGTCCAACAGAGGGTACAGTAGTGTCCCCCGTATCTGCGGGTAATACGTTGCAAGAGCTACTGGGGTTCTCTGAAACCACAGATAATACCAAATACTATATATTAATGTGAACAGAGAGAACGCTAGAAGCGGAATGAAGGCAAGTTCTGCAGGGAAGCGTGGGTACGGGGACAAAGGGAGATGAGTCAAGTACTGGGTGCATTTCAGCTGCTGGATTTCACAATGTTACAGCCCGTTCTCCTTCGGCATGCGTTTTGAAACTTAGGAACCGTTTATTTCTTTAATTTTCCAATTCCCCCCGGGTCGCGGTAAACCACGGACAACTGAAGCCGCGAATACTGAATCAGCGGATAGGAGGGCACGACTGTATTATGTCAGATAAGCATTGGTTATTTTCAAGATTAAATGGACTGTAAATGATTATTAGATAGGACCGATGATGCTGGACCAGAAGATGAAAATATTGCCAAAACTAACTTTAGAGGACACTTGGTGACTTTGAAAAGAAAAACGTATTAACACAGAGCTAAAGTAAGACAGGATTTGTATCTGACAGCATCAACAGGTACATTTTATTCATGCCTCTTTGAATTATTTGAATTTGTGTTCAGAAATATAAAACAGTAATATTCAATAGTATTGTACATCACTCCAAGTATTCAGAACCTTGCTGAATTTTTCAAATTTAAATATATAGGTTTTTCTAAAAAAAAACTTTTAAAACTATGCCCGAGACTATAACTGAACTCTACAAATAAAATTGAAAGTTGTTTAAATTATGTATCTTAAATGTAATTTAATATATTTTTCTTTTAAAACTAGAGTAATAATAGTTTTAAAGTATTTTTTCTCTTTTTTGTAATCCAAAATTAGCATCTCATCTCACTTTGATCTCAATCTATTTAGTACTATGTTAGAGGCTTACAAAGAACTGTCTTTATGTAAAGACAATAATTTATTCATGGACTCATGTTTGTGAAAAACAGAAAATAGTTGAGCAATAGAGAAGATAAAAGGAAAGCACACTGGGAGAAGGTTGGCATTGCCAACTACCCCACGCGGTATGGACACAAGGGACAATAAAACTGAATTTTTATGGATGGGAAAAGTGTATCTACTTTTACCCATATATAGTCATCCCACATTCTAATATGAAATATACATGTGAACCAAAATGTTGTGGCAATAATCAAAAATATAATGACGGAAAACAGCAGAAGCAAACAACAAAAGCATGCAGAACTCCGAAAGTTATCGTCAAAAACATTTCTTAAAAGCGTGCCAGGATTAGGAAAAATAGGGTTTCTCAAAATGTTCGATGAAGCACCAGCTAACCCCCTGTGCATTTACATATGTGTAAATACAGCATATAAACATACGCAAACAGTACAGCAAAGTAGCAAATTATATCCGAATTGAATTAAAACCCGTGTCGTGTTTACATATGTCAGAATGCTCCACGAGAAGCTTCGGAGAGTAGAAAATAACCGTGCAGCTGGAAGAGTGCGCACTGAGAAGCGTGCCACATCTTCAAACACACGAACAAGAAAAAGACAGACGGTTTCCCCAGATGAAACCGCCAAATCCCTTTGGCATGCTGATGCTCTCCATTGGCTGCTTTGACCACTCAAGGGATTCTGACATGTTGATACTGCTTACTGTTGTCATGTTTTCTTTCGCTACGGTGAGGATAGCAGGGCAGGGTCTTTTTCACTTCACTCTTGGATTTCACAACGTAATTTTATGTATAGTTTCAATGCCAGACAACAGAAAACAAATGCCGAATTCAGAAAGAGTCTGGGAGGAAAAAGCTCAGCAGTATTTACTTAATAATAAACTAAATAAATAGCCAAAAGCGAGGAGTCAGGTAGAAAAATTAAACATCAGCTCAACCAAAACGTCCATTTAACTGCACAAATACCCAAATGGGTATCACGTAGTCCTGGTTTTCAGGCAATTTGTCGGCACATCCAGAGAAGCACATTCTCATCGAGGCCTCACAGGAAATCAAACTGGATTTTCTGACACCGAAATGAAGATGAATACAGTACTTGCTCTTAAAGAAATATTAGATTTGCAGTATGCAGGCTACACACTTAGTAGTCCTTGTGGCCATTTCCTCAATAATATAATAAAGCGCACTAGCACCTTTCTGCATTCAACAGTACATGACAAAACAAATAACAAAACATTTTGATTCAGAGGTTTACTGTTGCTGCCACTAATGTGCCAGTAGGCTCATGCCAACGTCTTATTTATAATTTGCTCCTTTAGCAATAGGGCAGACTCTCTGTCCCTTTCATTTAAAAAGAATGGGCAAAGTGGCAATTTGACATCTGGGCTGTAACCGATGTCAATTACTCATGGTTGTCATCTGTGCCTAATGTGCCTAATTTCCTTAATAACATTTCGTGCTGTGAAGCACCAGGAAAGTGTCGCCGGAGAAATGAGCCAAGTCAGGAGGTACCACCTGAAACCAGCAATGCCCGGTCTGTAGCTACCAGCGCAACGCAGACGCGGTCGAATCTCGATGCGTTTCGAACCGTGCCGATGGAATAAGTACTTATTGCCGTGCGCAGTATGAGCTACTTCCGCAAGTTCGGATATTATGCTTCGGATGTACATTATAGCTTTTTTTCCTTCCAAATCACGAAGAGGACTGTAGTGTAAAATGATTTGTGTCTGGTAAGGGCTGCAGAAAAGTCCACTTAAGTGCCTGTTTAACTGTGCGTCACGGGCAATCTCATCGCACCTAAGTCACACGGACGCTCGAAATGGCAAAATGGTGGCAGTGCTCAATGACCTTTACTTTACCAGCCGCTTCTTCAACGGTTAACCGTATTAACATTGAGCACCAAACGGTGACGGAGCCCCGAATGCAGACCGCAACTAATTCAGATGCGCACGAAACTGACTTGGGCGGAGATGCTAGTGAAAATGCAGCTTTAGGTTTGATTTATGGTCCACTTTTCTCAAACTGGAAGGACCATCACAGCACACGTAGGACAGCAGTAAGGACGGGAGCTAAAGCGACGCGACTGAGCCGCAGAACACGCGCGTCTGCGGCGGATTGGTCGGCGGTTGCCCTTTTTTCACGTCCTGAGCACGATTTTGTGAGTTTTGGTCGAGACCGGGGCACCTCTTGACCATCTGCTGCCGGCGGCACGTCTTCTGCAGAGGCAGCTTAAGTGCTCTACGTGACTTCCTTCGCGCTCGCCGCCGGAAGCCGAGCGATGGCTGTCGTGGCCCGTTTTGATTTAATGACCAGCAATTCCCGCCGTCGCAGAGGAACCCCGGTGTGAGGACGGACGCGCGGCACACAATAGGCAGGCCTACGGGATCGGAGCCCGGACGCCATGGGGATGCACACTGCATCCTGGCAACGCTGTGCTGGAGCTGCTCCACAGCCTCCTGGAGAGGATCCACAGTAAAGGAAAAAAAACAGCAAAAGCTCATTCTGAACGAGTGCAGCTCACCAGCAGAGCATTTGTGCCCCGATACCGGAACCCGAACCCAAGAGCCGCATAAAAACGCCCGTGTTTCCGCGCACGTCTCTGAAAAAGAGCGCCCGTTGCGGGCAGCAAAAGCAGACACTTCTCTGAAGCATCCGAGCTCCCTGGACGGCGGGCAACGCGTCCTGGCTTCCTGGCTTCCTTGTCGCCGGGAGGCAGCAACTACGAGCGAAGCGCGAAGGAAAGCCGGCGTGTCCTGGGAACGGGGCTTTTTAACCTGCTTTCCTCGCGCTCTCCGGCCACCTTCTCTGGAGATCTGAAATGCGTGCGAGCACCTAATGGACCGCACTTAGCGCGGAGGACATTTTAAGTGGTCGGGACTCGCATAGCAACTACTTTTTTGTTCCTTTTTCATTGAAATTCAAGTCAAATCCACCTGGCATGCATTCACAAAATAATCTACGCCCCGTTAGTTGCGAAAAAAATAAATAAAATAATAATAATAAGAATCCACACACACGGTGAAAACAATCTGAGGCAAACGGACTGCTGCTGCTCCCGACTGTGAGTCTGCTCTTGCAAAACTAAGCTAAAAAGTAAGTGCAACGACATAAAGACTTGCGCAAAGAAAATACCACGCAGCGGTGAGGTAAAGTTGCCCAGTTTACTCCACAAATGCGAGGTTTTACCCTCCTGTTGGCGAAAACGCTCTTATTTGTCGTGACCCGGGTTCGTGTCAGGCGGCTGCCACGCATTAACTCGAGGAGCCTGGCGCGTCGTCCCCGCACGAACAATAACTCTTGGTTTTTCTTTTATTTTTATTTTTCGCCGGGCTGCCGAATGCGTCAAACAGAGCCTCCAACGTTCGGAAAGTCGGGCACGAAAGGGGAAGCGCGGCTAGAACGAGTCGCGACTGCGACGACAACGCCGAATCGCCATGCAGCGCAAACGTCGTTCTGAACTCGGTTCCGAGTACGGCGCCTTGCGGCACCCTCGTCGCCTTTCCGAGCCGCCGGTCCGCCGCAAAGCCCGCCAAAGACGAGACGTGGACAGGAGCTCAGCCTCAAAGTGTCGTCGTCCTCCTCCTCCTCCTCCACAGTCGCGCTCCGCTTCCTCACGTCAACTTGTGCTCGCTAAGTGCAACCTTTCGCCTCCGCCAACGCGCATTTCGCCCGCTATCGCGACCGCTACCACTGTGTTTCCGCGTTATTCGTTCAGAGAGGAAGACTTGCCTTGCTGGATGAAGACGAGAGCCATTCCGGTGAGAAGCAGCCAGCACACGGCTCTGTCCATGGCCGCTTCACGCGAGTCTTGCTTGCCGGAGAATCCACACGAGAGAAGTCGTCGCGCTTCCCGGCGTCTGAGCGGTTCCTGAGCGCAGCCGCGGACAAAGTCCCTCCTTCGCGGGCAGAGCGGCTCGCTGGAGAGGCGGCCAGAGCTTCACAAAGACGCTGCTCTCCACGGAGCTGAAGCTGCTGCTGCTGCTGCTGCTGCGGCTGCGGCTGCGAGCTTCATCGCCGGAGCGTCACATGTGGCCAGAGGCTCGCGAAGAGACTGCGGGGTCGCCGACTGCGCGGTGTCACTTGGCGCCGCGAAATGCCTGCGCTTTCCAGTTTGCGCCGCGTCTCGGCGTTCCTTTGCCCCTCACGCACGGCTAAGTCTCTCGAGGCGGAGAATCCCGCATTTCTCGACGCGGGCGCACCGGAACCCCCGCATTGTTCGCTTATGCGGTTCGCGCGCAGGTGTGCGAATTCCGTCATTTTGCGGGAACGAAAGGAGAACCCGGTAGCGGCCCTTCCACGTCAAGCTGCGCTCCTGAGAAGTTCTGCTTGCAAACCTTACGATACCCATTAATACATGTTTATTGGAACCATTATTAAGGTTATCCTGGCACCGCCTGTACAGGTGTGCAACTTTGCCAGAACCTTCTAACATGGACGTCCGCGCCTCACTCCTAAAACTTAGATGAAATCATTTCAGATTTCCGTGCGTGGATGCAGTCCTGCAGGACAACTGCAGAGCTCATGCGGAAAAGTGACTTTTTGTAAGGTTTAAAGCACATTTACATCCTTGGCGGATAATAAAGTTTTTGTTTAGGCAAAAAAAAAAATCTATCTCGGCGCGCAGTCCGCGAGCCTCTCTTTTTCAAAGCTTTGCGTTCGCGAAACGCGTAAGGCCGCGTGCTCTCCAAAGCAGGTAAAAGGTAAAAAAGCTCAATGCTGTTTTACCTTTCATTTGCCAGGGAAGCGAACTATTAGTGTTAATATTTGAAAAGGCTTAGTTATTCATTTCAGAGAATAAAGACTACGTCAAATAAAAGCTGTGAGAAACAGCACAAATTTCGCCAGAATTCAGAAGCTGGACGGCTCTTGCAGTCCATCGATGGCTGAAACCACTGTTACCCCTGGCGATTTTTCCGCCTTCAATTTTTCTTCTTGCGCGGTAGCCCCGTTCGCTCTAAAATGCCAACCGCCGAATTTAGTGGCTGTTAGCTCAGAAAATGCTGGGTGTACCTGCTCGGTTCCTTCTCCGCTCTCAAACCGAGTGCCGTAACCACGCGTTTAGAGGATTCAGCCCACCAAAAAAGTGTGACAAAAGGACTCTGAGAATGGTATCGCGACGCTACCTTCAGATTCAGTTTTTGCCCATCAAACGATAGCTGTACTACCTCTACGGACGGGTGCCTGGGGCAACTAATGCACACCTCAGCTGAAAACCTTCACTACCATACCTCTGAGAAGTTCACTATAACTATTCTTGCATCAGCAAGCAGCAGATATGGGTGGCTGCCAAGCTGCTTCACGTGAGATGGAAAGTAGTTTGACATGACGCTATAATCTTTCCCTATTCTAAACTACAAAATAATGGAAAAACCTAACCTTCAAATTCATTTCAAGAACCTAAGAAGGAGCAGCGCCACACTGCACCTTCAAAACAGCTTAAGTCCTTCTTGAAACGCTATCGTATGAATCCTGAACTGTGCGCGGTGGGATATTGCGCCATTCTTCAAAAAGAAAATCCGTAATTTCTTTGACGGATGAAGAAGGTGGAATTCTACCATGCGCTCTGTAAAAATTCTGCAATGATTAGATCTGGTGAGTGGGGAGCTCACGGAAGACGTTTGGCTTTATCATGGTGCTCAAAAAGCTACTCTGGAATTTGTTTACTAGTGTGTGGTGTGTTATCCTGGAATTCCAGATTCTTACGAGGGAATAGCGCGCCATTTGGTGAAAGATGATGATTCATTAGACCACATTACTGTCTTCCATTGCTCAGAGGTCCAGGTTTCGTTCTCCATACACTAGATTATGCATCTTTGTTGTTGGCCTTGGGCACACGTAGTTTTCGAACGGCATCCCTGTCATAAGTTCCAGCTTTGTGAAGCTTACGATGTACAGTTTTTGGATGGCTGTATGCTTCTGTCAGGGACACACGAGCAGGAATGGTTCGAACAAAACCACCAAACCAAAACTTTGCGCTACCATGCACAGCCCAAGTCATACGATCGCCTTTACTCCCGTGAATTTACACTTCAGATAAAACCTTACTTTTCACAATAAAATGATGCGGTGTGAAACATTTGTTAGCGATACTCAAAACATTTCTAGCACCACAGCTTCCGCATGCTGTGCAAAGTGCTGTAGGCACAGACCTTGGGAATTATCTTGTATATTTTTAATATCATAAGTAATCTCACATCCAGAGGTTTACTCTGGATTCCTTCAAGACAGCATTGGACAATCGCTTATTGATAATGAATTACTGAATGAAAATATAACATTTGAAGACAAGAGGCTATAAGTAATATTTCTGTTATTTCTGAAAATATTTATATAAAATTGTGTCGTGTAATTTACATTAAAATACACTGGTGTTGTCACCGTCACACCAAAAAAAAAACCCTTTTATTTTGACTTTTCGAACTCATTATATTGTTTTCTAATGGAAACAAAGGTAATTTGATCCCCTGCAATGGGAATTCAAGTAACAAGGTGGTTCCACAGAGCAAAATAAGTCTTCAGAAACTTTAAAAGTACTTTAAAAACTTTCAGAACCACCTCACATAACCTGGTTATGTGAACAGCCTGCGGCTGTCCTTTTCTACAGACACAGCAATGTTGAAACACAAAACACAAAATATGGATGCAGCGGATACTTGGGTTTTTCTTATATTATATGCTTATTAGCCACTATGTGGTAAAAAATAGATCCATCCTTTGCACTGGGTACAAACAGGACATACTTTCTGTATTGCTTTTTACAGCTGCGTTTGTAGAGCGGCTTTATCCAAAACTCAGCCCGGCCTTTAACAAGTAAATATCACTCATCTGAGAGTCCTGCCCTAAATGTCCTGTAATAGACCACCTTTGTAGACTTATTTTGAAGATTTCCCTATTCACCATCCCACTTTCAAGCTCACAGTACACAGAGGGTCCAGGTGCATTCCCTGTGCCCACAGCTCAGGTTTTTATATCTTTGAACATTCCTACTCCGAGTATTTGCTTTGATTATTTTTACTTGCAGGTATTTTCTGTCAATCCTGCACAAGGTCAGCGTACATAAGCGCAGGCAGTAAAAGCCTCGGCAGCATTACTGCAAAGGCCCATGAGCGGATTTTTAATGCACAAATGCCATTTTAGGTTTTTAAGCACAACGGCAAAACCCATTTCCTTGCCAGGCGTTGAATGTGTTCCAAATGGTAGTTTTTTTCCGCTCTTTTCATTCTGATAAACAACAAAAGGGGGGCAGTTCCAAAAGTAAATCTATTTTTAATGTTTGCTTGGGAAAAAAAACCATTAATCAGTTCAGCGAAGTGCAACTGTACTCAAGCTCAGTGTCAATAAAGTCGCATGGACCAATTACAGAAAGCAGCTCTAGATCTGAATGCAGCAACCAAGCAATTTCACTGCGAGCTGGCAAAATTGAATATGTGACAGGTATGGTTAGCAGCGCGGGTCAAGGTGTGCTATAATGATTGTTATATTGGTTGACATTTGCAGACATAAATGCCTTGCCCGAAGGTCCTAGCAATAGTAGTCCATTGTAAGCCACATCTTGCAATGGTTTTCTCCCATAGATACAAGGTTCCAGAGTAAAGAAAACTCACAGAACAAAGAATGGTTGTGGAAGACCAGGCAGCTAATTTGAATACAAAGAATGGTTTCATACTACGCAGTGGACTGCTTGACCAGCGGGTGTCCGCAGAGGTGGACAGAGTAACTAAACTAACTTCCCAAATGAAAATATTGTTACTTTCAAAAAATAATAACTTATGGGATTAGTATTCGTCTACAAATTTACAGGGCCGCCTTGTTATGTCGCCCATATTTTAACATTTTGGCTAGAAACAAGGTTGGCGACCAAGCAGGTGCAAGCCAGATAATCCACGGAGGAGAAACAAGACAGACATAGAACTGTATTTAATGTTAGGGATAACTGACTGAACACAAATCAAAGAGACTTGAGCATCAGCGCATGGGCAGGGGTCAAAGTGGTTAATGTGGCATCAGAGGCCATTGTTACCTGAAAGTGGTGGCATAATGGGGTAGAATTGCTTAGGTGGTTACACGGTAGGGTTGTGCTTGAGTAAAAGTAGAAAAGTATGAGGTCGAAAAACTCCACTTTCAAGTGGTTCGAGATTTGAGCAGTGTTGAGAGCTATGACGTACAATACATGTTCTCAAAATTAAATTCTTCTTCTTTCGGCTGCTCCCGTTAGGGGTCGCCACAGCGGCTCAATTGGTTCCACTTCTTCCTGTCCTCTGCATCTTTCTCCGTCACACCCACCACCTGCATGTCCTCCTTCACCACATCCATAAATCTCCTCTTAGGCCTTCCTCTCTTCCTCTTGCCTGGCAGTTCCATCCCTAGTATCCTTCCGATATATCCAGAATCTCTCCTCTGCACATGTCCAAACCAACGCAATCTCGCCTCTCTGACTTTGTCTCCAAACCGTCTAACCTGTGCTGACCCTCTAATATACTCATTTCTAATCCTGTCCATCCTCGTCACACCCAATGCAAACCTTAACATCTTTAACTCTGCCACCTCCAGCTCTGCCTCCTGTCCTGTCTTCAGTGCCACTGTCTCCAACCCATATAGCATAGCTGGTCTCACTACCATCTTATAGACCTTCCCTTTCACTCTTGCTGGTACCCTTCTGCCACAAATCACTCCTGACACTCTTCTCCACCCACTCCACCCTGCCTGCACTCTCTTCTTCACTTCTCTTCCACACTCCCCATTACTCTGAATTGTTGATCCCAAGTATTTAAATTCATCCACCTTCGCCAACTCTATTCCGTGCATCCTCATCATTCCTCTGTCCTCCCTCTCATTTATGCACATGTATTCTGTCTTAGTCCTACTGACCTTCATTCCTCTTCTGTCTAGAGCATATCTCCACCTCTCCAGGGTCTCCTCAACCTGCTCCCTACTCTCACTACAGATCGCAATGTCATCCGCAAACATCATAGTCCACGGTGATACCTGTCTGATCTCATCTGTCAACCTGTCCATTACCATTGCAAACAAGAAAGGACTCAAATCCTTGATGTAATCCTACCTCCACCTTGAAAGCATCCGTCACTACTACGACAGACCTCACCACTGTCATGCTGCCCTTGTACATATCCTGTACCACTCTTACATACTTCTCTGGCACACCCGACTTCCTCATACAATACCACAGCTCCTCTCTAGGTACCCTGTCGTATGCTTTCTCTAAGTCCACGAAGACACAATGCAACTCCTTCTTACCTTCTCGGTACTTCTTCATCAACACCCTCAGAGCAAACAACGCATCTGTAGTACTCCTTCTTGGCATGAAGCCATACTGCTGCTTGCTAATTGTCACCTCCCTTCTTAACCTAGCTTCCGCTACTCTTTCCCATAACTTCATGCTGTGGCTGATCAGTTTTATCCCTCTGTAGTTACTACAGCTCTGCACATCACCCTTATTCTTAAAAATTGGTACCAGTACACTTCTTCTCCACTCCTCAGGCATCGTCTCACTTTCCAAGATTCCATTAAACAATCTGGTTAAAAACTCCACTGCCATCTCTCCTAAACACTTCCATGCTTCCACAGGTATGTCATCTGGGCCAACAGCCTTTCCATTCTTCATCCTCTTCATAGCTGTCCTAACTTCCTCCTTGCTAATCCATTGCACTCCCCTATTCATAATCCCTACATCATCCAACCTTCTCTCTCTCTCATTCTCTTCATTCATCAGCCCCTCAAAGTACTCCTTCCATCTGCTCAACACACTCTCCTCACTTGTGAGTATGTTTCCATCGCTATCCTTTATCACCCTAACCTGCTGCAAATCTTTCCCTCTGCCTAACCAATCGTACAGGTCCTTTTCTCCCTCCTTAGTGTCCAACCTCTTATACAATTCACCATATGCCTTTTCTTTAGCCTTTGCCACCTCTCTCTTCACCCTATGCCTCTTCTCCTTGTACTCCTGTCTACATTCTTCATTTCTCTGTCTATCCCACTTCTTCTTCGCCAGCCTCTTCCTCTGTATACTCTCCTGTACTTCCTCATTCCACCACCAGGTTTCCTTGTCCTCCTTCCTCTGTCCAGATGTCGCACCAAGTACCTTTCTAGCTGTTTCCCTTACCGCTTCTGCTGTAGATGCCCAGCTCACTGGTAACTTTTCACTGCCACCCAACGCCTGTCTTAATTCTTCCCTGAACTCCATCTTATAGTTTTCCTTTTTCAACTTCCACCATTTGATCCTTGGTTCTGCCCTCACTCTCCTTCTCTTTTTGAGCTCCAGTGTCATCCTAGAAACCACCATCCTATGCTGCCTAACTACGCTTTCCCCTGCCACCACTTTGCAGTCTACAATCTCCTTCAGCCTGGCCCTCCTGCATAAGATAAAAACCACCTGTGTGCATCTTCCTCCGCTCTTGTACGTCACCCTGTGTTCCTCTCTCTTCTTAAAATACGGGGTTTACCACAGCCATGTCCATCCTTTTTGCAAAATCCACAACCATCTGACCTTCCGTGTTCCTCTCCTTGACACCATACCTACCCATCACCTCCTCATCTCCTCTGTTCCCTTCACCAACATGCCCATTGAAATCCGCTCCAATCACCACTCTCTCCCCCTCAGGTACACTCTTCACCACTTCATCCATATCACTCCAGAATTCTTCTTTCTCATCCATCTCACACCCAACTTGCGGGGCATATGCACTAACAACATTCATCATCACACCATCAATTTCCAGTTTCATAACCATCACTCTGTCAGACACTCTCTTCACCTCCAAAACACTCTTGACATACTGTTCCTTCAGGATAACCCCTACCCCGTTTCTCCTCCCATCTACACCATGGTAAAACAGTTTAAACCCCCCTCCGATGCACCTAGCCTTACTCCCTTTCCATTTGGTCTCTTGCACACACAATGTATCAACCTTCCTTCTCTCCATCATATCAGCAAGCTCTCTCCCTTTACCAGTCATACTACCAACATTCAAAGTTCCTACCCTCACGTCCACTCTCTTAACCTTCCGCCCCTCCTCCTTCCTCCGGACACGCCTTCCTCCTCTTTTCCTTCGGCCTCTTCTCCTTCTTCGGCCAACAGTAGCCCAATTTCCGCCAGCACCCTGTCAGCTAGCAGTGCTGGTGGCGGTCGTTGTTAAGCCGGGGCTCGATCGATCCGGTATGGAAATTTGTATTTTTGTCCGCATATTTGGTTTGGCAAATTTTTACGCCGGATGCCCTTCCTGACGCGACCCTCTCCATTTATCCGGGCTTGGGACCGGCATGAAGAAATGCACTAGTTTGTGCATTCCCTTGTGGCTGGATTATGTTCTCAAAATTAAATCTGCTGTGCAAATAAAATTAGGTATTTTTTACTGGACCAATCCACTAAATACAAAATTACCAAACAGCCACATTCCGCTGTTATTAATAACTATGACTTAACCAACCCCTTTCTCCAAGGCAAATTACAGTATTAGGCTTGTGTATACTAAGCTTCTGACAATTTCTACCCATTTATACAGCGGGGTAACTTAAAAGTTGCTGTTCAGAGCAGGACAGTTAAAAAGTTAAATGTGAAAAATTCCAAAGTAATAAGAACAGGGTGATAGAAAAATAATGGAGTGAAAGTACACATTTTGCTTTAAAAATGCACTTCAGAACAAGCTGGTCTGACAAGTACAATTCCACAAAAATGTGCTGAAATACAGGTGGAAAAGTAAATGTAACCCTGTGCTACCGAACCCCGGGCATGCGCTGCTTTGCGATCTAAATTTACGTGAGCTTCCCTAACAGCATCTTCTCTCGCGCCACCTGCGCTCAGCGTTCGACGCAGCTGAAGAATCCTTCGGGAAGTGCGCGTACTGAGCTTTGTGCCACATTTGCGTGTCGCAAGTGGCACGACGCCGATGCCCTGCTACCACGACTACTGCTAATAATGTTGACGGATATGATTATCACGATTCGGGCTGATATTACTGAGATTATTAATAGCCCAGTTATTGACAGCTCAAGCTGCAATTCGAAAGGCTGCGCAAAATTGCTTTGAGATAAATATTGTTTTAGCGAAAAGTAATTGTAAGGCACATCATTAGCGGCCATGTCAGACAACCGAGCCTGAAAGAAGCGCACGAAAGGGAGCCGAAACATTCACCTGGAAAGAAGCAGCATGTGGAATGGTCGCTTTTTGATTCATCGCATGTAAAGCTTGCAAGGCTCACACAAAGGCGCCCGTCCAGGGCTTGTTAAACCTGATCTAAATTTCCGTGTCGGTTCTGCTCGGCCGAGTGGCCCGCAAAGCCCCGAGGAGAAGAGAGGAGGTGAAGAATAGAGGAGTGGGCGGGAAACCGTGTTCACGCTGTCGTTTTTTGGAACCCGGATTCCGATCAAATAAAGGAAATGGCGTCGAGGCTTACTCCCTCATTCCGGCAGCTCGCCGCAACAGCGGGGCGCATTTATTTAATGGCGAGGAAAGATCCCGAATTTAGATTAATCTTTAATTCACATTTGAGCACATGGGTGGAATTTTAGCTACGTCCTCCAGAGGCCTGGTTGCCATTAATCAATTCCGCAGGAAGCGGCTTTTCTGCTCGGGGAGAACGATGAGTTTTCTGACACGCCTGACATTTATTCGTATTGTTTTTTGGCATCATAATCGGCAGCTGGCATCTAATAAAGACTATACATTACATAAATCACCGAAGCTTAGCGAAGGGGCCGCGATAAATATTCGGCTTTGCGCTCCTGTGGTCTGGGGTGCAGGCCTTTTTCACAAGGCAATATTCAGTACCTGTGCAGGCTATCATCAATCTGGCCCGTATATCATCCACTACGCCCAAATTCTGGCCCCGGAACCGCTAAAAGATAAATGGTTTCGATGCGCATTGCCCTGCTCTAAAAAGGCCAGTGTTAAGGCATCAAAAATGACAAATGAAGTCGGTGCTCAAACCATTATCTTAGAATGTTCTAGAACGCTGCATCTATTTGCGTCTGCAGCGGATTTGGGGCCGGGGCTTCGCTTCTAATCCACATATAAACTCTGAACTGTAAGTGTGTCTCAACACCCGATTTATGGTGAAACTCGGACACCCTTTTCTCCAGAGCACCGTACATTACTGTGTGGTATTTAGCAGCCTTTGTCCGAGTGCCGCACACATTACGCTGAACTCCCATATCTACACACCAGAGCAACGGCTGAGAAAACAGCCACCTTCAGGCTGTGGGAGGAAACCCCCGCGAGCACATTGGAAACATCACAGAGGCCAAGCGGGACTCGAACCCAAGCCCGATCGCGGCAATGGCTACAGTACCTGCTGCACCGCTGTGTCACCCACAAGCATGCAAACCCCTTGTGTGAATTATACTCACATATATTTTTCCAATCGGTACTTTTATTGTGAACTGAAATGCTGGAACATCAAATTGTCACAGCCAAAATAAGTCAGTTGTTTGAGGATATTTTTAAACTTTTAATACTTTTGCAAGGTACTTTTGTATCGCCACTGTACCGGCGCTTAGTTCTAAAGCTGCACGTCGTGTACCTGGGGCCTTATGAAACACGCCGTGTCCGCTTGTTGCGTTGTTCCGCTCGCGCAGTCAAAGGAAGCCTTTTCTAGAAAACGATTCGGCACAAAAGGGCTCCGCATTACGCTGTCGTGCAGATTTTATAAATCTCATTATTTCTCATTAGTTCTTCTCACGTAGAACCGCCCTCTGTTTTCCTGTCCGACAGCAGTGGTTTGTGACCATGGCATTCGTTCTCATTATTGCAGCTGCTTTGACATTTATTTCCAGGTGTTCAGTTAAAGCAGGAATCGCATTGCTCCTTGAACCAGAGAGACAGCAAATAAGTCCGGAAACCTGAAGTTTTTCAATAGTTCATTTTGCTCCTTTTGTAGCAAAAGAGCTTTTTAAACGTTGAGGAAAAATGTGACTGCTTCATCACCATAGCCATCCTTCTTCTTCTTCTTCTTCTTCTTCTTCTTCTTCTTGTTATTACGCTTTAACTTGGCACGCACCGTCATTTAAGGTGACTTGCAATATTAGTACAAGATGCCTGTCTTCCGGAATCATTATGTTTGCACGGTAATATGCTTATTAAAGGCCCTTCTGTTTTAATCTGAACCGACCATTTAACTTAAACCGCCTTATCCGCAACAAAGAATTAAATCGCGTATGTTCTAAACTGAATTTCGGGGCCCGGCTAGCCGTTTAGCAGTTTGACACAAGTGCCTAAAAAGTAAGCGGTGGCAATGGGTACAGAAAAATATCTCGGTACCTCCCAGCTTTATTACAAAAAGATTGTGTGTAATATGACTTAATTGTAAGCCCTCATTACGAGACCGAATCCGTTTATGAATGCGAGAGGGGCCGAGCGATAAAGAGCCAGACAGGCAGCAGCAGGAAGACGGGCTTATCGCTCCATCGGGTCTGTGCAGAACACATGATGTGAGGCAGGGTGACTGAAAGCATTTGCAGAGGATCAGCTGCAGATGCCCCAGGATTAGCACCTCGCGCTCTAAAACTGTGCTCTTCTGCATTCCCTGCCAGTTAAATTGACCGCAACGGTTGTTTTCCCCCAACAGTCCCGATACCTGCAGAAAGAAATGAACGTTTGTGCCTTTTCGAATTTTCTGCGCGTTCCACCCAGCAAAAATCAATGTGCCGATGACAATCGACGCGTCCGTGTTTGCCGCGGTCGGGCCGACGAGGCTGCTCGGCGTACGGCGGCCCGAGGCCCGTTTACCCAAAGGTGTTAGTGTGCTCCGCTGCATCCGTGGCCGAATTTACTTTTATTTTTGTGTGAAACAGCACGGCAAAGGATCCGAGTGGTCGCGGTCAAGGTGAGTAAATCCATCCGCTCGCCTCAAAATCTGAATATGCTGCCGTACAGCATTCTCTGGTTTGCTGTTCATTTGTTATTTTGAGTCGCGACCACATAGCAGCACGACACTGAAAATTTCTCTGCGTAACCATGAAAGGTCAGAAGCTTAGCGGTGTTTAAGTATATTATTGGCTAACACGTCAATACGACCGCAGGTAACAGAGCTTCCTGGGATGAGAATGGGAATCGGAGGGAAGCGGGAGGAAGCTCGCATCCAGGCTGCCATGTGCAGTTAGCATGTGCCCTCTTTTGGACGTCTGAAGAATTCCACCAGCACAGCAAGAGGACACCTTTTCAGCAATTTAAGAGAAGCAAAATCACAGCTGTAAGGTAGAAAATACCTTTCTGACATTCTCAGCTAAGGATGCTTCACTCAAATCAGGGATGAGACGGCTTCCTGGGCGGTTAGTCAGGAGGCACGTGAGCTCGGTGTACCAGCCCGAGGACTGGGATTTTTTTCCAAAGCAAATTTTCATCTGGCAGACTCTGGAAGCACAAAATATCCACTCGAGGACTCCTCACGTGTGTTTCAGACGTGTCAAAAAGATCAGAATCGAGGCAGCACGTTCGGGGTTTTACGGTGCTGGCGGTGCACTTTGCCGCACACGGCTTAGGATGTCAAAAGTAAGATTTCTAAATTGATTCCGTACGAGACAGAAAGCCAATAGCACTGAGCCACGGAATTTTGTCTGTCAGGGCCGTAGGGATTTTGCACTTAAGTAGTGTAGTGGGAACAAATGACATCATTTCCTTCAAGGGTTAGCAAAACTACATTTTCAATGAGCGTATTTTATTTACATACATAAGGAGATGAGGGGAGAAAACAGCAGTGATGACAGATGTGGAGATTCAGAGCGATAGAAACTTCAGGAAGAAGGAAGCAGGAGAAACACCAGGAATCGAGGGAGGAACCAGAGAGAACGTGGAAGGTGAAAACCAAGGTGGGCCCTTCGGGGGTGGAAGCACCGAAGCTGGAACAGAAGCTCCATCAAAGGCCAGGAATGACAACACAGGTATCAGATGAGAAGAGAACAATCCTAGAAACAGCAAAAATAATGCACTGTATCCTTAAAATGCTGCATATATTATTATTATTATTATTATTGCTATTGCTGAGTACACTAATGGCTGTTTTTGTACAAGACTTTTCATCTTTTTAAGCAACTTATGTCTGAGTGTCGCCAGAGAGCAGAAACATCTCAAGGTCTTTCGAGAAGAGAACGGTTATTAATTGGATGGTAATTAATTATAATTAATGACAAATTGGTGCTCAGGACCGCGCAAATCCCCCGAAATGTGAGGCCAGCAGGAGCGCTTGTATTGCGGGGGGAGCAGGCAGTGACCGCACAGACCGCTAACTCACCCTGTTTTTAGCACACGGCCGTATCGACCGCAGCGGCGGAGATGCGCGGACGCCTCTCAACTACCCCGGCGGCAGCAACATCCGTCAGGCAAACCCATTTTATTGCTCTTCTTTCCACATGCTGGTCACAGTCAGGCCAGCAGCGAATTTTAGAGAATTTACAGAATATTTGGCGACCGGTGACACCTAACAGTCAAGTCAAGTCAAGTCGGGTAGGAGTTTATCGTCATTTCAACCATGTACACAGTCGAGGAGCAGCTGTGTAGATTAAAGTTTTGGCCGGTTAGCTTATGGACAAAATGCAAAGAAAGTAAGAGGGGAATTTGTATGAACCTTGGGCTGTGAGCGGTGAGATATTGGGCCATTTTTCAGAAAAGAAATGTATTCCAGTCATTTCAGGGGTGGTGGAAGTGGACATTTATTCTCCGCACTCCGGAGTTTCCCATAAAGGATTTGCAATGTGTTTTATGATGGGATGAGCGGAAAAACCCGGAAAAGGAGTCGTCCATGCAGAGCCATCGTTGCACCTAATGACTCCCATAAGATGACAGCCCGTGTGCCGCACATCCACACCCGCTTAAAAGCTGCCAGCAAACAATGGGGGCAGAAGAAATCCTCTCGCTTCTCCAGGTGTGAACGCGTTCGCATGTGGGAAAAGCAAAATAAATATACCTGGTTATACCGTGTTTCCGTTTTAATCGACCCAGGGCCCAAGTTTTCTGCACATGACTGCAGGTCGGGCACATTTTTCTCTGGGCTTGGGCACAAGTGGTTTCTGAACTGAAAACTAGCGTCATGAAGCCACGGTGTGCAAGTTTTGAGTCACTGTGCATGGGGCGATTGAAATACGCGGTAAAAAGTGCGCTAAACGTGTGTTTTATTAGCACGGGCCGCACGTCCAAAACTTCCATGAGGGCTCAGAACGACTACATCCCTATATGAGGCCAAGTGAGTGACTGAGTGAGTGAATGAGTGACTGAGGGAGTGGGCAAGTGAGCTAATCCTCATCCGTTTTGCCACTTTATCTCCCTTCTTGAAAGTATTTGTTTGTGTGTCACGATCTGTCAGTGCTGCATTTTCCATATTACAGGGTTTTGTTCTCTTCTGACAGATGCACCAGCAATTTGGGGACCATTTGGCCTCTTTCAGCTTCTCTTAGCATGACTGACATTTATTATTTATTGGCATTCAGCTACACAGGGGGCAAAAATTCCTCTGCTGTATAAATGGGAAAATCGGCAAAGTACTTCCACATCTTATATCAGTTTGGAGAAAAACGTCAGTTAAAAAAAATAATAAGGAGCCAACCGTTTATCTACCTTTGAAATATCGATTTTATCATCTTGCACAGAAATATTTCTGTATTTGTAAATGAATACAGGAAGTGAATTAAAGGTTATGACACGAACCAGTTATATCTTATAATGTTCTGTCTAGGAAACAAAGCTTAGCAGCAGGCTAGATTGTATCCAGCCTAAAAACCCGCTTTCTTGACACCAAACTTAAGTTGTGACGCATTCCTGTACCAATTGGCGAAAAACCCCAAAATGCCGCCTGTGTCTGTATTTGATCAATGGTACGGGCGGAATGCGGTCCTCTGTTAGCCGCAGTTCTGTGGCTGCTCTCACCCGGGCCTCAGCTTTCTTGCAGTTCTCCGAGCCGTCAGATCACTGTGAGCCAAAACTTGCAGTTATAAAAACTGTTTCCCCATGCTGTTATGTCCACGAACAGCTGATTTGTCTGTGCAGTTATTCCCTACTGCCACGCGTCTTTGCATTTGCATGCGTGTACTTTTGTATGCATGTTGTGTTTGTCTACTGTACATTATGAGCTATTAGGGACCAAAGTCAAATTCCCTGTGCGAGTTTGGATATTTGGCCAAATAAATCCGATTCTGATTTTCTTTTTTGGAAATTCTTTATCGAAAAAGCTCAATCTCCATCCATCCATTCATCCGTTTCTTTGTTCTTTATGCACGGCTTTGTTTCTCAAGCCACAGAACTGAAATTTGGCACATAGGTACTTCTCACCACACCTGCAGATGCACACGTGCGCGCGCGCACACACACACACACACACACACACACACACACAGCACTGCACATGTTAGTGAGATTTGCCTCCAGGTAATTCTCAGCTTATTTGTCAAGATGGAGAAAAATGGGCCACTTTACACGCATACACCCACACACTGGGGGGGTGCTGAATGAAAGACCCGAACTGGCGGCAGGTAGTTATATACACACAGACAGCAGTGAACACATTACCAATATAAGGGTAATACAGTTCATTGATATTTACTGTGTTATTACTATTTTCCTTTCCTTTCCACTTTTCGTCTTAGTTCCGTTTCAGTAACCAACAAAGTGACTTCATGCAAAGCAACTACATTAATTTTGTATTCAAAATACGGTAAATTGTGAGTGAACTGGTAACACCTCGTTTCAGCTGATGATGAGCCAAAGATGAGTTGTCTTGCTTCTCTTAGATGCTGGTCACAGGGGATGGCTTTGCGCCCACTGCAGTCGTGGCAGTGGGACCGAGCGCAACTGCGGACAAAACTGGTGCTACAAATGCGTTAATGTGGCCTTATTACCTTTGGGACAGAGACGAATGAACCTCAGCCTCTGCTGTGACCTTCAGCTGCCCTGGAGGTGATTCCCTGCACAAAAGCCCTTCCTTCCACCACTGGATTAACAAGCACTTAATGGCCCACCAGTTACTTCATCACCCCTGCAGGTTTTAACCAGACGTCTTTTGCTCACAAGTTTAGCTCCATGATGATAAATTCATCTGCTACCCCTGGCTTTCCGGAAAGGTCAAAAAATTAACTAAACCGCAAGAATCACCCCTCCTACCGCTCATCTCAACCAATCCAATAATGTTTTGCTATTTTCTCTGCTGTCAGACTGTCTTTAAGACAGAAGACAGTGTTTATGTTCTACAACAAGTCTGTAATTTCCTCTCCGTACACCACTGTACCTCAATAATAAATCTATTTACCATCTTCCATTTGTGTGCAGTAGATTTGATTTGGGCTATTCCGGTGTCTTTTTCACTTTTTCTATCATTATATTTCTGCTTTTCCCTTGCTGAGAGAGGTGCGGCATGAGGGACGCCGTTTGGTTCGACTGAAAAATTGAATTCATTACAATTTGAAACAGCTTAGCTTTAAAGTCACGGGTATTAGTGTCTGAAATTTATCGCATTTTTCACGTTTAATGAGAAGGAAACCTGTGTGTTTGCGGCTGTGTGTGTTTCTCTGGAAGAAACCATTCAATTGCACAAGTAATCCTCACGCAGGACAAGTCCAAGAGGAACAGATCTGTGGCGATTACCTCCCAAAGCCCTGAAGATGCTTCAAAGCAGCGGCCGCCATTCCCAACAATGGCATCCTGTGTTCCCCACGGGTTTTTACCATTAACTCCAGATTAACTCCAGGATGACCCACGCAGGTTCCCCGGACCAAAGCTGGACACGAAACAAAATGCCATTAAAAGAGATTTTGGGGACCTACAATTCTTTATCGCTTCGAGACAAGAAGTGGCAAGTCTCTAATGTCAGGGGGCAGAAGAAACAAGAAGGAATTTTATTTCATTCTCTTGCACGCTGAAGGAAATGCATTTATCTTGAAAAACATGCTGTACTTTTGTGTTTATATTACTGTCTGTTACTTTACATTTGTGTACTCAGTAATTTGATTATCTGCAATGCAACTTTTAGATACAAGCTTTTTATTCATTTAATTTCTGCTAATCCACTTATCAAGTCAGCGGTGCACCCCGGCTAAAACTTAACAGAAAAGCAGTATAAAATAACACAGCTACGTTCCATCGCCAGCAAAAACAGGAGAATCTTTTATTCATCACACTTACCGGAAAAGAAACATTTTCACACAACCAGCACATTATTTTCTTCAGTTTCCAGCACTTTGCACATCCTCCTCTGGCACATACAGCAGCAAAGAGCCTTTTCCTACCGTCAGGGGTGAAGGAGCCAGGCGTAAAAATGGGAAAATTATAATACAAATACAAAGAGCCTTTTCCTACCGTCTTCGGTAAGGCTTGAGCGCACGTCGGGTGGGACCACAGCTCCTTGCAGAACTTTGCCAGATCCTTGTCGTGTTTACGTGCTCAGACAGCAGTGCCTTTCTGGAGTTTAAGTCTGGCGTTCGACGGTTCCTTTGGAGCGCTGCTTCTGTTTTCCGTTGTCGCAGGGGTGTTCGAGGTCATTGTTGTGCCGCAAGGCCGTTTCGCATCTACGGCACAAAGACGACACTGGGAACCGCGTCCAGCATCCGACCCGATGTGTTTATTTGCCCCCTTTTCCCCATTCGTCTTTGCCAAGGGTGCCAGGGTTTTTTCTACATTTTTACTATTTATTTTCTTAATTTCCTTTCCCCCTGTGCACTGCGGACCCAAGGAACGACACTTTGTACTCCCCTCTACAATAACCCCTACTGTGTAAAAATGGTGGGCAGTAAACTTGATTCTTAAACGATTCTGGAATTTTGGAGATGAACTTGTACTGAGGAGGTCCATCATGCCAACACCACTTCCCCCACTAGAGGTCGCCAATTAGCAAAAACGTTATTCTAAATGATAAAAAATGTTATTTTTGTTGCAAAAAATGAATATAAAACAACAGGCAAACGGTGTGGATGGGTGGGGTCGGGTAATAAATGTGTGAATAATTGAAGGTGCAAATGTGGTTAATTTGTGCTGCAGATGAGGTAAAACCACAGGCTTTTGCATCCGCTGATACAGGTGTCATACCGCACATTGCAGCTACACAAGTCAGCCACCAGAGGTCACTGCGGGCACACGTTCGGTGCACAAGGCGTGAAACCCAAACCCTTGCGATGCCAGCAGAACTTTCAGCAAGATTTTTAAGGAAGGTTCGGCTTTAAAACCTTCTGCAGTTCTGCATTTCACAAGTAATTATGTTATACAGTTCCATGCAATTTAACATTGAAGTAAAAGGATGGCTTCAGAAAGCATTTGCCACCCTTGAACTTTTCAGGCTTTACTCTATTATACCTGAAAATTTGAATTCATGGAAATAGTTTTGCAGCAACAAAATAAGTTTAGCACATTTAGATGACAAATTTTTTTGCTCGCTCACTCACCTGCTTCCTCTGTCATTACCTGCTCGTCCATGTCAGGGTCATGGATGCTGAGGTTAGTGATCACACACGCACACACACACACACACACACACACAGCGGTTAACCTGAAACACACACTTGAACTGTGAAAGGAAACCCAGCACAAGGCACATCCTGGCAGTACCGGCTGACCGCATTGCTGTTCTCATGTGGTTGCTCAGCATGACAGAACCATCTGCTCTGGGCCCTGCCTGGGTTGGCAAGATGCTAACTTTTATGACCCTTGCTTGGCGTTGGGCTTGGTCAAACGCCAGGGGGTGAAGGAGCCATACATAAAAATAGGGAAATTATAATACAGATACAAATACAATACAAATACAATGGTTCTGTGCTCTAAGGCATCCCAAAAAAGTGAAAAACTAACTATTCTATCATGTGAAGAACAACAGACAAACCACTTACCTACCTTTAACATAGGGAAGAAAAAAGGCAAAGCCAAAAGAAAGTCTTCCGCTCCTACTAACTAGACTGCTCTAAACCAACTAACCAACCAACCAACATTGACCATTGTCTTCACGATGCTGTCATCTGCAGTTTCAACCGCAAAGCTGCCCACAGTCAGCGGTATTTAATGTAACCGAAAGCAGGTGAATCCGTGTCATTGTTACCCTGCATTTCATATTCTTAGGTTTTAATTTTTAATATCACAATAAAGACACCTAAATGCTCTATTTCATTTGGAAATCAAAGTTACTTATACATAAGAAGAAAGATAATCATGCCATAGATACACATATGCTATATATTTGCAATTTTTTGTTAAACTTATTTATTTCACGTCAAATAAACAAGAAAAATAATGGATTAACTCTAAAGAACGTTACGTTACAACAGAATAAGTGCAGATGTTAACGTTAACTCTTGGCACAGCATGTGCACACACTGTTAGGTTCCTTGTGTACTTCGGACTTCAGCTAGCGCTGCAGTTGGAAATCCCGGGCAGATCCACGCTAAAACTCTAGGGTTGGAGTTTTCATTCCTAGGAAATTCCCATGGAAAAGTTCACCGGTTCTTCCGAAGGGTGACAAAATAACGCAGGAATCCGCTGAGCGCCGTCAGTTTATTGTATGGACTCTAGCGGTTCCTCTTTGTACAAGATGTGTATTGCTTGGCGATCGAACCGTTTTACTTCCCTCTGCTGACTGTGCCAAACACACCCCTCTCAGTTAAAGCTTTGCGGCCACATCCGCAACGACGCACACGGGTGCGATGATCGTGCACGCACGCGCGCGCGCGCGCACACACCAGGCACAACACACGGGGATCTGTGGATTTTGACATCTTTAGATGAAAGTAGCATTTTGGATTTTCTAGTTTTTTATGAGCAATTCTTTAGGCTGCAATGTGTCGTATCAAGCAGACGGACACGTAAATCACGCGATGGCATCAGAAATCAAATCGGAAAGGCATAAAACCGGTCCGTGAAAACTGAGGGACGACTACGCTGTGCGTCCTGGCCGCACTCCCCAAGGCCGTAACCGACATTTTCCACCAATAAGCACCGTGCCGCACGCGCCTCAACAGCATCACGCGGTGACAGGAGGACACAAATGACACACGACATGTTTGCAAACAGCTGCGTCGATGGTGCTCGATTGTAGCTGCGTTAAACAAAAACAACTGCAAGCCTCGCGCGTAAAGAACGGCCGTGAATAACAAAAGATAGTCAGACAAGCTGTCTGGTTTACGGCGAGGAAGCCGGCCGAGGCGACGCCATTAAGTCAAGTCCACCTTTCACTGGTATCCATCCTCCCGATGACCCCGATGGGCACACGACGCGGGGCGACTTCCCCCCCCGAAAGCAGCAGAACCCCCCCACCCCTTGTCTGAAGATTGTCGCGAGCCAGCCGTGTTAACGCAAGGGCCACGAATTGGGCACAAAGGCAGACTGGGAGAAAGGGCGGGGGAGCAGGGGGTGTCTCCAGGTCAGGGCAAAGGTGCATTAGAGCGAGGGCTTCACTCTGAGAGCACTTAACTGGCTAAGAATTCAGTGAAGAGGCAGTGGCGAGCGCCATACAGAAAAAAGGGTAAAGCACAAATGAAAATAATAGGCATGTGTTTTTGCTGTTGTTCCCCGACTGAAAAGCCGGTACAGTACTTTCTGTGAAGACGGATTGCATTGTATTGAAATAATCCGTGTCCAACGGGACCCATATGGTTCGGCCATTTACCGAACAGATTGCGCACCGCAGAGGCGGTCGGCCGCTAATCCCCGGCTTTTGAAGTCACACACGGAGCCCGGACCCTATTAGCGGGAAGGCGCCTGCGCCGATGGGCTGCGCCGCCTCCAGGACCGGCACAAAAGTCCCCCCCCCGGCGATTGGCGTCTTTCGCCGAGCCGCCCCCCCGCCCCCCCCGCCTTTATTGATTTCCCTCCATCGCCTAATTCCATTAATCAGCGCAATTTCCCAGTAGGCAGTGGTTTATTTCCGTCATCAAATGCCTTGATGAAATCTTCAGACGCCACGTATTAGGCCCAATCGCAACAAATAGCTGATAGTGTTAACATGTCACAAGCTGCGAGGAGGCAGCGGTCCCCTCTCATCTGAAAGCAAGTGAGGTGATAATGCAGAGTGTCGTCCTTTTGTGGGCGCGCATTAATGCCCCTGCCTGCGACGGCAATTGGCGGCAAATCGACTCCTTCTAATGGTGCGGGAAGGAGATGAAATTGGGGTTATGCTGGAAATAAAGAACATCGACTGGCAAACCATAGAGCGACAGCGGCCTTTAATCCATTATTGTTCTTGATGGGAAATGCTTAGTGCGACATCCGCGGTAAATAGCATTTGCATTTTGCCACCCCCCCAGCCTCCCTCTGTATCCGCTGCTACTTCCACTGGGCTTTGGCCCCGAGTTCACCATCCTAACTGTTGTGTTTTCCTTCGCGCCATCACGATTTTAGGAAAGGGTTCGGATTAGCGTGGCTGCTAATACCTCCAGCAAAGGCCGCAATGAAACCAAGTCTTGACAAAGGTTCAGCAACGCGTCCCTGTATTTAAACGCTATATTCAGACATTTCGATATCGAAATTTTAATTGCTCGTGTAGAAATGCGGCCGTTTTTGCACGGCTTAAACAAGGGTAAAAATTAAACGGGTGTGACCCCGGGGGGGGGCTGCGGACCAGTATTGTTTCAATCCAGACAAGGAACTAAAATTTGGAATTCGAAAGAGAAAATCCGTTGAAGAAGAAAAAAAAAAAAAAAAAAAAAAAAAAAAAAAAAAAAAAAAAGTTATTCACTTCATCCACCTTTGTTTTTCCCCTGCACTCGGTAAAAGGGTCAAATATGCATTTTAGTTCTTACACACCCAGGCGCCTGTATGGCTTTAAAATAAGCCTCCCATGACTATTTACGGCGTCCGCTTACGGGAAAGTGAATCTTTACTCAAGTTCATATTGCAGGGAGCAGCCCAATAACCACGCAATTAGGCTCCGGATCGGAGACGCGGCTTTCCCGTGTGTTCCAATCAAGCTTGGAGATGGACGGAGACAAAAGTGGGGAGGACACATGTGTACGTTTATTACCGCGCGCACGAGCGTATGGCCGCGGTGCGTCGAGGTGTATGCCTTACGTAGCCCGTCCACTTATCGCCAGGCTATATCTTTATTCCCTGTCCGCCGGAAAGGGCCACCGCGGTAATAACCAGTCGCTTACACATGACAGCAAATGACCAGAACTCGGAAGAAAAGCAATCAGACCCGGAGCAAACCCGCACTTCATTGCTATGCATGCCCCGATCGTTCCAAGCCCGGCCCTGATATCGGGGAACCGTCACAGCGATCCAATAAAGGCAGGGGGGATGCGTCGCGCAGGTCGCGGCCCTCATTTCCACGTGCATACTTTTGCTTCGCGGGGGGCGGCGGGGTGGGGTTTCTTGTGCTACGGCATGTCCCTCCGCCTCCCTTCTGCGCCGCGAGGAGGCAACAGCTGTTCATTGTGTGCTGCCTTCACCTCTGTTGACCCCATTTTCCCCTGCACAGAGGCAGAAATGGAGGAGAAATTAGTTTTATTACTTGCTCCTGCCGCAGCCTGTCTAGCTGTGATTCCACCCATATTCCATCCATTACGGAGCCCCTCTCTCTGATTAGCCTCAACACACTCACTAACATGCCAAATCACTGCTTCATTTGGACCGAGGGCTTCAGACAGCACAAAGAGAAAAATAAGGACTTGTGCCGTCCAGGATGTCAGCACGCGCATCGTATCATGCGAAAAACAAGCGAACGACGCGCCCGCGCCCGCCTTTCGCTTTTGCATCTGCGAACGTGTTAACCCGCGGAAGAGGAGGACGGGCAGGAACGGCCACCTCGGCGGCATTTAAAGGCCGAGCGCCGCTTTAGGAACGTACGTTCGTGCGCTAAATTGTCGCGAGAAGGGAGGAGGCTGTGGGATGGCCGAAAGGTCGAGAACAAAGTTGGGACGGGGCGAACCCTGTCGCGCGTCGGTCCGTGAAAATGATCGGCGAGCGGGGCAAAAGGAAACGGGCCGAGACAGTGATTCCAAGAAATTCGGTTCATCGTGGTTGCAACGGGAAATTAATGGTCAGGAGACTAGCAAAAATCAAACAAATGGATAAAAGAACTCAGCATGGGGCTCGGTTTTTCCCTTAGCTCTCCTTAAACACCGAGGCCTCGTGGGTAAACTTGCAGACGGCTTTTTGCACAAAGGCTCAATGTTATTCAGCTCAGCGTTGATGGCTTCTTAAATAAAAAAAAAAAAAAAAAAAAAAACGTTCAGATGTGTTCATTTGAATTTTACATAAAATATTTTGATCGTTACCGTGATTTTACCTTTGCGTACAAGGAGATCATACAAGCGAGCATCCCTGTTTGCAGCTTTTTCACAACAATTCACCATAGTAAAAGTTTACCATCAAATGGTGGTACAGAGGCTCTCCGGAAGGTACAGCAGATGTTTCAGTGTGAGGTCTGGCCCAACGTCACACATCTGCCCTGGCTGAGAGGGAATTTAGGCATTTAGGGAAAAAGCTCCCTGGCCCATTTTATTTGCAGGTTACATTTACATTTTTATGTACAAAAGCCGAAAAGCTCAGCATTAATAAAAGCCAGTATTTCGGTTTTTTTTATTGAGACTGAACTACAGGGATCAGATAAATTCCAAATTCTCAATTGTTCAAATTTTTTCAAGTATTTATAGCTCACTGTATGCAAATACACCTACGCCGCTTTATAGGTATATTTGCATACCGCCATCTTGTCGTCATGCCGACCTTTACCTCAACGAGTCCCGAAACACCCCGGGCTTCCCGTTCCCACCTCTTCGTGTCGGACGTTGTCCGGACCTCTCGGGCCGGGAGCCGCCGCGTGCTTACGCAGCGACACCTCCGGTAACATCTGGACGCCATTTTGCAGCCGCCGCGGCCACCTGCGTCCGACACGCGCCCGTCTCGCATTCCGAGAAGAACGGCCTTCCCTCCCGGCTGCTTGCGGCTGCCTTTGTTAGACGGAATTTCAACCATATCACAAATAACGGGGGGAAAAAAACAGATGCGTGAAACTTTAGACGAGAAAAAAAGTATGATTTTCGGATCCTTTTTGGCATTTGTAATTTTAGGAACTCGAAAGCGATTCATTGCATTGCACCTGCAATTCTGTGTAAATATCGGGCTACGGCATGGGCGTTTCGGGCAGAACTGGATCGGACCGGGTCATGTCAGCCGGGCCACGTGTTGCCGGGGAGAGAGACACTTAACCTGTTATTCGCCCGGTTACGATCGGCTCGTCTGAACGGCGTCGGCAAGAGGCAAACTGCGACGGATTGGAGCTCCTTAGCCGCAAATTACACGTTGAAACAGAACACAGAAGGTAAAAACCAGCGTCCAAGTAAGCGCTAATGCACAATTCTGAAGCCATATCCACCACATTTCAGTATTGATCTATTTCTGATCCAGCAAAAAAATTTTTTACCAACATCCAGGCTTTTTTAAATATTCACTCAAACACAATAGTTGCCAAAGTCATATTGATCGTCTGCTGATTTTAAAGCACCTGAAGCAATGTAGCTCTAATCCAGAGGGTCTTTTAGAAATCACCTGGTCAGACAAATGGGGCCCTTTCAAAGAGTATAATGTGTTTTTAAATTATTTTATTGATGGTGAGTGGGATGCCCTCCGCAGGTGCCCATACAAACGGGCTTAACATGCTGTGAAAGGGTCAATTTGTGCTCCATTTTCCATTTCTTCATTATCTGCATTTAAAGTCAAGCTGAGTGGCTCAATGGGGTTTCAAAAAACTTTAGTTCGCCCCGCATTTAACATTTCCTAAGTCTGCATTTCCCAAGCTTTTAAATGTCTTAATTGCCAGGGCGGACTATTCTTTTTTTCCATTTTGTTTTCTTAAATATGACTCTTTTTTTTTTCTTGCTTCACCCAACGTTCGTGCTTTCAAAATATGAGCACGAAAGATATAATGCAGAAGAATTGCTTTAAATTTTAAAGACAAATACATCTGAATAGTATTTTTTTTTTTTTTTCCATAGCGATTGTTATTTCAGGTCAATATTGAATCGCTGCCCCTTTTTGTATCATTAAGTAACTGACCTTTTTACATCTTCTGCCGCGCTGCTCCAGCTTCCCAACCGCAGAACACAGCTAAATCACTTGGCGTAAACAACGTTTCAAAGCGTGCAACTCGTTCAAGCTCACAGAATTGCTTTCCAAAATATTGGACGCTATCAGAAATAAACTTGAAAAAAAAGAGACAAACGTATTATGTCACTTAAAAATGAGAAAACAAATTATATATCCTGGACACATTGTCACATTCGATATAATTAAAATTATATTTTCGACTGAAGCCAAAATTTATCAATGAACATATTTGAGAGGACCGATTAAAGAGGGGGTATGCAAAAAAAAAAAAAAAGAAAAAAAAAGCGTGTAGTAAGTGTTAATATTAAAATAATGAAAATTAGGTAGTTTTTGACTAAAACTGGGAATGTTTTGCATCCGAAGGGCCTGTCCTCCTGCGTGGGGAGGCAGCTGGAATAACCGTGCGAATTCTGCTAAAGATCTCGACGCTGCGGAGAAGCGGAGGCCGGGCGCGTACCCGCGCGGTGTCCGGGCGGCCTTCGTCGCGGGTGCGCGAACTAGGAGCGCGGGACACGTGGCAGCTACATAACGTGTTTCAAATCATTAGCGCTCGCAGAAAATCGCTAATGGTACCAAGGGCTTGTGCGGCCTCGCCGAAAGGTTCATGAAAGAAAATTCAAATGAGGGGTTAAATTGCATTTCCAGGAGAAATCCAAACATGCGCCATAGCCACTTCAAATTAATAAACTATTGAGTGCGCATTTGTAAACAACTCCCTTTTTAGACTCCATTAGGAAGTCGAACGTAGAACGCGCTGCCATAAAATTCGGAGTCAATAGGCACGTAATGAGGAAGTCCGGACCGCCGGTCGGCCCTGGAGGGGATAATTAAAGAGATTGCCTCATAAACAGCCTAATTGCCGACTGTTGGCCCCGATTCTCCGTAAAGTGGCAAATTTCTGCTGTAGCTGCCGTCCTTTCGCGATTGACGGGAGAGCGACTTCCAGATAAAACGCAAAATGCACTCTCGATTGTGGCGTAACGGCAGGTTACGCTTACAAATGGGAAATGAGTTGGCAATTAATGCGACTGACAATTAAGTCTTTTTTAAGCTGTGTCGGAGTAAAATATTCTTTACTACTGTAGCCATTCAAAGTAGGAGCAGGAGACCCGGGGTGGGGGGAGCGCTCCCGCGATAATGACAAATTGCCAGCACAACGGAGCGACTCGGATTTAAATTTTTATGTTTCCACGCAAGAATATAAATTGCGACGCACTTATCGCGTTCATTTTTTGATCAGAGTCATTTTGGAATTAATATAATAGCTAAATTATCGTCCGTCGAAATGTGCTTACTTTTGATGGAAAATGTATGAATTTTCTTTTTTTCGGCTTTATATTTTGGTTATGGAAAGTGGAAAACCCGTGGTCCAAAACAATTATTTATGTGGTTTCAGCAGTCTTTCGGGATGCCGTACGGGCGCACTTTCAACTCGAAGCGACAGCACATTTCATTTTGTTTGCTAAACTAAGAAATAACTTTCAGATGGGACTGCACTTTAAATAAAAAGTCCAAAAAAATCCCCATTGGCAAAATTGCCCAAAATAAGAAAAGTGATGACTTTGATCTTATCAGCACGTTCGGTGCAGGTGAAGGTGGTTTGACGCAGTCTTGTTTAAAAATTTTAGTTCTTTATTCAACTGCGCGTTATTTAAACATTTGCAATAAATACTTTTTTCTGTCCTTTTTTTTTTTTTTTTTTTTTAAGCTTCGTGTCCAACGTCACACTTCAGGTGAACACAGCTGAGCAACGCAAGGTCACTCTGAAGCACCCGCAAGTTGACGTTGACGCGAAGCTCATTCAGCACCTCAGGAGGTCGTGGGCATTCGCACTAATAACATTTTCTCATCTGCTCCACTGCGCGACCCCGCTGCATGGGGGGTCCGGGTGCGAGTAACGGGGGGGCAGGGAGGAGGACGCTGCTGCCTCGAGAGCCTCCCTCTCCAGTTCCTGGATCAGCCCAGCCAGAGTGCAGAGGTTAGATCAACGGCTGTCTGCCCCACGTGCGAAGGCTGGCAGGAAGCGGCAAAGACCCCCAGCAGCAGGATCTGTGTTTCCCCCTCCCCCCAACCCCCCATTACAAAACACACACATTAGGATGAATGTATCTGCACTGACCCATGAAGACCTCTTCCTTTTTAATGGCAGCAGGAGTATGAATGGAAAGAGAATGAGATCATTCCTATTTAAATTCATTTTGTATGCTCTGTTTTTGGAGAACAGTTAATTGACACTCACCGAGGTGAACTGTATAATAACAGCATGACATAATAATAATAATAATAATTATTACTATTATTACTATCATTATTGTCAGTTGATTTGTGACAGAAGGGTACCAGCAAGAGTGAAAGGGAAGGTCTACAAGATGGTAGTGAGACCAGCTATGCTTTACGGGTTGGAGACGGTGGCACTGACCAAAAGACAGGAGGCGGAGCTGGAGGTGGCAGAGTTAAAGATGTTAAGGTTTGCATTGGGTGTGACGAGGATGGACAGGATTAGGAATGAGTATATTAGAGGGTCAGCCCAGGTTAGACGGTTTGGAGACAAAGTCAGAGAGGCGAGATTGCGTCGGTTTGGACATGTGCGGAGGAGAGACGCTGGATATATCGGGAGAAGGATGCTAGGGATGGAGCTGCCAGGCAAGAGGAAGAGAGGAAGGCCTAAGAGGAGATTTATGGATGTGGTGAAGGAGGACATGCAGGTGGTGGGTGCGACGGAGAAAGATGCAGAGGACAGGAAGAAGTGGAACCAATTGAGCCGCTGTGGCGACCCCTAACGGGAGCGGCCGAAAGAAGAAGAAGACTATCATTATTGTCAGTAACGGCTGCAGGGTGTAATCCAGCAAAACAAAGGGTAACCACACCGCAGAGATTATTCCAAACATACATGCGACTGAAGTGCCTAAATAATATGTCATTTGTGAATAATTACCAGACATTTAATTTAAAGTGAAAAGGTCTTTAAGAAAAGTAAAATATAATGAGAATCGATAACAATGACAAAACGCGGGTGTAAAACGCACATTTATACAAACAGTTCGAGCAGCAGATATAACAGAATATAATAGAATAACAATTACATTTAAAAATGTGATCAATTTTATGTTCACAGGGTGAGCTAAAATTGGCGAGAAATTGCATGATCGATGTGGACGAAAAACACAGCAAATGAGCGGCGCGTTTGCCGAATGCAGAGGAGCACAGCTGCCTTATTGACAGGGCGCGGGTCCTGAGGTGCTGACATCCTCATCTCGCCTCATTCACTAATTCTGCCATTGTTCGCTCGAGCCTCATGGGGTCCAAATCAAGGACTCAATAACTGCTGCTTAACTAACGTTCGTCTTAAGAGAAATTTAATTGCTTATTAATCTGTGCAAACAGTAAAATTATTAAGGAGGGTAGAAGGAGCGATGCGAGCGGGGGGGTGGGGTGGCAACAAGTGGGACAGCAGTGGCAGCACCAGCCTGGTCTGGAAGACGGTTGGGATGACACCGCTGTAGTCGGTTACTGTTAATCTGTAAGCCGCTCTTGATGTCGGTGCATCTCAGGGGTGAATCGACCGTCGTGGGAAATGCGTGCACCTAATTGAGACGTCACCGCCATTTCTTACCCCAAAGTGAGCAGGAAGAATAAGCGGCGTTCGGCCTCATCTGGCAGAGCCACAATGGAGCGAGGCGGAGGGGTGACCCGGAGAGGAGGCCCCTGTCAGCTACACGGTGGGCTGTGTCAGCAAAAGCGACCTCTCGTTCATTGCATGACATGATAAGGACGTGACATTCTGGCTCGGGCCGCTTCCGAAGCAATTAAAGCCGTAGCCCGTACCGCGGTAGATAAAGGTAAAAATCGGCAGTAATCCAGAAATATGCAGAGGAATTTGGTTCACTGTGATGAAATAGAAATGACAAAAAAATTATTAGCAAACATTACCGTACAATGAGGAAAAAACTATTGAATACAGACATTGTCAAAAAGTAAGCCAACATTTTTTACTGCATTTTATATGTAACAATGCATAATAAATAGATTAGTTAATACATAAATGCTCGGGCAAAGAAGAGGGCCAGGAAGCTTTTTTCCAAAATGCTCTCTCAACCAGGGGAGATGTGATGTTAGGGCAGACCTCACACTGAAACATTTGCTGTACCTTCCGGAGAGCCTCTGTACCACCATTTGCTGGTAAACTTTTACTGCGGTAAATTGTTGCGAAGAAGCTGCAAACAGGGACGCTCGCTTGTATGATCCCCTTATGCACAAAGGTAAAATCGTGGTAATGATTCAAATATTTAAATTAAAATTCAAACTAACGTGTCTGGATGTACAAACGTTGAAAAAAAAAACTTATCTGACATTTTTTTAATCTAAAAACTTAATTTTTTTATTTTAGAAGCCATCAACACTGAGGTAAACAATACTAAGTCTTTGTATAAAAAGCCATCTGCAAGTTTATCCACGAGGCTTCTGTGTTTAAGGAAACCTAAGGGAAAAACTGCTCCACACTCAATTATTTTTATCAGTTTGTTCGATTTTTGCTATTTCCTTGCCATTGATTTGTTGTTACAAGTACGATGAGCTAAATTTCTTACATTTATTGACTTGGGCCATTTTTTGCTGCAGAATTTACATGAATACATACTGTAAATACATAACAACAAACAAACACTGCAGCGGAGTGGCATCCCATCCAGGGTGTAGCCTCCTAGACTAGTGATTCGGAATGGACTCCACACAGACAGATCCCTGACCATGACAAGTGGTTAAGGATAATGGATGGATGGATTGATTTGAAGAATCAAATATTTGGGTGTTTATACAGGCCCTACACCTTGAAGGTTAAAGCAGGAATAAATATTAGAAGTAGCATAAACTACTCTGAGGCCATTCAAAACACACTAATATAAAAATTATCTCAAAGCTCTCCCTTACCAAATAAAGGAAATATATACTACACGTGGTATAATACTGTATATATATTTTCCCAGTAAGAAACAAACGGTGACTTGCCTTCAAATGACCGGAGATGGTTACAGTGCTATGGCAAATAATCCAGAGTCACACTCTGATCAAAAACACGTAGCTTAACCCCAAGGCATTATTGCTATTATTCTTAAATTTATTTTTAATGGCCAGCAGAGCAGAACAGAGCCGCGTCACAACAACACAGAAACAATATGAGCTCCGGACAGACACAGGAGTAATGAGCAAATACAACAGTAGGGATGGAAAATGTACAGATCTACTGCTCCATTCTCAGACAGAAGCACAAAAGACATTTTTGGAAATTTTATTTTATGCTTCCCTTGGGCACCCATACCTATGTGCAACGCTGGTACATTTTTAAATGGAATTTTGAGATCAGAATTACTAATGGAAAGGAACTGAGGCCAACAGCAAGCACAATAGAGCAGAGCTGCATACCGTATGTAGGATTTATTTCTTGTGCTGAAACAGTGCCAGTTTTTAATCTGTCTTTTAATGCTAAATGCTGCATTTAGAGCGTCACGTTTTATTCATCCGTTGCACGATTGATTCATTTAGTTTGCCTTTTGACCAACAACGGTGCGCTCCTACTTGAGGCCTGTTTTATTTCGGCGACCCACTATGGTCGCTGGCACAATGATCTTTTTGTCAGGAGTGTGAAAAGTAAAAAAGAAACCCTTTTCATTGACCAAACTTGTAGCTGTGCAGCGTCTCCCGGGTAGAGGCTGCTACATTTGAAGAGAAATGCTGGTTCAGCTGGTGTTCGGCTCGCACTTTTGCTGCAACATTGTTGCTTCCCATGCATTTATCTTAAACTTTTGCAAATTTCTGCATTCAACCAAATGTGCTATTAGCCTGAGAATAAGCACGTCCTCGGTTCCAAATTCCACGGTTACGGTCTGCCTACAGCTATGAATTATTACTTCCGCACATATGATTCCAGGCTGCTTTTTCCCCAGTCAGACTGTGTATTTGCCATGACATTGCTAACAGAGGTATAAACTAAGGCAGCGATTATTTAGTCTAAACATAAAGCATATAAACCTTGGATACTAAAATAATTTGGTTGGAATGCATATAACACGCGAGAGATCAGTGGATTTAATCAAAATGTTGAGAAAAACAGAAGATTTAGGGATAACCCGGAACAATTGCCTGTTTATAAATACCCAACAACAGAGAAGTGCAAAAAAAAAAAAAAAAAAAAATCAGTGTTAAATAAAATTTGCTGTGTCACCAGACCCTCGCTCAAAAGAAGCGTGAAACCAGCCAGGGCGGAAGAGCCTTCCTACCTAAAGCAACTCCTGAAATCAGACTGTGCGTAAACAGCGACAAAAAAGGGCTTACTTTGTTGGCGGACTTTTCCATATGTCTTGAGAAGCAGAAAGAACTTTAATACATCTACCCATAAATCATCATTAGGCACAATAATGCATCCAGTCTGACACTCGAGAATCAGAATCAACAAATAGCTACAGCGGGGAGGAACACAAAAAGACAGATAGCTTTCCATTGATATAATTTGTACCCACAAATTACGAAACAGAGAAGGGAATAGTCAAGTTTAGTGAAAGAGAAAATGGAAAAATTTAGGGCTGTGACCACCTTAATGGATATCCTTGCAGCTGGGAGAAAATGGGACCCAGTAATGTGTCCCTAATGTCCGCCTGCAGTGTTTCAAAGAATGCATTGAGGGAAATGTCCCCTGTCATTTCTGTGCGCAATCACTTAATGGGAGCAGTAAATCTCGGCAAAATGGACATGTGCGGATCTATTTCTGGGTTAGACAGATGGAGTGAATCTTTGCTCTCACGAAGGAAGCGAGGAGAAATGGAAAGAAAAGAGAGCGCGCGGGAGAGGGGGGGAGGAAAAAAGGCGAGTAAAAACAATCTGTTTCTCCTCGGAAATGCCAGGCCATGTTGGCGCACCACTTTTGTGCAGACACTGACAGGAATTTCAATTATTCAATTACGACGGGAAATGAAAAGACTTAAGTGTTGTGATTTCGGCGGTCTTTCATAGATCAATCTAATGTATGCTCACATTGGAAGTCGAGCAAAATGGAAGGGAGAAAGTAAGGCAGCGCGCCCTTAAATCATGCAATTAAAATGGCAAATTAGTTTCTTGATATATTCATTTAAGTGGTTAAGTGGAAGTTTTTTTTCCCCCCGCAAACATAGTGCAGGCCGACATAGACGGGAGAGGCATCATCTGTACTCTCTTTTCATTAGGGCCGCCAGTTAAATGCTAGGAAAATGCTGAAAGTGCCTGCCGCACAAATTAGACATGCGAAGCCCCTCTGAATGAAATTCTAAAGAGTTAATTTAAGCATTTAGAGGGAATGCGGCTGGTGACTTAAAGGATTCAGAAACACTTTCCAGCAGCACTTATTAGTTTTTTCAAAGTCGCTGCCGGAGAAGCCTTCCGCTGGGTGTCATTCTAAGGGAGCAGGAAGCCAAAGAGAGGTGCGCTGGCATTAGCGTGAATTCCGTTATCACCCCAGACTGATTAAAATAAATGCATTATTGTACCGAATTGAAAATCGCGCGGCGAAAATACAAACACATTTGGACTTTCGGACTTGACCGACAAGCCTTCTGCAGCCATCGTACAAAAAGCCGTAGAAAAGAGTAATTCAGCTGGGTTATTGCTCTTTCTCCATTTGCATGGTCTGCAGAAGCATGAACGACATTTCGAATACATATCTGTTTTAAATTCATATTGACAGGTCGCAAGCGTACTATCGATTACATTCTAATACATAGCAAAAGGCTTTAAGAATATTGCGTGTTGCTGGAATAGTACTATATTATGACTCATACATTTCATGGCATAACATTCTATTCTATTTTATTCTATTCCTCAGATGTTAGCCATGTAGTAACAACAACAACAACAATAATATCATCACATGAAAAAAGCCAAAATTCAAAATTTGTGAAAGAGCCTGAAGCTCATCAGAGAAAAGATCTTTCTAAGGCTACCAAGCCAAAATATAGCAGATGCAACGATTAAACTGAAGAGGAGCACACAAAAGCACAAAATACATTTTCAATAATGGAAAATTTATTTTGGAGAAAGTCTTTGACGCAGCAAAGGCCAAAACAACCTGCGGCCCGATATTGGTATACTTTAAAAATAGAATAAGAAAAATACTTTTTTTAAATTTTTTTATCCATGACTCAATAGCTGACATTAATGGACTTTTTCATCTACTTACAACATGAAAGTATACATTTTGGCAGTGCATGTTTTCTACACAGTTTCCCGCTCCTTCTCCCGTAAGCAGATTGACTAGGGATGCGTATCGGTGTAACGGCTTTTATCACTTGTTCACTGTGTATCTTAAGTCTTCATCCTTCAGCACATATCAATGCTTTCTTTTCACAAACAAAATTAATGTCTGAGGAGCCGCGCGCATTTGATGCCGAATTGCTTTTCCATTGCAGGGACATGTTGCCCACTTTGAAAGTATGGGATAATACTCAATGCCCTCATAGAAGGCAGGGGAGGGGGAGAGAAGCCACGGTCTATAAAAATGAAGTTAGGAGTAAGTGTGGCACTCACGTCTTTGAAAGATCCTGTCCTGCTGTATTTTGAAGTCGACAGTTGGTCTGAACAACTTGCTCTAATGCACGTAATGGACCTACTCGCCTCCTTTCATCTTCCCGGGGCTATGTTCAAGGAATAAAAGCACATCTGGCAAGGCAGAGAATGCATAATTGACATAAGGGAAAGGAATGGGCCTCTTTAATTTTCGATGGCGCGATTTGGGTCTGGGTCCGAACTTCGACATCCGCCTATCGATTTATTGAATTGATGGCATTTGAGCCCATAAATAAATTCCCTGGTTTAGTTAGTAGTGCACGTGTCTTTGATGTTTCATGCAGCTCCTCATAAATGGTACAAGCGTCATTAATCGGTTATTGAACGAGAACAGTTAAAGGTATACGGCAGGACGGCAGCAGGCGGCCACGGAAGATGGCAAAGGAAACACAAGGTCTGTGCAGGTGACGCGTACATCCAAGTTTGACTTGCTGGGTGATACCGGCTGGTCCTTATATCACGTATGATTAATATCGGACACATGCTGACTACTCAAAAAAAAAAAAAAAAATCCACGTACTTTTCTTCCATTACTGGCCTTAAAATCTGAAACAAAATCGTGACCTTTTGCTCCTGTTTTAGGCCCATGTTTCAGCATTTGTCACAACACGCAGCAGATGTAGGCAATATATGCTTTCCTTCTTTTAAAACTTAATCTCGCTTTCAATGCGCAGCGAGAAAACAGATGCTGTCAAGCATGGGGACATTTTTGAACGTTTTACAATGATTCCAAATGCAAGGAGAAAACATAAAACGTGCTAAAATAGCTTTTAAAATCAAACTTTGCAGGCTCCGGGCGGGTCTCACATTTAACGCATCGCCTCCCCTTCACTAAAGAGATGTCAGTCGCAGAATTCAATTGAAACCATGCAGTCATCAGTATTGCACAAACATGCAAGCTTTAAATATTTTTGTTTTTTCAGCAGATTCCAAAACTACAGAACCGGTCGGTGCTGATTGGCTGCCGGGGGGCAGCTCCCTTTGTTTTCCCGCTCCGTTTGTTCTTCCCATGTTTCCTACTGACTAACCAAACGGCAGCACTAACAGTTGCTGGAAATCTGCCTGTCTTATCACTGTCATTCTTGGGGCGTTTTGACAGGCAGCCTGACAGAGACGTTTAACACTTCGAAGCAGGATCAATAAAGGTAAGTGTTTTTAGCTGCCATCGTAGTGTTCTCACACCTCGCCTTCATATAACAAATTGAAAGTAATCGTAATGTTAAAGGTTTTTTTTTTTAAAAAAATTAAACTCATACGCAGTCGCAGTGGTGATCTTTGGTACCCGAAAAGGGAATGACGTTACCAGTCCTTTGTATGTGTGAACGTGTGTATGTATGTGTGCTTTACTTTACATGCCAGGCTTTATAAAGTGATCTGGATACAGCTTAGGAAAAATACTCCTTTAATAGCATAAAAGTTTTACCAATAATGATTAAACCATATTAAATTAGTGCTATATGTTTTTGCAAAGTACATTTTTAGTCAAAATGAGCACATTTATTACAATGGACAATGCAGCAATTCTACTTTTTAAATTTAAAAAAATTGCATCAGGGTGCTTGTTTCGAAGACTAATTTGGAGGAAAACAGGTCCCCGGTTTCCCAATGAGGTAAAATAGTGTACTGCCTAATTTACATGAGGAAAAACAGGGTCGCCACCTACTGGTTACTGTAGAAATTTGTCCTTAGGGTGGATTCTTCATTTCCAACGACTGTCATTCAAAAATGCAAAGCGGCCAACAGTTTACTGATCAGAACGCAAAAACAGCACAAACACAGGAAATTCTGGAACCGCGTCAAGAACGTTAAAATTTGTCAATATCGCTTCTTTCAGAAAAGACTCAAATGCAAAATCAAAAATATGGTTCAATGGCAGAGCAGACATTTACGCTATAATACGCAATAGCACACAAAATCAATTTTGTTAAATGGCACGGTAATTAAGTACACCACAGTTATGCACGTGTTTTATAATAATTCCAGAAAAGGTGCAAAATGTTAAAAATAACAGGAATCAGATCTACACCAAACACATCAGTATAGTGAGCAACTCTGAATGGGCCATCAGAACCACTGACCACATGGTTATTTTTTTGACTGACTTTGCAAAGTACAGCAGAGTCATGCTTGCAACGTCTAAGCTTGTTTCCCCAAAACATAAAGTCCAGTTACAAACACAGTTTCCTCCAACACTCCAGTCTCCTTAAATGAAACCTGACTCTTAATGCTAACAGGCCGGATTCTCTTTTTGTTTCGTGCCTCAGTTTGTCTGCAGGTGCAGGATGTACAGCTTCATGGGAGGAGGATTGTTCTGTGCCGGCGTCGGGAATATACTCCTGATTGTTTCCACAGCAACCGATTACTGGATGCAGTACCGCCACTCAAGCAACTATATGCATCACGGCCTGTGGCGGTACTGCACGCCAACAAAGTGCCTTACGCACACGGACAGCATTGGTAAGACCAGTAAAAAGGCCGGGAAGCTGAGGGCGAACAATGCTATTGCCACGTCACACATTTTAGCAGCACCGGGACCCTTAGTATTGCTGAAAATTTCTAAAGTGCATATGTTGGCTTACTTTAGCGTTATCCTAAGCTTTATCCTTTATTATAAGCGATACTCTTCATAAATGTGCAACTGTATGATTAGTTCTTTGAGCTTCTTCAAATAATTTGTTTTAGCACCATTAGTCTTATGAGCAAATCATCCCATTTGATCAGTACAGGACTTTCTTCTCAATGAAAATGTTCCAGAATAATTTGTCCAAAGTTAGACATGTTGCATTAAAAAAATAGGTAGACTTACTGATGTGTTCTTAAGTCTTGTGCAAACTATCTCTGAAGGTTGTTGGTTCAAGTCCCAGGAGGAGTCAAACTGTTGCATCTGAATGACCCAAATTATTCCTGCAAAAACAGTTCATTTGTGCTTGTTAAAATATATGCTGTGAATAATGGATTTTGACTGACAAAGTAGCCCATAATGGAGCTGCAAAGTGTGCTGTTTTTGCTAAGTCTCACAGCCCCTGCCCACATGTCCACAGCTTACTGGGATGCCACCAGGGCTTTCATGATCCTCTCCCTCATGTTCTGTTTCATTGGAATCATCATCGGAATCATGGCTTTCATCCATAGCTCCTACTTCGACAGGTTTGACAAAACCTTTGCTGCAGGCATACTTTTCTTCATCTCATGTAAGTGGCCTTGCAGCTGCTGTCACTGTTCACACACTCCTCCCGTTCACTCGACTGCTCCCCCATAAATGCTGACACACACCTTTCGGGTCCTACCTGGCCAGCGGCATATAGACACCAAGCCATATTTACTTAAACACTGTGCATTTCTTTTATTGAACTGATCTTAAATATACATCGATCTTTCGTGTAAGACTGAACAAAGTGTAATTGTAATCAAAGAATCTGTTTTTCATGAGTCTACAGTGGATCGATCTATATTTGAGACATTATCGAAGAAATAAGGTCTAATAAATTTGGGGCTTCAGCGAGAAAAAAAAAAAATTATTAGTATAAAAAATAAAAATTAAACAGTTTCAAACAGAATTGTAGAAATGTATTCATGTTTTCATTATTTCATAATTGCATATTTATTATTTGATAATTATGTAAATATTGAGATTTTTTTTTATCATATGGAGGTTTATATTTCAATAAGCCAGCATCAGCAACGTAGGTTACTGTGTGGTAACCACATAAATGTTCAAGGATGCGTCTGGTAGGTGAAGCTGCATAATATTCCAAAAAAATGGCGTTATAATTTTGTGCACGTGGGACATGATTTTGCCATGTAGCCGAAAACATCCGATCACATCTCAAAATGAAAAGCAATATGAAAACATGAGGGGCTGGACAGAGCAACAAGACTCACTGGTGCCCATGTTGTCCTTCCGTGCAGGCTTCTTTGTACTGCTGGCAATGGCCGTTTATACCGGCGTGACAGTAAATTATTACGGCAAGCGATACGGCAACTGGAGATTCTCATGGTCTTACATCGTCGGCTGGGTAGCGGTGGTGCTCACGTTCTTTTCAGGTAAAGCGCGCAAATAAATTTGCTTGAGTATGCATGTAACAATTAAAAATGTCAAAGTGCGTGCTGAAGCTTAGAGCGTGTTCTGCTGTTCTGGCATAAGTTCGGCAGTTTGTAAAAAATTCAGAATCAAATGCTTTGTTAATCATGAAATGGGGAGCACATGAAAATAATTATTTAATATTACATTAAAACCAGCCCAGCTCTCTGTTCCTCTGCTTCTGTTTGCAAAGTCTAACATGAACAACGATGGCAACTATGCTTCTCTTGTGTCTTAAAGGTATCTTCTACATGTGTGCCTACCGAATGCATGAATGCCCAAGGAGTTCTGGCTCCCGCTAAGTACTGAATCAGTTTTCTCAAGACTGTGGTCCCAAGACCCTTCACCTGAATGTTTAAAATCAGCAGCGAGGACCTGTTCATCTCCTGAACACAGGTCAAGACACCTAAAAGCGGCATAAATAAAGAACACTGAACAACCTACCTTTTTGCACTCTGTGATTTTCATGACATATTTCTGTGAACCCATAAAACATAAGAATGTGCGGGTTTGTGCGAACGTGTGGTCATTTCTCCACACTTTCTGCGTCAAGTTTGGCAGTGCTACGTGTTTAAGAAACCCTTCCCTGTAGACAAATCTGTTGTTTGACTTCTTATATTATAATGAGCATAGCCTAAGCCAATTGCAGTTTATAAGAGAAATTATACACTTTGTTCATCCAGGTCCAAAGGTCCTGTCTGAATATACAGTCAGAGCTCACATTCTCACAAGCCCACCTCCAGTCTTAAATCGACAACTCAAAAATGCACACAAAATGGAAAACATCACTTTATACGGTATTCTACTGGATTTAGCTGCGTTTACTAACCATCTCAGTGCCTTGTAAAAAAAAAACTACACTGTTCTAAAACTTTTTCATGCATGCGATGCATAAAGAGTTAACTTATTTTATTATAATCCATTACCCTACAGATCAAAAAGCAAACAACGTAACAGTGAACTGAGGATAAAACAATAAACTACACAATAGATCACACTTCTCTTTTATCACCACAAGACCCCAGAAGACCTCAGACCCATTTATGTGGAAGGAGACAATGCCCCCCTTGTGAGGCTCTGCAGGTCCATACAGTCCCAGTCACATCTGTGCAGGAGCACCAGCTGGTTAGCTGGTCAGAACAGGGCTGCAGCTCAACAGACAAACTGGCATCTTTATAGATCCCTCACGTTCACACTCCACAAACACTGCAGTGCAAGTGGTTTCTCACAGTATAAACCCTAAATATATGTCCTTTGGTAACAGTACCTCTCAGGCCATACACATTTATCTGAGTCACTATGGCCTCATCTTGTTTTCTTCACAACTATAGGAATCTGGCATCCTTTACTGGATCAACTCCATCTTCTTATCGGCTTTGACTCCTTACTGAGCTACAAAATCTGGTTCTTTAAGTAATTCTTTATATCATTTGTCCATTTGCTTAATTTTAAAATGAACATCAAAAATGTGTAAGCAAAACAGTCCATGTACTGCTATGCATTAACAATGGAAGAAAGACTGTATGACATTTTACTTGGCACAATTATTATAAAAACACAGTTATTTTCCAGCTGAATTTAGGTTTAGAAATCTGTTGTCCTCGGACACAAAATGAAACATCACTGGTAAAATTGCCCTTTGTAACGCACAAATCAAATTTCACAAGCTTTTCTCTCAATTTTGCACTGAGTTAGCGTCGCTGGTGCAAGTAACACTCACCCAATGATGTTGTCCATCACAAGAACTGGAACTGCGATGAGTGCAGTGGGCCTGTCCTGAAGATCAGCTGGCCGCTCTCTCCTGCTGAGAAGCTCTTTAGACCATACATCTGTGTCTATTGACCACCCTGGACAAGCCGCACAGTCCAAGCACTAGAAATTAAAGGCCTCCTGTAGACATTTTGGCAAATATCAAATGGCATTAGTCTCCGATTGTTATCCACAAATGTCTTTCAGGTTATTTTTTCATTCCTGAAAAAAAGCTTATTGAAGACACATTCAGATATTAAACACAGAAATCTCTAAAAGCTGGGAAAAGCAGAGGTGGGGGCAGACCCTAAAGAGACCACATCTTTGTATGCTGCTTTAATTTTTGATACAAAAAAAATAATAATAATTATAGCACTGTAATGTAAATTAAAATATTTCAACTTGTCAGTTTAGAGAAAAATTACTGTAATAAAAAAGTAATGGTTAGATTAGAATTGTTGTAAGGGCTTCCATGTTTTCTAAATGTAAAAATTCAAAACCACCGACAAAACACAGTTCGGAAAATATAATGACAATCTAATTCAGAAGCATAAATAAAGTATTGTTTATCAAAAAAAAAAAAAAAGTTCAGTATGCATGTATAAAAGACATCACCAGTAATGCAAATGTGTGGCAACAACACTGAGGAAAAATGAAATATGAGTTTAAGTTTTCAAGTTATTTAGCCTTTACAGCTGAAAACCATAAAAAATACATATAATATCCAGGTTTCTTGTTTAATTTCTAAGCTCGCAAGGTTCAGTATATATAAAATTAATATGTGTCTAAAGTAAAACTTTTATCTGTTTTTATTTTTGTTCAAAAGTCAATAACCACTGCAAGAAAAAGGCAATTAAATTACAATATTTAAACGTACTTACGCTTAATTGCTTCAGGTTTTTAAATGTCAGCTTTACGAATAAGAAAAAAAATCAAGGATCAAATAAAATAGAAATAATCTGTAAAAGAATGGATTTGCAAGGTTCAACAAGGCATGAAACAGAGTGAAAGTCCTGAGGCGCATACAAAACTCACACATAATCCCCCCCAAGCTCCTTAGACACATATGCCATTTACAAGCGATGCTGCGACTCCTAGGCTCCCCGTTTCATTTGCCGAAATGCCTAATACGAAAAGCTGCTTAACCAAGCTGCCGGCCTACCAACAAGATGGATTCCACTGACCATCAACGCCGAGACAATTTCATCACCATTAATTCATTACAATTGTCATTTTGCTCTGAAAGCAACAAGTTAGCATGATGAGCTGGTAGTTGACCCCAGGGCACAAAGGCATCCATCACACAAACATCTCACTAAATAATGCGCAGCCAAAAAGGCAACGGTAATGATCGACCGCAAAACAGATACACCAGGTAGCCTTAAAAGAACAGAAATTTCAAGAAATTAACAATCTTCAAATTTAAAAAAAATAAATAAAAAATAAAAAGACAAAATGTTTTGTTATTTAAACATTTTCAACCTTTAAACCTCTAAAATCCTTTAATCGTTAAAACAGTTCTATCACTACATTGTATTTTTGCACGCCTGACTTAACTTTCTCCACAGCGTTTGTTTTCAAACCTCCGACAGTCCGTCTGTATTTTGCTCGCTTAGCTAAATAAGCGCTGTGCCTCAGGGAGCCTTGAATGCATAGAAGGAAAAAGGAGAGACGCTTGCAAAAACCTACTCTATTATTCCGCCTTATTTCCATGTTCATTGAAAAAGCGAGCTGCATTACAATTTGCAGTCACTTAAAGGTACTCATCTATTTACCTTATACCAGCTCATACATATGGAAGACATGTCTTGGAGTTGCTGGAGTAACGCACTTTCGGAACTAATTGAATCCAGTAATTAATTTGTCGTACCTGTCTGATCGAATGGAAATCCTGTCCCGGCGCCCAAGGATTAGCACTTTCGCTCTAACATCTTCCCTAATTGTCTAATAGCATTGCTGCAAGAATTCTGCCCGTATTAAAACACTATCGACATTAACTACTGTGATTGGAAATGTGATGGCAACTGGATATCAACAAATTACTGCCTCCGGCATGGAGACGGAGGAGAAGTACCCACTTGTGTTCTCACGGAGTTTAATATCAATAATTAGAGCCAATTTAAGGGAAAATTAGCAGATATTATCTCTCAGAATATTGTAATATCCTTGGAAAGATTGCAATCTGAAACAGATGGCTGGAGAGGAGAGCTGGGGACAAACAAATGTAAAAGGTGACTCAAGTTTTATTTTGTTTTTGTTGTTTTTTTTTTTTCCTTCCCTGGCTTGGAAAATATATGTACAACTGTGGCACAGCCTTGACTGAAGGCAGAAATGGCAGTCGGCGCTAAATGAAGAGCAGGGCTCCTCTCCAGCGTCCTTCTCTTCGCAGCATCACCTGTCGGAGCAAATCTCACGCACGCTGCTGATGCGGGTGCTGACGCTGAAAGCTCCTTGGCCGCAAAGCAAGATTGGAGCCTCGTGCCCGGGGCTGATTTTTCCCCACTTTATTTACAGTCGGAATTTGCGAAGCCTTTGTGGCAGTAAACAAAAAAAGCGTTGCGGCTCACGCGGTGCGGCCGAACGGGACGAGCTTCCCCGACGGAGGGCCATTTCAGCACCATGGCGAGCGAACCCCCCCTCCCGGTGTACCCCCCCGCTGCCGTCAGTATAATTAATCCATAGAGAACTAATTCGATCCCCCGCCCAAGCGCTGCGCTATTGGCTAATCGCAAATCTATTGCACAATTTTGCTGCTGTCATTCCCCTTCACTAAGTACTAATACACCTGGCTGCACTCCCGCATTATCATTCCGCGCTTCACGCATTTTTTGGGACGCCGAGCTTCTGCTGGAGACCAAGGCTTTCTGGTTTTTTTTTTTTTGTTGTTGTTATCCGCCCAGGTGAAAATATAACATCCGCGCCGCTTTGCCGGGAGCCATCTCAAGGCTGGAAATGAACGTGAACTACGCGTCGCCGGTGCCGCAGATGCCCGCGCAGAGGTCAACGTCCTTCTTCATAGAAGACATCCTGCTGCACAAGCCCAAGCCGCTGAGGGAGGTCTTCCACTCGCCCTTCTCCGGCTCCCTCACGTCCAGGATGCCCATTCTGGAGTACGGATACCCGCTGATGCCAACCCCGATCCTGGCGCCTCACCCGCACCACCCGCTGCACAAGCCTGAGCACCACCCTTACTTTTTCGCCTCGGGTAAGTGGGGAAGTAACGGTCACGGCGGCCCTGCTTGCCACAGCGGCGACGGCGACGATTTTACTGCGGCAAAAAGTGCGCCGGGGTTGCGCGGAATGCGGCTCGGACACCTTTTAAGGGAGCAACTCTCAGTGCGAAGGAACAAATCCCGACGCGTCGTTTCTAATTTCTGTTTTAGTAAAAGTTGACGTTAAGGAGCTGAACTGCTGTAAAAAAAAAAAAAAAAAAAACGGAAACAACTACCCTGTGCAACAGGTTGGCTGGCAAAAAAAAAAAACAAAGTTGGTAAATGAACTCGAAACCCTGCAGTTCTACAAAGAACCGTTTGAGGAAATATTTACACATTATTATGACTTTGTTTTCCTTCGGAGTCAAACATTAAAATGCGCTATCAGAGTAAGCATAGCGAATAACCTTCAGATTCTGCTATCGTTTACCTGAACATAGCGACACTCGTCGTTCTTACGTTTATAAATGTTATCCTTCTTTTATAAATGTCAAGAACAATCGTAACGCAAGTGCTGTTTTTGCCATGAAAGCTTTTAAGAATATTTTCCAATTTTCTAAAATGAAATGAAACATTTTAGTTGTCTGACTGTTGAAGAATTTGTTTGTTTGCACGCTTCTCTGTTTGTTTGTTTGTTCGATCGATCGCAACCGGCCGACTGTCCGTGTCCCTCCGCAGGCATGCAGGTCCCCGCGCTGTTTCAGCACCACCCGGAGCTGCCGGGGAAGCACTGCCGCCGCAGGAAGGCCCGCACCGTCTTCTCGGACTCCCAGTTGTCCGGCTTGGAGAAGAGGTTCGAGATCCAGCGGTACCTGTCTACGCCCGAAAGAGTGGAGCTCGCAACCGCCCTGAGCCTCTCGGAAACCCAGGTAGGAAACAGGTTCGGTGCAACAGGTGCCCCCCCCCCCCCCGCCAGCAAACAATAAAAAGTCCCTCCTAAAAGTATGATTGCTCGAAGTTTGTTATAATATTCGTACTCTGTCGTACAGGTTAAAACCTGGTTTCAGAATAGGAGGATGAAGCATAAAAAGCAGCTCAGGAAAACACAGGACGACCAGAAAAATCCCGCTGACTTGCACCGCTCCCTGGAAAATGAGCAGGAGGGCAGTGACAAAAATAGCGAGGAGGTAAAAAGCGGCTCGAAGCAGGACTCCTACATGCTGGAGGAGCATGAAGACGATGTCGACATCGAAGACGATGACATTTGCTCACCGGAACATTTATTATAATGAAAGACGTACATTTTTTTTCCTTTTTTAATGTCCACCATATAAATTCATATAACGTACCTGGTATCTTCCAGGAAAAAAAATAACATAAGGAAATGTAGCCTTTTTTTAAATGACATAATGTATTATTAATAATACTTTCAAATAACATTTATTGACGCGCCCGCGGGACATTTTATGAACAGATATTGTGTTTTGCCTGTAGCACAAACCATATTTGAAACGCGAGATGTACAGAAAAATCGCCCATCCCATTTTTTCATCTGAAAAACATTTTTTTCAGAAGCTGAACATGCTTAACAAACATGGATAATATTATTAATAATAATAATACTTTATATTTATTGTTGTTATTATTGTTATTAATATAAGCCTATTGTCAATACAACAGGCAACCAAGTTTATTTTTATAATACTGTGCTTTTTCGTTAATATTTTGTTTGGAAACTCGAGGAAGTCCTGCCCCTTGTACAGACAATCTGTAAGTATTAGCTAGCTCCTGTGTGTGTGTGTGTGTGCGTGTGTGAGTGTGTGTGCGCGCCCGACCCCCGTCCCTTCATTCGGTGTCCGCAGTGTCCGTCTTCACTGTCCGCGCTGTGTACTCGCCTTCACGCTGTGATTTATTCTCATTAAAATGTACATTAAACACGCTTTTGGATATGGTATTTATACTTTAAATTTTTTTTAATTCTAACTAGTTTCGAATTTTATGCTTCTTTTACCACGGACAATTGTCCATTGACAAGGACATAAATAATTTCTTGCTAAAATAGGCGCAGTTGTTCTGTAACCGACGATAAACCCTTAAACTACACCGACTGTTGCGCTTTTCTCACAATTTGAGATATTTAGTTTTAAACGGGAAATATTAATTTCTTCGAGTGGACATTTCGAATCGACGTTTCCAAGAGTCACATTATTTTTGAAGGACAGTACTCGACTTGAAAAATGTCATCATTTTAACCCTAATGAAAATGTGATTTAAAAAAAAAAGAAAGAAAAACTGAATTATAAATAAACAACTATCCTAATATTTATCTCAACAGTGCCCGCGGATACTGGGTTCAAAATTCGGAAACGCTTTAAAAGCAAATCACTGCTGCGGTCTTTGAAAATTCAACCACTTTTCTGAAACTGTAAACTAAAATACTTAAATCTCATAAATGTTCATTTCGCAACAGCCGTGATTCAGCCATTGAAATGCCGAAACAACAACAACAACAACAACAATAATAATAATAATAATACAAAAAAATAATAATACACATTTTCTATATTTTTCCCTGCCCTGGGCCCACTGAGTGGCACCGGTCACACAGCAGAAACGAACCATATTATCACTAAAATGCAGGTAAAAATGTGAAAATTTGAAAATAATTGGGAATAGAAAAGTTGGACCAGCGTGGTTATGGATACTACAATCCCGGCTCGTTTTATAGCGTAAATTCCAGCACATCTTCCGCTCCAAAAATACGATAGGAATATAAAACATGCAATTTAATATTTCTGTACATCCTGAAATATTTGCAGATTATTCATCAATAAAGTGTTTAATATCCGACCTGAAACAAGTTCTGTGGTGACGAATCTGCTGCACACGGGTCACCTTTTGTTTAATTTCATTTGTGTGGCATTTAACTTAAGTCAAAAAGAAACTGGAAAAATAAATAAATAAATGTTGACACTTTCTGTGTCTTTATGCATTTTTTTCTCAATTATAACTGATGTAATGAATCTACCAGTTACGGTTGTTTAAAACCGCAGTGAAAGAAAGTGAATAAAACGGACACTCGTTCAGGCACACCCTCTCTCTGTAAAATTCATCGGAATTTGCTCGAAGATGATAAACTTATCGCAGTTCATTCATTCGCGCCTCACATTTTAAAGTATTAAAATGAACTTAACCAAATCCTAAATCGACGATGAAAATGTGCATAAAAGAACAATAAGCAGCTGTCGATAAACAGCGTCTTCGCCGAATCTCGACAGCCAAATAACAACAGTGGAAATAAGTAAATAAATACAAATAAATACGACTACAGACTAAGCTCACGCCATGCTTGTGATAAGAGTCGAAAAACTTTTTAGATGCAGTAGAAATACGAACGTTTACCTCAGAACTTGAAGAAGGGCCACACTGGAAAGTGCGAGTCCACCTGCTGACGGAAAGCACCAGAAGTTTTGGTCGCGAGGACGCCGCCCAAAATGTCTGCGCGTCTTCCCGGCTCCTTGGCTGCGGGCACTCGTCAGCCGCTTGGCTGTCCCTCTTTCTGCAAACTTCTTCTTCCCAGACAGGTACTGTGCAGGTTGCCCGAGTGTATTCAAACTTTTGACTCATGTGCTGACAATATTTATCCATCAAACGCTGGCCGTTTGCCACAAGTGAGCCACTGGATATGTTTCTCAGCACGTCCGCCGGGGATGCTAATGTGCTAATTGCTAAAAAAATGGCCGTATAAATGTCCTATGAAGCAAAATGTGCATCAAGTTGTGTGTCGAGCTCGTATGCAAGTTTAAAAACACCCAGCTGTGTTGCTGTGTTGTGGACGGGCCTTCAGTCTCTTCCCCAGAGTGCAAGAAAATAGAAATATACTCTGTGAAACCTTTTTTTTTTTTTTTTTTTTTTTAAATATTGATCATACACATTTACACCTGTCAATGCTTATTATTAATAATATTACCCGTTTGTAAGTTTAAAAAAAAAAAAAAACAAAGCTCGCATTAAATAGACCAGGAAATTAGCATTGTTCTCTGTTAGCATTCCATGCTACCTCTCACTTTCTCCTCTATTTGATGTCATGCATTTATGCCAAGTTTTAGTGGTGCTGAAAATGTGCAAGTCGTAAGTTGGGCTAAATTTCACTCATTCGTGAGTCGTACACACACAGAAACAGAAAAGGATTTTTCGTAAATATTACAAAGTACACTTGTTACAATTAATGCCTTTACAAGCAGCAAATCAGGTTTTATCAGGTTGCTTTCTGATTGTGTGGCACAAAATGGTGAAGTAGGAGCCGTTTGGTAAAGAATTTATTTATGGTCGCAAAGTTACAGGTTTGAATGATGGGAGAGAAGTTGCAGCTGCTTTTAAGTAATATGGAGCTCTTCCACCTTTGTAAGGAGAAGCCGCCCCCTCCAGAAAATGGCTAAGGCATTAGAAAGTCCCCCCCGTGGAGAAAATGGCTAAAGGTAGCTGCTTGAGTGCATGAATCCTGTTTTCTGGAGATGTGGGGCATGCACAGCAGAAAGGATGAGGGTAAATATGCAGCATCCAAAATGTTACTGTTAACAATTTAGCCTTCCCTTGTGTGCTTATTCAGTGCTAACATTTGTCTGTTAAGGCTACCAGGAGGAAGGAGACGATTTCCTAATTTTTTCTTACCAAACAGCAGCTACTCAGCTTCCAAACAAAAGGTAACAATTTCCATTATCATTTAGTAATAACATGAAAAGGTGATGACTGGGATTAGGCGCATTCGCTGTCCGTGTCTTTTGAAAATTTCCTTTAAGAACAAATGCGGGTGGCGCAGACCATGATTATAACCAACAGTCATTACAGGACTTGTACAGTCATTTAAATGTGTACCAGGAGGTAGTTTAAATTAATCTGGGAGGTTTACATTAATAAGGTTCATTTTTTTCCCCCTTCTTTCAGCGAGGATATTCAGTACTTTCGCCCCTTTGAAAAGCAATTCACCTAATTTCAAAATGTGATTCTGATTTACCGACAAAATAAAAAGCACGAGGAGAATAGGCAGCGTGGAAGGTGATCAATTAAAAGATTAAGCATTTTGCAACACATGGACGCATCTGCATTTCCAACTAATAGCTGGACCATCAGCTCATTTTCAGGGAGCTGCCGCCTACTTCAGTGTCGTGCTCAGATCAAAGGCAGCGCGCGTCTGCCCGCGCTTTGCAGTCGGTAAAAAGGGATGCTAATTCGCCCTCCTTCATGTGTGGTGGTGATAGACTCCTTCAATTAACTGAATTCTATGGCAAGGGAAAAATAAAGAGATGTAAAGAGAATTGGCCTGGAAAGGCAGCATTTCTCATTAATTCAGAAAGGTCCAGAATTTATTACCCCCTCACATCTGAGGCTTAACACTAAAAACATAGAGCATCAAAGACCTCATGATGGGTTAAATAGAGACTATAATCTAATTAAAATATTACATATGAGTAAATAGCTCTTTGATAATCATCTAAAGGTTCCATTAAAGAAATAGGTGCTTGAGATTGTTTTGTAGGGGAAAATTATCACTTTAAAATACAGAAAACAAGTTTGCAGGCTCCTATCAGAATGCATTCAAAGTGTCATCATTGTTTGACCTTTGTTTATTTCAATATGAGACAAGGGTCATGAAAAGGAATATTCAGAGGTAAAACAGAGCTGCCCAGACACGGGAGGTTATTCTGGATTAAGCGCGAAACCAGGTGTGCACTGAGTCGAGGGAGACAACAAAGATGGAGCACCAAGACAGAACTGATGCCTCTTCATCTAAAAGCGTGCCGGTGTTTTATCCCAAATGCTGCGCTGACTGAGGTGAATCTGTCCGAATGTCTTGTGTGTTTTTGGCTAGAGCCTGCTCGGCGGGTTTGATCGCGAGAGTGGGTCAGCACCACAGGTGTCAGCTACGCTCTTACATTTGTTTTTCATAGAATTAATAGGGGGGGCGAGAGCATTATGAGCCACAACAACGTGGGTTGCCTGTTACTTTGTCAAATGATTAAGCAGCCAAAAATTTACCAATGGAGTTTCTAGAAACAAAAAGTGTTGTAACTGTTTCTTAGGTGAGGAGTGTCAAAATGATTAAGAAAGGTATAACTGGTGAAAAATTTGCAAAACAAAATTCCAATTCCTTTGCAAACATGTGCCCTGCTGACGGCGCACATGACGTTTGAAAGACTGCAAGGAAAATGTGGCTTCTGTGAGCGTTTAATTATAAATTAAAATAAATTTGTTCGCCGTTCACGGATGCAGCTTGCGCCCACGCTCGCTTTCTGATTAATTGAATTCTGGAGAAAAACTTTGAACATCACATCTGCTGCTACAGTTATGTTTAGTTATTTTCCACATTGAAAGGCATCATGAAATATTTAATAGCAGGCAAAAGTAATACTCATATTTTTAGTTAATGGCTGCTTTTTTCAACTCTTTGTTTTTAAACATTCAGGTTCAGTTTATTGAATTGTTCCAATTGATAAAATGTAATTTACAAATACATACTTGAGCTACACAAACACAAAACATAATTTATGGCCAAAGCACAATATATTTGAAAATCAGAAAAATATTTAGAATTATGTAGAAATTGCACTGACATAAAATGGTTGCCATAAACATAATCTAAGATTCTTCAATGTCATTTGCACTTCCTTACAAGCCTCAGAGCTGTTTTCAGGTAAAGCAAAAAGTCCTTGGATTCTGCGTCTCCTGCGTGTCAACGTTTCGTCCGCTGGATTAAATGACCTGCGGGATTCTGAAATGAGCTATAGCCTGCTTCTCTTCTTCATGACGTTTCCGGAGCATCTCCAGCGTGGCCAGCTGGGACATGTCTAGGTCCTCCAGATACTGCGCATGCTCAATGAAATGTTCTTTCTTAGCTACCTCTCTGTTCTTCTGCAGAGGAGACACCTTGGGCTTTGGAATGGTCCTTGCATATTCCAAAGCCTAGGAAGGAAATAATTCAAAATGAGACATGGGTATAATAAAAGGACTTGTTTAAGTAACCGATGCAGCCGGTAACAATGGCATTCTTTGATTAAAAAATCTGTGGTATCATGGTGGTACTGCATTCACCAGCACATACTGTATTCGGAGGTTATTTGGTTCTTAATAAAAGTGTAGTAAAGTTGGTGTTATTAAGCTGTTTGAGCATTTTTGGCCAATTCCTTCTACATCTGGGTTAGTAATAGGAGCTGAACAAGCATCTCCCAGAAACATGTTGGCAGCACTTTGTTGCTGCTCATTGCCGCAGTAAGCAAGCTTTGGTAAGGGTGCCCAAAAGGGAGTTGCATCCAAATTTTATCCACAGGAACACACACGTATACAATCAGAACTATGCTTCCTGCAAAGCAAACTTTAACTGGGTGTCCACGAGGCTGTTGTCTCACCTTCATTCTGGATACCACGTCCTTGCTGTCCTTGTCCGCTGGATGTTTGGTCACCAGAGAAGCATCTCTGCTTATCTTCTTGTTCTGTTCACGGACAGCATTTGAGTACTCCCTCTGTCTCCTCATTTTCTCTGCCTGGCCGCAATGAAAGAAAGAGGTGGGTTTGCGGTGGGGGGTAAAAAGGAGGCTTAATTAATTAAGAGTGGTACATCTCCCTTAGGACCCTTCTGTTTATGTGCTATGCTGCAGTGCATCTCCTGCAGCCTCAACAGTCACACAATGCAGCTGCTGAAACCAGTCCCTCAGTTTCCATTAGGAACTGTGTTTTCATTTCATTCAGATAAAAACGTACATCATGAGAACATTCCACACTCTTGGCAAAATTTCTTATGATTTGTATTGCCCTGCTGTGATTATTACGGAATTACAACAGTGAGTGCATCAGAGGTTGACAGTGAACCTATACATTTAGAATCCAAGAAAGATTTCTGTTAGAAGTGACAATGAGTGGTCGCGCCTTCACGAATGATTAATTTACAATTGAACAATGAAAGTGAAAATAAACTCTAAAGCGTTTTCTCATTCTGCATCTGCAGTGTTAACTCTGGTGTGCAAAAGAAAAGCTCGTATACCTTCAACAAGTTTAATGTGACACTGAGACCAGCAAAATTCATTTTTACTAATGTGGAAAAATACCCTGTGCACTTACTGTAATATCTGTCATTTTATAATTTGGTCCAAGTCCTCCAAGCTTAATATCCTTCTGGAGGGATTTGTAGTCTTTTAGGGTATATGCCTGCAAAAGTGAAAAAAAGAGCTAACTAACATTTATGTTGTAGCATGCTGAGCAACATTAACTTGTGAGCACACAAAAACATGCTTTAACAACACAAGTGTGTATTAAAGCATCTATTTCCTTGTGTTGCTGAGTAGTTTGCCACTGTGGTGCTTTACCAGGGGTCACAGAGGCCGCTAGAAGGTTGCCCCTCCAGCTGCTCCCCAACTGGTGCGGGTTGAGAAGCTAATCCAGGGCTGCTGTGAGATGCACTCTGGCACACAAAGGAGGCCTAATCATTCCAGCTCAGACTGGCTCCTCTATGGTCTCGGGCTACTTAAATTAGCCATTTGTCATGGACACTGCGGGGCTTGTTTTTCTTTTTCCACTCCGATTTCCACTGCTCGAGACCCCTTGTCTGACTTTTTTCTAAATTGTTATACTTTTATCCCTAAATCTTGTCAAACACAATGCCTCAAAATCCCCCCCGTACTTCCCCACCTCACCAGGGTTAAGAAGTGGATGAATGATGCAGTTTACTTTTATGCCTCTCCTCACTGGGTAGTTCAATAAATTTATGTCACCTACCATCAAAAGAGCAGGGAAATGTAGCAGTAGCAACAAGCAGAATGGGGAAAAAAAAAACACCAGGCACGGTATTCAAAAGCTCGGCATCAAAAACTGACGTATTCGGAGGTAATTTTATCATGATTTAGCGGACCTGTGAGCCATTCTAGGTAAGAGCTCTAACTCGGTTGGAAAAAGGGCTAAATATTTATTTCTATACAAAGGCAGTCGTGTTCAAAAATAAATGGAGCTGTTGAGGAGTGTGTGGTTTGGATGCTTTAGTGTTAATTTGTATTGAAGCTTTCCAGTGCCCAAAACATTACAGCTGTGAGTGACTACAGCCCAGTCTGGCCAATGACTGGCAAAAACATTAAATGTATATTAGTGTTTCTTCTTGCCAAGACAGCGCCTGAAATAAACAGCATCCCTCTGATCCCCTTACTTTCTAATAGGTTTGGAACAAATCTTATGTCATCATCTCGGGGCAGTTAGTGACATACTGTATTATATTAATTACAGAATTAACTTGATGTGCAGGTTGGCACTAAAAGCTCCTTTAATCATTTAACCAGAAAGGACTTCATTAAAGGACATTATGTCTGACTATAGAATTAGGTGTTTTTACTACTACTTGTTGTTTTACCTTTCACCGAGCGTCGACTGCTGCACATAAGTGAACCAGCAGTTGTTTCTGCTATTTTTGAATTTTAATAATGTATCATTGTACTTGTAGTGCATTACATTTTGTTAAATGGCATGGGCAGAAAAACTTTTTTGAGGTATGGAAGCAGATTACGATAATAAGAATCTCTCTCACACACACACACACACACACACACACACACACACACACACAGACCTTGTAACCAGCTCCTTCCTTAAGCTGCTTTTGCTTCTCCAATTTTGCAAGGTAGCCCTCTGAGATGCTCCGCCGGAGGGCGTTCGCTTGCTGTCCAGAGCTCTTGCTGCCAGGCTCAGCACTGCTTCCTGCTTTCTGTCCAATAGGGGGCAGCACTGGGTAAAGCCTCGAGCTTGGAGGTGTGAGACCACGACGCAGCCCACAGCCGTCATACTGCAGCGTAATGTGCCGATTGCCCAGATCCGGGTAGACATTTTGCTCAGCGGCATGCTTCCATTTTGCAGAAAGGACCCTGTTACATGAACGAAAATTTTACCATAACACTGTAAACAGGCATCCGTCATATATTCATCTGTAAATATTCCACTCATTATAATAATAATGCATATAGTTTTTTTTCTTCCTGTCTTCTGAAACAAGGCTTTAAATAATTGTGTGCATTTATACAGTACAAACTGTAGTTGTAGATTTGAACAACTGTCACTTGCACTACTTTATAATAGAATAAGACGCCTAGAGAAACTGCCTACCTTTCCTTGGTTGGATCTGTACTCCTGAATGAGGAATTGCCTTGATCCAGGAAGAGTGGCCCTCCACTGTGTACCCCTCTGTAGTTGTGGTGCAGAAAAAGTCTTTGCAGCTCATGTTGGTCTGCAGCTTGGTCCAAGGAAGGGACAGCTGGAATCTGCGGTGCTAAATTAGAGTTGTAATAGGAGACCATCTGAGATGGGGTGAGCCAGAGGTTCAAATGAGGGCCCATGGCTGGCAAGTGGTAGATGTCTTGAGGCCTGGCTTTCCACAAAGGGTTGTGAGAGGCAGAGGCACCGTGCTGTGCAGCTTCCTGGTCCAAGAAAGACATGATGTCAGGAGGAGTGTTGAGGTTGATGTTCAGGTTGACGGTGGCAGTCCCCTGCCTTCCATGCGGGTGATTTGGTCGCACATCTGCAGTAGACTGTTTGGACCACTGAGATGTTTCTGTCACTGGACTGACACTGTCACCGTTCTTGCCCACATGCGCCAGAAACGTTGGGAGACTCTGTCTCTCGTCTTGAGGATTGTGATTGTTTTTTTCTGCCTTCTGCCCTTTCTTGGCATTGCAGCCCTGAGCAATCTGTTATTGGAAAGGAACAGGTTTATCGTGTGTGCTCCCCCAATGAACCATAAATATTCACATTAACTCAAGTGACCTGAACAAACAGAAGAATTGCTTTGGGTTTATTTCAGGATCATGACAGCAAAAATTGTCATCTTGAGCCAAAAATAATAGTACAATAATAATTTAATTGGGTCATTTGCTATATATGATTGGATATTATTCTGAATCTAAAATCATTAAAATGAACAGTATGTCAAAGAAGCAGAAAGGACTGGCATCACGTAACCAGGACAGAAAACAGAGAAAGCCTTAAAAGGTAGCAGACAAAACACTCCACAGCAGGCAAAGCTGAAAAAATGTAAAAGCAGATACAGGCACAGTTCTGTGTCCTCTTTAACTATGTATGTCTGGGGAGGACATTTGAAGGATCCCAGTCAATTATGAAAAACTATTTCCTTCCACAACTGTCGTTATAATGCATTTGTTGCTGTCATTACAGCCTGGAGTGCGGGCATATTTAAATAATTTTAATATTACGCTTCCATCCTCCTTTCTCTTTTTTAGAGGACACTGCCACAAGGAGGACTGCCCCCCCCATAAATAAATAAATAAATGCTGTGTGCGGTTAGCGGCTGTGCCTCAGCATCTAATATGTCTGATTTGACAAATACCAGCTTTCACCATCTTAATGGGAAAATATTTACACTCCTCTCCCTGGCAGCATTAAGGCGACCGCTCAAGTGCTCCAAATAATGACGCTTCTCCATTCCACACAGGGCCACAGAGCCTCCTTTTCAGGCACCTCCATTGTGCCTCAACAAGTCGAGCAGAAATTGGGCCTGCTGCTGTGAAAATGAAATCCCAGGTGACACTGGGCCTGGAGTGGGGAAATGTTCATCTCCGGGCAGAGCCATCACCCAGTTGCAGGGTGCCTTTACGGTGAAGGGTCCGCACTGGGCATCCATCCAAATAATAAACCCTGGAAGAAAGTGTAAATCAATAAACGGGATAAGAGAAGGGGTATTTTACCTTGAGCTTCTGGGTTCTCCGGTGCCACCTTTGTTCTGCGTCCAGAGCGTCATCCTCGTCCTCCTGACTGCTGGCACTCGCCACCTTCTCTCTTGGTTCTGTTTTGGTCTGAAAGAGAAACAGGAAATCGGCGTAAAGAGTAAGAACAAAAGCAAAACAACTTTTGTGAAACTGTAAACATTTATCCAAACCGGATCACTGTCGACATTAATTTCAGAAAAAACAATTTTTTGTACTTTCATGATGGTCAAACGAGTGTTACGGTCTACAAAGCTACATGTTTGGTAGCATCTGTTCCAGTCCCAATACCTGTAACCAATGACCTTTATAAATATTCCAGCCTGCAGAGCCTGTCAGAATTCAGCTTGAAGGACTAACCTTTAGGCATAAAGGTATTATGTCATGTATCTTTTAAATAAAGGTGCACGGAGAATTCATTCCTCGATATGGGTTTGAATTAATGTGCTAAGCCTAAATTTGTGTCACCGATTTTGTAAACGTAACCGATCAGAGAGAACATCTGCCTCTAATGCCGTAATGAAAATCACTTAGTTAACTTCCATGTCTCTTTGGCACCTAAGAACAATCCAGTGTGATCGATGATATTGACAGCTTGAAGAGTCCCTTATTGATTGCTTCTAATTCTAAAAGGCTGAATGGCCTGAATAAGGTCACCAAAAATCTTGTTGTAGTGAGTTGATTGAGTTGTAATATATCCATCAATAAATGCACCACCATGCTGATCTATCTATTTACGGAAAGGGCAGGTAGGCTGGCAAGTAATAATATTGTTTATTTTTCACTATTAGTTCTAGACTCGGAGACGAATGATAGCTACTTATTGCACAAGGCTGGGCTACCCCACCGTTTATGCTTCAGTGGTGATGGGCATTGTGCTCAACAAACAAGCCAAAGACAAAAGACCTCAATGGCCTCGTCATCTGTTGGCCGCGATAAATCTGGCTACAATAATACAGTTCAGTCAATAAACAAGTCAAATTGTATTTATTAGACGGCTTTGGTCACCAAGTCTTGTGGGCTAAATCATAGCACAAGTTACTATTTTCATGGCCATCGGTGTGTTGTGAAAAACTAGGTAAATATTTATACTTCATAAGTTGATGATAAAACACATGGAGTGAGTGAAGCGCCACATGCCAACAAAACACTGTATTTAGTCCTCACTTTGTTTACCTTCTGTTACTTCAGCTCCCTCAATGAGTTTTCTGCCCATTTACCCTTTTCATGATTTTCTTTTCATAAAAACTCAGAAGAATGGGAGGGCTACAGTTTTTGGAAGCCCACACTTAGCCCTAAAATTTATAACTCTGATGTCTGTTTAAGTGGGATGAGTATTGATTACAATTACAATGCATTACAGTGGTCATTCAGTTTCCTACAACCTAAAATTCACAAAAAAGGTTACATTATAAAATGTAAATATTCTCAACATTTCAAAATTTTATAAGAGCCATTACTACTAAAGCAATGACTCGAGACAATGCCGAAATATTCACAATATTTTTTAAGTGGAAATCCGAGGATCAAGGTTCACTACTGCACTTCAGTCATTCTGCACTTATGCAGGTGTACAAGTGGGAAGGAAATGTAGCTTCTCCTGGATCGTGATGCACAGCACGCTGGATGGACAAACAAAAAGAGGTGTAAATAAGTAGGTAAATAGACAAATGCCTATAGAAATTCTGAAAAGAATTTTAAGTTGTGGAATTTTTTTAGCAAAAATAGCAATACACAACAAAAGCTGAAATTAAAATGCTCGAAAGATTGCAGTCCAACTCTTATCCCACAATCAAACCTCAAAATGATGGGAAGGAGGGCAGGGCTCTGGTTTCGCAGTTTATTTAGCCGATTCCTTTATTCTGGTGCCTCACAGCTTCGCGACAGCGGAGGAGTCACACCAGCATAGTGTGTGAGATGGTGACTTGTTACTCTCTAGTGGGGACAAATGTGCCAGCGACTACCTGGCAAACTGCCCCTCCCCCCAAAAGCTGCCGAATACCTGCTTCCCACTTGCGGCGCACCGTGGTAAACGGCACCGATTCAGCAAAACCGTACGGCCCGCCGATGCAGCCAAGTTTTCACCACAGACCCGGGGTGGCACCGCTTCCTGCCATTGGCCTTGTGCCCGCTGCACTTTCGGCTCTGGACTCCGCGACAGGTGTCAACGGAACGCGGGGCAGATGCCGCACCCCCCGCCCCCTCATTACCTCTTCCGCAGAGAGACGGGTCGCAACCTCTGCTCGCGTTCCCGCCCGCGCCTTTTGTCAACCATTTTAATAGTCCCAATCAAATCGAGAAAATGATCAAGTAAAATTGCATTTTGAGCATCATAAGCTGCGTAATATCTATTCTGTTAAATTGAGGCCCGTAATTGGCTCGGCGCAGACGAGCCACAACAAAGGCGGCAATTGCATCGTGTCATTTTCCCCCGAGACTCGGAAACACAGCTTTGCAATGAAGACATCAAAGGGCCACGGATCTTGAATTGCATTTGGTTGCTATTGTGGCCGCCGGGGCAATCTTGATTAGGTGTTTACACTGAGGTATGGCATACAGTCGCAGAGAGGCCCGCAGCCTTGGTCTGCAGCTATTAAGAGATTGTGCATTATGTTCCTGGCTTTGAAGTGAGGGCCCGGGGAGCGGCGAGCGACCGGGGGCCGAGTGCAATGGCAGAAGATTGCTCCGCTACTTCTGTCTTTATCAAAGGCGCTCAGGCCCGAGCCCATCCTGACTCCTGTACACGCCGGCAAAAGTTGCAGCATTATAAGACCGCGTACGTTTAATAACGTCTCTAATTATCGGCAGTAAATGATCTCAGAGGCCCCTGTCAAAGACCAAATAGCACCTTTTAAAACCCCTAATAGCACACTTAGCCGTGCTCACATCATGCCCGCGAAACTGATGTGATTATGACCCGCACCTTCTCCCTCTGTTTTGAAGGACACCCTTCACATAGATATTGCTCCGAGGTTGATATTGGGAAAGCAAATGGACACCAGGGTGACGGGGACAGAACAGGTGCATTTATGATTGGGGCATCGCGTTTGTGCCGTTGCCACCTTTTTTCAAACCTCATATTCGGGACTTTATGTGTTACATTTCTGAGGATACAAGGTCTACTTGGCATTACATCTGCAAAGTCAAGCCGGGCAGCAGAATTCTTTCAGATTGAATGCATTATAAACAGGATACCGAAAACAATGACTGCTGAAGCAAGAAAAGAATACAAGCAGTAGAGTGTAAAATGCAATCGTTAATTTATGCCAAACCAAGTGCGTCCAACCTTTTCTCGCCAAGGGTGGTTAGTGTCAACTGGCTACCGGTCCACATGTAAAAATCAGCGTAAGCACCACTTAAACGTGCAAGCTGGAAAATTATTTATTCAGCAGCATTTTATTTTATTGCATTGTTTGTTCAAGTGTGATTACAAAATTAAATGTATTACCATGCAGTTAACTGCAATTTATAGTACTCGTGGGGTTTATTAATTTTACTATATTCCTCGATGGCTGTGTTACACAAAACGGAGGGCTGCGTGCACTGGACACCCCTGCGGTAAAAAAGCAACTTTGGTTCAACGCCAGCTTTTATCGACCGCCACGCGTAAAATCCGTATTCATCGCAGCTCTTTCTTAGACGAGGAATTGCCGCAAACAAAATGGGTGGCGTAGCGTGGCCTTCTGTTGTCTGAAAGGTCTAAGGGAAAAACAGCAGCCTGCGCAAACTGTAGGATGTCCACGTGGACGGCCAGCGAAGGGGAAGCCTCCCGCCGCTCACGCCACAATGCTAACGACACTTGAATATGCAAATACTGATGGCGGGAGCCCTCGTGGAAAAGGCAGCCTCAGATGGGCCGGCGGACCCGAGAAAGGCAGCAAAGTGCTACATATGCCCTGGTGCGCAGATAGGCAACCTTAGTCAATTATGCCCCTGTGCCAGGTGCACAAGGTACATAAGAGGCTATTGGTAACCGGGCTTCTGTGATGTCCTTAATAGCTACTGTTATATGGATCGAGTCATAATAGGCACTACATAGCCAGCCATGTTTTCTTTTCACTTCCCTCCGGAGGCTGCAATAGTAAAGTGCTTCTCCCTGCCAAATTAATTTCCCAGCCCGACCTCAGCCGTACTACTTGTATCTTTACTCTTGTGTGAATCAATTAAAATGGAGTGGCGTAACATCCAGGCTCAAAATACATTTGGCCGATAGCGACACCGAGGGATAAAAACAAATGCTCAACTCTGAGGGAACACGTCAGCGCTACGGACACGACACCTTTCAAACTGTGCGCCGCACCCGGCGAATCGCATGGACCCCCTGCGTATTCCTGCGGTGTAAGGTGCCGTCCACAAGCATTCCACAAGGCGAAGCGCCACCGTGCATCAGATACCGTGAGGCAAATGGGAAAATATTTTTGCCGCCATTTGGGAATGCAGTGGATAAATGAACAGTTTTGTGAGGGAGAACCAATAAGCTTACATGTGGCCTAGAAGGAAGGGAAGGTGGTATTAACCAGTAATGAGGACAAAAGGCCTCTGAAAAGTTTCATGTTGCAGTATTAATGGCCTAAAAAGCTAATCTTTGAAGTCATTTTATCCGTTCCCTTCTAAAGTACCAGCCAATATTGACTACTTTTAAACTCTGACGTGAGGTGTTTACTTAGCGATATTATGGACCTCAAATGTAGGATTTTTCTCTTGAAGGCCACAGCCATCATCTCCATGCTGCCTGCAGAAAACAAACTGGAGGTCATATCTATCATTTTCAGAATTCATCAGCCGAAAAAAACACAAAGCTGTTGAAGACTTCATTTACCGTGTACATGATGCTCACAGGCCAGCGTAAAAATATTCCTAATTCATCATTTACTTTACTTAAGACTGACATTAAATAAAAGCATCATGTTCATTCTGCATGTTTGGTTTGGACATGTGCAGAGGAGAGATTCTGGATATATCGGGAAAAGGATGCTAGGGATGGAGCTGCCAGGCAAGAGGAAGAGAAGAAGGCCTAAGAGGAGATTTATGGATGTGGTGAAGGAGGACATGCAGGTGGTGGGGGTGACGGAGAGAGATGCAGAGGACAGGAAGAAGTGGAAACAATCGATCCGCTGTGGCGACCCCTAACGGGAGCAGCCGAAAGAAGAAGAAGATGTTCATTCTGCATGTACTTTAAGATGCCTCCTTTCTACGGTTCAGTCATAATACAGATGGTTCGTAAAGCGTTTTGATGTGTCTGTACCAGTGGCAAATATTGTGGATTTTGGCACAAATTAAGAGGAATTTTCTGAGCGATCCAAAATTTCCCCTCAAGTGGATTTGTTTCTAAAGCCTGCGAATTTCCACAATGCTCGTGTGCCCTCTGGTGGTCTGCAGAGAGATTGCAGCGTAGCCCAGATTGTACACCTATTCCTCACGCAACGGGCCGAGTTCGTTCTACCGAATCACCCCGTGACCAAATCCAGTAGCTTGGCCTACATAGAAAAAATAAATAAAAGTAAAAAAACTCTGCACAGTAATGTTTTCACTTGGCTTGCCATTTAGCATATCACAATAAGACTAATATATGTTATAATATTTGCAATAACTGATTTCTAGCTTGTCTTTTTAGTCACATTTCCAAAGCAGGGTAGCAGAGCACAGGATGTGAGCGAGTATACACACTAGATGGAGACATTTTGATCCTGTGGCTTATGATGTGGAGAAATAAAGGTCACAAGAACATTGCCTGTGGTGGTGTGAGGTGATGTGTAGCATCACCGATGAACAAAATTAGATTTGTGCCAATTAGATTTTCATTTGCTCACAATAACACTTCATGATGGTATTCATCCCTTTCTTACTATGCAAGATGTTTAGACGGATTAAATAAGTTCATAGTGACATTTGCAGTTTATAAGTACTCAAAAGTGATCTACTGTACTTACACATTTCTAAAGGAAAAATTACCCTGCTGTTTAAATGGGTAAATCATTTTATGTGTCAGTTTAAGTGTCAGCATGTAGTTGCTTTGCAGAAAAGCATCAGCTAACTGAGACTGACTGTGTTATGTGCGACAACAGGTATGAAGTCGGTTTTGTAAAATATCCAGTAATACAGTCAGACTGCCCCGAGGGACAAATTCCTTATGAGCTTCAGGCACAAAGTTTGCATCACCTTTGTAGAGAAAAATACCCACTGTGCAGGTATACATATCAAAAAAGAGTAATACGGTTACATATGTGCATACACCTTTCTACCAGGACCCTATTATATGACGGTTGAAAGTACGTATTTTCCAATAAGAAACCCTAATACCGAACACCCGCTTTACAAATACTGCTGAAGTTGCTGTCCAGACAGTGACAAACGCAATTCCTGTAGTTGGTTTTAAAAACAAAACCAAGTAAAGACAAGACATTTCTGAATCTGATAACGTACCTTTCTGGTGCCACTTTTCTCTGCCTTGTTCTCATGTGTTGAAAGGTACGATTGCTGTTTGGGTGAATTCATTCCCAGGGTTACCTTGTTGCGTTCCACAAAGTCCTGCTTTAGTTTTGCCAAGTCCTTCATTCTGGGTTCATTGCGGTCCAGCTTCTTTTTAAAAGTCTTAATGTCATGCATGCATCGCTGCTCACTGGACTGGTTCTGCCCTGCGAATCTGCCATCGGTCTCATTAAAATGCTGATGTGTTTTGACCACAAGTTCATCTGAATAAGTGTCGTTTTCTGCTGGAGACCGCGTGCCCGCAAATGAACTTTTGTCCGGCGCACCTTCGGGTGCCAAGCGGGGGCTTCGGTACTCGGACGCAAGCGGCTTTGCGCGGTTTCGCATGTGCTCCTGCTGAACAGGAAGGTAGGGAGCTGTGGGCATCTTTGAGTCAGCGTCCCAGTGCTGCTCAGACATGCTCGGTATAAATGTGACAGCAGGAACCCGAGAGGTGGTTCTCTGCTCTGTCCTCACAGCATCGCCTTCCTCGCCATACAGGTCTTCTTCAAAGATGTCTCCGAAATCCAGATGTCTGCTGTCCAGCAGAGGGAGGTGCCTCCTCTCGCTGTAGAGCTGTTCAAAGTTAGATTTCCAGTTGGGGTCATAGCGCAGGTCTGCATATTCATCTGCGTCATGGCCAGGTCTGCTGTGGCAAAATCAGTCATTGGCGTTATCACATGATGCAATACAATGTACTGTACCTTAAGAGTAAACTCTCAAAAACTTAAGACGGCAGTCAGCGAAACATATAGGACGAGAGTACGAGAAGGCGATCGCCTTTCTCCCGCTACACACAAACACAACAGTATACATGCACACACACAAATATTCTTACTGTCTGAGAATTACCATATAGAGCCAAGTTTTGAAATTGTCAATTTTCATCTAATGAAATGGAATTAAAGCACTGATATATGTGAATGGAAATTGCTACCTAATGTGCTCCTTCTAACATCAGTGAATAGATCTCATTAAAATAATTAGCAGAGTGCTTCTTTGTTGTGCTGCTCTGAATACTATGAGACCTACTTCTCATTTTATGATGCCATTTGCAGAAGCGTGTCGGTGCAAGGCACTTCAGTCAATGATGGTGAAAGGGTAAGGAAAAGCTCTGTAATGACTGAACTGTAATGAGCTTGAGAATGCATTACTGACATACAGATGGGGGAAGTCTTCGGGATGCTAAAATTATTATGCTTAGATCCTAACCAATCCTCATAAACTACAGTACATTAGTGCTATTAAAGTTTTTCTTTAAATGTGTATACAGCCAGCATATAGCGTGCAGAATTTCAAATAATAATTCACGATGTTTCCCGAAACAACGCGATACGTTGGTCACGTGAGCTGAACAGACACCTGAATCTCGACGCACCGCTCACTGGAAATGGTTTGGACGCTAAGCGGCGATAGCAGCTTCGTGTCCGGTGTTAAGTGTTTTTGGGCACTATGTGACGTTACAATAGGCGACAATAGTGGACTCGATTGCGGGACAGAGAGAATACGAGGTTTGGAGAGAGCTGCCGGGCGGGCGTGTGCGCCAATGGGCCCTTTGTCACCGCTCACCGTGGCCGCCACACTGGAACACGCGTAAAGTGCCACTCAGCACGGCTTGTCGGCCACAGATACGCAAATAATAATATAAAATAAAGAAACCAAAATAAAGAGAACAATTTGGACGGAGCGGTTCTGTCGGGGGACTCGACACAGATGTGGAGGCCTCACTTGAGGTTCCTCTGTCAGCGGCAGTGGAGAAGGGCCTGCCATGCATATGCAACAAGGTTCGGGCTTTTTAATGGACTACACAATGAGCACATATTGTGATAACCCCAAACAAAATAAAATCTCATTACCATTATACGTAGGCAGTTACAGCAAAATTACAAAATTAGAGGACTTCTTCAGACCCATTGTGTTTTAAACACTTAGGACATACTCACCGCGCACCATTTTCCACTATTGCATAAGAGAAGAATAGCTATTAATCATTTACGTCTCATTTGTCGTCGAGTAACCCGAACGACGGATAATTCTAGAAGTGCTCCATGCTTGACAAAAAAGCACTGTAATGGCTTAGCCTAAATTAATTGCGGTAAATAGAAGTTAGGCTCAATTAAAAATGAGTTAGTCCCCTTAGAACATAAAGCAAAGACACGAAACGCTGCATTTCGGTGAACAGCTACATTAAAATTACTCGCATGAATACGTTTAGATAACTTATCGTGTGTAAGGAACTGGGTGCCTTGGAGACTGCGATGTTCATCCTTCATTCAAAGTAACGTGTGGAAAGCACGTCTGCTCGGATTGCCGGGAAGAGGAATGGTTTTATGGAAGAACTGGAGAGAATTATAAAGAGACAGAAGAAAAAAAATAAGTTCTGTCACAACTTTGGCAAAAAAATTGAAGATGGAAACATTTGCAGAAGAAAGAGGTTCCAAAGGTGACCATGGAATGCTCAAAGATACAGGTGTAGAGATTATAGCAGAAGCAGAGGAGATCACGCAGGGGTGAGAAAGCAGAGATGTGTAAAGCGGAGACATCCCTGTCACACTAGAAGGTCTCAGGTGAACAAAAAAAAAAAATCATGAAGAATGAAATAAGCTCAGGGTTGCAGGGTGGCACAAGGGACAGCACTAGTGCCTCACGGGTCCAGGGCTGCAATTTCAGATATGGGTTCGGATCCACTTCAGTCTGTGTGGAATTCATAGTATGTTCTCCCCATGTTCAGGCGAGTTTCTGAACATAGCCCCAGAACACAAGTTCAAATGTACAGGTAATTCCAAATCACTCTTGTGGATGACTGAAAGAGCCATGGGGGATCTCAGTTCATTCTACTGATCACAGGACTGTTTGTTTGCATTGATCATGTTGAGATGTACAACATTCTGAAGAAAGGTGGCTGTACCAGAAGATCTTATTCTCATGAACAGAGGTCACGGAAGAAACCAAATGGCTTCCGACTGGCAAAGATGTGAGACAAGGCTGCATACCTTCTCTTCGCCTTTTTAAATTGTCTACTTAACACATTGAGATTTCAGATTAGAAGAAATGTGAACAGTCTCTGATATGCTGACAGAAGTACACTAATGACGAAGGGTGAGGAACACCTTAAAAGCATGTAAAAAGTTAACGTAGAAGGCATAATAACTGAATAATTTGGCTACAATTAAAATATACCAGGAGTAAACCTGGTTTGGAGTACACCAAAGCGCACAAGTTGTCCAGGAAAGTACATTACTGTTCTTCTAGAACACTCTTCCCCGTTTAACACCAGGTTAACTGACAAGCTTTTTGCAGAATCATAAAATAGTTTATGAGATGCAGGCCTCGGTCAATAATTTAAGACATTTATTCATTCATGCAAGGCCTTTAAACACCTTAGTTTCCCATGCGGTGAAAAGTGTGGTAAGTGACACTGTGACCCGTCAGCACCATCTAGTGTCTCACTAGTAGGAAAAAAGCTGAGCAGAAGCTCCTTCACTCAGCAGGTTCAAGGGTTTGGACCTGGACGGTTTTTGTCTGAGCAACGGAGGCTGCTGCTGCTGTACCCTAGACCAGGATATTAACCCTGAACATGCAATATACAAGTAAGTGTGAAATTCTTAAAAGTATTACTTTGTATATGACCTTGGACAAAATGTAATGCATTTTCACTACAATCATTCATTAAAAAATATTTTTGGAACTAAAATTACCATCTAACCTTACATCAGTGATATTCTCTGTGTTGATAAGCTTATTAAAAACCCCAAAGACGTTATATAAATTGGTGTCTTTATTGGTCGATTAGTTTATTCTTTAAACTGCAGCTCATTTTTCTGGAGTGTCATTTTGCACCAAAAAAAAGAATGACTTTATGTATCACTTGACAGACACAGGCAGACGATTACCTCGACTCTTTCTGGACTTTGTTCTGCTGAATCGGCTGGACTTTACTTATGCCAGTGGATTCTCGGTTGTGCTGCGTGGGCTCCGGTACCTCGAGGCTGTCGTAAAGCTCATCGTCCTTTTCTTCCTCAGCGCCACCACCACCACCGTCCTCTTTCTCGCGTGCTCCTTCCTGCTGCCTGCCAACGGGATCGGCATCCATGCCCGAGAGGCGTCCCGGGTGACAGGCCTGCCGCAGGGCGAGGCTTTTGGGCCCGGGTGGTTCAGATGGTCTAGCTTATATACAGAGAGAAAGCTCTTCCGCTGTTGGATTCTGCTGGAAATAACATCAGAAGTCCAGTTTACAATCGTTGTTCATTTCTATCTCAAACTTGGTTGTCTGCAGTGTGGGTGGGACCACTGTTCTGTAAGTTGTTGTACCGTATTTTAGGTCTACATCAAATGTAATTTTTTTGTTATGAATCTGAAGTCAGCAAATGTTCTTCTCTGCACTTTGTCGCTTTGAAACCCCTGGGCCGTTTGGGCGTCGGGTTGAGTCCGTCTCAGTCTTTGCGGAGTTTCCCTGTTCTCCTCCCACAGTCCAAAGAGGTGTGTTTGAGGTGGATTGGTGACTCTAAACCGCCGGTAGCGTGTGGCCGTGCGAATAAATGTGCGCCAAGTGTGTGTGCGGCCACCTTGCACTGCACTGGCATCCCATCGCGCACCCCTAGGGGAGCCAGGATGGGGTCCAGACCCTGAGCAGCACACTAAGCAACACATCACGGTGCAGTGGGGTCCTTAGCCACAAGGGCAAGGCGAGTGGGACACTTTCTCAACTTTGAGGCAAACAATTGCAGACTTTAACGTGAGTGTTCTGCGGGACTTTAATAGCCAAACACTAGCTCGGCGGTTTCTTACACCTGCTGCGATGTGCAGCAAACAGTCGATAAAAGTCGTGATGACTTGGCTCCGTAAAATGTGGCGAGTTGGGCCGGGAACTTTAAGACTGTGAGTTTTGAAATGTAGTTACTTAGTGAGGCACCCAAGACAATGAAGGCGAACGCTTATGGTGAATCGGCCGTTACCTCAGTTACCTCAGCAGTCCCGAGCGCTCCGACGGGCGACTCAGTTTAGTGGCTGCATCGAAGGAACCGGGAAGCGAAGCGGGGCAAACGCGTTCACGGGCGCGCCAGCCGAGAAGTTTCCCCGTTTAAGGGCCTCGGTAGCACGAATTTTACAGCGGGCAGCGAGCGGTCGTCCATTTCGGGGCGCGTAAACAGCGTCGTCACCGCGGCAACGCGAGCGCCTGAGGAAGCGCGTGGGAGGAGCTCGTGCCGGCGCCGTTCCCGCTCGATCGCGTGCGCGCGCGCAGCCTCTCTAGTCTGGCTTCGTGAGCGGTTTCAGCTGCGGAGCTGCGTACCTGTGCGCCACCGTCCGTGCGAATGGTTAAGCTGACGCGTTGAATTCGACCGCGACACCGAGCCGAAAGCGTTTAAAAGGCCCCCGTCAGCAGTATTTAGTGCTTAAAGAATGGCTCAGTATTCAACGGAAAGCGCCCCCAGGCGACCGCACACTCCACTGCAGCAGTGGCGAATCGTTACCCAGGATGCACCAATCGTTACCGCACTTCGTTACCCAGGATGCACCAAGCCGGAGGCCGCCACGTTCAGTGCTGGGACTGCGCTCCGTGCGCCAATCGACAGCGATTACGCGCAACCTCATTTACATACTTGCCGCCACCCGCCTGATTGGATTGAGCTTAATCGCCTGCAGCCAACAGCGGCTTCGCATTGGAAGCAGCAGCGCCTTAGTTTTCTTCCGAGTTTTCTTCTTCTTTGTCAAGATTTCAGCTGAACCCCCCTCCAATTTCACACGAGAGAAACACAATGCGAGCCCGATCCAGTCAGAGGTCGTTTATTTTGAAAACAGGCAGTTCAACACATGGTGACAGTGGGACTCAGGACAGCCACACCTGTCCAACCTCGGCAACATTCGAGTGCGTGAAAAAGAAACCATTTGACAGTTGCAAACATAAACTGGCCACAGAACTGATACGATGCCGATCCCCGTTTACCAGTAGGCTTCCCCTGCGGCGCAGTGTGTAAAACATGGACAATCTTGACAGTTTAGGTGATCATGCTTTTCAAGTACATTTGAACATTTGCCGCAGAAGCCAGAAAGCTACTGTAAACGTCGGTCAGCCGAGAGGTAGCAGGCTTGAGTGCTTAATCGACTTCTTCGATGGTTGGTCCAGAAGATCCGCCACCAGAACCAGCTCCAGCTCCTGGGAAGCCACCAGGCATCCCCTCTGGCATCCCTCCTGGCATTCCCCCGGCACTCTGGTACAGCTTGGTGATGATAGGATTGCACACCTTCTCCAGCTCCTTCTGCTGGTGCTCAAATTCATCTTTCTCAGCAGTCTGTAGAAAGGAGGAAATAAATATATTTAAAATAAATACATAAATAAAAAAAATCTACAACTTGTAAACAGTCTGCAATACAAGCCATCTGCTTACCTGGTTCTTGTCAAGCCAGCTAATTACTTCATTACATTTATCCAGGATCTTTTGTTTATCTTCATCACTGATTTTGCCCTTCAGTTTCTCATCCTCAACAGTAGACTTCATGTTGAATGCATATGACTCAAGGCCATTCTTTGCAGCCACCTTGTCACGCTGTACATCATCTTCAGCCTTGTACTTCTCCGCTTCCTGGACCATGCGCTCAATGTCCTCCTTGCTGAGACGCCCTGGAGTGAGCAAAGCAAGCAGTTATTTGCCTGCAACGACTCAACTATCACAACACTTAGTTTACCACTAGAGCTGTGCCACACCTTTGTCATTAGTGATGGTGATCTTGTTCTCCTTTCCGGTGCTCTTGTCTACAGCAGACACGTTCATGATGCCGTTGGCATCAATGTCAAAGGTCACCTCAATCTGGGGGACCCCACGGGGAGCAGGGGGAATGCCAGTCAGCTCAAACTTGCCCAGCAAGTTGTTGTCCTTGGTCATGGCTCGCTCACCCTCATAGACCTACAGAAAATACAAAAGTTGCGTTTCAGAACATTCGACGCAATTTTGAAAATTTGACCGTTAGCACCAATGGCATCGAATGCTCGCTCAGACATCCAAGGAAGGTACTTGGGCCATCTTTGGTTCTTCAACCTCTGGTGGAAACTACGAATGACTTAGGAATCAACTTCATCACAGCAAGCAGTTCTGTGCCACCGAGCAATTCCGCCAAAGCCTCCCGTCGTTCTTACCTGGATCAGCACACCGGGCTGGTTGTCGGAGTAAGTCGTAAAGGTCTGGGTCTGCTTCGTAGGAATGGTGGTGTTGCGCTTGATCAGAACGGTCATAACGCCACCTGCGGTCTCAATTCCCAGGGACAGCGGCGTCACGTCCAGCAGCAGCAGGTCCTGCACGTTCTCGGACTTGTCGCCCGACAGGATGGCAGCCTGGACAGCTGTTGGAACGGAAAAAGTGTTTTACTCGCGCCCGCCAAAAAGCAAAACGCCCGTTACGGGACAAAAACTCGCTCAGACATCCAAGGAAGGTACTTGGGCCATCTTTGGTCAGCCGACCTCTGGTGGAAACTACGAATGACTTAGGAATCAACTTCATCACAGCGACTTTTTCGTTCTGCTCTCGCAGGTTCCCCGCAAAGCGAATTACCTGCTCCGTAGGCAACGGCCTCGTCGGGGTTGATGCTCTTGTTGAGCTCCTTGCCGTTGAAGAAGTCTTGCAGCAGCTTCTGGATCTTGGGGATACGGGTGGAACCGCCGACCAGGACAATGTCGTGGATCTGAGCCTTGTCCATCTTGGCGTCGCGGAGGGACTTCTCCACCGGGTCCAGCGTGCCGCGGAAAAGGTCGGCATTCAGCTCCTCGAAACGAGCTCTGGTGATGGAGGTGTAGAAGTCGATCCCCTCGTACAGGGAGTCGATTTCGATGCTGGCCTGAGTGCTGGAGGACAGGGTGCGCTTGGCCCTTTCGCAGGCAGTGCGGAGACGGCGAACGGCTCTCTTGTTGTCGCTGATGTCTTTCTTGTACTTGCGCTTGAACTCTGCGATGAAGTGGTTCACCATGCGGTTGTCAAAGTCTTCACCACCCAGGTGAGTGTCTCCAGCAGTGGATTTCACTTCAAAGATTCCATCTTCAATGGTCAAGATGGAGACATCAAAAGTGCCACCACCAAGATCAAAAATGAGGACATTCCTTTCAGCACCAACCTGTACAAATTATGTAGGTTAATTTTCAGAAGCAACACACACACACACACAAAAAATGACTTTCAGAATCACATCGCTCAGACATCCAAGGAAGGTACTTTGGCTATCTTTGGTCTTTCAACCTCCAGTGGAAACTACGAATGACTTAGGAATCAACTTCATCACAGCGAACATTTATATGCTTCATTATGTTGCATTTTTCCTACCATCATCTTACCTTTTTATCCAATCCATATGCAATAGCAGCAGCAGTTGGTTCATTAATAATTCGTAGTACATTAAGACCAGATATTGTACCGGCATCCTTGGTGGCCTGGCGTTGAGAGTCATTGAAGTAAGCTGGCACAGTAATGACAGCATTGGTAACAGCCTGGGGAGGGAAAAAAACATGTTAAAAGACACTGGTTGTTGCAGATGGGAGATGTGCTTTAACACATTTACACATTGCAAGCAATTAATTCAACTTACTTTCCCCAGATATGCTTCAGCAATTTCCTTCATCTTAAGTAGAACCATAGATGAGATCTCTTCAGGGTAAAAGTTCTTTGTTTCTCCTTTGTATTCAACTTCCACTTTTGGACGCCCATTGTCACTTATCACATTAAATGGCCAATGCTTCATGTCAGACTGTACAACGCTGTCATCAAACCTGCGTCCAATCAGTCTCTTGGCATCTGAAAAGAGGGAAAAGTTCATGTTCAGTAACAGCATTAAAGGGCTGAGTTTTTATTCTCATAATTTAACACAGAAACTTCCAAGACTTGTGCATCAAAAACTCACCAAACACCGTGTTAGTTGGGTTCATCGCAACCTGATTTTTCGCTGCATCCCCGATCAAGCGCTCAGAATCGGTGAATGCAACATAGCTGGGTGTGGTCCTGTTGCCCTGGTCGTTGGCAATGATCTCCACTTTGCCATGCTGGAAAACCCCCACGCAGGAGTAGGTGGTCCCCAGATCAATACCAACAGCTGGTCCCTTCGACATGTTGCCTACAAAGGGATTGGAGGAGGTGGTTAAAAAAAAGAAAACACCTTTTTGGAAGGGATTGTCTGTGTTATCATTGGATCACAAAATGTAGACAGTAATGTACAGATATCACAAGTAGATTAGAGCTGGTTTTGTGGCATTTTAAGTGCTACTTGCTTTGTGAAATGGTGTCAGCTAAAGTGCACGCACTAGTTACGAATAATCAATACGTTAAAGAACACAATTTAGCACAAAATAAGTTAGATAAACTCCTTCCTTACTCAATTTGCTACATGCTAAAAAAAAAAAAAATCTACGTGCGTAAATTATAATTCAAGCATTTAACAAAAATTGTACGCAGTACATTCTCTTTTCATTCGTTGCACACCTCGAGATTAACATTAAACGTTTCAGCATGTATCAGCACACAAAGCCATCGACACAAAAAGTCCTCAAGTGTTACGAAAACGGCGTTATGAATATAGAAATGTGTCCCGATGGCGATTTGCCACAATGGCGACCGCGTTCACAAGGAGGCGACTTCTAGAATGTTCCAGACGTTCACGAATCACCACGCGCCCTCCCTCATTGTGGAGATCACGAGCAATTACATAACGTTCTAGAAACTTCTCGGCCACCAGGAAGTAAGACGTTTATTGTTAGTTTCATTTTAATTTCACAGACCCAAGCCATTATTTTAACTTTAATACAGCTGTAAAATGACATCTGTTATGCGCTCAATGATGCCGAGAGGGCCTGTTAACCTTGAATATCGGAACACCAGGAACAAGTCAAATGGACAACAATAATCTAAAATATCGAATCATTAGAGAATACATTCATATGTAAAAGTTTATTTAGCAGCAGTTAAAGAAATCCGACTAAGCTGATACTGTCCGCGCCTCATTCAAGTGAGGGAAGATCGGCCATGACGGAAAAATACAAATACGATCCACGATGGATGAACATACTAAACAAATGCGTCAGATTAAACAAACATAGCAGAAACTTTACCGTAACCTATAAAAAGACACACACGAAGAATAATACATTTGCCTACTCTGACAGCTGTAAGGTACAGGGCATTTTCGCACGCATATGTAGAAGCGTTGGATTAATTATAAATCAGAAAAGACACTTCCTTTGAGGTAAGCTGCTAAAAAAAAAAAAAACTGCTTACCTGAAATTGAGGTGTTAAAACGCACCCTTTCTCGGAATTAACCGAAATCAAACAAGGGTTGGCTGGGCCCCACTGTCACTTATAAGCGAAGGAACGAAGAAGCTTCTGGAACAAGTATATATCGTCCGCTAGCAGACCAATCAGACGCGAGGAATTCAATGACAAAAAAGGATGGTAGCGAAGCGGACCAATGAAATGTCGAGGATCCCAGTGACCACCCAATAAGAAACCAATAGCGTTTTCCGCAGGGTATTAGGTAAACCGTCATAGTACAGTATGTCATCTAGTGGGCGGAAGGTGCGATATTATACTGCATAGACACTAAAATTATAATGCAATTTAATTGGTTTGAATCAATATTAAATTTAAAACTGCTAAAGAAATCATTACCGTTCTCATTCTAAACTTATAAATCTACGGCCATTAAAGACTGAAACGGTCTGCGTGGGCAAGTAACTTGATGGTCCGGTGAACTGAAGGAGGAGCTATGCTGCATGGATGGTGCTAGAAATTATAATGCAATATAACTGGATAAAATCTATTTAGAAGAGACATTTCTAGCAGCCAAACCACGTGCTCGGCAAATGTACCAAAATGGAAGTCTTAAATACGCCCAGACCTTTTATTTTTCTGACAGAATAAAACTTTTAATCTGTGCAATAAAAAAATATAACAAGTATATCTGCTGTTACAAAACACGGTAGTACGATGCTAAAAACGGAAATGCGTTTTTATCTGGAAACTAACATGCAAATTGCAATCTGTATTAAAACATTTACGTTCCAAAATAAATTATTTACACACAAAACATCTCACATTTAGTTCACATTCGAATGTACAACATTCACAAGAGCATTGCAGAAGACTCCGGGATGTCTGGAAGGTGCTGCCAACATGGAAGCGGTGCACAAATGCCATGTTGCACTGGGCCAGATGGACAACAAAGTCTTTCCAAGCTGTAGGGCTTCGCTGCTTTTGCCCAGCTTCCCCTCTTAGTTTTCGATCAGAAAGTCATGTGCAAATTAGGTAATAGTTTTGCTTCCCTGAACCCCACGGGACCGGAAAGGTCTGCAGCGAGTGCAGTTCGGCATCCGTGGCTTTGCTGGACATCTACAATTCTGTCTCCTTCACTTGAACACCGGTTCCTGGTTCATGCGTCTCCACGGTGACTTGGATCTGGGGTGAATCGTGTCCATTCTGAGCAACTGTTGCTTCTTTATCCACTGAGTCTTCACGTCGGTACTTTGTGAAGATGGTGTTTTGAAAACCTGAGAAAATAGGCAATTTTAAGAAGAGTTCACATTTTGTTGTAGCACGCTGCTTTGATATTTTCATTCCGTGTTTATTCTAAATAGGAACGGACAAAATTTTGATTGTTACCTGGCTTAATAGCACTGCCATGGCCTCTCCTTTCTTGAGCCTGCTTTTCCTCATTGCTTGATTTAGATTTACTGCTTTCAAGGGACTGCTCAGTATCTTCATTTTCTGAAATAATAATTGGGATAACTCCTTAACTTATATCGCAACAAAACACAAGCATGAAAACATGTTAGGAGTAGATGGATTATTTGTTATATGTGTGTACTTCAGCCTCTGCAGAGAAACTACTCAACAACGAGAAAGCAAATAACCCAACACGAGAGCTGTCTTTTTGTGGAGACACTTACCTTTTTTCCAAATGATATGTGCTCTTCTCAGTTTAATTCCGAAGAAGACAAGAACAACCAGAAGAGCCAAAATGAGGCAGGACACGAGGAAGATGAGCAACGGGGAACTCTTCTCTGCATTTCTTTTCTCCATGTTACTGAGACTGTCTAGGAGCGACAGTAATAGTAATTAAAATATGTCTTTTTTTAAACACTTCAACAAGGCAACTTCTGACCAGTACATACCGGTAGAGCATGTTTTAAAGAGGAATAATATTAGGATTAAATCCGACAAACAGTTTAACTTGTTTTGGTGGCGGTAACATTTTGTTACCGCCACCAAAACAAGTTAAACTGCTTACTTAAGGTAGCTTCATCTGGGAGTGTTCTTATTGTGTAAACAGTAGTCATTGAGCAAACATCTCAAAACACAATTCTCCATTACTGAAAAGCACTTTTATTCAAATCATTCTCTAAATTCAAACTCATTTTTGTTGTTATTAGTGTTCTTGACATACATCTGCTTTCTGCGCCATTTTCTACTAAGCAGAACGCTGGGTATGAAGGGTGCCGGATAAACACACAATGAAATGGACTGAGTTGCAAAACATCACTTTGCTTGATGTTTACCTTCTGTGCTGGTGCTGCTGTTGCTACTCAGGCTGGTATTCATTAATGTTGACTCTGTTGTCTCCAAGGTAGAGGTTTCATCTGCAGGGATTTTGAAATAAAATGTAAATACGTTCCTTAATTCCTAAGGCAACAGTTCAAGATATGTAAAACAGTTTTCTTATTTATGCACACCTATAAGGAGTATAAAATGGGTGCAAACGGGCCCGTGCCCGAGAGCAAGGCGCGCACTGTAACCGTGTAGCGCAGGAACGGCTTTTCCCCAGCAGGGGGCGCCTCAGCACCGACGTCGCCACCATCCTCCTGCCGCACATTAGCAGCTAACGTAACGCCGCCCCACGTGACTGACAAACTCCTTCGATCTCTCCAGATTTCATTTAGTCGGATCCTAAGAATTCATTTCTTTAACGTGAATGCTAAATCTCGATTTTGCAGTATTATTAATTTGCACAGAATCACGACGACAAGTTAATACTTTGTGAATTCAGTGTCTTTTTCATTCCTCTTGCAGGTTCAGGAAACAGAATTGTGGTTTGATACATTCTGACATAAACTGTGGTGCGCTGTCTTCTTTCACAGGCTATTTTGAGATGTCAAATGTAGAACCTTATATCTGAGTAAAAACTGTGGCTGAACTTACTAGTTAATTCTGGGCTGACGGTTGATTCCGTATGCAGGTCCGCCGAAGTGGAAGTGCTGGCACCAGGCAAATATCCTCGGGTCGATGCTGTCAGAGGTTCTTCGATGGCTAAAGAAAATGTAAAATATAAGTTAGGCTGGGTCCATGCCTCTCACACTCACTCACTTTCTCACCCACTGGCTGCATTACATCATTACTGACAGCTTGCCCAGTGCAGGGTCCCGGCGGTTTGGAGTCTATCCCAGAGGCACGTGGCATTCCGCTAACCGGGGCAGAACCCTCATAGGGAAAGTGCACACACACACACACACACACACACACACACACACACACACACACACACTACAGGCAGATGAGAGCCACCGATTCACCTGAAACCCTTCTCAATCAGCAGCATATTGGAGAATTAGTTTAAACGTCGATGCTCTCTTCAGGATATGATCGGCAGAATAAATAGTTTTATATTTTAAAGCATGAGCTGACTACAAGTATCAGTCTATGCTGTGTGCATTATTTGGCCACAATGTGAAAATATTGTGTAATTTTACTTGTTAAGACATTTAAAGAATTTTATTTTAGTTCCACCTGTCACAAGATGTGATGTTACAGTAGATGGAATTGTGAAGGGAAACCACCAGGGATACCAGCGAATGGTGCTTTCCCAGTCAGCTGAAGCTGTACCATGGTCCTTTCAGTTCCCGTTCCTTGAAATGGCTACTGGCTTGAGAAATACGCTCCCTCTTTATTTACACCGAGTTCTCAAGGCCACTTCTTGACATACGAGGGGGTAAACCTTGTGAAAACCCGTGCCAGCTTTTTAGATTTTTTTTACTTCTAGAGAGCAACTACTGGATGAATGGGTTTTTCTTGTACCACAAGGCCTTGTGCTCTACAGATGACCTCAGTTACACGCAGTCACTAACATGTAAAACACTGTACTGCCATCTGACAATGTTCCAACAACATAATAGCAGAAAGAAAACAAAAGTTATAAAATCCATCTTTTGAAGACATTCTGCTACACATAATCTACTGGAGTTTTCAGTTATTCCAGCAAATACAACATTTTTTAAAGTGAAAATTCACTCCTGTCTGTACTATTAATATAACATGTGGCAATTTTCAACAAATGTTCAATAGAACTTGAAAGTGTAAGTAAATACTTACAATTGTTGTGAACTGTGATGAAATTCATGAGATGTGAGCTGTATAAGGCACGATGGCGGACGATGCATTTCACAGTCACTCTCCTCTTATGAGACTGAACCAGTAAAATATCCAGCGAAGTACATTTGTTTGGATCACAGTGGTACTGGGGCTGAGCTAAACAGCAGGAAAAAGGTGTAAAAGGAGAATAAATAGATACCCTTTGGCTCAAATAAAACATAAAATACTATAGACTTGAAATTGCTTGACTTTTACCAATATCAATATATATTGATATCAATATACTGAGAACCAGCAGCTGAGTTCATCCTACTTTACAAATCAGAAAGACGTTAGTCTACTGCACATTTGCTTTAAGGTTTTAAAAGACAAATATATACTGTACTGTACAATAGTTATTGCTATATTTATAATACATTTTGCCCATGTACTCATTTTTATTGCTTGCCGTGCCTTCATTTAGGTGTTTTAGAGGGCTTTAGATACAACATGTTGGGTCTGCGAATGTATTATTTTTTCACGAGCAAACAATAATTTGGCCCCGATACCCAACCTGTGTATATGAATAAATGCACAAATATGCATTTTTAACTCACTCTCTGAATACGGTTGACTGCTACCTCAAAAACAGTAACTGTGGCAAAAGCCACCAAATAACCATAATCACAATTATAATAAATATTCTAATCCTGGTCATTGCAGGGGATGTGGAGACATTCAGTTCCTCTTTTCTTGTGAGAAGTTTGCTCAGGTCTTATGAGATTTGGTGAGGCACCTATTGTTTTTTCATCTCAATTCTGTATTTTTACATACTGACATTTATTTTTTTTTTTTTACATCTTCCCACTCTTTTGTATTTTACAGTAAAACACATTGAGTTGCACTGAGCCAAAAGTGCTTGTCCAACACTTACCATGGACCTCCAGTCCATTTTCAAACAGCCACGAAATTGTAGGAGGAGGAAAATTAGCCTGCGCTGAGCATTTTATGGCCGATTTGTCCTCATGTTCAGTAATCTCGAGCCTTGGACGCCCTTGAGAAAATGAAATAGAATATTACTATCACATAGCCAGTTCATATTGTTTCCAAAAATGACATTACTAAAACTCCTTTTGTGAGATATGCACATGGAGAAGTAAGGTCAAATGCACCAAATAATACTATGCTGCTTAGCTGGGGCAAATATCAAAAGTGGTTTACGCTACACATTAGTAGAACCGGACATTTCACTCGTATTTCAGGGCAAGTATCTTACGCACTGGCACTACAGCAATAACAGGGAGTGGGGGGACATCACCCACAACCTTCAGGTTTTATGGCCTTGTCCTTAACAACTACGGTATCTGCTACCTGGCTACTGTTGAAATTACATCCTCTGTTTCAAAACTGTTAATTTCTTGAGAACCACATTTCTTACCTACAACTGTCACGTGGAATAGCTTTGCTGTCACGGGGAAAGTATATTCTAAACATCTGTACAGGCCCCCATCTTTAAATCTGACATCAGACAGACTTATTGTGAATTCTGAACTTGAAAAGGAGATCATCTTGTATCGTCTGTCTTTAAGAACTGTAAATCAAACAGAGAAAGCATTATTGGTCAAGAAGTTTAACATTTACAGTTTAAACGTGCAGTTGCGTATTTAACTTACCGGAATTCTAGAGTTACAGTTTTAGGAAACCCATACAGACACAGGGATAACATTAAAACTCCACACAGACTGAGCTAGATTGAAGCCTACGTCTGAGCACCCCAGGTGCTATGAGCTGCCCTTATCAGCGATGGCTCAGTTTTGTCTTAAAACAACACAAGGAAGTACAAAATACGAACATGGCTTTCTGTGATTGTAATCTATGTTCACTTTAAGGCATAAGACATTCATCAAATAATTTTATTTGACTTTTGGACAGTTAATGCTGTATGGAAAATTACAGCTACTTGAAACCGATTATTTAAAAATCTGCTTGCATGCTGTGTGAGGAGAAGTCAGCGTGGCTGGCCATGAGATACCTGTTATTTTTAAGCATTAATCCCCATTCTTTGCACACAGAAAGTAGTTATGCAACATAAATTTGAAGATTACTTTATTTACCACCAAAATAGAAATAAAAACACATTAAAACACATCCTTACCTTTATGTTTGTTGAAAAATATCAGGAATTCATGTGAATTCCTCCACTCTATATGGTTCATGGTAGTGTTATCAACTGAGCAACTCAGGACTAGTGTTTGGCCCTCTATCACCGTGATATTCTCAACAGTTGAAGATTCTGCAGTGCCTAACAAAAAAGAAAGGGTATGAACATCTATTTTCCAACAAGTGAACAAAATAAAAACCTACAGTATATTAAATTTGTAGTAAGTAGCTGGAAATAAGGGATGAACATGCTAGAAAACTACCCATCATCCATCCATCCATTATCCTTAACAGCTAAGAATGACTGTGGACTAGGGATGGAGGGGACACCAGTCTATTGCAGAATAGCTTCACACACACACACACACACACACACACACACACACACACACACACACACACACACTAGGAGCAATGTACAATGACCAATGAACCTAAAATGCATGTCTTTGGACTGCGGGAGGTGACCAGAGTACATCTTGTGATGAATGTTCTGGGTTTTACAAAAAATAAAAAAACTCTCCATCCAAGATGTGAAGCACAGATCCAGGGGTGGTTGCACCTATCCAAGACTTTGCTCAAAAACTCACTAATGCTGTCATTCTGACACTTTGGATAATACTTTAAAAATGACTGCGATGGACTATGCTAATTTTCCCAACAATTCTGGAAGGGCCGCGCATTTTGAAGTTCCGTTTTGGACAAAGTGTTCTGTCCGAATCCAGAAGCGACGAGGTGACGGGAATAGGTTCAAATAAAAGGCAGCAATGCCCATGACGTGCAAAGCCCTGAATGCGACCCTCAGGTTGTAAGGCATGAGATAGTAATGAAAGTGAAAAGAAATGAAAAACATGAGGATATGTGTAATGATGGAAGAACGGAGGCTTTTGCCACTACCCACGATGTGATGATTCATTTACTGGGTGTTGCAATTCTGATTTGCAGGCCTGAGGGTTTATTCTCAGCCAGGCCAGTCAGAGAACATGGGGGCCACAGTGGAAAGCGCGCACAATGTGTGGAGGCTGCAGGAAACCACAAGGTTGGGGGTCTGTTTATGTACAATTTTTATGTTACAGATCTGTGACAGCGCCGAGAGGGGAGTTTCTGAGTGGCGGGGGAGACTTCACTTTTTTACTGTTTTTGGCAGTGACACTGCAGCAGGAAGTCAAGTGGTGAAGAAAGAAGTTCATCATATGAGAAACTTAAAAGCAAAGCGGGAGACAAACACAAGCACAGCCATTGACTGTCTTACAGTAAAACCATTTCTTCTTCGAGATTCACTTCTCATATCTTCTTTTTGACTTTTTTTTATGTTTTATGTTGCACTCGGAACAACTGCAAATATGAAGGAGGGGGGAGTTCTTACACCTCCTCATGGTGGGCTGGGTGGTATTTTTTTCACCTGAAGGTCATTTATTTGTCTCACACCTTGTGTGGGATTTTGAAAGACCACAGTGCTGGTAATGTGTTAAATGTACCATAGACCGAATGTTTCCATTCTGTTGGTGTGTTTTATGTTAATTGAGCGACATGCTGATTTTTAAAGCTTTCAACTGAGAGAAACACTGACAAGATTTAAATATAGTTTTTTTCTCGCTTTTTACACGTTTTTTTTATACCTAGAGTTGTCTTTTCTTTACACATTTCATTGTGGAACTTGAAATAATGGTAACTTGGCACCTGTTTAAAAATTCCCTATCTAGCAGGGTTTAAACTGTACTGTATGTGCACCTCCCTGCTTGTCAGATATCCATTTATCTCTGTTCTGAATGCATGGATAAGATTTTATGGTGTAATATTTTTAGCTAAAGCAATATGCAAATAGAGACACTGCATAGATCAGTGGTGAGAATCCTCAAATTGAAAGCAAAGCAGTGATATTTTTCAGCTACAAACAACTTTAGACAACTCGAAGAGGTCAGTTGGAAAAAGTTAAGACTACATTAGCATTCTCACTAGAATACAGCAACTAGCTACCTTCTTGGATATAGACATCAGATAAATAAGGATCACAACTACAGAGTTCTCAAGTCACAGCTTCCCTTTTCCATGTTACACAGCACAAGAAATCTTGATGCTTCTGAGGCATCTTCACCGGTATTTACATTTATTTTTAGTTCTGAAGTTCCTGAATACCACTGCTTATTCCTAAGTAACAGTCACCAGTAAATTTGTTAAAATTGTTTTTTTCAAATTATAATGTATTCAAAGTTATAATAAAATGTTCAAAATGATCTTATTATCGGTTTCCCATCTGTCATTCTGTAGACAGCTAATCAGTATCATCCATCCTTCCAGCCTGTATTTTCACTAGACCACAAACCCCAGCGTTGACCTCAGCATGTGAATCATTTATCCTCTACTTGTTTGCAGCTACGTATTACATCCGTAATAAAAACAGTCAAATAAATACACTGTATTGTCACTGATTAAATTCTTCTGAATAATATTTGTACTGAAATAGCAATAACTGCAGTTTAACATTTCATACAGTGAGTGTTTGAATCTTCTCAATGAAACATTCTGAGCTACATCGCTCTTATGCAAATATCACATTTTACCAAATACCCATACAAACATTACTGACATCTTATACTATAGTGTACAGGTGTCTTGTCGTGCTGACAACAAGAGCTGAAATGCACTTATAAACACCAGAAGGGAAAAAAAAACGTGCAAACATGTACATTATCCGTTTACATTAACAGCAAAAAGCTTAAACTGAACAAAATGCTATTTCATCAAGTTAGATCAAGGGCTACAGTAGACAACACGTTCCACTCACCGGCGTAAAGGCAGACTAGAAAATAAAGGTGCAGCTTCAGCGCCATCGTCACAGCCGCTGTCAGTCGCTGTCTGACTCTCTGAGGAAGTTCCTCTCTCAGTGCTGCTTCACACATTATATGCGTCCATGACATCACGTCACTATGCATGGGTTTTCCACGCTAAGATTCGGATGCTAAAAATTCACGGCAGCAAAGAAGGTGATGTTTGTTGGTATATTGCATACGTACTGTGCCACGGATTTAAAAACTAAAGGATCATTTTTAAGAGATCGGTTTTGCTATTATGATAGCTGTTTCCTGTGTTTCAGATATTGTGCTCTTCTTCTTGTTACATCCTATTTCGCGGCTAGAGACCAAACTAAAAATACAAAATATTTTATTATAAATAGAGTTCCTTATTCTTTTTAAATGTAGGCACTCTAGAACCTCTTTAATTGGAGTCTGTTCATGGTGGAGCTTAAACTCTTCACCATTTACCTGACTCAGTGAAGCAAATAGGAAGTGAAACATTGTTAAACGAATGCTTGTGGAATATAATGTAAACTAGTTTAACTTTTTGTTTTATATGCCATTAACTATGGAAAACATATAATTCAATAAAATTTTTGCATTATTTAGTAAACGGTACAAAACTATACAAATGCTAACACTGACTATATAGCAAGCTCCTCCCACACGCAACATTCATCATTCAAATTATATGAAAGTAGCACAAAATTCATAATTTCAAGCTTTTAAACTCATATGGGCCAAACCAAACAATTTCAGGCAGAACAAAACCCTATACTCACACTAAGAAATGAGGAAGCTGTAAATAAGTGACAAAACGTATTAGTTAAGGTCACACAATGGCAGAGCGGGTAGCGTCATCCCAGTCACAGCACCTGGGCTGTGAAGATGTGGGTTCAAATTGCGCTCATTCTGTACATCACAACATATTCATTTATACATAAATAGCTATAAGATGGTGATTTGCTTACAAGAACTCCTGGAAATCATTAAAAATCCAGTCATGCCTGTCCATTTCATTTTTAAAATGATTAACCATTTACCATGATATATGTTGAGTAAACTGAGCCTGTACTTTTTATTTTGATCAGAAATTAAATTTTGCTGTGTGTCTTTTAATCATGTTTTAACTGAGCCATAAGACACATCGACTACTGCTTTTTAAGACATATTTACATAAAAGTGAATTCTGTACTGTAGCTCGACACTCAAATATTACATTTATTTTAACAACTTAATACAGACCGCCTCATAGAAGAAATTAACACTAGTAAATGCTTATCTTAGCTAACGTTACTGTTTACTGTATTTTTACATGGTGCGGCAATCCAAAAAAAAAAAAAAACATTTAAATCTCGTATATTTTATTTTTTGTCAGGCTAAAAAAAGACCTGAGACTTTTTGGCCATTGTTAAGAGTCTTCTCACTTTGAGATGGACAAGGGAGTTGGCCCAAGGGGAATAAACATAAGCATAAAAATAGTCCAGCATCTATAAAAATTCAGTATGACTGAACATTCATGATATGAAGAGATGTTCCTTAAGCAAGTCACATTTATGTCAAGTTCCGTATGTGCCAGATGATTCATTTAGTCAATGGTGAATCCGTAAATCAAGAAGTATTTTTACTATTATTTTGAGAAGCATAAATTTACATAGAAAATAAACTGCTATTTAATGACAGTAAAAGGTTTGTGAAATTATTGACATTTCTCAGAAAATCACTAACCACTCTTCCAGCTACTCTACTGCCACCTGGTGTTTGATAAAAACATTACATTTCTCCAGTCAGCAACAGAAAATGTACCAAAAATTCCCCAAAGTAAACAAAGATATTCCAACCATTTTCAAATTTATGTATTAAACTGTTTTTAAACCAGTTGCTCTCAGTTAAATAAGGAGACCAGTCAAGCAAAAGTCAGTAACAGAGCCAATAATTATCAATACTCAGTTGTCCAGTCCAGGGTCTGGGTTGTGTGGAGCCTACATCGGATGCACTGGGTGTCAGGTGTAGTATTACTCAAACTGGCATCAGTGCATGTATGAGTGAAACACTGTGATTGTGCTGCACAGTGTTGCATAGTTTAGCACCCAATGTCTCAGGAACAGGGTCTGAACTGCCATAACCCTGCTCAGGATAAGCGGTTAACAGAAATGGATGAATGGACGGATGAAAGGTTTTAGAGGAGGTGGAAAACCTGGCATCATGGTGCCAGGAGAACTGCCTCCAACTGAATGTCGGCAAAACTAAAGAGATGGTGGTGGACTTCGGTAGGCGCCAGCAGCGGTCCTACACCCCCCTTAAAATCAACGGGACTGCAGTGGAGAGGGTGAGCAGTTACAAATACCTGGGCGTTCATGTCACTGAGGACTTGACATGGACTGTACACATCCGAGCTCAAGCCAGTAGAGCAAAGCAGCGGCTCTACCACCTCCGGCAGCTGAGGAAGCTACAGGTCTCTCCAGCTATCCTTAAAACCTTTTACTCTGGTGCTGTACAAACTGTTCTGACTCAGAACATCATCTCCTGGTTTGGGAACAGCTGTGCTCGGGACATCAAGACACTGCAGAGAGTGATCCGGGCAGCGAAACGCTGCACCAGATCTGATCTGCCGTCCCTACATGACATCTATACCAGGAGATGCAGGACCAGAGCGACTAGGATCGTCGGTGACCTATCTCATCCCAGCAACCATCTATTCATCTTGCTGAAATCAGGCAAACGCTTCAGAAGCATTATGGCCAGAACGGAGAGGCTAAGGAGGAGCTTCTACCCACAGGCCATAAGACTTCTGAACCCGGACATGATATCACAACCCTCACAGACCAGGGTCCTCAATAATCTCTGACCACTCCACTCCACCCCCCCCCCACTGTCACTGCCCTTCCAGGGCACCTTAACGGTTTCTTTACCATTTTGCCTATTTATTTATTTACTTACTTATTTATCTATTTGCTGCTTGTTTCTGTTTCTATTCTTCTTAGTGTTTGGATGTGTGTTTGCTTTATTTTCCATTATAGATTTTTTGCACAGTCGTCCTGGATCAGATCGGAGCACATTTCAACACATGGTACACAACCGTGTACTTGACAAATAAACTCTTTTGACTCTTTGAAATCTATGAACACCCTTCTGGAACATCTTAGTGCTACATAATCATGCCTGTGATATACTCTGACTATCTGACCCTCTCCCCCTCTGGTACTAAGTAGAACATTTCTTTGGGTGCTGACATGTTCCATCAGTTTTGGTAGTATATTGGGGTATAAATTCGGTTTAAATAAGACCAAGTTATGCTGTTGTGGCAGACCTTGATCCCTTGATGTTCCCCTTCCAGACTCCTAAAACCAAGTGAGTTACCGGGGTACAAAGGTAATGAGAAACTGCAAGGATGTTTTATGATTAGACTGAACCACGTATTTTTAGATTCCACACCTTATAGCTGGAATAGTATGGCTCTGGGGTCTCTCATACATTTTTTTTTACCAACTCTTGTTCTTTTCTTTCAGTTGCAGGTATCTCTTGAGATGCAGGTCTTTGCCTTTTTTTTTTTTCCCTGTATTTTAGTGAAATTATTTAATACCCTATACCCTTGTGACCAAATATGAGGCTGCAATTTCTGATTTATGAGTAACAAGAGCCAAGCATGGTGGAATTTGACTTACAAGGATCTACCTCTAAGCCGATTTCCATAAATGTTTTATGCTTGTGAGTAGGGCGATTACCTGTATCTGGTAATTTTAACATTGCAAAAACACAATTTTAGGCATTCCTGGCAAATGCAATATTTTGTTCAGAAAATATTGTACTGTCCCATGCTCTTTCCTACCATTGCATTTGATTTAGTTTTTGAATAAATCCTTTTGAAAGTTGGACCATCTCCACAATACATGACTATTTAAACACAATATGTCAGCCTTCTTTAGCTACCATAAGAGAGGTCTGAGATGAAATTCAAATGCCCTACTTGGGTCAAAATCACTCTCAGTATGGAAAATTCCGCCTTCTGCATGGTACATATCATAGTTTGATTCAGTTTAAAGTTCTGCAACGTCTCAAGCCAGATTGGAAGCGACTTACCCTGACGTACCCTCACTGGTGCGAGAAGGGAGACGTCTGGGTGAAGAAGCACGGGTGCCAGTGGGACAGAAGATGCCATTCCAGCAGCAGCAGGAGAAAAGAGGCAGCAGAGCAGCCCGGGATGACCAGAGCCAAGGTTGAGGAGTTCATGCGAACCGTGGGTCTCTGGGGTGAGCGAAGCTGCCTTAGCACTGGGGAAGAGCATTCTGCCCCATTCATGGTGGAAGAAGACTGTAGGACACTGTGCAGCATGGGTTGTGGCCAAGGAGCAGAAAACTGGTGCAAAAGATGGATAAGAGACATCTCGCTTGCTACAGGGAAGAGTATGCTCTCCTCAAGACTACCAATATGCAAAATGACACACTGATGTCCAGCAGCAAAGGATGAAGTCCACACGCACGCAAAACCCTTGAGCTGAAGACCAAATGGACAACTGTAACCCCTGGGCCCACCACCCTGGTAGTTTGCCTCACTGAGGCAGCAAGGGTTAGGCCTTTTTAAATACAATTTGCACTGTAGGAACCATCCTTGTGCCATCGGTCCCAGAAAGCCAGAAATATGGGGGAAGTTTTAATTTGTAACAAGTCAGAGGTATTTGACAAATTTAAACCATCATAATTTCAGGCAGTTCGAAGAAAATGGCGTCCAAAACCTTCATTATGTAGGAGTTGTGTTAAGGTGACATAGAGAATACATCAGGCAGCGATCTAACATCTTTGAGCAATTGTTGAAATTCAATTGTTTAAATATTAAAACTAAATATTGGGGTTTTTGGGTTTGGGAGGTGAAATAGCAGGCTAAGGCAAGATTTGCCGCATTTCAGTCGGCGCTTTTCTTCATCTCATCTTCACAACAGCATGCGCAGCGCGACAATACGACCGAAGATGACATTTTTGAAACGTTTTCTTTTTTTGATTCAACTACAAAGCGGCGCACATTTTTATTCGCAACATTTTCACACATGTATATGCATTATAAAAATAAAAAAACGTGCTGGGATCATTATGCTATTAACACGTTGTCCTTCGCCGTATTTACGTACATCTCTGTGCAGCAATGGGGAAGAATTTGACGAAGAATGTGTTTGAAGGTTCCAGCGTGATTCTCAAGGATTTGAGGGGCGAGCACAGAAAGGTCTGGAACGCCGCTCCGTTGTTCGGACCGCGTCTTCGCCCACCCCTACCCCCGCGCCATTTCCGGAACATTAATGCAAAGCGAGTACATGGAATCCGGGACATTTTAACCAATAAGAGCACAACGCGGCTAGACAAAAAAAAAATGCAATCTGTTACGTCACTGCAAGAAGAAACGTCTTTAATTGGCCTGAAGAAAGACGTCCCCTTAAAGCCGGGGGAAATATGATTGGCAAGGAGATGCGGGGATTACTGGGAAGATGATTGGTCAATGAAAGCCGGTCCTCGGACTGCTGAGAGTATGATTCGCTGAGAATAGTTTGCCGGGGAGGAGGCGGGGCCTGTGTGCTGCTACTTTAACTTACAACTTGCGCTCCTCGGTCTCAGTACGCGGCAGGAGACGGCAGAGCACCAGTTTTTGTTCAAGTCCAAACAGACCTTACAGGTAATTCAACATTTTATGATTAAAAATATAGGTAGTTTTAGTTATTTATCGTTTTATTTAAAATGTTAAACGTTAAAGAAGTGCATATCTGACTATAAAATATTATTCATAGTGATAAATTGATGTTGAGGTTTGTGGGGCAAAATGAGCACATTGCCAATCAATGGTCCCAGCGGAAACGCTGGTTTTTTTTTTTGTCAAATTTTTTAAAATCATATTCATGGATACAAGGTAATATTTTACATTTGTAAATTCCCTCCAAGTTCATTTAACATTTCGCTTTTTACTACATAAAAATGATGCATTTAATAAGCCGGAAACGCATGCCGGCTCGCGCTGCTGCGGCCTTCCGTCCTTCCTGCGGCGCGGGGGGAGGGGTGACCGGGTGCACGTGCGCGCACGAGGAAGCCACGGGATTTTATATAAAATTATTTTGCTATTACGTTTTCTCCAAGAAGAGCCTTTTCATAAGAATAATAAAGAAAAATATTTCACAACTGGAGAACCAGAGATTTATTAGATCGGGTCGGTGGATTGCGCTTAATAACCTTTATAGTGGACGACCAGTGTTGAGATGAATCTTTAGTTTTCTGATTAAAAAATGTTGACATAGTGTTTTTTTCCCCCCCGTTATTTGAAGTAAAACTTAAAAATTTCGTAAGTCACGATGCCCTTGGAAAGCTGCAGTGGCGCTGTGAACCACGTGGTCACAGGGTGCCGTGGACAGCAGGGTCTTCTGGGACTGCAGGATCTTCTCCGCTTCCGTCTTACGTGCGGGCTTTCCCTTAGCTCCATGGCATTTTTTAACCTTGTGAAAGCCGAATATTTAAAAACTTTTGTTTATTAATTGTAAAATGGAATCTGTACAACATTTCCATTAATATTGAGAGTTGCTGCCGTGTGATCTGACTTTTCTAATTGGCATATATTCAAGGCTCATACCCGAATTTATGTTGTGTAATGTAGAATTAAAAAAAACCTCTGCTGTATGAATAGGAAATAATTCTGAAGTTGATCATCTAATGCTGTAAGTTGCCTTGGACAAAGCTATCGTAAATACTACAATGCGATGTGTGAACTCTTTACATTGTTTTCTAAAGGTATATAAAAATTTTGAACAGTAATTGCACTTTCCTTCATGTTTACTGTTTCTAGATGAACAATTAAGAGTAAGAAAAGTCATTTGTTGTCAAAAAGTTTGTTGCACTAAGAGAATTTTTTTTTTTTCCCTCTCTGTTTTCGCCCTGGCGTAGGAACAATGTCGAAGGGACCAGCTGTTGGTATTGATCTGGGGACCACCTACTCCTGCGTGGGGGTTTTCCAGCATGGCAAAGTGGAGATCATTGCCAACGACCAGGGCAACAGGACCACACCCAGCTATGTTGCATTCACCGATTCTGAGCGCTTGATCGGGGATGCAGCGAAAAATCAGGTTGCGATGAACCCAACTAACACGGTGTTTGGTGAGTTTTTGATGCACAAGTCTTGGAAGTTTCTGTGTTAAATTATGAGAATAAAAACTCAGCCTTTTAATGCTGTTACTGAACATGAACTTTTCCCTCTTTTCAGATGCCAAGAGACTGATTGGACGCAGGTTTGATGACAGCGTTGTACAGTCTGACATGAAGCACTGGCCATTCACTGTTATTAATGACTCCTCCCGCCCCAAAGTACAAGTTGAGTACAAGGGTGAAACAAAGACCTTCTACCCTGAGGAGATTTCTTCCATGGTTCTCACTAAAATGAAGGAAATTGCAGAGGCGTACCTTGGAAAGGTAAGTAATGATCTGAATTTGAAGTGAACTATGGGGGTGGGGGCACCAGCATCTCATTTTTGGCCCAATTGAGAATTCTGATCTTGTTGGTTCTTACCTTAAATGTCTTTTATTGACTAAATGGCCTTTTTCCATCATCTACAGACTGTTACCAATGCTGTCATTACTGTGCCAGCCTACTTCAATGACTCTCAGCGTCAGGCTACTAAAGATGCAGGAACAATTTCAGGCTTGAATGTCCTGCGAATCATCAACGAGCCAACCGCAGCTGCTATTGCCTATGGTCTGGACAAGAAGGTAATGCACTTCTAGCATGTTTAATAGTTTTGGTATTGTTCCTGTTAGCATTTAAATGCCCTTTTTAGTAGATCAGTATTAAATGTTTCTTTGTGAATTCACATTTTCTTTCCAGGTTGGTTCTGAAAGGAATGTCCTCATTTTTGATCTTGGTGGTGGCACTTTTGATGTCTCCATCTTGACCATTGAAGATGGAATCTTTGAAGTGAAATCCACTGCTGGAGACACTCACCTGGGTGGTGAAGACTTTGACAACCGCATGGTGAACCACTTCATCGCAGAGTTCAAGCGCAAGTACAAGAAAGACATCAGCGACAACAAGAGAGCCGTTCGTCGTCTCCGCACTGCCTGCGAAAGGGCCAAGCGCACCCTGTCCTCCAGCACTCAGGCCAGCATCGAAATCGACTCCCTGTACGAGGGGATCGACTTCTACACCTCCATCACCAGAGCTCGTTTCGAGGAGCTGAATGCCGACCTTTTCCGCGGCACGCTGGACCCGGTGGAGAAGTCCCTCCGCGACGCCAAGATGGACAAGGCTCAGATCCACGACATTGTCCTGGTCGGCGGTTCCACCCGTATCCCCAAGATCCAGAAGCTGCTGCAAGATTTCTTCAACGGCAAGGAGCTCAACAAGAGCATCAACCCCGACGAGGCCGTTGCCTACGGAGCAGGTAATTCGCTTTGCGGGGAACCTGCGAGAGCAGAACGAAAAAGTCGCTGTGATGAAGTTGATTCCTAAGTCATTCGTAGTTTCCACCAGAGGTCAGCTTACCAAAGATGGCCCAAGTACCTTCCTTGGATGTCTGAGCGAGTTTTTGTCCCGTAACGGGCGTTTTGCTTTTTGGCGGGCGCGAGTAAAACACTTTTTCCGTTCCAACAGCTGTCCAGGCTGCCATCCTGTCGGGCGACAAGTCCGAGAACGTGCAGGACCTGCTGCTGCTGGACGTGACGCCGCTGTCCCTGGGAATTGAGACCGCAGGTGGCGTTATGACCGTTCTGATCAAGCGCAACACCACCATTCCTACGAAGCAGACCCAGACCTTTACGACTTACTCCGACAACCAGCCCGGTGTGCTGATCCAGGTAAGAACGACGGGAGGCTTTGGCGGAATTGCTCGGTGGCACAGAACTGCTTGCTGTGATGAAGTTGATTCCTAAGTCATTCGTAGTTTCCACCAGAGGTTGAAGAACCAAAGATGGCCCAAGTACCTTCCTTGGATGTCTGAGCGAGCATTCGATGCCATTGGTGCTAACGGTCAAATTTTCAAAATTGCGTCGAATGTTCTGAAACGCAACTTTTGTATTTTCTGTAGGTCTATGAGGGTGAGCGAGCCATGACCAAGGACAACAACTTGCTGGGCAAGTTTGAGCTGACTGGCATTCCCCCTGCTCCCCGTGGGGTCCCCCAGATTGAGGTGACCTTTGACATTGATGCCAACGGCATCCTGAACGTGTCTGCTGTAGACAAGAGCACCGGAAAGGAGAACAAGATCACCATCACTAATGACAAAGGTACGGAGTACAATTTTTACATGGTGGGGGCTTTTTTTTTCTTTTTTTTTTTTAAATGCATATGTGCCCTTTAAAACTTAAGCTTTTCTGAACAGGTCGTCTCAGCAAAGAGGACATAGAGCGTATGGTCCAGGAAGCCGAAAAATACAAGGCTGAAGATGATGTTCAGCGTGACAAGGTGGCTGCTAAGAACTCTTTGGAGTCCTATGCTTTCAATATGAAATCCACTGTGGAAGATGATAAACTTCAAGGGAAGATCAGTGATGAGGACAAACAGAAGATCCTGGACAAATGTAATGAAGTTATAAATTGGCTGGATAAAAACCAGGTTTGGAAGAATTTATTTTAACCCTTTTTGAATATATTGTAAATTATGGTGCTGTGTCCTCATGTGGTTTGACCCTTTGGTGTTTTTTTTTTTTTTTTTTTTAATCTCAGACTGCAGAAAAGGAAGAATATGAGCATCAGCAGCAGGAGCTGGAGAAGGTGTGCAATCCTATTATCACCAAGCTGTACCAGAGTGCTGGAGGCATGCCAGGTGGAATGCCTGGGGGTTTCCCTGGGGCTGGTGGTGCTCCATCAGGTGGTGGATCCTCTGGACCAACTATTGAGGAGGTGGACTGAGTAGTTTAGTAATAATGACTAAGCCAAGGCTGGTCATTGGCTAATTTAAGTCATAGCTGCTATTTATGGAAACTTGACCGTATGCACTTTGCTGTAGCACTATTGCATCTGGAATTTAAGTCATGTGGAATAAAGACTTAAACCTCATGTCTTCATTGTTTTTTGTTTTTTTTTTTTTCTTTCTTTTTTTTCCCCCCTTTTTCTCGTAATCACAGCCAGCACATTTCTTTTAGCTGGTATTTTAAGAGAATGACCTGTGATTTCAGTACCCAAGATGGCATGTAATTCATCACTATAAACTGAATCTAATGATTGATTACTCTTGATAAATGTTTGCAGTAGGCCATTGGCAAGATGCAGTGACTGTTTACAAATTGCAGCTTCTGCATTTTATGACGCCTCTACTTACACATTTACATGAGCTGGAAGTACAGGGCATGCCGTTGACTGATTCATCCCAAAATCACACCTCTAGTTACTGAGCATTTACTTGAACTGTAAACACTGGATGTTTGCTGAACATTGGTGTCCCACTTAACAATATTACAACTATAAACAGGAGTACATACAGACTATCGGATGTGGTGTCAAGACTGGATACAACATGTTTAGGTTATGAATATTCAATACTATTTAATATTTGTATTTTTCTATTTTATACCATTTTAAATCTTACACAAAAATAGACTGCTATTCAGTAACTTTACCTCTTAAAGTCCATCCTTCCTGGGTGCCACATGCTTCCAGATAAGTGGTCATTGATAAGAGGACAGTAGTTTTACAGGATATAAATAAGTGAAAAGACTTATTGAGTATATATTATTCATATATATTTTACACGTAGTGATAAAAGTAACTTTGAAATTAACAAAATAATTTAAAAACATACTTTTTGCCCATCCTGTGTTTGTAAGTTGAAGACAGTGTACTGTATACATAAAGTTTTAGAATAGCTGGCTAGCGAGTACAAATTATATAATATAAATATATAATTTATCATTTGTAAATGTATCATTTATAACACCGACATCTCAGCCGCTAAGTGCCACCATACTAGTACCGGTCCTGTAGATTCACGGTATCGCTCATCTTTACTGCATAGCTGAGCCGTACGTAGAAACTACAATACCCACAATGCACCAGCGGAAACCAGGAATAACTTCTGGCGGAAAGGTGAACGCGTGGATCTTTCTAGTAACGTGGTGGAAGAAGAGCGATAGAAGCCGAGCTGTGGTTGTACGAAACACAGACGATTTGGAAGCACGAAAATATTTCGACTTTTTAACACGTCAGTTGCGCCAATACAGTCGTACACTATGTCTGTGATAGAGGAGGGGGATGTCCGCGGTGGAAAAGAAGTTTTTCGGGAGATCAGCGCCGAAGACGACGAGTTACAGCCCACAGAAATTGAGAGCTTGTGTATGAACTGCTACAAAAATGTGAGTGGTTACACTACGATACTGAACGGTCATAACTGGCTTCACTGGAACCTAGTTAACTACCCAACTAGTTAGCCAAGTAAATGAAGAGGTGTGCTCGTCTGTTAATGAAATAATTTGGGTAACGTGCAACTTCATAGTGGGTGTCAGATGGCTGATATCTGTCACTGTCTATAGCAGTTTGTGTTTGTTCTAGTGTTGTGTTCTGTATCTGTTTTATGTGAATTATGGTATTGGTGATATTCATTTTTCTTTATCTGACAGCTTTTTTAAGTTGGGTTACACTGTTAGATGATAAGTTTTAAAATGATTTACCCATTTACAGAATATAGAATTTTTCTTGTGTTAATTCAGAATACTTATGTACATGAATACATTTGACACACACTTTTGTTTAAGCAAAATGCTGCTCAGAATAAACAAAAACGCATTCAGTGAAAGACAGAGGTTTAGACACAAAACGCTACTGTAAAAGCCTAGCTTGTTTGATGGCACACTTTTGATTATACACCACTTCGAGAGCGAAGTGGGTCTAAAAGATTTATTTTGAGACCCTTCTTGAATGCTGTGAGGGATTCAGCAGTTCTGAGGAAGAGACTGTTTGTTTCACCACGTAGGAGACAAGACTGAGGCTTTCGTTTTGGACCCTTTGTGAGAGAGACAGGTGGACGACCAGAGGTGGAGGACCACAGCTTTCCTGCTGGAGTACAGGGATTGTTCAGATATTACGGTTCTCAGGGTGCTGATCCCTTGGCTGTCCTGTAACTGTGATCAGCTTCTTGATACAGGGAGCAGCTAGAGGTCATTAGAAAAAGACAAAGAGGGGACGCGCAACTATCCTCCTACTTATGAGCATAATGTGCTACTGGAAATTGGCACGGTAGAGGAAATCTCACGAATCGGACACATAATTACTGCTACGGCACGAACGCTGAAAATTTCCCCACAGTCAGTCCTTGTTGTTCATAAATGTGAAACATCGACCTCATATTCATTTGCGACTCTGTAAAGGTTGTTAAATCATTTCACTTGTATGCACAAAAATTCATAAGGCAAGACTTGTATGTCAAAGGATACCTAAATATGGGAATGCTGTATCAAAAGCAATCACTTATAGGAGCTTGATGGCAGAGGCCAGAGTACTAAGGAGCAGAGTGACTGAGAGAAATACCATCATAACCTGCACCCACAGTTGTGTAGAGTGTGTTGTTGGTGGATTTTGCCTAATGTATATAAATGGTATCTACAGGCTCAGGTTATGCCTTTATTTTGCTATAAACACACTAGATTTTTACTCCTAGATTAATGGCATAATTTAGTTGTCCAGTTTATGTGTATCTGTGATGTGACGTGACGTGACTTTGCTTTGTCTTGCAGGGGACCACACGCCTGCTGTTGACCAAGATTCCATTCTTTAAGGAAATCATTATCAGCTCTTTCACATGTTCCCACTGCAACTGGTCCAATACCGAAGTGCAGTCTGCTGGTCGTATTCAAGAACAGGGTATCACGTACACACTTAAAGTCAGGTCTAAACAGGTAAGCTTGGTGCACCCCAAAGTTTATACATCCTTCTGAATGCTTGGTTTGTAGCTTTATTTATTTTTTTTATATTTTGAGAAATAAATTCTACCATTTCTTTCATATTTTCATCTCTGAACATTAGTGGTTCAGTTAGTTCATCCTTTGGTGATATTTGAAACAGCTTTCTGTTTTGGCTTTCCCATCCAGTTAGGCAGCCTGGTACAAGTGCTTATAAAGAAGTTGCTAAATCCTGGATTTATGATCTAAAGTTGCTTTGTACCTTTTAAACAGCTTAATTCCTAGTTATCACAAGTTCTTTTTTTTTTTTTTTTTGGAATTTACATTCCTGTTTGATAGGACTGTTCGTGTGCTTGTCAGTGTCTGCGTAAGAACACCTGAAGGTGGTATTTGATACTCTTTGGTCTTTGTTATAGTTTCACCCATTCATTTCCCGTGGCTGGCCAGATCTGACTGTACAAATCTGAGCTATACCAAATTTGAATAAAACAAAATTCATTGAACTGATGATCATTCATTTTCTGCATTCAGTTCCCTAATGAGAAGGATGTTATGAACCTTTATGGCAACCATATAAAGTGGTAAATGTACTATATTTTTTCCCAGCACAACTTGAGGGTGAAAGATGTTTCTTGAAAGTGTGTGCAATGGCGACTATAGCACAAAATTTTTAATTAAGCTACCTCGAAAACCTAACATTCAGCATTCATTGAATTTTCAGGATATGAACCGGGAAGTTGTTAAAGCAGATAGTGCGACTACCAGAATTGTAGAGCTGGATTTTGAAATTCCGCCCTACACACAAAAAGGCTGTAAGTATTTGTCAAACTCCAGAGTTTTTAAATATTTCCTTTTGGTGCACTTTGTAAAAATATTTAGTCAGCAGCACTTACAAACCTGTCATTTTACAACATGAATGCGTTAGTTCTTTTGAGTTTCTGTTATACCAGGTACCTGCTGTGAGTGGGGGGGAAAAAAATGCTACTCTCGTACCACATATAAATTACATGAATTATAAAGCATTTCCTTTTCTTCCCTGATCAGCACTTTCTACAATTGAAGGCCTTATAGACAGAGCTGTGGCAGGTTTGGAACAGGACCAACCAATAAGGAAGGTAGGAGCAGCTCAGCACAGGGCAGTGCTGCAGGATTTGTGTACAGGATTAGGACTTAATGTCTTGCATTTTGTCATATGTTTTAGCACTGAGACAGTACTTACTGGTATCTACTCATAACTGATTTTCATCAGTTAACTTGGAAATATAATACACCGGTGTATCATTAAAAAATGTAACCTTTTCCCTGAGAACTGCTCATTACATAAAATTCAAATCCCATTAGACTATCCGTAATGGTTATTGTACGTAAAAGGTTTTTGAGTCCTAGAAAGCCACAAACTTACTACAGACATATTTTAAAATGTCAAATTGAAACAATTGCAGTACATAATAGTTGAATTATATACTTATTCTGTTTCCTCATTATGAATTTGATGTGTTTGTGAAAACCATTTATAATATGAATTCTCATAAGTTGAAAATGTGCTATAGTTGCTGGAGCAGGAAAGGAGCTTCTTTCCCAAACTGTGGCCACAAAGCTGAAAGTACACCGTTGACAAGAATATTTTTGGGTTCAGGTGAAACAGCTTAGCTCAGTCATTAGAGTGGGGTATACTTTTGGCTATATCGTGTACCATACATTATGTAAAAAAAACTTTACAACCAAAACATATATATAATACTCAGTCTGTATTATGTCAGGCTTTAATACAACAAAACAACAGCAGTAAAGACTAAAAGAATCGCAAACAAGAATTACAAAACAAGTTGACATCATTGTGTGGTTTACTTCTAGGTGTCCTGGTTTCCTCTCACAGTCCAAAGATGCATTTCAACTGGCCTGGGCCTAAAATGCCCAAGAAATGTGTGAATGCATTATGTTCTGTTTTTGACATGAATATGAGTGACTTGCACTTGAGGTGCAACAACTTGAGACTCAAGGTTTAATAACTTGTGTAAAACAAAGCTGCAGGGTGGCAGTGCCTAGTAATTGTCATGTAATTAATATCTCTTATTTTCCTTTAGGCTACAGATCCTGAAGTTGCTGCAAAAATTGATGAATTTATGGAAAAGTTGAGGAAGCTGAAGGATGTAGAAAGTGAATTTACTTTGGTGAGCATAACTAAATCAGTTTATGTACATGGTTGGTCTCCAACTTCTTAGCTTACAAGTAACAAACTTTTCATAAATACAGAATTTTTGAGTAGTAGTTACTATTTACTACTTTCATAAAAAGAACCTGTGTACCATTTTGGTAAACCTTTACAATGGCAATTATGAACAGTTAAGCGTTGCTTTGAGTTTTTCCAGAGAGTGTAGAAGAAGCAAAAATAAGGTGAACAAGCTGTAGGTGATCCTGTGGCTTTTACATCTACCAGTTCTCAGCAGTCACTGAAGAGCTGCCTCTCCATTATCTTCCACCTCTATCTAAAACCTCCGGCTCTGAATTGATGCATAGTTTTGGTCTGTGGTTCGAGCTCAATAATATACGGCTTATATAGTTTTTTTTTTTTTTGTTTTTTTTTTAAATATCTTATGGTTTTATTACCTATTATGACATTTGTATTCAGTACTAATAAATTTTGTTTGAGCCATCTTTGAGAACCAGCAGTAAGTAATGCTGTCAGACCCAGAATGCACAAGGTGTGTGCTCTGTCTGTCACTCTCATGTGTAATACAGAAATAATTCTCAAAGTACAATCACCTAGTCCAGTACGTCTGCTTTTTTTTTTATCGGCACTCGCTGCAAGAGTAGCTGCACATAGATCCGACAAGGAGACATTGGGCCACTTTGTGAGTATAGATGCACAATAAGTGTGCATTGGAAATTAGTTTTTTCAATGTAGTATATACCTGGGGTCAAACATTATATTCTTAACATCAATATAATTATCAGTTTTTATTTCATATTATTTTATTGGATATTTTAATACATTTTTGTAGAAATAGTTAACCTGAAGGGAAAAAAGTGGAATGAGTGAAACTATAATTGCACAAGGAAGTGGAATCAGATATACTGTATTTCATTGCTAGGCCCACAATGTTTTGGTGTTGTAAAAGGGACGTAATACATAAGCCTAAGGAACAATTAAATTGCATAAGTACAGTGTACTTCATAAGCGACCTATATGTCGCAGTATGTTACACACTTACTGTACACTGCAATAATCTGGAAGGCCGGTGACTATACTCATGCTGCATAATTATAGCATCATACAGGCAGTGAACAGTTGTATCCAGTAGCATTACGTTTTCAGTAAATCTATTACAGGAAATTCAAGTACTTAAGCCAGCCTTAAATATTTCTGTGTCACCATTACAGTGATTTGAAGATGTCTGACTTTAAATTGAACTACTAACTAAACTGCACTTGATGTTTTTTTTTTATTATTATTATTATTATTAGTATTATTAAGCGAACAGAATCCAGCACAATAAGTGTATTCTTGTACCATTCATCATGTATTGTTCATGATTTCATAAGCATTCTGAGGTTAAGTTGAACTGTTGTTTGGGAAACGTGTAGGATCGCTCAATGTTTTTGTTCTTCAGGTTATCGACGACCCTTCTGGCAACAGTTTTGTGGAGAATCCATTTGCTCCCCAGAAAGACGAGGCACTCACTGTGACGCACTATAATAGGACAGCACAGCAAGACATCCAGCTGGGGCTAAAGGTGTCTTGTGCTTTTTGTCTGAGTAGTTTTTAGGTAGTCCAGGTCCTGTCTTTGTCTTAGTTTTAAGCTGTGTGGTGATGCAGGGGTTGAGATGTTGGTTAATATGCTTCAGGAGTTGTGTTGCTGGCATATTTGTGTTTTTGAAAATGTTATCTTTTCAAACTAGGACCCTTCTGTTACCAAATCATGAGGTGAATACTAGTTGGAGTACTATGTGAAGAACTGATTCATTCTTGGCTTTTACAATGTTTTTGCAGGAAAATGGGGCAAAGGAGGAAGAGGAAGAGACTCCTGGAAATGACATAGAGTCCATGAGGAATGAGGTAAATGTTCACATTTTCTTTGATAGAAGTAAATTGGCATCAAAATTTGACAACTTTAACATACTGTTTGTCTGGTGCAGGTGTTGGTGTTTAGCACAAATTGCCCAGAATGCAATTCTCCGGCTTCAACAAACATGAAACTTGTGCGTATCCTTTACACAAATTTGTGCTGACTATAAAGCTTTGTATGTGTACCATTTTATAATTTGAATGTATGCAAAGTTCTGCTAGAGGTTTATTCCTTCACCATCCTTCAGAAATCCCACACTTTAAGGAGGTGATTATTATGGCAACCAACTGTGACAGCTGTGGACATCGTACAAATGAAGTAAGCTGTTTTTTCATTGCCTGGCATTAAATACATAATATTTACAGTGTACTGCTGAGATTTCAGAAATGAAAACTGTGTTTAGTGTCAAACATTGGAGCCTCTGTTTGCGCAGTAGTGCCTTGTGTCAATGAGTTGTTATTGTAGGTAAAATCAGGTGGAGCTACTGAAGAGCTGGGTACCAGGATAACACTGCGCCTTACTGACCCGTCAGACATGTCCAGAGATCTGCTGAAGGTAATCTGTGCACATAAAGAAATATCAAGGCACAAATAAAGTTGCTAACAGGAAATGTCACTAATAACACATGGCACCCAGGACCATGATAGTGTGCTGAAACATATTAGTGACACCTTCTGTTATCGGTGTTTTTGCCATCCTTTAGTAGGGACTTAAGCAGTCTCACTTTAAATCACTGCTGAACAGTTTGTCAGCTACATAGTGTGTCTACTATCAGAAGACAATATTGGCCTGAATAAAACTGTTTTCTTCTAAGGTGTAACTTAACACCTTGTCCTCACATCCTTTATCCCTTGGGTACATTTCTGTTAATATACTAGCTTTATATGTTATAAACTGTTAAGTTATTAATTTGTCAAGATAAACATTTTTCCAGGTATTTTCTCACAAAATTGCATTTTTTTAAACCATTTTCTAAAGTGCTCTTTTATCTGCTGAGCGTACCTGAAGAGCACAGGAGTATGAGACTTCCTTAATTCATCTTGGTTTTGCAGGGTTTACTGCGGACATCTAGTTAGTGACTGAAGTAGCTGCTAGTATGTAGAGGCAAACCCTTACCATGACGCCTGTTGCTTATGAAATAAACTGTTCAGTAAATGAGACTGAATAGCAGTTTGTAGAAATTATGTATTTTTACTTTTAGCAGTTTTAAACTGCTGTTCATTTCATTGTAGCTTGACCTTAAAAATGAAAATGCTTCTGAGATTTTTACAAAATCTAACCTGTTAATCCAGTCTACGGAGGTCTGCGGAAGTTATTACTCATTTTGACTTTGTGTGAAAAAGTACTTTGAAGGTATTTACAAAACTAATTGCAGTTTTCTCGACACTGAATGATAAACGTAAGTCAAACAATTCAGACATGCAGCAGTGGTCTTCGTGTTGAAGAGAACAGTCATTTTAATAGCACACTGGTCTTTGTTTGGACTGCAGTCAGAAACGTGTAGCGTCCTGATTCCCGAACTGGAGTTTGAGCTTGGAATGGCAGCCCTCGGCGGGAAGTTCACGACACTTGAAGGACTCCTTAAAGATATTAAAGAACTGGTGAGACTTGATTTATGTTTCTCTTTCATTTAGCTGAGACTATTGATGAATATCTACTGTTGAATAAACAGTACGTATGCAATAGACCTGTTAGTAAGATGGCAGCGTTAACAAGGAAGTTTAGTGCATACCTTCAAGTTAGCATCAGAATGCTTTATATGGTCTGCATATTATTTTTTGAAGTATCACTTTTGCTGCACAAAATATAGGGAGTTATAAAAAATATGTTGTCTTTTTTTCCAGATTGTATCAAAAAACCCCTTTACGTGTGGTGATAGCTCAACACCAGAGCGTGCTGAAAAATTGGAAATATTTGGAAAGAAGATTGACACGGTAAGCAAATTGTCTTGGAGCACGTAGGAAATGGGAAAACTTGTATTATTTAAATCAAAATGTTAAATAACGCACAAGATTATTTTTGAAATTACGAGTAGACTCATCCCCCATTAGCCTGATATCTAGTTTTTCACGTACCAAATTGTCATTTATCACGTTGGGTCCAGCCGCAGTCTGGCTCGCTTGCATTGTCATGCATTTGTGTTCTGCACCACCTCAAATTAAGGCACAGCACTATTGGGAGGTATTTATGGCTTGGCTCAAATTGACAGGTTCTACCTAAACTGAAGTGGAAAAGGTGCCTTTTGTCAATAGAAACCAAAAGAACCACTTTTAACAAAATGTAATTATCTGTTTTTTGTATTTGGTTTGTTTTTCAGAAATAGGACTAAATATTGCAAGATAAGTGTATACATTTTCCATAAAATGCTGTACTTTTTGCACCTTGACGGCTTTAACACTAGAGCAATATTTCAAACTAAGAGTGTACATTAATTTATTTACTTTTTCAGATTAAGCATTATTTGGTGTTGACACTTAAATTGGACACATTAACATCTAATGTGCATCTTAATATTGAATGTACATAAAATTGGTCACTCTAGAATTAATTCTTATTCTGTAACTTCAGATTATTGCTGGAGAAATGGAAGTGCACATTATTCTTGACGATCCGGCTGGGAACAGCTATCTTCAGGTATACCTTCGCATGCCAATCCTAGGATAAGTATAAAGAAATTCTTGTGTAATTTGACATTTAGGTATACTTAAGCTATATTATGTACATGTTCTTAGAAAGTGAATGTGGACATAAATTTTCTTGCCCTTTTTCCCCATAGAATGTATACGCTCCAGACCCAGATCCAGAGATGAAGGTTGAAAAGTACACAAGGACCTTTGAGCAGAATGAAGATTTAGGTCTGAACGATATGAAAACTGAGGGCTACCAGGAAGAATGCAGTAACTCATAGCATGAGAATAATGGGAGGAAAAGAACACTGGACAAAGAGATGAAAATCCCTTCAATTTTTTTCCTTTTTTAAGCCAAATGATATTATAGTACCTGCTGAAAAGCAGTTTTTCATATGTTTCAAATTATGTTCCTGTTTAAAAAAAGAAAAAGAAAAAAGTCAGTCAGTGGTGAAATTGATCATGTCTGAAAGGAGGAAATTTGCTGTGCCAAATGCAGTTTATGTAAAAGATTACAGAAATAATTCCAAATGCTCTTCCAGATGAACAGGGAAGAGGGATGTAGATATATTTCAATTTTTTTGTGTCTGCTGCTCCTCCTCTGCAAAGAATGAATAAATGATGGCTTAACTGTAATGGCTAGAATTACATCAGGCAGCTTGTGAATACACTTTTTGTTGGAAAAATTTAGAATTACCGTGACGACATACTTTCAGTTTGAGTTGAAACCGCTGATACCGTCAGTGCTCGACAATTGTTTTCTCTTGTCAACGTTCTAAGTATGTTTAAATAAAGGTGATGCTGTTGTAGGTCCACATTCTCCTACTTGCTCATCCGCCATACCTGCTTGTTGGTACCAAGTGTGTGAGGTTTAAATTATTGATCTTGACAGACAGCATAGATCAAAAGGAATAGCTCCTGTTCAGCTATTGTACAAATGATTACTTTGGCTAAAAAAAAATTGTAAGGTTTTGGGTGCGAGTACACGTATTCATTTGTGCTCTTGCCAAACAAATCACTGTACAGGTCCAAAAAAGGCCATTGATGTCATGGAATTGGACCTGCCAAAGCTCCAGCTGCATTTATCAATGGGAAACGGTAGCATTCATGCAGATGTTATTTTGTACTGATTTATTGGTGACATAGGTTGGAATTTTTTTCTATCGATCTGCTTTATTCTGTTGAATAAGTGGGGTGGAGGGTAGAGATGCTTCGGGTCCACGTTCTCCTCAGCCAGTCTTTGGAGGCAGGAGATTGATTGTAGCTCAGACCTCATCGTAACGTTAAAGATGAACTACGGGGCACCCAGTTTCACGTAAATCGGGGTGTCGCTAAACGGTTTCTAGAAGATTCGGAACTCCCGTGGACCGCTGGTCATCCCTTATACTGGCGTTATGAGCTCATCGGGTAGACCAGGCAGGCTGGCTCCGCAGTCCCCAGCGCGCATGCGCGCTTCCCTCCTTTGTACGCCTGAGCCCAAGCATGCAAGACAAATTGTATTCCGTGCGCGCCCCCCGTTACGCCACACAAAACGTTTATTAACGAAATAAAAGCACCGCCTCGCGGGCTTCCACGCAAGTCATCAAATGACAAAGTGCTAGGACATGACATCTTACATTTTTTTTTTCCTTTTCACAAAGAAACGGCTGTTACAAAGAATAAACAGGCTTACAAAAACTCAACATTGGTCCATAAACAAAAAACATCCGCGGCGCCATTGGAGCACACCCTTTCCGTAGTCCTGTTACCTTTAAAAGTCCGAACAGCACACACAAAGCGGGGAGTTTCACAAGTCGCTTTCGTCAGAAAAAAAAGAGCGGGCACCCCAGCGACGCGCAGTCCGCTGTCCGTCCGAATAGAGATTTGTTCAGGTTTGCCGAGAAGAAAACGTGGGAACTTGGAGCTACACTGAGGGGAGAATCCTCCGTCTCCAGGCGACCGCGTCACCCTGGCGCAGCGGAGAAGCTCTTTACGTACAAGTGGGCGGCTCTGAAAAGAGCCTTTGAATTGACGGTGCCGCGTACTGCGAATAAGCGCCGAGCCCGGTTACTTGCTCTTCGCGGGCTTCTCCGTTTTCTTGGGCAGCAGCACGGCCTGGATGTTGGGCAAAACTCCGCCCTGAGCGATGGTGACCCCGCCGAGAAGCTTGTTGAGCTCCTCGTCGTTGCGGACCGCGAGCTGCAGGTGGCGGGGGATGATCCTCGTCTTCTTGTTGTCCCTGGCGGCGTTGCCGGCCAACTCTAGGATCTCGGCGGTCAGATACTCGAGCACGGCGGCCAGGTAGACAGGAGCGCCGGCGCCCACTCGCTCCGCGTAGTTGCCCTTGCGCAACAGTCTGTGCACTCGGCCGACTGGAAACTGGAGCCCTGCACGGGAAGAGCGGGACTTGGCCTTCGCACGGGCTTTTCCCCCGGTTTTCCCTCTGCCAGACATTTTGGTGACCGATTCGAAAACAGCGCCCAGACAATCCCCGAATCCGACCCGAACAAGCACTCTGTTATGTATCGCTACAGAAGTGGATTGGGCTTTTATACGCCGTTCGCCGTCCTGATTGGACTAAAGGAACACCAGGCCTACAGCCAATAGTTTCGGCGCCTTATTTGACAGACAGCAGAAGCAAGCCCAATCACAAAATGGATGTTTTGCACCCTAATTTGCATGGGGATACTATAAATATGAGGACAGAAGGGTGGGGTTACGACATTCCCCACACTTGAAGTCAGAGTTGCAGCTTCGGCGGGTCTAAGCGAGATTTGTGGAAATAAACAAATAAGTAAACAAAAGCGATGCCCGAGCCCGCGAAATCCGCGCCCGCGCCCAAAAAGGGCTCCAAGAAGGCGGTGACGAAGACGCAGAAGAAGGGCGACAAGAAGCGGCGCAAGACGAGGAAGGAGAGCTACGCCATCTACGTGTACAAAGTGCTGAAGCAGGTCCACCCCGATACCGGCATCTCGTCCAAGGCCATGGGCATCATGAACTCGTTCGTGAACGACATCTTCGAGCGCATCGCCGGCGAGGCGTCCCGGCTGGCCCACTACAACAAGCGCTCCACCATCACGTCCCGGGAGATCCAGACCGCCGTGCGCCTGCTGCTGCCGGGGGAGCTGGCCAAGCACGCCGTGTCCGAGGGCACCAAGGCTGTCACCAAGTACACGAGCTCCAAGTGAGGCGCTGCGGCGCCTTGCGGGCTTCGGGACGGAGGACGGAGGAGGAAGCGGCGGTGGCGGCCATTGGAGGCGCTCTCTTCGTGTACTGTTGTCCGAGCGGGGGCCGCGTCCGGGGACCGGCATTTCGCGAAGACTTTTTTTTTTTTTTTTTTCCCTCCCCCACTGAAAACTGCTCAAAATGGACGCTGGAGTAATGGCCCTTCTGCTCCCCGTTTTACTTAGGTTTTTCCCCCCCCCCCCCCCCCGACAATCGTCGCGCTCAGCCGCTTGTGTCGCGTTTGTGTCCCTTTCTCCCCCCTGCATGAGCGTGTGTGGAGCATTGGCGAGTGGCGTTGCGCGCCGGCGGGGACGGGCGGCTGCGTTCGCGTCTCATGCTGTCCGACTGCTTTGTGTATATGATACGATACATGTTTGGTTTTAAAAAGCGGTTTTTATCTTCCTGATGTGTTGGAAATAAAGCGAGAATTAAACGGATTTGCGAAGCCCCTGGCAGGCTTGGTTTCTTTCCTCCGCTCGAGTGCTGAGACGCGGCGCTGCACCTGCTGCGCTGCGCCTCCGGTTCCACGGCAATTCGACCGTCCCCTAAAAAAGCTGGACGAGGGAGGGAAAATAAAACCTCACATAAAGCAAATAGTTTCCGCTCATGTTTGAAATGGATGATAAAATATGGCGCAAGAAGGTAATTCCCAGTCTCAGATTAATGGTGTGCAAAAGGTGTTAAATAGAAATTAATGTAAGAATCCCTTAGAATAAAACTGAATATCCTCATTTTTTTCTTTTTTTTTTAAGGCAACCTAACAATTTTTTTGGTTATGAATTAAATAGCTCTAGCTTTTGCATTAAAAAAATTTCACACAATACAGTGTTTGCAGGAATTGTGGCCACCTCACATTTCTGAATGCCACTAAAAGGTCTGCGGTCTTTTTTGGTCCACAAAGACAAACCAAAGACTTAAATTTTCTTTCCAACAGTTTTGAACAGAATACAAGAAAATGTACGTTTATTAAGCTGGCCATGCATTGGCGTAGTGTTGCTATGGAAGCGGGAAGATGCAGAAGTGAACGTGGTTGTGAGTTCTGCACTTTTTTTCCAGCGGGTTGTGTTCGCTTCTCAGACCCCCCTAGATACAGGCTAGAGTGTCATGAGCACTCAAGGAAAAGTATGGAAAAATGACCAAAATAAAGAGAAAATATCCAAAATCTGAATGGCAAGCATCAAGACAGGATGCTAAATTATGAACACACATTAATTCACGTTAGTTTTTTTTTTTTTAATGTTTTCAACCTCAGTGTTAACCAATATACAATTTTAACTTGGTTGGGGGGGGGTGACTTGCTGTGGCAATAAATTTACAGTTATTAGAATTATTAACCATTATTTAGTGGAAATATTTCTCAAAGGCCGCAACATACTGTTTTCAAGGATTTACCCATTTGTACAGTAGGGTGTGCTTGTATCAGCTGACGGAATCATGACCAAAGGTTTTACAGGAGAAACAAAGAGGAGCAAAGATTCATGCCCTTTGATGGGAGAGTAATGGTTTGAATTACTGCACTATTCATGGTTAAAAAAAAAAAAAAAAGACACACTGCAATAGAAGTGGGATTTGAACAGACAACCTTTGGGTCGTCGGTATCTGCCGTGCTGCACGCTGTCCCAAAACGCGTGTCGATATTATTTATCTCGGCCTGTCTAGCTAAGTGGTGTAACTGGGCAACGGTTAATTTAGGAAATCAATTTTAGATGGGGTATCTTCCTATATTATGAAACCAACTGGAAGCGAATTCTGTTCACATAACAAAATTTGTCTAAACCCAAAGTCACTCTTAGAACTAAGTCACCATTTTTTGTAATCACAGCAATGCACACTCTGTGTTTTAAAACCTCCTAAAATAATACATTGTTAAAAATCTTAGACTTGCTTTGTCATTTTTATTAACTTAGATACCAACATTAAAACTAACATAGCTGAAAAAAAATTATTTCCGCAGCCTTGTTGTTAATACTCAGAGCTGACAGTGGACTGATGTTCAGATTCTGAGCATTTTCAAATTTCTTTTCTGTGCAGACAATAAAAAGATTTATATTATTTCCATTCTTTAATCTGTTAATGGATTGGTTTTGTGAAAACTATAACGTATAAAAAGTACAAACTGCAATTCCAAGCGATGGGGTGATCGTAATGGTTCACAGTAAAAGTGACAAGTTTTAAAGAGAGAAAATAAAAACAATAAAAACATTAAAGGAGAAAATGTCAAAAGCAGGGTGGCAGGGGTGTAAAATCACTTATCTTTTCCTTAACAAACATGAGTCAAAGTAAAAAATATTGGCACCAGATAAAAACTCTGAGAAGGCACATTTTCTCCAGAAAGTGACAGAAGCACAAATGAGAAATGCAGTGCATTCCACCAACTTCTAAAGGTGGCAGTTGCTTGGATTAAAGTCTATGAAATAATGGCCAAGTTATGTAAACCAGGTTATAAATGGTTTTGTGGTGAGTTTTATACCCTGACAGGAAATACTTTGAAATACAATTCTTGCAGCATGTATTGAAATTCAATCCACATTAATGAAAATAAAACAAAGCAAAGGCATAAGAGGGAGAACAGCCGAAGCTTAGGCGAGTTTAAAATGTTCTCCAATACTTGGGCCATACAATATTTTTTTTTTTCTGTCCAAGAAATGACGTATATAAATGACGTAAATGCATACTGGGGACACCGCACAAGACCTGCCGTTTTGGAGATGCCCTGACCCAGTCGTCTAGCCATGACAATTTGTCCCTTGTCGGTCACTCAGATCCTTGCGCTTGCCCATTTTTCCTGCTTCCAACGCTTCGCCTTCAACAACTGACTGTTTGCTTGCTGCCCATCCCTTGACAGGTGCCATTGTAATGAGAAAATCAATGTTATTCGCTTCACCTGTCAGTGGTTTTAATGTCGTGGATGATCGGTGTATATGGATATTCAGTTAGTCAAAATGCATTGTGCTATTATGACCTTTTAGGTTATTAAAAGTAATGTATAGTATATTTTACTTTTTCATGTTTTTTTTCATCATCAACTTCTCGATTTTTGATCCTTCTCTTCATTGTTTAGTGCCCTGTTGTGTGTGTGCGTGTATTATCATTTCTAATTTGTATAAACGTTACATACCTGGGACAAAACTATGCTTGTGTTTCAAATGAGACAGAAGCTCCTGTATGTATGAAGTGCTCGTGTTCCTCTTTGGCATCTTATTTTTCTCATAACCTCTTGCTTTGTTTCCTGTGGCCCTTTTCTCACCCAATAGCTCAAAAGGGGGCCAATATAAATACCAGCAGCTCAGGAGAACAGAACAGGAAAGAAACTAGAAGTCCACACCTGACCACTGAAGGTAAGGTGCTTTTTTCTACAATCCAGAAAATGAGCCAAAGAGCCTTTACAAAGCAAGCTGACAAAATCGGTGCTTTGCAAATGTGTCTTACAGTTAAAACTTAAATGAAGCTTCATAATTTCTGTTGCGGAATACCTACAGTTATGGCCAAATTTGAAAAGGTGCCAATAATTTTGTTCCGTCCATTCTGGAGTTGTGTGTGAAATGATATCATGTCTGACTTTTCTTCTCTGTTTTTCTGTGTTGTTCCAGTACAAACAAAAGAAATAAACACGTGCATACCAAAGCATTTGTAATAGCAACAATTTTCTGGGAGAAGTGCAGGGCTGCCAAACATTATTGGCCGTGACTGTATAATCCACATCCTTTACGAAAATTTGACTTTGTAAAAAAAAGTTTTAACTTTTTTTTTTTTTTTTCCATTGTGCTTGCTTTTTTCCCACAACTTTGGCTGGAACACTTTTTTTAAAGCTTTGAATTTTTTTACCAATTTTTTTTTTTTTACAGCTTTCCTCAAACAATATGTATGTGTAAAAATATGTGTATCGTGTGTATCGTTCTTCAAAATCTGTATACTATGTATGCACTATATGTCCATATAGATGGGTACATACATTATATAATATGCCGCTTTATATGCACACACATACAAGATATGACTTTTAAATAGTAGTCAAGCTACAGTATTAATGAGTTCAGTAAAATTAAACGGCTAACCTGTACATATACAGTATTTTCCCACATATATAAGGAAGCTGACCTAATTCCCCAGGCACGACCGCCTAATCCATATATGTGTTCTCTCGCCAGCTTTCGTGGACAATGTGGGTCTTCTTGCTTCTGCTTCAGCTTTGCCTGGTCCTCCATGGCGAGGCTCAGAACATATGCCTCACACACTCTACATTCAGGGACCCAGGTCAGTCCACACGATGCCTCAATCCTCCCTTTTTCACCACTGTATAATCCCTCTATTTCTCAGCTCTCTCCGGAATTCAATCGTCCCCCCGGGAGGCTCCAAGAAATAGGAAGACCCGCGTCTTTGCCAAAGACCTATTGTTGGGCATTATTTTCATTTTGCCCGCTCATGGGGATTAGCACACTTTGCCCGATACTGCCCTATTTCAACAATTGTTTGTAATTTGGATCTTCTGGCTTCTTCGTGTTCCCCAGTCAACTCTGACATCACGGTGAAATGTGGGACGAAGACAATGGAGCTGAGCATCCTGTTGTGCCCAGTGTACTTTGGAGGGTACAACGAATCTCTGATGTATCTCAACGGACAATACTTAAAGCCAGACTGCCATGGGAAACCCGATTATACAAGTGATCCACCTACTTTAAAATTTAATTTTTCCATAACCGAAGAAGGAATTTCTACCTGTTCAAACCGCATGAAGGTATCAGACTCACGTGAAAGTAGTGTTTCTATTAAAATGAACAAATACTGTTTGGCAACAAAAAAAAGTTTAATGTAATTGCATATACGGTCTGGAAAAGTCGCAAGTGCGAAAAATATGAATTTGTGTTAGAAGGATGGTACGTTTCACGTGTTTGACACCTGGGCTAGGATGAAGGGGCGTCTTTTTGAGGTTGTTTAGTCGATGTTATGGATGAACTTTAACTGACAGTCCACAATGACTCTGCACTCCCTTCTCTTCCCGACAAAGGTCACGCAAGAAGTGGGCACTGGGCTCTTCTCAGATTTTTCCAGCATCCAGTTTGTCAACATTTCCGGAAACATCGCCTCTGTTGATCCCAGCGCCGGCACAATAACCTACCGGCAAGAGCTGATGTACATTTTCTCCTGTCGATATCCACTGCAGTACCTGATCAACAACACAGATTTGAGTGTGTGAGTATTTTTCTATATTTTTGTCATATAAATTAAATCTGCCACATAATACACTATAATACAGACGTTCCTCTATTTACGAGCATAGTGCCGTCCTGAAATCTCCTAAGTTGGAGGTGGCTAATAAATTGCAATGGGGAATTTTTTTAGCCGTTTCTGAGCCCACGAAATTACCCCCAAGTCTGCTCAGTTAACCCCAAAACCCACGAAAACATGGAGAAATAATAACATTTGTTTTGAAAGCAGACATCTTTCTGTCAATAATATGCAGCGATGTAGTAACTATAAAACAGATGCAGTACAAAAACAGAGGTGAGATGACAAGATCGCAACTTGAGGCAAAGGAGCGGAGAAAGCGACTGCGGGCCAGAAAGGGTGGCGGCACCACCAGCAAACCGGATGCGGCTCTTGTGTCCTTATGGGTCACTCGAAACAAATAATGGAACGGGCTCGGAAAATCGGGTGGCACATGTTCTAGAATAATCTTTCCTGAACCACAAAGTCTGCAAACATTCACACTGCTGTCATACTGCTGCTTACATACACTCACTTACAAATATATCACACACATACAGTATGAACTAACAGAATATGCTACCATATATCACACAGAATGAACTAACCTGTCACAGTTGTGCACTCATTTGCAGATCACAGTGGCATCACATTTGGTCAAAATTCAGTATTAAATAATTTCCCTTGCGTGTCCGAAAAGTCTAAAGGAGAAGGTTTGTATCTTGGCTGGGGGGTTGCAGATTTGACAGCTCATCTTATTCACGCCCGAGTCTCTCGCAGATCCTCAGAGTCAGTGTGAAATGCTTGTCTTCTCTCTGCCTTTAAACAGGTCTGGGGTGAGCCTAGCGGTCAAGGACAATAATGGGAGCTTCATCAGCACCCTAAGCATGCAGCTCTTTAAGGTACGAACCTTTTCACCGCCCGTGCAGTCTTTCCTGTAAAATCATTTTTCTTATTCTAGCGAGACTTTGAATTATAAAACATTTACCTTTGCTTCCTCACAAAATGAAATTTTTAACCAACAACGGGATAATTTACTGTCTTGCCTTTAAATCACAGCAGTGTGGCACTTGAATTCGAAGGTAAAAATTCAGGCAAGAATCCGACGCAAAGTCCAATCGAAGCTCATCGAATGCCTCTCTTTTTTTTCACGATCCCAAGGATCAGAGCTATACGAGCGTCCTCAAAATACCTGAGAACGGGCTAAAGCTGAAGACGCGCATCTTTGTGGAAGTCAAGGCCACAAATCTCACTGAAAGGTATCCACTGGTATTTTGTGTGTTGTTACACTGTTTTTAATAGATTCATTATTAATTGTTGCATTTTCCCAAGTTTGCTCGCAAATACGGCATTCTTATGGAAAAAAGAAACCTTATTTTCTTGCCCTCCCAAGGGGATACGAGGACGTTTGTGCGGTTCGTCCTCGCCACGCGTGGCTCATGCGGCCTCCAAGGAAACCTACCACACTGTATGTTTCCCTTGTTACCTTGAACCCTTCTTCTTGCTGCTAAAGGTTCAACGTTCTCCTGGACCGATGCTACGCCACAACCAGTCCCTTCCCTGTCAACAGCACGTACTACGACTTGTTTGTCGGGTAAGCGGGCTAATCCGCGTCGGATCCCCCCGATACGTTTTGGAAAGTGACCACCGTCCATCCTGACAACAAGCTGCTGAATTTTGCCTCTCGCCGCAGATGTAATCGGGATGGTCAGACGACAATTATAATGAATGGAGCAAAACAAGAAGCTCGCTTCTCCTTTGAGGCCTTTCGCTTCGTGGAGCACAAGAACATGAGTCTGTCTATCTTCTACCTGCATTGTGCCACCCGGCTCTGCGAGAAGGACATCTGCTCCTCTCTGTTGCCGGTAATGCAGCCACACTCGAGGCAGAAGCTGCGCCTCAACCCAAGTTTGCAGTCAGCTGTCAAATCCCCAGATCGTCCACTGACCACTGATGAAAAACTAAGACCAGTTCAGAGCGGCAAAAACAACTTCTGTTCAAGAGACTAGAACCATGCACTGTACAGTAAATAACAGTTTGAATAATTGGATCATTTTCAAAAAATTGCCTCTTGTAATAATTGTTCCGTAATCCTGTCATAAACTCACTATTTACTGATTTAAAACTATTTTCCTGTAAGACCGTCAAATTATTCAGTGCATCAGTTTCTTTTGCAAGGTTATGAATTCAGCTTTGACACAGAAAAAAGTGTGGTCTGAGCCAGACCTGCGATCTCTTGGTCAGTGAGCAAAGTCTACAGTAGATGCAAATATTTTAGTTAAAAAGCCATCTTTGATGATGCCCTTCAATTCTGCGGGGAGCTTTCTTGTTAGTAGCCAGGAATAAACTCGTTTTATTTTATACATTTATATTCACGCTGCCTGGCCAAAAAAAAGTGACACACTCTAATATTTGGTTGGACCGCCTTTAGCTTGGACTACAGCACCCAGTCACCATGGCATCATTTCGATAAGCTTACGCAATGTCACGGCATTTATTTCCATCCAGAGTTGCATTCATTTTTCTTGTATTGATGATGGGAGAGTCGGACCGCTGCGTAAAGTCTTCTCCAGCACAAAATCCCAAAGATTCTCAATGAGATTAAGATCTGGACTCCGTGGTGGCCAATTCATGTGTGAAAAAGATGTCTCTCTCGTGCTCCCTGAAGCACTCTTTCACAATTTGAGCCAACCCGATGAATCCTGGCATTGTCATCTTGGAATATGAAGAAAAAATCCATTGATGGACGGAAAAACTTGGTCATTCGGTATATTCAGGTAGCCAGCTCACCTAATTTTTTGGGCACGTAACATTGCTGAACCTACACCTGACCAACTGATGCAACCCCACATCATAGCACTAAGTTAAATCCAGGTGGTCTCTTTTCTTTTGGCCAGGCAGTGTACATATGTATTTATTAGCATATCGGATACTTTTCTCAAGTTATGTCAGAAACTCCATTCATGCAGTTGCTTCTGTGGTCTTCACCTGGGTTGGCCTACGAGTTTCTCCTCTAACTAGAACCTGAACGATGAGCAGAAACATTTAAGCTGTCTCTGCCCATAATAAAAAAATGTGTTTTTTTTTAAAAATTTGTTTTTCTTCCGCAGAACTGTTCGGCCAATGGAAGAAAGAAGAGAGATGCTAAAGCCGTACAAGCTCCGGTTGTAAGTGATGTGGCCACAGTGAGTTCTGGTCCAATCATCACAAATGTGGAAAACGGTAAAGACCGTCTTATTCTCCGATTCTTAGATTGAGCGTGTTTGTATGTCGACATTTAAACAACTTATCCTTTGCCTAACTTGACATGAAGTTGTTTTGGTCAGGCTTGTTGCGTCATGTTAGCGAACCAGGGGAAAATTTTCACTCGCTGGCGTCAATACTGTGCACATCCTGCTCTTCCCCCATATTTGCATACTGTACACATTTACATGTATTATTTAGTCAATGCTTTTCTCCAAAGTGAAACACAGTCAAGGCAAACAAATATGCATTTCACAACAAAGTGCTTTGGATGCTGACAAATAATCAAAGACACTATTTTTGTGGGCGCAAATTACTCAAGAAGCCTCCCTATGTTGCGCAAATGATGCAGCTGCTTAGGAGATGAGAAGAGAAGTGAAACCAAAAGAGATTTTAAAAGAGAGAAAGGGAATGTGGTTTGACACCGTTTTTGAATGCTGGAAGGAGTTCAGCAGGTCTGAGGGAGACAGTTAGCTCATTTCCTCACAATGGGGCCAAACCCATGGAAGTTTGAGAAGCAGCCTTGCGGGCATGTGGAGAATCAGCAGGTTCTCTAGGTGTCAGGGTACCTCGATCCTGAGTCTTGCTAAGGATGACTACATGGTGGTCCGTGAAGGGACAACGGGGATACTTGGGACCACAAGTGAACCCATAACATTCTTGATAAAGGCTTGAGGGTGGAAGCTGGGAGATCAAACAGGAAAGAGCTGACCAGGTGAACTACCACCATAGACTGGACCAGGTGTACTAGTGGATTTTCACCTGATCTTCCACTGCATCTGCTATTAAAGCAGGATTCCCCCTCTCTGTCTTTATGTATGCATACAAATTTTTTGCTCACATTGGCTGATTATTGTCATTTACACTCATATGCAGCAGCACAATACACGATATTGTCCTCTTCATCTGCTAAAACAACCAAACAGGTTTTTTGTACTTATGCCTATAGCTACAGCATCTTACAGAGAAGGTAATGAGGTAATGTTTGATATATTTTAATGCAACATATACGGCTTTTTTACTGCGATGCTCAGGAGTCGGTGGAAACTTCTGAGCCTTGAGTATCTCGGACGGTCAACTCATGTGCTGTATGCTGCATGCTGTGTATTAGGCCAGTGCTTTGACATCATCCCTTTTCCTCATGTAGGAAACCCAGTTGGAGCAGAAGGTCAAGGTAAGCTTTCCTTCTTGGCCGGCAGTAAGCAAAATCCCAAATTGTGCTTACAGTATAAGCATGCAGAGCCACGCCAAAGTCAACATGAACAAAAAAATGTTAAAGCAAACCAGCGATTGTCAACCCTCAGCCTTGAAAACTGATGCGATGAAAAGTCATTCTGTATGTATGTGCTGACACACAGGCTAGGATCAAAGCCCAAAATCTGCCAAAGGTAACATCTGCCATCTTAAGAAGCTTCAGACATGCTTATTGACTAGACTGTTGCAGCCACTGATTATTTTATTTCAAACATGAACCTCATGTCAGTATGTCTGTCCACCTTCTTTCTGTAGTTGCCAGCAAGGTCAGACCTGTGGGAGTGGCCGTTGCTGCCGGTATAATGGCCGTGATCTGCTTCGTCATGATGGCGATCTTGACCATCCAGCTGCTTTCGGCAAAGCGGCAGGGGAAGGAGAAGATGTTGTGGGTGGACAAGTGGAACGGCACGAAAGACCCCGAGAAGGAGTTTAACCAGTGACATCCAAAGCGACACTTTCGTACTCATAGTTGACCACAACATGCATCATATATACCACTGCATGGTAGGAAGCATTTATTACTCTGCTTGAAGGCCTACGTTGGCTCAAAACTATTATGGGAACTAGAAGCGATGCACATACACTTAACTCTTTGTGATGGAAAACAATTTATAGCAAATCCTGTCAAACCTAAAGAAAAAGCAAAACCTGTCGAAGATTTACAAGTCGGATTTGTGAGATTGACAGTAAAATACTTTAGAGGCTGCAACTTGCTTTTGTGGACTGGGGCTTTACCGGGTGTCATCCTCAATGGTATCTTGGAAATGGCAAATACGGATACAGTACAGGTGTCCCCCTGCTTAGCGTAAAGCATTCCTGGAAATTGGCTCGTAAGGTGAGACCTCGTACACCGCGCACGGCTCCTGTTGCTGGTAGACACGGAAAAAAGTCAAAGCCTCGTATCTTGAGGGATGCATGTATCTGTTGCTGTTAATCTCATCTTTGTGGTGTTTCAGAATACAAATGAACATGGGGGTGGTGGAGAAAAATAAAGTGTTTAAACTTAAGGAACCAAAAAAAATCTCCCTGTTCAGAAAGCATTCCTTTTGTCATTGTCGGCTGTGCTGCAGGAAGAGGATGAAAGAAAATCCTAGCAACAACAACTTAAAACCTAACTCATTTTGGCAGGTGCTAAGGTGGCACAATATTAGTGCGTCTTTCCTTTCTTATTCACCTGTAACTTCAGCAGGCAGAGGATGGAAAGGTTGGCCACATTAAGGAAATTGGCACAGTGACATTTTGGCCATCAAGGGATTGAAGTGGCAACTAAGGCTGCAGCGATTGCCAACCTTTTCCTCCAGCACTTATCCTGACACGGCAGCTTCTTGTTGCGGCTCAGCAGTCAAATCTGTTTTTTCTCCTCCACAATCTGCCTTAAATGGATAAAACTGGAAAACCAAAGAATCTGGCTGAATTCAGGCCTACAAACTACCATCGCGCAAACCCACTTATTCGCGGTTGCGAGACAAGCCGGTTTCTCCCGCACGTTCGGCAAGCCTCTTAACTTCTGATCGGCAGGTAATTCAAAGGCAGCCAGATTTGGTGGAACTGCTGAAAAAGGACACCAAAAACGAAAACAGGCAGACAATTCAAAACTCAGAAAGTCAAACTTAAAAAATGTTTTTATTAACATTCTGCGAACAAAAACACATCGATAACCTCTTCCCCATCCCACAATCGGTTTTTATCCGTTTCTTCCGCACTGTCCAAGCAGCACTCGCGTGAAGTGCAGGAGCCAGAAAAGAGTGGACAAAATTTCTTTCAAGGAGCAGCATGTGGAACATGGGAAAAGCCTGTCCATCTTCCAAATTCAGTGCAGTTAGGCAGTGCTGGCATTATTCCGGAATTCATACAGTATACCACAGTCAACCCTAAACTGCACAGTCGGTTTAAAAAGGTATAGAGCACTACTGTCAACAAACAAGAATCTGAAAGGAAACAACCTAAAGGACGTAATCATGCAATATGTTTTCAACTGCAAAGTGAGCAAAATGGGGTATAGGCCTTTTTTTTGTTGAATTTTCATGATTAAACTCTTGAACAGAATGAGCAAAAAAAAAAAAAAAAAAAAAAACAAAACAAAAAAACTATTCTTTTGCCAAAATGTAGTTTACTGGTGTATTTCATGAAACAAATCCAGTGATTCAAAGACAAAATGATGGTCAGGCTGTAGGATCGGATTACACTGTAGTCTTTTGCACTGATGGGTTGTGGAGCCAGAACGTGTCCACCGTGTGTGCGTATTTACAGGAGACTAAGTGCTATGGGAAATTGGCGGCATCCCTTATTTAAAATCCAGATACACTTGCGTCGTCTTCGAAAGGCAATTCGGAATCATTTAAGACCATCCCGAAAAACATCCCCATCACAGAACAAAACCTAAGAACTAAAGCTGGTCTCATTCAATGTCCCTTCTGAGTTATGCATTTACTCTGGATCAAATGAAAAGTCTGGATCGGTCCCCCAGCTGCAAAATCTTGAAAATAAAAGACTGAAAATTTAACAATAACTGTTCAGAAAAATGAAGACGTTTACTAAAAGACTGGCAGGACCTTGATAAGTGTGACTGTATATACAATACAAGACAACAATGCTTATAATGGGCATGAGAATTAAACTTCCCAACTTGTGAAAGCCATAAATAAAAATATTTATTGGGGGGAGGAAATGGCAGAACCTAAACCAAAGAAAACAAAACCATTAAAGTTAACCTTCACAAAAAAAAAGAAAAAAAAAAAAAGAAAAAAATTCCAGTAACCTCTACAAATTCACAGGTCTATTAGTTCTCTAAATTTGTATGTTGAGGGGCAAGTGATGACAGATATGACACATACAATTTAAAAAGGAGAAAAAAAAAAAAAAAAAAAAAAACTCAAGGTCCGATCATCCAATTGTACATCTTGGGTTAAGTTAGAGAAGGGCAAACAAATGTAACTCAAAAATCAAACATTGTCAATAAATACAATGAAATATTTGAGAGTTCCAGTAGTTATAATTCATCTCCTAAATGGTTTTCATTGTTCTCCAACGCCTCTGCAGATAAAAAAAAAAAAAAAAGACAAATCGAGAAGAACAAATGTGAATATTACACTTCACTACTATTTAATGTCACAACAAGTTACAATAAGTCACATACAAATTTTCAAAGGTACGTTTGTCTTAAAATACTAGTATACACTGGTAACAAGCAGTAATACAAGCAATAGAAAAAAAAAATTAAAAATCTGTTACTGATCACTCAATACTCATGAGTTACAACTCTCCAGTGATGATGAAACATTACTGAGCTACACTGTATACAGACGGTCCCCGACTTATGATGGGGTTACGTTCCGATAAACACATCCCAAGTTGATGGGTCCTAAGCTTAAGTTAAGTCAGTAACGGAACGTAGGCAGTCTCTCCACCCCTTGTCTTCAGACTGAACATTGACTGGCTAGGACAGGGACCAATCGTGGACAGAATTTAGTTCCTACTGGGACTTCCTGTCAGTGCTCAGTTTCCGCTTCTCCTTGTGAACTCTCCTGCAACCGCTGTCTTGCCAAGACCTTGTATTTTTGTATTTCGAATTGCAACATTTTCCGTTTTGTTTACTGCCAATCGCTAATGTTTAGCGCTAACTCCCAGTTAACGGCAACACACTTTATCGGAAACAACTCAGTAACTTATTACTGTGGTATCTCGTGATTGGTTCCACCAACCCACGTCATAACACCTACCGAATATCACAGTCTAGCCTAGCCTACCTTAAAAGTCATTATTGGCTTTCCGCTTTCAGGAGATAGATACAGATGGGGGTTTTGTAGACATGACGGATGCACAAAACACAACGTAGATACAGGGGGCAGGGTATCAAAAAAAAAAAAAACGCTGGGGACATAGAACACTGTACAGTATCGGTTATAAACATTAGTGACTGCATGGCAGACTGGGAGATGCTCGGCTGCACAGCATCATGAGAGTATTGTACGTCACTTGCCCGGGGTGGGGGGGGGAGAGATCTAAATTCAAAATTCAAAGTACAGTCTCAACTGAATGCAAATAGCTATTGCATTATCATAAAGTCAAAAAATTTCACTGTAAGTCGGGGACCACCTGTACGCATTTTAACATTCCACTCCAGTTAGACATACATACCTGTATTAGGTATTCCTTCTGATGGCTCTTGTTGGTGACCGGTATCAGTCGCTGTCTTGGTGTGTTCTTCTGTGGGCGGCTTTTCCCCTGGTTCCACATCTCCTAGTGATTCTAGGGTGCAAATTTACAATTTCTTTTATATGTTTGACAGTGCAAATGAACCAGTGCGAGGCACGCAGGTACCAGCTTCCTACTAATACAAGGCAAGAAGATCAAAATGCCGCAATACCTGGAGATTTCTCAGTTGCTGGTTCATCCACAGGCGGAATCACATTGTCAGAGTCTCCCTCTGTGCTGTTGACTTTGCCATTTTCTGTGCTGGTGCTGTTTTTGTCTTTGGACTTCGGCTTGGCCTTTGGTTTGGCAAACTTTGCCTTGTTGAGCAGGTAGTTGACCTCACGATCAAGAAGGGCCAATTTGGACTCAATGTCTTTGGACAGTAGGACAGGCTTCTCGGTGGGGGAGCGCTTCTCCTGCTCAGCCACAGTCTCGTTCTTCCATGTCTGTGACAGAGAGAAAGGTGCCTATTATTACAATCGTGGAACAGCACTATGTCGGGCCAAATTTTAAATCTACAAACTGCTTTTCTCTAAATGAATGAAAAGTAATTCATGTATGCAAAGCAAGCAAAAGGTATTACTTACAGTAGTCTCATTTATGACTCTTTCCAGGGTCTTTAATTCCACCTCGGTAAAGATTTGGTCGTCCTCAGGAATAAGTTTGGCGCTTCTGCATAAATAATCGATTAAAGTGGATGAGCTCTTTCTACTGGTACTTCATAGAAAAATACTTTAAAAAATATTCTTCCATCACACACAAAAAAAAAGAATCTCACCAGCTGAGAAAATATCAGTTAACGTTTACCATACATGCATCTCATTTTGAAACCACAAAATAAAACCAAGTGAAACGTATACGAGCGCTCACTTGAGAAAAAAGCTGGAATGGTTCAGCATGCTGTTGAGCGCTGCCAGTCGGTCAGGCCACTTTTTGCGTTCCTCCACCTTGAAGAACATGAACTTGCACAGCTTCTTCAGCTCAGAGAGCTTCTCCTTGAGCTCTTTTGTTCCTGCTGTATAGCCCTCATCATCCATCCAGCTGGAGGCCTCACTCAGCTTGCTGGAAATCTGCTCCTTCTCCTCTTCTGACAGCACCATCTGGTACTCATCCTGGTACAGCTTATCCTTTACAATGGGAGCACAGTGACACTTAATGCCAACCAGACGGCAACTACAACACAGCACTCAGCAGCAGGATTTCACAGGTGTCAGACATTCCAGCAGGTGCTGGAAACTTCCGAAACACACAAACCAATTGCATATGAGGTGTGAATGAATGCACATGCAACAGAGCAACATACAAAGCATAAATCCAACGTCTAAAGCTCCTGCCTATTACCTTCCTAAAATAACTTGACAAGTTTACTCCATCTATTCACTGGTCCTGATACAGTATGAACCAATTTATCCATCTGGAATCTGGAATTTTGCGATCCATCAGCGGGCAGTTAAACCTTGCTATGCACTCTCAGATTAGAGCCATCATCTTGGATATAAGTAGAAAACACACCTGTGATGCTTTCCATACCTGTGTCTCAAAGATGAATGCCTCCAGGCTGTTGAGGGACTTTTCCCGCTCTTGTTTTGCTAGATCCCGATCCATAAGGTCTTGCAGCCTGAAGGGTCGTGAAGAAGTATGCTTTAATCCTCTAGTCATCTGATCCTCTCTGGCTCTGCACAAGTCACCCACAACATTAAAACTTACTTTTTCATGGAAGAATCAATGTGCTCTGTTGATAGATTGAGAACATCGTTAATTTCTAGTTCCACTTCAATCTCCTCAGAAATCTTGGTTTTCTTCTGGGGTTTGGCTTTCTTCTCTTTGTCCTCTGACTTTACTTCTTCATCACTTGGCTTCTTTTCCTCAGACTTTTCTTCACTTGTGGGGTCTTGCTTTTCAGTCTGGTGAAGGAAAAGAAAAAAAAAAAAACATTTTGTCTTAAGGGCTGTAACAAAGTTGGCATTACAAACTGATCAAACAAATCCTGCTCCAAACTATTTGATAGAGAATGAGTCATCTGATCAAAATAGGTGATGCACTGCAACTGATAATGCAATAGAAGCCAGTCAATTAGTACCAAGGCACTATTTCTGCCCAGGAGGGGTGGGCAGCCACTGGTACTTTGGCCCCCACAACACATTTTTCTTCCCTTTGGGGCTGGTGGGAGTTTTGTTTTTCTCTCCTCAGTTGCCACCTGGCTTATCTAAACAGCTGTTGCCTATATCTGCAAAGCAATATTGTATCATTCATTTCTCTCCGTAACATTCCTTGGAACTTTGTTCACTCACACTTTACCACTTTGGTGAGAAGTGCAGTGTATGATAAACCAAACTTAATTACTAACCTGAGCATCTGAGCCACTATCTGCTTTTTCAGTCTCTGGCTTTGCTTTTCCATCACTCTGGGACTCTGTTTTATCCTCTGAATCTTGCTTCTCATCAGGAGATGATTTTTCTTCTTGCTGGGTCTTTCCTTCCTCTTCTTTCCCAGCCTCTGGGGGGACTTCCTCCTCATCCTGGTTCCATGTTAAAGGGGTTGGCAGAAGAAAATGAATAGATCCATGACTCAGACACCTATGCAATATTTGTTCTTGTTTTGTTTAGAGGCCAACATCCGATGCCTGGATGTAAACTAAAACATTGAGAATCCTCACCTGAACAGGCTCTGTTACATTTAGGCTTGGTTCCGAACTTCCTCCTCCGAAAAGGCTTGATATAGTGTTTCCAAGTTCTTAATAAAAAAGAAAATAAACCCATAACTTTAATTTGATCTTGCTTTGACTGTTAGAGTTAAAACTGTAGCTGTTGATACAAGAATCTTCAATCAGATATAGTGAATTGTCAGCAGTAACATACTAGTCAAAGTTGATTCTTCTTCTTTCTCTTCCACTATGGTCTCAAAAACTGACTCCACCTAAAGGAAAATAAAAATCTTATTAAAACTAATACCAAAAGAGAAGCGTAAACTCTCAGAAATGAACGAGTAGCATTTCAGTGAGGAACACACCCTGTCCAGCAACAGCACTCCACTTTCATCCATGTTGAAGTGAGCCTTGATGCCCTTTGACTCGGCATCATCGTGCTTCTTAAAGCTCTTGCCCACCCCTGTCAACTTGACTGTGGTCAGGTTTGCAGAACCAAACACCCTGAGAAGAGAGAATTAAAGTGCATCCTTTCAAACGGACATTAACTTCTACATAAACTGCTTTTACATGAATCAGTGTGGGCAGTGAATTTATTCAAACAAACTGGTACAGAGGTTATTAGCAATGTACAGAACAGGAAAGGCTTCTTCAATGTATAATGCATGCCCTTTTTCACCTTTAACTGATTACCTGAGGTCCTCCGCACTGAGGAAGCTAAGGTCGCCATAGTTGACATAGAAGACAAAGTCATCTGTGTAGCGGTTAAAAGTGATGACTTTGCGCTGTGGGTATGGAGCCATCCTCTGAAACAGGACACGCTTGTTGTGTTTGAGGGTCTTAACCCTGTCATCCTCCTCAGTTTCTCGTGTGAAGTCCACCTTGGGGGTAACCACAGCAAGCACAAGTCAAATGGCATTCTGAGTGCTTCCAGCGCAACACCTTAGCCTACAAACATCCTGTAGGATGCTCACCTGTATGGGGAACACGGCAGCATCTCGCACCAGAAAAGGCTTCACTTTAAATGCCTTGCTAAGTGCCGCAGCCTGGTACACAGCCCCCATGGCTGCTGCTTCATCAGCATTAATGTTCTTGCCCAGTTCCTCCCTACAAAAATGCACAATGTCAGTGACTGAGATCTGAGCAGCCCCACAGTACTGCTGCACCGAGAACGTTCGGAAATACTACAAGTCAGGCACACATACTTTCCAACAGCTTTCAGAAGAATTTCCTGAACTTTCGGCACTCGCGTTGCTCCCCCGACGAGGATGACCTGCTCAATTTCCTCCTAGAAAAAAGAAACAAAAAAGAAAATACAACACAAATATAATATACCTTGCATTCCCTGTTACAGCTCTTCAAACCAAATCAAACCCTGCTTTACAGCAATTGGCTGATCTATGAACATAACACGTTCCTGGAAAACCATTTTTATAGCAAAAATTCATAAACTTAAGATATAATTACTATTAAAGTTAATATGATTCATGTTTAATGGTTTCAGGTGGTGACACCATGGGAACACAAACTTTATTTCTACAAGACACAGCGGCGCTCACTGAGCACCGAGACTCCAGACAACAGCTACGGGTTTGTGTCTGAGTCGCATTTTGATGCGCATGAATAAAAAGACAACATGGGAAATGGGCAAAACTGCGGTGTGGTTCCCCTAGAACATTCAACTCGGTCGTTCATTACTGTGGGGGAGATATCTGTCAGTCGAAATCACGGTACTAAACAAGGGTGTTCAATAAGAAGAGTATTTGTAAACTGAAGAATGACTGTTGCGCGACGAAGGAAAGAGCTTGGGCTGCACTCACCATCGGCATTTCTGCTGATTTCAGAGCTTCTTGGACAGGTCCAGGAACCCTCTTGAACATATCTGCACAGAGCTCCTCAAATTCAGCGCGTGTCACCTTGGCCTTGAAGTCAATGTCGTCCAAGAGACCCTCAACCTGCAGCATTCATACACCCTTAAAATTCCTGCAATGTTCCTTGGCATCACAGTAACGGCAAATTTTGGTATCATTTGCTTCCCTTTCATTAAAAAAGCCCTCCCTCCACCCAAACAGAGTTATGTTTAAAGAACTGGAGAGGTGGCCAGAAGGTCACTGCCTCACATCAAAGTGGAACCCTTGAGGACGACATCAGAACTACTTGGGGGTCCTTATGTTCAAAGAGGTCTAGAGTTGTAACCCATTTCTCTGGGGTAAGAGGGTCTGTTTAATTAAATAATTAACAAATAATTCCTGCCAAGAGACTAAAAATTAAACACTCGGTTCTGAGGCCCACTATGAAGCTCGGAAAGATAAATGTTGACAGCACAAGGCTGCAATTCGAGCAGCAAAGTTGCACTCACCTGACCCGTATGCTCAGCATTAGCGCTCAGCACCACCTTCAGTCTCTGTGCTTCCTTCAAGAGCTTTGCCATGGCCCGTGGATTCTCCCGCACATCCTTCTTGGTCTTCTTCTGCCCATTAAAGAGCTTGGCAAGATGATCCCGCAGCCTCAGGTCCATCTCAAAACCACCCAGTGTACGGTCAAACCTGAGATATAGAAGAGAAACTGAATCACTTTCCTTAAAAGTCTGACAATATGAAACAGGCTTATATCTTCTATAGTGCTTTTCATTATTATTCTTTTTTTCTAATAAAATTAAAAATAAAAAAAAAGGAAATCAGTTTAGAGACACCATAGAAACAAACATGCTTTAAAAAAAATCTAGTGGACTATTCGTGAAAAAAGAAATCACTTCTTTGGTGTAATGAATTCAGAATACAAGGAGAAGTCATTTGCTCTGTGGATTAACAGCAGGTCACAAAGTGATCAGCTACCTAGTGCTGCCACTGTTTACTTAAGTAGGGGCGGTGCCAGACTCACCCGACTCCTCGGATCTGCAGTTGTGGTTGCGTTCCAGAGTCCTTGGTTTTCACTGTCTGGTACGTGACAACAGTGGCTACTGTGCTCCCTGAGCCCATGTCATAGAACATCACATTCTACAGAGGACACAGGAACATCACGCTAAGGGGATTGTCCCTGAAATGCTGCAGCGACTACACAATGCTAGCACCAGCTCGAATGATTTTGGCCATTACTATCACGGAACTAAGCCTGTAGTGTGTCAGAGTAATCAAAGTATTTCCAAGGGAAAAAGTGGTACCTGCGCTGTGTTGTTAATGTCCTTCCTCCTGAAGACTCCATAGTTCAAAGCTACAGCTGTGTTGTCGTTGATGAGTTGTAGGATCTTCACGCCTGCCATCTGGGCAGCCTGGAGAACTGCCCTTCGCTCTGCCTGATTGAAAAAGGCTGGAACTGTGATGACAGCATCTTTTATGGGTTGCTCTGTGGATAAGAAAAACCTGGTTAAGTAACAGAACATGATGCAATCCAAGTCCACGTGGTATCATTGTTAATAGGAATTTTGTGCTAACCTGCAAAGTCTTGTGCTAAACCACGGGAATAGTTCAAAACCATGGCCAGGATCTCCTCTGGTGAATACTGCATTCCGCTATGGGACACACACAATAAACACAGCATGTCAGCCTGTGTATGACAGACATCATGCGTAGTTCAAATAGCCAGAGGTGCAGTGGTCAGTGAACACCCAGGTTCAAGTTCCACCTCCATCAAGGTGCTCACTCTGAATTGCTACAGAAAAATTAATCAGGCTAAGGTTAAACAACAGAAATACCACCAATACTACCGATTGTAAGTGTAAGAATCTATACTCTAACCCACAGGCCTGCTTTCACGCTTTACCAAAAAAGTGTCTTAAATGTCAAAATAATACATCGCCAAAGCGAACACCAACTCACTCTGACAACTTGAAGAGGGCTGTGTCCCGGCTCTCATCTCGTTCAAGCTGGTGCTCAGGGAAGCGTTTCCGGTACAAGTCCACCTGTGGGTTGTCATATCGTTTCCCCAGCAAATCCTCCAGGTATCTGTACACCACTTTAGGGTTCTTCACAGACTGGACAGAAGGCAACACAAAAGAACAAGTTGAGTGCATGTATAAATCCAAACATCACTACAGCACCAAGGAATTGTACTGCAAAGTTTAAAGTTTGCTTACGACTCCCAAAGCTCCATCCCCAAACAAGCGCTCATTTTCCTTTAAACACACAGCCACTGGAGTTTTCCTCCTTGACTCCCTATGGTTGAGAAAGAAAAGAACAAAAATAATACAAATGAAAGCGTTCTGGTAACATACAACTCAGTGCAAGGCTAAAACAACACAGAAATGTATCATCATCACCATCATCTATAACCCAGACTCACACTTCAAACTAAAACTCATGTTTACAATGCAAGATGTACAACTTTCAGCTCAGCACACTGGAATATAAATAGCTCTGAGGTTTAAGAGCTTATTCTACCCTCTACAAGCAACAATATACCCAAAACACCAATAACTCACTTACTTGTTCAAAACAATTTCCATTGGCACACCTGGTTTAACTATAGCCATTTTCATCCACTCGCTGCCCAGGTCAACCGACATCACTGCTACAGATGCTGCATGAAAGAAATGTACGATTAATCGAGAGAAAGAAGGCTGATAGACGTCTAGATATTAGCATACAAACATTAAAAGATTTCTGACACTAAGAAGCAGGTTTTTCCACACTTTTTGGTACTCGTCTGTCCTCTAAAGAGAAAAGGTCAAAAACCCAGAAGAGAACCGAATACTTCTCATTTTACTCTTTTCTTAATATCATTTTCCTGTTATTTCAAGTTTTAAATTATCTTGGGTTGTGTTTCTTCTAAAATAAAACAAGTGCACAGGTTTAGAGAATCTAATCAGTGATAAAACATCTATCCTTTTATTTCTTTTATCGCCTGCATCATGACCATGAGATTTTCACAGCAAACACGAAGCACTAACCTGACACAACACAACATAATCTTTTCTCCTAACTAGAACCCATGTCAAATCAAACATTTAAAACAAGGCTTGACACGGTTTATCAGCCCTAAGCGGCCAGCTACGGTTAAGAATTGCATACTAAAATAAACTGAGCCTCAACAGTAAGTATTCAGCTCAACATGGTTGGCCATCTCTTCTTTTGAAGAAACCCCACAGGAGAGCCATAGGGTCATTTACCTGTTTGGGAAGGCAGGAGGGCAAGTATAAGGCAGCAGAAGGCAACAAAACTCAGCTTGCTCTTCATGGTCGCTATCTGCAAAGCAGTAATGTGCCATCAGAATCGGGTCATTTCATTTTATCAATAATTTGGCAAAACAAAATTCAGCACATTCTAAACTGTGAATGAATAATGCAAATTTTTTAAACATTTAAATCAGGAAAAGAAGAACACAATTTTTAATTGTGGCAGCAACAACCTATATAAACTTTTAAGATGAGATGTCATTGCTGTGTAATCTCCTGAGGGGGAATTTAAAAAAAAAAAGCAACTTGTGAGCAGGCAGTGTGTAGAGACCCAGACAGGAGACCAACAGACAGCTGATGTGACTCCAGTGAAGGCCTGTATTTCTGATAAAAGGAGAAAGCTGTGAAGACCCACACAATTTTTTAAAACCCAAAAACATGCTGTTTGCTCATGATTGAGTCCCAACTTCCCAGAAGCTACCAAATTCAAATTTTTTTGTGTTTTTGATGCCGCTCATTCATTCTCTCTCTCTCTCACACACACACCCCACTTTAAAAAACAATTTACTGCGCTCACAAATAGCTCCTGTGTAATGCATGTGTGTTCTGGAATCTGCAATACCTGACAAAAGGACACATGGCAGTCAGCGTAACAGGTTCTGACAGACGTTTGAAACCTTCACTCAGACTTTGGCATTTCAGTCCTATATCAACCTTGACATTTATCATCGAACAGTGTGTTGCATCCTTCAGCCATCAGAAACGCAGATAAACTACTCACTTCTGCTTTACCTAAAGCCCACAGTGTGCACCCACACTTCTGAGACCCAGTGACAAAAAACCTACTCAATGGTGATGCATTATTTAATCCTCATACACCTGCTGTATGACATGGAGGGCACTATAAAGTGCCTTACTATCAAAAAATGTCAATTTATTGAAGATGGAGACAGAACAGGTACAGGGACAACCTACAGAGCCCCCCCCCCGAACGTGGGTTCTGACCTCAGTGTTTTCAAGTGGTCATGTCCATCTTTGGTCAGCAGATCGTTCCCCTACATGTGCATGTTGCACCAACACACATGAAGTTAATAGATTATCATATTATGTTGGATTTTTATAGATCGTGTCAGTCCACTATGACTGGATCTACTGTAACGTCATTGTTACTCTGTATTGTTGCCCATTTTACACACACACACACGCGGAAAGTTCGAGCTCCAACCATGTGACGCGCGCTGCTAGCCTTCCACAGGATGCTAGCACAGAGAAACGGCAGAAAACCATCAACGCATGAATGCAACGCCATAAAAGACACTTAAGCAACTCCGATCCGACAAGACGCCGACGTCGAAGATGCAAGACACAGGTGACTTCCTGAGGAAGAAGGCGGAACGAGCACGAACGACACAGAGCTAAGCTAATAACAGCCGTGTGTGGTGTTGTGTTTAACAGAGACACTTTGGGTCTGCAGGACTGAGGCACGATCGCCGTCCAGGTCCACACAGAAGAACCATTTGCGGACCCAATAGGACGCCGGAGCGGCACAACTTACCTCCACAGCTTATTCTGCTTGAAGAGGGTAGCGACTCCTAAACCGCGGACGATGACGAGCAAATGTAACTTGCAAAGACTTAATTTGCTACTTTTGGAGGGTCTGTTTTGCTAAAACGAGCACCACTGACTGAGCGTGGCTCAAAACATCTTCCCGCTGTGCGACTGGACGCCTCAGTTCGCAGCCTGCAATCGCCGGCTCGTTCTCGCCATCGGGCCCGGGACGCGGCGCGATCTCATTGGATCCACGGCTCCGGCTGTTCCGCCAACACCTCGTTGCTCCTGTAACCCCCGGAACTCGGCGCCGAGGCCGAAAATACGAGCTCGCGATTGGCCCACGTTTCGTGATGCCCGTCTCTACGTCACCAAACATAGGTTTGTCTTTGTTTCATTGGTCCACGTTTGATTTTTGGGCGGGATTCCTTCTACCGGAAGTTGTATAAGTCACCTGCCGACCCATACCTTCTTTGTTTGACAAGCGTAGGAAAATGTGTTACTTTTTTTTTTAATAAACATATTTGCGTAAACGTGTGTTCCTTTTATTGGGTTTTGAAAATATACGATGATTATGGCAGTTGTGAAAAAAATATACTTTTCGTACGTATTTTCGCCTTTTATTTCAGTTGAAAGAACTGATGCATCATGACAGCGTTTTCATCCGTTTGAAAGACAGTAGTCGCTTTGTTTTCTAATCATTTACAGGCTTTTCATAGTAGCTGAGGCTTAAATTGAATCATTTCATGTAAATTGCGATTTCTTTTTTTATTCATCTACCTGTGTCACTTCAGTATAAATGTCAAGTCACTTGCAGATGAAGGGTCCTATATAGGTACGCATAATTTAAAATGTACTGTATGTGTGCCTTTTTATATCGTATTTTTTTTTACACGGTTCCTCGTATGAATACAAATGTTTATGAAATCATTGTAAGTGTGAAGTAAAAATTTTATTACACATTCCACCATTAATCACTTTTAAGTGAAATGCAGACAGCCGTAACATGTATCAAGTCCATGTTTCAGATAACAATTATTGTATGATTTTATAATTATTTTCAATAAAGTGATACATTTTCTATGACTGGGTCATTCACAATATATTACAAGGAAAAATAGCTGTATTTTGTTTACCAGCTAACACACCACATAAAGTAGGAACCATCGTAATAATAACAATACGGAGTAACGAAGAACCGAGACGATTTATGAGATCGCTTAGATCATTTAACAAAGAAGAATTCAGGTAAAGAGTTCAGGTATTAAAATTGTACAGTATGTTATTTAAAAACGTACTAGACGCGTGGTACATAGTGAAGCAGTTGCTTGTGGTCTCAATCCTAATAGTAAAATGAGTTTACAATATATGATGATCATCCCATAAAACGAAAAGCATTTGCAAATAATTTCAAACAAAATATAAATGATCGCGGCCTTGCATCTACATCCACACGGAACTATTTTACACGTGTGGAAAAATAGATATTTGAGAAGTGCGCAACTTCCGTCACGACCAAGTCACATGATATGTAACTTCCGTTATGGCCAGGTCACATGACAGCGCAGTTTGTCACATGATCCAGTCTCGCTACACCTGAGGAATGGCTGCGTTCCTACAGTGGCGACGGTTCGTGTTCTTCGACAAAGAGACGGTGAAGGACCCCGCGGAGAATGGGAAAAGCTTCGTTCTGCCTGCCGGCGTGTCGGCCTGCGATTCTGGGCGAGGACACATTGTGCTGGGGGATATCCTTACCAGATGTAGTGTGGTGCTCGACTGGGCAGGTGCTCAGCTGGTTGTGTTGATCTAATGAAGGAAATGGAGCCTGATCGAGGGTGGGCTGTTGAACTGTCTCTGAGCTGCCCAGTTGCTGGGTTCACACCTCTGCGCTGCTTTCCTGCAACTGTTATTTCACAGAGGCCGCACCATAGGGAGGCGTTAATGTGGAGGATTTGGCTTTGCTTGTTTGTTTGCGAAAGATGGGGAAGGAACGCCCAGTATGAGGAAGAATCTGCCAGTTACCGTTTCATACCTTCTTAAACTATCTATATTATTTAATTTATTACCATTTTCTGTATCAATATAATTTCTTGTATTTTGTCTTTCCCTTATATTTAGCTAACACTTTTGTCCAGGGTGATTTGCAGTGATTTAATAGTTTGTATGACGGGGTATTCTTATGATTCAGGATATATACCTTGGTCGAGGATACTAAATCAGGAGTAAGTTTTAAACCAGCAATCTTCAGGCTGAAAGGTAGCAGCCCTAATTGAAATGTCACCGTGAGCCCCAAGTCATAACATTACCTTGGCAGATTTTTTTTTTCTCTTCAAATTTTGAACAAATGTTTCTCCTTAAGTCAGGTGAATTACATATGGAGGGTCAGATCTGGTTTCTGACACGCTCCCTGCAGCTGACATCATTCCAGGCATACAAACTTCGTGTTACACACCTGTACCAGCTGAAACAGCACAGCATCCTGGTGTCAGTGGGTCAGGATGAGCAAGGCATCAACCCGCTGGTAACAACATGGCCCCCCCCCTAGCGTTTTGCTATTTTTAAATAGGTTGTGATCTATTTTGTCTCTGACAGTTTGTTTTTGCGTTTAGGTCAAGGTGTGGAATCTGGACAAGCGAGACAGTGGAAGTCCTCTCTGTACTCGGATCTTTCCAGCCATACCTGGGAACAAACCTACTGAGGTTTCCTGTCTTGGTGTGCATGAAAACCTCAACTTCATGGCTATTGGTATGTTTTATTATTTTCAGCAGGACTTTTTTTTTTTTTTTTTTTTTTTTTGTGTCCCAAACATTTGTATGCATTTCCTTGGCTTTTTTTTTTTTTGGGGGGGGGGGTGGATGATGTGTGTGAAAATTTTTTGGTTATAAAGACAGATAATTTGATTTTTTTTTTCTCCTCCTGTTGGTTTCTTTTAAAGACCGATGTCTTGGTATGATGATAAAGATATGGTGCTGAAAGTTGTTTATAAATTTTAGGATTTACAGATGGCAGCGTGGTACTGACTAAGGGAGATATCACCAGAGATCGACACAGTAAAACACTGACTCTGCATGAGGGTACCTCTCCAATCACAGGGCTGGCCTTTCGCCAGGCCGGCAAAGTCACTCATCTGTTTGTTGCCACTCTGGAAAAAGTGCTGGTAATACATTGACACAATCTTATGTCGAAATAATCCAACACAGATTTCCTTACAAGGTGGCATTTGAGAGCAGGTGTCTGATTTGCTATGTTTGATGTGTGCCCAGTGCTACACTCTGTCTGTGAAGGAGTACCCTCGAGTGGACCTGGACACACACGGTTGTGCGCTGCATTGCTCAGCCCTAACGGATCCCTCTCAGGATTCCCAGTTCATAGTGGCGGGTGATGACTGTGTGTACCTGTACCAGCCGGACGAGCGTGGGCCCTGCTTTGCTTTTGATGGCCACAAGCTGTTGGCACACTGGCACCGTGGCTACCTTCTGTTACTCACACAAGACAATAAGTCACCAAACAAGTAAGGAGTACACTAACAAACAGGTCAAAGCTGCCCACCCTTTGTGTGTTAGACATTAATGAAATTGGTTCAGAGTAAACTATGAAATAAAAAAATACTCCATGACTATTCAAAACTACTTTTTCCTTGGAGTACGGTAGGCATTTGATCCACATACACTGAACCACACTCTGAATGAATCTTTGAATGCATCTGAAGGCATCGACCTGACTCTAGCTGGTATCCTTCTTTCTTAGTTCTGTAATGAGAAATGGGAAACTGCTGGAACTGTAGCTCTTTGAGTGGTTTATATAGTGCTGCCACACACAATACTCACTGACAGTGAATTTGGATACATGGTAGCTATGTTTTTGTTTTCCTTTACAGTTATGTGTTGTAATTAACCAATCGGTAACTTGTCTGGAGGTTCCTATGAGAATGTGCATGCTTTCAGGTCTGAATTCCGGAGCCAAGAGACTTCTCCCACGGAAAAGCAGGTGCTGACCATATATGACCTGGACAACAAGTTCATTGCCTACAGTGCCTCCTTTGACGATATAATTGATGTGCTGGCAGAGTGGGGCTCATTCTATGTCTTGACACGGGACCGTAAAGTGTATGTGCTGCAGGAGAAGGACACCCAGACGAAACTAGAGGTACGTACAACAAAAACTGAAGACAAACAAATAGCTTTTTGTGTTTAACTGTTCTCACTTTTCCCCTTTGTTATTTCCAGATGCTCTTCAAGAAAAATCTTTTTGTGATGGCAATAAATTTGGCCAAAAGTCAGCATCTGGATAGTGATGGGCTGTCTGAAATCTTTCGTCAGTATGGAGATCATCTGTACATTAAAGGGGATCATGATGGAGCCATACAGCAGTATATTCGGTAGCTAAAAGCACAGTGAGAATGAAAGCAATTGACGGACACTGTTGGGTTGAATTTTCTTAATTTATTGGACAAATGTAGTGGAAATTGGCATAAAACTTTTGAGACTCAGTGCATTTTTCCTGGCACTAATTGCATACCTTTGCAGCACCATTGGGAAGCTGGAACCCTCATATGTGATTCGTAAGTTCCTGGACGCACAGAGGATCCATAATCTGACAGCCTACCTCCAGGCCCTGCACAGACAGTCACTGGCCAATGCAGACCACACCACACTGTTGCTTAACTGCTACACCAAGCTAAAGGACAGCTCTAAGTTGGAAGAGTTCATTAAGGTTGGTGTGGGTGTCATCCAGAGGAAGAGGATTATGAGCCTTGTTCAGGAACCTCATTTTGATTCACTTAACCTTAGCAGGATGAGACTTGGAATATATAGAAGGCTATTCAGTTCATGGTTCTTGAGGACCAACTCCAGATGGTTTTTCCACACTACTCAAAAATAGGTTTAAAGTGTGTTTAGTCAGGAGAGCATGTGTTATTAGGTGGTTCAAAAACTGCAAAAATCTCCAAATGTGGGCTTGCCAGGACCATGAGCTGAAAAGTCCTAGTCTAACCTGTTCTTTCGCTTTAGAAATATTTCATGCATTGGCTTGCAGTTGTACCTTTGAACATAGTACTTTACATGAGTTACTTAAGAAATATCACAACTTTTTTTTTTTTTTTAAATAGTAAACTGGTTCAGAACTGAAAATGTAATCATTCAATCCCTTCAAAAATTTGCGAAGTGTTTGGCGGAGGATTAACTGCTTATGGCTTTTTCCCCTCTTTATGGTTTTTGCTGTCCCCAGAGCAGTGAAAGTGAAGTTCATTTTGATGTAGAGATTGCCATCAAGGTGCTTCGGCAGGCAAGCTATCACAGCCATGCGGTTTTCCTGGCCGAGAGACACGCACACCATGAATGGTACCTCAAGATACAGCTGGAAGATCTGAAGGTCAGAGCTTTATGTTCCAGATTAATTGTCCAGATAGCATTGCTGAAATATAGCAGAGATATAAAAGTTGATATTTGGGCTGCATTTCTTACACATACTTTAAGAAAAAAAAACACTTTAATGGTTTTTTGTCTTCGCTTAAATCTAAATATATTCATGGCATACACATCACTCTTCTGGGCTATTTCAAGAGGGATATAGTAAAGTTGTTTCTCCCCAAACAGAATTATCAGGAGGCTCTGCGCTACATTGGCAGGCTACCCTTCGAACAGGCAGAGAGCAATATGAAGCGTTATGGCAAGACCCTGATGCATCACGTCCCTGAGGAGACAACACTTCTCCTGAAGCGGCTGTGTACAGACTACCAGCCCAGCCGAGATTCAGCTGACAGGGACAGCTTGGATCGGGCACCTGGGAATAAGGCATTTACACCCCTAGCTACACGTCTCCTTTTATTTAGAAATCAAAGGCAGTTTTTAAATTAAAACAATCTATCAGTTGTCACTGATTCGGAAAGCACGGGCATACAAATAAAGTGTTCTAATGTTTAAATTATGTCTTGCGAATCTCTTACTTCTGCAGGCCAACTCGGAAGAATTCATTCCCATCTTTGCCAACAACCCCCGTGAGCTGCGAGCCTTCCTGGAGCACATGATAGAGGTGGAACCACGGTCCTCACAGGGTGTATATGACACGCTTTTGGAGCTGCGGCTGCAGGACTGGACACACGAGCAGAACCCAGAGGTTGGTTTACTGTCAAATGCAATATCTTTTATACATTTAAATATAAGCAAAAGTAACCTTCCGGTTTTTTTTTTTTTTTTTTGTAACTTTTGGCTTTGAGTGGTTAAGTGTCATAGTGAGGTAGAAAGAGGAGCGAGGTGTCTGTAGTGTACACTATAAAGGGGAAACTTTGTATATCGAAACAGAATGCCCTGTTTTTATGTTTTTCTCCACTAGATGGTGGTGTAGGTTATTGTTCCTTTTGCTGTATGGTAAATAATTCTAACAAGCTATAAATTACATTTCAAAGGCCATTTTTATACTTTGGATTGGAAATGCTCAAATTTGAGTTGAATGACAGGGATGGTCTGTGTTAAAACTGGCAGTGTTTGTGTTGCAGAACAAGAAGATTCTCCAAGAGGCGGTGCTCTTCTTGCTGAAGAGTGACAGCACGGTTTTCGACAAAGCTCTTGTCCTGTGTCAGATGCACAACTTTAAAGAAGGCGTGCTGTACCTCTATGAGAAGGGAAAGCTGTGAGTTGTTTTGTGGTGTTTGAAATATCATAGCCAAACCTCACCTCTACACACTCATCACAAACCCACGTGCATATAAAATTCACCAAGTTCTACAGTACAAATGTACTTTAATAATTAGGATGCTGTAAACAACAATGCAGCAAACAGAAGTGCGTTCACAAGGAAAAAGTTAAAACATTTAATTGTTCTTCCTCAATCTTATGGATGACTTAGACGTGAGTATCGGAGTACCTATGGTGTGTTGTTGTTGCATTCTCCTTCCTGATTTGTTTTGCACCACTCACATTTGCCTTTACACTGTTTAAAGGTTTAAAACAAAAAATTGGTGGGTGGAGTACAGATGACCTCAAACTGTTTTGCAGCCAACACTAAGTAACTATGAATACCATGATGTGTCTTCACAGGTATCAGCAGATAATGCATTACCACATGCAGAATGAAGAGTATGGGAAAGTTGTGGAGGCCTGTAAGCGCTACGGTGAACAGGAAGTGTGTCTGTGGGAGCAGGCCCTAGGCTACTTTGCCCGCAAAGAGGAGGACTGCAAGACGTACATCAGTGAAGTGCTACAGCATATCGACCAGAACAATCTGATGCCTCCCCTACTAGGTAAACTTGATTATATTCATATCAAGTATGGGCTCCCCTTGTGTATTGAAGGCTCTTTTTATGAGAATGCAGACTTAAGAACAAATGTAATTTGTGCCCTTCCTGCCACATGGGGAGGGGAAAAAAAAACTGTTACTTCCCACTTCTGAGAAACTCCTTACAAGGAAATGCATTTCATAAGGTGAACAGAATGTTCATCCCCTGCCATCTGGTGTGACTCTTGAATTCGGTGGCCCTGATCATTCCTGTTAGCGATTCTCTGAATTCCTAATTCAGAATCATCATCTAGTATAATAATGAACCCAAGGGCACAAAAGTCCATTACAGGGCAATAAACAAACTCATTCAATCACATAGTCACACACTATAGGCAATTTAGAGCTACCATTTCAACTGAAATGTGTGCCTTTTGATGGTGAGAAGAACCTAGGGGAAACCCACAAGAAGACAGGGACAACATTTAAATTCCACAAAGACTGAGCTGGATTTAAACCCACAGTCCAGCAGCTCTTTTCCACCCACTGTGCTTCTCAAGAGCAGCTGAAGAAAACAAAATAAGCGATAGTAAATGGTACCAAAATAAATGGTGAGAGGAAAAAGGAACACAAAAATGTTCACACAAGTTTTCTCACAAAAATATAACAGACATAAATACATTGATATAATTGGGGGGGGGGTGTATACAACTGTATAAAACTGAAGGTAACCTATTTAGTCAAGTATAAGGAACCTTCTTATTTTGCATAACTTTAGGCATTTGAGTAACCTTATCTTGCCTCCTGTCCATCTAGCCAAATTCAAAAGAAAGAAAACAGCCACTGAATAATAGAGAAATAACTAGTAACTTTTTAATGTTTTTATACAACCTATAAGGTTAGACTGAGCTCCAGGCTTAGGGCAAAAAGTAATACATCTTATGATTTAGTAGTTCCATATAACGTTCCTTTGGTGTAAGCAAACTTTACTTTTCCTTGCATTTACTTAAAATATAAAGTGCATTAAAAAAAAAAAACACATAAAACTATATGTAAATATATTGTACTCCACCAGACCATATAAATTGATCAGGTTAAGGATTTTAATGTAAAAGGAGAAACCCGTCATCATTCCTAGTATAAATAAGACCCCCAAGTGCAGCACCACTCTAAAGCTGTTTGGAATACAGCATGAATAATATATTAACTACAAAAGATTTTTTTCCTCTCTGCTTCCTGTCTTTCCTTAAACCATTTTCACACCTGAAAAGGTCCTGTGTATTCTAAGCAGCAGAACTGCCAACAGGAAATGTGCACTGCCAGCAGTTGCCCACAAGTGGTCCAAAGTGGTCCTGAGAATAGTTTGTCCCTTATAGTTGTGCAGACACTGGCCCACAATTCCACAGCAACCTTATCGGTGATCAAGGACTACCTCATAAACAAGCTCCAGAGGGAGAGCCAGCAGATCGAGGATGATGAGCGGAAGATCCGCCAATACCGGGAGGAGACGGCTCACCTCCGTGCAGAAATCCAGGAGCTCCGGACCAGGTCGGTAGAACAAGGCGAGATGGGTGATGTGCCATACGCTTCCTGCTTCAGGAATATAGAATATTACTTGGCCATTTTTACAGAGTCATTTTATTGTATGCTAGTTTGTGGTACTAAAATACAGTAGCTAATTTTAATTCCTTTAAGGGGTAGTTCATTGATTGTAGGAAATATTTTCACTCCAACTGATGTCAAATGAATGAATGTATTGTTACATTAGGAACTCTGGCAGTATTTTATGTAATGCAGGAGGCTAGTCAGTATTGCCAAGCTTACTCTATCCTTGCAGTGCAAAAATTTTCCAGAAGACCAAGTGCAGCATGTGCAACAGCCCGCTGGAGCTGCCATCCGTGCACTTTCTGTGTGGCCACTCCTTCCACCAGCACTGCTTTGAGAGCTATGCTGAGAGCGATGCAGAGTGCCCTACCTGCACACCTGGGAACCGCAAGGTCATGGACATGCTGAGGGCCCAAGATCAGAAGAAAGACCTCCACGATCATTTCACCAGACAGGTGTGTTTGTCTCACTCATCACTGTAGGGTCAGCTCCACTTTGGACATGAAAATGGGCTGCATTTTCACACATAAATGCTAGAATCCCACCTCTTTCTTCCCGTTTCTCAGCTGAAGTTTTCCAATGACGGCTTTTCTGTGGTGGCTGACTACTTCGGAAGAGGGGTGTTCAACAAGCTGACCCTGATCACTGATGCCCCGGGAGGCAAGACGGGAGCAGCGGGTCTGGAGGCCGACCTGCAGAGAGACCTGCTCATGCACACTAAGAGAAATGCCTAAAGTCCGGCAGTGGGGGAGCTCTTTGGTCCTCTGCTGTTTGGATTGTGTTCCACATGCTGTGGATGTCTACCTGTGGCCCACAGGCTAGAAATGATGTTTTCTTGAACGGATGATATGGTTAAACTTGCCTGAAAGGAAGTATACCTGGAGTTGTGTTGCCTTTGCTAAAAGGAAGTCTGGTATTGGATATGTGCCCTGCAGAAACACTTTAAAGATGGTTAATATTAAACTCAGCAGAAGCAGAGGGAGGGGAAAGCAGGTATGACAGCAAAGGGCAAATTTGCATCAGCTCTGTATTGAATACTGCACCATCACCACTTCTTGCTGCCACTTTCAGTGCGAGACAGGAATGAGTAGATGGTTTTAAAGCACAGGAAATGTACAATATTGTGTGCAGTTTGTGAAATTGATTTGTCTAAGTCCAAAAAGTAAGACTCTGTTATGTGAACATAGTTTTTTCGTAATGAAGGAAAGTAAAGTCCACAGGTATGGCTTAACAATTAGTACTTAACGTGATATGAGGAAAAAATGCTGTCTTCGTTTTAATAAGGCGATCTCTAAAACTTGGCAGCATGCTTTAGAAGAAAGAACTGGATAGCATGCAATTTGTATGAGGTAGACTTCAATAAACTGGAGCTATAAACCTGACTGAATGGTTAATATATTTTGAGGGAGGGGAGTGAAATTGAGTGACAGTTGATCAAAATAAATTTCTAGCATTTGTGTTCTGACGCAGTGTTCACTACACTCTAAATACACTTCAACTAAGCTACGTTCAAATTAATTTATAATAGAATAAAAATCTTTCCACAATGACACTCGTTTTTTTTTTTTTTTTTTTTTTTGCATTAACATGGTTTTATAATCTTTTTATACATAACTGATCCTCAGGAACACCAGTTCACGAGCTGGAATTTAAGACTGTCTCAGGTGGTAATGTCTTATGCAGATGAGGGACGAAAATAGTACTTTGGAAATTTATAAATCCATTTAAATTGGAAAAATTGAACCCGGACCATTTGTTCACGAAGAGCCGGTGTATTCACAATTTTAGATTAAAGACTACTTCGTTCCTTTTATTGAAATAATTCAAATTATTACATTTGTGTGTTTTCTTGTGTCTTCATGTAGTCTCTTTATTGTGCACCGTGGTCCAGGAGAAAGTACATTTTGTTTCTTGTACCTGTATAAGACAATGACAATTAAGTGAACCTTGAAATTTAAAGAAGTGTGAAATTCCTTGTCCTTAAAATGACTGGAAATATTCTGTCAAATGGCTAACACATTGTTTTTTCATCATAAGAATTAAAGGAGAAATGACTGTGGAAAATGAATACCTGTATATTGGTATCCAAACAGAAGTTTTTGCTATAATGATTTTTTTAAGATTATCCATAAAATACAAATTAAAAAATCAACAAATACTATATACAGTGTACTATAATAAAAAATGATCTAATAACAAAATGTGATAGTGGCACAAACAGGAAACTTGCTTGCAAAGCCACAACTGAAGATGCAGTTGCAGGTTAGAAGATTTACAAAAGAAAACTCAGTGAAGGCAAAGGTCAACTCTGAGTTTTTTCTTACCTCGCCTCACCTCTGCAACTCGTTCATTGCATGGTGTCTCCAGTTTCGCTGGTTTGTTGTAAACAAATTTATCACATGCCTATAGTACATCATTACTTTTGACTTAATACACAGACAATCATGACACTTTTGTCCAAAGTGACTTCCCTTGTGAAAATGTACTATACATAGTATACCAGCAGTATATTTAGGTATACTACCCATATGTTAGTTTGGCCACCTAATAGTATTTTTTCACAAGGGAAGTCACCTTGTACACTATATACACTATACACTATAAAAGAAGTATACTGGCAGTATATTTACGTACACTACCCATCTGTAATTTTGGCCATGGTGCACTACTGTTTTACAAGGGTTCTGTTGTGAGGCCTCAGCAAAAAATGGCATTTACAAGATCACATAAGAAATAACAATAAAGAAAGATGGCCGTTCAAAGTGTGGACGGTGCAAATTCAATATCGAAAACGGAAGTTTTGCTCTCCTACGAACATTTAAGCGATTTAATGACGACTTTTGCAATAATACATTCTTCCAGCATCGCACCTAAACCCCAAAAGGTCAAAGTTCAACACAACTTCCGGTTGCGCCGAGACCCGGACTCCCCCCCTCCGCGCGCGCTCCGTCCACGCAACACGATCTCGCGAGATTTGGTTTCCCGGGGCGACGCCGTGCGGCTTTGTTTTCATGGAGAAACGAGAGCGGCAGAAGGTACATTTTGTAGCTATTTGTATTAAAATGGCTGCAAATCAAAACGCAGGCAGCGCGAAATATCACATTTGTACTCTGTAGGCAAAAATATGTACCGTGAACGCTGCTGCGTCTCCGAAATGCTTTGTTCCAACGTGAAATAAGACGCGTGAGCACAGCAGCCCTGCGTGAAAAGCGGATGAGGCAGGAACACAATGGATGCATCGCCGCTACCTATGAGCGCTTTCCTGCAACGTTTTAATGTCATCGCAGCATTTCTTTATGTCACACCGCACTGTTATGTCTTTAGTAGAATAGCTGTGCATGTCCTAGCTGCCTTGTGTTGCCAGTGAACGCGCATGACTGGTTTAATATGTGTTTCTGTGACAAGCTGACAACTAACCAGCACTACGACGAAAGCGTGGAAGTGAACGACTCGGAGGAGATCACCAGCGTGTACACCCCATCTCCCCGGCAGACAGGTGTGTGTTTGTGAGCGTGTCTGTGTCTCCCCAGCACAGACAGCACATATCCCATCACTGTAATGAATCCTTAACCTCTCCTGCCCAGGTCTCCGAAGCACCAGGAGGCAACTGGCTACCATGACCAACAACAGCAGCGATGAATTTGAAGAGGAGACCAAGGTGCGTCAGTGTGTGCTGCCCATTGTCTGCTAACTCCGTGTGTTAATAGGTTATTTGCGTCATTCCAGCTGGATTTGTCCATGTACCCATAACATTTTTGCTAATGTTTTATACAAAGAGAAAATGAAATTGGTTATGGGGAGCAGCAACTCGCGTTATTGCTTAGGAGTGCTTAGGGCTAAGGCCAATCCAGCCGCAAGGGGATGCACAAACCAGTGTATTTCTTCGTGCCGGTCCCAAGCCCGGATAAATGGGGAGGGTTGCGTCAGGAAGGGCATCCGGCATAAAAATTTGCCAAACCAAATATGCGGAAAAAAATTACATGTGCATAAATGAGAGGGAGGACAGAGGAATGAGGATGCAGGGAGTAGAGTTGGCGAAGGTGGATGAATTTAAATACTTGGGATCAACAGTTCAGAGTAATGGGGAGTGTGGAAGAGAGGTGAAGAAGAGAGTGCAGGCAGGGTGGAGTGGGTGGAGAAGAGTGTCAGGAGTGATTTGTGACAGAAGGGTACCAGCAAGAGTGAAAGGGAAGGTCTACAAGATGGTAGTGAGACCAGCTATGCTTTATGGGTTGGAGACGGTGGCACTGACCAAAAGACAGGAGGCGGAGCTGGAGGTGGCAGAGTTAAAGATGTTAAGGTTTGCATTGGGTGTGACAAGGATGGACAGGATTAGGAATGAGTATATTAGAGGATCAGCATAAGTTGGATGGTTTGGCGACAAAGTCAGAGAGGCAAGATTGCGTTGGTTTGGACATGTGCAGAGGAGAGATGCTGGATATATTGGGAGAAGGATGCTAAGGATGGAGCTGCCAGGCAAGAGGAAGAGAGGAAGGCCTAAGAGGAGATTTATGGATGTGGTGAAGGAGGACATGCAGGTGGTGGGTGCGACGGAGAAAGATGCAGAGGACAGGAAGAAGTGGAAACAACTGATCTGCTGTGGCGACCCCTAACGGGAGCAGCCGAAAGATAAAGAAGACTTAGGGCTAAGGCCAGTCTGAAGGTTACGTCTCACAGTATGAAGGTCCCTGGTTTGAACCACACTCCTTTTGTTCTACTCTTGATAAAGTGTTTATCTTGAATTGATGTAGTAAGCAGTACTGCAGTACCCTGCTATATTAATTTGTTGAGGGGGGATAATATTGTGTTCTCAGTTCATCCTAAATTCCAAAACAATTCTTCCCAAATTTCACTATTACCATAATGCACATTGTAGCATGCTGGAGATGCACTGTACCACACTGATATCACAGCACACCGTTGATTGTGAATTTGGGTCAGTGGCTCACCTTTTTATACTTTTCTAACCGTGTTCTTCTTCACTTCTGTCATGTGCATTTTTTTGTCCTTCTTGCCTTCTTTTTTCAGTTTTTATCACAAGTTTTGCTGTCCTTTTTTTACCCCATTTTGGTCAATTATACTTATGAGATTAAGATGGTAATACTACGGAAAAGTAGTGCCAGCATGATAGTACAGTTTGTAAATTGAGGAATGGCTGTATCGGTGAATGTCAGTTCCCTTTTTGGTTCGTGGAGCAGAACAAAAAGAAGGAACCAGCATCCATAGCTCAGCGAGGCTTGATTGAGGACGAAGAGGAAGATGACGACGACGACGACGATGATTCTGATGAGACAGAGTCTGATGAAGATGAAGGGGACCCTGGGTCTGCTCTTGAAGGGTAAGATGCAAATAATAGCCGTATCTTCATAGGCAACCCCTGTGCTTCAGTAGACGTCTTATTGGCGGTGCATATGAAATCACTGGAAATCAGACTCACTTTAGATGCAACAATGGGTTAACTTGAGTGTATGTTTACATACTGTATGTACACATAAAATGAAAATATTTCAACTGCATTGCTCAGCAGATTCTTTTTCTGAACATATTTACAGATTCACTTTATTACCATTACTCTTATTTCACTCTTATTTGCTGTATATTATCTCTATTGTAAAGTGTATAGCACCCACATAATTATTATTCTTTATTTGTTGGATTCCTTGGTCCAGGCCTGCTGGCAATCTCATATTTGTACAATACATAAATGCTTACATGAGTACAGAATGATACCAAAATACTTTGCTGCAGCACACCAAAGTTAATCTTGGGTTTAGACACATTTTTCAGCAGGAATGTAATAAAAACAAAATTCTATAAATGGACGTTTCTGACTACAGCATGAAAAAAACCATAGAGAGATGCAGAACAACACTTAGGATAGAGTTTATTGGAAGATTAACAGAGGATTTTTAGTTTTAGTATGTTGGTCCTGAAATTTATGTTGATGATTCTCAGCATCATCTGTACAGTGATCATGACACCCACTGAAGGCCATGAGTGAATTCAAAGGGCAAATATGAAGCTACAACAGAAGAGGGCCCAGGGCAAGTCCTTGAGGCACACCTGTGGAGAGAACTTGTGAAGAGGAGAGTTACTCTAGGAGACCCAAAAGGACCAGAATGAAAGACGATATTGCAGCTAGTCAAGTATTATTTCTGAAGCAAAGAGTGTAAAAGAGAGTGGTTAACTAGCAAAGGCTGATGATGGATGAAGTATCATAATATATGAAGAGGTCTTCTACACTATAGTCTTGATACAATCGCAGATCCTGTGTGGTTTTGGAATGTGCACTGAGAGTTTTGTAGGGGTGTAGTGAAAATACACATGTACTGTTGCAGGGCATATGATCCTACCGATTATGACCATCTTCCTGTCAACTCGGAGATTAAAGAGCTGTTTCAGTACATTACACGGTAAGAGAAACCAGTAAAAATGATGCATCAGAATCAGAAAACTTTATTAATCCCAAAGGAAACTACTTAGATTACTTACATGCAAAGCATCCCAGCAATATGCAAAACTCTTATATTTATATAGATTTTTTTTTTTTTTTTTTAAATTGGGAACTTTTAATTTCGATATATATTGAAGTAGCTGTATGCGACAATATTTGCATAAATACTCTTTTTTAGAAAACTTGTCTTAGATGGTTATGAAGGTTTTGCCCATATTCCTTCCAGATATACACCTCAGACTATTGAGCTGGACCACAAGCTGAAACCCTTTATACCAGATTTCATCCCTGCAGTGGGTGATATCGATGCCTTCCTTAAGGTGAACTGTTAAGTTAGCATAAAGAGCTGTTTTCTGAACAGGGCATTTTCTGAAGATAAATTTTCTGAAGATAAATTTTCTGAACGTGAGTCGGCTTGACTTCAGCAAGCAGTTCTCTTGATGCGTAGTCTGGTTTTTGTTCCGTGTGAATGTCAGGTTCCACGCCCGGATGGTAAACCTGACAGCCTGGGTTTGTTCGTTCTTGATGAGCCCTGCGCCAAGCAGTCAGACCCAACTGTGCTTTCCCTGTGGCTGTCTGAGAACAGCAAGCAGCATAATGTCACTGTAAGTGAGGATGCTTCTCTTTAGCTGCTAGTGTGCCATGATGCTTTAGCATTGCAGCATACATACCTGCTTGCAAAGTAGGAGTTTGACCTTGTATTTCTCTCTTGCTCTCTCCCTCTCTCCTTCTCTGAACTCCTCAGGAAGTGAAAGTGAAGAGCCTGGAGAACCCAGAAAAAAACCCCAAGGCCATTGATAACTGGGTCGAGAGCATCAGTGAGCTGCACCGCTCCAAACCTCCTGCCACTGTCCACTACAACAGGCAAGTGGTACCAGGATGTTTGGTTGCTATAGTTATGTGTTTGTGCTGCAACATGCTTGGTGACGCACCATCTGGCTAAGCATAGTGCTCTGATGTCTGTTTAGGCCCATGCCTGACATTGACACACTGATGCAGGAATGGCCACCAGAGTTTGAGGAGCTTTTGGGGAAGGTACAGCTCAGTTTCCTTCTGCAAGTGCACTTGTTTTACATTGCAAAGCAAACTGCTCAGTCTGAAAAAATTAGTCTGTTTTGCCAGCACACACTTGTTTTATTGTTCACTGTTGTATATTTGGTTGTTTTCCACTTTAAAACAATTGTAATAGATTCTAGTAGTTCTCATCTCCTCTTATACACCCTGCCAGGTTTTTCAGATTTTTTTTTCATGCCCATAAATTTATGCAAACTGCTATACAACTATTTTTTTATTGCAGTTTAAAAACTTGTACAGAAGATCAGAATTAAAGTTTTTTTTTTCTTTTGAGGAGCTCAATATTATGTTTTTGGACAACTCAACAGGACACTATCTTTAAGTAGACTGCCGCACTTTTTTTTTTTAAAAACCATATTCACTGTCCGCTGTTCTCTCCTCACTTCTTTGAAGGTGAGCCTCCCCACAGCAGACATCAACTGTGACTTAGGAGAGTACATTGATATTATCTGTGGTATGTATAATATCCTTAAAATAAATGATCCTTATCGCCACCCTAACACCTGTCGTCAGGCTCTTGCCACAGTGTGCCAGTGTGTGTTTTGTCTCTATAAGGCATCCTGGACATCCCAGTGTACAAGAGCCGAATTCAGTCTCTTCATGTCCTCTTCACACTCTATTCAGAATTTAAGAACTCACAGGTACGTTTTTCATTTCATCTCAAATATACATTCAAATCAATGCCCCTGGCACATTTTTTAAAGATGTTAATACCTTTAAATATCATGACCACCAATTAACCTTTTTGTCTCTACCTGCAGTTTGCGTAGCTTTTCTGGGGGTTTTGTCCAAAAGAAGTAACCCCATGCAGTATTCTGGTTTATAAATGTATCGAATAAATCTAATTTTCTAAAATACTATAACAGTGTGTAACCAATTTTATGTTTACAATTTTATGTTGTTTTTATTATGAGACAATGAATAATGCCATGGAGTCAGCGATTAGTGTAAAGCCTTCTCTCTCAGCATTTGAGTGCTGCAGATAAATAAGACCTTGGGCAAGTAAGAACTGAGATTCTTTTCTGGAAATAAATAGTTTATGAATGTTTGTGATCGCAAATCTGTTTCTTGGCTGTGTGTGTGTGTGTGTGTGTGTGTGTGTGTGTGTGTGTGTGTGTGTGTGTGTGTGTGTGTGTCACTGGTGGTTTCAGCACTTCAAAGCGTTGGCAGAGGGCCAGAAATCGAACACATCATCAGCTCCGCGCTCTGGCTCCGGAGAGGCCGAGACATTGACGTTTGAATAGGACTGGGTCCCATCACTGTAAGACACCTACATGCTTCTCCAAAGGCTTCATTCAAGGTCTCTCAGGTGGCTGCTAGGAACACACACCACACCCAGCATACAGTGGCTGTGCACAAATTGTGACCTGGGCTATTGTGGCCTATTGTGGCAGGATATGCGGTCCGCTGTAAGGTATCAGAGCCATTTGTAACACTAAAAAGAAAGACTTTCATTCCTTCATGGATAAGAAACATTTTAATGCTCTCTTGCTGTCATGACTGGAGTTTTATAGTGATTTAACATTGGGGAGGATTTAATGAAATGTGAGAATTTTAAGCCCCATGCATTTATTAGGTTCTGTGATATGAATTGGTGTCTTACAGGATGAGAGGATTTATTTTTTTTTAATTAAAAATGTAAAAATGCTTACAATTAATATGCACATACTGTATAAGCAGAAGTTCTTTAATAAATTTCTCATCATAAATTTATGTGTGATTTGGTAGTTTTTCCTAGAATCTGAAATTGTTTCACAGCACTTCAGAGTTGCACCATAAACACATTTAACTTTTATATGGATGACCCCTGAAAAATGGATTTCTGTATGTGAACAATGGCTGTGGACGCACAGCTTGCCAACAAGATTAATGAACTGGGCTACGCCAGCAATCATCCGAGTGGCTCAGCATTGCACCGGCCAAGTGTGGAAAAAGGTAAAAAGTGAACATATTACTGTAAGCATGTCTCTATAAAGCTCAATTTTCATTTCTTTAAGACACAGGTACTTCTCACCCTAAGTGAGGTTATTGCATAGCGAAGTTTGTTAAACTTCAAAAATGCTACTTAACTATTTTGAGATTTAAAATTTGGTCTTTGACAAGGCCTGCAGAAGCGGGAGCAGTGATGTCACCCGCAGTGCATAGTAACATCATGTGCTATGTCTAATGATGACAATTATGATTCATTTTGGGCTCGGAGAAACCTCAAAGTTCCCCAGAAATACTTCTTTAGTGAGGCTTGGTAAAGTGGTAAGGGTCAAAGGGGCTGCACATAAATGGGAAAAGGGGTTTAAAGGGTCTACCATCCTGATACAGCAGCAGGAACCAAACTGAAAGATATTTGTGGAAGGGGTTTATTCTGAGAAAGGTTTATAATAAATATTTACATATAATGATGGTGTGTTCAAAGGCATTACAAGTGAAAACAAACTATTCTACTGTGTGTGGATCAAAGACCCATTGTCTATCTTAAACCCAAGAAAAAAGGAGCAAAGCCCAAATAAAGTCTTCCGTGGCTACCTAACAAAACATAGAAATAGGATACAATGCGCTCCATACAGAAGTTTACAAGTGCGCACGCACACACCAAAGGTAACAAATCCCACAAATTGCAAGGCCAAAACTACTAAGATCCAACTCCTTCTGTGGGGTTCTTATAGGCACAAGAGGTGGGGCCACTCAACTGAGGTCAATGGGCACAGGTGATGTTAGTCTGGAGTCTCCACAGGCAGGGAAAAGGGAAGCATGGAAGGGACACAAACACACAGCCCAACCCAGGTGGATGGAGAAAGGAATGCATACACCTACAGGGTCTCTACCTTTTAAATTTCAATCTTCTATTTTCAGGCATAACTAGCAGGTATTTGCTGTGTAACATGCAAGCGGACTAGAGGAGCTGCTATCTGCGATTTTGTTCTGATAAGCAGTCAGAAACCCTGTTTAAAGGGCTGCACCATTTCCCTACTAGCATTCACTATGGCGATGGAAGTAATAATTTGGGTTTTGCACTGGGTGGTACAGGGATAGAGATGGCCAGATGGACTCCATCTTCCTCCAATTAGAGCTGGTACACTAGTGAGTTGACTGATGTGGAACAGGTGGAGCAGCTTGGGAGAACTACAGTAGATGGATTAGAGAAAGTAGAGCGGTCAGGGCTGCTGGGAAAACTGAAGCTGTGGTGCTTACAGTTTGACCTTTTCCCAAGGGTGATATGGCCACTAACAATGTAAGATGCATCAGTCATGAAGGTAGCGAAACTGGAGAGGCTGATGAATTCTTACATTAGAAAGTGGCTGGGGGTTCCTTAGTGTCTAAGCAGTATGGCTCTATATGGGAAAAGGATTCTGCAGTTTCCGCTATCAAGATGACAGGAGTTTATGGGTGCAGGTCGGATAAGGTTTCTGCTAGGAGCTATCTATGATGCGCTACCATTGCCACAGAACCTTAAGCAGTGGGTCCTCTGTGTTTGGAGACTGGGACAATAAGACATGTACTGTCAGGCTATAAGGTTAGCCTGTCACTGGGTAGGTATACACGGAGGCACAATCAGGTGCTGAAATGCCTGGCTGCAGCCATTGAGGGGTGGAGAGTGCAGGTAAGGTCAGGATGTGAGAGTGAAAATTCAATGATTCAGTTTGTTAGGGAGGGGGAGGGGAATAGGAGATGTTTAGGTAGAAAGGAGATAGGAGGGCAGTTAAGGGGAATTAGAGACCGAGAAATGCAGGTCAACCTGGGAGTAAAATTGGTTGTGCCCCAGGAAATAGTTAATACAACCTTGAGACCTGATGTAGTACTGTGGTCAGTCAGCCGGCATATAGTATATTTTATAGAGCTGACGGTCCCATGGGAAGACGTATTTGAAAACACACGAGAGGAAGAAACTCAGGTATAGTGAGCTGGCAACAGAGGTAGAGGGGCAGGGTTGGAGCACGAGAGCGAAGCCGGTAGAAGTGAGGTGTCTCAGCTTTATAGCCCGGTCAACATCGGCATTGTTTCAAGAACTCGGAATCCAAGGACAGAACCTGCAGCAGGCGGTAAGGGAGATGACAGAGGCTGCAGATAAGGAGGAAAAGAATCAGTGCTGATGAAGGACAAGCGGAGAAGTTGTAAACCATGGTTGGGTTTTGGTGTTTAAGTGGTAGCGGTTAGTAGTTAGTAGGTTGCGGGGTTAATGCGGCACACTTACACTACACTTACGTAGCGTAAGTGTAGCAAAGTTGTGGGTGGCTTTAATGGAGTTACAAAGAAGGCAGCTAGTAGCAGAACGGGCAGTTAATGTGCAAAGTTGTTAGCGGGGGTGCTAAGGCAGATGGTATTTGTTGTGTTCCTGGGTAGTGCAGCGGTGTGTGCAGTGGTTATAGCTGTGGTTGAACCTTCTGGAGGTGTCGTGGGCGTAACTTGACCGACGAAGGAAGGTGCCCACTTGACAACCGCGATGAGATAGGATAAAACGAGGGCTTAGTGTGAAGGTTAAGAAGTGCGAGCGCAAGTCCTTTTCTTAGCACTTTGTCATCTAAACTGCACGGCATTAAGCTTAACAAACACAACAGACATCAAGTAGCAACAATTGCTGGAACCAAATGATTCTGAATGGCAAAGAAATTAATGTGTTGCTGTGTCTTGTCGCAAGTGTAGTCTGCTTATATTTCAATTCCATACCAGTGTTGCATCTATATGTCAACCAAAATATTCGTAGGGTATAACTTGCTTGAGTTCCTTATTGTGGATTGATACTGGGCCTGGGAGCAAATCAGATTTATAAATTTAAAAACTATTAATAGGAACTTGATATTTTCCACAAAAAAAAATGTGCTTTGACTCACAATAAAATACAGAATTTTCAATCACCATTATGCTATAATATTAGTTACCGAGCTTCACTTTTGATTACATTTATGGAGAAATAAATTTAAAAGAAAAATGGATTTTAAACTTGAACAATGCCCATGCATATATTTATATTTCAGCCATCATGCCATTGTGCGGGTGTATTGGACACATCTCCATAAATCAAATCCAAGCCTTTCATGTCTTTCTGGAACGAAGTCATTCGCACGTTTGTATCTTTATGCCTTTTCACAGAATGGTGAAAGACAGGCACACAAAATAAAGTGTAGGTCTTTTTTTCACTCACACATGAAAAAGGCAGTTTCTTAGTCATCTGAATGCCATCCTACTCCTCAGAAGAAGCGTAAAAAATTGGGAAGCAATCTGTTTTAATGTTCACGCCTCGGAAAATAGTGGGTGTGAGGGAGGGCAGACCCGGGGTATCTAAAGCTGTGCAGGAGTGGCAGTTTCACTTTCAACCTCTTTCGGTACTTACAGCAGCACATACGCCGCTATTGGAACAATACTGAAAGAAGAGCAGCAAGGCAAACATGAAGGTGCTCGACTGCTTTATAGCAAAGCCCTGCAGGTTGATGGGAGGCAAAACACTTCAGATTCTTTCAGCAGCACAGTCTGTCCTGCTTGTTTACAACTTAATAAACACAGGTAAATTCCTTAACTGCTGCAATATGCAGACTACCTTTGCAGGAGCCAGTTGTTTTGTAGGTCTTATGTTTGCTTTTAGAACTGCTTTGGCATAGTTTGAATTATTTCTTTTTGCCTTTATTTACAGTAGATTTCTTAACACACCCATACATTATATGAATGCAGCTGAGGATGGATGTGCTCAACCAGGCAACCAAGTAAAAATATCAAAGTACCTGTATTCAGTCTTAGATCCTATGTTTTAATTTTATTTACCAATATTTTGTATTTAAAAAAAAAAGAAAGAAAATCTTAAGCAGTAAAACCTACAAAAGCATTAAACTTTCCAAAGCAGCGCTAGCAATTTTAAGAGGATTTTGCATGTTTTGCAGCTCACTGCGTGCACTCCCGAGAAAAGGTGGTCTTTGCTGAGCTGCACAAATCTGCAATGCTGACTGCAGACCATCCTGCTATAGAGGAAAGTAACACCATTAGTCGAATACAACGGAGAAAAAGAATGGGAGAGAATTCAAATGTTATCCTTCTCAGTCATACAACGGGAAATGGCACTAAATATTTTGCATGCAAAAACAGACGCAATTTCAATTACAGTCAATAGTTGCTCCTGAAAGACATAACAAAGGATGATGAGGGTGTCTATGAAATAGAACTGACTCTTGCAAATTCATCAGGGATAGTCAAAAATGTGTCATTGATAGTATACTGTAAGTACTACAATATTTCTTCAATAACTATTTTAGCTTACAAAATGCACCATAACATATTATATAGTGTTATACTGTATAACAGTTTGTAGAGTAAAACACAAATTTAAATTAATAACATATGTAGGTATTGCGTTTTAAGAATCCTGTTCTGAATATCAAATACATTATGCAGTAAAATGTGTCAAAGTGTAAATCTGTGCATGAACATTAGCCCCATGTCCGCTGATGCATGTTTTCCATCTCTGTAGCTCCTCCACGCGTCAGCATGTCCTCTGGTAACTCCGCAGACGCATGGCTGAAATTCAGGTGTGAGCTCAGAGAGGGAGCACTGTGGTCATACGCGTGGCTGAAAAACAACCTCACCCTTCTGCAAGATGGCAGACATTTGATGAGTGATGGCAATGCCACCCTGCTGGTGACAAACGTGACCAGTGAGGACTGTGGTAACTACAGCTGCGAGGCCAGCAGTGGCAGACCCAGAGGAGAGGCCCATATCCAGCTTACTGGTGAGCAACTGCCAAGGCTGTGGGTGGAACCTGGTGCTTGATGTGCATCTTACAATGTTTCTTATGATGCCTTTGAAGTAAAAATACTACAAAGTAATGTAATATTATTCATGGGTGAGCATCTATAAACAATACTTTACACACAATAATATTAGTTACTCATGTTGCTTCACTAACAGTTGTCCAAGTCAGATGTCTTCCAGACAGGGGTACTAAGTTAGTCAGAACATTCCCTTTATGGGATACCAGTATCTACAGCAAAAATAAGAACATTTAAGAAATGAAGATAGATTTGTTTAACACTGTGCAGTGTTCAGTGTACACTGGCTGCTCAGTTTTGGGGAAGACATGCTAAGCTACTGACTATATTTATGGCTGGTAGATATGGATGTCGGACTACTAACTACTAACTGGAGATCAGTGGCTACACCTCTATCCCAGGACCCATCTTATGTGAAATAAGAAAAGTAAAAACCTTCTCAAAAAGGAAAGACATTTAGAGTAAGACAGTAAGAGACACTAAGATTCACAACCTGAAACAGCAAGGGAGCACAAAAGAGTAAATAAAGTGTGGAAGAAAAAACACCACTTTGAGTGTAGAAAGAATTACAATTTATTGACCGGTCAAATACACACCGGGACAGGAGAGCCGCTTCGAAAAGAGAGTCGCCCCGAACAAAGGATACAAGGCTTATTTATACAGCAGTTGCAAGGTATGCATGCCTCTCGGTAGATTTCAGCTTCAGTTCTTTCATCTCACCTTACCTACATACCACCAAGTTCTGACCTGAACCGAAACTGGCCGTTTGTTTGACCATTTGGCTTTGTCTCAGTGGTTTACGATACCCCCAAGGTTTGATCATTTCCGTTCTTTAAGGTACCCTCATAAATACAGTACCTTAAGGTCACGATGCTTTGTAGTAGTAAACACAATATGCTTGATAGTTATTTAAAAAAAAACATTCACTCCACTATTTATAAATACCTTCAACATAGTACAAACATTCATTTAAAGCTTAACGTATTGGGGTATAGTCCCAGAGCGATGCTGCGTTTCTTTGCTGCAGCTTTCTCTATGCTTTCTTTGTCAGAGAGGGGCAAAAACTGAGCCAGGGTGGTCCTCAGATGGGCACTGGGTTCAGGATCACAGCCAGGCAGCCAGTAGGCGACAGCAGTCTCAGCAGGAGCAGAACTGGCTGACAGAGCAACACAGGAACATAGACTGCGCTGCAGAAATTTTTCAAGAAATACTGTACTACCTTTGGAGTTATTGGCAGATGTTCAGACTACCGATGGTCCCTTTCATTCACCCAACCTACTGTCACGCCTGTGGCTGCTTCAGCACTGGAACGTAGGCTGTCTCTCCATCCCCGTCTTCAGACTGACTGACTGAATGATTGGTTGGTTGGTTGGTTGATTGATTGGCATAGGAACCAATCGTGGACAGGATTTAGTTCTTACCTGGACTTCCTGTCAGTGCTCAGTTTCCACTACCCCCTGTGAACTGTCCTGCAACCGCTGTCTGGCTAAGATCTTGTATTTGGTTTATTTTGAAAGTTGGACCATCGTAACTCGAGGACCGTCTGTATTGTGGCAGTTTCCATATTCCACTTTGCCTATTTTTTCTTGCCTTAGCTCAATTTTCTTCCCCAGGGCAGCTATTGACTTAGCTTTTGATCTTTTGTTAGAGATCCTCAATTCAACCTTGCTTGCAATGAGTTTATAACTTACTCACATTATCAGCTGAATTAGTTTTGCTTCCACAAGTTTCTTTAGTTAAACTTTAACAGCTATCAGCTGCATTTTACATTGTCAACAGCATCACAACAACAGAGAAATTACCTGAGAGGCTGCACATCCATCAACATACAGCAAGGACTTGAGGGTCAGATGGCTACAGTATATCACAGATTTGGTCATACGGAGCTGTCTTACAAGTTCCAGAAGGGTGCCCATATATTCCAAAATTGTTTTGAAATATTATGGAGGTCAAAAGTTATTTTTTTTAAGCTGGAGGAAACGAAACTTCCTATTTACAAAGGAAATTCAGTTGTAGACCAAAGGATTAAGATAGGTTTCTTTCTTTGCAAAGTAGGTCAACGTGAAGAATGTGCTGGCTGGGGAGATTTTGTCACGTACAGCTGATAATTCAAGATCACCGAAAAAACATGTTAAGGTTGGGTTCTCATGTCGCTGTCAAAGCATCATAGGAGCTCTTACCCACCCTTATTAAAATGTCACAAACATAGAATTCGAACTTCTGGAGATGTTCACTGCAGTGCAATGTTTCGCTACAGTTAATTGTTCTCTTTTCTGAGGTTGTGATAAAAGGACAAAGTCATAGCCAAATAAAGACGTCTGTGCTGGGGAGACTAAATTGAACTTAGATGTTAAAACCTAACATCTAAGTTAGCCTCTGTGGTCTAAAAATAAACCCAACAAACCTTTAGACAGCCATTTCCGGAGTAACCGTTCAAGATACTGTTCAATCGAAAAAACTTACTCGTACTGCTCAGATGTCTTTCTGGGCCAGATCATACATTTCTCAATACATTTCTCCCAAATCCACCCCTGAGGGTCAGTTGGCATGGCTAATGGTGGAACAGTGTCCAGTGGCCTCCAGAGTCCCAACGTCTTCTTTATTTTCATCGAAGATATCTAATGCCCCAAAAAATACTTTCATTGGTTATATACTTTCAGTTGCCCTTTACTCAGTGAATGATCTTTTCCCTTTTTGAGTCCAAAAACAAACAAAACTATGAATTATTATTTTATACCCAAGACTGGCGTTGAAAAATAATTCCAGTATACTACACAATGAAGGAAAATGAAACTGAAGAAGTTATAGCAACTTTTCCTGCATTTTATAATACAGGTGTCCCTTGAGATACAAGTCTTAGGCTTGAGTTTTCAGGTACGCAAGTGAAATTATTTTATACTTTTTACCAAGTTATGACCAAACGGGAGGCTGATTTTTCGTACCTACCAATAACAAGAGCTTTTACGACAGTAACGGTATTGACACGAGATTCCACCTTGCGAATTGTTTACAGGAACCCATTACGCTCACAAGTAGGGGATTAATATACTGTATATTTGTAAGCAGTGTTTAATATATTCAAATATAGATTATTCAGTCCATTGCTGTTTATTTTATAACAATATTTTAATGATGTAGTGCATTTTTGTTTAATTTACAGCATTTATCTTACTATGTCAACAGCAAATAGAAACAGTTAATGCTCAGTTCAGCCTTGTGGTTCTTCAATATACACTCCATACTTGTAGGTGAGATTGTGAACCTGTGTCCCGGAAGTGCAAATAATTCCAGCGAGGTGCCTTCACAGGCAGGAATGTTAGGATCACTGTGTGCGGACACGACCATCTGTGTAGTCACAGCCGTCTATGCAGCCACACTGCTGCTCTGTTTTGTCACCGTTGTTCTCATGAAAGCGCATCACAGTAAGTATATCTACTAGCACTCATTCTATCAAAGTAAGTGTCCCGGGTTCGATTTCTGGTAGGGAGAGCTGTTTTCTCTGGTGACAAAGACGCACTAAAGTACTGCAACACTGCACCCTGCTAAGACTAATTCTTGCTGCCCTGAAATGATCCTGCCATTTCTTGGATTCCACAGAATTTGTAGACATAGTCGGTACTAATCATCATTTTGGCTTTTTTCTCCCGGGTTCCTGAATTTTTCCACCTTAAATGGACACAACATGAGCAGTTTTGCCAAAATGACACTGGATGGCAGCCTATGCATCTAGCAGAGAGGGGCTCATTCTCACCAGAGGAGGTCTCCATGGTGCAAAGCTTTAGTCACAGCAGATCGTCATTATAGTCCTTAGCGAGAGCGCTTTCTTGTATTACTTTGCTCAAATGATGGTTTTGTAAAAGTGAGGAAAGAAAGAAGCAGTTTGTAACGTGCGATACATTATTTAAGGCATGGAATACTGGTTTAAAGATGAAAAGATAGCAGAGAGACGAGCTCACACATTACAGTTAAAATGTACCAGGACCAAGCACGGTGCAGCTGTCTGAAGCTTTGGCCTTTGGAGGATCTTGGGTGGCAGTGACAAGCTGATCATTATCAGATGCTGTTGTTTTTTTTAGTCATACAATGGAAGAGGTTTCCTGCCTGAAGATCACACCTCACTACTGACCTGGAAGTGGACTACTTCTTTGCCAGCATCAGTTATACAAGGCAAGGCTTTCAGCTGGCAGCAGACACTTGCCTGCCTTCAGGCTGTGTGTTTGTGCATGTGTGTGCGCGTGTTGAGGATGTGTTGACTATAGATGCCACAACGCTTTTTAGGTGATGGGCTATTTGGCCAGCAGAACCTCTCTGGTATCCAGGATAGGGATCTCTGGGTGTCTGATCCAAACCCATCTCCTGCCAGCTAAACAAAAAAAACGAGCACCTCAGTATTCACCCTCAGCAGCCCTCGCACACAAGGGACTAAAATAACACTTTTTACTAAATTCTACTAAAGACTGGTGCACAGTTACAGCATCTGCTTATAAATTCTACCTGCTTTACTGTCTTATCTCAATACAACTGATGTACTGTATTTAAACAATACCAGGTGTATGAAATGAGCTACAATTTAACTACAATGAAATCTGAAGAAAACTCAGTCATGATGCCTGAAACAGCAGCGAACTTTTAAGAAAAGTTCAAATTTCATTGGAAAATAATGTGTCCTTAAGCCAGCAACGTCAGTCTGCTACACTTTAAACTGCAAAGCCAAGTTATTGCTAAGTGACAAGACAGAACACAATTTATTCATTTATTTTTTACTGCTGATGCAGGATTTTCCAGCACTGTATGCTATATTGCAAAATGGTTGTTATGGCAACATAGGGACACAATACCATTAGCAGTTTTCTTTAAAGGAAGCTTAATGTGTTGTAAATGACAAAAAAAAAAACTGCATTCAGGCAAAACACAAGTTTCCATGGGTACGATTATGCCCCCTCCAGCAATTCCTTTATGCAATAATGGCAATAATGGAAAATATTTGTTTATGGCTGTAACTTTGTTAAGGAGGACATGACAGCTGACTAACTCGGTACCAGTTTTGACCCAAAATTAAGCTGGTGTGGAGGAGAGGGCTGCACGTGATGCCAAGCATCAGCCCATCCACAGAGATGATGGCAGCGGCGCTGGGACACAGGATCATGACCTTGATGAAAGGATGCTGTGATGAAGGCGGTAAGTTACTTGGTTCAGGTTCTGCTTGCCATTCTGTTAATGCCAACGTATCGCATACCAGTCAGGGTCGGACTTATAAATGCCCAGGGTCCCCCGGGCTACAGGGCCCAGAAATTGATCAAAAAGTGTAAATAAAATATTTATTCTTTTTTCCATACTGGCAAGGTGTCATTAAATTAAAACCAAGCCCACAGATTACGTATAACCAGTGAAAGTGCTGGACGCTCACTGTCACTTTCCTATGAATACAGTGTTTTAAGTTGTTTAGCTATGCATCTGTCATATTTAGTTTTATGCATCTATTAGTTCAAGTTTCTTTCAGTGGAAGGGCTATGAATTACGGCAGCACTCGATGGGCCATCGTCGCTGACGCACTCAGTATATTCCATTGTCAGCATGATCATGGTGGATCATCGAAAGTTTGAACGTGGCGTTCAAAAAAAGAAGACAGGAAAAAGAACAGCACGAAAGGGAGGCAGTGAAGAAAAACCTGACAGCGGAAATTACATGGGCATTAAATGGGCAGCTTGGTAGAAATATATGAGTTTGATCTCTTTTGAGCGAATGCTGCTGTATTTCTCGCTGCTAAATCTTTGTTTAGTAATGGTGAATGTTCTGCCGGCCACATAGAGTTGAGGTTGGGCCTAAATGTGTCTATGGTGGCGCCTTTTGTGCTATTATTTTTTAATTACAGTTTTTTTCAGGATCATTGCAATTGCATCCCTGTTTTCCTGCCTCTTCCTCTCTCCCTCTTCCTCTTTCTCCCCCATACACTATTAAAATGTATGGTTGATATACAGTTCTTTAATTTCGAGATTTTAATATTGTACAACCTCTCTGTGGAGGGATCATTTGCTCTTACTGTGTTATGCTCTAATGGTTATTAACAATAATTTTAAGCCCCGATGTTGCAGACTGTCTTTCCACCCAGGAACCCGCTATTGTTATGCTGCATCGCAAATATAGCAACTCCTAAGCTTGACTTTGCATGACACTCGTTTTTGAGGTTGAAGCAGTTGCAGCTTTTCATATTATGGTGTAGGTTATAACCCCAAAAATAACTCAACCCAGGGCTCCCACCCCTCTCTGACCCCCCTGGCCAGTACATACTCAGCATATTCATGGCTTCGGCTTGTTCTTGAGACGTCAGTTTCCTAGCTAAGTTTATAGAAAATCTGACTCTCGGTTTGACCATTTGTCTGAGCACTCCCTGACAACAGTGCACTGAATTCATTGTCTTTAGTTCAGGTTTGTTTTGAGTTGTGTATTTTTCTCCTTCTATACATCTCATGTACTGTATTATAATTAATATGAATGTTTTTACCCTGTGGTGGACTGTCATTGTCTCTCGGTTGTGTTCTGCCTAGCTTAGTAGCCTATGCCTTCGAGATGCTCCAGACTTACCGTAATCCTAAATAGGAAAGGTGGTAGTCAATGATTTAGTGATTTTTTAAAAATAACTTTAAGCTTTTTTTCTATTTTCTCTCCGTTTAGCTGTTTCAGCATCTTCTGAAAATGCCACCCTGTCTGGTCTGCATGGAGGTTAGCTGATACGATATATACTGCCCGGCCAAAAAAAAAGTCAGCACCTGGATTGAACTTAGTTTTATGATGTGGGGTTGCTTCAGTTGCTCAATTCTAGGTTCAGCAACGTTCTGTGCCCAAAAAATGAGCTCAGCTGACTTCCTGAATATACTAAATGAGCAGGTTTTTCCACCAATGGATTTTTTCTTTCAAGATGACAATGCCAGGATTCATGGGGCTCAGATTGTGAAAGAGTACTTCAGGGAGCATGAGAGAGACATCATTTCTCCACATAGATTGGCCACCACAGAGCCCAGACCTTAACCTCATTGAGAAAGAATCTTTGGGATTTCGTGCTGGAAAAGACTTTACGCAGTGCTCCAACTCTTCCATCATTGATATGAGATCTTGGCGAAAAATGAATGCAACTCTGGATGGAAATGAATGTTCTGACATTGCATAAGCATATCGAAACAATGCCACGGTGAATGCGTGCCGTAATCAAAGCTAAAGGCAGTCCAACCAAGGTCAAAATATTAGTGTGTCACTTTTTTTGGTCAGGCAGTGTATATTCCCATGTAAGTCACATCTTCAGCAGACCCACCTTCTTCACACTCAGTTTGGTTGACTGCCACCATGAAGATGGGTAAAGGTGACAACCAACAAGAACTTGAAGGTTTGGTTTCCCAGTCCCTAATGGTGAACAGCATAGCTGTGATGATAAGTACGGTCTGCATGTGAAGAAGGCTTCTGAGCCAACTGGAACCCGATCCACAATTTTCTTGAGTTTGCGTGCACTAAACTGTCCAATTTTATTTCAAAAGATTTCAAAGCTTCTGTGAAGGGTGACTGTTAGCGTGCATAGGGCTGGAGGCTTTGGGCTGAAAACGGACACAGCTGAGCTTTAGCTCCCTGGCAGACTCGAGGAAGAGAGAATTCATTAAGAATGCCAGTCATCTTCTAAGAAACTGCATCAGGGCTTCCATGGTTGCCTTCTAATGAGGCAGCTTTGAAGAGCGGCTGACCTTTTCCAGTAATTCTCGCTGTCACAGAAGGAAACTGACATTTCAGTTAAACAATGGGCCCCTGGGGCTAAATGGACTGTCACCTCACCACAGTGCTGGTGGGGGTCACTCTGGGGTCCATTTCAATGCATCAGTCCCAGAAGGACTCTGACAAACCTTGCAACAAGACTATAGCTGCTCCCACTGTGTAGGAAGCGAGGTGTAAAAGGTGCACCGCAGTGAACCAGAGTGAGGTAATCTTGGTGGTGTACGAGACGGCAGGCAGCGCAGCGGACCGTTACACAGCATTGTATGTTGAAGGGTCTCCGTTCTACTCCTACTAGGTCAGCAGTCGCACACTTGAGAAAGGTAAGTTACTCTATTTACACTTGCTCCTTGTGCTACACAATATCAACATTTTTTCAGATGATTTTTTTCAATTGCCTTTTATATCTGTTTTATAACATTTCAGATTCCAGAGGACTGAATGTACGTTAACACACCCAGAAGACAGAAGAGTGCTTAATGTTGCTGACAGATGTGGTGGTGTCCCCTTATTTCAACTTTTCAGTGCTTAAAGCTTGTGTCCAGTGTTTGCAAATGCTGGTGATCAACAGCAAGATCTGGAGAGGATCTGGCGCTTTGCAGCAGTTTACAGGGAAAACGGTATTGCACAGAAATTTGCGGATTTATCACTTTATTTTATTTGTTTAAATCATTTTACATCAGTAGCTTGAAGCTACGGTACATTTTTTTGAAAAGTCACGAGTAACTATATTTTTATAACTTTATACATGATTAGACTACGTTACCCAGTGAGTTATAACACATTACACATGGAAGGTAAGATGTTCTTTAGTGTAGTGGCACAGAGGTTGTCGGATTATTTGGAGAAGAACAGACTAATTGATACGACAGTCCAGAAGGCAGAAGTCCCAGGTTTCTCAGGATGCTTAGCGCACACTTGTGCAATATGGTATTGGATTCAAGAAGCTAAGCGTAAGAAAAGGGAGTTGCATGTGGTGTTCCTACATCTGGCGAATGCCTTTGGCTCTTATCCGGAGCACGGTTGACTTTTTTAGAGTTCCGGGCCAGATAAATTTAGTGAAGGAATATTTTTGAGATGTTAGGATGTGTTTTATCACGGCGGATTACACAACAGCCTGGCAGAGGCTGGAAATGGGGATTATGGAAGGCTGCACCATCTTCCCACTAGCATTCACTATGGCAATGGAGATAATAATTAGGGCTTCATGTTGGGTGCTGGAGGGAGAGGGACAGCCAGATGGGCTCCATCTTCCTCTAACTAGGGCCTATATGGAGAATATGATGTTGGTAACCACGACAGTAGCATGTGTGAGATGACTGTTGGGGAAGTTACATGGGAACTTTAAGTGGGCTAGTTTAAACATTAAGTCAGCAAAGTCCCATAGCATCTCGCAGGTTAAGGGGAAGGTAAAGAAGGTTAGCTTTTTGGTGGATAGTGAAGAAATCCCATCAGTGTTGGAAAAGCCCGTGAAGAGTTTAGGGAGATGGTACACGAGGGAGTTGACTGATGTGGATCGGGTGGAGCAGCTTCGGAGAACGATAGTAGATCGGTTGGGAAAAAATAGAGAAATAGGGCTGCTGGGAAAACTGAAGCTGTGGTGCTTACAGTTTGGCCTTTTCCCAAGGGTGATGTGGCCACTAACAATGTATGAAGCATCAGTCACAAAGGTAGAGAAACTGGAGAGGCTGATCAGCTCTTACATTAGAAAGTGGCTGGGGGTTCCTCGGTGTCTAAACAGTGTGGCTCTACATGGGAAAGGGATTCTGCACTCGCAGGTGCTGAGGCGAATAGCATGTATTGCATTGTGTTCCTGGGTAGCGCAGTGGTGCACACGGTGGTGGAGGGGAGCAGTTCTGGGATGCCTGAGCTGTGGTCTAGCCTTCCGGAAGTGTCATGGGCCTAACTCGACCGACGAAGGAAGGTGCCCACTTGACAACCCTGATGAGGTACTGCACCATCACTTTGCTATACTGTGTGTGGGGTTGTAGTTGGCTAACTTTTGGGTATTAAGGAGATGCAGACCATTGCAAAGTGGCTAAGATAGCTTTGCTGTGGGTTGACTGAGGGGTTGCCGTGGTGGTGGAGGGTTAGCATGAGGTAAAATGGCACTTTTTTAGGGTAAAGGTTAGGAAGGTAGTGGGATCCTCTTTATATAGTGCAAGTTCTTTTGTTAGTACTACATGTTTGATATGAATCACCAAACTGTTTTACCATTAAAGTGGTTGTATTTAGTACAGACCTATTGAAGTGGAAAGGAAAAATACAAACATCAGTACCCTCACGTCACTAATGTGTGTAGCACCATGTGTGTCTGTAGTGCATATTTTTAATACATTTTCCCACTTTTCCTTTGCACACATGTACCAAAAAACCTGTCTGTACCTGCACGAGTGTGTTGGCTGCATCAGGAAGAAAATCCGTCGGTATTACTACATACTCTGCGCGTGACGTTTATGTGCTGCGAGTGGCGCCGTCGCTCCCACCTCTGTGATTCTCGTCAGAGCTTGAATTTTACATTTTCTAAATAGTAAATAGCTTTTTGGACTTTATTGAACTTTACTACACAAAAGGGGGAGAAATGAGAAGTACCTGTGTGCTAAACAGACAACAAAGATTCAGCACCTGGGGTGAGTTTTTTCGAGGAAACAAGCAACAGGTGCAGCCAGTCAAGAACACTGATGACAAAAAGAGAGACTAAGGCATTCTCTTGAGAAAGAGGAGGTTTTTTGAACAAAAACATTGGAAAATTTGTGAGTATAAGTTTATATAATGGCTTACAGTGACTGAGTTTGTAGCATTTGGATGCTTTGTGTTGATGTTTGCATTTTGGCTGCGTTTATGCTGTGCTCCCTAATTTTTATTTGTATCTTACGGATTGTTTATTATGAAGCTTTTGAGTGAATATTAGTTCATATTTAATATTGAAAAAATCTAACTGTAAATGATCCCCTCCCCAATCCCCTCTTAGTCACCCTGCGAACCCTACGACCACTTTGGGTTATACTGATAATAAAGGGATATCAGTTCATTATTATTGTTTCTGTTGTCATTAAAATGCTAAATTGTACAAAAATGGATTAAAAGTCTCAGTTAAGTAGCAAAATAAAATCTATGGTGAGAGGAAGTATTTAGTTATGAACAGCCAGAAGGAGGAAAAAGGTGGAATACACCTTCATTGATCCAATAGGAACAGGAAAAAACTTGGCTTGAAAAGATAAGACATAAGAGCCGTTTCTTTGCAGAGTCAGCTCAAAAGTGTAAAGAGAAATAAACTGCTGCAGTACGTCGCATCAGTGGTAGCTGCAGAAGAAGAACAATGTTCGTACTTGATGTTTGCAGATTTCAGGAACTCTGAACTTTCAGCATGGACTGCACATACACACACACACACACATACAGGTATGAAGTTTCACTTGACTCATACCTTTAAAAGAGTGAAATTTAGTTATTTGTCCATTTATTCACTAGAGTATTTTACTGTATTAATTCAGGGTAAATCCTTGATGAATCTCATAGCTGCCGCAGTATCCTTCAAGTCAGGGACCTTCGGGCTGTAAAGCTATGGCAACTCATAAATTTTATCTCTGTGTTTATGATTAAAAAAAGTGAGGAAAGTGGCTTTTAATATTCATGCATCTTGTAGCAAATATAAACTTGAGTGCAAAAAAATTGTTTACTCGCTTTATCTTTTGATCATCTCTTCTGACCCAAATATTCTCAGCTATCCCTGCTTCTCAGCCTCCTTGCCTTAGATGAGCGCCTCTTAAACTTTTCTAGGCCACGGGACATTTTAAGAATCTGGTGAAAACTAAGGAATAGAAAAATCAGCTTAAATGCACTCATGCCACGGATGTCAATAGAATAGTAACATTTTGTTTAACTTTTAACCCTTGCTTAGAGGCTGTCATCTTCATAGGAAACCTGCACTTCACAGACGGCCTTTTACAGTCCAGACTCCTGCTTAACGTTAGCACAAGATTCCCAGAAGTGTTGCCCCCTGTCCCTTTCTTGGTGGAAAGTGGCTGTGAAGATTGACTGACTGACTGACTGACTGACTGACTGACTCCACTCCTACTCCTTTGCTAGAATTCGTGGCCCTGCCACGGCCACTTGCAGACATCCTACCTTTTAAGTGTTGCCAGCTGTCACCTGTAAGCCTGTATGAACTGCGCTTACTGGAAAAAGCACCTTATGATTATGGCACTCACTTCCACGCCAGTAAAAGTGTGACAGTTTGACACAACGGTGTGGAAATGAGGACCATAATCTTGAAGACCTGCAGGGACAGATTGCAACCAAGTGCGTTCCTGCAGCAAAGTCCACTTGCAGAAACGCACACCCTGCAGCAGCAGGAGGATACGGTGGGCGGCGCGCCCGATGCAGTCCGGTGAATTCTTGTTAGAATTGTAGTAAAGTTATTGGGGATAAATGAAAATTATTATTGCTTGTAGAACTTAGACTTCACATCGGAATGAATTCGTATTACTCTTGATGAGGACCGGTATGGTTTGCTTGTGCGCTACGAGCAGCGTGCCATTGCCGAAAAACTATTTCCCACCAGCGCTGGGAAAATATTTGTATTCAGATGGGCAGCCCCCCAAGACCTGACTTTTTATGTTGAAGCACCGACAATGTGCGCTGCCGCGTAGCGTCTTAGCGCCGGTATTGATCACAGGTCCCCTTGCCATTATCTGACTTCAGTCGGCCCTTTTGGCATCAGGTGGTCCTCATTGATGTGGATGCTATCACAATGGTGGCTTTCAGGAAAAGACTCCGTGGTTTATTTCATATCGATAGCCTGGGCCAATAACTGTTGGGCCCATTTACAAATTGCTAATGACACCGTTTATTACTTTTGCCAGCCTCCTATCGCGTGCACTGAAATAACCTAGTTGCGCCCTGGGAGATGCTCAACATCCGTACGTGCCCAAAAGTGGCTCGTTGTTTCACGAGGCATGAAAAGCGCAAGCTGCTTTCTTTCTGCAAGCCTGCAGCTGACATCTGTCAGCAACATTAAGCACTCGGGCAAAAATGCGAACAAACGGCTGTTTTCGGCTCCTAAGGTCCGAGGACATAAAATTAGAGACCCTGGCAACAGCAGATAACCCATTAAACGGCAGCGTTTGTACAATACACTGTTTTAATGCTAAATTTTTACTTGCATGGATTTTGTTGAAAATGTTCATAAAGCGCAGCGACGTTATTACAAGCATGTGCACATTCATTCTCAAAAAGCGATCCGGCTAAACAATGGCATGGGGATTTATTATTATTTTTTTAACAGCTGCCAGAGAAACCACATTTTAACTTCTGTGCATCTTGTACCTGAAAGTGGGTTTGTGGTCTCTTCTTCCGGGGGGGTGGGGGTTGCTTACTTTTGATGAAGAGTTTGTTGCATTGTTGATGTGCAGTTTTTGCCTGTCTAAATGCACACAAGATGGGCAGCCTGTTCGCAGCGGCTCAAAAAAGGTGGCATCCGCAATTTCTGCCACCATTGCGAAAACCAGAATCCATCTCGGTGTGTTAAATATTATGGCGTATAATGCTAAGAGGAGTGCGCGAGAAGTCGGCTCTCACCGGAAAGATGGCGAGAGCCACAGCTATTCCTTTCATAGTGACTTGGAGGGAACAGGAAACAAGATGCAAAAGCGTATTTTACCAGCATAGGTTTAAGGAAAAGAGAAGATTTCTGTAAATTCAGAAGCACACGCATACAGAAGAGAAATGTGACAGAGAAGAGGCGCAGTGCCTGTTTAAAAGTCTCACCAAACCTTTAATGTACATTTTTTTTTCTATTTATGCTGAGTATAGTACCTTCATGTTTACCTAAAGCAATGTATTTAAAGTGATTCTTCAAAGCAATCGAGTATACACTGTAACATGATGCAAAGGAACATGTTCCATACTTTTTATCATTGTAATTTTTTTTTTTTATAAATTAAAAAACCCAAACTAAAATTTTAAAAAAGTCATACAGTTATAGGCCAAACATTAAGTGCTGATGACCATCTCTCTTGCGTTTGTGTTTTGAAATTATTCTGACTGCTAAACTTTTGCTTCATCTCTGCAGTCAGCTGGAAACTCGGGACCTGGAAATTAAAAATGAAGCAAGAAGGGCGACGTCTACCTGGACGAAATAACGGTAGGGTTTCTCAGGGGAACACCTGAACTTGTCCTGTGTAAACATTTTTTCCACAATGACTGGAGCTATAAAAAAAAAATAAAAAACCCATAAGCAAAGCATCTACTATAGGAAATTAAACAAATATTGCAAGAGGGCTTTTTGTGTTAAAGTTAAAAAAAAAAAAGGTTAGGAGATGTACTGTATGTACAACATTTTACACCATCAACAACAGTTTCAGATGCAGTACCTGGAGAGAACCCTAACCTCACCCCCCTTCAGCTCAGTTCCAGCTACGAAAGGTAAACATCAACTTAGCAAGTTAAAGAAAGCATGTAAATAATACGTCTATGGACCGATGCACCAGCTATAATGTGATTGTACTGTGCATAGCCACACTATGAACGTCTATCCTCATATTTTTAACCTTGTTTTTACTGCAAGACACAGCACACAACAATATAATATAAGGAAAGTCTTTAAAAAAAATTGCATGCTGAAAGCAAAAGCTAAAAGGTAAAAAAAAAAAAAAAAAAAAACCAAAAAAACAAAGTGCTCAACTGGCACACTGAGGTGGCATTTTACAAACAATCTGCTTAGCCTGTACGTTGCCGTGTCTTTGCTAGAGTTTGGCTTAACCCGACGATGACGTCGCGCCGTACAAACTATCGGACTCGCTTTTGTTTCCCCGCATTTAATCCGATCGGCGCGGCCCTAAGGTGCGAGATACAGCGCGACGATCGGATTAAATAATAGTAACGCCGGAGGTTTCCGTCTATTCGGTATTCCAGCCACCCTGAGAAGAGAAATGCCCATCGTGCAGGAAAATGGCGAAAACATCATCAAACACCCCAAGCCATTAAAAAATAAAAAATGAAAGACCACCTCACATTTATTTTTATTTGGTTTGGTGTCACGATCCTAATTTGACCAAAATGCTGTCATGTCTGCAAATATTATTTTAAAATGATTTCATCGACTTACTAAATGCAACTGCAGTAAACACTCCAAATGCACGCTTTGAGAATATTTTGATGAATGACGTGCTTTGGACAGCAGAATATTTAGTGGGGATCCTGTTCATGGAATGAACCGCAAAGAAAATGTGAAGTGGTCTTTAACTTTTCAACTCATTCCTCCACCCTGTTGTTCCATTAAACAGGAGGCCTTTGGACCGGCCCGGTGCTGTTCCCCGACCTCTTCGCGAGCGCCAAGGGAACACGCAGCGTTTGTCGCTCGAGTAAATGCGAACGGGCCGAGTTTTCGGCCAACGTTCCCGTCCGGCTGAGAACCTCCCGTCTCCATCCTTAAGGCAAGTGGTGACCAATACGTAAAAAGCACCCGACAGCCACGGCGGCCCAGTGGGAGCTGCCACGCCTCACGGCAACAGCACGGACGACCACCTCAGCACACGCGTGGGCTCCCGTCCCTCCTCACGGCAGCCAAACACGGTGGGGGCTTAAAGCCAAATAAAAGGACCGCAACTATTTTGCTACGCTCTGTAAGCAACAGTCAAGCATTTATTCTATATAGCAAGTGTAGTACATGAATGCACAAATATCTTTGTAGGTATTAATATTTAGGATTTCTGTACAATTAGAACTCGGACGCGGGGCTCTCCCAAGCACATCTCTCGGCTGTGTTTAATATAAAGAGACGTGGGCTTATTGTAAACATGTGTGTGACATCCGTGACGGAGGCACCGGTCGCCCATATTCCTCAGACGTCTGCAAGAGCTTTGCAGCGCACAGCAAGTTAGTGCAAGTCGAGCAACGGGAGCGGGGGTCGTCGCACCCCCGCTTCATGCGGTTTGCAGGAAAGTAAGGAAGCTGTAAAATCAGGGTAAACGTGTTGGTCACCACAGCGCGCCGCTAAAGGCCGATGTCGCGAAGCCCCCCTGCCTCACACAGTGGCGTTCCCATCAGGACAGCGTCCACAAAGCGTTACTTCACATAAGAACATTTGGTTTTTCTTTTTTGAATTTTTTACAAAGTTATACATCTTTGTTATAAATATTGTCTGTGCTGTTGTGCCCTTTGTCAATACAAATAGCAAAATATAGTGTCTCAAATTCCCAGTACTAAGTTTTAACCCTTTATTTTTCTCGCTAATGAAAGGATTTGTTACACTTTTTTTTTTTTTAAAGATTCCAATAAAAACATGAACAGTTCCAAACTCTAAATTATCTTAGAAATATGGTAGACAAAAGTGACAGAGGAAATAAATAAGGAAATGGAACAAATGAGCTGTGTCCAGGAGCGGCCAGGAGTGCGCGGACGCAAAAGTCACGATGGGTTTCGAGCGCGAGCGAAAATGAAGTTTCGGGACGCTTCCGAGCGCGAGGGTGACGAGCCAGCAGCGCCGCCGTCTTCTGCCGCCACGGCTCATCTTCTCGCCTGCTCTGAGCGTTACGTTTCCGATCGTCCCGTGTTGACTTTTACTTCTTTCACATATTTAAGTTGAAATCAAACGTCATCAATAAATATAATTTTTTGTTTTTTTTTGTTTTTTTTTTCTTTTTGCGAGGCCAAAAATGTTTAACACTTGGTGGTGTACATTCAGGAACATTCATATTGAAAGTGAAAAACCAAAAACAAAGAACAAAAAAAGTAACAATAACAAAAGTTAATCATCATCGTAACTATTAATATTAACCATTGCCAGAATAATTTATAATATGTTACAAATGTCCTATATTTGCAGTCCCAGATCCCGAGCAGCAGCTGAGTGCTCCTTTATAGTTTCTCTTTAGAGGGAATCCAGATATAGGGTCCAGACTGCTCCTCTATCACAAGCTTGCACTGGTTATAAATGTCCTCCAGGGTGTCTCCTTGAACCAAAGCTGGAAGAAATGAAAGCAATATTAATAGCTTTGCTCAGGTACAAAAAGCTGACCTTGCAGTACAAGTGGAGAACGGTTTAGTGAATATATTAGATGTTCGGTGGAGATGCCGCGAGCTGTGCTGTGCTAACCCCGACCTTCATTAATGCCGCGTGCAGGCAGGACCCCCCCATTAACTTTAAAGAGAAGAGAAATACGATGATTTGTGTTTAAACTTTGCTTTAACCGAAGAGCCTGCTGCACCGTTTATTCGCGTCCGTCTGACCCAGGGCACAGACAGGTGCCGCACCTGTGAAGTACTCCCCGAACTCCTGCTCGAGCTTCATGGCCCGGTCGTACGTCTTCTTGGCCTGCTCCTCCGTCAGCCTTTTGTTCATCTCCCTGGAGAGAGGGCAACACCCCGGTGAGACACGCTGGAGACAGAGGTAAGTTGCGCACACGAACCTGAAATGCATCTGTCGATGGAAGCGGGAGGTAAAAAACTTACATGAGCGACTCAATGGATTTGGGTTTTATAAAGATGGCGATAGGGAAGAGTTGTGCTACTTGTAATCGCTTAATGGCGTTTCCTGACACATCCAGTATGCAGTGCTTGCCCTGAACAGAAAAGAAGGGAGAACTGCAGTTAAAACATCTCACTTTCTTCATACACGCGTCGTCCCGTTCTTATGAGTTTTACCTTTACCTTTATCGCGTGCAACAAAGCTCAAAGCGCTCATCCAAATTTGCGTCAACCTTCATTCCCACATGTTCCAAAAATTAACTGGTTAAGGACTGTGTGGCATGCAGTAAAAGCTGAGGAAGACCTGGCTCTTTCTAAGAGGAACTCCCAACACTCAGCTGTGCCGCAGATGTCTGTCTGTCACGCTGCCGCAGGAGTTAATGTGTCGGCTGAGATCAAGGGTGTCGGTAGCATCTATTCCTCAGCGATGATTCGCAGCGCGGCGATCGACACCTTCACGCACGCCTCACACCGCCAAAAATATGGCCTTCGACAAGCCGCGAAGATGAGCAAGCGGCCCGGGGAGGCCGCGTCCGCGGCGCTCACTCACCCGCTCCGCCACGTATTTCACCGACTGCACGCTCGTCCCGTACAGGTTGTCGTTGTACTGTCCCGCCTCAATGAACTTGTGCTCCTGGATGTCCTTCTCCATTTGCTCCCGGGAGATGACAAAGTGATAGTCCCGGCCATCCACTTCGTACTCGCGCTTCGGCCTCGTGGTGTCTGCGGGAGCGAAGCGCGACACGCCGGAGTCGCGACAGCGCCGCATCGGTTATGACTTTGAAACCGAACGGCAAGCCACTTAAAATGTGCAGATTCACAAACAAACATTAGTAAAGCCACACTCGCAGCGTCCCTCCATTAAATGATCTGAGCATGTGATGGTTGTGAGGCAGGCGACAATGGCGCGCCTTCCTCTGGACTGTACGCCTCGCATCACTTAATGGAGGGAAACAAAGTGGGATGAGGGGATTCGAGGGTTCGGCTTCTCGGGTTCTTCACACAAGGAAGATGGTAAAAGATGCTAATGGCTACCATACGATGTAACTTATCCAACTTATACGTCCGTATCGGTCACTCGACCACGTACCTGAACGCCCTGAACAGTTAGCTGCTTTACAGGGTTTTAAGAAATGAATAAAAAGACACAAATTAAAACAGACAAAACAGACACTGAAGCAAACAAGACCACAGACATCAATTACAGTCTTAAAAATCACAGCAGGTCAGTCGGCGCAACAAAAATAGTGGTGAATATAAATGCTTGGCTGGAAACGTTTAGCAAAGAAAACAACACGTGTGGCGGAAAATGAATCGTACAAAAAACTGACAAATGGAGGTTCTGAAAAAGGCAAACGGAACGGCAAACAGTTTTCTGAGTGAGGAGGCGGCCATTAAAGATAATGAAAGCTCTCGGTAATGAAGATGTTGGCTATCAAACAGAGCTAAATGTGTGCGTGCATGTGTGAGAGAGAAAGACTTTCCACTTTTCAAACTCATCCTAACTGGGGAGGGGTCTGTTTAACTTCTACCCACCCTCACAGCCCCAAAGACCCAAAGACATGAGACTTGTAGGTGAAATGGACACAGTTGGCACCTTTGGCCCTTGTTACCTAAACTTGTGTTTGTTTTTATGGCAATGGCCATTTTTGCAGCGCACGGGTATTCCGCCACCCCAGTACACCTCTAGCCACAAACTAAACTTTGAAGAACAGCATAATGCAAGCCAAGCAATGGGGTCACGAGCGGTCCCTGGCAGCACACTTACGCGGCACACACGACCCAAACTTGTCCGGGAACTCGGATATCAGGTCGTCGTTTATTCTGTCCTTCATCGGTCCGAGGATGATCACAGGTCTTGCGTAGCTAACTGTGAGAACGGAGAGAAAAACGTACAGGGTGTCGGGGTCTCCAAACCGTGAGCTAAAACCCTCATGCAGGCACGAAGCAGAATTAAAAAAGCAAACTCACTCTCTTGTCGAATGACGGGCTCATAGGACAGAATCAGGTCCTCTTGACTCCCTGGTGGCACAAATAAATTAAACATTGGTTTGTGGTTATGTCTGTTACCAGAATCGGGCAGGTACGCCAGGGTGAAAATGCTACCGTACCGTCATCTTGTGGCCCACTAATCTAAATGTAGGGAAAACAATGTAAAAACTGAGTGGCATAAATGTTCAGAGCAGCTGGGTGTAAGAAGGCCGGTGTGTAATGTGGTCCGTGCAGCGACGCGGTCCCTCCGGATGTGACCGTAAGCGACGACCTGGTAACAGGTGAGCGGTAGCCGCAGTGGAAAAAACAAGCCGGCGAGAACAACTGGCACTGAAATCCAGCAATTGGCCAGGCGTCAAATCGCAGTGCATTTTTGGTGCATGATAACCGAAGGAGAAGAGCGGGAGACGTTGCTTTCGGGGGCAGGAAAACGTCCTGCTGTTACAAAAGGGACTGCGGCCCAATTGGGCAGTCGCATCATACCGCTACCATTTTGTGCGGTTGTCAAAACCACTGCAATATGGCACACCGGGGACCTCGGAGACCCCTGGATCGGCAGGTGCGCTCGTGAAGACCGTTGACGCACTTTGTCTCCAGCGGCCGTGCAGCCGTGCAGCGTCAATGGGGTCTCGCTGTGATTTCGTGTAGCGGACGAGCTGCTGGGCCATTAAATCCCATCACGGCATTATGCTCAGGCAGGATGGCGAACACGCCGGCGTCTGTCTGTACAGCATGGCTGGCACACGTGAGGCGACCTTAGGGGGAGCACAGTGTGTACAAAGGATTCACTTTCCTCCCTGCCTGAAACCCATCGCCGTCTGATCGCGATTATTTCATGCCGGAGGGCAGCAAGGCTCTCGCGCCTAAACCTGTGGGAAAGCCATGAAATGGGTTTAATCTCCCCCTTGAAAAAGAGCATTTTTTCTCCACCACCGGGAGCCGTTCAGCTTTAGCGAAAACAGGCAGCGAAGGTGGCGCACGGCATCCGTCAAACAGCGGAGGCCGGACGCTCAGAGCCGCTTCCCGTCCGGAGACCCCGCGGGGCCGCTAACCGAGCCAAACCGCGAGACGGCGTGCAGAGCCTCGGTTATGGCCTGCGGAACTGCCCCGTCCGCGGCGGACACAACGCACTGCGGCACACGATGGCACCGGCTGAGGGAGAGAGGGAGGCGGGGAGGGAAGCCACGGTTACCTGGCAACTAAGCTGGAGACGGAACAAATGTGCTGTGTCTGCTCCTGATGTGATTTTTCCTTCCTGTCTTCTCAAGACACCGTTCGCCGCCCAGCATGTCATGCAAATCGCCGCATCCCGCGTGCAAACGGTCACGTTTAATGCTCTCTGGCGCGGGCGTGAGCTCTGACTGAAATGCCCTGGCAGTGTCGCAACCTTTACACACCAAACACCCGGATGGGAAAATAAAGCAGGACCAAATGGCCTTTTCCATCAAAAAGGTAAAGTGTGTATGATGAGCATTTTCATTTGTGAACAAAGTGCAGTCAAAGTGAATAGAAGAGAGGGTGAACGGAGGCGCTTGCACCTGAGGCGGGGGGGGGGGGGGGGCTTGTGATCTGGTGAAAAAAACAAAAGGGCTGCAAATTAAAACGATGGCACTTTCCGGAATTTGTCAGTTTTTAAAAGGAAAGCAGCACCCAGTCACCGCATTAACAGAGAACGCCGTCATGAGATCGCAGGTGTGAACCGGCTGCCACATCGCATCGTGCGCCACCGAAATTCGGTAGCCAGGTGACTCGCCGCAAAGGTGTCTGGTTGACGCTTTCCTTTTAAGGCAACGGCGGAGTGAGGAACAGCTCTTCCACGTGAGGGGACAAGGCTGCCGTGAACAGACCGTTACGGACCAGACGTGTTAATCGGGCGCGTGTGCGGACCGGCCCTCCGCCCGTCGGGCCGTGCCTCTCCCTTACCGCGTCATGCAAAACCATTTTAGAGGAAAGGAAACCGAAAAGAAATGAGTGCAGAGACGAGTGGGGGGAGACAAAAGTGGGCACAGCCAAGACCCGAGGTCAGACAAACAGTTCACCTGCATGCTGACAGGTCCTTGAGGACGGGAAGGTTGTTAAAGACGGAACAGAAAGAAAGAATAAAACAAAAAACAGAGAAAGGGGGTAGAAAAAGAACAGGGGCTGCAAATCATAGAAGCGAATGTGTGGGGGTACAGACTGGACCGATCCCACCAGACTTACTCAGTGTCTTTGTCCCATACCCGTCGTCACCTATTCCTGGGATGTCCTACACAGCCGGCCCCAGAGCGGAGGGAAGCAGAGAGAAGGGGGATAACCGCAGGAAAGGAAGGAAGAGGTCAGTGTAGTCAGGCGGGGCTGCAGGCCTGTCTACCCAGAAGCCCTCAGCAACAGAGCCCACGGGGGCCCAGAGGCCACAGCCGGTTGTGGAGACCCTGCCGAAGCAGTCATCCAACCCGCAGCCATTTTCCTGGGTGCCGGTGCTGACTGAGGACAACCGGATTCTGAAGACATCAGTGGACGTGGCAGACAAACCCTCCCACAAAATGACGCGTCCACGGCGGTTCCCAGCCAAGGCCTGCAGCCCTTCGCTCCTGTTTGTCTGTGACCTGACCTGCACGTGTTTGTAACTGTATGCCTACACGTGTGCGTGTGCGTGTTTATCCCTTGCGAAGGTCTACTTACTTTCCGAGTCACTGGCATCCTGCTCACCCAGCTCCTTGTTCTTGTAGAATGGGAACTTTCGTGAAAAGATGAAGTTCTTTTTACGCTTGTCATTGAATGACTGTGAAGGAGAGAAGGCATGGGGGGCAAACAGGGACGTCTAATTGTCACACTCATGCTGACAATAACAGCTGCCTGCAAATGTGGCGGTAACAGCAGTGACAGCAGTCCTCACACAGTCCCGCAAGCGCCTTTAGCACACAGCTGCAGGTTAAACTCAATCTCGTAGCTTAAAGGCATTTTTGTGGCATTTCAAACTTCACACAAAACATACGATGCGATTTTTCAAACACATATTCTACAGTATATTTTGTATATACTGTAAAGTGTGTGGATTTTCACTGCTGTACATCCCACAGTTGCACTGGACCCAATCTACAGTATTATTTAAAATGGCAAAAGAAATGGAGCAGCTGAGACTTTCTTCATGCTATGTAGCAAATAAAATCTGGGCAGCAGGCAATGAAGTTCAAACAACCAAAAAGGGGGGGATAAAAAAAAAAAAAAAAAATCTATCGATCATGCAGGTTTGATGGACCATAAAAGAGGAACCAATGGGAATGGAACTGGCAAAGTCAGGCAGCTTCCCTTTGATTCTGTCTGTCAGGTGTGTGCGGTGCTGTGTGGTAATGTCTACCAAAACGTTAAACGCATTCTCCGAAGGACCGATCCAGCAGCAGTGCACTTTTCAAAAGGAGGAACCAGCGGAAATGTGGAACTAAATTGTCCAAGAACGGCTCTTTAAAAGCCAGATTCAGTTGTGCTGACAAAAATCGATCACTAAATTTGGATATTTTGCACTTTTTGTGGTCCTTCTCTCCCCAACACAGCAAAATTAAAGTGCTTCCCATTTGTGTTGAGGTAACTTAGCACCTCAAGTTCCATACTTGAATGTGAAGGCGTTCAGTTCTAAATACACTGCCTGGCCAAAAAAAAGGTCAGAACCTGGATTGAATTTAGTGTTATGATCTGAGGTTGCTTCTGTTTGTCAGGTCTAGGTTCAGCAACGTTACGTGCCCAAAAAATGAGCTCGGCTGACTACCTGGATATACTGAATGAGCAGGTTTTTCCATCCATCAATGGATTTTCTTTTCCAAGATGACAATGCCAGGATTCACCGGGTTGGCTCAAATTGTGAGAGTGCTTCAGGGAGCACGAGAGAGACATCATTTTCACACATGGATCGGCCACCACAGAGTCCAGACCTTAACCCCATGGAGAATCTTTGGGATTTTGTGCCGAAGAAGACTTTACGCGGCGGTCCGACTCTAACATCATAAGTACAAGATCTTGACGAAAAATGAATGCAACCCTGGACGGAAATAAATGCTGTGGCGTTGCCTAAGCTCATCGAAACGATGCCACGGCGAATGCGTGCCATAATCGAAGCTAAAGGCGCGCCAACCAAATATTAGAGCGTGGGACTTCTTTTTTTGGCCGGGCAGCGTATGTTACTTTCTCTGCCTGTGTTAGCGGCTTTACAGTGGGGAACTGAAACATTTAGGAAGTTTCACGCTGGTCCTCCAACAAAGCAGTGATCTGCAGGCTGAATTACAGGCAAGGCCCCTTATGTGCACGCTGTTGTTTATGTTTTACATCAGAGCCCTTAAAGGCACGTTTAGGTTTCATGTGGAATTCAGTGACCCTTGGCCCCCACCATCCCAACACACAAGTGCCGCTATATTAACTCCAACATAGAACCTGTACTAAGAAATGGCAATGAATTATAAATACAGCACAGATGTATGCAAAGTTGAGCTGAGTTACTCAAACACAGGTATCCCTTGAGAAATATACGATTTTGCATCTTTCAATGAAATTATTTTATACCCATCCCTGAGCTGCGACCAAATATGAGGTTCAGTTTTCATGTTTATGAGTAACAACAGCCAAATGTGGGGGAGTTTTCAACTGCAGTGAACGACTGAGCGCGCATTTGTGATGGATTACTTATGTCTGTGGGTTTGATGTGCCTGAATCCATTTGGTCCTGGCTGGATGTGTGTGTGTGTGTGTGTGTGTGTGTGTGTGTGAGAGAGAGAGAGAGCGACTGACTGTGTGTAAGCAACAGCAGCATGAGTGCAGTCTTCAGAGTTAAGGTTTCAAAAAGCATGCACCTCATCTTTGAGCCCTGTTTAGTGTTTGTTGTGAGTGACCCACAGGGACACAAGAGCCACACCCCATTCGCTGGTTGCAGTGCCACTGGCGCCCATTTTTGTCCGTAGTTGCTATCTGCTCACCTTCAAGTTAAGTGCTCAGCGATTCCCATATGCGATCTTGTGATTTCATCTCAACTGCATCTATACTGCATTATTCTCATTATTATATTAGTTTACTAGTGAAAAGAAATGTGAATTTTTTGAATAATAAACATTATTTCTCCCAATGTCGGTGTTACTTTAGCAAACGCACGGGGGACTGTCAGCGATTTCCAAGAAGACGCTTTGCTCGTACTTAGCGGGGGGCACATCTGTACCGTTCAACCGAATATTAATTCTGGAAGCTCTCAATTTAAACTCATCTTCTAAGTGTTCTGTTTCTCCACTTGACGTCCTGCATGCTGTGCCATTTGGAGAAAAACCAGAATAAATGCCAGAAAAAGAGCATTTCTTACCGAACCTGTAGCATGCAAACATTTTTAAAATCACTTTTGTGTACACCCTCGAGGAACCGCTATCAACAACCACTGTCTTGTGTGGGAAACTGAAATGCAGCAGACAATAAAGCCAGAACCACTTGGCATTTATCCGCACGATTTCCTCCCAATTTACCTTCACATCTTGGCAAACTACAAAACTGTTGTTTTTAGCATCGCTGTGGACAATAAGCAGCTTTTCATTAAAGCCTGCCAGTCATAACCATTAAAAACAGCAGTTTATTCTCATCCGTTTCTAGTTGTGCGCAACTACGCTCGACCCGTGCACTGTTTCCCACAAATCTTTGCCTTTACTCAAAGGAACTGAAGAATCGTTCTTTAATGGAGGCGGCAATCTGAGGTCAAAATGCCTGGGACGGCACTTTCTGTGCAAACAGTGCCGTGAAGCGAAAAACCTCGTTCGGGCCTTCAGGCTACAGCAGCCCAGAGGTTGAGTTCTTTTTCAGTCGACTGTTTTATTTTTTATTTTTTATTTTTTATTTTTTACGCCGATTTCAGCCGACTGTCAGGCTGCGTCCGGATCAATATGGAAAACGAAGGTAAATGTGGACCGCGGCATGCAGCCGACTAAGGTGGAGCGAGTATTCTTCTTGCCCGAATGGTTGCGTTTTCTGTCTGCACGCGGAGTGGAGTTTTCATTTCCTTTCGCTCGATCGACTTTTTTAGACAAATCAGCAACAGTCAAACTGCTCTTGACTGGGTCTTTAACAAGAGCTGCCGGTTCGAGCGCCGCCGCACATTAAGACGGGTTTAGTTAAGGCCAGCAACCGTCACCAGGACCTTGCTAGTCCTCCAGTCTACCCGTGTGCACGGTTATGAGAACCTCCAGAAAAGCTAAACAGTCACTCATTTGCTCACAGCAGCTGTACAGTAAAACCACACGACATTCAGTACATTCACTGAAACAGCAAACCCGCCCAAAGAAACCATCCGGCCTTCATCTCGGAACAACTTCCCAATTTAATTACTCGCTAAGGCCGGGTTTTTAAGCCTCACCATAGTAAACCTTGCTCAGTCTCACTCAGTTAAGCAGGTAAAACATTAAAGACCTCGCCTGCTTCTTAGCTCCTGTCCAGCTGCTCAATGGCGGACGTTCGGCTCCGACACCTACCCCTTTGGAATCAATCGTGCCCGGTTTGGCATTGAACTTGACCGTCTTAAGACGCGCTCGCTCCTTCCTCTCCACCCTGTCAAAGTGGCGGAAACACAACCCGGGTTAGGAGAACCTCATTTGAAAGCATTTTTTACAAATTGTGTCTATACATCTTCTGTCATTGAATTCCCTCTCATTCTTCTCACAGGAAAACATTTTTACAGCCACGCAGAGCACCGCCTACAAATATTTCAGTCTATTTAAGCAGCCGTTTTATATAATATTTTTTAATCCACTAAAATGAGGACAAATACATTGAAGAATTAAAATAACGACGGCTTGAAATGACGTGTGGTAGTTCAGTCTGCTTGCTTTCTTTTTACTACGTTATGTGGACACCACAGACCCGCTGCTCGACGTCAGCCGCTGTGCAGGTTACGCTAGGCGGGTGGATACCTTCTCTTGCTGGGGATGACGCCCATCTCCTCGCTGTCCCCATCCAGGGTGACCCGGCGAGCCTGCCACCACTCATCGTCCGAGGCATTGATGACATGGAGGATGTCCCCATAGCGGAAGCTGAGGCCCTGGCTGGGAAGCCCACTGTCCTTGGTCTTGTCATAGTCAAAAAGAGCCCTGTGGTGCACGCACACACACACACACACACACACACACGAATCAACCTGTTGCCACAGCAGCCAGGCAGCCGCTCCTCTAAGACCCATAAGAGGGAGAGCAGAGCCATCAGCATCCTTTTTAATGGTGGAACTGATGGGGAGCAACAAGGCTTTACAGAGCAGCAACAAAGGAACTTTGTAGAACGCAAGGGAGCACTTGGGTCCCACTGACACACAAAGCCCCATCACCATCACCCCATCATCTCATATTAGCTCATACAGGGGCTGCTTTGTGCGCGATAATTTGGTGCTCTCGGAAAGCCACTTCCTCGCTGTAACTGAGAGGAGGAGAGATCCGCAACAGGAAAATTCAGCAGGATCCAAGCTTTTTGTTCTGGAAACCTCTGCCAAAGCGATAAAGACACAAATTAACCTGAGGCCTCAGGGTGCCAATGACGGAATATGAAGTCAGATCCCCTTTGAGCGATTCTTATAAGCGCACCAGTGAAATGGTGAGAAGTGCAAGAACCCAAGACAACTGTGACAGGTAAAGGTGGGAATTGCTTCACCAGGAGTGCACGACCCGTCTCTGTGCGAACGCCTCTGTTTCCTGATGCTGTCCAACATTACAGACCACATACTGTCCCTGTTAGGCGCCCAATAAACTAAATAAGTCAAATAGATTAAAAAACTGCCTTCTACTTTGCCTTGCTGGGCCTGAGGGAGAAATAAGACAGCGTTTACCGATTTATTAAAACAGTCCGGGAAACACTGCCGAGTGCAGTGACTGTGTGACTGCCCTACTAAAGCTTATGTATTGGGATGCCACAATATTTTTCTGTTTTATTAAAATACAGTAAGCTTAAATATTAATTACAAATTCATATTAACTATCAGTTTTTAAAGACACAAATAACTTTAAGATGCCAAAGCTGCAAAACTGAACCCTAAATACCGACACTGTACTTAGAGCCACATAGTGACACCGGGAGAAGCCCCCGCTTTCCCACATTCAGCTGATAAGGGAAGTGGGCAACACTTCAACTTAATGATAAAATAGTGCACCGCGTTCAAGAAAAGTGAAATCATGCACTTATAAAAACTCAATTTAACTCATGAGCTAATCGTGTCCATTTCATTCCGAGCGTAATGCCGCACCGCTGAGGGCCTTCGACGCGCTTCATCCATTAAAGTGGAAACATCTGCATCTGCGTATACAGGATAACACTTTACTGATCCCAGCAGGGAAATCTGGCGCACAGCAGCTCAACAACTGAATAAAACAAATAAGTTTGGTCTAATTGCTGACGGGTCCTTGTGTGGCGCAATGGGAGCGGTTGGCTGTTGGTAAGGAGGACCCCCAGAAGTGCTTCCTGGTGCACCCAAGCTGAATAACCCGGTGGCTAATAGAGCTCACGGTGATCGCTTTGTTTAGTAGATGTGAGCCAACATCCATGATGGACTGCAGCTCGCTTTCCCACGGCCTCCTCCGAATCAGAGCTCCGACCCCGGACGCAGAAGCATTTTCTCGACGATTTTACTGAGTCTGTGTCTCTCAGCAGAAGTGATGTTTCCTTCAGCACACCATGGTATAAAAGATCACACTGGGGCCTGGTCTGGTAGAACATGTGGAGGATGTTGCTGCTCACATTAAAGGACCTGTGTCTTCTAAGAAACTGCATCCTGCTTTCTCCTTTCTTACACAGCTTGTTTATGTGGACCCCCAAGTACTTGCAGGATTTTAGCATCTCTACGTCTGCACCGGCCACAAGGACTCCCAAAGATCAACCATGAGCTCCACTGAGTCGTTCTCACTGAACTGGAGGTGATCTGACCGGCACCATGAAACAAAGTCCTCAATCAGACACCTGTGGTCCACTTCATCGATCTTTTCTATACACCCGAATCCTGCAGTCAGCTGAGGACTTCTACAGGCGAGACAACCCAGATTTTTAAAGTAAGAGGTAAAGAGGGTGAACAGGAATGGGGACACAGCCGTTTCATGGGGTGCACCTGTGCTGCTCGCCGCAGTGTCACACAGTCCCCACGTCTGACGTAGGAGAAGTCCATGATCCAGGACATCAGTGGTGCCTCCAGTCATTGTGCTGAGCTTATTTTTATCCTGGAGCCCAAGTGGCTGGATGGTGCTGGAGGCACAAAAACACATTCCTCCCTGTGCTGCCAGCTTTGTTCAGGTAAGAATAAGCTTTGTGGTGCATAGAGACAATTACCCCCCAAATTCCTATTCAAATTCCAAGGGGGTCCAAATGGTCTTTTATGAGAGGTCTGATGTACTCCAGTACCAGGTTCTCAGGAGTCTTCATGACATGAGATGCTCTGTAATCCTTCCACTCACCATCTCGGAATACCGTAAGCATCTATATGCATTTTTAGGTACAAATGAACCAATAAGCCGCTGCCACATCAAACAATGACAACACTCACTGGCACCAATTTAAAAAAACCAATTATGCTTTCAGAATTCACAGGCGAAAATCAAACAACCAGCCAGAGAGAGCTGTTGCTTTGGGGTCTCCACGGTAACCAAATACACGTTTGGTTTCGGGGCGTGGTGGCTTCGAATGAACATCCGTACCGAGATGCATTCTAACCGCTCAGAGCCGTCCTCCTGTACATCAACAGCATGCATTATGATTTACAGTGTAAACTAAATAAGGAAGTCGAGACAAATTTCTGAAATTCGATCCAATTAAAACTCAACAAAAGCAACTGCATTTCACCTGCTAGCTGTTATTTAACTGTAATTTCTGTCCAAAGCAGTCAACAAGCTGCCTGAAGTTATTTCACTCATACGGAACTGAATATTTTTACTAAATCAGTTCAGAGTAAGAACCTGGATCAAGCAGAAGTGGAATTCAAACCTTGCTCTTTTGAAGGGGCTTTGAGAGCCAAAGATCCACCCACTATGCTACCTGCATTGTGCTCTTCATTTTTGGTACCACTTAGCATTCAAGAAAATAGACACCAAATTTATATGTATACAGAAACAATAATGCTGAGCTGTTAAGCAGCACACCAAAGTTCACCGGTAGCTTGCAGGGTCGCATTCCCATCAGACACACTGTGAGGTGCGGTGATCAAGCTGGAGTAGACAGGCCTGGGACAGGGGAGCTGTCTAATCCTTGATCGACTAACTTATTAACAAAGTTATGAGCTGAGCTTCAGGGTACCGCCGCAACCTGGCTCACCTGCTGTCTACACCTGAACCTAACAATGGCTGCCTTTAGACACACAACCCTCCAGTTCCCTGATCCATAGCCATCGATAACTACCACCAACAATCGTGCCAATTTCATTACACTTTATATATTAAAAAGAAACACAGTATTCCCCTTGCAGCATCTCAACATCCAAGGTGAGAAGGGCTGCTGCAGGGAGTTGAATAAAATTGGGTTTTGCGGAATAAAATTCAGAATTAAATGCACATTCAACAGAAATGACAGAATGAGAAAGCCGACATTATTAAGCCACACTTTGCTCAGTCGTCTCCCAGACAAAAAGAATATCATTAAAATACTGCAAAAGTGACTCAGTATTTAAGATCTCATTCCAGTATTGATAATGTGTTTAAATGCAGGAGATCTTGGTCCTCATGCGTCTTCCAGAAGACTGATTCACTGTTCGTGTCGTGCAGATCCAAGTGGCTGCTGTCTACGCTTTCGTTTTTGTAAATCAGACAAACTGGGATACTGACATATTTATTCTAAAAGTGGAAATATCTGGAAGACAAACAACCCCCCAGCTCCGCCGCATGCCCGCCGGTGCCATTTACTCAACAGAAGCTCTGCCAAAATGAGGTTATGAGAAATTACACTTGACCAGGCAGAGCTGGGAGCCACAGACATCCAGGCCGCCAGGGAAGTAAACAGCAGTGGTCTGAGTCACACAAGCTGCCCTTTATTTTGTGTCACTGGAAAAGGAGGAGATTCCTTATGGCCGTTTTTCAGTGCCATTATTTTGACCGTTTTCATACGAAATCATCTGCCTTCTCCAGCAACGAAGCACCCGTGTTCCTCCGGTCACAGACGCCGGGCAGGGGCTCTAGCCTGCCCAGCTCTGCGTGGGAACCGGACAGGTGGTATCACCGAGAAAGAATCTGGTGTCCCCAACAGAGAAGTTCCCTCACTCAGGCCACCTCCTTCCAAAGCAGATTCCTATCTGTCTGTCTGTCTGCTGCACAGTCTTTGCTGGTTTACACTGACCGTACCATGGGAGGGTTCTAGTACCACTGTGTGTTACCACGACAACGTGGTGTCAACAGTTGCCAGAATGACCTAGGGGGCAATTTAAAGCATATCTGAAGGTGGAACTGTAAATCTATCTTAAACATCTGCTGTACCATTCATTATTTCAAGCTCAAGCACACAAATACACGTTCACAAAATGGCACAGTCCAAGCTCCCTCTCCTGCATAAGAGCCACAGACATAAATATTATTCAGCCCTGTTCGAACAATGTCCATTTCCATGGCACCTTGCAGTCCCCATGGTGATGTGTTGTTTTTGGAGAGGCGTGCACATCGTGGCATGTCAGTCACATTCACACATCTGCCACACTTGGCCGCTCCATCTCCACTGGGGAGGAGGCTGTGTCAGCCCAGAGCTAAAAAGACAACTGGAAAGACGACCACATTCAGATTCGGTATAACATCTCTCCAGTCCTACAGCTCCTTAAGGAGATCTCATTTATTTGCAGAGGACATGAAGAATTTGCTGTGAAGAAGCCATCCTCCTTTCATTTTGCTTCAGTATGTGCCCTAAAACAACAAGATATATTCTCCCCCAACAATATACATCAATATTTATACTATGTCAACCGCCAGTCACTACGCTGGAGTACACACCAGGAAAAGAGCCGACTGGGTGCCCGTTTAGACGGTCTTTTGGGTATTGAAAACAACAAATATTAGTAATAAACAAATAAGTTTGAAAATAACCAAACACTGTTAAAGGTTGAAATCAATTTTTCATTCTTTATGACATTTAGAGTACTGCTGTCCTTTAGAAAAATCAAATGTTATGATTCAATGTTATGCAAATACCTACTTTTTGTTCTACATCACCAAAAATCAAAGTCCTTCCTGGCAAAAATTAATTTAGATACACAACCCATCCATCCATCCATCCATCCATCATCTCTAAATGTTGAGCAGGGTCATAGTGGTTTGGAGCAGGTTCTGGACCTCTGAATCATTGGGTGCTATGAGTCCATTATATAACGCTGGCCCGGTATCCTATTCATCGCACTGAATATGCAAATCATTTCTCAAAAATATTCTTAAAAGCAGTGAGCACAACATTTATTTAGACAAACTTACAACAAGCTTATTTCTGTAAAAAGTAGGCCACTTAAAATGATCTTTTCTCCTAAATAACAGTGCAACTTCAAGCAGATTTAATAAGAGCTTCACTGGCGCTTTCCACAAATGTACCACCTCCTGATCATCGCTGAACCCGATCCCATCCGCACCACATCTGCCTCTCAGACAGAATTTTTCTGCAGTCCAACATCACCATTATTAAAGCTCTCAGTCTCCTCTTCGGAAAGCAAACCTAATCTCTGGCACACTACAGGGAAAGGGGCTTTTTAGCATTATTACGCTGCCACATTGGTGAAAATGAGGCATAATCACATGTATGAGCAATGCTAAAACGCACAGACATGCATTTTTAGGAGGTAAAAGAAAGGAATTATGCTTGGCCAGGACTTGCATTACTGCAACCAAACGTGGCAGCTGGGGGACCGTCGTGGACGTCAATGGCTCGCTCGTTCCCAATTGCAACGCGATGAACAAGAAACAAACAACAAATAAACCTTTTGACAAATAATCCTTGGCCAAAGGGTCATCAAGCCATGGCACCAACACCAGGGTTACTGCTGAGCTGTTCATAGCAGTTGCTGTGTCCTGCACATCCAAAAGGAGCCTCATCACAATTAGGGCCTGAGATGCTGAACCAAAAGTCCAGGGAAATTCGGGAATTCCACAACAAATTTGCACGGCTTCTTCTGTAAACTGAGGCACCGCATCCAGAACCAGGCAAGGTTGTCGTACAACATTTTGTTCATTGCACCTTACTGTCCTAAACACTACTTTCACTATTTTGGCCAACAGCCGCGTTGTCTTCTCAACTTCGACCCCTGAAGACGTCGCAACGCTTAAAATGTCGCAACTATGTGTTACGCAAGGCACTAAGAGCTTCACTCTTAAGGCTTTGTTTTGGTGAAGCTATTTAAAAACGTTCTAACTCTTTAAATCACAAGCAGCTCAATTATGATCTTCTTACTTTTCAGTTTATTTTATGAATTGCATTTTATGACATTTCTGTATTCACTTTGGAATATGATTTTGGTACTCCCTTAATTCAACTCACTTCCACAGTGCTTACAGCTGTGCTTGGAGTTTGTGACTGTCGATGATTCTAAAAGCCCTGGTAAGAAGAGGCATACTGTTACCATGGAGACCAAAGTGCAGCCAATAAAGAAGGTAAAAGTGGCGACAATGTGACAAATATCACACATACTTATGGGATCCATCAGTGAACAACTGAGAAGGAATATTAGTTTGAGGCAAGATATTTCTTCAATTCCTTTAAGTTGGTTTCAATTTTTCGGTACCTCAAAGTTAATAAAAGCATTAATTTACAGAGTATTTTTACTCTAATCTCTAGCGTTTTAAAATAAATAATCTATCCCATGTATATTGTTCCATGTTCTAGAGTTGATGGCATACTTCCTCTAAAACTGGGGTAGTGGTGCAGACCTTTCTACAGGACATGCAAATTTGTCAGCAGTTTATGGTGGCTTCTTCTCACTCTGTTCCTGTCATGACAGTCACCTTCTAGCCATTCTGATGGCCCTGGTATTCAAACAATGGTATAAAACAATAGTGCATATTCAGTTGGAATGCTTTTAATGGTTATTAACCAACTTACTTATTGATGAGCGAAGAAACTGTAGAGAGGATTGAGCTAGGTTGTTAGGTTCCTGTATGGAGAATCTGATAAAAGGATTTGTGCTCCGAAGGGTGCTGAGAAATGTCCAGAAATATGTTTTATTATTTGAACATTAACACTGCATACTATTAACACTCAAGTGGTTTGGCAGTGGTTTATGAATTAAACGTGCGGACATTGTCATGTGACCGATTCTCCCTGCAAGCTGTTTGCTTCTGCATCTCAGCGGCGCCTGTCTGAATGTGGGAAAAGCAGCTAAGCTTCAGCAAAACTCAGGACATTAACAAACATTCAGTGCAGAAAAAAAAAGAGAAGAGCTGTAAAGCGACATGAACTAACCGGAGAATCTCGACAGCCGGGATCGCTTATGAATAACCTGGGATCCTCTCAGCCACATTCAGAAGCAAGTCAAGTGGCAGCGTCGTAACGGTGATAAATCGGAGCAAGGAAAACAGCTTCAGTCTCATTCGAGATGGACGGAACGAAGGCAAGAAGCTTCGCACTTCTCCAATGAGTACAAAAGTAGCATTTCTAAAAGTCAGTTAGCACTGGCAGCGTAGGCTGGAAGTCAGAATGGCCCAAAGGGGCCGGGAGGCAGCCAGCCATTACAATAGGTCTTGGTGGTCAGTCAGGGTGACAAACAGAGGCTGGCGGTCAGTTAGGTTGGTCAACAGAGGCTGAAGCTCAATCAGAACTTAAACTCTCAACAGAGGCTTGGCGTCCACCGCTATGCATAAAAGGGGCAGAAAGTTAAGCTTCTCAGAGGCAGACGAGAGTTATCGATACTCCCAAAGCAGTTCATTTCGTTTCGACCAAACTCGAGATTAATTCAGAAACGTCAGACTCGACAACATTAGCTGCATATAAAATTTCACGCAGTCAAGTTCTACGATAGTCTGGCACAACGATTTCATTTCGGCCGAACGTGTCCGCGTACGGAGATGGCAGGCAGCCGACCGCTATAAACCCTCAGCCACGAAACAAACGCGTAACCGGCCGCCTCCCGACCCTCTCTGCTGGCTGACCGAACCGGAGGGCACGCGGCGTCAGGCATAAACTTGGGTAATGAAAGGCAGCGTGGGTTAATTGTGCGACCCTCTTCTTGAGGCTTAGCTCCCAGACATGACTGATGCATTCCAAATGGCACCTGACAGCTCGTAGCTCGGGGCGGAAAGGAACGTCCACTGCGACGAGAGCCCGTTCGAAACGCGGGAGCGGAAAGATGTCGGCGATGAGCCAAGTCAGCCAAGCCTCATCCAAGGGATTTATTTACATCTGATGACAATTATGTAGATTTGTATTTTGAAATAAAGGCTCAGCTGTGATAAACATTGCAAAAATTATCTGCATCATCTTGCCACAAACAAAATATTTGAAGTCATTCCAGCCTGTGTCGGAAAAAAAAACACACATTTTCATATCCTGGTACAGAAAGTAACCTCAGAATCTCAATGTCAAGCCTGATCAAATAAATAAACAAACATCCGCCCAAGACTGGAGCGGAAAGATCCAAGACCAAGCAAAAGAAATGTGTTCTACTGAACTTTATTTAAATTTCACCAAAAAAAGCACTGCTTAGTCATGTGGCTTCAAAATGCCTGGAGTAACACCCCTGACTCTGACAAAAATGTGTTTTTTTGTACTGAATGCTTTGCTTGAACATCCACGCCCACCACGAGGATGCTTCTGCTGAAAGGAGGGCACGGAATAACAGACGGGAAAGGGGAAATGGGCTGTGAAAAACACTGCATATTTAGCTGAGCGCCACAAATGTTAACAGGGCTGCTTAGAATGGTTCCCATGGTGCTATCAGATGGAGAGCTGCAGCTGAAATTACAAAACAGCAGTTTTGTTGTTTTTTTTTTTTTTAAAGGTGCCACTCCAGTTCACCGGTCGGACAGAGAAAACCCATTCATGGTTTAAGCTTTTAGTGAAATAAAATCAGCACTTCTACTGCAGTGCTGTGAAGCAAATAAAAAAAATTATTCTGGAATAAACTAGCGCTTGGCATCGGAGGGGAACCAAGGATTGGTCGGAAGGAGCGCTAGTTGCGTTGTCAAGGTTACTGGGTGATGCCATCATGGTGTTGAGCTCACCGGCAGCGGTGATGCAGGAGAAGGTCTGGCAGGCACGGGCTTGGACGACAGCACCCGAAATGTTGACTCACCAGATTTGGCTCCAGACTTCCAGCATTTTGGTGGCCCAGACAGTTCTCCCAATATTTTTATAATCAGCATTTTAAAAGCTGCACTTTCATTTGTATATTGACCGTAGCTGACCCTATATTTCTGACCATTTACAATTTATTCATTAAACAGATGCCTTTGAAGGAATGGCTTACAACATTAGATATTTACTTCTCTTTACAACTGTGTACCCATTTACAGCACTGGATAAGTTTTACTGTACCAATACAGGGCAGGTTTCTTTGCACAAGGTCACTACCAGAGGAGTGGACACTTCAACCCAGACCCTTTGACTGGAAGGCGTTGGCTCTAACCATCACATTACCTGCTGACCCCTACAGTGCTGTTTTTCTCCTAAGTATTGTGGAAAAATTAGGAGCTGTTACTAAATTCTACAATGACATTAACTCCCTACAGTCATTCATTCATCTATTCAGCTGCGTACCTCATAAATGGAAAATACACAACAGGTAATTTACAGTGAGCAACTAACCCTACACACATGGCCTTGGACTCTGGGAAAACACCAGAGTGCTCAGAAGAAGCCCACACGAGCAGAACAAATCGCAGCATCCAAGAGCTCAGAGTCCACAACGTTTCCGGCTGCACCACCGCCGCCGCGCCGCCCTTTCCCTCGAAATGTCCATTATACAACCACGATTCATACCTTCAGCTTTAAAAAAAATTCCACATGTGCTCAAAGACAGCAAGAACAAGTGTGATGAGGCGGAGCTTTTTTCTGACAGACGGTAAATGAAAACATGCATATAAGATTAAGCTATATACTCTGTGGTTGATAACTGTACCTCCATTCGTGAAGGTGCCCTACAAGAGGAATAATAAATGAGAGCATCTGAGCCAAAGGAAATATAAAGGGAGTCGATGCTCCACCGAAGTACAAGACCACTGTCATTTACAGTTCCTGTCTCTTTTGACCAAATATTAGCTCAGCCCTGTGGATACACAGTGTCTGTTCTTTGCTCCCTGTGTGCAGATTTTGTCCTCCTTGCATTTTTTCCCCCCATGATATCTGAACTAGTAGTCCAAGCTGGCCAAACTACTGGCTGCCATCTGTCAACCTGAACCACAGCAGCAGTTACACAAAGAGCTTGCGCAGCTAACGCTGGTTACAGTGATGTATGACGGTGGGCCACCCCCTGCGGCCCCCAACCACCCACCCAGTTTCAGAGCGCTGCACCTCCAGCCAGCTTCCTGCCGCATTCCCTGCCAGAGTCCACCTGGAATTGGGCATTCTGTGCTCAGCTTCCTGCTGCCCTTCATCACCATGCGCCGCAGTCGCGTCCTCATCAGAGGAGAAGCCCAACCACCAGCATTACTCCTTTTCCCTTTAAATCCCTGCATTGGATGGGACTCAAGCGAGTGAACGTGCATAACTTTGAAGCGCACACGATGGTCACCATAACCTTATGAATTCACAAGACTTTGTCTGAGGTGTGTTTGCCCACGAAACAAAACACAGAGGGGCAGCAGAACGGCTCGTACCGAGGGCTCTGTTCGGGCTTGCGTGCCTGTTACTAAGCCCACTGAGAAAACATGAGTGTTTCATGCCACACTGGAGATCACTTATGAAGTCACTCAGCACATACAATTTTATTTAAAAAAATAATAATAATTCACCCGTAGGCCAAAAACACATTTCTGCTAATTTCAATACTTCAACAATAATTTTTACTTTCGATATTTTAGCTGGAAATGACCATGAAAGATGTGCATTTACATTAAAAATATTTCTGCTGCAGGATATCGATCCTTACAGAGCGCAAAGACCACAGTGTCCTCTTGGGTGGCTCTCTGCTGCTACCACGCATACATACGCACCTCGCCACAGGGGGTAACACATAAATGCACACAGGCGGCACAGTCCTGTTGGGCACGAAATGCTCAATGTTCAACGTTCTTGAACGAAAACATCACGAAAGGTATGCTGATCCCCACAGAATGACACGGAGGGAACCGGAGAGCTGCTGTCCGTGGTCCTGAAGCGGGCGCGCGCCTCACTGCTGCGACTTAGCTACGCAAGAGTTAAGCGTGTTCTCAGCAAGCGGTCACATCTTTTCCCGCTAGGAACTGCTTCCTTTGGGAGAATCGCCCGTGGCTCCATTTGCTCAAATTTCATTTACGAGGGACAACTAAACGGCAAGCAAATTAGTCACCAAACAAGCGTGTCCTTGCTCTTCAAATCGGTTCGATCCATTCGAAGGGCTTAACTGATAGACGCAAAATGTCAACCCCGACGAAACGCCCCTTTCAAAACCACGAGCCATCCAGGAGACCGGGAAGACGCACCGACGGAAAAAAGCGAACATGTTTGACGAATGACAAGGACCGCCACATAATATTGTGCAGTGATATGAAAACAGCGCACATACTACATGGAGCTCAGCTTGAATTTGCTGCATGAATTGCATTCAATTTTGACACGGCAAATCAATCCTACAAAGAGTCTGTTTTTTAAGCACTGACTGTAAAACATGCTGACAAAGTAGAAGAAAAATATTTCATTTTTAAGCAAAGAAGCTTTGGAAGGTACTACGGTATGTCAAGAAAATATAAAAGATTATTATGAAAGACTATTAAAGAATCATGAGTGATAACCATAACTAATGAGTGATCATTACAGTACATTGATTATTTATTAAAATTAATTATTTCTGATTTCAAAGAGAAACCCTTGAGCTTTTACTCCATGACAAGATGGTTAATGAAGGCTCTTCTCAAAGTGCTATATCTGTGTTATGTTAGCTTACTGTCGCATTTCTACTGTTTGGGTACAGCACTTTGCGTTCAGATACCAGTTCTCTCCACACGAAAACGTCAGCTGTTGTTGCATCTGGAAAAAAAAAACTTAAACAAGCAGACATTTGAGATCCTAAAGCTGACAACTGGAGAAGAGAAATCTTGAGTACAGGACAAACACATGGTGGCCCTGGTAGAGGAAAATGGAATCCAGGTGAAGGGGGAGGGTAGGGGGGTTGGGTATTTCAGCACTTCTTACCACAGATGGTGGGCAGAACCATGTAAAAAGATCATCTCAAAAATTAGATGTTGGGCACCGCGACCGTATTCCTTTGCTGTTTTTTTCAGGCCACAGATAAATAAAAAGGTAAGAAGGGCCGTACCTGACATAGAGCGAGCGCTTCTGGTTGGTTCGCAGGGAGCCTGACCCGGAGCTCATGCTGTGGTTCATCATCTGCTCACGCAGGTCATGGATTTTGGCCTCGAAGCGGCTGTACTCTGCAGAGGACAGAAAATGGCCACACATCACAACCATTATACGGCTTATGAAGATCTCCTCCACAAGAACTGCTCCCCAGGGGACAGGGACGTGGGAAGAAGTGGTGGAGGAAGGAGGGAGGGGTGCAGGACACAAAGGCAAGACTACCAGACACGAGTGGACTGATATCATCCAAGGCAAAAACCAGTGACCCGATCTGACTGCAATGGCAGACAGTCATGCTCAAACCATTGTTAACAAACATGGGTGGGGTTCCAAAAAGTCGAAAATCCTTCAGATAAGGCCTTGCATACTCTGTTCTGAGTTACGGGCCTCTCAGTGCGCAGAGTCCAAAACACATAGTCAGTTCATCCCTCAACAGAAATTGGACTCATTTGATACCACCCCATGCACCCAATACTGAGCATACAAAAAAACCACCTCTGAACATCAGAAGCGGTGGCCTAAACGCACAGAATTCAGCAGTCTTCCATAGTGCTGTCCTACATAAGAAAAAGCTTGGCAGCATTCCTGTTTCGACAAAAATAATAAATGTATTTAAAAAATGAAAAATAAAAATTGTTTATTTTGCTGAAGTGGAAATCTCAGCTATATCACAGTGGAGCCGATAATACGATCTACTGGAAGCGATGCTGCAGTTCATAATGCCATCAACACTGCATTGCACATCTCAATAAAACAAACAGAGGAAGCTGTGTTCTGACTTTATTACATGTTATTTATTCTGACACATTCCTCAATATGATGAAAAATGTTAGCGTTGCAAAGTACAGAAATTTTTTTTTCCCAAATGTGGATTTATTTAATACCACAGCGGCTCCACATCTACTGACCGTGAAAAATTAAGGTACTGAGATTTCCTATGTATTGAGCTATGTATTGTAAGTTGTCTCTATAATTTAAACACAGTATCATAGTAGCCATAAAATTTTTTGCTAGAAAATACAGTGAAAATATTAAAACAAAGACAAAGAAATTTTAACAAAAAATTAACAGCACTTAATCCTTAACTTAATCCAGTACTTAAGTAAGAAATGCTATGACACAGAAATTTTTTATTTAAATCGACCTTCACCCTTCGGGTAGGAGTTTGTTTGTTTGAAGTACAGGAGCACAAGTTCTTTAAGGAAAAGGAATTTGCTGACACGACAGAGTTATCCTTACTAATAATAAACATATTAACAGTCGAGGTAAAGCACCAAACTGAGCTCAGCTAACTGAAGACCTTGTGTTCGTAACATCAAGATGGTTGGATCTCATACAGACACCACACGGAGGTGGCAAATGGAACAGACAGCTTCACTGCAGTAACTGGACATTCAGGCAGAACTCTGCTGCGGTCAGCCCATAACTGGGCTGAGACCATCTCTGCGCTGCCCCTTGACGGACGTAGTTCACCTCACCTGTGCTTTTGCTCAAGCAGGTGATCTAACCTTGGGAAACAGCAAGCTGTGTGTGCTAATGTAAGTCGTGTTGGCAGCGCAGGTCCGCCAGTCCACCTCTCGTGCACCAAAAGGATTATATTGTGCTGGTCGTGCAGCTTTTTCACTAGTGGAGTGTCTGGCAAATAAGTAACTGCAAAATTTAAAAGAGCAGCCACCTTAACATGCGCCACTGGACACAGCGCTGGTCAGCACTTTGAAGGTGGTAGCACGGCCACACCTCAAATTGCCGATCTGGGTCTAAAGACACACGCATTTGCAGAGAAACACACCAACTAGCACACAGACACACGGGTGCTCTTTCACTCACATACACACTGACAGACATTAAACAAACACACAAACCAAAGTGGATTCATTCAGTGGCAAACCGTGGTTTACCAGGATCACCAAGAGGGGTGATATGTAAAAAAGTGCAGGTGAATCATATTAACTCGCTGATGTTATATAAGACTTCTTACAGTAGTGCTGGAGCTGTTTTTCACAATGGAGCTGCACCGCATTTGGCAGTAGGAGTCACACACGCCCACAGCGCTGTGCTTCCCTTTCACCGTCACGCACGCCACCTGCGAAGCTTCCGCGAACCCCGACAGATGAGGACCCCCGACTGGGATATTATGAGCGCAACCAGGCCAAACGGTAAAAACAAGCCCCCGGATTCTGTCCTCTTTTTGAGCACCAACCGGCCGCCAGCCAAAAACCGACCCTAAGAAACACGGGGAGAGAGTGGGCGTCTCCGGGTAACTGAGCAACGGCAGAATAACTGCCTGAATGGCAAGGTGATAAACCCAGGCACCCCGAGAGAAGGAAGGAGGGACGAGTACTCCTGGCAGACACTCGGCTACGGAGACATAAACACAGAAAAGTATTTATCAGTTAGCGCAGGAGAATTTGCATGGAGGAGGTACTCCAGTGAGCATTTACAGTTGGTATCTTGGAAGTGGCACCTCACCGTGTCCAGTATTTAAAGCACCATATAACACATCAATAAAATGTTTTTCTTTTACAGAAATAAAAAGCAATGAGATATATATATATATATAAAAAAAACTCAATAGAAGAAATGATGTGATTATTTCTGTTTACATCCAAAAAAACAACTCTGTGTCACATCATTCAACAACATGTGTATAACAGGATGAGTTCTAACCAAATTGGTTTCACAAGAGCGATAGAAATACAGGAACAATACTGCAACCGGCAAGAAAGGAGCGGCAAACGGCTCACGCAGCTCAGACGTACCTTGCCGAGGAGTATTTGCGTGCTGGGACCCGGGTGACACGGAGCTTCCTTCAGCGAGCCATTGCTGCGGCTGCTGTGAACCTTTCTGCGCGAGTCTCCTGTTTCCAGCACGATGCCACACGCGCTCGCATACACACGCACACACAGAGACCACCCGCCCCCCAGGAAAGCACGAGGCACGAGAGTGAGTCTGGTAGCGCGTGATGCACGCTCCTCTCTGGCTGTCGTCTCAGTGAGCGGAGGAAAAGAACACAGACAGCCAAACGGAAGCTGAGTGGTACCCCCTTCCACTTTGAGCTGGGCTGAGCAGAGGTATAACTCCACTGTGCATATACTGTATACATATTGATATACATATCTGCATGCAGTATATACACACGTGTACACACAATCTTTCTCACACAAACACACACTCCTCCATTGTGTGTATAATATTTCCATCTCACTGCAATTGTCTGCTTTCAGTGTTCTTTCCATATTACTTCATTTAACAAAATGTTCTGCTTTTACTTCCTTACAGTCCTACCATACTGGACGCTGTTTATTTTAAAGCACAACTGACTGAAGGACAGGTCCCCCGCTTGCCAAATCCTGCCACGCTGTCGTAGTAACGCGGCCTACAAGGCAGTAGACACAGTCCATTTCTCAGTGCACTTCTGGCTTCCAGGAACAGGCGGCGGAACAAATTGAGTGGAATTAATCCTGCACTCAGGTAACCATGGACTTTGTCGACGGTGGCCGCGGTGGCCAGTTTAAGCTGGGGATCAGCAGAAAATAACAAGCTGATCACACGCAATTTCTTCTGTCGCCACCTATGAAGCTTAAAGCTCAAAGCTGCGAATGTAACTTCCAGAATACGTCCTCAATGGGTCACTTTGAACCTCGCCTTCTTTGGCTTTAACCTGTTAAAACTTTCACAACTCAAATGAGGATCCCACAAAGGTACACAATGAGCATCAGATCTGAGGCTCTCCATGGATTCAACTCCAAGACAAATGGAGAACGGAACTGAATGTTCAGCGCAGTTCAGTGATGCTCTATTAACTTTCTACTATTCATTAGATGATATCGATTATAAGACCAAATCTGACACGAAATAAGTAAAGGAACAGAGCGACACAGGTACGGGGCCAGTCCTCTTGATAAAGTCTGGAAGGCTGGGGTCTCCCACCTGCTCACGTCTATCCCTGCAGCATCTGATAGCCTCTGACAGCTGTCACCCTACATTGCCTCTCCAACCTCTCCGAAAACAGCATCACGCCTCTATCCTGGACTACGACACAGAACGTGGGACCAAGAGACAGAGCACCCCACAGACGTGTGGGTTTCTTAGCACCAGTACGTGCTGGCTTGCAAACATGTTCTGGGACCCCATCGATGAACAGTATCTTCAGGAACAGTGCTTTGTAAATACCCTGTCACATCAAGCAACAGAACACAGCCAAATAGACGGGCGCCGCGTTGATAGAAGAGACGTAAGAGATGGCACATTGACAGTGCCTCTCCCTTCCTCAGAAGGCGGAACACAAATACATTTAAAGAAGGTTATACTTACAAATGTATGTCGATGACTGGAGGTGTGCTGGAGGGTACAGCAGGCAAAGGGACACGGGGCGCCGGTAGCACAGCATCAGCCTGCTGACCGGTACATTAAATTGCTGTCTGCACACAGTCTGTCTGTGAATAAGCTGAGCCCAGGACATGAGAGTGTAGCACATCCAGAAGACAGGGCCACATATGGCTCACCTGCTTCAGCTGTGGAAGTCCTCAGTTCTGCCCTTGTCTATGCAATTTTTATTTATTCTGTAAGTATTTTTAGTTGCTTTAATTGACCTTTACTCTACGGTAGGAGTATGCGAATTTACAGCGAAGCAGCCAAAGTTCTCTTAGAACAAGGAATTTGCCGATACGGTACGGGTGACGTTCACCGATGCGCACGGATCTGTGGAACTGCCCCTCGCGATCCTGAGCGGCGAAGCACCAACAGCGGGCTCAGCTCACCGCTCATCCATAACCTTAATATGATCGTACAAACACCACACAGAAGTCCACTTTTCTGCTAAAGATGATGATGTCGGTGCAGCCACTGTGCCCAGCTGTAAACTGAATTTTACCATTCACTACATGGTAAAGACAAGAGACCGAACTGTTGGGATGTCTTGCAGATGTCTTGGTTTAAAAGTTTTCCCTGCTCCTGTGGAATCATCTCAGGCTGCGGGTGTGCGCATCTAGCTACGGATGGGGGATGCGGAGCTCGGAGCCCGGGAAAGCTGCCTTACGAAAGACACCCGACACTCACGTAGCCATTCAGTCATGGCACCGTAGCACAAAGGAGCAGAGAAAGGCGGCGGCATTGTGCATGGTGCGGCCGCTCAATGTTCACATTTTTTCCCCGAAACGGTAAAGCGGACGCCGAGCGCAAAGACAAATACGCTCCGGCACAAAGACGCATTCTTTCCTCATTAGAATCCTTTTCTGCAACGTAAAATAAAAGTTCTTAGACTCTCATCTTACACAAAGGGCAAGTGACAGACGGCAGACGAATGCGGCGCCAGCTGATTTGTACTTCAAACGGGGCCATCGCCCCCCTGCTTGCTGCCACGGCACGGAGACGGATCAACAGAGGAGAGAAAGATGAACAAAGGTGGGTGAGCAGAGCAGCAACCCCACACGACTCGCCGTTCGACTCGCCGATGCTTAGACTCGGTAAATGTTGCGGACCGTTCGGCGGCCAGAGAGCAGGACAGAGGCGAACGCCCTCGGGCTGTGTGCTCTTCTGCACCCTCTGAGCTAAGCTTCCCTCCCCACCCACTCCCGATTTTCATACGAAAGGTCAGCCATTAACAGAAGCATCGATATTTTACATTCGCAGCTGCAGATGGGTGGACGTCATATCCGAGTTAACACCTATACGCCGATGTTAACCCGGACACCCCGATTAACCTCTGGCGTGAAACAAAGCGAGCAGGGTGAGCGGCCGGCCTTTCGAGAGCGACGACGTCGCCGAGAGCGTTCTGGAAATACGTAAGGGGGGAAAAGCGATCATTGGGGATATTAACTAATAAAACGCACGTGCACATCGGTGGGCAGCAGGTAGGAAATGACGGCAATAAATCACTAAGGATTTAATACTCAAAAAAAGCCCTTAATAATTCAACTTTGATACAGAGCGGCCCGTGATTAATGGCCATCCATTCCGGCTGAGTCATCTGTCAAAATCTACACGCGAGCCTCGTAACTGCGGCAGTGCCAGCGAAGGGGGGATCAACACAAATTACTCTGGATGGCCCTTGTGAGCCATCACGGTGAGGAAGTGGTGTTAACAGCATGAAGCATTACAGCGGCTGTCAGCGCCAGGCTGACACGTGACCTGCAAAACAGGAAGGAGCGAAGTGGCACCTTGTTGCTTTGCAAATCAGATGACAGAAAAAAAAAAGTGATGTGGGCATCGCGCGGGGGCAGGTGCTTTTGGGGAAAAAAACAAGGCGCGGGTCACCGGCAAGAAAGGGGAGACGGAGGATCAACGGCTCCACAATGACCCGGTGTCCTGGCTTGATTAAAGTGGAGGAGCTTGGCCCAAGGGGGCAGGAAGAGCCGCCCGATGCGCGTTGTTCTGCTCGGTGGCCAAGTGAACGCCGGCCCTGAGCACGGAGGGTTTAGGAGAGAAGCTCAACACGGGAGGGAAAAAAAAAAATTGAGACAGAGCTCATAGCGTCAACTGGAGTGTGCCAGAAAATTCCACTTTGTATAAATGTGGACGCAGCGTGAGCCCCTACTAACCCTGGGGTTTTTCTTCAAATGGACTTTCTCTGTTTGCACAGCTGCTGTCTTCAGTGAAGTGACCAACAGAATGAACTCCCTGGAACTTGAACCTGCAACACGTTCATACCCTCAAGCTCCTGTGGCCATAATGCAAGGCAGTTTCGTGGCGAATGGCTGCTGCCACACCACTTTGTCCTGTACTTCCGTGTTTGTTCTGCTAACCTTCAGCTGGGCCACGAGCACCCGTGCTATCTGCACCGACTTTGCCGTCAGCTATTTATTTATTTATTTTTTCAAATTTAGTTCTAGCTTCTCATCCTTGGCATCATCCGCCCTGGTGAGGCTAAACCAACAACTGTGACCAACAAACAGGCTGCGTGCCCGCAGAGAATTGCGTGTTTGCTGACATTTATAGTGAGCGCACAAAGGTTCGCAGGTGGCAGTTGCTCAGACATGGCAGGAGAGACATTCTGCTCAGCCCAGGGGTCTACCACACAGTGGAGGCCTCCAATCCCCCATAACATAGTGTGAAGGTCAGAGATTGACAAGCAGGTGTCAGTGACCAGCAGAACTGAAACACTGCTCTATCTCAGTACAGCAGGAGACACAGCCCAAAAGCTCACAATGTGTGTGGGGACACATCAGCTCTGAACACCTGAACACCTTGATCTTCCTTCGGTGTACATCATTTCTACATCTAGCATGGCAATAGAGCACCAGTCTGCTGCTACACCCCCACAATATTTGCCATCTTTGGATCCTAACTTTGGTAAAAGTCAGCAAACGGTTATTAAAAAATGGGGCTCCATTATTTTCACCGTATTGACAAGATGTAAATCAGCATGAAACCCTACCGCAAAGCCAAAGCAGAACCTTCCTGTCAACCGGCTGAGCTCCTGGATAGTACAGAACACAATGGGGAGAACCTCCAGTGTTCCTCTGACAATCGATCAGATGAATGTTTCCAACGAACCACGCAACCCGTCCATCAGCAGCATGACTGGCTTGCTCTGTACCTGCCTGTTACGCCAGAATAAATGCCTCCAGATGTTTCGTCCCAACTGGGAGGTCAAGTGTTGGCCGTCGTACAAGAAAGAGCTTGGTATGCCCTTTAAAAGAGCCAGCTCTGCTGGGATGGGACCTCACAATGGAAAAGGCCACTTTCTGTCCTGCCTCAACCTTTCGGTGGCATTTAGGGAAACTGCAGAGAATACTGACAGTAGCGTCCCACACACACACACACACACACAAAGCCCACACACACACTCTCACTGGCCTTCCACTGAATGCTCTGGAAAAGACCAGAACGCTTCACACCCTCATTTTAGACCTGTACCCCAACCAGCCCAAAGGGGTAAAAAGAGCGATGCGGCAGAGCCTGCAACGCCTCAGCAGCTGGATCTCAGATCATATCTCCTTCGCTGAGAATATTCGTGTCCCGAGGCTGCTTTTTGGCAACGTGCCCCATGGAATCAAGCGAAACAACTGCGGCCGTTCCTCCCCCTCACTCCTCAACCTCACACACGCAGGCTACGCTCCAACAGAAATGAATGGCTTCGCAGGATGCGAGCGGACAGCTTCTCCATCAGTGCCACCGTGGGCCGTCGTCTGGTGTTGCGAGATCATCCGAGTGCCGCTGTTGACTACAAAGGTGTCCTTTACCAACTTCAGCACTAATCCCACAGTGAAGCTTTTCAGGTCAGTACCTGATAAAGAATATAGCAGGGCCCTTAAAATTCCCACTATTCAGTAATATTAATAATAATAAAAGAAATTTGTGCCTGCCTTCATTAATAGATGACATTAGTGCAGACTGAACTGGATTCCTGTACTGGGGCTGTGCTGCAGAGAGATGGGGTGGGAGCCTGAGCCCCACGCGGCACTAAAACCCTTGTTCATTAGTGGTGTGGATGCACTACGAAGCCCAGTAATAGCAACGTGTTAAATCTCCATTGTTCGGTCGGCGTATCGGGTTTGGGACGGAACGGCCTAGTGGCTCAAATCCCGAGAGTAACTCCTGCCGCCCCGTGACAAAGGTAACTGCTTCGTAAATTGCTTCGGTATACAAGCGGTGTAAAAATGCAGAGGCACGCAAGCCATTTTAGATAAAGGCCTGCGATAAGTAATTTATGAGCTTGCACCTATGCTATGGAGCAGCCGCGCCCGTTGCGGCCGGCGCAGCGACCCCGACGTCGGATTTTACGGGAGGGTTACGAGAAACGGCCGCGCTGCTGTATGGATCAGGCTAACGTGTTATTTGTTTTGGAAGGCAGGAGGCACATGAGGACAGAAATTCACCCCCCCACCGCGACTGCAGTAGCGGCCTGTTGCGGAGGTAGGGGGTACAGCTGGCGTTTGCCCCCATGTGCAGCCCCGAAGCAATGCATTACTGGCAGTAGCAAGAGAGAGGGGGAAGGCAGGGAGGTAACCAGGTGTGAGACCGACTGGGAATCAGAGGACAGTACGGGGGGCGTGTCGGGGTTTGGATCGGAGTGGAAGAGCAGCTGCGGGCTGTGTGTGCTCTTCCAGCTGGGTTCCAATATTCAGACCTACAGGGAGGACGGATGAAGGTGGTGAGGAGACAACCAGGAGAGGGCTGAGAACGTGCTGTGGAGGAGAGGAGCAGTGGAGACTGTTCTAGAAGAACGAGACAGAGAACGACACCGGAAGCGGTGGAGCGCTGGGATTTGGAGGGAGGAAACGATAGCAAAAGTTGGGAAGCCTCGTATGATAGACAGGGGGAGCCGTGTACCTCCACAGCGAGAGGAGAACCCCCGCAGAACCAGGAGGTGGACGTGGGAAATATTGAAAGCGCCTCAAATCCACTCCACCTAACAGATGCTTGCTGCTCTCAACTTTAGTTACTAATGTCTAACACTGACACTTCCTTGCTTTCGAGGTTGAGGTTAATACAATGCCTTGTGCACCATATGTCCCCCGCCTGCTGCTTTGTGCGCTGCCGCTGTCAGCAGTGGTCAGCCCCTTAAGCCGTGCTTACATCTCGGATGCTCGCGTAGGGGGATGCAGTGTGCGTGCACGCGTAATGATGAGTATATGAAGGGGATGTGTTCATCTGTGGGGAAGAGGGACTGTGGCAGCGTGAACACATGCAGCTGACTCCCGCAGTGACCTCCGCCACCCGCACAGCCCCATCACGACTCCCCCGTGCTAAAATCTGCGTGTGACCCGTGTGCAAATCGCGCGGCGCTACAAACCTGATGCCAAAGTCGGCGCCCGCCGGGGGGAACAGAGAGCGAGCTCTGACAGGCGAGAAGAGAGAGCAGAAATCAGCACGAGGCTGGCAAACCCCACACCCCGACACACCACCAAAACCTCACCGAGCTGCTTTCACATCCCTTTTTAGGACTGTTTCCACCCTACCCGACAGATGTCCCCGAAAGTGACATTAGCGCCCAACGCAGGGGTGACAACGTCACACTGCAGTGGCGGGGACACAAAACGAAAGGACAGAACGTCTGCATTTCAGCACCGCTACGAGGATCTGCGGCCCGAATCTTTTGCGTTTCAAGGTGACCCCAGTTCGTTGGAGCTCCTTGCAAACTCAGCCCAAGTTTTATTACATCTGCCGCCCCGGGTCTCTTGCATTAATCTATATCTGGGGTGTCGATTTAAAAAAAAAAAAAAAAAATCTATCAATGCTCAGCCTGGCATTGACTGATGGGAAGCTCTCTATATCCAGGCCACCATTCCTCAGTGTCAATCTCCCAGCAGCTGTTTGACCTGACGGCGCGAGACCTATGAGAGCAATCCAGCCTTCAAGGAGTTCTACCCATACCACAATGCCACGTTTGGAAGCATCTAGAACTTTCCACTGGATTCATCAGGAGACACTCACACAGCACATAAATCTTCACTTTACCGAAAAGCGTTCAGTCATTCATGAGGGAGCCCTGTGAAAACCCTTGACTAAATTTGTTTAAAAGACACCAAGTTTAAAGTCATTATTAATATTTTTGGTGTTGTTGTTATTATTAGCAGCATTTCAATGTTAACCGTGACATTCTGGGAAAGGATAAACCTCTGCCTGGAAATTCTCCCCAAAGAAGTGCCCGTGGTGGAAGAGGGTGGACACCTTGTCCCCGATCGGACCGACCGGTTAGTTTGCAAGTGGTATTGTTAAGTGGTCGGGTTTGAGTAGAACTCGGATTTTACAACGACCCAGCGCTTACAAGCAAACAGACTGACATGCCCATAGCAGAAACACTGCTGGCTGTAAACCCTCTCGAGTTTTGCGTTTCATGCTCGATAAATAAGTTACTTTTTTTGGGCCTGGCTTGGGGTCCACGTACAGGCAAAACCATGCCGAGTGACAGCCCTGGTGCTGAGATTGTTGCAAACACGTGACCTTGGAGATACTCACCTTCTGGTCGGTACTGGGCGATGATGGTGACCGTCTGGCCTGCCCCTTTGAGAGCTGCAGCCGCCTGTTCATGAGTAGCACCACGCAGGTCAATGCCATTCACCTACAGGGGGAAGAGGTCCAAACACAGGGTTCTCAGTGCATGTTGTGAGGCATGAGGCTTCAGGTTCATGTTCTTGGTACAGAACCTACCATCAGTTTAAATAAGACAAATACAGTGCTGTTACAAACAGCTTTAAAAACTGTTTTGTGTCTTCACTCAGGTTTCCCCTGTTGTCTAACAACCTGAAAAAGACAAGAAGTCAGAGGAAATGCTTTTTCTCAGCGCTGCAGATTGTTCCTCAGTTTGAAACTGTTCAGAAAATGTTCATCTTTTAATCACAGAAAAAAATACAGTTCCAAAATATCAAATATCTGAATAAAAAAAAGATTTTAAATCCATTTTAAATCAAGGCTTAAGACCCACATGTTTAAAACTGCTTACATAACAGTTACGTGCTCCCCCCTTCTATCTTGTAAATGATCTGTTTTGTATAGTGTTGTTTTATTTTGTTTTAATGCTTGTGGGCAGCGGGTGCGCGTACGGCTTTAAATCCGGCACAGTCCGCGTTTCTGCCAACTGCTCTGGTTTCCTCCCACAGACAAAAAAAAACACTTTACGTCCCTTGTCCTGTGCGACTCCAGGATAGGCTCTGGACCATCACCATGTCTGCCTGGGATAAGCAGCTTCTTATTCTGGGTGGATGGATTCTATTCTTTTTTATTGTTGTAATTTTTAAACACCTTATTTAGTCTTTTTTTGTTTTTCCTTATCGTTGCATTCTTTTAAATGTGCAGATTATAGCCGATGCTTTTAGAACTGTGACTCATGGATCTTTCTTCTCCTTAAACAGCCCCAGTGCTAAAACATTTAAGACTTTGCTGCACATCCTTACAATAGGGCAGAGTTTTACACCAAAGCAGAAATTCACAGTATTTCTCAGAGATGCCTGACAGCGGGCATATGGATGTGAGAAGACTGAGATTTCGCAGCAGAACTCGCACCGCATACAGGGGTGCGCGATGCTCCGTGTCACCAAGGTTTGTATTCTCGACTGAAATGTCTGTACGGCGATTCTTTTAAGCGACAACATGGGAAGTGCAAGGCACACATCGCCTTGTCACCAAAACTTGTGTCGTACACGACTAAGCATTTGCATGCAAAACCCTTTCGCCTCACTGTATGTATAGTAAAGTTTTCAACAGACCGTTTACAAAATGTTTAAAGAAACCACAATTTATGAAGTTGGAATGCTGAAAGAATAGGTATTCTCCTCTGCACAAGAAATAAAACACCCGTCTGCTTTCGGGAGACCTTAAGAGGAGCCACACGGCAGGCAGAAAAACCCTGGTGCTGTGACCCGCTGCGAAGGACCGTGCGGACGCTACCGTTCCCCTAAAAATCGGTCAATCACAAGAACATCTTTAGAAGAGGCCTCGCTGCAGAGCTTTTGCAAAAGAAGCAACATGAGGCCAAACAGTCTTGACCCAGTCAGCCAACCCAGTACGTATCCGGGCTTAGAGGCCCGATTTCTGTCCCCATCACTGGCCTTGGGTGAGCCTGGGGAATCGCCTCAAGGAGCTTCTCAAGCGGTGGTCCTGCTGAACCAATTTAATGAGTCCCCGTGCGTCTCGGACAAGTCTCAGGCCCTAAAGAGATCGAGTCCTTTCGACAAAAATAATGGCAAATCTTTTTTTTCCGCGTCAGCTTTGCAAAAGATTACCTCACTACAGCGTCCAACCCGGAGAACATTCTGGTCTCTGCGATTTTGACGCTCATCCGCCACAAAATATTCCGACGGCGCCCCCTTCTGGACGGGCGACGAACGACAGCAACGGCTCACTATAAATAAATCGGTCCCAGTTTTCACAACGCAGCTTTCGCTGCGGCGTTTAGGCATCCAAACTGACTATACTCCGAAGACGTGGCTCAAATCCGAGTGCAACAAAATCCTACATTTGCCTTCTGATAAAAAGTGCACAAAATGCCTATAAAATCCCCATATCCTTTTCGTTGTTTTAAGGCCTCGCTTCTTCAGTATTTCAAGGCCACTCGTAGGGAAAGAAGAATTCCACGCCAACAGTGTGTCTGTTTACCACCACAAAAGCGATGGGTAGAGAAAACAAACATTGCCGTAGCACACGAACGGCGCGGTTGCAGTTCTCCTCCAAGACACTGAGAATTCTATCAACGCTCCATACCTGTCCCACATAAAGCAGTTTACACACCGGCTAAGAAACCGTCTGAAAAGCAAGCTTGGGAAGGAACAAAAATGAAAGTTTTTGGTATCGAGAGACAATAAAAGTAAGCCAAGATTAACAGGGAAACCCATGTACAGTATATTTCAGTGAATGAACGCTGATCCTATCGAGGATCGGATACCATTAGGATTGCCTAAAAACCCTACAGGCCTCACACGCTTCCCCGATGAAGGCTTTCACACCCACGCACACCGAGTCCAGCTGCATACTCACAGACAGGATCTGGTCTCCACGTCGCAGCTCGCCGCTCAGGTCGGCAGGCCCTCCTGCCAGGATGAAGGAGACAAAGATGCCCTCGCCATCCTCTCCGCCAACGATGTTGAAGCCCAGGCCAGTGGAGCCTTTGTGCAGGACGATGCGGCGCGGGTCCCTGTGCAGACAAGCCAGGTAGAACATGTAATCCGAGTCCGAGGGGCTCAGCATTGTCACCGGTGGGACGGGTGCGGGGCGACCTGTAAACATGCACAACCATGCGCATGAGCGCGTGCGAGCACACGCGCCCTCGTGCCTCTGCCCTGGACATGCGTAAACGCCCTCACCAGAAGCACCGCTGGGGCCCCTGTGGGAGGGGCTGCTCTACTTAAAAGCCATTTGTCCCACTTCTGACGCATTTCTTGGAGACGCAGGGCCAAGGCTCTGCACTGGGAATAAGAGTGTGTGCACACAAGGACTGCTCCCCTGTATATAGGGGGAGAAGGAAAGTTCCAGAATTGGCTGATAGGTCAAGCTACACCGAAATAGGGAGCAGAAGCGGCAAAATTCTGACTTCCATGTTCAACAAGATCAGTCACTTACCCTACTTTAGATGGGGGGCTGGATGTTGATCACAAATCGGTTCAAGAATTTCAAAGCTATATTTTTGCTAAACCACCCTTAAACAGCTGGTACCGTATTGGTTAGGTCTGCTGCCTTACTGTCCGAAGGTCCTTGGTTTGAGTCCCTGCTCCTGCTGTAGTACCCTTGAACCTTAAATTGCCCCAGTAAAAAATACTGTATGAGGTCAAGGAGTTGAATCAGTGCACCTATACCCCGCAATTCGAGAGCTCCTGATATAACAAGCAATACATGTTAACACCCGGATCCATAGCCGAGTTGAGAAATCCCGGCATAGCGAGTGCAGTCCGAGTGAAGCCGACGCACCTCAAAGAAAAATGTGAAATTGGTACGAGCGTGACAATAAATTCCGTCACTGTGGCTAGCATCTGCATTGTCAGTCTTAGCCTCGTGTGGCCCGGGTTCAAACACAGTTTGGACCTTTGTTGTTGTTCACGTCTGTTCAGTCCGAAAGTCGCCGGTAACAGTTCATCGCAGTCACTGCATTTCACAGTAGGAAAATTTTGTTATTTCTTGGAAGAATCTGGAAAAAAATCATAATTGTCCTCATATGGAAAAAGGGAACTGCTTCCTGATATTTGAGTTAGCGACATTTGATCCATTTCTAGGAATCCATTACATTCAGATACCTGGGTACAGGTGTAAATACGTTTCAGCTGTGCCCGCCCCAATCTCCCGTTTCCTCCTCTTCAAACGCACCTACTGTGAACATGGACCTCCTCCAACCCACACATGGACCCCCTTAATGTCCCTCCATTCCACTGTGGCTACTGATGGCTGGGATAACAAGAATCACAATTGCATATATTTACAGATCTGTGTGTTTCATGGTGTTTGTATAAAATTCACCTTTGATAACACTGGAACATCTGCTCTTGTCGAAGCACCACTGGCCTTCTCTGAGGACCAGGTCAGCTAAGGTGTCCTCACCTCTCCCACCTGCTTTTGAGCCTCTACTTTGGATGTATCATCCCAGTTGTAACTCGTAATTGTGTTATTTTGCGTGTTTCTATTTGCTATACATTTAATTTGCTGTTATGTGCTGTGTTGAGCTGCCGCGTGTGACTTTCAATTCAGTTCAATTTTATTTTTCTATAGCGCGCTTCTCACTGTAGTGACAAAGAGCGCTGAACAGACATGTAAAGGTTTTGATTCACATGCAATTTAATAGGTAATTTTGCACAGTTAGCCGACTGGCCACACAGGAATGGAAAACAAAAACTCTAGGGAACAGGAGAAAAATAAGCCTCTGGGGGTCCATGTATCAGCCCACCCTTCCTGGGCATTCTAAGCAATGCTAATAGTCAGAAATTGTAGTTTTGTCTTTGTTGCATAAACAGGTATGATAAGCTCCTGTTCACGATCCAGGCAAAGCCACCCGCGTCCGATCTTTCGTGGATCTGTGTAATTCGATAAGGTCCGGTCGTTCAAACCTTCTGCCTGTCTCCTGCGTACTTGTCCGTTCCTGTTTCACGTCACCCCGGTCTTTCAATCCAGGCCAACTTTCCCTGCAGGGGTTAACAAAGCACCTGCTCAAGCCCACCTTCCCCTAAACCGCGCTGCAATACCTGGCTTGTCCTCCAGGGGATGCCAGAGCTCGTGGGTACCCGGCTCTATGGCTTTTCGTTCCAAATGAAGCATTAATTGGCGCTCCCGCGTCTCAAGAATCTGCAAAAGACTAGAGGGCAGGACTTCCGCCTGCTGAAAGTTATTCACTTTTTGTCAAAATATTCTGTTTTATTCTGATCTAATGCACATTTTTTTCCAATGACTTCAGGCTTTCATATGAAGCATCTAAATAACAAAATGATCAGCGTAAATAAAAGTGTAGGAAAATTCATTCAATCGACTGCGGACAGAAGCAATGACATCCTTAGACTCTGTACTGTAAATGTCTGCATGCTCGTGATCCTCTATAAGCTACGCGGTTGTCGGAAAAGCAGGGCTCCTCCCTGACCCCCTCAGTAACCAAAAGGGTGAAGGACAGTCCCATGGCACAATGCTGTCAGTATCTGCAGTCACTCCACTCCTTTTAACCTAAGCAAAGCTGTTTGGTCGAACTGTGTCATGCTGCTGTCCGAATGAGCCCAAGTGCGGGTCTGTGACATCAGAATGGGTCAGAACCCATCCAGGACCCGGTTCCAGCTCCACCGACTGCACTCGGTGCAACGCCTCTGTTGGCCTAGTTGTTAGAGGTGGAACTCCACCAATTACCCTTGCGGGGTCACGGTAAGTGGGCCACCATTTCCATTCCATTCCCAGCTTCCTTGGGTCTCAATGCACTGAACACCTGAGCTGGCACTTCTGTCGCTCAGAGCAGAACACACACACACACACACACACACACACACACACACACACACACACAGACACACACAGACACACACACACACACACACACACACACACACACAGCTTTTTGTTCTCCAGAGACTGCAGATCACACATGGGACTCAAGACGTTTCGATTCCCAGCCTGCATCAGAAACATCTGAGTCTGGATTTGAAATTGAAATTCTGTTAACACGCGTGATTAATAATAAACTGCAGCTTATCCCTGTTGCTGGGAATCCTACTGGACCTTTATTTAATTTATTGTATTTATTTGGTAAATTTGCACTTTATTCCTTTTTCCTGCTGTACTGTGTTGCTGTGTTGCACCTTGGTCCTGGAGAAATGCGGTCTCGTTTTTCCATGTACTGTGTAGTAGATGGATGAAATGACAATAAGCTCCTGACTTGACTTTAGGGATGTACTTGACCTAAACCTGCTGAAATGTGAGCCTAAGTCTTTTCTAGATCATCGTCAATGTCTTAGTTAAATATGTAGTTCCAGGGGAGTCTGAAGAGGGTTCTAATGACAAAAAGTCTGTGTTTTGTGATACTGTGTCTGTACCATTTGTTGCAACTGACTTAAGGTTAAAATATGAAAAGAATGAAAACAATGGCATCAAACATAAAGAAGTCATTAAAAAAGACAGAAGACAAATATTACTGCTTTATATATTACTGGTAGTTTGGAGTTTAAAAGCAATATATATTGTATTATACAAACACATACAGCAATACATATTTCATACAAATATAACTGATATGTATAAAATGCTAAGATATAACTTTGTCTGTAATATTTACAGCCATTTTGCAGTTTGGAAATGTTTCCCGCAGCTTAAGGATGCTGTAAAATGACGGTGGTTCTGTATCTTCTCTGGCCCTGAAGTGTTCACCGCTTGCTTATTTATCAGAACTCATTACCATGTATTAGCCTGAATGCACTTTTTGATCACAAAATGCAGCTTTTTTTGGAATTCTAAGAATAATAAATTAAATGTCTGCAGAAAGACCTTCAGTTATAAAATTTGGATTAAACTACCAGTCGGTGTATTCAGATCTAGACTTAATGCCCACTACTCTTCTCCTACACACACACACACACACACACACACACACACACACACACACACACACACACACACACACACAGTTGGCCTTTGATCTCCAACATTCAATCTTTTATTCTCTATGAGAATTAGAAGTTTTGCCTCCTGGAATTTTCATCATGCTTTCATAAATATTTCTTTGGGAAATGCTTTTCTACAAAGTGACATATCGTGGTTAGCAAAGGTCACTTACAGTGTTAGACAAAGTAAACGCTCTGCTGTCATTCAGTCATCCATATAACAGCAATGCAACACACATACACACACCCAACACATTTTACAGTAAGCAATTCAGCTAAACACACGTCTTTGGACTGTGAGAGGAAACCCGCATGAACACGGAGAGAACACATATACTCCACCCCACACTCTTTGTGACTGAACAGCACATTGCTCTGCGTCTACGCTATCCTGCGTTCAACACCGGCAAGCAACAAGCGCTGAAAAATAAGCTGAGCATGCACAGCTCTCACAAAAATGATGTATATTTTAAACATTATATATATTTTATATGCATCCATAGCATTTATTACTTGAAAAACACGCATGGTCTTCATTTAATACCAATTACATTGGATATAACGCAAATTATTTGTGGTTTTTGTTGCCCCGGGGTACATCGACCGAAGGCTGCAGGTAGCGTCCTATTTAAATTTAGGAGAGAAATTACGTTCGCTCAAAGGCCTCTTCAAATACTGCATGAAAACCCGCCATTAATACAGTGACACAGGTAACTGATCTTGTTCTAAGCAGCAGAAACTTGCCAACAATAAGCCATTTTCCTCATCTAATCTCAGTGCTGATGTACCAAACCTCACAACAAGATGGCAGCACGGCACTACTGAATGAATAAATAAATAAATAAAAATAACTCCCAGAAAATAGCAATAAACTTTTCTCTATGTCTGGACTGACAGAATGACAAAAGCATTACATCATAAGAGAATCACAATTTCATATATATTTACAGATCTGTGTTTCACTGTGTTCGTATGAAATTCACTTTTGATGGCTTAAAACAGCCTTGGCTTTTTTAAACACAGTAATGGCCCTTAACTTTTAGCTCATTGTTGCTTTGAGGAATTTTATTCAAGGTTAGGGTTCCTTCTTATTTAGGGTTTGGGAATTTTGTTTCATCCTGAATTAATTCACGAGCAGCTCCTGCGATGTCATGTCGAAAATGTGTTGGCCACACCACCGTCTCCTTGACTGAAGTTCTGACCTTCTTTAACAGGTAATTTCTCAAGGCAGAGCTACCTCATGTTTCATTTCATCTTAATCTGAGAAACACCTTTCTCTTCAAACCTATGTTTTTAGCGAGACCAATCCCAGCTACACTGTATGGCCAAAAGTGTATGGACACCTGGGCGTCACCCCCATATGTGCCTGGTGAACATCTCATTCCAAACCCATGGGCGTTCATACGAAGTTGTCCTCCACCCATGCTGCTGTGACAGCCCCCACTCTTTTGGGAAGGCTTTCCACTGGATTTTGGAGCACGACTGTGGGAATTTGTGACCATTCAACCACAAGAGCATCGGTGAGGTCAGCCACTGATGTCGGGCGAGAAGGCCTGGCTCGTAGTTGTTCACCCCAAAGTTGTTCAGTGGAGTTGAGGTCAGGCCCATTCGAGTTCTTCCACGCCAACCTGGGCAAAACCGTGTGTTTATGGAGCTCAGCTGCTTTGTGCACAGGGGCACAGTCATGCTGGAGCAGGAAAGGAGCTTCTTCCCCCAACTGGAAGAGCACAGTTGTCTAGAATGTGTTTGTACGCTGCGTGGGTGCGCCTGAAACAGCTCAACTCATTCATTAGAATGGGGGTCCACATACTTTTAGCCATAGAGTGCATACTCTGGCATGTGGAAAAGAGTAAAATGGGAGGACATAAGACCCCCATTTCCATCTCACACCCTGATGACACTGGCTGACATCTTAACAGCTTTATGATAACATAATAAAATCCAAATTTGCTCATTCAGACTAGCCATGCAATATTAAAACAGTTTTATGACTTTTTCTGCATACAAGAGTTTCAGATTGTAGATAACATTTTGGCCAATTTGTATTTCATTTTCGCAAAGCCATTTGACAATCCGACGCTCTTTCTCGAGCCCAAATTTTGTCACAGGCCATTTTCCTCCAAGCTGCCTCCCTTATAAATTTTACATATTCCACCGTGGAGACCTCTTACTCAGCTTATCTTTCTCTGCCAGGATGTTCGTGTCCTAGATCCCGAGCATCTCGCTCGCAGAATGCTCCGGAAAGTTAAGATCTTCGAGCGTCCCTAGAAATGGCCTTTCCGAAAAACACGTGCGCTTGTTCTGCCTCAGTTCGGCAAATCCCGCCTGCATTATTTATTCAGTAAAAAAAAAAAAAAAAAAAAAAACTCATCCCATGCATTTTTTTGTCATCCTTTACCGCAACCAGAAATTACAGCCGTGTTCTGAAATATACCCACGTGCTTTTCCGAGCGTTATATAACCGTGAGTCACACACTAAACAACTCTAAATGACCAACTTCACCTGCACAGAAAACGGCAGCGCAAATTATTCCCAATTCTATCAAAAGCAATGCAACTTGCCATTTGAGCTTCGTGGGCTGACCTTTAAAAATCACTCCTGTCAAACTCACGCATGGTGCGTGACCTTTTTCGGCTGCACAGATCTGCTTAATATCTCCAGCTGCCCATCGGATAGATTCCTTATTAATGTCATTTAGCCAAGGCCAGATGCAGCCTTGTCTAATTTAGTGGCCTTGTTGTCCTCCCAGCGACTCCTTATTACAGGGTTCTGGCTGGTCGGACGGCTAAATTGGTCTCAAAATACAGCAGCTTTTATTCTTCTGGGGAGGGCTGCTTGTCCGCTTGCCGGTTCGCGTGCTCTGTGCGCATCGGCAGCGGGCGACTCGTTGACCGGTGGCCACGAGCAGGCACGTCGCGAAAACCCGAACGAAACGGGCGTCGAATTTTTCCAAAAGCGCTCGAGCTTCTGCGCAAGCAGCTGTAAGGTTGGGGCAGAAGCGGTGGCGGAAATCTCGCGTTTCGTACACCGTCGGCGCGGCCCGATGGCCGGGGCTGAAGCCGAGCGTCGACGCCGCGTACGGACGCGCCCCGGCCGCGCGCTTCCCGGCCGCTCATCGCGACTGTCGCCAGTTTTCACTTTTTCTTTGGATAGAGCCTTACGAGAGGATGCATAAAAGTGCTACACGCGCAATGCAAAATTAACAGTTTTGTTAATAATAGCGTGGCTGTTTCTGCGGCTGCCACGGCTTGCTGGCTGCGAAACAGGGGGCTTGGCAGCAGGAGGTGGATGGTTGGATGGTGGTTCACACCCCATGGACTCTGTTGCCTTCAGGCAGCCCCACCCCGTCCTGCTGTAGAATATAAATTCAAGCCTCCCACATGCGCAGATCTGAATTCGTAGAGTAATGCACCAGGCCGGGGGAGGAACTGGCCACGGCTAAACTGTGTGGCTTTAGACATTTGCCGCCTGGAAGGATTAGACAGAGGCAGCAAAATCCTCTCTCCTGCACTGGCCGCTCTCCATCTTTGGAAGCAGCAGCAGCAGCAGCAGCTTTGGTGCAAAGGAAACAGGCGGAGGTAAATAATAGATGGCGAGCTCCACTTCGCCGCCACGCAGAAAAAGTTCGCAAGAACCGTCACAGTGATGCACTCGGTGCATTATGGGATGGCTCTCAATCTCCAGGGTGCGGAGCAATAATGACACCATTTGTGGCTTAAATGATGCTGGTCACAAAGCAGTCAGAGCTGCCCTTATTTATTCCGCAGCCAGGCAATGGAAGGAGCCGGTAATGTGCTCACCGAGCGTCCTCGCACGGCCCCGCCGAAGCAGCTCACGGTCTGGAAGGTCTCCTCGTAAAGCTCGACACCCACCAGCCCTCGCGTGGTTTCCTCTCAGGGAAGAGGACGCCGATGCTGAATTAACAAGTAGCTGCCGAACTCAAACGTAAACTGAAATCGAATTACAGCGTTAAGCTATTTAAAATGAGGGAAGTCAAGATGTGAGATTTAGACTTTATATTTTTTTCAGGTAATAAGACCCTATGGAGGGAAAAAGACACAAAATTAGCATAACTGAATATTTTATTTTATTTTATTTATTTATTTATTAAACAGTGCTTTGGTCCTGTATTGAAACTTTTTTGCTTTACTTATTAAAAACGTAAATATGACGGGGACACAGAAGTACATTGACAAATTCACTGCCTTTAGAAACCCAAATACAGCATCTACTTTATGAGTGCATAAAAATAAATAAAATGCAAATCTGAATCTATTTTTTCAATAACACAAACAGGAATTAGTTGACATGCACTTGCAGCAAAGTCAGAGGTAAAAAAAGTGAATTAAGATAATTGGCTTTATACACAGCAAAAAGGTAGATTTATTGATTTTATAATATTTTACTGCTAAAATATTTTCATTTTAGCAAATGGGCCAAAATGCAATCGATTGTCTAGTCATTTTTATAGCATGACATTTGACTGCTTAGGAGTAATTTATAGCAGGTAAGTGGAAATATTCAGAGGGATCAGGCTTTGGGTCCCTCCTTCTCAAGTCGGTCACTTGTGGTCAGGTAGTTTATTTTTTACCCTGACGTGTGTACAGAGGGATGGATGGTTGGCACGGAAATGGCGAAACTGATTTATTCGAACCTTCAGCAACTACCTTTTGGGCACATTTTTGAATAGCTGTTGTATTCTACTTCCCGCGATCATTTTTTAGACATCCAAAATCCTCCCGATATGGAACGGCAGGCTTCTGATTTCAGATTCTGACGGTGGCTAAAATTCTCTCAGTTTGGAATCTCCGACATTTTAAATCAGAGTTAAAATGAAACCGCTTGACTGCAACGTCCCTACTTTCAAATATTTACCCATTTATACAGGTGGCTCATTTCCTCTGGAGCAATTCAGAGTAAGCTGAGTACCTTGGGGACTACAGCAGCAAGTGAGATTCAAACTGGAGCTCTTCAAACCCAAAGGTGGTGCTGCTATACAGCACGCTTCCTGCTGCACCTGAAATCTAAATCACAAAAGTTTGGGCGAAAAGTATGAGCACCCTTTGCTGGGACCCAGTTTTTTTGTTTATTAGGCATTCTGTGAAGAAGTGTGCAGGAAAAAAGCCGCTTCTGCTGCAGTTCCCAGAAGTGTAGGACACTCCCTCATCACCCTGGTTGTACTGCTCTGCCACGAAGCTGTCGATGGCGGGAGAGCGGCTGCCGCCAGCCAGCTGAAATCCACCACGTGAGATGCTTCTCCTTGCCACTGATAGACTCTCCACTGGCACAGGGAGCCACCACCGAGCACACAGGTAACCTCTGCCCATGACCTCACAAAATGTCACCACACCTCCACAAAGGGGGGACTGCAGGAGGAATAACAGGCAGCCTTCCAGCCAAATATGCCGAGCGCATGGAATAACACCATGGTTGGATAAAGGGTGACCATGCAAAGTCACAACATTCTCCAAGTTTAATCCTCACGCATTCCCTGCCTCAGGATCTCATTGTACCAGCTCTTTTTTAAGATGTATGTCCTGAGGTTTTTAAACACAGGTTTTTAAAAAGATTATATCAGATTAGAATGTATGTTAAAAAATCTGTGTGGGAAGGAGGATGTAAACGGTCAAATTTCATGCACGGTGGGAAACAAGTAAGTACAGAATGGTGACCACGGGGAAGTGAATTTAAAAAGGACTGGAAAAATTTAAGAAAAAAAAAAAATTTGTGATCAAGATCACATTTTCATGGGCTCGTATCTGCATAGCAGGTATGGATTTCAGCTCAGCTCCAGGGCAACCATGGACCTAGCTGGAGGCAGGGGCTTTGTGTTCTGCACGCTGCAGTTCCCATACATCGCTGGAGTTCACCTGCAGCTGAGGTGGTATGTGACCTATATAGCAATGCCCCTGGGTGGAGGAAGGAGATGCGAGATATTTTACGTACCCTCTACTTCTCCAACACCCACCTGCGTGCCCTGCCCGGCCATCGATGCTCCAAAGACTCCTCCCACTGGCTGCACTCCTTTGCTGCAGTTGGATTCAACAACTGAGGTCATAAAAAAAAACTGCAGCAGCACCAGGGATCCAACAATGACCCTAAACAACGTTACTTGTAATTCTGCTCTTCCTGCACCTGTATACTGCGGCGATGAACAAAAAAACGCATTTACCGGCATATCAAGGTTCACCGGGGGGTTTCTTGCCGCCTTCCGTCCGAATCATACATGCCTTAGCAAAGCAGCACCGAGGAGAACGAATGCTGCCGAAATTGGCCGGCAATCTGTTTGCAGAGGAACTTTTCGCAATTATGCTTTGAGCTGTTTATTATAAATGATGGCCGCAGAGCAGCGGGAGTTGAGTTTCGCTCGGCGCAGCCAAGCGCTGTCAGCAATGGCCCTCGCGGGGCCTCTCTGGGGTTTACGACATGCTGTTCGCTCGCGTCCTGCGGTCGATACCTGACAGCTGTACGTTTTCATTAGGCGTATCGACAGGTCAGACCGATGGCCGTACTTAAAGCCCACCAGGTTCACGCAGCCAGGGACATTCGCACCACCTGCGACGGCAGCTGGCCTTTTAACAGCATACAGGTCAATACACCGGCACCTCTGGGGCTTCACTACAAAAACATGGCTTGAGGTCTTCCGCTCACATGAGGGTAACAACTGGTCCTGTCCACTCCTGGATGACACTGGAGTATATTCAACACCAACACTAGCTGGATTCAGATGGTGGAGCAGATGTTGTATTTTACTAACTACATAAAACAGTATCTTGTAGAAAGGCACCTTATCCAGAGCAATGACGGGAAACAGAACTCAGGGCAGCGGGGCTGCGACCCTGAAGGTAGACGGGTCCTGATGCCCACTACAGAGCAAGGTCAACCTTTAAAAGTCTCTGTTCCGTTTGCTGAGCCGGGGATCAGCGACAGAGCGAGATCATCACAACCCCAGTCTCCTCCTAGGTCCCCACTGGGAGAAAGGGGTTAAGGAGAGGTTTTCATTATTTGCCAGTTCAGTGGAGCAGGCTGCTGAGGAAGAAGAAGTGAGAGCCTCCCACACTGTAATTGGATTTTAAAAAGGGAAGCGGTACGGCACGCGTCGAAGGCGCCCTGTTCATACAATGCCCGCTCAAACCGAGTGCAGCCATGGGTGGCATCTCGAGGGAAATTTGATTGTATTCCCGCAAAGCACAAAAACACATTATAATTTGTTACCATTTTACTTTGTTTCTAGTTTTAGTGACAGGAAGCGCCTGCTGAAGATCCTGAGCTACTGAGACCAAACGCGGGCGCTTAGTGCAGATGTCCACCAACAGGGGACCACAGCTCTAAGATGTTCTCACCATGTCCTTTTTTGAAAAATCATTAGTTCTTCAAACATGACAAAATAAATGTTTTTCACCAACTGTGACCGGCTGCTGGACTCCAAGCAACCTAAATATGGTGGACTTGACAAAAAATATGATTTTGCATTGCGGTGGTGCAGCAGGTAGCGCTGGTGCCTCACAGATCCTGACCTGCGGGTTTGAACGTCAGTTTAAATCTAGCTCATTCTACAGGGAATATACATGTTCTCTGCGTTTTGCTCAGGCATCCTTCCACAGTCCAAAGATGTGTTTCACAAGGATTTTTACTCTACATTGCTTATAGTTTGTAAGAGTCTACCAGCGAATGAGTGAAAGTGTTACTGCCCTGCAATGGACTGACATGTTGGTGGTGTTAATGCCGAGGTCATGGGTTTGATCCCGTGCAGGATGTGTTTACGTGTACTTCTCATACAGGTGCTGGTCTCAGGGCAGCAGGTGCTTCAATGGTTAGAGCTGCTACCTTTCTTTCAAAGGACCTGGGTTTCAATCTCACCTCATGTTGCTGTACCATTGGTCGATGTACTTAGTATTTTTCCAGCAAAAGTGATCCTGCTGTGCAAGTAGCCTCACACCAGACATCACTTTGGAGGAAAGTTGAGGTAAATACATGAACATCAATGTAAACCCTGCCTATCCTAGAGTCTTACGCTACCTCCACAGCCCTGAATTGGCCAAGCAGTTGATGCTAATGGAGGACCAGTGCAGTAGTACGGAAGAATAGTATAACCGGGGGGGGGGGGTGCTCAAATTTTTTTTAAAATTCAGCATAAGCACCTGTGGTGAAAATGGCATAACATGGTTAGTATAATTCAGTCAAACTTCAGAACGTGTGGACGCATGGACCCTCTCACGCAGTGGTACGTGATCACACCCTTGTAATACTGTGGGAGTATTTCTAGGTGTTCTGCTAACTAATAAAAATTTTAAAAACAGAAACAGCCGAGACATTGTTCACAACCGTCTTTACGAATAAGGCGTGCACAGCCTCAGAATGGACACGCAGGTGCTAGAAGTGGACAAGGATTTGCTGGCACTGGCAGGTCTTTGTTCACAGCTCACACATGCACATATAGTAGTACAGCGATCAAAGAAAGATTCGTGTCTCCGGGGTAGATCGGGTGGTCACAAGAAACACGGATGCTATTTGTGGGAGACAACACAGATTTTCACTCCTGACATTTTCGCCTCTAAAAATAAGATTATTGCCAAATACGCAATCCCCTATGTAAGTAAGTTCAAGCGTCATGCTGCCATACACTACAAACATCATTAACGTCCCAACTGAGACACTAAATATCAAATGGCGAAAGTAACAGTACAACGAAAAGCCCGATCCGAAATGCCGCAAACTGACTTATTCAGACCAACCTCACTTCCAAAGCAAAGTGGGAGCAGTTTGGGTGCCGCTCTTAAAATGGAAATGATGTACTGTATGTCCCCTGGTAGGCAATTAACAAAGTGAGAGAATTTACACAAAAATAAAACACTTAAATCCCACAGAAACCAATAAACAGAAAAACAAAAACAGATTATGTTCTCGATGCTTCCAGTGAAAGCAGGATAGGCACTCGAGCAGATTAGGCCAGCTGGGTAAAAAAGCTCATCGTCCCTTTGTTTACTCAGCAAGCGAAGCCCTGAACAGCAGCAGCAGCAGCGAAATGGGGTCCATGTGTGAAAGCCACCCCCAAAGTACGGCATCGTGACGCCGCCCATCAATGACAAGGACAACTTGGGGGGGGGGGGAGCTGCGATTAATAGACAGCGCTATTAAAATCCCACACGCTCTCCGGTGGCCAATCGAACAGCAGCTTTCCATCCGAAATAAAATCACGGTTATTGGGGGGGGGGGGGGGAACACGCCTAATGCAAAACAACCAAAATGTCACTGGATGCCGCATCACAAGGAACACGAAAACTCAGTCGATTCGCATGGCACGGCAAGCAAATTAGCTGCAAGCAAATGACGTCTCGCATTTCCCCATCACGCTTCGCAGGGTCATCTGTGACCAATACGTTTCGCCGCCGCGCAAAGCAAAAACAAACAAGGTGTTAGGACAGATGCGCCATGGCACTACAGAAGCATTATGGGTACAAGCCAGCTGGACTGGCGCTTGGCACAGCACCGGGATGCAGGAATGACCTAGCGAGAGGGAGGAAGCCAAGATGCACATGCCAGCATGCAGCGGGGCAGGGCACAGTGGGGCGTGCGCTCGGTACCTGGTGATCTCCGAGTCGGGGAGCAGGCCTACGTGATAGTGGGGGAAGGGGACGGAGTGCAGGATGCTTTTGTCGCACTCCACGGGGGAGTAGTGGCGGGGGGAGGCTGCTCTGTCACACAGTTTGTTCACAGTGCTGTAAACTGGCTCGGGAGGCCTGGTGGCGGAGACAAGAGCAAACAAGTTAGCGGCACAAAAGTTAGTGGGACGGAGGCAGGGAGGAGAGGCAGCGCTCATCAAAGCTGCGGCAGGTCAAGAGAAGCAGCTCTGTCTAAGGCTGCTGGTCAGAAGATGCAGAGCACTGCAGCTACTGGCCAGGACACGTGGCGATAACTACGGCTACCGGAGATCAAGAGGTGGAGGTAACTACAGGTACCGGAAATCAAAAGGCAGAGTTAGCTGTTAGTCTACCGCAGACTAAGAGAGGATGGCCTGTCTACTACAGTTGCTGGTTAAGAGAAGCAGGCGCAACTTCTCGAGAACCTTTGTGCTCATCCAGCAAAGTAGCTGCTGATTTTTCACTCTTGTGCAGATGAAAATTTTCTGTCTCAGGGCCTCTCATTTGAGACAATAACTGCATTCTGTTTGCTCTTAAGGGAAGCAGGCCAGAGCAGCTTTGATAATCCACTTAGGCAAGAAAAGCTTTTACTTGATTCATCCACACTTCTGGAAATTCTGCTTGCCAGCTTGCAGATGAAGGATGAACACTGGTTGAATACAAAAGATGGCACTCAAATGTGGTTGTCTGACCATCGGCTTTAAATTTCCAAGCAGCAGCACCGCAGCACGCATTTTCTCCTCTCCCAATGGGTCAAATCGCAGCGTCTGCTGACGCGGACGCGTGCGGCTACCGGCGCGTGCGTTCAGCTGGGAATCCTCGCGACGTCTGCTGAAAGCGCCTCCCCAAAACCGCACCTCCACACCTGTCTCGGCGGCTAAAGGGCCTCGCGCTCCAGCGGACGGCACAGCGTGAGGGATGCGCCGAGTTATCGTTACGTATCCGGTATGAGAGTAAGCAGGGGAGCGAGACCAAACGCGTCGCTGTGCGAGCAGCCGGCATGACGTGGATGGATGACACAGCGGGCTTGGAGAAGACATGCTTGTGCTCGAGACCACTAAGCTGTGGAAGTCCCAGCCACACCTGTGGGACAGAGAGCTGCGAGTGATTGACAAAGCCCGTCACACGGTGGCCTGCTGTCTCACCTCAACTGGAAGTGCTGGGAATCAAACCTGTGACTTTCCCCGTCATCTAAAGAGGCATTTCTAGTCAGAAGAAGGGGGGAAAAAAAAAGGTCAATAGCCACCTTCATTTGCACACATTACTTTGACAGGCAAAATGAACTGTTTACACGGCCTTAAATGATTTAATTCATCTGTAAATCTCCGCATACGTTGCGGTTACACACATGCTGGCACACTGCATCTGCGGTGGCACCGTGACAATATTCACTGAAGACACAGGCATGCATCTCTTCTGACAGGTTTGTCTCGGACGGGACACAGCGACGGACGAGGTACGGGTCCACAAAATCCACAGACGACACCACAGCCGCCCCCCCCATCAGACGGCACCGCCACACGGCACAAGGACGAGACAGATTTCACAAAGCCTTAACACTTTCGCAGGCCAGCGGTCGAAACGTGAACGGACAGCGCCCGACCCCGGGAGCGTCCCGGGAGGTAAAAACGACTGCCCGTGCGGGTCGCGTCATCCGCAGCTGAACTGTTTAACGTTTCCAGAGCGCACCTTGCCCTTGTCCACCTTACGTGTCACCGAGCTGAACCTACACCTCACCGGCTGGCGGCTGCACCGGACCCTACAGCCAGATCATCCTGCCATGACCGCAATTTGCCACCGCTCGGTGGCCCACTTTCCCTGGGGTCACGTGGCCCCCGCTCGTGCCTCATCCCTCTGGCCCGCCGCTGCGCATTCTCTGTTTACACGCAGGCGCATCGCTCCGCCAGCAAGTAGGTCAGCCTCAAACACGGGGGCCGGCGGTGGACGCGACTCGGCTATTTCGGTCCGCTAGCGCTTAAGTCAACTTGCCAGCAAAATGGAGCCAATTGTTCGCATTTTCGTGCAACTTTGCTCAACAGCAGAAAGGGCATAAATAAGGAAAGTGATGCAAGAATGTAAATTTCATTCATTCTGGCATTATAGAAAAACGTACAGACGGAATTTGATCAAGTCCAGTTCGACTGCTGAAAACTCACGAAAGGCTGACAGCAATGCATCCTTGTCTGGGATCAGCGTTGTCCATAGACTACAGCTTTGGGGAAAAAACTTAGGACAATGGAAGGCCAAGCCCAGGTTATTACAGGACATTTCTGAATACTTTATTACATTGAGGAACCACAATGTCAATCTTTATAGAAAGCCATTTTACATTTCGCATTTGCACATTACCCAGCAAATGAACTCGACATGGAACAATCTTTGCTTCATAATCTCCTTCACATGTCCAACAGCAAATGCTCTGAAGTGCACTGGTTAAGTTAGCAGAACCAGGTGCCAGAACATGGGAGGAAACTGGAGGAGAAGCATCCTGCTGCAAGATCCTTTAAGTGTGTCACACGGTGCAGAGCTGCTCAACTTCACTGAGGGGGGTAGAAGGTGGGCCTATAACCAGCATCTGTCCAAGAGCGCCACCACAGTGGGAGGGGGGTGGATTGGCGGAGCTTCTTTGGGCACAAGGTTTCTATCCCTGCACCTGAAACAGCAACGTGACAGGAGGAGGGCAACTGTACCCCCGCGTGACCCAGCTCTGCTACTCGGTGGGGCGAGGAGATTGACTTTCAACATGCACATGCGCAAACCCAGCAAGGGTCGCCGTTGCACAAAGGCCAAAAATACACAAAAGCGTGTTTGTCTACTGACAGGGGGTGCGAATCCTCTTGAAGCAGCCGACGAAACCCAGGACTCGAGGCACGCGGAAAGTTAAAGCTGCATTTCCAGCCGAGCCGACGCCGCTTTCCTGAACCGAGGAACGTTGCCGAAAAGCGTACTAATAATTAGACGTGGATTTTTCATCGCCTCCCCCACAAAGTCAGGGACCAAGGTGTTCTGTGGGAAAACTAAAAGAAATTTCAATTTTAAAAAAGACCGCAGTCCTCTTTTGGCAAAGCTGGTGGGTGGTTCTGATCTAAAAGTACACTTAAGCCCCAGAACTGCCCAAGAGCGCTGCTTGACACCTCGCGTTCCACTTACGGTGCAGCATGACTCACGGGGCACTCGGGGTGGGGTACTTATGGGAACAGGGCCGAGGGTTAGGGGTCACACAAATTTCACTTGAAGTACGGAGACTGGACGCTTCTTCCACAAGAGCCCCTTCATCACAGGGTAGCACCTCCACGTCTAACCGGCAACTTAGTACACGGGATAACTTATCATATGTTCATAAAAAAGCTATGCGGAACGCGGAACTGATATTCACGCAGCTTCCCAATTCAATTTAATCCTCCACGGTGTTGCTTCACCATTCACGTGTCAATGTACCAAAGGGCTTACAGCTAACCTGCTGCTCTAAACGTCTTAACAATGTACTCAAGTTGGAATGGGACCCCAAATCCTATAAGATCAGCAGATTTATCCCCTGATGTGTTACATTACAGTTTTTACACCGCGCCAACCCCTGTCAGTGAATCACCGCAGTTAACTGAACAAAGATTATGCCATCTACAGGGTTGAACCTGAAGAAATAAACCACTTAACCAGGGCAATGAGACTGCTAATCCTCCATTTAGAAAGCTCGGCAAGAGGTCATCTTCTCAACGCCAAGATCACGGTGGTTTCTCCGTTCCGTTACGAATACAAATCGGTTCTCAGCACAAAAAAGGAAACCAGCCCAAGCCCATGAATTACAAAATAATCCAAACTTTTTTCAGGTTCCTAACGTCTTATTCTTCAAGGTTATGTTTGCGTCGCCAGCAAATTGTCTAGAAATATTACTGATTTATCATCCTCCCGCCAGTGTCTGTATGAAAATGTAAAACAGGTTGACCCATGCAAATGCTGATTTCCCAGCTGGGGCAGATGTAAAGCTGGCAAACTCTGGGCCCGGGGGGTTACGCAGGAGGAGGCCTAGATCTGTGATTTTTAAGTAAATCAATCCGAAACGCTAAAAATCGTGCCACTGCGGAGGTCTTGTCCCTGTTCTTCCAATCCAGGCTTCTTTCTGGGTTTGCATTCTGTTTACACTGTCGTTCGCAGAGCTTAAGCCGTATTCAGGACTTTATCCATGTTTTCCCCGTTTATCCCATGATCGGGTCTGTGACTAAACCGCCGTCTCCCTGCAGACCTCTTTGGACGACTGAACATCGCTTGCTTGCGTTCTGCAGTTCATGCGGAGCAAAAAGGAAATAAAAACAAAGTGTGTGTTTTGCCACTGTGTCGTGCGCCCGATTACATTAAATCCACAAAGCCTGAGAGATGCGGCTGGATTTTCAACAGACAAACTCAAACTCGCGTTCCGGTCCAATGTGGCGCGACCGTGTACTTTTTTCTCGTTCGCCCTGTAACTGGCCGTACGTGTTTGTATTTTGGCTTCGCGGAGAATTACAGGGAGCGGCAGCCAAAAAGTATGTTTTTCCTATAGTTGATCCAGCAACTAAACTCGTATGCTTGGAGCGAATTTGCTGCATTTCATCAAGGCCTGGAGGGTCCCAGTGAGAACATCTGATGCTCAGACCTTCATTTAGAAAAGTTTTAACTTATTCGTACACGAATCACCGAAATTTGCCTTCGCGAGTGTATGCTTGTAAGGAATATTACGTTCTTTGTCAAAAAATAAGACCGCCGAGGAGGCTGAACCTACAATTCATCCGCTGTTGACTACAAGCCACTTCGCCTCTTTGGAGCTACGGGCCTCAACACTGCTGCAGTCTATCTGCACATTTTCAACAAGCTTATGGCACAGCACGGCCTTAGGGCTTTCTGAAAACAAACAGGCTGACACGGGAAAACGGAAGACAAACTACACAAATTGCTCAAGGGGAGGGACAAGAGCAGGACGGAACCCCAAAGCAATTCCGCCATTCTCGTGATGGCGTTCAGATTGCCTTCGGATCTTCACAGACAAGACGTGGGGGAGGCGGACAGAGAATCTACCTGGGCTCTGTCTTCTGGTAGGAAAGGGAAGTAATTACCGTAAGAAGGAAAAACCATCCAACCTGTTAATGTCCTCTTCCCCGAGTATGTGTTTTGGAATGGGGGAGTACCTTCCTGGGGAGATAGGGGGAAGACTAGACTTGTAGTCCAGGGTGCCGTTGTTGCCCGGGGAAGAGATATGATTTTCCATGGCTGGAGAAAATGCTGTGGACCAAAGCAGCACGATGCCAGTAAACCATGTGACAGTACATCAGAAACGAATATAAAATTAAAGCGTCAATCCGAAAGTATTGAAAATTATGTCTCCCCTCAACTCGGCCTCCTCTTCCTCAAAGTGGAAGAGGTGCTAAATAAGGACGAGTGGTGTGGAAGAGCGGAAACTCACGATGCGTGATATCTGGAGGCCCGTAGGGATCTGTCAAGTAAACGCTTGTGGGTTTCCCCACCTTCAGGTATACGACATCGGATGTGTTCTTCAGTATGGCTACTGCTTCTTCATGAGTCACCTCTTCCAGGGTGTAGTTGTTCACCTGGCGGCAGCGCAGAAGCACATCCAGTTTGGGCTTTAGTGCATTTATTGCAAACAAAAGTCTGACTGCATCCAAGAGTATAACAACCGGTTCCTGCGGTGGATCCGCCAACAGAACGCAGAAATGCTTTCATATACCCACGCTGGCAATGGTACAGATAATGTTGGAGGAAAATTAGATGCTACTCAGAAGCCAGAGCTCTTAGCAGAAACAAAAAGCAGCGCGCCGTCTCACCATTAGCAACCGGTCTCCGACCTGCAGCCGCCCGTCCTTCTGCGCTGCGCCGCCATCAATGATCTTAGTGACGTAGATGCTGTTGTCTCCTGGGATGTGCTGGTTCCCCACGCCACCGGCGATGCTGAAGCCCAGCCCTGAGGACACACGCAGGGGGTCACGGAGCATCAGCAACAACAAGGGTGGTTCCTAACTGTGCAAGCCTGACGTCACCTTGCTCGCGCTTTACGAGTCGAACTCTCCTCACATCGATCTCGGCACCATCGGACCAGAGGCACGCAACTGAGGGAGAGCGATGCAAAGTATAGATCTCATTCTGGGCTTCTTAAGAATAATCTCGGCTATTCACACAAGTCTTCAGGGAACCTTTCTCCAAGTCCTAAACTAAGCATCCACCCCGGTGTGAAGCTAGACAAGGGCAAATCCCACACAAAGGTTTCGCTTCTTTTTGACCTCAGCAAAAGGATGAGGTGAACTGCCAGGCAACAGAAAGCATTTTCTGGCAAATCATTCTCAAGCTTGTTTGTTTTCGTTTTTATACACTTTTCTCCTCTCAATAAAGATGAGCGATGGGTCCAAGCAGAGAAGATAATGGATGTCCACATTAAATCCCAATCAAATGGATTCAAAATGCCTTTCAAACTATTTATACAGTGCATAAGTAAAGGAGGGCCTCGTTTTTCATTTTTTTGGCTGACATGAAAATACCATGACTAAAAATAAACACTAAAGGCTTTTTCTAAAACACTTTTTGTTCTTCCACGCAGAAGCAGCATGTTGCAAATGTCAAAGGCACATTTAGTGGGCAGGAGGGTGAGGAGCTAGCTTTGAAATGCCCTGTTCCTGGGTTAGAACCATTTGCCCGAAGCACTTCCTTGTCTCGACGAGCCAAGCCGATTCCCGCTCTATGGTTAAATAATTCATCGGTGTTCTATTATATATTACATTTTAATACGTACTGGAAGGGTGCGGAGCAGTTTGTGTCCCCCCCAACTATAATCCACCCTTCATTTTTTTTTTTTTTTTTTAACCCAAAACCAGTCCTGAGCTGTTGATGGAATCCTCCAGAAGAATGAAAATGGGATCACAATTACGTTATTAATGCCACTCAACTTACGAGAAAATATTTTAACTTTCTACTCGAGCTAGCAGGCACGAATAAAAAAAAAAAGGCTGTCAGCCAGGGGCTCCAGCAGTGTTGGCAGATGATGCCATTGTTAAGGTGCCTGCAATAATGAAGGTAGAGCAAAGCGACACGAAGTGGTGAGATGCGCAGTACAGGAATAGAAAGAAAGGGGGAAACCTTTTGGTCCTTTGATGAGTTTGATCTCAATGACGGTTTCCAGCATGGGCCGCCGCCGACGAACGTAGAGCCGCACGATTGAGCCGGCCACCTTGAGAGCCTCCACGGCCTTGCTGTGCGACACCTCGGAGACGTCAGTGTCATTCACCCTTAGGATGCAGTCATTCACTCTGCGGCGGTGGAGGAGGAGAGGAGAGGGAGAGAGGGAGAGCCGTTTAGAAGCCACGTCGCGGGCCCATGTGCTCAGTCTCCGGCTATGTTGCCCGGAGGGGCCCGAGACATCCCCGCCCAATGCCCAGACACGAGGGACAGAACCGTCCCCAGACAGGCTCCGGGGAATCAGCTGGGGCTGTGTCCCAAACACAGTCGCCCGCCCCCAACGGCCCGCCAGCGATTCAGCAGGCCGTCGTCACACTGACAAGACGTCAGCCTTCGCACGTGGATGGCAGGAGCAGCAGTGAGGAGCAGTCCCGGCTGAGGACAGCGAGCGGATCCTCAACTTGGTCGCAAAATATAAAGCATCACTTTGTGACAGAAAGATGTATTATGTATGAAGAGATCCGCTTATGTAATATTATCCGGTGATTCTAATGAACACGAGCCGTTCAGTGCCCCGGAGATCACTTTCCACTGCCTCTAGGTACAAGAGTGCTTTCTAAAAGGAGTTTTTAAGAATTCATAAACAGTAATATTAAATAAAGAAATTATTGGCATCCATAGGGAAAATCCTGCTTGGAGTAAACAGCACAGGGCATACATTTTTCATATATATAAATTATTATGAATTTATTTTAATAAATATATGAATTTATGATTATATATATTTTGTCAAATAATGCTAAAGTATTACACTCAAGACTCTGTATTAGGAATGAGTACTTATAAGAAAGCTGAATTTTTTTGGACTGCAGAAAACATAACAGGATTACCCCAGAAACATAAATTACCCCAAATGCAGAAAAATTGATAGTAATAGTAATAAAATTATTAAATTGATAGTCTGTAGGACATTTAACAAACACTTGCAAGGGAAGACTATCGAGTGAATGCGAAGGCAGAAAAACAGCCTGAAATAATTACTTTGCCAGAATCTACTGAGTGTCATTTAAAGTCAAGGCTTTTTCCTTAATGCATTAGCCTACCCTTCCGCCTAAGAAAACAAACCATTCATTACAATGTCGCTGTGATTTATTCCCAGTCCATCACATTGAATCCTCCTCAAAGTCAAGCAAGTTTAGGCTGATTTCCATGCACCTCCATACGTCCGTGTCCAGGCGACCATCTAGGGAAGGAGGGGACAGCTCCTCACCTCTGCAACGCAACGACGCAAGGTGGTTGTGCTGCCATTCATCCTAGCTTCTCACCCAGGTATCATGACCAACGCACTGCTCTGCCAAGTAAGTGCTTTTTTTTTTAAAATAATTAAAAAAAATACAACACCCGGAGCAGAAAATCGTTCCTGGTGGCTGCAGGGTAACACCTCTTCCTCGGTGTGACAGAGCTGCTCGCACGTGCCGCAGCTTCATTTTCAGCGAGCGGTGCTCAGACAAACTGCCGTGTCTTCTCACTGTCTCCGCAACACAGCCCTGCTCTAGCGGTCTCCTGCGGTGAAGGTGGCAGACCTCGGTGGGAATCCACAGCACGGGGATAGCAATAAGGCCGCACGGGCAGGCTGGCCAGCGCCTTGTCCTCATCGAGGGAAGTGCACCGCTGACAGATGCTCTCCAAGCTCACTATGGTGTCTTACACTGACAAAACACAGAAACCCTCACAGAGGACAACGGTATAACATGCGTGACACAGATTAAAAATAGAAAGCTTACCAAGTCAAGCTGAAGCAAATTTCACCCAACATAACATTTCTTACTGTGGCCTGAGAGAAAACACAAACTCAAACAGGACAAATGTGACAGTACTTGTACTTAGTTGACACCTGCACCCAGGGCAACCTACAGTTATCTACCTGTCTATCTAACACACTCGATCACATTACAGGCAGTATAGAATCACTAATTCCCCTGAAACACATGTCTCTGGACCGTGGAAGGAAACTGGAGCACGTGGAGGAAACCCAGTGCTGTAAAGGACCAGCGCCGCCAAGCCGGAGCCACCGCTGAAATGCGATTCTGACCTGACCCGCGGTAGCAGCACACCCTGAAGACCTCATCCCAACCACAGAGAAAGCAAGGAACCAGTCCTCCTTTACACCACTTCTTCACTTTGTTCCTCAGCAGGCGTTCGTGGGAACAAGGCCCTGGAGCATCTGCTGTGTTCAAGGACACATTTGAATAAGACGGGAGTGCGAGATGAATGGCAGGCAGGCTGCCATTTGGTGGCTTCTGGTGAGAGACAAATATCCTCGGTGACTGAGAGCCACCTGATCGTTGGGTTTCGGGAAGGATCGGCCACAGATGGCGGTGCTTGTCTTGTCAAATTGCCTCTGCTCATCCCGACTCTCCATTTCGTGTTTCACAAAGTACAAATCTGCAAATTACTAAATGGCTAACTTAATTCCACGACGGAACGGCACATAAGAGCATCGCACTACAAAAGCTGTTCATTTTTACAATTTTTTTTTTTTTTTACAAATAACTGTGCTGCAATAATCTATTAACATGAACAGAATTAATAAATTGCCTCTGTGCCATTAAATTAAAATTTAAATCTTTCGGCCGTACAAGGCCGACGGAGCACCTCATCTGCGAGGTGGAGGCATTAGCTAAAAATGTGAAAGAAGCAGCATCTCCTGAGAGGATTTAGGGTCCTGCTGCCTAGGCTACCGCAAGGCCAAGAGCGTTAATCACGTTCGGCAGAGACCCATGCGGGAGGAAAGTGAGTTCGCAGGTTCCGGAACAGCCTAACACTGCGGGGGGTTGTCACCAGACTACTGCCGAACCATAAAAAAGAAAGAGAAATGCAAGCGATAAAACAGACGTTGACAGAAAGAAATAATCTGTGACAGCATGGGCCCTTAGAAAGGGGTCTGGGGTGGAAACCGGGGATCTTTCCAGTAATGCGGATGTTGCAGGAATAAAAACAGACGACACCGTGGTTACAAACCTAAGCCGACCGTCTTCAGCGGCCGCGCCGCCCGGGATGATCTTGGTAATGAAGATCCCTGGATCGTCCCCAATGTGGGGGTTATCTGTGCCCCCAGCAATGCTGAACCCAAGCCCTGAGTTACCCTGAGGGAGGGGGGGACAAATGATACTGTATTATAATTGGGAAAACATTACATTACTGGTCATAATACAACATACACTGGGGACTCAGCTTAAAACCAGGCCCGGAAATCTGTTCATAACTCAATTGAAATTTACTTGCCTGTCAATAAATTATAAGAATACAGACATCCCTCAAACTTCACTTACTGGTTCTTCAAAAATCTCAGCTATTGCTAAAATGAATGAAAAAGATGCACTAAACATTTAGTACTTTTCAAGCTATATTAAAATTAATTTAAAAATGCAGGCTCCGTAAACTCGCTGTGTTGACTGCACGCCGATTCATTCCACAAACATGCAACCGGCATCATATTATTGTCAGTCACCAACACTCATGAACAACAGAATGTGGCATGATCGCAGGGGAAACAAGTCGAACTACGGAAGTCCCAACGCTGCGATTTCATTTCTGTGCTTTACTTTACCCTGCTGGCTCGGCAAGTAAATGCAGGTGGCATTCACTTAGAGAGCCGGCGTACTCCTGTCGAACCATCAGCATAAAAGAAAAAATATGGATTTCAAGGAAAAGCAGTATCTACAACAGCATGCACATCTTTTCAGGCTGTGTGGGATTTGGTTCAGTTTGCCAGTGTTTGTTTTCTAAAGCAGTAACCACTCAGGAGTGTGAGAGACACTGAGCATCGAGCCAAAGTAAACCATAAGTGTCTGGCAGTTTACACAAGAGTAGTTCTGGCATAAGCCCCAGGTTAGTGCTACACGCAGAGTCTAACAGACAAAAATATAGCGGTAAACATATTATACATATCAAATTAGGATGTTCAAATGATAACACTTTAACCTACAAGCACACATAACACTTGAGATGACCATCATTTTAAATGCATTACTCTCACAAAAAGCCCTGCTCGGTATTGTACCATTTGTAACATCCAACACACTAAACAGCAAGTAACTTTAACACAGTCATCTGCACAGAAGTCTATCTCATGCCTGGGATGTGATGGCAATAATTCAATAAAAGAGGCCTGAGTAAATAAAAAAAAAAATTGAAATAAATCTATATGAAATGAAAGACACATGAAGATAAGCTTGCACCTGAGTTGATATAAACTTAACTATGTTGTTTGGGCATTACAAAGAAAGCGAATTACCATGGGCCACATTAAGGCTCAGCACAGAGTTCAGGACAGAAAAGTCGTGAGTCAGAGTTGTGCACTGGTTGCAATGGCCTTTCCCAATGTTACCACTTTATTCCCAAACCCTACATGTTCCCGTTTAACTGGCAGATGCATCTATTTAATCTCTTAAAAGCCTTGGCTACACAATAATAGGTTATGCTTTGCTAATTCAGCATCCTACTGCACCGAGACAGTGGCCAAGTATTTTAGCCCATCTGAAAGGGAACAAGGAAAGGAAAAAAGGTATAGTTTGCTAACAGCTCCCTTAAATAGACAAAGGGGCAATAAAGGTTATTTCATAGCTAATTTCCAGGGCCAGTATGATGGAAATAAGTGGCCGCTTAAAGTTTTATTTCCTTTGAGAAAAGTACCACTGCAATTGCATATTGATCTAAGTTGTCTCGGTAACTGCTGAGCAAGGAGATGTCTGGTGCGCCATGTGGTGAGGAAAGTTAAGCATGGACGATTACCGATGCTTTTCAAAACTCAGGGAAACAATTTACTCCTATTGAGCATAAAACAAAATACACACAGCAAGGCACATCAGCTTTCCCAGTGATCATGATAAGATACTGAGAATATTGCTCAGACTGAGAAGAAGCGGGGCAAAGACCGGATTCCTTCCTTAGTCCCATCCTCTCTCCATGGGCGGCCGGGTAAAGCATCGTACACTTTGAATTCGCCGTTATCATCCTGCTCACCGGTGGCTGACAATAAGAAAAGGGGCCAGCAAAAACAGCAGGGACTTGATGGATATGTGACAGGCATTACCTGCATCTTACCGCTTCCCTGGCAAAACAAAATACACCCACGCAACATTAACAGAGCCGGGCACCTTGCTTTTGTTTCAAATGCTCACCCGCTCCAGCGTAATTTCTTCAAACTCATACTCAATTTCTGTCCCGTTGACCTGAGAGGAGAAAAGAAGAACAAAAAGAGTTATGTTCTCCACCGCGGCTCAGGACGGATGCCAGAGTACAGTCATTCGGATGCGATGTAATGAGGCCGAGAAGATGAGCGCCATCTGAGCCGTCCGGGCCAGAACAGCTCGGTGGACACGCCTGCGCCAGCTGCCAAAACTAAATTTGAGTTTAATTAAATTAGGTTTTATCCTAATAAACATCTGTATGCCTCGACACTGGGGGGGAAAAGCAGGAAAACAGGTTAAAGAAAGCAGAGTGAGCACAAAACTGCCTGCAAGTTGCTGCTTCCAGATGAAATAGTAAGTGCACTCAGCCTCAGTCTCCCTTTCCTCATATAACAGTGGTTTGCAGAAAATAAAAATACAGTAAAGCCGCATCCGGCAAAGCATACGTAGAACCACGTGGGGGCATCTGTGTAATATGTGCTAAACACGTTCGCTCAGACTTATTACTTGCGTTTGATGTGTTGGCTTCTGATGAAAAAGGATCGGTTTTAAGCATTAAGTAGATGCATATGTATGTATTGAATAGCCATCACAAAACTGAATCACAAAATATTGACACCCCCCCATCCACCACTCCTTCCCCAGATGAGAAGTAGCCAGTGTCTGCTGAAGATGGTGCCGGAGGGAGGCTTTTCACCTGAACCGCACGCACACGGTGACCTTGGACGGAGCCTGCAGAATCGCAGCGAACAAGCCGCAATTTCAATTACCAGACAAACAGCGAGCAAACAGCCTGCCAGAGCAATCTTTCACATTTAATTGCCTCGGTCTGGAGGCCGCCACGCTCCCGAGGCGTGAAAATCCATACCAATTCACCTGCTGCTACTGGAAAGAAACCGGTGTGCTGCAGAGGAAGTGCTGCTCGCATCAGATGAGCACCTTTTACTCAGCAGTGATACAGCAGAAGCCTGGGCCGCTGGAGGACTGCGACAGCATGGAATTTTGCTTGAATGCATGGAAAGGCTTTCTGTGATGGAACACGAACCTTTTAAATGAGAGCTGTCGTTCGAGGCGCCGATTTCACGCCGCTCCATGCTGAGCGATGGCAGTGGGAAAGCAGCAGCATGCGCCTGTCATTGATAACTGAGCTCTAAAACAGAGCCCTGCACCTCTCCACGCGCTTGGTGGCATCTTATTAACGGTTCGGTACCGACAATTTCTCTGCATCGGGTTGTGTCAAGAGGTATTTGTATCAACATGAGTTTGCTGATATTGTGGGCATAAATACAGGCAATTACCTCCCTAAACTGTAATAATCCAATACTAAAGACGCACAAAATAAATAAGGTAATACACTAAGCTGACTTTCAGCTGCTCCCGTTAGGGGTCGCCACAGCGGATTGTCCACATATTTGGTGTGGCAGATTTTTACGCTGGATGCCCTTCCTGACGCAACCCTCCATTTTGTCTGGGCTTGGGACCGACACAGAGGTGCAGCCCCTCGTGGCTGGATTTGCATCGATGCCCAATGCGGGGCTCAAACCCACGACCCTGAAATTATGAGTCACATGCTCTACCAACTGAGCTAGCCGGGCAGGGACAAATAAGGTAATACAGTATATATGGTTATTCTATTAATCTCCATACTGAGAGCCAAGCCAATTTTTAATATAATGCAATGCTGAAATGTCATTCATATGTTGTTTTCATAAAATGAGAAATTCTTTTTGGGACCTGCACACTATCTTTATACATTTTTTTTTCCCACTTTCTGTGAAGCAGTCACCTACCTATCTGGCTTATGTGTTGTCAGACCTTTTAAAGAATTACCAAGTTTTGATACATAACCAAAGCAGAGGGGCTAATTTAAAATCAGACCTCCTTGAGCCAAATCTGATCCGAATCTGATCCGAAAAACAAGGCCAAGACCAAACTGACATCTGGCTTTGCACCGCTACTTCCAGCTGTATTATTCCCACCTCTGCATATCTGGCTTGGTCACCTTTTTCACCGCAAGTTCCACAGCACAGTCAAATACAGGGGAGCTCACGTTAAAATTATTTTAACTGTCAGGGAGGCTCGTGAGTTTACAAACCTTCCCCTGATGGAATACCAGCGGTGATATTACATTCTGTTTACCATAGCCAAGGGCATGGTGGCGAGGTGGTGCATTGCTCCTCTTGTGCACCATGTCACCCTACATTCCAATTGGTGAACAGCATTCCCACTTTAAAAATTTCAAATTTTCACCACGTAGCACCTTGCAGATCTGCTGGGAGTGCTGCTTGTTTGTGCTGTTCACAGATGGCGGCCCCCGAGCGCCCCCAATGCTCCTAATGGTCTCATTGGGTGACCGAGTGCCTCGCTCTTTTGGCGTCTTGTCAAAAAATTACACGAGAGCTGCATAACAGTGGAGACACAAACACTGCAAAAAATATTCAGTGTGGAGCATGTCGATGTTGTTGAGGGCAAGATCTAGAAACAAGATGGGGATTAAACCCAACCCCAAATGAGTGAACCGGTGCGAAGCTGAGCTCATTACTAGTGTTGGCCATCATTAACAGAGAACACAGGCCCACATGGGAGTTTACTGGCTGTTGTTCATTAGGCCTGTAAACTCAGGGTGAAGATGGTGTTGCAAATACGATTTTTATTAACGTCGGGTGGAAGGTGGCCTTTCTGCCTTACTCCCCCCTGAAGATATGACCCAATTATCCAAAAGTTGACTGGCATTTGCATTCTTGGATGAATCTACATTTTAAATCCTGGGCGGCGCGTCGACAAAGGCCTGCGTACGGGAGGCGGTAATTTGCCCAATGGTAGAGAGCTCACGTACAGCAGTTGGCACTGCGAGGAATCATATTAACCTGGAGAGGCAGCAATATAAGGTGCGGGCGTGTGCGCACACGTACGCACGCAACTCGGCGAGGGATTAACTCTTTACAGCACGCATGTCAAGCTGAGCCCCGCAGAATGCCGGAAGACACAGCTGAACACCCTGGGGCCTCCGGCAGCTCAGCTGGGCCGGTCGGCTGCTGCTCATCACCTGGCAGTGTTGCATAACTGGATATATTGCTGAGGAGACTACAGTCCCTAAACAGCACCTATGCATTTCTGTCAGCTCGACTAAGGCACACCGAATCATACTGGCCAAATAAAACACACCAAATTATAGCCTTTACCAGGGGAACTGAAGCAAATCAAATGATCCTCATACAACATACTTGACATCCTGCCAAGCGGCAAGACGGTCAAGGAAGCGAGTATAATACAACGATTAATCACTGCATTTTCACTCGAGCTGCTTATTAGCCAATCGAGAGGAAAAACGAAAATAAAGAACGAGTCTATTAAGTGAAAGAGATTATATCTGCATACCTGACACCAGCCGATCCCAGAGGAAGGAGGACAGATCGGCTAGCGTTGACCGGAGAAAGTGTTAACACGCGAAGCGCTCCTACCGGCGCCACTGGCTTTCGGTAATCTATATCTGCGGACGTTCTGCAAACCTTTAAAAACAAAGCGTCGTGTTAAAAGGGTTTGAGTTAAGCGAGGCAAAATGAACCCACCATTTGCTGTCTACAAACACGACTGCAGTTTTCAGACTCGTTCCGTGCGTTGTCGGAAGCGGGCTCCATGCGTTCGTGACATCGATGGCTTTCACGTTGACTGCTTATTCATTGCAGCAACCACCAAGGAACCTGTGGTAAATACTGTCGGCCCACTTCTGCCGAAAAGCGGATCGAGTTTTTCCTCTCTGCATCATGAAAACAGACAACACACCATTTTGCGTTTCCATGTAAGGATCGAAAAAACTAAGCTTGAATCTGAGCAGGAGCTGCTCGCTGTAACTTAAAAAGGCATTTCTAAGGGTGACCGACATCTCTACATCCCGTATCATTAAAAATACATGTGGTCCCTGACTTATGGGGTTCCGTTCCGATAAACCCATCGTAAGTCGAAAGTGTCCTAAGTTCAAAATGCATTTAATTCACCCGACCTACTGCCACGCCTATGGCCGCTTCAGCAGCGTAACTTAGGCGGTCTCTCCGCCCCCGTCCTCAGACTGAGCACTGATTGGTTGACTGATTGATGTAGGAACCAATCATGGATGAGGTTTAGTTCCTACCGGGACTTCTTGTCAGTGCTCGGTTTCCGCTTTCCCTCGGGAACTCTCCTGCAACCGCTGTCTTGCTAAGACCTTGTATTTTGTTTATTTTCAATTGTGGCATCTTCTGTTTTTATTTGCTGCCAGGCGCTCATGTTTAGCAGTAGCTTCCAGCTAACGGCAATGCTCTTTGTGAGAAAGGACACTCAGTAAAGAGTTTAACGGAACTTAAACTTATTGACGTGTTGTGTCACGGGTGCTTCCACCAACCCACACCATAAGACCTATTGAACGTCATAGCCTAGCCTAGACTAGTCTACCTTAAATGTCATTATGGCCATTACGTGCTTGCCACCTTCATGCTTGAGTTTCTCCTCGGTCCACGGTACAGTATCGGTTGCGTACACTAGCCACCACGTGACAGATTGGAAGATGTGGATCGCTGCCTCTGCCCAGCATCATGAGAGCATTGAATGGCGTATCGCTTGCCCGGGAAAAAAAAAAAAAAAACAAAATTAAAAGTACGGTTTCTACTGAATGCACATTGCTATCACACCATCCTAAAGTTGAAAAACCGTAAGTCGGACCATCGTAACTCGGGCCCATCTGTAGACTATGATGCTGTGCATAAACGCACCCACACAAACGCGCGCATGCACACACACACACACACACACACACACACAGAGTCAGATTGTCTGGGTCATATATGACAAGAACTGTACTACTAGAAAAGGTCCAGTGGCTTTAAAACTATATTCAATTTGAGCTGTCATGCAGCAGGGCCTTCCCAATTAGCAGAGATTATCCAAAGACAGAGCGGGCCATTTTTTCCAAGGAGTGTGACTTGTGGTTTTCATTATTGGTAGATTAAGTCTTCCTCTTTAGAAGGTCAGCATGGATAGGCTGCAAGTGAGGAGTGTCTGAAGGAGCTGTGCCAGGCAGGGCAATGACTGGAGTTTATATAGCAGCAGGGGCCAGCACAACTGATGCTTGCCCTGCAGGGGGTGACCGCTCTGGAGGTAAACAATACAGGCCATCCAGATATGGGGACAGTGATCATGCAAAACAGTCAAATCAAAAGAACAAATCTCAATGCTCAACACCATCCACCCATATTGTGTTCTTCATTTCATCTCATTGTTTGCTGGAAATCATTCCTGTAGGCTGTCAAATCCTGAGCCTGCTTTGGTAACGTGGTTTGCGGATGAATGAAGGACTCAAAAACAAGCCATGCATGTCTCACTTCTAATGCTACGCTGGTATGTACATGCTGAATGGAGATAAGATGAAGCAGTCTACTTTGGCATCATCAGCTGGATCTAATCCTCATGAGAAGTTTCTTGCCTTAGCCCAGTGCTTCTTCAGATTAGCAACACAGCAGTGATCAGTAAGCGCTTGCCTATAGCAACCACACTGGTTAATCCCATCTGAACCAGAGCCAGCTTGAGGCTCTCCCTGCTGCTTCTATCACTTGCTGGACTGACTAACTACCTGTCTATCTCTACTGATTATCCTCAGCTCCATAAGCATTCCCCAGATAGACTGAGAAACCACAGCATCCGATCTCAGCAATGCACAGGCTTTCCACCTGTGGCAGGGTGATGCCTGACCATACCTGGCCCTGCCCAACCATTCCCGCATGATTGACAGGAGCACCTAATAGATGCTTCAGGTGCAGATCATGGGGGACAACAACAATATATTAGGTGCAGAGAGAGGAGGAGGAGGATGAGGCAATTTTGGTTGTTAGTGCAGCCAGTAACTCTGGGTGCATTTCAGTTTTTTTTTTTTTTTGGGGGGCTTTTGTATTGGGTTTGTGGTATTTGTGTTGTAGGCTCAAGGTACTTGAGTTATGAGCTGGAGTAATAAAACACATGGGAAACCCTTCTCTGCCTATTTACTTCTTGGACCTGGCATGTGCTAATGTGCTACACGACCCTTCCACCAGCTCAATGTACCTTGAATTCTTCAACAACCTCTAGGCACCTCTGTTCCTGAGTATTTTGCTGCACTTCCTTGAAAGGAGCACTCTTAATACATTGTACCTTCTAATACCAGTAGCCATTTATTTCTTTCACTTCTTCTGCAAGAGATTCCCCACTTCTCTACAGAATTTCAGCAATCTGTGTTCTAGTGCTGCCTTCTGAAAGAGCAGATGCTGGGAGGTCTTTGATTCTGTGGGTTGACTCTTGACTGGAATCCTCCTGCATCTTACTGGACTTCTGGTGCAACACTGGGGCTGATGAATCTTCACTCCTACACTAGGCTATTCTTGCAGACTTCCCCACAGACATGGCATACATAGCTGGCCACTCATTCCGTGTCCTTTAAACGTGATCAAATGGATGAGGTTGCATATGCGATCTGTCCTTTAGTGTTTATTATATTACTGAGTTATGTGGTGCTGCCTGGGTCAAAGCGGAAAGGTAAATATTAACACAGTTTATATCACTAATAACTGTATTACCCTTAAAACAGTGCATTTAGTACATAAGTATTGTTAGTGCTCTTGTGCAGGCAGATGCCACAGAAAGTGACACTAGACACATGCATTACCCTTGCATTAGTGTTATTTCGCACAAGTTTTGCATAAAAATTCATTTTGTTTTTTTGGATACTGTTATGTACGTAGGTATCAATTTTCAAGAGCTGTTATTGCAAAAATGTGGATGCACAGAGTGTTAAGAGATACTAAGAGAATGCCGTAATGTAGTTATTCAAGTTGACAAAGAAAGGAGTTTTCGGACAAATTTTAGAGGAAGTATTTTGACTGTCCAGGTACCTCAGAGAATCCACCTCCACTAATACACACACACACACACACACACACACACACACACACACACACACACACACCTAGATAAGGTGTCCCAGGCACTAGCCTGTCTGTCACTTGGCTGCTGGACACGTATTCATTAGGGGCCCCGAGCCAGAGGCAAACTTGGCTGTCTCCCGTCTCTCCTACTTTCAACTTGGACAGCATGTTGCCACCTACAAGGCCCAGGGACCCATACAAGATGAGGCCATCCGTGTTCTCCAGCTTTTGCAAGCAGGTCATTATTTCCACACCGCAGGTGTCACTCTCCTCTCTCGCACTGCCACTGGCACACATCTTTGTCTGCTCGGTGACACAGCTATTCTTATCGCTTACTTCTCAATTCCATCTTCATCCTCAGAACAGATAAAACACGGGACAGACCGGGCTCCACTCGCTCCAGTGCTATTCAACGGCAAGGGACACGTACATATCCCTGGTCTCACCTGAACCCGTCCGTCACCGTTACTGCACCATGTGTAGGAAGCAGCTTACCTTCACAGCTTTGATAGTGTTTGTATAAAAGCGTATTTCACCCACTAGCGTGTCAGGCCAGAGTGTGAAACTAAAAGCAAACCGATTCTATGACTCAGTACAGTTGAGGGCTGCAATATAAATAAAGTACTCTGTGTATGACCAATATCTCAGCATGCAGATGCAATTTAACTTATTTTTGCAGTTCATTATATAACTGACACTTTTTACACTTTAGAGATGTTTAACTAATACTGCCATTTTTTATGTTTATGAAATCAGCAGCAACCTGGTTCACACAAAACTTCAGGGACTGAGCTATTGTCAATTTCTGTTTAGCAGAACTTTCTTTCCAAAACAACTTATACTGCATTGAGAGGGACAAGAGGCACATCCCAAAATAGTTAATGCTTGGTGTGGATCTTATTCAGTCACCCCCTCCCCCCAAAATACACTGTGGGGAAAACCACCCACCCCTAAAACTGTCAATTATGTGAAGCAATGATGGGATCCGCAATCCCACTATAACACCCCACGATGGTGGAACCCAGCTGTTCACAGATATGAAACAGCAATGCATTCTGGGTTCCATAACATACTGCTGGGTGTGTAAACAGGTGTTTAGCCATTATGGAATGTACACTGCCTGGCAAAAAAAGTCCCATACGCTAATATTTGGTTGGATCGCCTTTAGTTTCGATTACGGCACTCATCTGCCATGGCATCATTTCGACAAGCTTATGCAATGTCACAACATTTATTTCCATCCAGAGTTATTTTTTGCCAAGATCATGTACTGATGATGTGAGAGTCGGACCGCTGCGTAAAGTCTTCTCTAGTACAAAATCCCAAAGATTCTCCATGGGGTTAAGGTTTGGACTCTGTGGTGGCCGATCCATGTATGAAAATGATGTCTCATGTTGTCACAATTTGAGCCCGATGAACCCTGGCATTGTCATCTTGGAATATGCCCGTGCCATGAGGGAAGAAAAAATCCATTGACGAAGAACCTGGTCATTCAGTATATTCTGGTACTCAGCTCACCTCATTTTTTGGGCACAAATGTTGCTGAACCTAGACCTGAGCAACTGAAGCAACCCCACATGATAACACTAAGTTCAATCCAGGTGCTGACTTTTCTTTTGGCCGGGAACTGTATATGGTAACTGTAGACACACTGTGTTCACTATAAATAAATAAATAAATTAAACTCTTCTTCTCACATTCAAGGCACACGGTCACCTTCCTGTCTGAGATGTCGACCCTTTATGACATTCGCATCAACAAAGAAATGCGCCCGCACCGTAATACGGCTTTTGTCCACAAAACACATGTACGCTACTCCAGACACTTACTGCTAAAAACAAAAGTACGGTGATGGAAAAGCCCGGATAATTATTTTATTTGTTTTCAGCTGTTTAAGTCACTTCAAAGCTCAACTTGAACACATTTTTCTTTTTTAATTCCCTGCACACGATCATTTCTTCACAGCCCCGCCGCCTTAGTACACCAGGCATGTTCTTTTCTTTATGTCCCTCTTCCATACATCCATTCACACCTTTTCTTGTTTACAACACATATTGCAGAAGCATTTCTGTGTATTTGTTACAGCCTTTATTTCTAAGGTACACTGAATGCGCTGGAGCGATTGGGCCTTATGTGAAAATACGTGGGAGGGGAGGTTTGAGTGAGATGTTTTGTGGAACAGGCCGGAACATCTGAAGGTCTAGGCCACTGTGTTTGCGTGAGCTATTCTCACCCGGGCCACCATGGGCCTGTGAGAGAAAAAAATATAAATAGCATAATGTGGCTGCAGCGTGTGAGACCTGAATACTCTTCACCATGTGGAAGAAGTACAACAAAATGATACTACTGAACCTAAGTTTGGCTCCAAAGAACCAGGATTCACCACCATAAACCAACACCTGAACCCAACAGATATCGACACCTTGTTTTTCCATTTGCACAGCAGGGTAAGTGCTGTGACCACAGGTTTCGGTGCAGGGATTCAAACCCGGGTCCTTCTAGCACAAAGCCATAGCCGTACCCGCCAAATGAACGAAGACAACAGAACCCACGAGAAGGATGCGGAAAAGCACATTCTGTCATATCATCGGTCAGGCATAGGACACCGGCGGGAGTTTGAGACGGCACTTCCCCACCCGTGTTTAATAGCCTTTCAGAGGTTCACTCAAATCTTCCTCCTCGGCTTTTAATGAAATTTGTGGCTTTGGCCGGTTGCCGTCCCTGGCGGTCATGACAAATGGCAGCCACTGACTGGGAGGATGGTTTATACCACGAGACTACGCTGTCCAAGGAGCCAGATGGGAAATGCTGAGCCACATGAGTCGATCATAGATGACTAATGGGTGGTCTTTAGACAAATCTGCTAGCTACACTGAATTAATAGAAATTACATTTCTGGCAAAAAGAACTTCAGCGCGAGAGATAACTGTTGCTCTGGTTTCGGGATAGGCGGGCAATATGTGCTCAAGTCGCAGTCTAGACAGCCTCATTCTAACGCTGCTCTTTCCTAGTTCAGGGTCTTTCGGGCTTCCTGGCAAATTAATTTTTCATAAATCACTAAAATGCAATGGGGAAAAAAAAACAGAACATGAAAATGCTATTATCTTCCAGATAAGTCTACGCGATGCCAGAAAAGGAAAACCCAATAAGATGGAGAAAAGCTTTTTAAATTCTTCACAGAAAGAACTGGTTATCGGATTAAAATTTCCACAGACGAATCTCGAGAAGCCAAATTCACAAACAAAATCCTTTTATTATTCAAAACACCGATGTCCCTTCTGCTGCTTTCATAGTTAACTGCTCTTGTTTTTTTAACATCAAGAAGGCAACAAACTGAAAACGGTGGAAAAATAACCGCTAATGAGAATTTTGGCAGGTCATTCAGAAAGAAACCGGCATTTCCCAATATGTTTGCTGACATTTATTTAAAGAAGGAGGTAACTCGGAATTTAAATTACCAAAGGGGAAAAAGTGCTGTGGTTGTGGTATTTCAAAAAGCCTTGAGGTAAGAGATGTGCTTTGTATCACAAAGAAACAACTGGCTCTGCTTGCGAAGGAGAGAAAACTGACACACGGCTGCTGCTCCTTGGACATCTTTACTCTCACGTAGGAGCTAAATCCTAACCGAGTACGGGAACATTCGTATTTTACAACAGTCAGATCAGTTTCTGCAGAAGAAAAAGCAAATGTTACAATTTCAATGTGAAGGTCTTCAATCTGAGCCCCTCTCCTGCTGTAGTGACGTACAGTGAGGATACTCTGCTGTATAAAAGGGTAAATCAGTGTAAAGTTGTTTATCTAACACTGTAAGCCAGGGCAAAAACAACAAACCAGGGCAAATAATAATGATATTCATATCACAAAAGGTTCAGATAGCAAATTAAGATATTTTAAAATATTCACAGTAGGTTTGAAATGTTAAATCTAACTTCTGAAGCCATCGGCAATTTTTTTCAAAGCTTGTGAAATACATATTTCACATTTGAGTGACACCCTTTTAATCTTAATGCTTCAATTAATATGCAATACTTTGCAAAAGACAGACAGTTGACAACACGCTATTATACCAAAGTGCTCTTTAACAGGCATTCTGCCGTGCAGCTCTGATGTGCACCATTTCCTGTCCGCCCTCTTACATTATTTTTTCATTTCTTTAAATCTTTATTGCTTTAAATATATTTCTGGAAGGCCACAGTGGCCAAGAAAGGCCAAATTTCCAGCAGAATGGACATAAATACGCTGACCACTTCATCTACTAATGTAATACGCTCCTTGAAACCCACTCTTAAGCCATTAATACCAAGAGTTCCAACAACCAAGGAATTGAGACCATGAGAACACAAACTCTGTTCCTGTTGACCATCTGACGCAGAACCCAGACTAACCCACCCCGATGCTCTAAAACACCCTCCACCCTCAGCGCCAACTTCCCACCAGTAACTCCCCATTAGACAGCTATTTACACACAATTTTTTCCCTAAACAGATAAGAATGGACAACAAAGTGGTATTACCAGCTGTCTTAACACGATAGTGGACTTCCTCCATCCATCACCTCTATCAGTACATAAAACCCTTCATTTAAAACCAATCCCATAACCATTTACACTCAGCTACGACAGCAAGGCGTGACAGGAGCTCTGTAGTACTCGCGGTGAATGACTACATTTCCCACAAGCCCCAGGGTGGTGTTGCTAAGCGTATTGAGGAAAAAAATACTGTATATACGCCTTTTCTGACTCCGTCTGTATGTTTGTACTGGCAAAGCAGGGCAACAAAATTAACCTTGAGTGCAAGAACCCCTTGCAACGAATAGCAGCAGCAACAGACAACTCGTAAATCAAAAATAAAAATGACAGCAATAATATCATTTGCTATTATATTCATTAAAATGTATTTAGAAATACAGCAGATAACCAAATAACTGGAAAATCAATGCAGTGTAATCTGCGTAGCACTGCGTGCACGTGTACATATGTGACATATGAATACACAGATACGTGAATGCGCTCACGCTCTATTTCATGCAATACAAATAGAAATATTGCACGGTGCCAGACCGTTACAAGCTCCAGTCAGGATGGTGGACTCTCCCCATCATCCTTAGCTGTGTTGTTTTACTTAAGTGTAACAGGTTTTTTGGCGTATTGTACAAAGTCTGCATTATGTCTGTTATTGTTTTTGTATGCTTGTGTTATTTGGCCGGGAACATATACCTTTTTCTAGAATTAAACAAGGCCACCCTTATTGTTTTTGTATGTTGAATCTTCATAAATACAGGGATGACCGTAACCGAAGACCCGTTAAGACAGAAGTTCAGATTCGGATCCTAACCCAAGCTTTTGGTCTCCTTCTCAAACTTATTTTATTGTGGGGAAAAAACAACTGCGTTTTATTCACAATTCACCTCAGTCCAAAAGCAAAAAGGCTTTGCCACCCCAAGAACTTGTTAAATCTTCCTTTGCATGCTGCTGATGTGTGAAAATACTGTTTCGTTTCTAAAGGTCCTTCAGCGGACTCAACAGGTGATGTAGAAAGAGGAGATGAACATTAAAAATCCAAACGCAAAAAAACAACACGTGAGAAACCCCCGATACTTACATAAGGAACCGTTTCCAGCGTCTCAGTGTTCACTATTATCGGCGCAGGACTCGCCTGAAAAAAGAAAGACGTGAACATTAGGAACATCTACCAAAAGAGTTTTTTGAAGTGGTTCTCCTGACACCTGATCATTTGTGGGAATTAACACAAAGAAAGCAACTTAATTTCTCATACCACTTCAGCCAAAGAACTGCATTTGAAATGATGTACAGCGAGTGCACCAAGATGTCTTCTCAAACCATCGTTTCCTCGGGATTTTCACTTTAAATGAATTAAAACAAGCATTTCTTGAACCTTTCATTCTGGTTCTTTGTGATGGTTGTAAATAGCTGGAACCGATCAACTGAGCGTAATTCCACATAACCCAATGTCAAATAAGCTACACTGAAAGTCAACCAGCAAATAAGAATATTTCAGCAGGCTTGCAAAATGCAGAAATATCAAACGTCATATGAGGACGCTGAAGGTCAGATGAGGATTTCATGAACCAGAGGAAGATGTCAAGGGCCAGATAAAAACGCCCGTAAGGCAGTATCTCTGTAAGCTCAGCTGTGCTCCATCGGTTGCCTCGGGACCGGGCTGTTACCACCCCCCTGCCTTCTGCAAGCATGAGAAAGTAGCAGAGGGCTCTGTTCCGTGGAAGAGCATGAGTCTCGACTGGGCGTTTTCTCAAAGAACAACGGCTTACTAGCTGCGGATAAGGTGGGACTGGCCGGCATCGTACGCCACTTCCGATCGGAACGTCGTCGGTCATCCTGGATCTATCGCCGCAGCACCGCAGAGGTTACAGCCCACGGTCGAGCATTCGGATACGTGGGTGAGAAAACAGTAAAACCGCAAGGCATCTAAACCACTCATCGGAAATGAAAATAAAGGACCAATATTATCTAGGCCACTATGTGCTCTACAGAATTATGGACATTATTATTCCGGGTAAAACAAAGCGTGGAAGGTTGTGTTCTGAAAGCCGTCGAGAGCTGAAATGCGTGAAGAAGTCGGTCTGGTTGAAAGCTGGATGGGTGGTCCTCAAAGTGACAGCAGGAGGCCTAGAACGGTCACCTTACAAGCAAATTAATAAATAATAATGATTTGATAAATCTGTGGAGGTGACGTCCCTTAACATGAGCGGAATTGGAGGAATGACATCAAAAAAAAAAAAAAAAAACTTCATAAAATCCGTAGTCGCACCGTGGGCTGCCAGTGTTTATCACACTGTTTAATTTGTGGGCCACTGAAGGGCACCCGTTCAAACAACAGCGTTTTCCCACTAACAACCTGCTATTCAAATGTCATGGCCATTCAAACAGTGAAGCCATTTAAGTTGGAATAAATCTAACTATCAGGCAGAGTAGCTCATAAAATCCAAATTCAAGGCCTTGCGTTCTGTCTGATGCCAAGCTTTGGTGAAAAGGGAACATTTAAAACACCTCAAGCAATAACAGAGCTGCGAGACCCTCGGTCTCTGGATGAGACCTTGGACAAAGCGACCGCGTCCGACGTCTGACTCCGAACCGCCTTCGGTGATGCAAAGTGGAGCTCGCCGATGCGGCCAAAGGCAGCAGGCAAAGCGGCAGCATTCGCTGGCGGCCATTAGCACCGTGCGACTGCGAGAGGCACCGGTGCCAGCTGGAGTCCTGCAGCCCATCCACGCCAGACACTGGGACGCGTTCCGCTTTCACCGCATCGCTCATAACTGGATTCCAGGCCTTAAAAGAAAAATCGTCAATCTGCAGAATAGATGACTGCACTGGGAGAAGGGAGAGGAAATTGAAACTGGAGCCATTGCGAAAAACAATCTTGTACGTCCACTTAACTCTTCATGTATTTTTACACATCTTCATGTGCTTTTACTTGCTACAGTTACGCAGTTTTCCCAACCGACATATATATTTCAATATGATGGAGGCTCGGCAAACGTTTTTGAAAGTTCACCTGCGGCCAGATTAGGCCAAAACAGCCCAGCTACTCTAGAGCGGCGGCGCTACTTACTGTGCCACCGTGCTGCCAGCAACAAACTTTCTTTCTATTTTATGCATGTCTTCTGCTCTACATTATGAATAAATGCTTAGTTTATTTTCTATTTTATAATTTCATACAATTTTTAAGGTATTCTGGGCAACAAGCATGAAGGATCTAGTGCATATGTGCCTTGATTTAGTAATGCTGTATATTTAAAAACAAACACAAAACACAACACAGCCTGAGCTGCTCTTTGGTCAGCAGAGCAAATGAACTCACCATTATCGACAGTACCTACAAACGTCCGGCATTAGCGCCTTCGGGCAAACAACGCCGCTGGCAGCCGCACGCAACCGGTTGGTCACTGGTTTCAACAACGGGATGAGCTCCGTCGAGATCCTTAGACTGAAATACGCACCCCTGTCACGAATATCCACATGAAGGGATGACCAACTCTTTGTCATCCATTTTGACAGCAGATATGGTTTGGGGTCACTGAACATCCTGTCAAGCACTTCAGTGAACCGACGGGAAGCAGAGACAGTAGAAAGCAGTGGGTCCCATGGCCCCTTGAGGACTTCCTTGCTGCTCCGGGGGGCCATGCGGCCGGCTGGTGTGATGCTGGGGCTGCGCCGGGTCACTCGTGCCAATCCCGCGAAGGACCACAGCATTTTACAACATTGCTCTGCTCCGATGTGATGACAGCTCATCTGCATTTGACAGAAAGCCCAACCATTTCTCTCCGAAATGTCGCTATGTGTTAACGCGTTTGTCCACAGTCACGCTTATCCACACAGATGTCAGTGGTGTTGCACCCCATATGACTGCCATAATGGATCCTATGGCAGGCACTGCGGTGGTGGTCCGACAGGGGTTTGGAACAGGAACCCAAAGCATCTACAGAGCATCACCTCATCTCGGAGCTCCTACGCAATCAATCGAGATGCACGGCCAAACTTCTCTCCGCCGATCCTCTCCTCCCGTCCGGTAGAAGCTCAAGCTGGTCACAGAGCCATTAGAAGGCCGGGGAGGGAAAGGGCCGCGACCACGACATCACAGCACTGTTGCCCAAACGTAATTATACGAAGGCTTATTCTCCGGGACCCTCGTGAAATAATATTTCATGGGTACTGTTGAGCCACACCACTGCTTTCATGCAATACGCAACACAGTTTTCACTTCTCATTTCCAGGGGTTTAGAGTTTATGCAGCATCATCGCCAACATTTGGTATCAAACGCTGCTTCTTGTTCTTGAGACTACCATCAAATTAAAATCTGTACATTTTCAGGTGCTTGCTTAATCTTAATCCTCAGCAAAATAAAGAGAAAACTAATTTTATGGAGCCTTAGTTATTACCGCAAACACAATCACAAAAATTCGGCCGCTCCAAATGCAATGAACCGAGAGTGCATCTCAGCAACTTCATCCGCGAAAAATAAACATGACCCAGCTTCCGCTGTCATTTGGAGATAATCAGGCAGATGGACTTTTGAAATGTATTTATAGCTTTTATTCCGCCTATGCGAGAAACGGCATCACAAAAATCTATTTCGTGCGGATTAATTTAGGAAGCAACCATAAAATCGAGGTGGTTGCAGACGTTTTATACAGCAGCATGGCGCGCGGTCGCCAACTTCAAAGGGCGGCGGAAATGAGCGTTTAAATTCATGCACGGACACACATCGGATGACACACGCGACCGTGTAGCTAAATAACTGTCGTGCGGTTTGCGGAGAGCCTGCAAACTTAAGCGAAACGCTCGGAAGTTTCGACCGCTCTCTCGGGATATGTGGAGGCGCCTGTGGGTGGACAAACTGTTAAGAAAAAATTATTTCTAAAAAATCTGGTTCATTCGGTGCAGGATTGTCACCTTTAAACCAGATTTTCTCTTCATTTGTATGCGACTTTTAAGACTGGGTGCGTGGAGGGCGCCTTCTCGACCTTCCGTACGCATCCTCGCCATTTGCATTCCAGCAACACCGCTGCCTTTCGCCACCGCAACTCACCGCTGTAACAAACACCACTTGGATCCCACACAGCAAGGGTGGATGAAGGAGAACCGTCCACCGGGGAGGTGAGGGCTAAGATGCGGACACAAAAAACATTGGGTTGCTGCAACGGTGTTTGCCACAAGCAACACAGCCGACACCGGCCATTCGGCACCAGAAGAGTGTGAGCGCACGCTGCCGAGATTTAGGTTGTTCCCGAGGCATCTGGTCAACAAGTCTGACCGGGAAATGAACGCCCATACCTTCCTGTTCCCTCCGCAGCTGTTTCAAAACACGTGGGACACTTTTCAGCCACTTTGCAGTCACTCTTCTGCCCACTCTGTCCCACGTAAGTATTGTCCATGTGCGCTCAAACTCCCGACTGGTCCTGTGCATCTACCAGAGATGCTGCTCAGTGGCTAGGGTTACAGTTTCGGCGTTCTCTGAGGTTGCACAATGCTTCACAGTGGAGCGGCTGCCCACATCAGGCTCAGACCCAACCTGCGGTCAGGCACTCCTGGACCAAACTGTTGTGTTCCACCCCGATGCTCAGTCCCTCAGCATCTCGCTTTGGCTCCTGGTTGGTCACATGCTCTCTTTTGTCTAGCATGTTAAAGCTGAAAGCAGCGGCGCCTCGCTCACACGGACTAGACACAGAAACCCGGCCGCACAGATACGAGAGCGTGAGAGGAGACGATAGCAGCCTCCTCCCCGAAACGCTCTGGACCGACGCTCTCCTTCACGCGCTCATTAGGCAGCTGCCGAAGAGCTGCCCAAGGCGTCGACATCCGGGGCTCAGCGAGCGGAAAGGAGACCACAGCGCACAGCAAACATCTCCTGGCAAAGTGGGTCAAAACGCTCACTTGAAAAACAGCTTTACATTAAAGACCCTTCCTGCTGTGTACGACGCGTGTGCATTTATATTTAAAAGCAGACACCGTAAGCGCAGGTCTCACCGCTCGATACTTCCAGCTGAACTATGTGGCTTTGGTGGGAGGTTGTAGACTTTATAATAAAAAAAATAAAAAATGCTGTGGCGGCCCAGAGAGACGCGTGTGAATAACCAGCCGTGAATAACCTATCGGGTTCGTGAGTAAGCGAAACGCACCGGCAACAGAAGTCCGCGCGGTGCAACCTAAGGAGCTGCCACAGCTTAATCTGACCACACGGGCCAAGAAGGAATACCGGGTCCTGAGCTCCCGCGCCGTAATTCTGTTTGCTCCGCAGCTCCAACGGCTGCGAACGCTGCAGGTCATAAAGAAAATACAAATCACTCTGGGGCCCTCCATAATACGCAAAGACGGGGCGGCCGGGCGGTGCGGGGCGATGGGTTTCGGCTCATGAAAATTCTCTCCGCTCGGCTTTCTTTGAAAAGCCCAGGAGACGAACGTCAAGGTTTTATAAACTGCATTTAATTCAGCAGCGGAGCCCATTTCACAACTAGGGTTACCTAAGTTTTGGTGAATATGCCATACGTTTTAATTATACTTCTCACCGGAGGCGGCGGGGGATTGTTTTGGAGTTGGGAACTGCTCTAATGTGAGCCTTTCCCGCTAGGACGTTTCAAACACGCCACGCAGAATTCAGAAAGCCAAACGTACCCCTCGTACCGAAGACCAAACGGCACCGCGCTTTTGGTCGCTTTTGCACTTTGCATTTTTTTTGACGCACGGACAACAGTCGGGCCTGCGCTCACAAATGAAATACACAGACGGAATTCCAGCAAGAGTGCGGGGAAACATCGAGCCGAAAAGAGGAAGCCATCGGAAACGGTTTGCCGTTTAATAATGCTAACACCCCGGGAGCAGGGAGGAAGGGAGTCTGTGACCCGCGGGGCTTCACGCAGCCACAGGGAAAACGCGCCGATCTGCCAGCAGACTGCCGCGCACTTCTGGGCAGAGACTGGCACTGGGCATCCCAAACAAACAGACTTCCCCCCCGCCGCCTTGCTAGGCATCTTCATGCCAGACTGGCCACTGTACATCCTGGCGGATCGGCCTCCCGCACATTTTTGGATGCGCGCTGACATGTAATAAAAAATAAAGTAAAATTTCGTGAATTATGGAGCGGCTGCCGAACTCGCCGTGGGGCTGCGGCTCGGGCGGCTTTTCGGCATCACTTTGGCTATTTCCTGCATTTGCGCTCCGTGTGCTCCAATTCAACCACTGCTCCAGTTTATTCCGATGAATTATTCACGGTGGAATCTATGTATAGTGCACCAAGTCCCTTATCAATATTTTACACGCAGCGGCACCAAACAAAACCGTTGCTCCGGGAAGGCAGCGCTGCAGCACTTTGTCCACTTCGAGAATCCGATTCCTCCCGGTATCGGCGAGGAGCACTGCGCGTGTGAGAAAGTGAGACGGTCCAGAAGTTTGTGTCTGTAAGTTCTCCATGTGCTCACCCATGACACCATTTCCCTAATCTTACACCATCTACTTTGGGCTTTCCTGTTTTTCATTCCCTCCGGGAGCACCCAAAAACGCACAAGTTAAAAATCTGATGCTGACCACCGCCCCGCACACGGACTTGGCAAAATTAAAACCCTTTCCATCTCCGCAGGTTGCCCCTGACTGCAGAACGCAGCCATCGATCACTGCCAAACTCACGGTCAGGGGGTGCGAACGGACGCGTCGCATCATCGCTGGCCAACTTCAGCCGTTAGAGAGGTGATGGATGTTCCACCCAGGGTGGATGCGGTGAGTGAACCGTGTGGCCCGCTTCCAGCACCCAGCATCACTGCAAACCACTGCAAAGCAACAAACTCCGCTCTACACACACCGGACCTCTTTCCTGCATACGGAAGAACGGAATGAGGTGGGATCTGGTGATGTGGGGAAGAGG